>CM053030.1:398778630-400163630 GCA_028564925.1 Lithobates sylvaticus
AATCCAAGGAGTCACCCTGTATGTGTCCCCTCTCCCCTATAATCCAAGGAGTCACCCTGTATGTGTCCCCTCTCCCCCTATAATACAGGGAGTCACCCTGTATGTGTCCCCTCTCCCCCTATAATCCAAGGAGTCACCCTGTATGTGTCCCCTCTCCCCCTATAATACAGGGAGTCACCCTGTATGTGTCCCCTCTCCCCCTATAATCCAAGGAGTCACCCTGTATGTGTCCCCTCTCTCCTATAATCCAAGGAGTCACCCTGTATGTGTCCCCTCTCCCCCTATAATCCAAGGAGTCACCCAGTATGTGTCCCCTCTCCCCCTATAATCCAAGGAGTCACCCAGTATGTGTCCCCTCTCCCCCTATAATCCAAGGAGTCACCCTGTATGTGTCCCATCTCTCCCTATAATCCAGAATCATCCTGTATGTGTCACCTTTCCCCCTATAATCCAAGGAGTCACCCTGTATGTGTCCCCTCTCCCCCTATAATCCAGAGTCATCCTGTATGTGTCCCCTCTCCCCCTATAATCCAGAGTCAGCCTGTATGTGTCCCCTCTCCCCCTATAATCCAAGGAGTCACCCTGTATGTGTCCCCTGTCCCCCTATAATCCTGAGTCATCCTGTATGTGTCCCCTCTCCCCCTATAATCCAGAGTCTCCCTGTATATGTCCCCTCTCCCCCTATAATTCAAGGAGAGTCAACCTGTATGTGTCCCCTCTCCCCCTATAATCCAGAGTCATCCTGTATGTGTCCCCTCTTCCCCTATAATCCAAGGAGTCACCCTCTAGGTGTCCCTCTCCCACTATAATCCAGGAAGTCACCCTGTATGTGTCCCCTCTCCCCCAATAATCCAAGGAATCACCCTGTATGTGTCCCATCTCCCCCTATAATCCAGGAAGTCACCCTGTATGTGTCCCTTCTCCCCCTATAATCCATTGAGTCACCCTGTATGTGACCCCTCTCCCCCTATAATCCAGAGAGTCACCCTCTATGTGTCCCCTCTCCCCCTATAATACAGGGAGTCACCCTGTATGTGTCCCCTCTCCCCCTATAATCCAAGGAGTCACCCTGTATGTGTCCCCTCTCTCCTATAATCCAAGGAGTCACCCTGTATGTGTCCCCTCTCCCCCTATAATCCAAGGAGTCACCCAGTATGTGTCCCCTCTCCCCCTATAATCCAAGGAGTCACCCAGTATGTGTCCCCTCTCCCCCTATAATCCAAGGAGTCACCCTGTATGTGTCCCATCTCTCCCTATAATCCAGAATCATCCTGTATGTGTCACCTTTCCCCCTATAATCCAAGGAGTCACCCTGTATGTGTCCCCTCTCCCCCTATAATCCAGAGTCATCCTGTATGTGTCCCCTATCCCCCTATAATCCAAGGAGTCACCCTGTATGTGTCCCCTCTCCCCCTATAATCCAGAGTCATCCTGTATGTGTCCCCTCTCCCCCTATAATCCAGAGTCAGCCTGTATGTGTCCCCTCTCCCCCTATAATCCAAGGAGTCACCCTGTATGTGTCCCCTGTCCCCCTATAATCCAGAGTCATCCTGTATGTGTCCCCTCTCCCCCTATAATCCAGAGTCTCCCTGTATATGTCCCCTCTCCCCCTATAATTCAAGGAGAGTCAACCTGTATGTGTCCCCTCTCCCCCTATAATCCAGAGTCACCCTGTATGTGTCCCCTCTTCCCCTATAATCCAAGGAGTCACCCTCTAGGTGTCCCTCTCCCACTATAATCCAGGAAGTCACCCTGTATGTGTCCCCTCTCCCCCAATAATCCAAGGAATCACCCTGTATGTGTCCCATCTCCCCCTATAATCCAGGAAGTCACCCTGTATGTGTCCCTTCTCCCCCTATAATCCATTGAGTCACCCTGTATGTGACCCCTCTCCCCCTATAATCCAGAGAGTCACCCTCTATGTGTCCCCTCTCCCCCTGTAATCCAGAGAGTCACCCTGAATGTGTCCCCTCTCCCCCTATAATCCAGAGAGTCACCCTGCATGTGTCCCCTCCTCCTATAATCCAGAGAGTCACCCTCTATGTGTCCCCTCTTCCCCTGTAATTCAAGGAGTCACCTTGTATGTGTCCCCTATCCGCCTATAATCCACGGAGTCACCCTCTATGTGTCCCCTCTCCCCCTATAATCCAGGGAGTCATCCTGTATGTGTCCCCTCTCCCCCTATAATCCAAGGAGTCACCCTGTATATGTGCCCCCTCTCCCTCTACAATCCAGGGAGTCATCCTGTATGTGTCCCCTCTCCCCCTATAATCTAAGGAGTCACCCTGTATGTGTCCCCTATCCCCATGTAATCCAGAGAGTCACCCTGTAGGTGTCCCCTCTCCCCCTATAATCCAGAGAGGCACCCTGTATGTGTCCCCTCTCCTTCTATAATCCAGAGTATCCCTGTATGTGTCCCCTCTCCCCCTATAATCCACGGAGTCACCCTCTATGTGTCCCCTCCTCCTATAATCCAGGGAGTCACCCTCTATGTGTCTCCTCTCCCCTATAATCCAGGGAGTCACCCTCTATGTGTCCCATCTCCCCCTGTAATTCAAGGAGTCACCCTGTATGTGTCCCCTCTCCCCCTATAATCCAAGGAGTCACTCTGTATGTGTCCCCTCTCCCCCTATAATTCAAGGAGTCACCCTGTATATGTGTCCCCTCTCCCTCTACAATCCAGGGAGTCATCCTGTATGTGTCCCCTCTCCCCCTATAATCCAAGGAGTCACCATGTATGTGTCCCCTCTCCCTCTACAATCCAAGGAGTCACCCTGTATGTGTCCCCTCTCCTCCCATAATCCAAGGAGTCACCCTGTATGTGTCCCCTCTCCTCCCATAATCCAAGGAGTCACCCTGTATGTGTCCCCTCTCCCCCTATAATCCAGAGATCCTGTATGTGTCCCCTCTCCTCCCATAATCCAAGGAGTCACCCTGTATGTGTCCCCTCTCCCCCTGTAATCCAGAGAGTCACCCTGTATGTGTCCCCTCTCCCCGTATAATCCAGAGAGTCACCCTGTATGTGTCCCCTCTCCTCCCATAATCCAAGGAGTCACCCTGTATGTGTCCCCTCTCCCCCTATAATCCAGAGATCCTGTATGTGTCCCCTCTACTCCCATAATCAACGGAGTCATCCTGTATGTGTCCCCTCTCCTCCCATAATCCAAGGAGTCACCCTGTATGTGTCCCCTCTTCCCCTGTAATCCAGAGAGTCACCCTGTATGTGTCCCCTCTCCCCCTATAATCCAGAGAGTCACCCTGTATATGTGTCCCCTCTCCCCCTATAATCCAGAGAGTCACCCTGTATGTGTCCCCTCTCCCCCTATAATCCAGAGTCACCCTGTATGTGTCCCCTTTCCCCTATAATCCAAGGAGTCACCCTGTATATGTGTCCCCTCTCCCTCTACAATCCAGGGAGTCATACTGTATGTGTTCCCTCTCCCCCTATAATCCAAGGAGTCACCCTCTAGGTGTCCCTCTCCCACTATAATCCAGGAAGTCACCCTGTATTTGTCCCCTGTCCCCCAATAATCCAAGGAATCACCCTGTATGTGTCCCATCTCCCCCTATAATCCAGGAAGTCACCCTGTATGTGTCCCTTCTCCCCCTATAATCCATTGAGTCACCCTGTATGTGACCCCTCTCCCCCTATAATCCAGAGAGTCACCCTCTATGTGTCCCCTCTCCCCCTGTAATCCAGAGAGTCACCCTGTACGTGTCCTCTCTCCCCCTATAATCCAGAGAGTCACCCTGCATGTGTCCCCTCCTCCTATAATCCAGAGAGTCACCCTCTATGTGTCGCCTCTCCCCCTATAATCCAGGGAGTCACCCTCTATGTGTCCCCTCTTCCCCTGTTATTCAAGGAGTCACCCTGTATGTGTCCCCTATCCCCCTATAATCCACAGAGTCACCCTCTATGTGTCCCCTCTCCCCCTATAATCCAGGGAGTCATCCTGTATGTGTCCCCTCTCCCCCTATAATCCAAGGAGTCACCCTGTATATGTGCCCCCTCTCCCTCTACAATCCAGGGAGTCATCCTGTATGTGTCCCCTCTCCCCCTATAATCCAAGGAGTCACCCTGTATGTGTCCCCTATCCCCATGTAATCCAGAGAGTCACCCTGTAGGTGTCCCCTCTCCCCCTATAATCCAGAGAGGCACCCTGTATGTGTCCCCTCTCCCCCTATAATCCAGAGTATCCCTGTATGTGTCCCCTCTCCCCCTATAATCCACGGAGTCACCCTCTATGTGTCCCCTCCTCCTATAATCCAGGGAGTCACCCTCTATGTGTCTCCTCTCCCCTATAATCCAGGGAGTCACCCTCTATGTGTCCCCTCTCCTCCTATAATCCAGAGAGGCACCCTGTATGTGTCCCCTCTCCCCCTATAATCCAGAGTCTCCCTGTATGTGTCCCCTCTCCCCCTATAATCCACGGAGTCACCCTCTATGTGTCCCCTCCTCCTATTATCCAGGGAGTCACCCTCTATGTGTCTCCTCTCCCCTATAATCCAGGGAGTCACCCTCTATGTGTCCCATCTCCCCCTGTAATTCAAGGAGTCACCCTGTATGTGTCCCCTCTCCCCCTATAATCCAAGGAGTCACTCTGTATGTGTCCCCTCTCCCCCTATAATTCAAGGAGTCACCCTGTATATGTGTCCCCTCTCCCTGTACAATCCAAGGAGTCACCCTGTATGTGTCCCCTCTCCTCCCATAATCCAAGGAGTCACCCTGTATGTGTCCCCTCTCCTCCCATAATCCAAGGAGTCACCCTGTATGTGTCCCCTCTCCCCCAATAATCCAGAGATCCTGTATGTGTCCCCTCTCCTCCCATAATCCAAGGAGCCATCCTGTATGTGTCCCCTCTCCTCCCATAATCCAAGGAGTCACCCTGTATGTGTCCCCTCTCCCCCTGTAATCCAGAGAGTCACCCTGTATGTGTCCCCTCTCCCCGTATAATCCAGAGAGTCACCCTGTATGTGTCCCCTCTCCTCCCATAATCCAAGGAGTCACCCTGTATGTGTCCCCTCTCCCCCTATAATCCAGAGATCCTGTATGTGTCCCCTCTCCTCCCATAATCCAAGCAGTCATCCTGTATGTGTCCCCTCTCCTCCCATAATCCAAGGAGTCACCCTGTATGTGTCCCCTCTCCCCCTGTAATCCAGAGAGTCACCCTGTATGTGTCCCCTCTCCCCCTATAATCCAGAGAGTCACCCTGTATATGTGTCCCCTCTCCCCCTATAATCCAGAGAGTCACCCTGTATGTGTCCCCTCTCCCCCTATAATCCAAGGAGTCACCCTGTATATGTGTCCCCTCTCCCTCTACAATCCAGGGAGTCATACTGTATGTGTTCCCTCTCCCCCTATAATTCAAGGAGTCACCCTGTATATGTGTCCCCTCTCCCTCTACAATCCAGGGAGTCATACTGTATGTGTTCCCTCTCCCCCTATAATTCAAGGAGTCACCCTGTATATGTGTCCCCTCTCACTCTACAATCCAGGGAGTCATACTGTATGTGTTCCCTCTCTCCCTATAATTCATGGAGTCACCCTGTATATGTCCCCTCTCCCCCTATAATCTGGGAAGTCACCTTGTATGTGTCCCCCTCTCCCCCTAGAATCTGGGGAGTCACCCTCTATGTGTCTCCTCTCCCCCTATAATCCAGGAATCACCCTGTTATGTACCCTCTCACCCTATTAACCCAGAAGCCACTCTGTGTGTGTCCCCTCTCACCCTATAATCCAGCAAATCCCCTCTCGTCCTATTATCCAGGAATCACTCTGTTTAGTCCCCCTTCACCCTAATAACCTAGAAGGCACTCTATTTCTGTCCCCTCTAACTTTAAATCCAGGGAGTAATCCTGTACATGTCCCTGCTCCCTATATAATTTAGGGACTCACCCTGTATGTGTCCCTCTCATTTTTGTAATACAGGGAGTTGTGCTTTTTGTGTCCCCTTTCATCCTAGAATACAAAAGTCACCCTATTTTTGTCCCCTCTCACCCTATAAATCCAGGTTTCACCCTGTTTGTCCCTTCTCACCCCATAGGTGGTCACTACTAGTCACTATTATGCACAAGTACATGTGAATATGCACATAAGCACGTAAATCACACCTCCCCTTGAGTAGTAGAATATAAATCTTTATACACATGGGAGCATTCGCCTGTACATCTGTGTTTTTCATGAATGGGTGAAGGTGGCCTTATGCAGCTATGTGCCACTACACAATTAGTGTTCTGTGCAAATGCATCAATTTTTACAAATAGCACATAGCTGTATACAGCCCCTATTCATGTCTATGGACCACGGTACAGCTCCAGGACATCCCAGACACCATAAACACTTATGCCCCGAACACACAATAGGATTTTAAGATGGAAAATGTGTGATAGGACCTTGTTGTCGGAAAGTCTGACTGTGTGTAGGCTCCATCACACATTTTCCATAGGAATTTCCGTCAAACAAAATTTGAGATCTGGTTCTCAAATTTTCCGACAACAAAATCCGTTGTCGGAAATTCCGATTGTGTGTACACAATTTCCGACGCACAAAGTGCCAAACATTCTTGTAATCAAGCAGAAGAGCAGCACTGGCTATTGAACTTCATTTTTCTCGGCTCGTTGTACGTGTTGTATGTCACTGCGTTCTTGACCAACTTTGTGTGACCGTGTCTATGCAAGACAAGTTTGAGCCAACATCCGTTTGAAAAAATCCCATGGATTTTGTTGTCGGAAAATCCACACGGTCGGAAATTCCGATGGATAATGTCCGATCGGACCATGTTGTCGGAAAATCCGCCCGTGTGGGGGCTCAATCGGACTTTTTCCGTCGGAATTTCCGAAGGAAAAAATTTGAGAGCAAGATCTGAAATTTTCCGACAACAAAATATGATCGGACCTTTTCCGATCGTGTGTAGGGAATTCCGACAGACAAAGATCATGCTCAGATCCAATTACGAGACCAAAGCTATTGGCTACTAGCCTCTATGTAGTACCATAATACGCGATGTACGTCACCACGTTCGGAACGATTGGATTTTCCGACAACTTTGTCCGACTGTGTGTATGCAACACCAGTTTCGGACAAAATCCGTCGGAAAAAAACGGACGGATTTTGTGGTCGGAATTTCTGACCGTGTGTACGGGGACTAAGAATTTTTATGTGCATATATGCACGTAAATGCGCGCACTATATGGGCCATACTTGGATTTTTGCGCAATAACTTTCTGTCAGGAAGATTACATGCTCATATATTGGTGTCGTGTACAAGGACAATTTCAGGTTTTAAGTATTTTCACATTTTAAGTACGGTATGCCACTGCTTAGCTAGCATATGTTCTGATCCTGGACTCCATTTGCTGCTTAGTAAACCACATTTATTAATAAATTAGCCAAATATAAACTGTAACGGTTGTTTGTTTCACCTCGAGCATTGCACATGTGTAAGTAATACTGTAAGAGGTCTGCTTTGGAGGCTCAAGAATTAGATGTCTTATGTACGAATTCTTTATTAAATCCGGTCCAATGCTTATTTATCTACATTGACAGTGGCAGTGTGAGGGCGAGGCGTTTTTGTCTGGTTATTTCTAAACTGTGTTTTTGTTGGAGATTTTCCCAAACTTCCTGGCTTTTGAAATTGTTGTCACTGTGACAGTTAGTGAAGGGAAATCTCTCTAATGAAGTCCTGGATAGCAGTAAATACCATACAAGAGTGATAATCCTTCCTCACACTGTCCCAAATAAAATAACGTTTTGGCTGGGCATACCTTTTAATCATTTGAGTACCAGCCTGTATTACCCCTTTGTTACAATACATTTTTCATTTTCCAGTGCTATGACAGTTTGACTGACAATTCTCTTATTTTGAATCTACACCTCCTCCTTGGGTTAGCCTCCCATTGCTTTCAATATAATTTCTACGCTGACAACACCCAAATCTATCTCTCTAACCCTCAGCTCACTCCATCAGTCTCCTCATGCAGACCCCTTTTACACTGGGGCTTCGGGGCCATCGGCGGTAAAGTGCCGCCATTTTTAGCGGTGCTTTACCATAGTTTTTGCCAGGGTATTTTGTCCGATAGCGGGTGGTTTTACCCCCGCTAGTGGGCGAAAAAGGGTTAAAACAACTCGTAAAGCTCCACTGCAGCAGCGCTTTGCCGGCGGTTCTGCAATGGTGCCCATTCAGTTCAATGGGCAGGAGCAGTGTATACACAGCTTCTTCACCGCTCCAAAGATGCTGCATGCAGGGCTTTTTCTACCGTCCTGCCAGCGCACTGCTCCAGTGTGAAAGCTCTCCGGCTTTCACACTGGAGAGACAGGAGAGGCACTTTACAGGCGCTATTTTTTTCGCTGTAGCGCCTGTAAAGTGCCTCAGTGTGAAAGGGGTCTACTTTACTAACAGACATATCAGTCTAGATGTCACACCACTTTCTCCAACTCAACTTTTCCAAAACTTATCTCATAATATTTCCTCCCCTATGTGCCTCTTCCCCTGACCTCTCGGTCAAGAGCAATGGCACAACCATCCATCCATCCCTGCATGCTAGGTGTTTTCCTGGACTCTAAGCTCTGCTTTAAGCCCCACATCCAATCACTTTCCAAAGCTTGCCACCTCAGCCTCCGCAACATCTCCAGAATACGTCCCTTTCTAACCAACGACACCAGAAAGCTCCTGATTCACTCCCTGGTTATCTCTCGCCTTGACCACTGCAACTTTCTCCTCATTGGCTTACCTTTAAATAGGTTATCCCCCCCTTCAGTCCATCTTGAATGCTGCTGCCAGACCCATCCACCTTACAAACCACCCCTCTCCACCGATCCCTCCATTGGCTGCCACTCTCCCATTCAACAAATTAAATTAAAAAAACTAACAACAACTTACAAAGCCAACAAACAACTTGGTACCCAGCTACATCCATTTAGAAAGTAGAAAGGGAAATTAAAAAATGGCTGAAAAATGAGGTGACTGAAGGCTGTGCGTCCAAATCACATTTGCCTCCGCACACTAATGGAGCAGCATCAAGGATCGCCAAAGAACCGCAGAGCAACAACTCCGGGCGCCAAGGTGACCTGCAAGGATGACGACAACCGCCACAGACACTTCCAGTGTGGGTAGGTGTAATTTGTGTGAGGTGGAAGTGAAAACCCCCTTGGGGGACCTTTATTTATTAATGTCTTGTATTTATTGGTTGCTAGGACACAAGCTGCCAGCATCCTAGCAACCAATGACACTGGGTGGAACACTGACAATGAGCAGCGCCCAATGGGAAGCTGAGAGACTAGTTGCCCATCAAATCCTCCTCCCTTGTGATTGGCAGTAGGTGGATTCCATAGCGGCTAAACACATGTTTAAAATGTCCAAACAGCGTTTGCGCTAGTTAGTTCTGTTAAGACCCCTTAACCCATCCACATCTATCTTAGACCCTATTCACATGGGTGGTGAGGCCATATGTTCATGCAAACCTAAAAAACTTAGCAGTCCATAGATGTGGTGGTTGCACTTGTTTGTATTTATTAGGCTAAGAAAAGAAATGCAGCGTTCTTGTCACTTCCTTATCTTTTTTGTGCAAACTATTAATCTCATCAACTACCATGTAATGGAGACCAACAAAGACAGACACGTTTGAAGTCAAGTCTGGGTGACAACCATGACAATGACGATGTATAATGGTGTGAGGGGGACTGACATTTATACAGGTGTGAGGGGGCCTGACATGTATACAGGTGTGAGGGGGGCCTGACATGTATACAGGTATGAGGGGGTGGTAGACATATATACAGGTGTGAGGGGGGCTGAGATGTATAAAGGTGTGAGGGGGGGCTGACATGTATACAGGTGTGGGGGCGCCTGACATGTATACAGGTGTGAGGAGGGGCCTGACATGTATACTGGTGTGAGGGGGGGCTGACTTGTATACAGGTGTGAGGGGGGCCTGACATTTATACAGGTTTGAGGGGGGCTGAGTGCGTACAAGTGTGAGGAGGAGGGCTGACATATTTTCAGGTGTGAGGGGGCTGTCATATATACAGGATCAGGGGGGCTGACATATATACAGTTGTGAGGGGGTTGACTTGTATACAGGATTGGGGGGGCTGAGTGCATACAGGTGTGAGGAGGAGGCTGACATATATACAGGTGTAAGGGGGTTGACTTTTATACAGGATGGGGCGGCTGAGTACGTACAGGTGTGAGGAGGGGGGCTGACATATATACAGGTGTGAGGGGGCTGACATATGTACATGATTGGGTGGCTGAGTGTATACATGTGTGAGGAGGGGGGCTGAGTGCATACATGTGTGAGGAAGGGGGCTGAGTGCGTACATGTGTGAGGAGGGGGGCTGAGTGCGTATTTGTGGGATGGCCTATGGGCAGGCCCTGGGGAATATTGGTGGTCAGGCTCAAGGGGGGGGCGGGGGGCCCAGGCCTAAAGCTGTGTAAGGGGCACGAAGATTTCTGATGGCTGCACTGCAGCCACCATAGAAACAATTAAAAAAATTTGTGTAGTAACAAAGAGACAGGGAATGCATTGTTTACAGAAGCACCAGGTAACATTAACCACTTGCCAACCCCCTACTGCAGATGTACTGTGGCAGGTCGGCTCTATTGGGTGAAAGGACGTACTTGTACGTCATTTCATGCAATAGACATTGGGGGCGCACGCACTGATTGGACAGAGTGGGGGGGGGGGAATCAGCGGGTACGGCAGACCCAATGTCCGCCAGCCACCCGCGATTGTTCACCTAGAGAGGCAGAACTGCCTTGTTTACATAGGCAGATCGCCGTTCTGACAGGGAAGAAGATAGAGATCTTGTGTTCCTAAGCAGGAACACAGATCTCTGTCTTCATCCAGTCAGACCATCCCCCACACAGTTAGCAAGCACCCCCTAGGGACACACTTAACCCTTTGATTGCCCCTGATGTTAACTCCTTCCCTGCCAGTGTCATTAGTACAGTAACAGTGCATGTTTTTAGCACTGATCACTGTAATAATGTCACTGCTTCCCAAAATAGTCTCAAAAGTGTCAGTGGTGTCCGATTTGTCTGCCGCAATGTTGCAGTCCCATTAAAAATCACTGATCGATGCCATTACTAGTAAAAAAATAAAAATGCCATAAATCTATCCAATAGTTTGTAGACGCGATAAATTTTGCGAAAATCAATCAATATATATACGATTATTGTTTTTTGTTTTTTTTACCAAAAACATGTAGCAGAGTACATATTGCCCTAAATTGATGAAGCAATTAGATTTTTTAAATTTTTTTATTGGATGTGTTTTATAGCAGAAAGTAAAAAATATTGTTTTTTTTTTTCAAAATTGTCGCTCTTTTTTTTTTGTTTATATCACAAAAAATAAAAGTTGCAGAGGTGATCAAATACCACCAAAAGAAAACTCTATTTGTGTGGAAAAAAAATCAATTTTATCTGGGTACATTGTCGCACGACTGCGCAATTGGCAGTTGAAGTAACCCAGTGCCGTATCGCAAACAATGGCCTGGACATGAAGGGGGTAAAACCTTCCGGGGCTGAAGTGGTTAAAGAAAAAAAGCCTGTTTTTGGGTTTAGATGTAATTTATAGATGATAAATAAGAGTTATATTTTAGTCTGGTTGGATTATTTATTGCTAAAGCAATTCCTGAGCATTCCTACTGTTATATTGACTACTACTGTGGTGGCTATTAGAGATGGGCTTGATGTTTGAGTTGAACGTAAGTTCGACTCGAACATCGGGTGTTCGTGTGTTTGCTGAACACATGAAAAAACAGGGCGCTCAGCAGGAAGTTTGCCTGCCGCCGAGCGCCCCATAATGCACTGCAATCCCGCAGTGCATTGATTTCTGATGATTGGCCCAAAGCATGCACCTGACCTGTATGCTTTGGCCAATCACAGTACAATGCATAAAGTCCACGCACCACACTATATAAGGCTGCTTACACGGCAGCTTTGTATATCGTGTTAATGGAGATTAGGCAGGTTAGTTAGTGGATGGTGCCTTGTTCAGTAGGTTTGGTGCAGTCAGTGTAGTGCAGTGTGAATAACACAGTGTAGTGTTGTGTGAATAACACAGTGTAGCGGTGCCACTGAAGTGTTGGTGTGTACAACACTTCTCTGTCACCACTAATCCTATTTTTTGTTTCATTAATCATTTTTATTTAATTATTTTTTGCAGCATCAGGTTCTGTTAGTACCGTATATACTCGAGTATAAGCCGACCCGAATATAAGCCAAGGCACCTAATTTTACCACAAAAAAATGGGAAAACTTATTGGCTCGAGTATAAGCCTAGGGTGAGAAATGCGCAGCTACTGTAAGTGGAAAAGAGGGTCAACAATGCCCATTTGCAGCCTCACTGTGCCTAATTTGCATGCCTCACTGTGCCCATTTGCAGCCATAGGTCCCCCAAACTTCAAACTCAGTAGTTAAGGGTTTCTAGATGCCCCCTAGCTGCAGCCATTTGGGGTCTCTGGACCCAAAGGGTCCCGAAATGACATTGCTGCAGATGGACACAGTTGACCAAATTTGGGGACCCGTATCTCGGGGTCACTTAGTGTTAGGAACCTCAAATTTGGTGTGCAAACCCAGTGGAATTATCACCACAACATATCCAAAGATGGGGTTCCCAGCAACCTAGTGAGATACGGGGCCCCAAATTTGGTTCGGAAAATTTTAAGCACTTTTCTGCAGCAGAGGATGAAATTTTCCGAACTGACTTCGGGGCCCCGTATCTCGGGGTACTTGGTGCTAGGAACCCCATCTTCGGATATGTTGTAGTGATAGTTCTACTGGATTTGCACACCAAATTTGGGGTTCCTATCACCAAGTGGCCCCGAGATACAGGGCCCCAAATTTGGTTCGAAAAAGATAATTCTCTGCTCCAGAAAAGTGCTTGACTCCAGTATAAGCCGAGGGGGGCCTTTTCAGCACAAAAAAATGTGCTGAAAAACTCGGCTTATACTCGAGTATATACAGTACTCCCTCTTCTGTGTCGTAGGTGTTATTCCTTCTGCATCAGAACAGCAGAGGTATACTTTTTTTTATTCTTTTGGCTGGTAGCAGCTCTTAGGCCACTTTCACACTAGGGCGCTTTGCAGGCGCTACAGCGCTAAAAATATTGCCTGCAAAGCGCCCTGAAACAGCCGCTGCTGTGTCTCCAGTGTGAAAGCCCGAGGGCTTTCACAATGGAGCAGTGCGCTTTCAGGACTTTAAAAAAACTCCTGCAAGTAGCATCTTTGGAGCGGTGAAGGAGCGGTGTATGCCCCAGTGTGAAAGGGGCCTAAGAATATTTAGGGCATAAAAAAAAAAAGAATATTTAATGCATAATTGCTGTCCCCCCTTCTGCGTCGCAGGTATTCCTCTTTCTGCACCAGCAGTGGTTTCCTTTTTTTTATTTATTCTTTTATTTAAATTTTTTTGCCGCAGCAGCACTAAGACTATTTAGGGCATAATTGCTGTCCCCCCTTTTGAGTCGCAGGTGTTCCTCTTTCTGTGTTAGCAGTCGCTTCCTTTCTATTTTTTGTAAAAAAAGAATTCCAGTAGCATCAAAAAAATTTCTCCATAATTGCTGTTCCTTCTTCTGAGTCGCAGGTGGTCTTCCTTCTGCGTCACCACAGTTTTTTTTGGCCTTTCTTATTTTTTTTTGTTTTTTTTTGCAGTAACAAAAAATCCTCCCAAATTGCTGCACCCTTATTTTCTTTATTAAAACAAAAACTATAATAAAACGTTTTTTAGTTTACCAAGTAGAAAAGTTTTGCACCCAAGCACCATATTTCCATCCCACACTCTATGATAAAAAGTCATAAAAATCCCCCCAAAAAATCCCCATCATGTCCGAAAGGCCAACAAGGAGAGGCAGACGCTCCCAGGCCACTAAAAGAGGGCAAGCAGCTTCTGTGTCTACAGTGAAAATTGGGGCACGCTTGTCCTTTTTTTCTGGTGCTGGCCATGTTATTGAGCCACAACATGCAGAAGAGTTGTTATAGAGGATAACTAAGCTGTCCTCATCCTTTGTCACCCAGGCTCATGCTAGTTTGCCTTCCACCGCAGCTGTCAAAGTAGCCTATTGCACAGGCTCCTTGTCCACAGCTTCTCCTTCCATAGCCCGACCATCATGCATGGATGTGTCAGTTACATGCTGCTGGAGGATGCGCAGCAATTTGAATGCTCCGATGTTGGTTCCCAGGTTGAGGAAGGGAGTAACGTGAGCCTAGAGAGAGGGAGTGCCAATGACGGACAAGAAACTAGCAGTCATGTTCCCCCAGCTGCAGCATACTGCCAAGTTTGCTCCAGATGGAGGAAATGATGAGGACACTGACTATACTTGGGTGCCTGAGAGAAAAATTAGGAGGAGGAGGCACAACTCCAATGAGGCAGCCAGCTTAAGGGCAGCCACCCTATTGCATCACACCACAGAGCGCTACAGGTGCAGGGCGCTGCTGACTCCCCGCTGACTTCCAAAAGTTCATTTGCTTGGGCTTTTTCCATGTGCAGCAGACCGCAGCATTGCTGTTTGCAATCTCTGTCTGAAGCGGATCAAGTGTGGCCAGAATACCAGCCCCTTGGGCACCACATGCTTGACAAGACATATGATGACCTGCCATGCAGTCCATTGGCAACAGCACCTGAAAGTCCCACACCATAAAAAAATGCAGACTTCTCCTTGCTCCCCATCAGAGATCTTTACCCCTACTATACCTTAAGTCTTCTCAAAAACATTCACTGTGAAGAATGATGGTATAGTAATGGTGCCACAGGTACTTGCAACCAATCTGCTAGCAGTACACCACCTGTTGATTTCACCAGGCAAATTTTGCTACCCCAGTTGCTGAACCGTAAAAAAAAAAAAATACTCTCCCAGCCATTCACATGCTCAGCATCTACATGTTAGCTTGGCCAAATTGCCAAATTGCTAGCACTACAACTGCTGCCTTTTCATCTGGTAGACACTGTCCCCTTTCGTAAATTTGTGGAATGTGCTGTACCACAGTGGCAGGTTTTAAAAATAAATTCATTTTCACGTAAGGCCATTCCAGCTCTCTACCATCATGTAAAGGCAATGTTTTGGCCTCGTTGGACAGGGCGGTGAGCAGCAAGGTTCACAATACTGCCGACTTGTGGTCCAGCAGGTATGGTCAGGGACGTTACATTTCCTTCACGGGTAACTCTGCTGGCAGCTGGGAAGGATGCAGGACAGGGTTCAGTCTGGATCTTGTTCTGGCAGCACACCTCATAGTGATTCTGCCACATCTCTCTGCTCCACTCCCTCCTCTTCTTCTCCCTCTATGGCCTCTTCTGCTGAATTTTCCTCTGAACCAACAGTGCTCCCTAAGTGGCCAAGGGACTACGCAAGCAGTCAGGCTAAAAGATGCCAACCAGCCCATTAGAGTACACAAGTACCTATCTGTAGCCCATCAGAGTACCCGAGTACCTATTTGCAGCTAATGCCTCATGGAATATACGTTGGGGTGTTTTCTTTACAAAATGGGGACATTTTGTGGGTAATTCCACTGTCCTGGTGCTCCAGGACCTTCAAAGGTGTGATAGGTAGGAATGAAATTAGATCATTTATGCTCCTAGAAAGGCTGATGGTGCTCCCTGCATGTCGGGCCTCTCTATGTGGCCAGGTTGTGAAAAAGTCTCACAGATGTGGTATCGCCATACTCGGAATGAGTAGCAGAATGTATTTTGGGGTGTAATTAGAAATATGCTGTGTGTGAGAAATAACTTTTTAAAAAGTGTTTTCTTTTCAAAATGTTTGCTCTTTTTTTACTTGTATCACAAAAAATAAAAAATCAAGTGGTGATTAAATACAACCAAAAGAAAGCTCTATTTGTGTGAAAAAAATATATATAAATTGTGTTTGGGTATAGCATTGCATGACTGAGTAATTGTCATTCAAAGTGTGAGAGCACTGAAAGCTGAAAATTGGTCTGGGCAGGAAAGGGGTGAAAGTACCCTGTATTGAAGTGGTTAAGGGTAAACCCATGACAGAATTAAGGAAAAAAAAAACAGTGTGAGGTCCTCCCCAAATCCATACCAGGCCCTTCGGGTCTGGTATAGATTCTAAGGGGAACTCTACCCCAATTTTATCTTAAAATGGCATGCCCCCCCCCCCCCCAAAATCCATACCAGACCCTTATCTGAACATGCAGCTTGGCAAGCCAGGAAGGGGGGGGCAAGCGAGCACCCCCCTCCTGAACCACACCAGGCCGCTTGCCCTCAACATGGGGAGGGTGCCCCCAAAGCACCTTTTTCCCATGTTGATGGGGACAAGGGCATCTTCCTGACAACCCTGGGCTGTGGTTGTCGGGGACTGTGGGGGGGGGGCTGACTTCATGTGACGTCATGTAACCTCAGAAGGGGGCAGTGCCACCAGGTGATGTAAACATGTGGCCCCTACCCTTGCATATATAAGAAGTGTCAGAGCAGAGAGGAAGCAGGTGGTCGTTGGCCTCCCAAGAGGCAAAAGCACTTTAAATTATTTTTTTTCGGGTCCGGCGCACGTCATGATTAACAATGGATGTACATCGAGGGACACTATTTTTTTTTTAAATTTTTTAATAAAGGATTTGTCAAAAACAGATTACAGTGTTACTTTTTGACACTTTTTTGGTGAATGGGTATCGGGTACATTGTATCCCTACCCAATTACATAGGGGGGCAGGATTCCAGATTCCAAAAAGCCCCCACACTCAGACCCTGACAACCACAGCCCAGGGTTGTTGGGAAGAGGCCCTTTGTGCTTTGGGGGTGGGGGCATGTGGCCTGGTATGGTTCAGTTGGGGGGGGGCTCATTCTTCTCCCCGTTATCCGGACCTGCCAGGCTGCATACTCGGATAAGGGTCTGGTATGGATTTTGGTGGGGACCCTATGTCATTTTAAAAAAAATTTGGGGCGTTGGCTTCCCCTTTTTTTTATCTGTATTGCCGGGAGCCGGCAAAATACATTACAGCCGCGAGCAAGTTTAAATAATTTTTTTTCCTTTAGAAATGTCAGCATTGCTGCAGCAGGCTCTATACATCGTACAGATGCCCCACTTTACAGGCAGACTAAGGGGACCCCCCCCCCAGGCATGATATTTAAAGGAATTTTTCATTTTTATTGTTTCCCTTTAAGCATCATTAAAATCACTGCTCCTTTATAAACAATTGTTAAAAAAAAAATGTTTTCATTGATACATGTCCACCAGGGCAGTACATTTTTATGCCCATAACTTGCATATAAGGTTTTAAAATGAGGACTTTTGATTTTTCATGTTCGTGTCCCATAGACTTTAATAGAGTTTGCATGTTTGCTATAACTTTTTCCCTGTTTGAGATGTTCTGGTGCAAACTGTTCATTGACGATGAAGATGAAGGCCTTATGCACACTGAGTGTTTAGCCCCTGTGTGTCTAATCCTGGCATTATTGCGTGCCCAGGAGGCAAAAGGTACAGGTTTCGGCCCTGCTGCTAGAAGCAGGGGCGGATCAGGGGGGGCAACGGGGCAATTCTCCTCCTCCCACCCGCGGCCCACCGGAGCGACTGTCTGAAAGACGAGAGTGGACCACTCCCCAGAGCCCAGCCCCAGAGTGGACATAAGGTGAGGATTGGATGGAATAGTAGTATACAGTAATGAAGGAGAAGGTGATACAAGGGGAGGGGGGCAGTAATGAAGCAGAAGGTGACACAAGTGTGGGACAGTAATGAAGAAGGTGACACAAGTGGGGGAGGGGGGCAGCAATGAAGGAGAAGATGACACAAGTGGGGGACAGTAATAAAGAAGAAGGTGACACAAGCCGGGAACAGTAATGAAGGAGAAGGTGACACAAGTGGGGGACAGTAATGAAGGAGAAGGTGACCCAAGTGGGGAACAGTAAGGAAGAAGGTGGCACAAGTGGGGGACAGTAATGAAGAAGAAGATAACACAAGTGGGGTCACTGTTTTAAACAAGGTTAGGATGATACGTTAACCGCTTCCTGACAGCCTCACGCAGATATACTGCAGCAGAAGGGCATGTACAGGCAGAATCACATACCTGTACGTTGCCCTTTAAGAGGCGGCCGGTGGGCACGCGCGTGGACGTGGCAAGCTCCATGAGTCGGGTCGCGGGTCCCGCGAACTTGATCGCCACGGGGATACTCGCGATCGCCTCACGGGGAGGAAGAACGGGGAGATGCTAATGTAAACAAGCATCTCCCCATTCTGCCTAGTGACAGTGTCACTAATCTCTGCTCCCTGTGATTGGAGTAGAGATCAGTGACGTGTCAGAAACAGCCACGCCCCCACAGTTAGAAACACGCCCCTAGGATACACTTAACCGCTACACTGCCACCTAGTGGTCAACTCCTTCACTGCCAGTGTCATTTTCACAGGTATCAGTGCATTTGTATAGCACTGATTGCTGTATAAATGACAATGGTTCCCAAAAATGTGTCAAAAAATGTCCGATGTGTCCGCCATAATGTCGCAGTCATGAAAAAAATTGCTGATCACCGCCATTAAAAAAAAATTCCATAAAACTATCCCCTATTTTGTAAACGCTATAAATTTTGCGCAAACCAATCAATAATCGCTTATTGGGATTTTTTTTACCAAAAATATGTAGAACAATACCTATCGGCCTAAACTGAGGAAAGAAAATGTTTTATATATTTTTGGGGGATATTTATTATAGCAAAAAGTAAAAAAGAATGTGTTTTTTTTTTCAAAATTGTCGCTCTTTTTTGGTTAATAGCGCAAAAAAAAACCGCAGGGGTGATCAAAAACCACCAAAAGAAATCTCTATTTGTGGGAAAAAAAGGATGTCAATTTTGTTTGGGAGCCACGTCGCAAGACCGCGCAATTGTCAGTTAAAGCGACGCAGTCCCGAATCGCAAAAAGTGCTCTGGTCAGGAAGGGGATAAATTCTTCCGGGGCTGAAGCGGTTAAATACAGTTCTGTAAGCAACACCTAATTTTCAGGCAGTGCCCCTCCCGAGACTAGACCCTGGATCCGCCCCTGGCTAGAAGCTGTCAACATTTATGATAGACTAAAACATTTGGTTAGCTGGAAGCTGTACCAAGTGCTACCCACATTTAGGGCTACGTGCATTCAAGAATGTATACCCAGAACACAGTTATCACTCAGTACAGTGTCCAGCCATGCCCAGCCACATCATACTTCAATCTGTTTGACAGGCTGCAGGCAGCAGGGCTGGAAATTGCACCTGTGCCTCCCGGCTGCATAAAAATGCTGGGATTAGACACACATGGGCTAAACACCCAGCGTGCATTAAATCTTATCAGGAATTATTTAACTGAACACAAAAAATATAAGATTTTGACAATACAAGAACACGTGTAACACCATATTTGGTAAATTGTTTGGACATGCTTTCAGCACTGCTATTTCCTTAAAATCTCTGTTGTTACATTTGGTACTTATGTCCTAGCTGTTTTTATTCTAAGTCTTATGACAGTATGAAAACAACAAGTAAGGAGTTAAATGTATAAAGCATAACTGAAAAACTGTATCATGCAGTATTTGCAAAACGATATTTTGTTGTAGTCCCATTGCTGGCATTTACAGCAACGAGGGAGGCAGTAGAAGTTAGTGTTCATGAAGCAACACATGGGTTTCAGTCAAAGTTAAAAGAAATTAGCTCATTAATTTAATTTACATTTTACTGTTTTGCCATGGGTATCTTATTGATGTAATATAATATGCTGTAGGTGCTGTGCTCATGAGTTACTAAAGAAACAATGACATACAAAGATTTTTACGTGCTATGGTTATTTAGCTGAACATTACAGAATAGTTGAAAAGACCTTCAAAAAATAGGTGAGAGAGTAATTGGCAAGCATGACATGACTATTAAATAGTTGATTTAAGAGGAATGCTTGCCTAGAAGGTATCTCCGATAAGAGTGCGAGAATGGGATGGAGAGAAAAACTTGAAACTGAGAGGCACAGGAGAGAAATGCCAGTGGGTAGAGATAAGAGGATGGAGATGAAGGGTGTACTATAGGTAAGGTGCATGGAGAGGACGATATTGTAGAATCCTAAATACATTAAAATAGGAGAAGAGATCTATTGAAGCCTTACATTTTTTTAGGGTATTCATGATGTCTAATGTCTAAGCACCAAGAATCTCCCATACGTCCCATTTAGTATGGGCATCAGCTTTTTGTCAATCACTACACCAGTAATACATTATTGCAAATGTATCACTTCTCAGGAAGTTCAATGAGGTATACTTCAGAATAGTTTAGGCTGAACCATTCCAGGTTATCACTAAAACCAGCAGTAAATGTCATCAGCCTAGGTTTGTTGCATACAGGCTCATACAAATGTTTCTACAGACGCATCTTCATGAATAGTGTCCCAGATGTTTGGAAACTTTTTCACGGTCTACAGCCTACGCTTATTTATATAGTAAAGACAAGCTGTGACGCATGCAGAGAATTGGTCATTACAGCTGCACGTCTCGTCATGCACAATCTAAAAGTTAAAGTAGATCTGAACCTAATTACTAAAATCTCATATAATCTTTAACATGTGAATGTAATTTTAAAAGGCATTTTCAATCATTTTAAAGTTAGAGCTTTTATTTAAAAAAAAGTAGGGCCGTTACTGATTAAAATTTTCATGTTCGATTAATCGTTTTTTTTTTATCGATTAATCGACTAATTTTGATTAATCATTATGCACATACAGATCCAAATACTTTTAGCTGATCTCCTTGCATTGCAACTCTGCATTAGTCAGTGGTAAATGTGGTATACACTATATACAATCACCCGACACTAGTTAGTTTCCACAATCCATGACTTAACTTCACAGTTCACACAAATAAGTTTACAAATTCAAACTGTAGCACTGATTTAAGTAATTTTTTTTTACACAGTAGCGTGACAATCCCTCCACCTCCGATCTAACTAATCACTCTCACCTTATGGCATGGACCCCTGGGCAAACAGGTGGTCATGCAAGCGGGTATCAAAAGGGTTAACTACTCACATAAAGATGGTAAAAACACACATTGTAAAGCCGACAATCGTGTTAGTTCCGTAGGGCAGCAGCGGGTGACTTCATGAATAGCTCCTCCCCCGTACACGTTACGTTCAATCAGAACTTCGACGTCACCAGACTCCTCCCCCTTCGGTTCGTTAGCAGACGGAGGCACTTGGAGAAACGGGGAGGAGTCCGGTGACGTCGCCAGATCTCCGACGGAACTCCCTGAAGACCCGGAAGCCGGTGGAGAGGTGAGTACCAATCAGAAGAATTTTGATTGATCAAAAAAATTGAGGAATTAATCTTTCATTTCCACAGCCCTAAAAAAAGTCATGGTTATCCTAGCATGAAGGTCCTTGTTCAGGCACTTCCTGATATAGGGTGATAATGCTCTCTTTCTGTCTCCCAATCATGCTCCTGCATTGTCATCCTAACACATGGGCTTCCATTGGAGACTACAAGTGATGGTTATAACACTTTATGCATTGTCCATTGCTGTTCCATCAGGAAATCTGGCCTGAAAAATGTTATGCAGCCCTCTTTGGAATGAATGCATATAGACAAAAAGTGTCTAAAAAAAGGGTCTGATCTTCTGATCAACAGCACTGAGAAGCCTCAAAGGGTAAAAAAAAACATGACACAGATATTGTATTAAAGAAAATGTTTATGCTTTAGCAAATACCAATTCCAATCCCATGATTAAGTCTGTGTGATGAAACATGTCGGGCTTGGCTATACGGCAATCGTCAACGAGTGACGCGATACGCTGTACCAGGAAGTGAGGCTCAGGTCTGAGGAGTGGGTGACAGTGTTGCCAACCTAACACACCCACATTTTTACTGGCGTTTCCAAAAGTTACAAAATTACAGTTTTAAGTACAAATGTCACTATTTAGGCTACAAACAAGTACAAAGTAGCTCAGGGTCAGGACTCAGGAGGGCAAGAAATTAGAATGGGTGGCACACACATGAAATTGACTCTCACAGTGATACTGACAGCAGTGTGCAGCAGTACAGATTACCGACACGACACGTTCCCTCCTGAGTCACAGTGACAGTCTCTGTCCAAGCCAGATGGTCCCTCCAGTCCAAACATCACTGATGGTTCCACTCCTGGCCTGCCTTGCTCCCATCCGGCAGACCCACACACAAGGCTGCTTGCCTCCCTTGCACCATGACATTACAGGACATGCTCAGGCACCACCTCCACCAGACCCGCCGAACACAATGTAGCAGGCACTCGTACGGTCTTGGCTGACTCCTGGCCAAGTGTCACAGCCATATTTTTTACTGGCAACCTTTTCTTATTACTGGCATTTACTGGCAGGAGAAAATTACCTGTTTTTTACTGGCTGCCAGTAAAAATACTGATGGTTGGCAACACTGGTGGGTGAGACTCTGTTTACTACTGCACACTTTGGGTCCGCTGTGACCGTAATACCTCGATATAAAACTGCATGGAATTCTCTGCTGTCGAAGTTTACTGCTGTGACATTTTTTTGCTTGCCTTGGATTTTATTAATGTGAGTGTAATGGGTGGAAGATCACAAAGTGTGCATTAAATAGTTTTTATGTTAATACACTATTGGAGCACTTTTTATCATTTACATGTGGAGAGATCCCTTACGTACACGTTTGGAGGTTGGAGAGTGTGTTTAACCCTTTCTGTGGGGTTTAAGGCATTTTTTGCCTAACAAGAGAGTGTGAGGCATATCTTATTGGTAAGTGCGGTGTCTGAGGGGAGCGGAATCACGTGCACAGAGGTGTGGTGGATGATTAGAAGAGCATTTCACTGGAATCACCATTGGAACTGTTTTATTATTTTTTTAAATTTTTTTTAAATTTTTCTTATTTTTTTCCTCTTTTTGTATGAACTTTTTCACAAAGTGGATTTATTTAAAAAGAAAATACATATATATATATATATATACATACCGTATATACTCGAATATAAGCCGAGATTTTCAACCCTTTTTTTAGGGTTGAAAGTCCCCCCCTCGGCTTATATTCGAGTCACCGCCGTCTGCCTACATGAACAGCGTGTCATGCAGACAGACGGCAGTTTTCAAAAGCCGCGCCTCCTCCTCCTCCTCGTCCGTGATAGGAGGAACACTTTTTTCCCAGCAGTAAGTCAGTGTTCAGTGTTCCGCCTATCACGGACGTCCTGTCATTCTCATCTCATGGACGAGGATGAGAGGATGTCCGTGATAGGCGGAACACTGCACACTGACTGCTGGGAAAAAAGTGTTCCTCCTATCACGGACGAGGAGGAGGCGCGGTTTTTGTATCATTGGAATGGCGCCTTACACGGGAGGACAGAGCGGGACTGCATCGGCTGCCAGATCATACAGGGAGGGACCGAGGACACAGGACCGAGGACACAGGACCCAGAACCGAGGACCCAGAACCGGCGGACCGGCGGATCGGCGCAGGTAGGCTGTACAGGGGACACGGGGGTCTGTACAGGGGACACGGGGGTCTGTACAGGGGACATGCAGCTGCAGATGGGCATTGCTGACTCTTTTCCACTTACAGTAGCTGCTGCATATTTCACCCTCGGCTTATACACGGGTCAATACGTTTTTCCCATTTTTTTGTCGTGAATTAGGGGCCTCGGCTTATACTCGGGACGGCCTATACTCGAGTATATACGGTATATATATATATATATATATATATATATATATATATATATATATTCACTTGTCACAAGGGTGATATATGAAGTATAGTAGTTGTTGTGTTTATAAGTTATATTGTTTTTTCACTTGATAGATGGGTGTTAACAATAACTGTGACACATTTAATATTCTCAGCGAGTGAGTTTATTTATCACATATGATTTTAGTTAAGTGCCACTTTTTTTTCTTACTATTTTAAGTTTCAAAAGAGGGTTAAAATACTATTCACCGGGCGTGACCGGAAGCCGACCTGGACGGACGCTCAGCCTGAGAGCTCCTCTCCAGCCCACAGCTACAGAGGCTAAAAATCCATGGTGAATCACGGACCACCCGTTCGTCCTCAGTCCGGGGATCATCTCAACCCCCGCCAGGCACCTCGGAAGCATTCCGGCAGTACTTTAAACCGCCCGACGACACGCCGGGTGGGATCGGCAAAATGGCGCCGGCCACCACGCCATCACAAAGGCCCTCCACTCCGCCGCCGAGGATGGAAGGATCGAGTGCCATCACCTTCACCTGGGGCTCTCCTCAGCGCACCGGAACATCTCAGGGGGTGAGTCCTCAGCACAGCTCCCCCCGCTCCCCATCCTCCCTCCCGGCATACAAGGCCACACCAAAGCCTCCATCGCAGTACACACAGTGTACTGGAGCCTTCCCCAAACTCCTTAGAACGGCCTCCGACCCCGGCACCCTGGGCACAGACTATCCCTCTCCTACACCGGAGGCCACACTGGAGGACTTCCCGGCCCTTCAAGGCCCCAGATACCCACAGACCCCCCCGGCCACGGCTGGAAGCAGAGGCCCGCAACCTACATGGCCAGCACCGGCCGCGCCTAAGGCCCAAAGGCCCTCGCGTTCCACGGAGCATAGCATAACCTGGGGAGGCACAGCAACACCCCCCTCATATGCACAGAAGACACAAGCCCCTCCACAAGCCCCATAAGCCAGAGAAGACAACCCGCCAGAGCACTCCATCCCATCCCACCACGCCACCTCATGGACGGCACCCTGGGATCCCCAGCACCCTCCACCCCTTCACCCAAACCGGGATCCCCCTGTAGAGAGTACCTACTCAACATACCCTCCAGGCCAAGTTGCACAGGAGCAAGCATACCTACAGGCCATGCCAACAAAGGCAGACTTTAAACAACTCATTAGTGAAGTACAGGCCACCTGCCGAGCTGAAAGTCAGTCCCTACACACAGGCCTCAAACACTTGGCCGACAGGGTGGAGATGGTGGAAGAGGAATTGAAGGTAACTAAAATTGCAGTCCATCGGACACAGATACAGGGCTCAGACCACCGCCTCATGCTACGGGAGATGCAATGCCATGTTGAGGACCTCGACAATAGGGGGCGCCGAAACAACATTAGGATCCACGGCCTCCCAGAAACAGAAGACACAGAAGACCTGCACACCACGTTGCAGGAACTCTTTAAAGTGGTTGTATACCCTAAAAATTAACTTGCACCTACAGGTAAGCCTAGATTAAGGCTTACCTGTAGGTACAAGAAATATCTCCTAAACCTGCACGGTTTAGGAGATATTTGAAAAGAACGTTTTACAACGTTGTCTACGGCGCATGCGCGCCGTAGACAACGGTGCATTTACAGGGTTAATCCCCATCTTCAACTGCGGCTCACCGCAGTTGAAGTGTCCCGCGCGCATGCGTGGAGCGACGTCCTCGCCGCTCTGGCCAATCACAGCGCCGCAGCGGCGCTGTGATTGGCCGGAGCGGCGATACCCGGAAGGGTATCTGTTTTGAGATGGATGCGGCTGGAGGGGGAGAAGAACACGGCGTCGGGGGCCCCGATCTAAGGTAAGTGATGCATAATGAGCTAGTATGCTAGTCATACTAGCTCATTATGACTTTGTCTTGCAGGTAGTTACCAAAAAAAAAAATGTTTAAGAGGGTATACAACCGCTTTAACGAATTGTTGGGGGAGCCGGCGGATAAACCTATTGAGATGGACAGAGCCCACCGCGCACTTCGCCCAAAGGGCCCAGCATCCAAACCACGAGACATCATATGTCGGGTCCACTCATTCCCCTTAAAAGAGGACATAATGCGCAAAGCTCGATCTATCCGAAACCTCACCTTTGACAAAGCTCCAGTACAGCTCTATCCGGACCTTTCATGGATCACGCTCCAAAAACGCAGACTACTACAGCCCCTTTTGCACTCACTACAAGAAAAAAATATCGCCTACAGATGGGGATACCCATTCAGCCTAACTGCCAGAACCCAGGGGAAATCGGCAATTCTACGCTACCCAGAAGACCTGGACTCTTTTTGCGACGCAATGGAGATTCCTATACCCAACTTACCTGAATGAGACCTGGTGGTTACCCCACCCCCACCGCCAGTAGTCTGGCAAAAAGTTCCTCCGGCTAAACGAGCCAAAGGCCCGGACCACCAGCGTAGACCCCAGAAACACAAAGCGGGGCGAACCACCCCACCCCCTGAATCTCTTAATCAGCAGTGCTGAACTGCCACTTTAATTCCGGGATGAACAGAAGCAACCATACGTTGGACTACAGAGCACCCATATGCCCTTACAATTTTTTATTTTTATATTCCTCCCCCGATAGCCTATAAATCTACCACCCCTGCCCTGACACACTTTGGGCTGTTTTTGGGATGTTGTCCCCCCTCGTGGTTAACCACCCAACAGTTCCTACTTGGACCTCCTTTCTGGTCCTTCCGTATCCTCCTGCCTGGGATCCCCCTGCCGACTAGGAGAGCTGGGGGACCACAGGCAGGAGGACCAATTGAAACCTTGCAGCCTCCCGGGACCCCTTGGGCTCCTGGGCGCCTGACTGTAAATGATTATGAAACTGTTTACATGTAATTGTACTTTAACTTTTTCTCTCTTTTCTAGAACCCCCTCCTTTCCCCTCTTACAGAGCGCTACTCGACAAGGACCCTGCCCGCCGGCCGCCCTCCTTCCCTGGATGCCTCGCTCCCAGAACGAGACCTGGGACCACAAGTATCAGCTAAGTATATACACGACCCACCCTCCACATGACAATGGCTAAGATACTTTTTTTAAATGTACACTCCAAAAAAAAAAGACATTTGGCGCTCCGAGAGTTTAGAAGGTCACGGGCTGACATCATTATGATTCAAGAGACACACTTTGACAAAGGGGACTCCTTCACATTCGCTTCCAAACAATACCCCCAGATCTATCAAGCCTTCAACCCACGTAAAAGGGCGGGAATAACCATCCTTATAAAAAAAAGGGGCCCCCTTTACATGTAACGAAGTTCATCTAGACCCCCTAGGTCACTTTATTGTTCTATGTGGCAAATGGCAGACATAGGATATAACCCTGTGTGTCCTATATCCCCCTAACACACGGCAACACCGATTCATAGCTAGTCCTCACTTGCCTGTCCCGAACACACCATGACTTACTGGTGATTGGGGGAGATTTTAACCTCTCCCACTCTACCACTTACGATCGACTGACGGCGAACCCAAGAGCACCACAGCCACTGGCCATCAGAGACTCTAAAATGTTTTGCCAGCTTACCAGGAAACACGGTCTCTTTGATGCCTGGAGGACCCTCCACCCCACCGAACGCCAATACACTTTTTATTCTGCCCCACATCATACCCACTCTCGCATAGACTACCTCTTTGTAAACAATAACACACTACGGCTACAGAATCCACGCAAATTCTTCTAATCTCATGGTCAGACCACGCTCCCATCACGCTGTCCCTGAAACTGGGTGCCCCCCTCCGTCAGCCATATAACTGGAAATTTAATAACTTTCTCCTACAACATATCCCCTCCAAAACTGAATTGGAATCTACAATCCAACAGTAATTTATGAAAAACTCTACCCCTGACATCTCTCTCCCAACCCTGTGGTCCACCCATAAGGCGGTCCTCAGGGGAAAATGCATAGCACTTTCATCGGCCATAAAGAGGGATGCCAGGGCGGCCGAACAACTGGCAGCTAAAAAACCGAAGTCCCTGGAGATCAAGCTCCAAACCTCTCCGACAGTCTCTCTCTTGAGACAGATTGTCCGAGTGAGAGCGACGCTCCGAGATATAGCTATGGGCCAGGTAGAAAAAGCCCTAGTTCGCCTAAAGCAGATGTACTATGACAAGGGTAATAAAGCACAATCACTACTAGCCAGAAAGCTAACGGAACGCATCCACACTTCCGCCCTGCACCAAATTAAAGACAAAACAGGTGAAGTGCTAACCCACCCACAGGACATAGTGAACACCTTCTCCGACTTCTATACAGAGCTTTATAACAAAGCTGAGATACCACACAACCCCCCCTCGGCAGATATATTGCCGACCGCATTACCCAATATCTTGATCGCGCAGGACTACCCCGACTTAAAGACGACGACTTGATCAGACTGAATGCCCCCATCTCGGTAGAGGAATTGGCGGCAACAGTGAAGGACCTCCCCACCCATAAATCCCCCGGACCAGATGGATTCCCATATGAATATTACAAGACTTTCCTCCCCCTATTAAGCCCATACATGACTAAGTTATACAACGCTTTTCTCCACCAAACCCCGGTCCCTAGTGACATGCAGCGATCCTTCCTGTCCTTAATCACCAAGCCAGACAAAGACCCGGCACTGTGTGCCAGCTACAGACCCATCGCCCTGCTGGACTCTGATCTTAAGATATTTACCAAAATCCTCTCTAACAGACTGAACACACTACTCCCCAACCTGATACACAAGGACCAAGTGGGGTTTGTCCCCCTACGCCAGGCAGGAGACAATACAAGGAAAGTCATAGACCTGATCGAAGTTTAAGTTTAGAAGCGGAAAGGCGTTTGATCACCTGAGCTGGCCCTTTATGATGGCCACACTACGCCACATGGGATTTAGTAGACCCTTCCTACAAGCAGTGGAAAATATCTACACCAACCCCACCTCCCAGGTAAAAACTCCATACGCCACCTCGCACACCTTCCGGATCACTAATGGCACCCGCCAGGCCTGCCCCCTCTCCCCCCTGCTATTTACACACTGTGTAGAACCCCTGGCGGCGGCCATTAGAAATAATTCGGACATCAGGGCGATTCCGGTCAGAGACGAGGAATTTAAGTTGTCCCTGTTCACAGACGACATAATCATGACCCTGACCCACCCTAGGGTCTCACTACCTAACCTCCATGCAGAACTAAACGCCTATGGGGAAATCTCGGGGTACAAAACAAATACAACTAAATCCATGGCCCTACCCCTGAACATCCCAGGGCCAGAGGTTGCCCACTTACAATTGACCTTCCCCTACAGATGGGAAAGTACCTCCCTTAAATATCTAGGGGTCCTAATAACTCCCTCCTATGGCTCTCTATATCAAGCCAACTTTCCGCCCCTGTACAAATCCATCAGAGAGCTTCTACAAAAATGGAAGCCCCACCAGATCTCCCTCATAAGACGAATTACGTCTATTAAAAAGATCATTCTCCCTAAGCTCCTTTACCTATTCCAGACCCTACCCATCCCAATTCCCTATGCCCATTTGCGCAAACTTCAAAGCGATGCCTTGAAATATGTGTGGAACTACAAAAAGCACAAAATCCCGAACACAGTCATGACAGCATCCCGAGCACACGGGGGATTAGCATTCCCGAACCTAGTGAAGTACTACCAAGCAACCCAATTAAGGGCGTTAACCTCATGGTTCCCCCAGAAATCCTATAACAAATGGACCCAGATCGAGAAAACATGGTTGGCCCCAGTCCACCCAAATAGTCTCCTATTGAACACGAATGTGGAGGTGTCCCCAGACCGAATGCTGGGACCAATGTCTCACCTTCGACAGCTCTGGCGTAGTTTGTCCCGTTCGGGAGAGCTACTATCTGAATGTTCAGTAATGAACTCCTTCTTATACAATCCCAAAATCCCGTCTAGCCTCACCCACCAGATGTCCTGGCCCTGGGCCTCCAGAGGTCTGTTTCATTTTGGACACCTGATACACCCCAGGTCCCGCAGACTTCTAACATTCTCGGAGCTCCAAACCAAACACGACTTACCACGACAAATTTTCTATAGCTACCTACAAATCAGACACTTTGCCCAGACGATTGCCCCAAACCTGCAGTTCTCCCCGCCATCCCCGTTTGAAAATATTTTACTGGAGGGGCGAAATTGCAGGGGACTGATATCGGGCATCTACCAGCTACTAAATACTTACCAGATGGGCACGAAGGGCAAACATGCGTATATGAGGAGATGGGAGAGAGAGCTGGGAGAAGAACTCCCAATGGAGGCATGGCAAGCAATTTGGAGGCAGGCAGCCAAAAGTTCCATATGCACTCTATACAAGGAAAACTATTATAAAATACTCTACTTTTGGTATCAGACGCCAGCAGTCCTCCACAAAATTTACCCAACCACCTCCGACCTCTGTTGGCGTTGTCAGGCCAGCAGGGGCTCTCTCTTCCATATCTTCTGGACGTGCCCATTAATAGTCCCATACTGGACCGACACCCAACAATTATTAACCCGCCTCTTTGAGACACAGATGCCGTTTACGCCAAAAAAAATTCTATTCGGCCTATAACAACCGAATATGACAAGGCCGAGCAAAAAAATCCTTAGACATATACAGCCCGATATCAAATAGCCCTTAACTGGAAAAAGACTATACCCCCATCCCAAGAGGCCCAATACACCAGGATCAAGGACATTGAGCTGATGGAAAAAATGACGGCCAGAATAAACGATAAACTGAATGACCACAACGCAACCTGGGAGCAATGGCATCTGAGGGAGGACACGCAGTGAGCTGGCAGGCGAGCCGAGCAAGCGGTATGTTACCCTTTCCCTATCCCATTCCTCCTTCCACCCCTCTCCACCCCCCCTCTCTATTCCCCTCCTTTCTTATAGCTTCCCACTTTCATTCTTCACCTCCATTCTCAACCCCCCAGGGTTAAACCCCCTGTTGGGGTCATTTCTGCGGGTTACTGCACTAAATCTAGAACTAGTTACAGCTAAAGATACTGAAATACTAAAGTTCCAGCTTAAAACAAAGTATCCAAAGGTTATTGTTAACATGTGCTTTTTGCCATTGTTTTTCCTTTATTCTTCACAACCGTTGCTGTTTCTTTGCACAAACGTTTATTGTAAACCCTTTTTTTGCACTCTTTTATGTAATATACTGTGAGAAAATAAAAACTGTTATTTAAAAAAAATACTATTCACATATTTATCACATTAAGTGGCAGCTCTGCACATCAGTGTTAGTATGTCCAGGAGCGCAGTGGTGGGACTTCAAGTGTGGTCGGTTTTGATCTTGAGGACCATCAGTATAGACAGGGCCAGATTAAGAACAGCGTGGGCCTGGTGCTGAGGATTTTGGTGGGGCCTTTTATAAACAATAAATAAATAGAGAGAGAAAGGGAATGAAAGAGGTGTGAGGGGTAAGGGAGGGAGGATGAGAGAGAAAGGGGGATGAGAGAAAGAGGATGCACATGAGCATGCGTGGGAATGACATCAACGCAGCCCGGCCAAGGCAAGTGACTGAAGGCACAGAACCCGGAAGGAAGACCGGGTGAAGATGGAAAGGCCCGGGCCCCGCCAGATTGATCACAGCACGGCACTGGAGGGCTCAGTCTGACAATTTAAGTGTACCCTAATGTGCTAATATGCTGTGCATACTTGTACATTATGGCATAACCTACCTCAGGGCCTCTAAAAAATAGTAATGTTAGAAAGTTTTACTACCGGTTTAATATCACAGGAGCCTATCATGGGGCCCACTACTGACCCTGTGGCCCTTGGGCAGTGCCTAGTTGCCAACATTTCAAAAATATTTTCAGGGACACTTTTTTTTACAAGTGCTATATTTATAGTAGCTGACATCCCCTATGTTCATCTATACATCATAATAGTAATTACAAAATTAAATAAGTTCTAATAATGGGGCAGAACAAATATGAGGACTGAGATTTCCTTTAGTTAAACTAACAAAAGTGGGCCCATTCTAGAGCTGGTAACATTGAGGATATTCAGTATAATTTTAAACTGTTTTTGTGGGTAAGAGGCATAGGAGGAGTATGGATGGTATAAAAGTGGGAAGTATGTGCAGGTGAGGGAGAGGAATGTGGAGGGTCTAACAGTGGGCACTATGTACATGAGAGGAGTGTGGAGGGTATGGCAGAAGGCACTATGTACAGCAGAAGAGTGTGAAGGGTATGACAGTGGGCAGTATGCACAGCAGAGGAGTGTGGAGGGTATGCCAGTGGGCAGTATGTACAGGAGAGGAGTGTGGGGGGTATGACAGAAGGTATTTTGTACCAGAGGGGAGTGTGGAGGGTATGACAGTGGGCAGTATGTACAGGAGAAGAGTGTAGGGGGTATGACAGAGGGTAGTATGTACCGGAGAGCAGTTTGGAGGGTATGACAGTGAGCACTATGTACAGGAGAGTAGTGTGGAGGGTATGGCAGAAGGCACTATGTACAGGAGAGGAATGTGGAGGGTACGACAGTGAGCACTATGTACAGGAGAGAAGTGTATGACAGCGAGCACTATGTACAGGAGAGGAGTGTGTAGGATATGACAGCGGGCGCTATGAATAGGAGAGAAGTGTGGAGGGTATGACAGTGAACAGTATGTACAGGAGAGAAGTGTGGAGAGTATGACAGTGGGCACCATGTATAGGAGAGGAGGATGAAGTAATCTGGGAAGGAAAAATGTAATGCTTTGTGGAAGGATGTTTAGGGACTGCGTAATGCTTAAGCGGGCCATACATGGATTGAAATTACACCAATTAATCAGAGACCAGCCATAGTCGATCTATGTATGGGCTAGCTGGTTTTACACAAGTCAACCTATTAACCGACTTGAGTACAACCAGCCTGTCAGGTTTTCCCCAAAACAATCAGTGCTGCCAGCTATAGTTAGCAACACTAATCTTGTATTCACTGGCAGAACACAATAACACTGCTGGAGTGATTCCCCCATTCACAGGTCAGCAGGTGAGAGGGTGTGTGGGAACAGGCTGGGAAAAGATACTAATCAGTGGCTGGGTAGGCACTGGTTAGTATCAGAGCCAAATACACATATGTTACATATGCCGCGGTTGTTAGAGTGAGAGCAATAATTCTAGCACTAGACCTCCTCTCTAAACATGTAACCTGTAAAAAAATAAATAAAAGCATCGCTTGAAAAATTGCTGCGTAAATATCGTGTAACATAAAAAGTTGCAAAGACCACCATTTTATTCCATAGGGTGTCTGCTAAAACAATATATATAATGCTTTAGGGTTCTGTGTAATTTTCTAGCAAAAAAAATAATTATGATTTTTACATGTAGGAGAGTCTCAGAATTGGCCTGGGTGGCAAGGGGTTAATTATCATAAGTAATATACAAATAATTATTATAAGCACTGTGATCTCATCCTCTTAGTCTGCTGCAGAGTGTTCCAGCTATTTAGTATTTAAACTGGCCGCTCTGTATGTAGCTTCTGACATGCTGCGCAAGCAGCCCTGTATCTCCGGAACCATAGATGAAAGCAGCCCCATATTTCAACCAGTGCTGGAGTAGGTATTTGGCTACCTATCCCCCAAATGTGGGGTCTCTATGACTCCTGATCGCCGAGCTACAACCCTCAAAGTCAATCTTTTTTTTTTATTTTTTTATTTTTTGGGGCAAATGGGACTATCTTGAGAAAGGGGCCTGGATAGAATAGCCCCTATGTTTATCCGGCCCTGTCTTTAGCTACCTGCTGATCACACCAGGAGATAGTGAGATAGATTGTTTTAAATTTCCAAGGAAAGACTGTTCAGTTACATCCTACTTTGTGGCGTTGGAATAGAATTGTTTGCTGTGCAGTTGTTGTTCCGGGCCCCAACGCAGATATTTGAGTTCTCCAAGGGAGAACAGGGCAGCATGGAATATAAGATGCATTGATGTGAAGTACAAACATAGGTATAAGGCACTGAACAAGTATATCAACAACATTAGTAATGCGGTTACATAAAGAGAGGCAGATAGAAGCATTAAGGCATTGAAGGCATTGAAATGAGGCCTAGGGAATCCTGAGTCCTAATGCGTATACCATGAAGCCCATGGTCCCCAGAGATATTCAAAAGTAGGGAAGGAGCTTAAATGAGGAATCAAAGATTTTTCATACAGATAGTGTTATTGGGTAACATTCGCAACCTCTGACGGATTGGGAGCCAGGTCTCTTTTCCAGTATCTAGTGAGGATTAGTTTAGCTGCTAGTAGTATGTTGTCTACTATTCCCTAAATTGGGTGGGAAATTTGTTCGATACCTAAATTGAGTAGTGCTAAAGTGGAATTCATAGGAGTTATTACGCCTGTTAATTAGTTGGAAGGTTTTCCGCCAGAAACTATGAATGTTATTACAGGTCCAAATAATATGCATAAGAGTATCCGAGTCACCACAACCGCGCCAACACAGCGGGGAACTTGTTTTAAATATTTTTGCTAATCTGTAAGGGGTAAGATACCACTGATGTAGAATTTTAAGTGCAAGTTCCCAATGGTTAACACAGTGTGTGATTGTGTAGGTAAATTTTATTGCTTGTATCCACTGGGCATCAGAGAAAGTAGAGTGCGGGTCTTCTTCCCATTTTTGCATTGATTTTGTTCTGTGAAAGGTCCTTTTATCCTGTAATGAGTTGTATATTAGAAATGTGCCTCTGGTTGGTTTGTGGGGATTCATATAAAATTGTCAGATTTTAGGATGCACTTTAAACATTGGGGGAGAGGATGAAGACAGTAAAGTGTGAAGAGTGAGGGCGGTTGAACTTGTCAATAATAACCTTCGGTGTGCTTGGAGCCCCGTTTGAGGAGAGGTCATTTAACTAGCTACCTCTCTTTTCGCATCCCACAATGTTCAAGTCTTGGATGTGATGCGTTAGGGTAGTGAGCGGTAACTCCACTCTGTGGTGATCACAGGGTTGTGGTATTTTTTGTGTGATTGTCCTCCACGCTAACAAAGAAGCTGTTGTTGAGGATGGAAATGATGTTAGTTTCACCGGTTTCCACAGGTCAGCGTAGAGCATGGAGCAAAGGTTAGGAGGTAGTTTTATTATTTTTTTATTTTTTTTTATTATTTTTTTTATTTTTTTTTTTTTATAAATCTTTTTATTAAGTTTTTAAACAAGACATACAACATACAACACAAGACATACAACAGTGGATATGTCCATCCAGGACAGTATCCAAACCTAGGCCAAGTGGCCTACCTATCTAACAATAGTCTGCTATCTAATCCCCCCCACCCCCCCTCCCTTCCCACCCCTACCAGTCACATCTCGATATTCTGAAGGATCCATCGTTTCCTTTAACTAGTGTATGCGTGGTGCTGTTATGAACAGTCTACGGTACCATCCCTAACAGGAATCACCCCTTCGCGTACCATACGTTAAGTATTACGTTACATATTATGGTGAATCCATCTGAATCCTTATTCTTAACATAACCCCAGACCTCACTATTACAGTCCAACACACACACACACGCACACACACACTCGCCTCCTTTAGTGAGGTTTCATTTTATAAGGTAAATAAATTAAAAACCCAAATTCTAGGTCTCCACATATTTAGGACACATAAAGAGAAATTTTATTTTTGTTTAGAAACCCCCCCCCCCCGGTGATTAATTCACATTGTAGAGATTTTAACAAACTTTGGTGCAGAGTCCTACCTGTTTCTGCTCTGAAGAAAAAGCTATTTGTTGTCTGCAGAGTGAAACTGAATGGGAGTGACTTTTTTCAGTATTACTCAGCAGATGAAAAATGCAGGGTCAGCATTCCTTTACAAGTGATAAGCCCTTTGAGAGTATCTCACCAAAAGTGATATTTTGTTGTAGATGATGCCTAAAATCTGACTTCAGGGAAAATCAATGAGCCAATCAAAGAAGCAGGTAGTGATATATCTGGGGGTGTTCTGTACACTAATGGTGTACGAGATTCCTTCGGGTTGTCACATTGCATTGATAGCGCTGCAGATTGAAAAGGAAAAGCAATTTAAATGATAAGATAAGACCCCATAAGTTAAGACCCCATAACTTTCACACATTCTTCAAGCATATCAATTTGTGTTCTCACCCCTGAACCCGGGGGAGATATGAATTAGGGCATATCCAGTCTGGGTAAAGTTCCTGGGTCTCCTCTATAGTATTGATCTCCTCCAACCTCCACTGGTGCAGCAACATCCTCCAACTGGCCTGAAGCCAGATCCCCCGGGGGTCTGCTCTGCTTTTCTGCAGCTATTGCGGCAGCTCACAATGGTCCTGGTAGCCCACCAATGACAGCAAGTCACACAAGTCTGATCGAATTATGTTGTCGGAAAATCCGATCGTGTGTGGGCTTTATCGGACTTTTCCGTCAAAATTTCCGCTGACTTTTTCTGTCAGAATTTCCGACGGAAAAAGTTTTAGAGCTGGATCTAAAATTTTCCGACAACAAAATCCGATCTGACGTTTTCCGATCGTGTGTAGAGAATTCTGACGCACAAAGTGCCACGCATGCTCAGAAAAAATTTGTAGACGAAAGCTATTGACTACTGGCCTCTATGTAGTCCCGTCGTACATTTTGCACGTCACCTCATTCCGAACTATTGGATTTTCCGACAACTTAGTGGGACCTTGTGTATGCAAGACAAGTTTCGTACAAAATCCGTCAGAAAAAATCAGACGGATTTTGTGGTTGGAATGTCCGACCGTGTGTACGGGGCATTAGAGCTATACCTGTGTGATTATCTAGTGCTTACTTTATTAACTACTTAACTATATACTAGCTTTATTTAAATGGGTAAAAATATACATGTATGCTCTGGAATGGATCTTACCAAAACACAACTAGACCAGTGGAATGGCATTGCCCAACCTTGAGAGACTAGCCTGGGAAAATTTGGTCCAAAATAGAATGTCATGTACTCTCTGGAAGAGATGTCACTAGCCCACAAAATGGGCACTATCCAGATGCATCTCACAATACCCTGCAATTCCAGCCAATGTCAATGCATAGCAATTTTTTCAATTAACTACACTTAATACCATAACTTTAAAAATAAATCGCATGTCCATACAAAACTTAGAATATTGCATTCTTCAAAAGCTTGGACCCAAGTCAGAATCAGTTCCCTACAAGCTCTAATATTGTATCCAACCTTTAGCACACTGCACGCATATTGTGACACTGCAGTTCCCTGAGGCATACTGGGAAACCAAATGTTTAGACTCATCCCAGACATAATTTCCTAACCCATTTCTTCTTCTCTAGAACTAGCTTTATTCCATACCAATATTTCTGTTATGCTGTCAGAAAGATTATTCTACATCTCCTATTTTCTGTCAAAATCAATATAACCCATAGATGAAAACCTCTACTCTTCTAGGGCTTGGAGATGTCATTAAAAACCTGAATCTACAATGCTCATATAAGCAGATGCTTTGCTTGAAAAAAAATAAATAGGGTAAATTTGACTCCTTATAGGAAAATGGTTTGTACACCCCAACTGCTCTATTTAATATTGTTAGTCTACATTATCTCTATAATTTTCCTCTTATTTCCAATATAAATAACAATAAGTGAACACACGATCTATGCCACAGTGTTATAATTTTGACCACTTCTCCTAAATGTGTATACGGCTCTATACACAATAACTGAGAAAAAAAACATAATTTAGCACAAACCTCCTCATATATATTGCATTACAAAAAATTGGTTCTCACTGTGTAAACTAGAAAAATACTTCATTGGTCAAGTAATGAAAAAATTAACAAAATAAAAATTGGTACCACACCATACAAACAAGAATCACTCATGATATTAAAAAACAATTGTCCACCTCACATGTATATGCATATCTATGTTTGTGAGCCCAGTGTATCACTAAGCTTAGTATACTCTGACCTTCTGGCTAAGATTGCCAGTGGATGGGGATATATACTGTACAGGGTTTAATATGCTATATCTAGGTTACAGTACTTGGATTGCAGAGTGTTGGTCCCCTGTACTTCCAGGTAAGGGAGGGCACGTGCTGAGGACAGGAGTAGAATGCACTTTTGGAGGATACAGGAGGGGAAGGAGGAGTGACTTGTCACTCTAGGCAGTGTAAAGCAGTATACACATGATAGGAACGCACACACGAGGTGACACAGTGGGAAACAGTAAGTAGAAGGAGTCACTGGAGCATTGGACAGTGGTCCCAGCACTGGCGGGGGGAGTTACCAGAATCAGGTGGAAGGAAGAAAACATGGTCATCAGTAGGCATCACTCACACTTGCATGTTTTATATGTGCTTTAGGCGCCGCTTGCTGCATCTTTATATGGAGTTCAATGGTAACACACCTAAAATGCATGTAAAACGCACCTACAATGCATGTAAAATGTGTGTAAAGCACACTGCACAGATGTGAACCCAGCCTTAGGTAAAAATAAGAATAACCTTTAGTGTCACTTTAATACTAACCATGCACACAACAATTTTTGGCGAATGTTAGCTGGCTGTCAATCACAAAAATGGCTGACAGGATCATGACAACCTTAGACCATCAGTTTTGATTGTTTTACAATTTCTACAAGTGGAAGGCTGACCACAGGTCAGTCTGTCCTTGTAGGAAGAGTCAGGCTGCATAAAGCCTGCCCTCAGATCCTCGGCCTAAGGCCCCTCTAAGGGGACATGTTGAGGAACTGGTTTATTACCTCTTTCGGTCCTTAACCACCTATTGAACCTGCCAGTTTCTTCATAGCCTCTGACTAGGATGACAACACTAAACAACCAGCTGTTAATTTTGTGTTAGTATTGTACATGCTGCAGTAACTGCAGTAAGCTGTGCCAATTCGTATCATGCATCCCAGTGTTGATTTACTAAACCTGGAGAGTGGACAATCTGCCACAGTTGTGCATAGTAACCAATCAGCTTCTAACTTCTGACTTCGGGGGTCTCTTCCGACTCCTTTGCGCTCTCCGGCCTCTTCTCCCGCTCTCCGTTTTTTCTTCCCGGGCTCCTCCGCTATCTTCTTCCAGCTCTTTTACTAGTGTTGGTCCGGGCTTCTGGTTCGTCGCTATCGCCGCCGCCGTCGCCATCGACGCCGCCACTGTCTTCTTCTTCTTCCTGTAATGCGGTGGATACGCTTCAAATCGACTTATATAGGCATAAGGGGAGGGGTCACCGGGTGATGTCACACGGTAACCCCACCCCTTATTATGTCACAGTCCCAGCATGCCCCGGGACTGTGACGTCATAAGGGGAGGGGGTCACCGTGTGACATCACCCAGTGACCCCGCGCCTTATGCCTATATAAGTCGATACACAGCGTGTCCACCGCATTACAGCGGGAGAGAGCGTTGTGTCAACATCGAAAGAAGAAGACGGCAGCAGCGGCGATGGCGACAGTGACGGCGGCGGCGACGAACCAGAAGCCTGGGTCAACGCTAGTAAAAGAGTTGGAAGAAGATAGCAGAGGAGCCCGGCAGAAAAACCAGAGAGCGGGAGAAGAGGCCGGAGAGCGCAAAGGAGTTGGAAGAGACCCCCAAAGTCGGAAGAAGACCCCCGGAACTGCCTAATAAACTACTTTAAAAACCTGTCTAGTGTGTTTTTTAATTTTTTTCCCTAGGTGAATGGGTAGGGGGTACCGTGTACCCCATACTCATTCACATAGGGTGGGTTTCCGGGTTCTGGGGGCCCCCTTATTATAGGGGGCTCCAGAATTCCAATAAGCACCCCGCCCGCAGACCCGGGGCTTTCCCTTAAAATCCATACCATGCGACGAGGCTCGCAAGGTGTCAATCTCGCCGATAAAAGTGACGAGATTGACTTCCTTTTCTAGTCCTGTCGTAACTTATCACGTTCAAAATGAGGGGTTAATTTTCTGCATTGTTTAAAAAGGGTGTTTGATCCTGTCTTCTATGATCCTCCCCTTCTTCCACTGTCCCCAATCTCTCTACTAATAGAACAGAGCCTTGGGGGCAAACTGCACATGCGCAGTTTGGTGTGTATTCCTAGAGAGTTTTTCTTTTCTTGGGAGAGTACATCTGATCTGCACAGGGCCAATCAGCACTGTCCAGACACAGGGTTTAGGGATCCTGCAGCTGCAAAGGACAATCAGGAGGGAATGAAAAGTCCTCCTACAAGCTTTAAAGAGGGAGTCCACCCGTAAAAAAAAATATTAAAAGCCAGCAGCTACAAATACTACAGCTGCTGACTTTTAATAATTGGACACTTACCTTTCCTGGAGTCCAGCGATGTCGGCAGCCAAGGCCGGTCAATTGCTCGGCTCTCGGCTGCTCCCGCCACCATTCTCGTGAGGGAATCAGGAAGTGAAGCGTTCTGCAGCGCAATGATAATGCTCCGCGTTGTATCTGGGACCCTTGTGTGTCCCAGCAGACAGCGCGGCGGGGCTGGAAGAGGCATAGACTCCCGTGTCTAGACATGTATCTGCACCCCCTCCCCCCTGAAGGGTGCCAACTGTGGCACCGGAGGATGGGGAGGGTTTCGATGAGCGGAAGTTCGACTTTAGGGTGGAACTCCGCTTTAACCAGACACTGATAGAAGTCACAAGACTGCTCTAATTGCTGATGAGGAAGGGTATTTAGCAGTTTATATTTACTAAAATAATTGCATTTCCATGTTCTGTGTACTGTGGGAGACCAGATATAGTAAATGCAGGGTCCTGGGTTTAGTAACACTTTAAGCTTTAACAAAAAAAACCTGGAAGCTGCTCGGTTTCTATGCAGAGCTGCACCAGATTTTGCACCCTCCAGTTTTAGTAAATCAACCCCATTGAATATTTCAGCACACCCACATCAACTTGATTTTTTTTTTGTACAGGTTTGTACGGGTGATGTTGACGACAGGATGTCCGACAGCGCATAGCAGAGCTAGGCCCCTTAGGCCTCGGGTTGGTAGGCCGTGACCTCTCTCTTTGTTGCACAGAGAGGTCCTTCTTGCGTCAGGCCCAGGAGGAAGAGACCCTGTGTGGGCTTTTTGCTCCCTTCATAGCCACCCCCAGCAACCTCCACGCTACAGCAAAGATCCCTAGGATGTGCAGTCTGAAGGCACATGGGTGCAAAGCAACTCTCTGAAGGAGAACCACACGTCCCACAATCCACTCTGCTGGGCACACAAACATGAGGTCACCGATCACACTGATTATTACACGGACAAACGATGTCTAGGAACACCGAAAGGTACGATGCTTCCTGCTGGTAGTCCATGTCGCCACACCTGAAAGGAAAAAAAATGTTTTCTGTAACCAATTTTAACAGCTTGCCGACCAGCTGCTGTCATTATACTGTGGCAGGTTGGCTCGATCCCACGAATCGCCGTCATTGTATGTCGGCTCGTGAACTCGCTTTTGTGGGCGCCTGCTACCATTGGCCAGCGGGGGAGCCAATCAGCGGGTCCGGAGGACTTGATGTCCGCTGGCCACCCACTATAGTTCCCCGCAGTGACAGAACGGAGATCTGCCAGTGTAAACAAGGCAGATCTCCGTTCTGATAGGGGAGATCACACAGATCCTGTTTTTCTGCTATGCAGGAAGATGGATCTGTGTGTTTTTCCAGTCACACAGTCCCCCATACAGTTAGAAAACACAAACAGGGAGCGCATTTAACCCCTTGATCACCCCTGATGTTAACCCCTTCCCTGCCAGTGTCATTAATACAATGTCAGTGCATATTTTTAGCACTGATTACTGTAATAATGTCACTGGTTCCCAAAAAAGTGTCAAAAATGTCAGTTAGGTGTCCGATCTGTCTACCGCAATGTCGCAGTCCCGCTAAAAAATCACTAAACGCTGCCATTACTAGTAAAAAAATAAATAAAATAATAAAAATGGCATAAATCTATTACCTATTTTGTAGACGCGATAACTTTTGCGCAAACCAATCAATATACGCTTATTGCGATTTTTTTACCAAAAATACGTAGCAGAATACATATCGGCAATTTACATAGTTTTTTGGAAATGTTTTATAGCAGAAAGTAAACTTTTTTATTTTTTTAATTGATGCTCTATTTTGTTTATAGCGCAAAAAAAAAAAACTGCAGAGGTAATCAAATACAACCAAAAGAAAGCTTTAGTTGTGGGAAAAAAGGACATCAATTTTGTTTGGGTCTGGCCTGGTCAGGAAGTGGGTAAATCCTTCCTGGGCTGAAGTGGTTAAAGTATTAGCTGGAGTTCAGTTTTAATTTGCCATAGTATTTAAATCTGCTAAAACCTGTAACACTCCTCTCCCCCCAGACTGACAATGCTGCTGTCTAACTGCCCCCTGTGCTCCTTCATATGCCCCCTGTGCTGTCTGTATAATTCAGGAAGCGTGTTTTTGGCCAGATCACCAGCTGAAAACAGAGGGGAAAAAAGCCTAAAAAAATAAAACGAATAAAGTCTCAGGATTGGTAAGCTTCAATATTTTACATTCTTTGTTTTGGGTTTAATACCACTTTAAATGCATATGTATTCCAGGATGCACAAATTACTAGTTGCTCTTGCAAGGCTAACAGTTTCAAATATGACAGAGTTATCAATGATTCTTAATGAACAAATAACAATAAAGTCGTCCAGTAACCACCAATAACATTAGGGTCCAAGTAAACTATTTTAGTGATCCAAAGCATGAGCTAATAATGATTACCTAATTAAGTATTTTATTGAAAGACATCTGCGTGATCCTGGTATGAGAGTACCAATCAACTCTAAATAATATTGGAATGGGAATGTCTGGAAGTACTGCATAAGGCTAGGTCTTGAACTATTGATTTCTCTGGGCAAAGCTGCTGTTTTACTTTAAGTCTAAAGATTTTCTATTTCAAGTTTAATAATATAACACCAAAGTGTTTTTAAGAAATTGTTGTAAATGTCTAGCTTGTAAGTTTCGAATTCCATCACAATGAAGAATGAGAAAGACATGGAACCTGAAATAAAGTAAAACATGAAGTTTTATAGAAGCAAAATTATGTGTGGCAAGTTGGAAAAACTGAAAGCACACAACAAATAACATATATAACAATAAGTGGGGTCCTGATTTCCCGCCAACATGGCAGCCAAGCCCCCCTCCCACCATCCTCCTGCTCAGAAGCAAAATAGGGTACACACCTGTAACATGGAGAAATGGTAACTTATACTCTTCCGGCCTGAGGCACATCTCCCAAAATAAGAAATGTCCACACATTCAGCCTTTTACAATTTTTACTGCAGCAGAGAAACAATGAACAGTTTTTTTAGCAACTCAACGTTGCCTTTCAGTACAAGTCCAATATTAACAATGGATGGCCACTCAACTCTTCCATAGTCCTCACTGTCGGTCCCCCATAAGTGTTTTTTCATCCTTGTCTGGGCCCACACTGAAGGGTTCTTTTTCTGAGGTTTCAGGCATAGATTGCAGTATACCAGTATGCCTCTTCCCATCACCCTCTACCCCAGGCACTTATGGCTCAAGATTATAAAGGCCAGATTAGCCCCACCCAATTTGTTTCCCCAAAAGGGGTACTAACCCCTGCTTACACATACTGTTTGTTGAATAAAATGTTTTTATTTTTAAGGTAAACCTGTCAATTATAAGCCATAGGGTTTTAGGATGTTGTTTGTTTGCCTTATTTCACACCTGGATATCTCCAGGATTTGTCTTTTTGACGTTTCTGCATCTTATAGGGCTAGTTAAAAAAAAAAATCGCAAGAACTTCCCTTTTGATGTTTTATAACTTTTCCACTTCAGAGTTAATCAACATCATTGGAAGGGGGGTGTCTCTCTCCTCACCCGGGATGACCCATGCTTACTTCCTTTCATTGGACTAAGAGAGTCTATTTGACGCGACCCTTGCAGCCCCAATGCTGATTGACACTGCTGGACAGCAATGTCACGTGCTGGAACCGTACTGTTTCTTAATCTATTTATTGTTGTTCATTACCTCAACTTATCCTTTCTCCTTTCTTTTTCTTGATGACCCATCTCCTTTCTCTTCTACAAGTTGTCCCTAAAGGTTCAGGTTCTTAACTACTTGCCTACCAGGCACGAACACCTCCTTCCTGACCAGGCCATTTTTCAGCTTTCAGCGCTGTCGCATTTTGAATGACAATTGCGCGGTCATGCAACGCTGTACCCAAATAAAATTTTTATCATTTTTTCCCCACAGATAGAGCTTTATTTTGGTGGTATTTGATCACCTCTGCGTTTTTTATTTCTTGCGCTATAAACAAAAGAAGAGCGACAAGTTTGAAAAAACATAATATTTTTTTTTTACTTTTTATTATAATAAATATCCAATTTTTTTTTTTTTAAACAAATTTTTTCCTCAGTTTAGGCCGATACGTATTCTTCTACATATTTTTGGTAAAAAAAAATCGCAATAAGCGTATAGTGATTGGTTTGCGCAAAAGTTATAGCGTCTACAAAATAGGGGATAGATTTATAGCATTTTTATTATTATTTTTTTTTTACTAGTAATGGCGGCGATTTGCGATTTTTATCGTGACTGCCACATTGCGGCGGACACTTCGGACACTTTTGACACACTTTTGGGACCATTCACATTTATACAGCGATCTGTGCTATAAAAATGCATTGATTACTGTATAAATGTGACTGGCAGGGAAGGGGTTAACACTAGGGGGCGCTGCAGGGGTTAATATGTATTAATATGATTCTAACTGTGGGGGAGGGGACTGAATGGGGGAGGGGACCGATCGGTGTCCCTATGTACAAGGGACACACCATCGGTCTCCTCTCCTCTGACAGGACGTGGATCTGTGTGTATACACACACAGATCCACGTCCTGCTCGATTACCGTGCAATCGTGGGTGCCTGGCGGTCATCGCGACCGCCGGGCACGCGCATCGGGTCCCCAGCTACGCGGCGGGCATGCGCGCGCCTCCCGCGGTGCGCGAGCGCCCCCTAGTGGCCAAAAAGCGAGCGCCGTCATATGACGGTGGCCCGCCACAAGAGCTGCACCGTCCCGCCGTCATTTGACAGTGGGCGGTCACAGCTACAGGTTAAAGTGATAAAGTGATTGTAAAGTCTTGTTTAAAAAAATAACAAATATGCCATACTTACCTCCTCTGTGTAGTTGGTTTTGCACAGAGCAGCCCGGATCCTCCTCTTCTCGGGTCCCTCTTTTCTGCTCCTGGCCCCTGCCTGGCCCCTGCCTCCTATCGAGTGCCCCCACTAGGGATGAGCTTCGAGTTCGAGTCAAACTCATGTTCGACTCGAACATTGCCTGTTCACCTGTTCAGTGAACAGCAAACAATTTGGGGTGTTCGCGGCAAATTCGAAAAGCCGCGAGCACCCTGTAAAAGTCTATGGGAGAAATCTCAAACGCTAATTTTAAAAGCCTATATGCAAGTTATTGTCATAAAAAGTGTTTGGGGACCTGGGTCCTGCCCCAGGGAAAATGTATCAATGCAAAAAAAAAGTTTTAAAAATGGCCGTTTTTTCAGGAGCAGTGATTTTAGTAATATTCCTTTAAATTTCGTACCTGGGGGTGTCTATAGTATGCATGTAAAGGGGCGCATGTTTCCCGTGCTTAGAACTGTCCCTGCACAAAGTGTCATTTTTGCAGGAAAAAAAGCTATTTAAAATCACTCGCAGCTATAATGAATTGCCGGCTCCCGTAATACAGAGAACAGTCATTCATTGAAAGTCATTGATAAAAAGAAAAAAAAAAACGAGGGGGTTCCCCCAAATTCAATTACCAGGCCCTTCAGGTCTGCTATGGATATTAAGGGGAACCGTGCGTCAAATAAAAAAAAAATGACGTGGGGTTCCCCCTTAATATCCATACCAGACCCTTCAGGTCTGGGATGGATTTTAAGGGGTACCCCGCACCAAAAAAATAAAAAAATGGTGTGGGGTCCCCCTCAAAATCCATACCAGACCCTTATCCGAGCACGCAACCTGGCAGGCCGCAGGAAAAGAGGGGGGGGGCGAGAGTGGCCCCCCTCCCTCCTGAACCGTACCAGGCCACATGCCCTCAACATTGGGAGGGTGCTTTGGGGGTCTGTGGCCCCTCAAAGCACCATGTCCCCATGTTGATGGAGACAAGGGCCTCGTCCCCACAACCCTGGCCATTGGTTGTGGGGGTCTGCGGGCGGGGGGCTTATCGGAATCTGGAAGCTCCCTTTAACAAGGGGACCCCCAGATCCCGGCCTCCCCCCCCTGTGTGAAATGGTAAGGGGGTACAAAAGTACCCCTACCATTTCACCAAAAAAGTGACAACAATTTTAAAAATGACAGGAGACGGTCTTTGACAATTCCTCTATTAAATTCTTCTTTCATCTTCTTTCTTCTGGTCTTCTTCCTTTCTTCATCCTTCGGTTTCTTCATCTTCTTCTTCCATCTTCTTCCATCTTCTTCCTCCGTCCTGCTTCTCCTTGCTCTGGTTTTCTCGTCCGGCATCTTCTTCCACGGCGTCAGCGTCTCTTCTTCTGTGTCGAGCCGCTCCGCTCAATGGGAGGCTCCTGCTGTGTGAGGCCTCGCTCTGTCTGATAGTTCTTTTATTAAGGAAGGGTGGGACCACCTGGTGACCCCCCCTCTGACGCACAGGGACGTCATGGGGACTTTCCTATGGTTTCTGCATGACGTCAGAGGGGGGCGGGGGACCCCACACCATTTTTTTTTTGGTGCGTGGTTCCCCTATGGATATTTAGGGGGAACCCCACGTCATTTTTTTTTTAAATTTGACGCAGGGTTCCCCTTAATATCCATAGCAGACCTGAAGGGCCTGGTAATTGAATTTGGGGGAACCCCCACACTTTTTTTGATGACTTTCAATGAATGACTGTTCTCTGTATTACGGGAGCCGGCAATTCATTATAGCCGCGAGTGATTTTAAATAGCTTTTTTTCCTGCAAAAATGACACTTTGTGCAGGGACATGCACTTTACATGCATACTATACACACCCCCCAGGTACAAAATTTAAAGGAATATTACACTTTTATTGTTTCACTTTAAGCATTATTAAAATCACTGCTCCTGAAAAAACTGCCTTTTTTAAAACTTTTTTTTGCATTGATACATGTCCCCTGGGGCAGGACCCAGGTCCCCAAACACTTTTTATGACAATAACATGCATATTAGCCTTTAAAATTAGCACTTTTGATTTTGAACGTTCGAGTCCCATAGACTCTATAGGTCTGTTCGCAGGTTCTGGTGCGAACCGAACAGGGGGGTGTTCGGCTCATCCCTAGCCCCCACAGTCAGCAGCTTCCTATGGGGGCACTGGAGCCGAGTCACAGCTCTGGGTGTCCATTCCGACACCTCCCATTCCACTCCTCTGTATTTCGACGTACACTATATACAAACTTATCACCCTACCGCTCCGATTAAAAAATGTGGAGTACTGGTGGCTTTCCATAATAGAGTCCCCTTTTCGAGCCATATGTCCATTGCTGATCCCCAGGGTCATTACCTACTGCTCCATGGCTGCTTAAGGGTTTCTGAAGTCATGATCTGTACCTATTATGCACCTAATGAGAGGCAAATCCCTTTTTTTACCCATCTTTTTTTAAATGCTCTGCATTCACTCTAAAGGCACTCTTTTACTCTGTGCAACTCAAATCTAACTCTGAATCCGAAACTAAACTGTTCCTCAAAAACCTTTCCTCATTCTGATTCTTCCTCTAAAGCCTATAGGGATCTTCTGGAAAGCTTAAGCCTTTTGGACGCCTGAAAGGAACTTCACCTTATCACTAGAGATTACAATTATTATTCTCACCCTCATGCCAGCTATTCCTGTATTGAGCATGCGTATGTCTATCAACAATTTGTTCCACAGCTTTGTGCCGCTTCCATCCTCACAGTGCCTTGGTCTGATCATGACCCTGTTTTGGTAACTTGTAGATGCCTTAACCTCAAACCTCCAGCTTTCTTGTGGAATCTGAATGACTCAATGCTGTCTCACTCCAGCATAGTGGATGACTTGAGAAATAAATCAGCAGAATATTTCTGGCTCAATATTAACTTGGTGTGATCCCCAGTGACCCTGTGGGAAGCGTATAAAGCGGTGATGAGAGGCCATCTAATCCAACAGGCTTAGAAATGCAAAAATAAATGACAGGCCCATATATTGTAGCCCACCTGGAAGCGTAACTGGAAACTGCTACAGAGGCATTAAAGCAATGTCCTAAAAAGCAAGATAGGGCAACACTCGATCACCTCCACCTGGATATGGATCTCTGTCTGATTGAGAGGGCAGAGCGAAATCTTAGATGAACAAAACAAAAATTTTAAGCTAACGGCAACAAAATAGGCACCATGTTGGTGAATAAACTTAAAACGTTCGCCCCTAGGAAGTCCGCTATCTATTTCAGAATAGGAATTCAGGTCTGAACCTCCAATTTTGATAAATTTCTTGATGAGTTCCGAGATCGCTTGGCAAAATTCTACTCTGCCCCAAGAGAGCAACCCTCTATTAACTTACAGACTTTTGTAAATTAATCCTCCTTCTCTGTTATTAAAGAAGACCAGTGTAAAGCTTTGGGCACAGACATGACAGAGCAGGAAGTTCATCAGGTTATAAAAAACTAAAAACCCATAAACGTCCTGGCCTGGACCGTTTACGGCCCTATTTTATAAAAAAAACTTCCTGATATAATAGTCCCACGCTTGGTAACCATGTTCAATAGCCTTAAGAATGGAGAATCTTTTACCCCCAATATGCTAAAAACTAATATTGTGATGCTTTCCAAGCCTGATAAAGGCATTCAATTATGGGCCATTTTTTGTCCAATATATTTCTATTGAATGTTGACATTAAAATTCTAACTAATCTCCTTGCCAACCAACTAAACAAGATCATTCATAACCTGGTTCAGAAACATTAAGTGGGCTTTATCCCTCTGCAATAGGCGGCAGACAATATCCTGGTCACACACATGGTGAAAGAGAGATCCCAGCAGCTAATGTTGCTGTTGTTAGACATATGTAAAGCTTTTGAGACAATGTCATGGCATGTCGTGGCTTACCGACATGCTGCTTTACAACACAGAGGTTTAGGAGATTCCTGTTTTACTGGGATTGATTCAGATTCAGAATACGTTATTAAAGCGGTTATGCACTCTGTAAAAATTTTTTTTTTTTGGGACGGAATATAAAGGATGCTTACCTTTATTGGGGGACTCACCTGTTCCATCTTCCATCTCGATCGCCGCCGGTTTTCGTCCGATGAAGTTCCTCGTCTTCTTCTTTTGTGCTGGGGGCCATCTTGCCTGTGGGCATGTGAAACACCCACAGGAACTTTAGATGGCCCAGCATGCACCGCCGTTACTCGTGCGTGCGCAGTAACGGCACATCTGCCGACATCTCACGAGATTTCGGCAGATGTGGCCGAAATCTCGGGAGATTTCGGAAGATGTGGCCGAAATCTCGCGAGATTTCGGAAGATGCCCGCACTGACTCCTGGGATCAATGACACCAGATCCCAGGAGACAGTGCGGCGTGACGACGATCGACGCAGAGACCCCGCCCGCCGCCGCAGAGAGAGAAGACCGGAAGTCTTCAATTACAAGGTAAGTAAAAAAAAAAAAAAAAAAAACATTTCATTTAGTACTCTTTGCCTGATTTGGAAGGCAAAGAGATTTACTAAATGAAATGGGTGCAGAACCGCTTTAATCCCAAAGGAAAATTATTATGATACGGTTACATTCAACAAATCAACACAAGATTACAGCAATGCATGGAACAAGACACGACACAATAAAATTACCAATAACAGCAATTAGTACCAAATGAAACTAAATTAAAACTATACTCTAATAAACCATCCTTACTATTAAAATACAACATAGAATAAAAAACACAGATTGAAAAATAACAGACAATCAAACTACCAAAATGCAAATAGTACACCACTTTCCCTAGAATTACCCAAAATAATAATTAAAGGAGTTGTAAAAGCAAAAGGTTTTTTATCTTGAAGTGGAGTTCCACCCAAAAGTGGAACTTCCACTCATTTGTTTCCTCCCCCCCTCCGGTGCCACAAAAAAAGTAATTTAAAAGCACTCATGGCTATAATGAATTGTCGGATCCCCGTAATACAGAGACCAGTCATTGAAAGTCATTGATTAAAAAAAAAGCGTGGGTTCCCCCTAAATTCAATTACCAGGCCCTTCAGGTCTGGTATGGATATTAAGGGGAACCACGCGTCAAATTTAAAAAAAAAAGGACGTGGGGTTCCCCCAAAATATCCATACCAGACCCTCCAGGTCTGGTATGGATTTTAAGGGGAACTCCATGCCAAATTAAAAAAAAATGGAGTTCCCCAAAAATCCATACCAGACCCTTTATCCGAGCATGCAACCTGGCAAGCTGCAGGAAAAGAGGGGGGGACGAGAGAGCACTCCCCCCCTCCTGAACCGTACCAGGCCACATTCCCTCAACATTGGGAGGATGCTTTGGGGTCCCCCCCAAAGCACCATGTCCCCATGTTGATGAGGACAAGGGCCTCATCCCCACAACCCTGGCCGGGGGTTGTGGGGGTCTGCGGGCAGGGGGCTTATCGGAATCTGGAAGCCCCCTTTAACAAGCGGACCCCCAGATCCTGGCCCCCCGTGTGAAATGGTAAGCGGTACCCCTACCATTTCACCAAAAAAAGGGACAAAAGTGTTAAAAATGACAAGAGACAGTTTTTGACAATTCCTTTATTTAAGTCTTCTTCTTTTCATCTTCTTCCTTCTTCTTTCCTTCATCCTTCAGTTTCTACCTCCATCTTCTTCTTCCTCCATCTTCTTCTTACTCCGATCCTCTGCTTCTTGCACCGGTGTTCTCGTCCGGCATCTTCCTCCACGTCTCTTCTTCCTCGCTTCGTTCTCGGGCCGCTCCGCTCAATGGGAGGCTCCCGCTGTGTGACGCTTCTCTTCTTCTGACAATTCCTCTGACGCACGGGGACTTGGCAGGGACTTCCCTTTCCCATGACGTCAGAGGGGGGCGGGGTCACTGGGTGGCCCCGCCCTCCGTTATATAAGAACTGTCAGAAGAAGAGAAGCGTCACACAGTGGGAGCCTCCCCTTGATGCGGAGCGGCCAGAGAACAAAGCGAGGAAGAAGAGACGCCGTGGAGGAATATGCCGGATGAGAACACCGGAGCAAGAAGCAGAGAATCGGAGGAAGAAGAAGATGGAGTAAGAAGAAGATGGAGGAAGAAACCGAAGGATGAAGGAAAGAAGAAGGAAGAAGGAAGAAGATGGAAAGAAGAAGACTTAAATAAAGGAATTGGCAAAAACAGTCTCTTGTAATTTTCACTTTTTAGTCACTTTTTTTGGTGAAATGGTACCCCCTTACCATTCCACACAGGGGGGGTGATCTGGGGGTCCCCTTGTTAAAGGGGGCTTCCAGATTCTGCTAAGCCCCCCGCTCGCAGACCCCCACAACCACCGGCAGGGTTGTGGGGATGAGGCCCTTGTCCTCATCAACATGGGGACATGGTGCTTTGGGGGGGACCCCAAAGCATCCTCCCAATGTTGAGGGAATGTGGCCTGGTACGGTTCAGGAGGGGGGGAGTGCTCTCTCGTCCCCCCCTCTTTTCCTGCAGCTTGCCAGGTTGCATGCTCGGATAAAGGGTTTGGTATGGATTTTATGGATTACATACTAGACCTCAATGACTTTCAATGACTGTTCTCTGTATTACGGGGAGCCGACAATTCATTATAGCCGCGAGTGCTTTTAAGTGACTTTTTTTCTTTCTGAAATGACACTTTGTGCAGGGACAGTTCTAAGCACGGGAAACATGCGCCCCTTTACAGGCATACTCATACACCCCCCCCCCCCCCCCGCCCCCCCCCGCCCCCCCCCCCCCCCCCCCCCCCCCCCCCCAGGTACGAAATTTTATCTTATCATGACCTTACACAGGCTTTTCAAGCTGGAGATCCAATATGGCTTAATTAAAACAATTCTGCAAAGAAGAGTGGGCCAAAATTGTTCCACAGCAATGTGAAAGACTCATTGTGGCAATTACTTTTTCACATAAAGCCAGGCAGGCTTGGACAGCTGTTTTGTCTTAATAAATGAAACCAACATTTAAAAACGGCATTTTGTATTTACTCGGGTTATCTTTGTAATAATACAATTTGTTTGATGATCTGAGTCAAAATATGCAAACAAATTTAAAATCAGAAAGGGGGCAAATACTTTTTCACACAACGGTGTGTGTATATATATATATATATATATATATATATATATATATACACACTAGGGATGGGCCCGGTGTTCGATTCAAACCCATGTTCGAATCGAACATCGGGCGTTCGCCCGTTCGGCGAGCCCAGAACTATTTGGGCCGCTCGCATCAAATTCGTGTGATGCTAGCGGCCCGCAATGCATTGCGCCAGTCGCAGTGCAATGCTGGCTGATGATTGGCCAAGCATGCACTGTGACCCCGCATGCTTGGCCAATCACAGCGCCGGCAGCGAGGAGAGCCATAATTGGCTACAGGCAGGATGCCTGTAGCCAATTATAGCTCAGGGGCTTTAGTACACGCCCCACGGTATAAGAGGCCGCGGCGGCGGCGGCCTCGTATATTGTGTTTCAGTGTCAGCGTGTCAGTGTGTTGCTGACTGCTGACAATATGTGCTTTATTTCTGGGGATTTGTGTGTGCGTGCTGTTAGTACAGCATTGCAGTATCACATCTGGGGGGTGTCTATAGGTTGCCTGTGAAGGGGGGCAGGTTTCCTGTGCTTAGAACTGTCCCTGCAAAAAGTGTCATTTTTGCAGGAAAAAAGCTATTTAAAAGCACTTGCGGCTAATGAATTGATGGCTCCCGTAACACAGAGTTACGTCATTCATTGATAAAAAACAAAAAAAAAAAGCGTGGGGGTCCCCCAAATTTAATAACCAGGCCCTTCAGGTCTGGGATGGATATTAAGGGGGACCCCAGCCAAAAAAAAAATGGTGTAGGGTCCCCCTCAAAATCCATACCAGACCCTTGAGGTCTGGGATGGATTTTAAGGGGAATCCCAGCCAAAAAAAATGGCGTGGGGTCCCCCTCAAAATCCATACCAGACCCTTATCCGAGCACGCAACCTGGCAGGCCGCAGGAAAAGAGGGGCCCCCCCTCCCGCCTGAACCGTACCAGGCCACATGCCCTCAACATTGGGAGGATGCTTTGGAGGTCTAAGACCCCCAAAGCACCTTGTCCCCATGTTGATGAGGACAAGGGCCTCTTCCCCACAACCCTGGCCATTGGTTGTGGGGGTCTGCAGGCGGGGGGGCTTATCGGAATCTGGAAGCCCCCTTTAACAAGGGGACCCCCAGATCCCCCCCCCCTGTTTGAAATGGTAAGGGGGTACAAAAGTACCCCAACCATTTCACCAAAAAAGTGTCAAAAATTGTAAAAATGACAGGAGACGGTCTTTGACAATTCCTTTATTAAAACCTTCTTTCTTCTTTCTTCATCCTTCGGTTTCTTCATCTTCTCCTTCCGTCATCTTCTTCCATCTTCTTCCATTTACTTCTTCCTCCGATCCGCTTCTTCTTGCGCTGGCCTTCTCGTCCTTCTCGTCCAGCATCTTCTTCCATGGCGTCGGTGTCGGTGTCTCTTCTTGGGCCACTCCTCGCAATGGGAGGCTCAAGGGTCTGGTATGGATTTTGAGGGGGACCCTACGCCATTTTTTTTTCTTTTTTTGGCTGGGGTCCCCCTTAATATCCATCCCAGACCTGAAGGGCCTGGTTATTGAATTTGGGGGGACCCCCACGCTTTTTTTTACGGGAGCCGTCAATACACATTAGCCGCGAGTGATTTTAAATAGCTTTCTTTCCTGCAAAAATGACACTTTTTGCAGGGACAGTTCTAAGCACAGGAAACATGCGCCCCTTTACATGCATACTATAGACACCCCCCAGGTACGAAAGTTAAAGGAATATTACACTTTTATTGTTTCAATTTAAGCATTATTAAAATCACTGCTCCTGAAAAAACAGCGGATTTAAAAAAAAAAATTTGCATTGATACATGTCCCCTGGGGCAGGACCCAGGTCCCCAAACACTTTTTATGACAATAACATGCATATTAGCCTTTAAAATTACCACTTTTGATTTCGAACGTTCGCATCCATTATAACTAATAGGGTTCGAAAGCTCGCACGGACTTTAGGTCCGTTCGCGGGTTCTGGTGCGAGCCGAACGGGGGGTGTTTGGCTCATCCCTAATACACACACATATATATATATATATATATATATATATATATATATATATATATATACACACATACACACATGTATATTATACACAGTACATGTGTATGCCCACCCAAGCGTGTGGCTTTCTTTACTTCGCTGCTATGGGCTCTAGCCCAAGATCTTTTGTAGACCTAGCAATGCTACTGGTGGGGGCCCTTCATGGTTTCTTGCACCGGGGGCCCTGAAGATTCTAGTTACGCCTCTGCACCAAGGCCATCCCTTATGGCCATTATTGTTTATTATGGCCTTGGAACCTTTAGCAGGGCATTTATGATCTAATGTGAATGTATCTGCCATGGACCTGGCGGGTGTGGCCCTACTCGCAGGCGACATCTTACTATTTGTCACCTTATCCCACACCTCACTGCTCAACTTGTTATCCCTGCTGCAGAGATTCACCTCTGGCCTTCACGTCAATCAGGCGAAGTCACAGGTACTTGAGGTGTCTTTGTTGGACAGTGTACAAAATTGCCATACAAGACAATTTTGTCTTTAAATGGTCTGATCTGCTTCTGTACCTAGGAATCAATCTCTCTCCTTCCTACCATACTTTATACCAGGCCAAGTATCCATCTCCTATCAAATCCCTTACTCTTAAATCCTGGGATTTACCTAGTATCTCTTGGATAGGCCATATTCATGCAGTAAAGATGTGTTTTCTGCCAAAACATCTTTACTAGAGTTGAGCGGACACCTGGATGTTCAGGTTCGGCAGGTTCGGCCGAACTTCGGAAAAAAGTCCGGGTTTAGGACCGAACTTGACCCGAACTTGACCCCGAACTCCGAACCCTATTGAAGTCAATGGGGACCCGGACTTTTGAACACTAAAATGGCTGTAAAAAGGTCATGGAAAGGGCTAGAGGGCTGCAAATGGCAACAAAATGTTGTTAAGAGCATTGCAAGTGATTTGCAAACAAATGTGGATAGGGAAATAACTTAAAATAACATAAAAAAAAATAAAAAATGCTGGAGGCTCCCTTCTCAGCAGAAGAGGTACAGGAAGTCATTAAGAACCTCAGAAACTCAACGGCACGATGCCGCACATATGGTGGGAATACCCCAGAATACGCACTTTCTGGAAAAAAATATTCAATTTAATGGATAAGATAGTGGGAAAATAAAATACTTGGAAATTAAAAAAAAAATGAAAAAATTATAATCTTGACCTAGGAGGACGAAATTCAAATGGAGTAGGAGGTTGAGGTGGCGGTGGATGTGGCGGTGTAGGTGGAAGCAGCGGTGGAGGAGGACGAGGTAGCCAACACTGGTTTAAAAATACAACAATGGCTGGGTAAGGCTAGTGGTGAATGATGTGTCGAATTCTGTCCCCCGTCGCATAGTGTCCGCCCTGTACTGCGCTTGCTCAGTACGTAGGACAAGGGGATTTTGAAACTCTTCGAAGACGATGCGCGGTGACTCCAGGTTCAAGCCACATCATCCGAGGTTGAAGCCTAGCCAAGCGAGCCCGTGAGGGGCCCTGTTACTATGTGCTACCGTATGTCCACTTGGATGGTCGGGCTTGAACCTGCACTCACTGCGCAGGCGACGTTCATCTTTGGAGATTTTGTGAATCTCCTTGTCCTCCGTACTGCGCAAGCACTGCACCTGCGCAGTAAGTGGCCGGACACTATCCGATAGCAAGACAGTTTTCGTCAGAACACCGGTATATGTGTCTATTCTGCACAAAGTACGGCCAAGTCCTGTGGGATCCATGCCTGGTTCATTTTAATGAACGTGAGCTTGTCCACATTGGCTCTGGACAGGCGGCTGCGCTTGTCTGTGATAACGCCCCCTGCCGTGCTAAATACACGTTCAGATAATACACTGGCGGCAGGGCAGGCCAGCACCTCCAAGGCGTAAAGGGCAAGCTCAGGCCATGTGCCCAATTTGGAGACCCAGAAGTTGAAGGGGGCAGACCCGTCATGCAGTACGTGTACGCGTGTGCACACATACTGCTCCACCATGTTGGTGAAATGCTGCCTCCTGCTAAGACGTTCCATCTCAGCTGGTGGTGCTGGTTGTTGTGGCGTGCCGACAAAGCTTTTCCACATTCCGGCTATGCTAACCCTGCCTTGTGAGGTGCTGGCGGTGCCCCGGCTGCGTTGGCGACCTCTTCCTCCTCCTCTGCCTTTGCCTTGTGCTTCCACCGTACCCCCGCTTTCAAGTGGGAATGCTACCAGCAGCGCGTCTACCAGCGTGCGCTTGTACTCGCGCATCTTATGATCACGCTCCAGTGAGGTAATTAAGGACGGCACGTTGTCCTTGTAACGGGGATCAAGCAGGGTGGCCACCCAATAATCAGCACCAGTTAAAATGTTGGCAACTCGGCGGTTGTTGCAGAGACACTGCAGCATGTAATCGCTCATGTGTGCCAGGCTGCCCAGAGGCAAGGAAAAGCTGTCCTCTGTGGGAGGTGTATCGTCTGTGTCCTCTGTATCCCCCCAGCCACGCACCAGTGATGGACATGAGCTGGTCTGGGTGCCACCCTGCTGTGAACATGGTTCCTCCTCCTCCTCCACCTCGTCATCCTCCAGAACTGTGCCCTTGCTGCCAGACAATTGTGTACCTGGCGCTTGTTGGTGCAGGAACCCACCCTCGTAGCCACTTGTAAATGACTGCCCTGAAAGCCTTGGAAATGAACCCTCTTCCTCCTCCTCCTCCTCATCCTGTGCCACATCCTCTTCCATCATCGCCTTAAGAGTTTTTTCAAGGAGGCATAGAACTGGGATAGTAACGCTGAGAACGGCGTCATCGGCACTGGCCATGTTGGTGGAGTACTCGAAACAGCGCAACAAGGCACACAGGTCTCGCATGGAGGCCCAGTTATTGGCGGTGAAGTGGTGCTGTTCCGCAGAGCGACTCACGCGTGCGCGCTGCAGCTGAAACTCCACTATGGCCTGCTGCTGCTCGCACAGTCTGGCAAGCATGTGCAAGGTGGAGTTCCACCTTGTGGGCACGTCACATATGAGACGGTGAGCGGGAAGGCCGAAGTTACGCTGCAGCGCTGACAGGCGAGCAGCAGCAGGGTGAGAACGCCGAAAGTGCGCACAGACGGCCCGCACTTTCTGCAGCAGCTCTGGCATATCGGGGTAATTCTTCAGGAACCTCTGGACCACCAAGTTCAGCACATGCGCCAGGCAAGGGATGTGCGTCAAACCGGCAAGGCCCAGAGCTGCTACGAGATTTCGCCCATTATCGCACACCACCAGGCCGGGCTTGAGGCTCACTGCCACCAACCACTCATCGGTCTGTTGTTCCATGTCCCTCCACAATTCCTGCGCGGTGTGGGGTTTTTCCCCCAAACAGGAAAGTTTTAAAACTGCCTGCTGTCGTTTAGCCCTGGCTGTGCTGAAGTTGGTGGTGAAGGTGTTACGCTGACCGGATGAGGAGGCTGTAGAGGATGAGGAGGCGGAGTAGGAGGAGTTAGCAACAGGAGGCAAACTGAAGTGCCCTGCAATCCTCGGTGGTGGAAGGACATGCGCCAAAGTGCTATCCGCCTCAGGCCCAGCCGCCACTACATTTACCCAGTGTGCTGTTAGGGAGATATAACGTCCCTGACCGTGCTTACTGGTCCACGCATCCGTAGTTAGGTGGACCTTGCCACAGATGGCGTTGCGCAGTGCACACCTGATTTTGTCCCCCACTTGGTTGTGCAGGGAAGGGATAGCTCGTCTGTAAAAGTAGTGGCGGCTGGGCACGACGTACTGTGGGACAGCCAATGACATCAGCCTTTGAAAACTCTGCGTTTCCACCAGACGGAATGACAGCATTTCAAAGGCGAGCAATTTTGAAATGCTGGCATTCAGGGCCAGGGATCGCGGGTGGCTAGGGGTGTACTTCCTCTTCCGCTCCAGTGTTTGGGAAATAGAGAGCTGAAAGCTTCCATGGGACATTGTGGAGATGGTTGGTGACCCAGGTGGTAGTGTTGCTGGCAGATCCTCTGTTTGCGTGTTGGCAGGTGTCACTGTCACTACAGAGGTGGATGAAGAGGCCGAGACTGCAGCAGAAGAGGAAGCAGGAGGAGCCAGAGACCTTTCTTGGTTTTTGCGGTGTCTACTCCACTGCATCTCGTGCTTTGCACTTAGATGCCTGGTCATGCAGGTTGTGCTCAGGTTGAGAACGTTTATGCCTCGCTTCAAGCTCTGATTGCACAGCGTGCAAACCACTCGTGTCTTGTCATCAGGACATTGTCTGAAGAACTGCCACGCTAGGGAACTCCTTGGACCTGGCTTTGGTGTGCTCGGTCCCTTGCTGCATTGGGCAGTAGCAGACGTACTGTCTAGGGGATGGACGCTCCGCTTTTGCACCCTGCTCCCTCTTCTGCTGTGCTGGTGGCTCTGTGCGACAAGGACCTCATCGTCCTCCACATCATCTTCCACCCAAAATTCACCCCTGCCCTCCTTGTCGGTCTGCACAATGGCGAAAGCAGCAGCAGTTGGCACCTGTGTTTCGTCATCATCCGAGACGTGCTGCGTTGGTCCTCCCATGTACTCATCATGAAACATAAGTGGTTGGGCATCGGTGCACACAATCTCTTCCACTTCTGAGGCAGGGCTAGGTGGATGGCCCTGGGAAACCCTGCTAACAGAGTCATCAAAAAGCAGAAGAGACTGCTGCATGATTTGGGGCTCAGACTGATTGGCTGATTTGCAAGGGGGTGAGGTGAAAGACTGATGGACATCGGCTGCAGGTGCCAACTCTGAACTTTCATCAGGAGACTGGGTGGGAGACAATGTGAAGGAACCGGAGGCACTGTCAGCAGCAACCCAATCTACTATCGCCTGTACTTGTCCTGGCCTCGACATTCGTACAGCCTCATTAGGCGCGCCAAAATACTGCTGCAGGCTCTGTCGCCTATTTGCACCTGCGGAAGGTGTTTCACTAGTGCGTGTAGCTGGCACAGATCGACCACGTCCTCTCCCTGCAACAGGAGCGCCACCAGCAGCACCACGACCTGGGCCACGTCCCCTTTTTGATGATCTCCTCATATTTTCAAAATTTATGATCTCGCCCTAAATGGGTGTTTTTGTATATAGCAGAATACACGGACAGTATCTACAGCGTTTGTGAAAACGCAGAAAATGCTATTGGGAAGAAAAAAAAACACTGCACAATTTTATTTTTTTGCAATGTTTTTGCAATATCAGACTACACGGACAGTATCTACAGCGTTTATGAAAACGCAGAAAATGCTATTGGGAAGAAAAAAAAACACTGCACAATTTTATTTTTTTGCAATGTTTTTGCAATATCAGACTACACGGACAGTATCTACAGCGTTTATGAAAACGCAGAAAATGCTATTGGGAAGAAAAAAAAACACTGCACAATTTTATTTTTTTTGCAATGTTTTTGCAATATCAGACTACACGGACAGTATCTACAGCGTTTATGAAAACGCAGAAAATGCTATTGGGAAGAAAAAAAAAACACTGCACAATTTTATTTTTTTGCAATGTTTTTGCAATATCAGACTACACAGACAGTATCTACAGCGTGTATGTAGGAACACGCAGAAAATGCTATTGGGAAAAAAAAATAAAAAGCAAAATTCTATTTTTATGCAATGTTTTTCCAAAAGCAGAATACACACAGACTGTGGTGTATGTCTTAGTATATGCAGTGCAGTAATGTTGCACTGAGCTTGAAGGTAAAACGTTTAGATTTTGTCTGGCACTGGCCTCATGGCACTGTTACTGTGACTGTGCACTGCACCCCAGCCAGGGTACAATTGATTTAGGAATCTCTTCAATAATTATGTCTGATTGTCTGCCTCTTTCTTTTGCAAAATGAAGAAACTCCGTCCCTACTCTAGCTATCTAAATCGCTCACTGATCTAACTAATTAGAATAAAATTCCAGGAATGTGGACTGACTTTAGCACACTAACTCCTAAAATCTTCTATCTATCTTCTATCTATCTGCAGCACAGGAACCTGCCTAACAGTGTGTGTCTAACAGAATGACGCTGTGTGCTGTGTGTGGGCTATATATAGAGGCTGGGTCACATGCTGCACTGGCCAATCACAGCCATGCCCTTAGTAGGCATGGCTGTGATGGCTTCTAGGGCACACTAGTAAAACGATCATCCATTGGCTGGTCTAAAGCTGTGAAAAAGGCGCTAATACAGCGCCGAACACCGGACCTGAACCCGAACTTACAGCCAATAGTTCGGGTTCGGGTTCGGGTCCGGGTCCCGGACACCCAAAAGTCCGGTACAGACCCGAACTTTACAGTTCGGGTTCGCTCAACCCTAATCTTTACCCGTTTAGAGTCCTCCCAATCCTTGCCCCCCCTAGCTCCACACAACTCTCTCCAATGAATCATCTTCAAGTTTATTTGGGGCTCCACTAGGCGCCTTGTTTGAATAGACATGTATTATACAGACAGAACATCAAGGGAGGTTTGGGAGTTCCCAACATCTCCAATTATGAAGGGCTCCTTTGGTTCAATTGCATGCTGGCAGAGTGCTACACCAGTGGACTTTCACTGATGTACTGGACACTGACCTAATCCCTCTCTCTTTATTACCATGCACCCCTCTGCCTTTGCGACTGAAACCTCTTAACCCAGCATTAGCAAATACTTTGGTGATATGGGACTCCATAAGTCTGTTTGCTCTCTCCTCACTTATTGTTACAGGCTGGAAAATCCCTGGAGCTATCATTGGTGGAGTACCCATTGCTTTACAACAGTTTTCTCATTTGTAACTGCGAGCGGCGTCTACTCCTTCCAACAACTTCGAAAGTCCTAGGACCTGCCAGATTACGAAAGGTTTCATTAACTTCAGATCTGTCATTTTTTGAATCCCTGACTCAAAATTATGACCGGCTTGACCTTCGACAATATTTGAGTCTAGATGTTGGTCAAACCCGATAGCCAGAGTATCATTATAACAGCCAGTAAACAAAAGTCAGAGTATCAGAATAACAGTCAGGCAACAACATTTCCAGAAGGTCAGAAGTGGCAGTACATTAGCAAAATCTATATCAAGAGTAGAGGCTCTCCAAAGAAGTCCAGACCAAATGTGATAGCTGAATGAAGAAATTATATTACTTCTGCACTAGTTTAAACTTTACTCAGTTCCATAATTCTCTGTGTTGCTGATAACATAACCTTAGGGCAATCTTTCTGTTGTTTCTATCTGAGAGCATTCATTTACTCAAATTCCAGGCTGGATAATATATAAAGGTGTTACATGGCTAGTCAGAGATCATATAGGTCTAGATACTGTACACTTCAGTGCTATAACAGCATGCTCTATGGTATCAACTGTCAAAAAGGTATTCAATTGCTTAACTTTCTGTCGCATAGCTGTGTTCCTTAGAGCATAGCTGGCAACTACAGATAAAAAGCACACAGTTCCAAAAGATAATATTTGCACTTCAGTGCTGGATAAAGGTTCATAAAAAAAGGTTGTTTAAAGTGAAATTTCAGGCAACTGAAATGAATAAGTAAGTTACAAATCATTGTGCTAAAATTAGCCTCTAAATTTAACCTTAGTGAACCTGTGACCAGGCCAAAGGCATTCAACTATATTTACATAAGCAGTACATGAGATTTAAAACAACCTCTTGCTAAACTCTGCCGCTACAGGCACTGTAGAGCAGATACAGTGGTCAATGAGTGGTGCTTTTACTGCTTTGTTGAAAATATGCAAATACTTGAATGTCTATAGTGTGAACACATGTGCACATTAACCACTTCAGCTCTGGAAGTTTTACGCCCTTCCTAACCAGGTCATTTATTGCAATACGACACTGTTACGTTAACTGACAAACGCGACGCTGTACACAAATAGAGCTTTCTTTTGTTGGTATTTGATCACCTCTGCAGTTTTTATTTTTTGCGCTATAAACAAAGAAAGACCGACAACTTTGAAAAAAAAAAAAACATATCCAATAAAAAATTTTTTTAAAAAAAATCAATTTCTTCATCAATTTAGACCAATATGTATGCTGCTACATGTTTTTGGTAAAAAAAAAAAAAAAAATACCAATACGCGCATATTGATTGGTTTTGCGCAAAAGTTATAACGTCTACAAACTATGGGATAGATTTAGGGACTTTTTATTTTTTTTCAATTTTTTACTGGTAATGGCAGCGATCAGCAATTTTTAGCTGGACTGCAACATTGCGGCAGACAAATCTCACACTAAGTGTCATTTTTTGGGGACCAGTGACACAAATACAGTGATCAGCGCTAAACAAAATGCACTCTCACTGTTCTAATAACACTGGCAGGGAAGGGATTAACATTAAGGGTGCTTTCTAACTGTGGGGGATGTGCTTTGACTAAAGGAAAACAGAGATCCATGTTTCTGCTTAGAAACACAAGATTTCCATTTCCCCTCTGGCAGAACTGCGGTCTGCCTTGTTCACATAGGCAGACTGCTGTTCTGCCTCTCTCCGAATGATCGTCGGTTTCCCGGTGGACATCGGGGTCCACTGGACCCACTGATTGGCTCCCGCTGTGTCCAATCACAGCAGGAGTGGGTCTCCAGCGGCGCGTGCACGTGCCCCAGACCAGGAAGAGAAAATCCTATACAGGTATGTGTTTTTGTGCTTAAGGGCTGCCCTGCCACAGTATATGTACATGGGACAGTGCTTAAACAGTTAATATGACGTCTCAGTACTAGGGATGGACTGAACTGTTTGGTTCGCAACAGAACTTTCGAACACAGTAAAAGTTTGGACCTGAATAACGAACCCCATTAGAGTCAATGGGACCCGAACGTCAAAAGTGCCCATTTTGAAGGCTTATATGAAAGTAATTGAGCATACAATGGTTATAGGGGTCCGGGTCCTGCCCTGGGGGACATGTATCAATAAGAAAAAAGTTAGAGAAAAACTTCATTTTTAAAGGAGCAGTGATTTTTTTATTTTTAAAGAGAAAGCATAAAAAAGAAAAAACGCTTCCAATGTAGTGCATGGGGGTCCCCTTAGTCTACCTGTAAAGTGGCAGAGCTGTACCATGTCTAGAATCATCTGCAGTAATAATTGCATTTATAAAGCCAAAAAAAAGAAATTTTCCCTGCAAGCTGCCTTTATTTTGCTCAGCAACAGCTAGGGAGCCAGTGTGTATGATGAGGCCACAATGTAGTGCACTGGGAACAAGATTAGAGATTTTTTGGATACATTCTGGTGTCACTTTGACTTTGGATAGAAGTAACGGGTGCGTAAAAATTGGTCTTTGGATGTCGGTGGCGCCTTCCCACTGTAACCCTTGTAGAGGGTCAGCCTGGGGCAGGGTTAAGAAGGAGTTAATCGAAGAGGGCAGGTACTTCCCCTTCAGACCTGCTTATTGTCAGCTGAGCTGCCAAGTGTCAGAGGAGGAGAGCTGTTTGAGTAGGAGAGAGAGACACAGCAGCACGCTGTGTGAAAAATTCAATTTCTGGATTGTGTACTTGCTGGGTGAGCTTAACCATATAAAAGACTGTAGCTCTGATTAGAGCCATGAACTATTGCCTGCAAGCCTTTATGCTGCGGAACTGTGTGCTTTACCTGTATGATCAACTGCGTGGCAAGACAGTGTCGTGTCTTCTGTTTGTTTTTGCCAGTTTGCTGAATAAAGACATTTTTATTTTTACTGGACTGTCTCTGAGCCGGCTGTTCATCCCTCTGATCCCCTACACCCTATAGAGGTACTCTTGATGAAAGCAAGAATCGGCCTTGCTGTAAAAATTGCAATGATATGCACCTGTCAAACAGGTGCTGAAAAATTGGTCTTTGGGTGTTAATTGTGCCCATAAAACCTATACCAAAAACATTCTTCCAGATGAAATGATTGAACACCCTCAAAGCTAGGCAGCCTTGAAGTCCTGCAGAGATTACACATCCCAAAAAGACTTAATCAGTGACATCGGCAGGGGCTTCATGGATGGTAATCCAGGACTGATTCATTTTAATAAAAGTCAAACGGTCCACGGAGAATGTGGACAGACGTATTCTATGATCAGTAACGAAACCTCCTGCAGCACTGAATGCCTGTTCTGAAAGCACGCTGGATGCAGGGCAGCCCAACAACTCAATAGCATACTGGGCAAGTTCTGGCTAGTGGTCTATTCTCATGACCCAGTAAGTCAGTGGATTGTCAGCTGGAAAGCTCTCCATCTCTGTTTTGGCCCAGAGGTAATCGTCCACAATGTGATTCAGATGCTGCCGATGGAATGTGGAAGCTGACAGCCCTGGGTGGTGAGGACTAAAAAAAATCCAAAATGCCTCACTTAGGCGGACGACGCCTTCTCCAACGCTCCTCTCCTGACCAACAGAGTGTTTTCCACGACACTGTAACCTACTGAAGTCAGGAAAAATGTTCAATAAAATACTCTTTAACGTGTCCTTAAGAGATTTTATCTTCTGCACTCTGTGGGGACGGGATGAGTTCTGAGACCTTCCCCTTATAACGTGGTCAAGGAGGGTTGCCAACCAGTAATCATCCTTCTTCTTTATGCCATGTATTTTTGGGTCCTTTCGCAGGCTTTGAAGAATGAGGTTACCCATGTGCCTCATATTTGCAAAGGCTTGAGACGCAGACTCCTTGGGGTGACTCAGGAGGACAGCATCTGTAACTTCCTCCTCCAGGCCACGTTCTACTCCCAAGGGTCCTGGGGTTGGAAAGCCATCGCTTACAGATTGACACATGTCTTCCTCTTCTTTGAAGCCTATGAAAGTGCCAGAATCCTCCTCCTCATCCTCCTCCCCTCTTTCCTCCTGTGTGTTCTGTGACATAGGAATGATGGTGTCTGGATAAAGTGGGCCTTGAGAGGAAAGGAAGTCCTCCTCTTCCTCCTGCTGCTCTGCCTCCAATGCCCTGTCCATAATGCCTTGCAGAGTCTGCTCCAGCAGGAACACAACAGGGATTGTATCACTTGCACTGTCAAGGCTCACCATCCTCGTGGCCCCCTCAAATGGTGACAATACAGTGCATGCATCCTTAATGATCAGCCATTGGCTTGGGGAAAAAAAGCTGAGGTGGCCTGAGTCTGTTGTTGTGCTGTACTCGCACAGGTACTCGTTGACAGCCCTCTGCTGCATGTATAGCCGCTGCAGCATTGCCAAGTTCCCCCTGGTGGGCATGTCACAAATCAGGTGGTTTACGGGCAGGTGGAGTTCCCACTGAATTTCAGCCAACCGAGCACTGGTTGTGTATGACCGCCTGAAATAGCTACAGACTCTTCTGGGCAGCTTTAGCACACCTTACAACCCTGGGTACGTAATTTAGGAAATGCTGCACCACCAAATTGAGGACATGTGCCAGGCATAGCACGTGTGTCAACTTTCCCTGTCTAAGGGCAGACAGGAGGTTTGAGCCATTATCGCACACCCCCATTCCTGGCTCCAGCTGGCATGGTGTGAAGCACCTCTGGGCCTGTCCCTGCAGAGCTGCAAGAATCTCTGTTCCAGTGTGGTTCCTGTCCCCTAAACACACCAGCTGAAGCACTGCATGGCACCTTATAGCCTGACTTATGGAATAGCCCTTTGAACGCTTAAGGGGTATTTGATGTTCATAGGACAATTCTGCAAAGGAGGGCATGGAGGTGGTGGAGGAGGAGGGGGTAGAGCTCACAGGTCTGGCATCATCAACAGCTGTATGGAGAAGTGGGGGCACAACAAGCTGCAGCACCGAGCCCCGTCCTGCATCCTTTCGAGTTGCAAGCAGCGTTACCCAGTGTGCTGTGAACAAAATATATTGTCCCTGCCCATGCTTACTGGACCACATGTCAGCAGTAAGGTGAATTTTACGGCTGACTGCCTGCGCTAACCCGGTGGGTTCACGTGGGGTCCTCGGGGGAGGCTAACCCGGCACAGCTAGATCCCGTTAGGGGTGCTGGGGTGGCCCCTCCAGAACTCCGACCCCCCCTCTTTTTCATTTGTATTTTCTTTTTTTAGCCCTTACTCATTAACAGACATGTAGTACCATAGTAAGACTTTCAACCACTATATAACTGTGAACCGTTCAACACAACCTTCATGGTAGAATTTGCTTTGGCCTATTGTACTATGTTTAAAGTATTCCGTTTTTTTTGTTGTTTATATTATTCTTGTAAAAAGAATAAAAATTTTTGAAAGAAAAATTATTTAAAATGTAAATTAAACAAAAAATAAATACCACCAAAAGAAAGCTCTATTTGTGTGAAAATAATTGATAAAAATTTCATTCAGCGCTGCATGACTGCACAATTGTCATTTAGTGTAATGTGAGAGCGCTGAGAGCTGAAAATTGGCCTGGTCAGGAAGGGGGTATTGAAGGGGTTAAAGTCCAACAAAATCTGATCTCCTACCCTGCCAGACCTGTTATTAAATGATATCATCATTATTTCTAAGTGTAATGTACTGAGAGCAAATTTAAAACACGTTTTTCATTTTATAAATGACTCAAAATGTATGCTTGACTATTTTTATTACGTGAATATAGTTATGTTTTGTTTCATATAAATTCATGTTTTTTGACATTTTATTTGAGATGAGCTAGTTAATAAAAATTATTTTCATTGTCAGTTTGTTAATTCCATCATGATTATCCATTATCAGGTATTTTCAGTGTTTTTTTATGTTTATTAGCTCTTCCCCATAAAACATATTCACTTTCTCAGATCTCCATTCATCTTGATTCTTAATTCAGTAGTTGGTCTAAAAAGAAAATAATTAAAGAATATATAATGTTCTATTAAAATCTTCTATTAAAATGTTACATTGATAAATGGTGACAAGATACTTAAAGCGGTTCTGCACCCATCCCATAAACTATACTCCTATGGCTTCTCTAGCATGTTAGATGACAGAATTGATGGTTCAATTCTGCATCTTTTAAGCCTACCTTTCATGCTGGCTTCATCTGTCTTCTTCTCCCTGCGGGGGTGGGCGGGCTCTGAGCAGGGATCAGCGTAATTTCCTCTTCATTTCGCTATGTCTCCTGGGATCTCATGTAATCAATCCCAGGAGACATTGCGGGGATTCCGATGCGAAATATTGCGTTATTTGCATGGCGTGACGTCATTACGCCGGCCTTGTTTGGAGGGACGTCACCCGTTGTTATGGTAACCGTCCTGATTACGCCGCTCGTAGCTGTGAAGCTACTGAGCATGCGCGGGAACCAGCAATGAATGCTGGTACGCGAAAACGAAGGGAACCCGGAAGTGTTTGCTTGTGGGCTTCAAATGCCCCCAAGCAAAATGACATTGGTCAGGAGATCGTTTTATAAATAATCTTTAAACAAAAAAACGGACAGTGAAAAGGTGCAGCACTCAAAGAAGTAAGTTCATTATAAGATCAATACTTTGCAAATAGATAGACCTAAAAAATGTTTTTTAATTTGGCAGTGCAGAACCGCTTTAAAGTGAAACATTAAAAGTGTTAACCACTTTGCGCCGGAGGGCCATCCTGGGACATCCTTGACTTGCCGGAGTTATATCTGAATGATGGGTGCAGCTACAGACATCATTCAGATATCGGCTTTTTCAGCCGGTGATTCCCTACACCATAAAAATGATCATAGCGGCTGTTCCACCGCTTGATCGTTCTTACGGGTGGCGGGAGGGGACGACCCCCCTCCCGCCGCCCTCCGGTGCTTCTACCGACTCACCGTTTTCATCTGTGAGTCGGACACAGGATCCGTCAGCCCCCAGATGGTGATCATAGAGATTTCCGGCGGACCAGATGGTCGCCGGAGTCTCTATGATCGTTCAGAGGCCAAGCGCGATGTTATGATGTCACGCCCGACCTCTGCATTCCCAGCCTAGAGGTGAGATGTGGGGTCGTATTGACCCCCATATCTCACTGTAAATAGGTCCGACCATGCCATATTGCTATTACAAGGGATGTTTACATTCCTTGTAATAGGAATAAAAGTGATCATTTTTTTTTTAAAGTGTCAAACTAAAAAAATAAAAGTAAAATTAACAATAAACAAAAAAAACTAAATTTAAAGCGCCCTTGTCGCCGTGAGCTCGTATGCAGAAGCGAACGCATATGTAAGTCCCGCCCACATATGAAAACGGTGTTCAAACCACACATGTGAGGTATCGCCACGAAGGTTAGAGCAAATTAAATAATTCTAGCTCTAGACCTCCTCTGTAACTCAAAACATGTAACCAGTAAAAAAATTTAAAGCGTCGCCTATGGGGATTTTTAAGTACCAAAGTTTGGCGCCATTCCACAAGCGCATGAAATGTCAGAATTGTCAGAGAAAAAAATGTCAGTTTTTTTTTTTAATGTGAAAAATTGCTGCGCAAATACCGTGCGAGATAAAAAGTTGCAATGACCACCATTGTATTCTCTAGGGTCTTTGCTAAAAAAACGTATATAGTGTTTGGGGGTTCTATGTAATTTTCTAGCAAAATAATTATGAATTTTACATGTAGAGAAATGTCAGAATTGGTCCAGGTCCTTTAACTACCATGCTTGGGAGATTCCTTAAACCTGCTTGTGAAGTGGCATGACTTGTACAGACGGTTCACAATGTACTACGGCATTTACAAAGAAAGCAAACATTTGCCAGCCAACTTTTCTTAATGCTTCAAAGATCTAACCAAACTCAAATAAAGGGCATAGAGAGCTGGGTTCTGCCCTGAGGGATGTGTACCAATGAAAAAAAAAAGAATATCATCCAGTGATGAGCAGCTCTTTTAGTGATGATTTAATGGCAACATTAAAAATGCACAAATCCTTAACCACTTCCCCCCCCCCCCATTCCTGACCAGGCCATATTTTGCGATACTGCACCGCGTTATTTTAACTGACAAGTGCGCGGTCGTGCAATGCTGTACACAAATAAAATTGATGTCCTTTATTTCCCTACAAATAGAGCTTTATTTTGGTGGAACTTTTATCAGTTTTTATTTTGTGTGCTATAAACAAAAAAAGACCGACAATTAAAACCAAAAAAACAACAATCTTCTTTACTTTCTGCTCTACAACATATCCAATAAAAAAAATGTAAAAAATTGAATTTCTTCATCAATTTAGGCCAATATGTATTCTGCTACATTCCCAATAAGCAAAAATTCCCAATAAGCGTAAATTGATTGGTTGGCGCAAAAGTTATAGAGCCTACAAATTATGGCGTATATTTATGGAATTTTTTTAATATTTATTTTTACTAATAATGGAGGCGATCAGGACTGTGATATTGTGCCATTCAAATTGGACACTAACTGATACTTTTGACACCTTTTTGGGGACCAGTGACACTAACACAGTTATCAGTGCTAAAAATATGCACTGTCACTGTACTAATGACACTGGCTGGGAAGGGGTTAACATCAGAGGTGATCAAAGGATTAAATGTGTGCCTAGATAGTGTTTTCTTACTGTGGGGGAGGTGCTTTTACTAGGGGAAGACATGGATCCTTGTCCTTGCTTTACAGGAACACAGGGTTAATGCCTTCCCTACTGACAGAACGGCGATCTACCTTGTTTACATAGACTGCTGTTCTCCCTGTGTAACAAATGATCAGCGGTTGCCGGTGGGCATCAAGTCAATGGTACCCGCTGTTTGGCTCCCGCAGCCGCCGCAGATGCACATTCTATAATACAGTGTAGTGTGGTGTGAAAAAAAAAAATCCCCATCATGTCCGGAAGGCCACCAAGGAGAGGCAAATGCTCACAGGCCACTAAAAGAGGGCCAGCAGCCTCTGTGTCTACAGTGAAAAGTGGTGGTGGTGGACATGGTGCATCCTCTGCAGGTGGGTCACGCTTGTCCTTTTTTTCCTGCTGCTGGCCATGTTATTGAGTCACAACATGCAGAAGAGTTGGTGGAGTAGATAATGAAACCATCCTCATCCTCCTCATCCTCCTCATCGTCTCTCACCCAGGCTCATACTAGTTTGCCTTCCAATGCAGCGGCCAAAGCGGCCTATTCCACCAGCTTCTTGTCCACAGTTACTCATTCCGTATCCCATCATCATGCACAGAGGAGTCACCAGAATTATTTGACCATAGTGTCGGTTACATGCTGCAGGAGGATGAACAGCAATTTGAAGGCTCGGATGTTGGTTCCCAGGTTGAGGAAGGAAGTAACGTCAGCCAAGAGAGAGGGGGTACCACAGAAGGACAAGAAACTGGCAGTCATGTTCCCCCAGCTGCAGCATACTGCCAAGTTTGCTCCAGTGACGAGGAGAGAGGGGATGATGAGGTCACTGACTGTACTTGGGTGCCTGAGAGACGAATGGAGGAGGAGGAGGCACAACTCCAACAAGGCAGGATGTCCACCAAGGGATGGTTTAAGGGCAGCCACCCTATTGCATCACACCACAGAGCTCCACAGGTGCAAGGCACTGCTGACTCCCGCTGATTTCCAAAATTTCATTGGTGTGGCCTTTTTTCGACACGTGCAGTAGATTGCACTGTTGCTGTTTGCAATCTATGTCGGAAGCGGATCAAGCGTGGCCAGAACAGCACCCGCTTGGGCACCACATGCTTGACAAGACATATGACAACCTGCGGTGCTTAAGTTGGTCTGCCTAAGGTACAGGAACCACACTGGGGCAGAGATTCTGTCAGCTCTGCAGGGGTAGGCTCAGAGGTGGTGGATGCCACGGCAGCTTGAACCAGGAATGGTTGTATGCAACAATGACACCAACCTCCTCTCCACCCTCCAACAGGGACACTTGACCCATTTTCCATGCTTGGCACACGTCCCGAATTTGGTAGTGCAGCATTTCTTGACCAGGTACCCAGGCTTACAGGAACTTCTGAGGCAGGCAAGAAATGTCTGTGGCCATTTCCGGTGGGCATACAATGCCAGTGCTCGGCTGGCTGACATTCAATGGGATTTCAACCTGCCCACCAACCGCCTCATTTGTGACATGCCCACCAAGTGGAAGTTAACATTGGCAATGCTGCAGCGGCTGCACACACAGTAGAGGGCCATCCATGAGTACCTGTGTGAGTATGGCACCAGGACAGGCTCAAGGGAGCTTGGTGGCTACTGATTAAGGATGCATGCACTGTCCTGTCACCATTTGAGGAGGCCACAAGGATGGTGAGCAGCGAGTATATAGTGCAGTCCGTATAGTATATATACTGCAGTTCAGCATATATAGTGAATTCCGTATAGTATATATACTGCAGTTCAGAGTATATAGTGCAGTCTGTGTAGTATATATTAAATACAGTGCAGGGTATATAGTGCAGTGTACAGTATATAATATAGTGTATTGAATTGGTTAAGGGGAACCCTATGACAGAATTAAAAAAAAAACAGCATGCCCCCCCCCCCCCAGTCCATACCAGGCCTGCTATAGATTTTAAGGGGAACACCACGCCAAAATAAAAAAAAATGGCGTAGCCCCCCCCCCCCAGAATCTCACCAGGCCCTTTGGGTCTGGCATAGATTTTAAGGGGAACTCTATGCCAACATTTAAAAAAAATTGGGCGGTAGACGAGGTGCTTTGGTCCCCCCAAAGCACCTTGTCCCCATGTTGATGGGGACAAGAGCCACTTCCTGACAGCCCTGGCCATTGGTTGTCAGGGTCTGCAGGGGGGGCTTATCGGAACCTGGAAGCCCCCTTTAACAAGGCCCCCCCATGTGAATCGATATTGGGTACATTGTGCACCTACTCATTCAGCAAAAAAGTGTCAAAAAGTAAGAACCACAATATACAGTTTTTGACAATTCCTTTTTTATAAAAGAAAAAAAAAGTTTCCCGCTATGTCCATCCATCTTCAATCATGCTGTCCGATGGACCTGAAAAGTAGAAAAAAATAAAAAGCTCTCTATGGGAGGCCTCCCGGGAAAACTGCTGTTTCTTGGCTGTGACAGCTGTTATGTAGGCAAGGGTGGGGCCACCTGGTGCCGTAACCGAGTGACACCGCCCCCTTCTGACATCATGTGATGTTATGTGACATCAGAGGAGGCGGGGTCATCCAGTTATGTCCGCGGTGGCCCCGCCCTTCCCTTTATAACAGCTGTGAAATCCAAAAGACAGCAGTCGCCAGAAAGCCTCCCACAGAGGCAAAATTTTGTTGTGCTTTTTCTACTTTTCGGGTCCATTGGGCGGCGCAATTGACGATGGATGTACATCGCTGGACACTTTTTTTTCTTTTTTTAAAGGAGTTGTCAAAAACTGTCTATTGTGGTTTTTACTTTTTGACACTTTTTCTGGTGAATGGGTAGGGGTACAATGTACTCTATACCCATTGGCATGGGGGGGGGCGGGATCTGGGAACCCCCCTTCTTAAAGGGTGCTTCCAGATTCTGATAAGCCCCCCACCCGCAGACCCCAACAACCAATGGCCAGGGTTGTCGGGAAGAGGCTCTTGTCCCCATCAGCATGGGGACAAGGTGCTTTGGGGGGGAGCTGTGGACTGTGAGAGAAGAGGGGAGCTGTGGACTGTGGGAGAAGAGGGGAGTTGTGGGAGATGAGGGGAGCTGTGGGAGAAGAGGGGAATTGTGGACTGTGAGAGAAGAGGGGAGCTGTGGACTATGGGAGAAGAGGGGAGCTGTGGACTGTGAGAGAAGAGGGGAGCTGTGGGAGAAGAGGGGAGTTGTGGACTGTGAGAGAAGAGGGGAGCTGTGGACTGTGGGAGAAGAGGGGAGCTGTGGACTGTGGGAGAAGAGGGGAGCTGTGGACTGCGGGAGAATAGGGGAGCTGTGGGAGAAGAGGGGAGCTGTGGACAGGGGGTACAGAGGTAAGCAATAGATGGTTACTTTGGGAGGGAATATCTAAGTACTGCTCATTGTGCGTATTTTTTGGTGCCCTGTGTGATACATTTTTTTTTTTTTTTAAAGTATTAAACTAAAAAAATAAAAGTAAAATTAACAATAAACAAAAAAAATAATTAAAACGCCCCTGTCCCCGTGAGCTCGTATGCAGAAGCGAACGCATATGTAAGTCCCGCCCACATATGAAAACGGTGTTCAAACCACACATGTGAGGTATTGCCGCGAACATTAGAGCGAGACAAATAATTCTAGCCCTGGATCTCCTCTGTAACTGAAAACATGTAACCAGTAAAAAAATTTAAAGCGTCGCCTATGGGGATTTTTAAGGACCAAAGTTTGACGCCATTCCACAAGTGCATGCAATTTTGAAGCATGACAGGTTGGGTATCTATTTACTCGGCGTATCTTCATATTTTGCATTATGCAAAAATTTGGGCTAACTTTACTGTTTTGTTTTTTTTAAAGCATGAAACATTTTTTTTTTTTCTGAAAAAAAAGTGTTCGAAAAATTGCTGCGCAAGATAAAATGATCGCCATTGTATTCTCTAGGGTTTATGCTAAAAAAACATATATAATGTTTGGGGGTTTTATGTAATTTTCTAGCAAAAAAATTATGAATTTTACATGTAGGAGAGAAATGTCAGAATTGGCCCGGGTCCTTTAACTACCATGCTTGTGAGATTCCATAAACCTGCTTGTGAAGTGGCATGACTTGTACAGGCGGTTCGCAATGTACTACGGCTAGAAAACATTTCCCAGCCAACTTTTCTTAATGCTTCAAAGACCTAACCGAACTCAAATAAAGGGCATGGAGAGCTAGGTTCTGCCCTGAGGGATGTGTACCAATGAAAAAAAAAAAAAAAAAAGAATATCATCCAGTGATGAGCAGCTCTTTTAGTGATGATTTAATGGCAACATTAAAAATGCACAAATCCTTAACCACTTCAGCTCCTGAAGATTTACCCCCCCCCCCCATTCCTGACCAGGCCAAATTTTGCGATACTGCACCGCGTTATTTTAACTGACAAGTGCACGGTCGTGCAATGCTGTACACAAATAAAATTGATGCCTTTTTTTCCCCACAAATAGAGCTTTATTTTGGTGGAACTTTTATCAGTTTTTATTTTTTGTGCTATAAACAAAAAAAGACCGACAATTAAAAACAAAAAAACAACAATCTTTTTTACTTTCTGCTATAAAACATATCCAATAAATATATATATATATATATATGTATATATATATATGTATATCATTTCTTCATCAATTTAGGCCAATATGTATTCTGCTACATGTGTTTGTTAAAAAAAAAAAAATATCCCAATAAGCGTAAATTGATTGTTTTGCGCAAAAGTTATAATGCCTACAAATTATGGCGTGTATTTATGGAATTTTTATTTATATTTATTTTTACTAGTAATGGCGGGGATCGGAACTGCGATATTGTGCCATTCAAATTGGACACTAACTGACAGTTTTGACAAATTTTTGGGGACCAGTGACAATAATACAGTGATCAGTGCTAAACATATGCACTGTCATAATACTAATGAAACTGGCTGGGAAGGGGTTAACATCAGGGGTGATCAAAAGGGTTAAATGTGTGCCTAGATGGTGTTTTCTTACTGTGGGGGAGGTGCTTTTACTAGGGGAAGACATGGATCCTTGTCTCTGCTTTACAGGAACACAGGGTTAATGCCTTCCCTACTGACAGAACGGTGATCTACCTTGTTTACATAGACTGCTGTTCTCCCTGTGTAACAAATGATCAGCGGGTGCCGGTGGGCATCAAGTCAATGGTACCCGCTGATCGGCTCCTGCAGCCGCCGCTGGTGCACATTCAAACCCATGATCTGGAAATGCGGGATCACGTATATACAGTGTTTAAATGTGAAGTTTATGTGCTGGTCTAAATGATAAAACTCAAGGCTACTCAAGACCAGGAATAAAGTAAAAAAAAATGTATTAATATATATGAAGCGCTATTTCTTCTGTTAAACCATATAAAATGTGACAATATATCATTTATAAAGTGATCATTGTGCATAAGATAATACTTGATGCAAATGTGCTTCAATATAATGAAAATTAATAAAGTGACTAAGGCATAAACCACAATATAAAAACAGTGCTCAAAAAAGTGCAAAATGAATAAACATTCAATAAACTTATTATAAATAATAAGTGCCTTTTGTGACTTTTATTTGTAACACACAAAGTCCATGTAGTGTATAGATGCAGCATGCAGTATATAATACAGTGCGGTCGGTGTACATTATATAATACAGTGTAGTGTGGTGTGAAAAAAAATCTCCATCATGTCCGAAAGGCCACCAAGGAGAGGCAGACGCTCACAGGCCACTAAAAGAGGGCCAGCAGCCTCTGTGTCTACAGTAAAAAATGGTGGTGGTGGCGGATATGGTGCATCCTCTGCAGGTGGGTCACGCTTGTCCTTTTTTTCCTGCTGCTGGCCGTGTTAATGAGTAGGGTTGAGCGGACTTTTGGGTGTCCGGGACCCGGACCCGAACCCGAACTATTGCCTGTAAGTTCGGGTTCGGGTCCGGTGTTCGGCGCTGTATTGGCGCCTTTTTAACAGCTTTAGGGCAGCCAATCGACGATTGTTTCACTAGTGTGCCCTTAGAAGCCATCACAGCCATGCCTACTAATGGCATGGCTGTGATTGGCCAGTGCAGCATGTGACCCAGCCTCTATATATAGTCCACACACAGCACACAGCGTCATTCTGCTATAGACAGACACTGTTAGACAGGTTCCTGTGCTGCAGAGAGATAGAGGATTTTAGGAGTTAGTGTGCTAAAGTCAGTTAGTCAGTCAGTCCACATTCCTTGAATTTTGTTCTAATTAGTTAGATCAGTGAGTGATCTAGATAGCTAGAGTAGGGAGTTTCTTTATTAAGCAAAAGAAAGAGGCAGAGATAATTATTGAAGAGATTCCTAAATCAATTGTACCCTGGCTGGGGTGCAGTGCACAGTCTTTTAACAGTGCCATGAGGCCAGTGCCAGACAAAATCTAAAAGTTTTACCTGCAAGCTCAGTGCAACATTAGGACCAACACTGCATATACTAAGAGATACACTACAGTCTGTGTGTATTCTGCTATTGGAAAAACATTGCATAAAAATGTAATTTTGCTTTTTATTTTTTTTCCCAATAGCATTTTCTGCGTGTTCATACATACACGCTGTAGACACTAACCGTGTATTCTAATATTGCAAAAACATTGCAAAAAATATAATTTTGCAGTGTTTTTTTTCTTCCCAATAGCATTTTCTGCGTTTTCATAAACGCTTTACATACTGTCCGTGTATTCTGATATTGCAAAAACATTGCAAAAAAATATAATTTTGCAGTGTTTTTTTTCTTCCCAATAGCATTTTCTGCGTTTTCATAAACGCTTTACATACTGTCCTTGTATTCTGATATTGCAAAAACATTGCAAAAAAATATAATTTTGCAGTGTTTTTTTTCTTCCCAATAGCATTTTCTGCGTTTTCATAAACGCTTTACATACTGTCCGTGTATTCTGATATTGCAAAAACATTGCAAAAAAATATAATTTTGCGGTGTTTTTTTTTTCTTCTTCCCAATAGCATTTTCTGCGTGTTCATAAACGCTTTACATACTGTCCGTGTATTCTGATATTGCAAAAACATTGCAAAAAATTATAATTTTGCAATGTTTTTTTTCTTCCCAATAGCATTTTCTGCGTTTTCATAAACGCTTTACATACTGTCCGTGTATTCTGATATTGGAAAAACATTGCAAAAAATATAATTTTGCAGTGTTTTTTCTCTTCCCAATAGCATTTTCTGCGTTTTCATAAACGCTATACATACTGTCCGTGTATTCTGATATTGCAAAAACATTGCAAAAAAATATAATTTTGCAGTGTTTTTTTTTCTTCCCAATAGCATTTTCTGCGTTTTCATAAACGCTTTACATACTGTCCTTGTATTCTGATATTGCAAAAACATTGCAAAAAAATATAATTTTGCAGTGTTTTTTTTCTTCCCAATAGCATTTTCTGCGTTTTCATAAACGCTTTACATACTGTCCGTGTATTCTGATATTGCAAAAACATTGCAAAAAAATATAATTTTGCAGTGTTTTTTTTTCTTCCCAATAGCATTTTCTGCGTTTTCATAAACGCTTTACATACTGTCCGTGTATTCTGATATTGCAAAAACATTGCAAAAAATTATAATTTTGCAATGTTTTTTTTCTTCCCAATAGCATTTTCTGCGTTTTCATAAACGCTTTACATACTGTCCGTGTATTCTGCTATATACAAAAACACCCATTTAGGGCGAGATCATACATTTTGAAAATATGAGGAGATCATCAAAAAGGGGACGTGGCCCGGGTCGTGGTGCTGCTGGTGGCGCTCCTGTTGCAGGGAGAGGACGTGGTCGATCTGTGCCAGCTACACTAGTGAAACACCTTCCTCAGGTGCGAGTAGGCGACAGAGCCTGCAGCAGTATTTTGGCGCGCCTAATGAGGCTGTACGAATGTCGAGGCCAAGACAAGTACAGGCGATAGTAGATTGGGTTGCTGCTGACAGTGCCTCCGGTTCCTTCACATTGTCTCCCACCCAGTCTCCTGATGAAAGTTCAGAGTTGGCACCTGCAGCCGATGTCCATCAGTCTTTCACCTCACCCCCTTGCAAATCAGCCAATTAGTCTGAGCCCCAAATCATGCAGCAGTCTCTTCTGCTTTTTGATGACTCTGTTAGCAGGGTTTCCCAGGGCCATCCACCTAGCCCTGCCCCAGAAGTGGAAGAGATTGTGTGCACCGATGCCCAACCACTTATGTTTCATGATGAGTACATGGGAGGACCATCGCAGCACGTCTCGGATGATGACGAAACACAGGTGCCAACTGCTGCTGCTTTCGCCATTGTGCAGACCGACAAGGAGGGCAGGGGTGAATTTTGGGTGGAAGATGATGTGGAGGACGATGAGGTCCTTGACCCCACATGGAATCAACGTCATGCAGGTGACCAGTGTAGTTCAGAGGAAGAGGCGGTGGTCGCACAGAGCCACCAGCACAGCAGAAGAGGGAGCAGGGTGCAAAAGCGGAGCGTCCGTCCCCTAGACAGTACGTCTGCTACTGCCCAAAGCAGCAAGGGACCGAGCACACCAAAGCCAGGTCCAAGGACTTCCCTAGCGTGGCAGTTCTTCAAACAATGTCCTGATGACAAGACACGAGTGGTTTGCACGCTGTGCAATCAGAGCTTGAAGCGAGGCATAAACGTTCTCAACCTGAGCACAACCTGCATGACCAGGCATCTAAGTGCAAAGCACGAGATGCAGTGGAGTAGACACCGCAAAAAGCAAGAAAGGTCTCTGGCTCCTCCTGCTTCCTCTTCTGCTGCAGTCTCGGCCTCTTTATCCACCTCTGTAGTGACAGTGACACCTGCCAACCTGCAAACAGAGGATCTGCCAGCAACACTACCACCTGGGTCACCAACCATCTCCACAATGTCCCATGGAGGCTTTCAGCTCTCTATTTCCCAAACACTGGAGCGGAAGAGGAAGTACCCCCCTAGCCACCCACGATCCCTGGCCCTGAATGCCAGCATTTCAAAATTCCTCGCCTTTGAAATGCTGTCATTCCGTCTGGTGGAGACGCAGAGTTTTCAAAGGCTGATGTCATTGGCTGTCTTACAGTACGTCGTGCCCAGCCGCCACTACTTTTCCAGACGAGCTATCCCTTCCCTGCACAACCAAGTGGGGGACAAAATCAGGTGTGCACTGCGCAACGCCATCTGTGGCAAGGTCCACCTAACTACGCATGCGTGGACCAGTCAGGGACGTTATATCTACCTAACAGCACACTGGGTAAATGTAGTGGCGACTGGGCCTGAGGCGGATAGCAGTTTGGCGCATGTCCTTCCACCACCGAGGATTGCAGGGCACTTCAGTTTGCCTCCTGTTGCTAACTCCTCCTACTCCGCCTCCTCATCCTCTACCGCCTCCTCATCCGGTCAGCGTAACACCTTCACCACCAACTTCAGCACAGCCAGGGCTAAACGACAGCAGGCAGTTTTAAAACTTTCCTGTTTGGGGGAAAAACCCCACACCGCGCAGGAGTTGTGGAGGGACATGGAACAACAGACCGATGAGTGGTTGGTGGCAGTGAGCCTCAAGCCCGGCCTGGTGGTGTGCGATAATGGGCGAAATCTCGTAGCGGCTCTGGGCCTTGCCGGTTTGATGCACATCCCTTGCCTGGCGCATGTGCTGAACTTGGTGGTCCAGAGGTTCCTGAAGAATTACCCCGATATGCCAGAGCTGCTGCAGAAAGTGCGGGCCGTCTGTGCGCACTTTCGGCGTTCTCACCCTGCTGCTGCTCGCCTGTCAGCGCTGCAGCGTAACTTCGGCCTTCCCACTCACCGTCTCATATGTGACGTGCCCACAAGGTGGAACTCCACCATGCACATGCTGGCCAGACTGTGCGAGCAGCAGCAGGCGATAGTGGAGTTTCAGCTGCAGCACGCACGCGTGAGTCGCTCTGCGGAACAGCACCACTTCACCGCCAATAACTGGGCCCCCATGCGAGACCTGTGTGCCTTGTTGCGCTGTTTCGAGTACTCCACCAACATGGCCAGTGCCGATGACGCCGTTCTCAGCGTTACTATCCCAGTTCTATGCCTCCTTGAAAAAACGCTTCAGGAGATGATGGAAGAGGATGTGGCACAGGAGGAGGAGGAGGAGGAGGAAGAGGGTTCATTTCCAAGGCTTTCAGGGCAGTCATTTACAAGTGGCTACGAGGGTGGGTTCCTGCACCAACAAGTGCCAGGTACACAATTGTCTGGCAGCAAGGGCACAGTTCTGGAGGATGACGAGGTGGAGGATGAGGAGGATATGGAGGAGGAGGAACCATGTTCACAGCAGGGTGGCACCCAGACCAGCTCATGTCCATCACTGGTGCGTGGCTGGGGGGATACAGAGGACACAGACGATACACCTCCCACAGTGGACAGCTTTTCCTTGCCTCTGGGCAGCCTGGCACACATGAGCGATTACATTCTGCAGTGTCTCCGCAACGACCGCCAAGTTGCCCACATTTTAACTGGTGCTGATTATTGGGTGGCCACCCTGCTGGATCCCCGTTACAAGGACAACGTGCCGTCCTTAATTACCTCACTGGAGCGTGATCGTAAGATGCGCAAGTACAAGCGCACGCTGGTAGACACGCTGCTGGTGGCATTCCCACTTGGAAGCGGGGGTACGGTGGAAGCACAAGGCGAAGGCAGAGGAGGAGGAAGAGGTCGCCAACGCAGCCGGGGCACCGCCAGCACCTCGGAAGGCAGGGTTAGCATAGACGGAATGTGGAAAAGCTTTGTCAGCACGCCACAACAACCAGCACCACCAGCTGAGATGGAACGTCTTAGCAGGAGGCAGCATTTCACCAACATGGTGGAGCAGTATGTGTGCACACGCCTACACGTACTGCAAGATGGGTCTGCCCCCTTCAACTTCTGGGTCTCCAAATTGGGCACATGGCCTGAGCTTGCCCTTTACGCCTTGGAGGTGCTGGCCTGCCCTGCCGCCAGTGTATTATCTGAACGTGTATTTAGCACGGCAGGGGGCGTTATCACAGACCAGCGCAGCTGCCTGTCCAGAGCCAATGTGGACAAGCTCACATTCATTAAAATGAACCAGGCATGGATCCCACAGGACTTGTCCGTACCTTGTGCAGAATAGACACATATACCATTGTTCTGACGAAAACTGTCTTGCTATCGGATAGTGTCCGGCCACTTACTGCGCAGGTGCAGTGCTTGCGCAGTACGGAGGACAAGGAGATTCACAAAATCTCCAAAGATGAACGTCGCCTGTGCAGTGAGTGCAGGTTCAAGCCCGACCATCCAAGTGGACATACTGTAGCACATAGTAACAGGGCCCCTCACGGGCTTGCTTGGCTAGACTTCAACCTCGGATGATGTGGCTTGAACCTGGAGTCACCGCGCATCGTCTTTGGAGAGTTTCAAAATCCCCTTGTCCTACGTACTGAGCAAGCGCAGTACAGGGCGGACACTATGCGACGGGGGACAGAATTCGACACATCATTCACCACTAGCCTTACCCAGCCATTGTTGTATTTTTGAACCAGTGTTGGCTACCTCGTCCTCCTCCACCGCCGCTTCCACCTACACCGCCACATCCACCGCCACCTCAACCTCCTACTCCATTTGAATTTCGTCCTCCTAGGTCAAGATTATAATTTTTTCGTTTTTTTAAATTTCCAAGTATTTTATTTTCCCACTATCTTATCCATTAAATTGAATAATTTTTTCCAGAAAGTGCGTATTCTGGGGTATTCCCACCATATGTGCGACATCGTGCCGTTGAGTTTCTGAGGTTCTTAATGACTTCCTGTACCTCTTCTGCTGAGAAGGGGGCCTCCATCATTTTTTTTTTTTTTTTTTATGTTATTTTAAGTTATTTCCCTATCCACATTTGTTTGCAGATCACTTGCCTTGCTCTTAACAACATTTTGTTGCCATTTGCAGCCCTCTAGCCCTTCCCATGGCCTTTTTACAGCCATTTTAGTGTTCAAAAGTCCGGGTCCCCATTGACTTCAATGAGGTTCGGAGTTCGGGGTCAAGTTCGGGTCAAGTTCGGTCCCGAACCCGGACTTTTTTCCGAAGTTCGGCCGAACCCGCCGAACCCGAACATCCAGGTGTCCGCTCAACTCTATTAATGAGTCACAACATGCAGAAGAGTTGGTGGAGTAGATACTTGACCCAGATTTTAAGATTAGATGGGAACACATTCTTCAAGAATGTTCAAAAAAAATGATGGAATTGATGGTAGAATATTATATGCAGGAACTGAAACTTGTAGACTGTGAGATCAAACGAATATATGATGAAAATACTACTATATTAAACAGTCCAGAGTTTAATACTTTTGATTTAAGTTTAAAGGAACATATTCAGAATTTCACTAAGAAATTATTAATCAAGAAAGAGGACAAATTGTCACGTGACAAACTGGCGCTCGCAGGAAAATATGCTTACAATTGGCCACAGAACAATGGCCAACGTATGAATCGCAAGTACACAGGATCTCAAAAAAATTGGAGAAAACCTAAAGAAAGAAATAGTGATTCGGATTCTTCTATGAATTCTTACGTTTCGCAGGGTTCAAGGACATCTGACCATGGATGACAACGAGGCCGTGGTTCTAGAAACAGACCTTAAACTGGTGGTGGGTATCAGACTGGCACTGACCAAAAAAGCGTAATGGACTACTCTAATCCATGAGTAGGTAATAACTATACGGACCCACTGCACCCTGACTCCACCCCTGTGGTGAATAGTGGGGTTTCTATGTTTCCAAGTCAAACACTGGGTGTCTCTCTTAATACTTCTCCTACCACTACTCTTGCGACTTCTAGGACTGAACTAGAGACCAGACTGCAGATTGTTGACTGCGCTAAATCATTTTCTCTTTCAAGACCTGCGAGCACAGTCTCATCAGGAGCAATTCAAAAAGACTCTAAAAAATGGCGCATTGATCAATTCTTTCCTAGTATCAAAACTCAAATCCGTGACTCTAATTCGGCTCCCTTGATACCCTCCAATCCCATCACTGACTCGCCAGCATTAGATTCTGGCGAACCAAGTGTAGACCAGCATATATTGGAGGTTATCAACCCGTCATGCTATACTCTAAGCACTACCCAACATGAGCTATTACAACTAGGTTTGAGCTTCTGCCTGAATTCTTTGGTACATGCAGACTGCACTTATTGGGGTTCTGCCTTAGGAGAAGAGATAGATGATAAGGCCGTACTAATCTCTATATCCATAAGGGATCACTAAATGTCTCAATACAATAGAAGGGGTTCAAACTTCGCTCTCGCTGATACAGAACTCCAGACTTGCTACATAAGTTTTACCCACCAGTATCTGATCAGTGTTGGTGTTGTGGAAAGGAAAGGGGTACATTTCTTCACATTTGGTGGTACTGCTCGGCGTTGCGGTCATTCTGGCTTAAGGTTCATGAGATTACAGTGAAAGTATCATCTCTTAAGATAGTCTTTTCGCCAGCGCAATACTTGCTGCATTTGTCTAAGCTCCCCAAGAAACGCTACCATAAATCGATTACAATGCACATGGCCAATGCAGCCAGGATGTGTGTGCCAGTACACTGGCGATTGACATCGCCGCCTTCGATATGGAGGAGCTGATTTGCATCACCTCAGATAAAGCTGACAAATTTGCTGCCACCTGGGAACCTTGGTTATGCTATAAAAACTCCCACCCATTTAGGGAACTCATGCAGGAAACAACAGGACGGGCCCAATGACCAGACCATGCTTGCCCTAAGTAACCAATCCAGTAAGCCAGAATTAATGCTGCACCCCTCATTTCAACCACAAACATAGGAGAGGGCAGTTGGTGATGTCCTCACCCCCTCTTCCTACCCGCCCTAGATTTACTGCACCCCATATATTCTGTTGATTTCCATCCCCTGACTAAGCCCCACTCCCCCTCCCCTGTCCCCCCCTTTTTTTCTTTCTCTTCTTTTCTTTCTCTTCCTTCCCCCATAGGAGCTGCCCCATTTAGATGCGCCTGAAACGAGCTACCAGCACGCTTGTGGGCTATCCTTACAGTGTCAAAATCTATGGAGAAGAGAGGCTATCAATGCCTAGGTTTGACTTACCCAGTTGTATAAACTGGACACTACTTATCGTGCTCCTCTCATGATGTTATTGCATTCTTTAGGCTGTAACCAGTGTGGATTAGCTACACGGGTATTGTTCTGTTTTGTGATTGCTGTATTTTTTCTGTTTTCCTTTGTTCATGCCTTCTGGGATACTTTAGCTGGAGATATAGCATAAGCTAATGCAGTTAACCCTGTATATTGTGTAGTTTATGTATACCATATCCCTCCATCTCTTGTTCTGTATCCCCATGAAACTTTCAATAAAATGTTTATGCACAAAAAAAATAAGTTTGAGATCATCAAAGATCTCTATTTATTTGCTAGGAAAGTCACCTACAAATCTATGTTCGATGATGACAGATGAACTAAACAAACTGAAATCGCACATCAAGAGATCTGGAAGGATTTCTCGTGGCAGAATTCAGAGCTTTAAAAAACGTGGTTCTTATATTAGAGGAAAATGACTCCAGTGAAATATCTGATGATATTCCTGAATCTGACGAGACTATAGGTCTTCGAGTCCAGATGACACAATATCATAAACGATATTAAGTCATTAACCAATGCGGTAAAGAAAAAATCTACCCAATTTCCGTCTTTGCATATTAATTCTAATATTTGGACCTTTTTAAATTAAACTACAAAGGAAATAGTGTCATCAATTTTTCACAAATCTACCAATCAGAATCGAAGTCCAGCCCATAAAGCTGCACTTGAGGGTCTCAGTAAGAATCCTCACCTGGTGATCAGGCCCTCGGACAAGGGCGGTAATGTGGTTGTCATGAACGAGCTTCAATACAGGAATATGTGTTGGGACATCCTGAAAAATAGATCCTGTTATAAACCTTTACGTGAGAATATTATTACTCAGTTTAACCAGCAATTCAATGACATCATACAGTCCGCCCTTGCCGGTGGCTTAATCACCAGGGAGATCTTTGAAGGTATACAGGTTCCACACCCTAGAACAGTGGTCTCCAAACTGCGGCCCTGGGGTCAGATGTGGCCCTTTGCTTGCCTCTATCTGGCCCTTGGGACCTTATTCCATCCACAACTAACACTAATGATGGGGCACAATTACGTTCCATTGACATCAATGTTGGGGTGCTATTCCTCCCACTGATATCAACAATAGGGCACTATTCCTTTCACTAAAACCAATGATGGGGCATTGTTTACTCCTGCTGAAGCGGGGGCATTTTCTACTCCCACTGGCCACCGTTCCGGCCACCCTAAAGATAGGACAGTAAACTGGCCCTTTGTTTAGAAAGTTTGGAGACCCGTGCCCTAGAACACAGACTTTTTTTTACAAGTCTCAAGAAAGTATATAAAAAAGCAGTGGCTAGACATAGGAATACCATTATTTTTTCCAAACCTAAAAAAACAGTCCAATCTAGTTAGGTTTATAACCACTTACTCTGATCAACATCAGATGATACGTTCAATAATGGAAAAACATTGGCACATTTTGCTAACGGATGACTTTTCTGCATTCTTGCTCAGTAAGGGATCGGCTGGTGCAGAGCCATTATTGTAAGACAGAGGATAGATCCCACCAGAAACCTGGCCTGTTTAGATGTGGCACTTGTGACTTCTGTGATTTACTTGTGAGAGGCCCTTCTTTTTCTCTTCTGAATGGCCAAACTCATCTCTTGCGACATCACATGTCAAACGAGAGGTGTCATATATATTATACTCTGTCAATGCGGAGCCTTTTATATAGGCAAAACGATCAGGCCGTTCTGGAAGAGGATGAAGAACCATGTATATTATGGCACTAGTGGCCTTCTAAACACCACCATGGGCCATCATATAGCATTCAAGCACCACTATGAACCACGAGTATTCAAATTTGCCGCCCTTAAGAGTATATATGAAGACCATTGAGGGGGCAACTTTGATCAGAAAGTTCTTCAAAAGGAAACCCAATGGGTCTATAGCCTATGGGCCACCCATTATCCTGGCCTGAATGATATGATGAGCTTTAGACCCTTTCTATAAGAATATGCATTAACCTGTATAACCTGCCCTCCCTGTGCTCTCCACTAGGGATGGGCCCGGTGTTCGATTCAAACCCATGTTCGAATCGAACATCGGGCGTTCGACCACTCGTCGAGCCCAGAACTATTTGGGCCGTTCGCATCAAATTCGTGTGATGCGAAGGGCCCACAATGCACTGCGCCAGTCGCAGTGCATTGCTGGCTGATGATTGGCCAAGCATGCACTGTGACCCCGCATGCTTGGCCAATCATAGAGCCAGCGGCGAGGAGAGCAATAATTGGCCACAGGCAGGATGTAGTGTGTTCCAGCGCGTCAGTGACATTATCTGCTGTGATCCATTCTGCAGTGCTGCTGAGTCTGACATTATCTGTGCTGTGATTATTCTGCTGAGTGCTGCTGACTGCTGACTTTATCTGCTGTGGTTCTGGGGATTAGTGTGTGTGTGCTGTGTTTGGGGACCTGGGTCCTGCCCCAGGGGACATGTATCAATGCAAAATTTTTTTTTAAAAACGGACTTTTTTCAGGAGCAGTGATTTTAATAATGCTTAAATTGAAACAATAAAAGTGTAATATTCCTTTAAATTTCGTACCTGGGGGGTGTGTGTGTGCTGTTAGTACAGCATTGCAGTATCACATTAAACCACCTTTACCCTGGCCTGTTGTGTCATCTAAGGCAGCCATCTGTGGCAATTGAATTGCCGGTTCCCGTAACACAGAGAACAGTCATTCATTGAAAATCATTGATAAAAAAAAAGTCATTGATAAATAACAAAAAAAAAAAAAAAAAAAAAAAAAGCGTGGGGGTCCCCCCAAATTCAATTACCAGGCCCTTCAGGTCTGCTATGGATATTAAGGGGACCCCGGCCAAAAAAAAAAAAAATGGCGTGGGGTCCCCCTCAAAATCCATACCAGACCCTTCAGGTCTGGGATGGATTTTAAGGGGAACCCCGGCCAAAAAAAAATGGCGTGGGGTCTGTGACCCCTCAAAGCACCTTGTCCCCATGTTGATGAGGACAAGGGCCTCTTCCCCACAACCCTGGCCATTGGTTTTGGGGGTCGGCGGGCGGGGGGCTTATCGGAATCTGGAAGCCCCCTTTAACAAGGGGACCCCCAGATCCCGCCCCCCCCCTGTGTGAAATGGTAATGGGGTACAAAAGTACCCCTACCTTTCACCAAAAAAGTGACAAAAATTGTAAAAATCACAGGAGACGGTCTTTGACAATTCCTTTATTAAAATCTTCTTTCTTCTGGTCTTCTTCCTTCTTCCTTTCTTCATCCTTCGGTTTCTTCATCTTCTCCTTCCGGCATCTTATTCCATCTTCTTCTTCCTCCGATCCGCTTCTTCTTGCTCTGGTCTTCTCGTCCGGCATCTTCTTCCACGGCGTCGGCGTCTCTTCTTGGGCCGCTCTGCGCAATGGGAGGCTCCCACTGTGTGAGGCTTCGCTGCGTCTGACAGGTCTTTTATAACGGAGGACGTCATGGGGACTTCCCTATGGCTTTCCCCATGACGTCAGAGGGGGCGGGGTCACCAGGTGGCCCCGCCCTCCGTTATAAAAGACGGAGGGATGGAAGAAGATGCCGGAGGAGAAGACCAGAGCAAGAAGAAGCGGATCGGAGGAAGAAGAAGATGGAAGAAGAAGATGGAAGAAGATGCCGGAAGGAGAAGATGAAGAAACCGAAGGATGAAGAAAGGAAGAAGGAAGAAGACCAGAAGAAAGAAGATGAAAGAAGATTTTAATAAAGGAATTGTCAAAGACCGTCTCCTGTCATTTTTACCATTTTTGTCACTTTTTTGGTGAAATGGTAGGGGTACTTTTGTACCCCCTTACCATTTCACACAGGGGGAGGCGGGATCTGGGGGTCCCCTTGTTAAAGGGGGCTTCCAGTTTCCGATAAGCCCCCTGCCCGCAGACCCCCACAACCAATTTCCAGGGTTGTGGGGAAGAGGCCCTTGTCCTCATCAACATGGGAACAAGGTGCTTTGAGGGGTCACAGACCCCCAAAGCACCCTCCCAATGTTGAGAGCATGTGGCCTGGTACGGTTCAGGAGGGAGGGGGGCGCTCTCGTCCCCCCCTCTTTTCCTGCGGCCTGCCAGGTTGCATGCTCGGAAAAGGGTCTGGTATGGATTTTGAGGGGGACCCACGCCATTTTTTTTTTGGCCGGGGTTCCCCTTAATATCCATAGCAGACCTGAAGGGCCTGGTAATTGAATTTGGGGGGACCTCCACGCTTTTTTTTTTTGTTTTTTTTGTTTTTATCAATTACTTTTTTTTTATTAATGACTTTCAATGAATGACTGTTCTCTGTGTTACGGGAGCCGACAATTCATTAGCCGCGAGTGATTTTAAATAGCTTTTTTCCTGCAAAAATTACACTTTGTGCAGGGACAGTTCTAAGCACGGGAAACATGCGCCCCTTCACAGGCATACTATAGACACCCCCCAGGTACGAAATTTAAAGGAATATTACACTTTTATTGTTTCACAATAAGCATTATTAAAATCACTGCTCCTGAAAAAACATAAGTTTTAAAAAAAAGAATTTGCATTGATACATGTCCCCTGGGGCAGGACCCGGGTCCCCAAACACTTTTTATGACAATAACATGCATATTAGCCTTTAAAATTAGCACTTTTGATTTTGGATGTTCGCGTCCATTGTAATTAATAGGGTTCTAATGTTCGCACAAACTTTAGGTCCGTTTGCGGGTTCTGGTGCGAACCGAACCCGGGGGTGTTGGGCTCATCCCTACTCTCCACCACCCTCCCTGTGCTCTCCATCTCCCCCCATGCTCTCCACCAGCCCCCCTGTGCTCTCCACCGCCCTTCCTGTGCTCTCCAATGTCCTTCCTGTGCTCTCCACCTCCCCCCATGCTCTCTGCCGCCCTCCCCATGCTCTCCATCTCCCCCCACGCTCTCCACCACCCTCCCTGTGCTCTCCATCTCCCTCCATGCTCTCCACTGCCCTCCCTGTGCTCTTCATCTCCCCCATGCTCTCCACCAGCCCCCCTGTGCTCTCCATCTCCCCCCCATGCTCTCTGCTGCCCTCCCTGTGCTCTCCATCTCCCCCCATGCTCTCCACCGCCCTCCCTGTGCTCTCCATCTGCCCCATGCTCTCCACCAGCCCCCATGTGCTCTCCACCGCCCTCCCTGTGCTCTCCATCTCCCCCCATGCTCTCTGCTGCCCTCCTTGTGCTCTCCATCACCCCCATGCTCTCTGCTGCCCTCCCTGTGCTCTCCATCTCCCCCGATGCTTTCCATCACCCTCCCTGTGCTCTCCATCTCCCCCCATGATCTCCTCTGCCCCTTGTGCTATTCTCTTCCTCCCTGTGCTCTTGCCCCACCCCATGTTCCTAAGGTTCTTCCCTGTGCTCTCTATCCCCCATGCTCTTTCATGGTCCCATCTCACCTCCCCCCCACACCTCTGCTGGGTTTCCACCTCTCCTCTCTCAGGGGATCTGTCAGGGTGGAGAATAGGGAAGGGGCCGGTTAACATGTCATGGGCTGCTCAATCCAAAATGACCGGGCCTATTTTTTTAATAAAATACAGTAAGAGGTTCTGATCTGGCTGTCCAATGAACCCAGCCAATGTTACCTCGATACCTGCCTAGGTGAACCTAAACGTTGTAGGTTAATCATTATTGTTCCCCCCAAGACAGCTAGAACTGATGGGTTTTAATTATTATTTTCTAACTATCTATTATATAAATAAATTAATATAAAAAAATCAAATATAGATACAACAACAATGTATTATTGTGTACAATATTCCTTATCTAAATGATAGAAAAAGCAGCGCTGAATATAATATAAATCCACACCAGTGAATTTAGAAATGCTAAAGACTATAGATCCACTCCAGTGAACATGAATTGCTAAATAATACTTCACTGTGCAAACACTGCCTTGTGCATACAAAAATGAAAATAAAAAATAACTTGTATCAAAATCAATTAACACAAAATATTATATAGTGAATATCACCAGATGAGTAGTGATGGCAAATACATACAATCTTTTGCAACAGATCACCCTGTGACTAAATAATTGTTCAACATTGAAAATAAATAAATAAACAAAAAAACAGGAATCAAGTGAATTGTTTCAAGTTCTATCAGACAGTGTCCACTTCCTAAAGAAAATTGTTACAATCACCACAGTGAAACTTCCTAAAGAAGTAATATAATGTAACAAAGTGTAATCATAGTCCATACGTTGAATCTTCAAATCAGAATCCAAATAATGAAGCGATGAAGAAACGGTAAAAACAACATTGACCAGTGTCTCTTGGATAAAAAGCAGATTACATCTACACTCCTCCACCGCACCGCTCTAGCTGTGACTCCTCTCCCCTTATGTGATTGCACTCACAGGCTGTATATGCCTCACACTTTCGTGTTTAGCTGGACACGCTTTTCTCCTTTGCAGGGTTTAAATGGGATATCCAAATTTCCAATTTAGAATAAAGAGCTGGTGCCACGGTTGTTCTTATAGATGCCACGGCTGTTCTTATAGATGCTCTCATGCAACAAAGAAAAGATTAACTCCCATAGCGTGATACAGTATAAAACTTTTTAATCACACATGAAAAACCTCTCACATTAATAAACACGCCAAATATAAAAAGTCACAGCACTCTTGAATAGCTAATACTGAAGCATAGGTGGTCACGGCGGAGCCAGGATATGCGGGAATGATGGGTGTTCTCTCACCGCTCCTTAGCTGTACCGCCGCTTTACAGGAATCGATGTAAGATGTTCAGCGTCCTATGTGTACCTTTCTCATTCGCCTAGTAGCCAACATCTGACATGTTTCGTCATACAATTGACTTAATCATGGGACTGGTCACTAGGCGAGGCAAACTGACTTTTATTTTCCCCAAATTGCTATCAATGGACGGTGTATAACCACCGCACATGTGCATTACCTGTGTCCCCATTTCATCAATGCTTCAGTTCACACTGCTCATACATACAGAATCAATCCATGATACAATCTAACAAACTGTTAAAATTATATATAAATATCGCTCCAACAATCTGAAGCTCAGTTGCACAATAATTGAAAGCAGAATTTTAATCTATGCAAATATCGGTAGTGAATGGCAGTGGAGAATTTGCACAGAGGCCGTCGCTCTCAACGTGTCCATCTGCATTGGCATGTGTAGCGCCCTATCTCCATAGTGCAGCCTCTCCCCTATCCACCCAATTCCTATTGTTATATTGTATCAAATTCCGCATGCATTGGAGAAGGGGGGTAACCTACAGACTTAAAATGAACAGATTGGAAATGGATTTTATTGATATCTATATCTCCATTAGGGAGAACTAAATACCACACATGAAATTAATGTACAGTAATTAATGCATTCAGGATGACTTTCAGCTTAATATCCTCTGACCCATTTACATGGATCATGTCCACATGCAGGGAAATACACATGTATTAACCCACATGTATATATCACAGATTAAATCAATGGTCCTATTTAAACTAAAATTCAATTGAAAAAAAATATATATAAAAATGCATATATAAATATATGTGTAATCACACTGCTTATAGCGTGTGTACAACACATATATACACATGATAGTAACATATATAAAATTATACACAATGACCATTGATTGTATATAAAAATAAAAATTCAATACAGAAAAATAAAATAAACGTCAGCTAGAGCGGTGTGGTGGAGGAGTGTAGATGTAATCTGCTTTTTATTCAAGAGACACTGGTTAACCACTATGCGACCCATGGCCGTAAATTGACGGCCAGGCGGTGCAGCTTTTAGGGCCCCCGGCCCTCCAGGGAGCGCGCACAGCCGCCGTGTCACTGGACACCCGATGCGCGTGCCCAGTGGCCACGATTGCCTGGTAACAAAGAAGGACCGTGGATCTGTGTGTGTAAACACACAGATCCACAGTCCTGTCAGAGGAGAGGAGCCGATGGTGTGTTCTCAGTACAGAGAAACACTGATCGGTCTCCTCCCCTTGCGAGTCCTCTCCCCCTACAGTTAGAATCACTCCCAGGGAACATATTAACCCCTTCTGCGCCCCCTAGTGGTTAACCCCTTCCCCGCCAGTCACATTTATACAGTAATCAATGCATTTTTATAGCACGGATCGCTGTATAAATGTGAATGGTCCCAAAAATGTCTCAAAAGTGACTGATATGTCCGCCGCAATATCGCAGTCCCGATAAAAATTGCAGATCGCAGTCATTACTAGTAAAAAAATAATAATAATAAAAATGCAATAAATCTATCCTCTATTTTGTAGGCACTATAACTTTTGCGCAAACCAATCAATATACGCTTATTGCTAGAAGATGTAGAAGAATACGTACCGGCCTAAACTGAGGAAAAAAAATGTTTTTTGTATATATTTTTTGGGGATATTTAGTATAAATAAATATATTAAATATATTAAAAATAAAAACTGCAGAGGTGATCAAATACCACCAAAAGAAAGCTCTATTTGTGGGGACAAAATTATTACAATTTCATTTGGGTACAGTGTTGTATGACCGCGCAATTGTCATTCAAAATTTGACAGCGCTGAAAGCTGAAAAATGGCTTGGGCAGGAAGGGGGTGAAAATGCACTGTACTGAGGTGGTTCATGTTCTTTTCACCGTTTCTTCATTGCTTCATTATTTGGATTATGATTATGATAGTCCATACCATAGTATGGACTATGATTACACTTTGTTACATTATATTACTTCTTTAGGAAGTTTCACTGTGGTGATTGAAACAATTTTTCAATTAAGTGGAAAAGAGGGTCAACAATGCCCATTTGCATGCCTCACTGTGCCCAGGTAGTTAAGGGTTCCTAGATGCCCCCAAGCTGCAGCCAAAATTTGAGGTCTCTGGACCCAAAGGGTCCCGAAATGACATTGCTGCAGATGGACACAGTTGACCGATTTTGGGGCCCTGTATCTCGGGGCCACTTGGTGCTAGGAACCCCAAATATGTTATGATGTTGGTTCCACTGGGTTTGCACACCAAATTCGGGGTTCCTAGCACCAAGTGGCCCCGAGATACGAGGCCCCAAATTCGGGTCAGAAAATGTCAAGCACTTTTCTGCAGCAAAAAATTAAATTTTCTACTTGGCGCACCCTAAACCCCGGAGAAAGGGACTATACATTCTTCTCATCCCCACATAATCGGTACTCGAGGCTGGACTATCTCTTTATCCGACAATCCGACCTAACATATCTAGCGGATGCGACCATTGAAAGTATGGCTCTTTCAGACCACCACCCGATCACCCTCTCTTTGAAATTCCCACAAAAGGCTGTGTCCACCAAGACATGGAGATTGGATGCCTCCATTCTTGCAGACCCGGCAGATCTTGCAAATATTAAACAGGCCCTCTCAGATTATTTCCAACTAAACGACACGCCTGGAGTGTCTCCCATGGTTCAATGGGAGGCACACAAGTGCGTCATAAGAGGACATATGCTTGCTATAGCCGCTAGGAAGAAGAAAGCACACCAAGCGTTAATTGTAGCTCTTTCTGAGAAGATAACCAAGCTGGAGGTTCAACATAAACATTCTCAGGCTCTTCAAGTAGCTAAGGAACTGACAGACACAAGGACGCAGTTAGTAGAGGAACTGTTTAAGAGAGCACGAAAGGGACTGGTTATGTCCCACAAACTGTTCTATGAACAGGGCAATAAGCCAGGCAAGCTTCTAGCCAGACTTACACAGAAACGCACTCAGACCCACACAATACACCATGTGACCGACTCGTCAGGAACAATGCATTTCAAAAGCGAGGACATTGCAAAACAGTTCTGCCGCTTCTATAGTGAACTCTATAATCTTAAAGGGGCAAATCACAACCAGGACCCTACCAATGCTGAAGCACGAACGCAGATGATAAGGGATTTTCTTGGCAGATATAGCCCGAAAACCCTTTCAGAGACTGACAGAACCGAGCTAGAAGCCCCCTTAACCTCCGAAGAGTGGACAGAGGCGCTGAAAGCCACAAAACCTGGCAAATGCCCGGGACCAGATGGCTTCTCGGCGCAATACTATAAAAGTTTTGCAGACCTTTTAGCCCCACGCTTCCTTAGGGCCTTTAATACATTAGCTACCTCTTCATGCCCCTCAGAGACCTTACGAGAAGCTTACATTTCTGTTATCCACAAAGACAATAAGGACCCGACTAATGTAGCCAATTATAGGCCGATCTCCCTCTTAAATGTGGATATCAAGCTCTTCGCAAAAATTCTAGCCAACCGACTTGTCTACCACATACCAACCTGGATAGGCTTAGATCAGGTGGGTTTTGTCCCTGGCAGGGAGGCCAGGGACAACACCATCAAAGCCTTGAATTTGCACCACTGGCTCACCACCTCCCAACAAGAGGGCTTTTTCCTGGCAATGGATGCGGAGAAGGCGTTCGATAGAGTGGCCTGGGACTATATGGAAGAGACGCTAATTGCTCTAGGTCTAGGGAGCGGGATGCGAGCATTTATAGGATCACTCTATGTGAACCCGAGAGCTAGAGTCCGAGTTAATGGCCACCTATCGAGCGCCTTCCCCATCCATAATGGCACTAGACAAGGGTGCCCTCTTTCCCCCCTGTTGTACATTTTGACCCTAGAACCTCTGCTACGCTGCATCAGGGAAAACCCAAACATAAAGGGTATCACAGTCCACCAAAAAGAATATAAGACAGCAGCGTTTGCAGATGACATTCTCCTCTTCCTATCCTCACCTCTGACGTCCCTGCCTAACCTTATGCCAACCCTAGACCTCTTCCAACGTATCTCAAATCTGAAAATCAATTTATCTAAATCCTATGCACTAAACATTACGTTACCAAACAATCTAGTAAGTCAATGCCAATCAAACTTCCCGTTTAAGTGGGAAAAAGAGGCCATCACATACTTAGGCATCCAACTACCAACTAATCTGAAATCACTATACGCCATGAACTTTCTATCAGAGCTAAAAATTATACAACAAGACCTTTTGAAGTGGAACGTACCTACCCTTTCATGGTTCGGTAGAGCTGCGGTCCTAAAGATGACGGTACTGCCTCGCTTACTGTACAAAATGCAGACTATCCCAATACACTTACCCCCCATCTTTTTCACAAGCTATAAGAGGATGTGTAGGGCCTTTCTATGGGGTGCAAAACCTGCGCGTATAAGTTGGGCAAAGCTAGTGCTACCCAAAGCAAAAGGTGGAATTGGCCTGCCTGACATGCAACGTTATTCCTGGGCAGTACACTTGACCAGGGTAGTGGACTGGAATATCCACGACCGATGCAAAAGTTGGGTGAATCTTGAAAGAAGAATGGCGGAGGTGGATTTGAACCTGATGCCTTGGGTATCCAGATCATTGACACCACCTAGATTGCACACACATCCTCTTATAGGAGCAACGCTACAAGCCTGTGAGAAGGCATGCAAGACCCACGCAATGTCAGCAAAAGAATGCCCAATCACCCCTATTAGAGGCAACCCAGATTTCCCCCCAGGCCTACCGAAATCCTTTCTTTTAAAGGAATGGCCTTACACGCGGATTCAGGCCAAACATTTTTTCCGTAGAGGGAAGTTCCTAAGAATACAAGACCTTGCAGCATTGTCCAATACTAAATCATTTCCCTCTTGGTCTTATATGCAACTCAAACACTTCTTAGATGTACCAGCAAAAACCCCAAAATTTACAAGTCCCCCCACGGTTTTCGAATCCTTATGCTCAAGCTCCTCACCCCAGAGTCACGTGATTTCAGCCTTATATGCCTCCATGTTTAAGGAACCTTACTCCTCCCTACACTCAGATCACTCATATTGGGAATCAGTCCTAAACAGGGAAATAACAGATGCTCACTGGGACCGTATCCATTTATACATACATAAGGGCTCTCTTAATGTTCACACACAGGAGAATGGGTACAAACTCAAAACTAGATGGTACAAAACCCCACAGGTACTTCATAAGATTTTCCCGACGGTGCCAGACCTCTGCTGGCGATGTGGAACAGAGGTGGGCTCCCTGATACATGTCTGGTGGTCTTGCCCTCGGATCCAGCCATACTGGCACAAAATACATGAAGTGACTACAGCGATTTCCTCCCTCCCATTGGAGTTCTCACCAGGACAATACCTGCTACACTTGTCCAAAATTCCCCAGAAAAAATACCTTAAATCAATAGCCATACACCTAATAAATGCCGCTAGGCTTTGCATACCGGTACATTGGAGGTCCGCTCAACCACCTTCGTTGAAGGAGTGGGTCCTCCGGGTAGACCGCATAGCAACAATGGAGGAACTAATCCTCGCTGCACAAGACAGAATCACTAGTTTCTCAGCTACCTGGGAGGCATGGCTTACATACAAAGCGTCCCAATCCTACCGAGAGCTATTACAACAAACCATATAATTAAGTACTTCTAAACAAATTCATTGAGGTTGGACCTTCCAGGACCCCGAGGGTCCAATGTTTGCAGCTGATGAACAGTAGACGGAGAGGATAGCAGATGGGTCCCAACCCCTTCCCCCCCCTCTCCTTACACCCCATCCACACTCCTTATCCCCCTCCCCCACCCATTCCCCCTTCTATTTCTTCTTTTCTTTTTTTTTCTCTTCCTTTTCTATCCCTTTCTTCCTTTCTCTTACTAGCTACAATATGCACCCATTAACAAAGGGACAAGGCGCCCAGTTAGGGTGCGAATACCTGATACCCGGCCCCATGTCCCTTACATTAAGAAGAGGACAAGTGGGTAAATCTGACCCAATAAACTTTTAATGCCCCTCCAGATGGTTCCGGAAAACTGTTAAAATTACCCAACTACCTGGAAAGGATTTATTAGGTTCTGAAGAATACATACACCCTAGAATATTAACCCAATTCTCTCAGTAAGGGAGAAATAAAATATACTTAGATCTGGAGTGTTTTACTAAATAACTATGTTGCTCAGGACATGTGAATTTTTGCTTGAAATACTCTGTAATGGAACCGGTCGCCCATGTTGTTACACTGTGATTCTGTTTCACTATGCTGTACCTTTTTCTTTTGTGTTGAAATATTCAAATAAAATCTTTGTGGAAAAAAAAAAAAAAAAAATTAAATTTTCTAACCCGACTTTGTGGGCCCATATCTCGGGGCCACTTGGTGCTAGGAACCCCTAGGGCCGCAAAGTCGGGTCGGAAAATGTAATTTTTTGCTGCAGAAAAGTGCTTGACTCAGTATAAGCCCAGGGGGGCACTTTCAGCACATTTTTTGGGCTTATACTCGAGTATATATGGTAATTGATTTTGATACAAGTTATTTTTTATTTTCATTTTTGTATGCACAAGGCAGTGTTTGCACAGTGAAGTATTATTTAGCAAATTATGTTCACTGGAGTGGATCTATAGTATTTAGCATTTCTAAATTCACTGTTGTGGATTTATATTATATTCAGCGCTGCTTTTTCTATCATTTAGATAAGGAATATTGTACACATTTTGTTTTTATAAAGTGGCGGCTTAGTTTAAGGTTTGTGCTCAGTGCAGTGGTGATACACAGTAGATAAGGAAGGAGTAATGCCGCGTACACACGATCGGAATTCTCGTCTGAAAAAACTGTGTCGGTTTTTCCGACGGAATTCCACTCAAGCTGTGTTGCCTACACATGATCACACCAAATTCCGATGGGCAATAACACAGCGGCATAAAAAAAGTTTGACAGCACTATAAAAGGGAAGTTTAATGCGTTCGAGCATGCGTCGAATTGTTTCCGAGCATGCGTCGGAATTTTGCGTGTTGGAATTGCATACACACGATCGGAAAATCCGATAGAAAGGTTTTCCGTCGGAAAAATTGAGAACAGGTTCTCAATTCAAAGTCCGTTGGAAATTCCGACAGAAAAAGACCGTTGGGCATACACACGGTCGGAAAATCCGATGAAAAGCTCCCATCGGACTGTTTCCATCGGAAATTCCGATCGTGTGTACGCCGCATAAGTGTATCTTTGTTTTACAACAATGTATTATTAATAAGATTAGTTCAAAAATATGATGACAATTAAGAATAAAAACCATCAAAGATCTATAAAAATTTCAGATATGTGAAATAGAGCACAAAAAGTCCCAAAGTTTACAAGATCAAACTGGGAATCAATCTGAATGATAAGTGCTCTCCCAGTGAATGGCACCAATGATCAAACACTCCTTACCAGATGGAGAGTAAAGTTGGGCGAACAGTTTGGGCCGAGCAAGAGTTCGGCCTGAACCTCGCCTATTAGCCCATTTGGCAAACATCCAAATTTGCCGGGCGCTCATCGGGATGTTCGTCCGCCGAGCACCCCACAATGCACTGCGCGCTGCACAGTGCATTCTAGGGCCCTAATTGGATGAAGCCTGGCACCTGACCGTTGGTGCAAGGCTTTGCCAATTGGGGCACAGAGCACTGTCAATGCCCTGATTGGACAAACTGATGATGACTTTGTCCAATCAGGGCCCAGTGCTCATAGTCCCACTCCACACTATAAAAGGTTTTCCTTGCCACAGGAAGAGGAAGCTTTTGCAGTGTGTTGTTGGAGTGGAGATAGATAGAGCAGGGCTCAGTTTACTACTAGCGATTTAGTGTGTTATTGTGACTTACTGAGTGTAGAGTGTCAGTGTAGTGTTAGTATAGAGTGAATATAGTGTGAGAATAGTGTAGTGTGTTAGTGTAGTGTAGTGCAGTGTTAGCATATTGTGTCAGTATATTGTAGTGTTAGTTTAGTGCAGTGATAGTATATTGTGTCAGTGTAGTGCAGTGTACTGTATGGTGATAGGACTGAGTAGGAGAGGAGCCTCTGGCGGCTTTTGAAGTAAACCTTGTACAGGTACTGAGTTTCGCGCAGGTGGGCCATTCTGCCCCCCCGTAATAGACGTGAGCCAGTTGGGAACCGGTTAACAAATCTTAATTCCTTTAACTACCATGCTTGGGAGATTCCTTAAACCTGCTTGTGAAGTGGCATGACTTGTACAGACGGTTCGCAATGTACTACGGCATTTACAAAGAAATCAAACATTTCCCAGCCAACTTTTCTTAATGCTTCAAAGACCTAACCGAACTCAAATAAAGGGCATGGAGAGCTGGGTTCTGCCCTGAGGGATGTGTACCAATGAAAAAAAAAAAAGAATATCATCCAGTGATGAGCAGCTCTTTTAGTGATGATTTAATGGCAACATTAAAAATGCACAAATCCTTAACCACTTCAGCTCCTGAAGATTTACCCCCCCCCTCCTGACCAGGCCATAATTTGCGATACTGCACTGCGTTACATTAACTGACAAGTGCGCGGTCTAGCTATAGCTGTACACAAATACAATGCCTAGCTGTACACAAATAAAATTGATGTCTTTTTTTTCCTCACAAATAGAGCTTCATTTTGGTGGAACTTTTATCAGTTTTTATTTTTTGTGCTATAAACAAAAAAAAAGACAGACAATTAAAACAAAAAAAAACAACAATCTTCTTTACTTTCTGCTATAAAACATATCCAATAAAAAAATAAATAAAAAAATATATAATTTCTTCATCAATTTAGGCCAATATTAATTTTGCTACATGTTTTTGGTAAAAAAAAATTCCCAATAAGCGGAAATTGATTGGTTGGCGCAAAAGTTATAGCGCCTACAAATTATGACATATATTTATGGAATTTTAATTTATTTTTATTTTTACTAGTAATGGCGGCGAACAGGACTGCGATATTGTGACATTCAAATTGGACACAAACTGACACTTTTGACAGCTTTTTGGGGACCAGCGACAACAATACAGTGATCGGTAGGGATGAGCCGAACACCCCCCGGTTCGGTTTGCACCAGAACCTGCAAACGGACCGAAAATTTCATACCTACAAGATTTCTTATTCAAATATTGTGCAAGCCTCTCAAGTTAAAAGGTGTGTTCACCTTTATCAAATATCTTCCTATGGAGCCTGTAGATAAAAACAAACTGTGCAGCTTTGACTAAAATTAAATAATGCCCTTGCTATAGATGTAGGCCATTTAGGTACCTTCCAAAGTGTGGCCTGAAAAACTCCCAGAGGGACTAGGAGCAGCAAAGAGGGACCTGAGAAGAGGAGGATCTGGGCTGCTCTGTGCAAAACCAACTGCACAGAGGAGGTAAGTATAACATGTTTGTTATTTAACCACTTTCCGACCGGCGCACGACGATGTACGTCCCTTTTTTGAAGAGGATTATCTCGGTAACGGCAGCAGCTGCTGCCACAACCGAGGTATCCATCTCTTCAGGCGCCGGTCAGCTGTCCGATAATGGTGGTCATCGCGGCGGATTCGCCGGGAGATCACCGTTATCGGCGGTGGGAGAGGTGCCCCCCCTGGTCCTTTCCCCTCCTGTGCATAGAGATGAGTGACGCTAAGATGGCCGCCACTCATCTCTATACCATAGGAGGGCGGAAGCGACGTCAAAAACGTCACTTCCGCCCATACCTCTTAAAGAGGAATTTTCAAATGTCATTTTTTTAAATGACATTTTTTTTTTTTTTTTTTTTCATTGAAGTCCAAATATGAGATCTGAGGACTTTTTGACCCCAGATCTCATATTTAAGAGGACCTGTCATGCTTTTTTCTATTACAAGGAATGTTTACATTCCTTGTAATAGGAATAAAAGTGAGCCAATTAATTTTTTTTTTTTTAAAAACAGTGTAAAAATAAATAAAATCAAGAAAAATAAATAAGAAAAACCCCAAAAAATTTTTTTAAAGCGCCCCGTCCCGACGAGCTCGTGCGCAGAAGTGAACGCATACGTGAGTAGCGCTTGCATATGAAAACGGTGGTCAAACCACACATGTGAGGTATCGCCGCGATCGGTAGAGCGAGAGCAATAATTATAGCCATAGACCTCCTCTGTAACGCAAAATATACAACCTGTAGAATTTTTTAAACGTCGCCTATGGAGATTTTTGAGGGTAAAAGTTTGATGCCATTCCACGAGCGGGCGCAATTTTGAAGTGTGACCTGTTAGGTATCAATTTACTCGGCGTAACATTATCTTTCACAATATATAAAAAAATTGGACTAACTTTACTGTTGTCTTATTTTTTTATTCAAAAAAGTGAATTTTTTCCAAAAAAAGTGCGCTTGCAAGACCGCTGCGCAAATACGGTGTGAAAAAAAGTATTGCAACGACCGCCATTTTATTCTCTAGGGTGTTAGAAAAAAAACAATATATAATGTTTGGGGGTTCTAAGTTTTTTTCTAGCAAAAAAAACTGTTTTAAACATGTAAACACCTAAAATCCAAAACGAGGCTGGTCTTAAAGTGGTTAAAAAATAAAAAAAAGGCGAGCCTTTACAATCACTTAATCACGTAATTAGGAAAGCAAGCAGATATCCTCTTCACTAATCCCCCCATACTAGTCAGCGGATACACATTGCTTTCTATCTTTTCTTGTAGAATAAAAAACTTCAGTGTATTACTCCTGAGCTGATAATTGTACAACTAGAATAAAGACATATTTACCTGTATACATTAATTAGAAGAATTTAAAGCCCAAACCTCTATATAAGAAGGTACAGAAAGAAAAGGGGGCACATTACCTCTCCTAGTTGAAATAGGCATCTGGTACAAATCATGTTTAAATTCATTTAAAACATAATTTCATGCTGGACAATAAATACAAGGTACCAGACTGTAACTTTTAGGTATTTAACAATATTAAGCCCTAAGGAAAACTGTATCTGTGGGAGAGAAGGTTTATGGTCATAAACACGGTGACATCCCATCGACCATACCACAAACCTCTAGATTGGTCAGACCATTTCGGTCATCACCCCCTTTATGGACAAGAAAAGAGGGGCTGCATTCACAATCTGGAGCTCTCTTTTTCAGCAAAACAAGGAACACCTGTCAAGACTTATGAGAGCCACTGTGCCATCTTGCTTATTTATTGGACTTTGCTGAACCAAGAATTGATAAGTACTTTACTTTCTTCAACCCTTTTTGTTTTCTGTTACATTGTTGTGTCTTTTTCTTTAGTAATACTTTTTTTCCGTAAATATTTTGCACCATTTTTTTTTTAACTGTCTTTTTTAATTAAACAATGTTTTAAAATCATTCATATTGTCTCTAATGTACTAGCGCAGAACTAGAACTATTCCTAGAAAAAGGGCAACAATCACAACACATCCAGGGGGCTCAAGACAGGTACAGTATATGGATGGAGTACCTGCGCAGAACAGGGAGCTATCCCCTCTTCAGAATTCAGGGGTGGTATTCACTGCTAAGTTTAATAGTCAATATGGGGCTTTCAAAAAGATCATAGGAAGCGCCACCTAAGTGCAGTATTAAAATCAGGGTTTTAAAGACAAAGTACATGAAAAAGAGATAAGAAAGATATAGGTTCATCTGTTATCCAGCAGTCCTGGGGGCTCCTTGTGTCCAAAAAGGGCTCCAATGCATGGCTGTGAAGATGGTGTATCCTCTGTAGATGGTTATGAAACCATCCCCCAACTGCCCTACACCTGGTTCAGTATGCTTAACCACTTCAGCCCCGGACCAATTTGCAGCCAAAGGACCAAGCCCCTTTTTGCGATTCGGCACTGCGTCGCTTTAACTGACAATTGCGCGGTCGTGCGACGTGGCTCCCAAACAAAATTGGCATCCTTTTTCCCACAAATAGAGCTTTCTTTTGGTGGTATTTGATCGCCCCTGTGGTTTTTATTTTTTGCGCTATAAACAAAAATAGAGTGACAATTTTGAAAAAAATGCAATATTTTTTACTTTTTGCTATAATAAATATGCTCAAAAAATATATAAAAAAAAACTTTTTTTTTTCCTCAGTTTAGGCCGATACATATTCTTCTACATATTTTTGGTTAAAAAAATCGCAATTAGCGATTATTGATTGGTTTGCGCAAAAGTTATAGCGGTTACAATATAGGGGATAGTTTTATAGCATTTTTATTAATATTTTTTTTTTTTACTAGTAATGGCGGCGATCAGCGATTTTTATTGTGACTGCGACATTATGGCGGACACATCGGCCATTTTTGGGACCATTGTCATTTATACAGCAATCAATGCTATTTAAATGCATTGATTCCTGTATAAATGACACTGGCAGTGAAAGAGTTAACCACTAGGGGGCGGGGAGGGGTTATGGTGTGTGACGTGTGTTTTTTTTTTTTACATTAGGGGGCGGGGCTGACGTCTGACATCATTGACCGGCTTTCCCGATGACAGGGAACAGCCGATCAATGACGGGCAGTGTAGGAAGTATGGGGAGAGGTTTGTTTACACAGACTTCTCCCAGTTTTTCAGCTCTGTGACCCAATCGCGGGACACCAGCGGCGATCGGGTCCGCTGGTCCCGCGGCCATGGTCACAGAGCTCCCGACCGGGTCGCTGGCGGTGCGCGACCCACGGCAGGCCTCTTAAAGGACCAAGTACCTATACGTGGTTTTGCCTAGCCGTGCCATTCTGCCAACGTATATCGGCGTGAGGCGGTCGGGAAGCGGTTAATAAAAGTTCGATAAAGGTTATAGATTTTTACAGTTTCCACATTTTTCCTGTTCTTCCTTTCTCTGCCCCCCCCCCCCCTCTGTACTCTTATCCTTGTTTTCTTTTTGTGAGGTTTCGTCTGGGGCTTACTACTAAAAAATCAACGAAATAAGAAATGAGGATCACCTAATTACCCATAAACTTGGTAAATTTAGAAGGGATCTACAGGATTACAACCTCAACAAAGTTTTTTGTTGGAAACGGACAAGGCCTCCACATCCAGCGGGCCATTTGGGTCCTATTCCGTTAATGTCTTGCCTTCCATATGGAAATAATTTCGGGTCCCACATTAGACATACTTTCCCACCCAGGGCCTTACCACCTTGCCCAACCTGTCATACACCTATGCCATTCCAACCATCATGGCACACACCGTTGCCACCTAGTAGGCCCGAACCACGTACCCCCAAGCCTAGGTGCTATAGGAATAGACCCAATAAGGACATGGAAGGTCAGAACTCCAGCCAGGGGCCACCTAGTAACATCATTCCAACTATAGCTTTAGTCTCTGTCCTAGAACTGGACCCACTGAATAACCCACACAGCGAGCTATGTGACCCCTCTGGATCAACCAGTATCTAAGACCAGTCTTCGCAACCCCTGATAGTATCACAATCCCCTATCCACCTACTATCTGAGCCCTCAACACTATTTCCACAACTCCTAAAAGTCCAGCTCTAAATCTTGACAATGATTTTTTAGTAGTAAGCCCCCCACAAAACCTCACAAAAAGAAAACAAGGATAAGAGGACAGAGGGGCGGGGGCAGAGGAAGGAAGAACAGGAAAAATGTGGAAACTGTAAAAATCTATAACCTTTATCGTACCACATTAACCTCACATGATGTCTTCCTACTCAGTAGAGGCCTAACCTTTGCCCCAACCACACAGCCCAACCCTTTCACTTTGTTCAAGGACCTCAACAAATTTGTCAGGGGTTCAGAGGTTCTTTAACATCCAAGCTTCCAAGAATAGACCACCCCTAGAGCTTGATAACTATACACATCCCTCATTGGAAGCCGCCTCATTGGACGAGACAGACTTTCCAATACTTGCCCATCTGGAGGAGCTATATGCAGAGAATTGCTATGCCGATCTAGACTAAGCACTGCCCTACTTCTCCCCCTATCATGCATACCACATTACGTCCGAAATCTATTTTTAACCCCACACACAACAAGGGTCCGTACCTTCAGACCTTCTATCAAGAAGTCTACTCTGACCTAATACAAATGTGCAAATCTGAGCCATCACGATAAGGGTGGCAGTATAGTGGTCCAGGACAAGGCTGACTACTGGAATCATGTAGGCTACTATCAGATACCAAGACATACATAATCCTTCTGTGGGACCCTACTTCCCAATTCCCTTTGGAAGCCAATAGACTCATTCATAAGGCCCTTGTAGATGAGATAATTTCCAAAACAGAAGCTTCTTTCCTTAAGAAAAACTTTTATAAAATTCATACTTTTACCATCTGCCCAAAATCCACAAAGATCTCACCAACCCTCCTGGCCACCCTATAGTGGCAGCCATGGATAGTGTAACAAGTGGATTTTCAGTTTATATCGATCAATTCTTCAGCCCCTGGCACAATACCTACCCTCGTACATACAGGATGGACCCCATCTATTAGACATGCCCTATACTTGGGAGCCCACCTATTGGTGGCTATTTCTAGACGTGTCATCTCTATACACTTCAATTCCCCCATTATGTGCATTATGTGGGGATACAGGTGGTTGAAAATTTCTTGGCCAATGATCCCCACACCAATTCCTGGCAAGCTAATTTCATCTTGGAGGCCTTACAGTTCTGCCTCAAACACAACTATTTTGAATCAGATGGGACCTATTTTCTGTAGATTACTGGCACAGCTATTGGGGCCAACTTCGCCCCCAGCTATGCCAATCTTACAATGGGTTTTTGGGAACACGTTTACCTCACTGCTAACCATTCCTTTGCTGCCCATGTGATCTACTATGGACGTTATATTGACGACATAGTGATCATATGGGATGGTACACCTCAGGAAATGAACACATTTGTGCAATATTGCAACTAAAACTCATTGGGCCTATCCTTTGCCCATGTCTCCGATCCCAACTCCTTAGTCTTCCTAGATTTGGAACTATGTCATGACAATGGAGCTATATATGCCAAGACCTTTATAAAACCCACTGCAGGAAATTCCTTCATCCACTTTAACGGTCATCATCCCAAATGGGTCAGTAATATCCCACATAGCCAATTCTGCCGTCTCCACAGAAATAGTACTAAGGACACAGACTATGATACTCATGGTCCACTCCTTTCACAGAAATTCTTTGAAAAAGGTTGCCCCATCTCTCTAGTAGAGGAGGCATTCAACAACTATAGCAGCCTACCCACTGGTTCCTGTAAATCATAATTTTCTGCTACCAAACAACCTACACGATTCATTACACAATTTCACACCAAATACAAAAAAAAAATTGAAAATCATAGCTGCATAGCTGCTGAAGACTACAGTTGCCATTAAACCCAAAGTATGAAATATTGGAAAGCTAGAAACATTAAACCTCAAATCGCTCCTAGTAAGATCAAGCCCACCCCATCCACCTCAGCACCTCTGGTCCTCACCCCACTAGTGGGGATGTATGAGTGGAAAAAAAACCTCTGTTTAAAGTGCCAATTTGTCCACCATGGGTAGAAAACTTTTTCTGTTAAAGGGAAAAACTATACACTAAAATAATTCTACAACTGTTCTACGGACTACATCATATACTGCCTCACTTGCCGGAGTGGACTGTTCTATGTCGGAAGAACTATCAGGGCCCTTAGAGCACATTTTGGTGAACATAGGCACTTCATTGAAAAGGGCCGTGGCCATCAAAGTGTCCCTAAAAATTTTTTAATGCATCATAATAAATCAACAGCTGGTCTTAGGGTATGTGTTATTGAGTCCATCCCTGGGTCGTTTCCTGCGGCCAAACGTTATAAACGTCTGTGCCAGCAGGAATAGTTTTGGATCTATTCTTTAGGTACCTTGACACCAGGAGGGTTGAATGAAGACATTGAGGTACACATGGTCCTGTGAGCCTCTTCTGTCCCATCAAACCTCCTCTAGAATTTATAAGATTGTGACTTCCCCAAGTGAGTACCTAACCAATTAACATCTTTATGTCTTTTCTCTTTAGCAGACCCTTATGGTCTCATCATCCATGTGACACCATAAGGGTCTGACACAGTAAGTATAATATGTTCCAGGCCCATATGGCTTGTATAATAGTTGTACCCTATACGTTCAAAATTTATGATTTTTACAATGGGCTTTCCCATGCATACATGTTCTTCTGAGTGTATATGTATATATGTGTATTCGGATGCGTGTGACTAGATATATGCATGTAACGCTCCTAAACATGCCCCAGTGTACTCTCCATGCGCTCCTGCGCTCCATGGACTTGCGCAGGTTTCATGGATTGGTCCGGTTGAGTATGCTTAACACAGCACGCACACATATACACTGGTAACCTGGGTACATACATACATGTGCATCCCTAGTACCCACTATCCCCAATGCAAACAGGTACCTGTGATTGTCCTTATGGATGCATTTTCCAATCTCTTTTTTAAAAATAATCTTTTTACAAGCTTCCAGGCTCTGACCCTCATATTGGTACATATTTTATATGTGTTGTGTGTTTTATGTAATACGTGATGTATATCCTGTATATTGTGTGTGTGTGTATATATATATATATATATATAATATTTTATGTATTTTAAGCCTATGGTTGAGTACCAGCACCTGTGTATAGGGCTTGTCATTTTATACTAGTCCAGTTTTTAACAACAATTTATTATTTTTATTTTTATTTTATTGTTCTTATTGTCTTTTTCTAAGTTTTCTAAAGCTCTTTTGTAAGTTCTCTTAAAAAGTATTTTGAGTAATGTATTTGACCCCTAAAATGCATTTGATGATTAGTTTTATATATATATGTGTAACAGGTACCTCTCCAGGCGGATTGCATCTATGAGGGAGAGAGCTGCCTGCTAGCAGCTGCGTGGGCTTTTCACCCCCCCCCCTTTCCTTTTCTCTCACACACACAGAGACACACAGAACTGCTTGCTCTGTGGCCTCCCTATTGGAAGAGACTGACAGCCAATCACCAGGAAATGCAGCAAAGCATTGTGGGAACTGTAGTTTAGAGGAGGAAGTGACTCTGTTAGCTGGAGCAGCCCTGAACTACAGAACAGACAATGCAAAGCGCGCAGAGCTGCCTGCTGGGAAGAGTGATAAAAGGACAGGCGCGGCCTGCTTTCAGTCTCTCTTGACGCCATTCAACACCTGCCAGCAGGAGGTCCGTGTGTGACCAGGAGTGAGAGACTGCAGCCTATACAACAGATAGCCGGATCGCCGGCCTCTGAGGGATCTATAGAGGACAGCCCTGCTATTCTAGAAAGCAGGCCCGGCCTGCACTTCAGAGCAACTGGAAGCCACCTGCACTTCAGTCCATTGGGCACTGGCGTGGCAGTGCCATCGTCACCAGATGGAGACATCAGGAGGCCTCACAGCCATCAGGGTCTATTGTGGTGAGAGGGCACCTACCCATTCTAGTAGCGATTACAGTATTGCTGAGTGAGTTCTTTCTACAAGACTGCTCTTGAGACTTGTAATTTCACAGAGGTGAATCTACTTTTTCTCAGGCATCATATAGCTGGACTTTGGGGCCTTGTTTTTTTTTTTCCCTGCGTTGTAAGGTCGGTACTGGTGATATTTCTTCAGTTAAGCCATGATCAGCACATCTTTTGTTCTACAGTCATTACTTTCCTTTTGTCTCTGTGGATTACAAATTACAGCATTATACTGCAGTTTAACCATCAGGCTAGCTGAAGATATTTGGAGTTTAAAGAACATTCACCATCTTCTTCTTTTACTAAGCATTGCTGCTCTACTTACAAGTTGATCTCTGAATTATAGCCTAGGGGAGCCATGTGTGTATGTGTTACATTTTACACTGTGTTTCTGAATGTAAATATTATATACTACATTTTGGTCTGTGTGTTGAGGCCTCAGTGGGAAGGTATTTAATACATGTTTTGAAGATATTGAGTACCTATCCCTCTGTGCACCTGTTTACATATACTCCTTAAGGTGCTTATAAGGTTATGGGTTCTGTATATGTGTATAAGTGATAACCGTTGTCAATCATAACTTGTGTTCATTTATGCTCTTTATTGTGTTCCATTACTTATCTCAGTAAACTTTTCTGAGTGGTTTAGTGATATCGTGTGAGTTTCGTATTGCTAATGTCACATTGCAAAATGGAACCCAAGGTGTCAGAGGTAAGAGAGGATCTGCAAAATTTATTCAGTTCCAAGTAAACTTAAAGAACAGAATTGTGTTGTGTATTATTATCCGGGTATTCCATTAACCATCTTGCTAGGTGTGCCAGAAGGGCTGGGACAGTTCTTTGGGGTTGAGAGGCAAAGTAACAGGCTGAACCAATAAAAGCAGTTCCTTCGGGGGTGTTGCTACATATGAATTAATGGAGCCATCCACTCTTCTAAATCCCTGCTATTGCTGATCCCTCGTGTGTCAAGACAAAGCTAGTATCCGCACTGGGACCTGCTGTCCCACAGCACAGTCACATAAATAGCACCTCCCAGACACTTCCACCCCAGGCCTGTAGAAGGAGCTGATGCTCCAAGCACATAGCCTTGTCTATCCCACTGTTCTCTTCCTGATGTACCTCCGCTGCTGGTGACGTCACTTCCTTGCATTCCACACTGGTTCCGGCCAACTTCCTGGTGGCCACAGAACGGATTATGGTTCCTCTATCATCTCATTATACAAGTGAATGCCTGTCTCGGATGCCAGGAGAGCTACCCCCCATACTGATACACAGAAGAGCCTTCCTTTATCCTGATGTGCTGAGGATACACCATCTACACAGCCATGCATTGGAGCCATTTTTGGACACAAGGTGCCCCAGGACTGCTGGATAACAGATGAGCTTATATCTTTCTTATCTCTTGTGAGTGTTTTCATGTACTTTGTCATTTAAACCCTGATTTTAATACTGCACTTAGGTGGCGCTTCCTGTGTTCTCCCCCTTCTATCTTTTTGTATAAAGAGTTGGCTTTCTGGGGACAGCAGCCACCTATACTACTCCACCATTCTTTTTGTCATGAACTGAAGATCCATTTATGAACTACTTATAGACTGATACGTGATTCTCTATGTGTATTATCACAACTTTTATTACTGATTTTAAACTCAGTTACACTGTTCTTTGCGCTAAAAGTTAATGATACCAAAAAGATCATGACTAGACATTGGCCCATTTTATGAAAAAAATCCTGCTCCACAAAAAGTGTTCCCAGAAAAACCCCTAACAGGCTTCAGGAGAGCTAATAACATTAAGAATATAATTGCAGCTAGCAAATTTGAAAATAATAACTTGGATAGTATAAGTATCTCATTTAATTTTAACATTTTTACAGGCATCCATTGGTACAAAAAGAAGAATTGCAAGGCATGTCATTTTATTCAGCATGAGCTTCACTAGTGTATTACATGGGCAGCACCATTCGTACAATGCGCATTAGGTTTGGTGGGCTTTGTAGATCCATAGAGCAAGGCAGTGACAAACACAGTGTACCAAGGCATTTTCTTGAATATCATAATAAAGACACACAGGGTTTGCCTCTCTTTAGCATTGAGACAGACATGGCAGAAGCAGGGAGGTTTTCTAAACTCTTCCAGGAGAGAAGCATTTTGGATCTTTACGTTGAACAGTATGTCCCCCGGAGGCCACAATGAAGAGCTAGAAATTAGTACCTTCATTTAAGACAGCCATTACTCTTTTCCACCTGTAATGAGGTATTTTTTGGACCTTAAAGTGGTTGTAAACCCCTGTTTTTTTTTAAATAAAAATAACAAACATACCTATACCACCTGCTCTGTGCAATTGTTTTGCAGAGAGCAGCTCTGATCCTCTTCTTTTGGGGTGCTCCAGGTCCCTCCTCTTCATCAGGTGCCCATGCGGGCTCGCTCATGAGTCCCGCTGCTGTGTCCATGGACACAGACCGCTGGACTCGGCCCCGTCCCTTCTCCCATGTCACTGGATTTGATTGACAGCAGCTCCTACTGCTATCAATCTGTCCAATGAGGAGAGACAGCGGCTGAAGCTGCTGCGCTCATGCACATCGCTGGATCGGGCTCAGGTAAGAAAAAGGGGAGGTCTGGGGGGGGAGCTGCAGCATAGAAGGTTTTTCACCTTAATGTTTAGAATGCATTAAGGTGAAAAACGTTGAGCCTTTACAACCACTTTAATAAGCATTTTGTGATCATCCCTTATTGGTTAATACCTTGTTTGTCTTTTGGTTGGTATTAAACTAGGATGTCTCCTACAGTGGTAACAATATTTAATTAACTCCTTATGTTTATAAAAAAAAATTCCTTTATTGTATTTTTGGTAATTTAACTTTTTTCATCATATAGTACATACTTATAAGATGATTATAAATTTATATACAATACGAAAATGTTATATAAAACATATTTTTTTATCCTTTGGTATCCATGTTCAATGAATTCGCTTTTATAGGTTGTCTATATATATATATATATATATATATATATATATATATATATATATATATATGTGTGTATATATATATATATATATGTGTGTGTGTATATACTGTACCCAAAATCCATACCATGCCCTGTGGGTCTGACATGGATTTTAAGGGGGACTCCATGCCAAAATGTAAAAAAAAAACAAATTGGCGTGGGGTCCCCCCTAAAATTCATACCTGACCCTTACCTGAGAAAGCAGCCTGGCAGGCCAAGAAAGAGGGGGACGAGTGAGCGCCTCCCTCCTGAACCATACCAGGCTGCTTGCCCTCAACATTGGGAGGGTGCTGAGCAGACCAGCCCGATCCATATGACACACAGAGCACATCTCAACCTCGACCCCACCCCTGCTCATTCCTCACTGGCTGAGATTGACAGCAGCAGGAGCCAATGGCTTCCACTGCTGTGTCTGAGCCAATGAAGAGAGAGAGAGGCGAGTGAGTCTCTGCCCCCTTGCATATCACTGGATTGAGATTGGGCTCAGGTAAGTATTTAGGGGAGCTAGGGGAGAGATGCATGCAGAAGATTTTTTACCTTCATGCATAAAATGCATTAATGTGAAAAAATAAAGCTTCTGCCTTTAGAACCACTTTAAGCTTCAGTGTTAAGGAGGATGTAAAGTTTTAAGGGTTAGGGTGTTAATATACTGTAGTGTTTGTTTCTGATTGCAATTTGTAGATTTACATTCCTAAGCATATTGCCCTTTGGTGCGGGGAGATTATTCTATGTTAAAGATCCAGTATCCCAAAGCAATAAGCAATGTCAGCTCCAAGAACACATAAGAATATCACTGACAGCACTCATCTTACACAAACAATTGGGGATCATTCTGTTTGATGACAGACAAGTATAGTGATCACATTGCTTGGTTTACAAAACAAACCTGCTGGCTAAGCTGTCATTGTGTTTTACACAGATGAGAGCACATTGGCAGCAACAGCAGGTAGACCAAAGCTGTTAAAGTGATGTTTGTACACCATTACAAAAATAATTAATTAAACAGTTCAAATTATTATAAAATCTTAAGTTTAAATTGCAGCTTTAAAATATATTTTTTCATATTTTTTAATCATTTAATGGCTTACAATACTTAAAAAATAAACATAGCTACTGAATTTATTAAACAATGTGTCAAATACATTGATCAGCCAATTTTTAAGCCTATGGCTCTAATCAGGTGCTTCAAAAATAAAACTGGCAGTTGACATTCATGTGCCCGGTGACCCGAAAAGGGTCCGGATGCATGAATAGGGGGTAGCCGCGGTGGCCATGGATAGATTCATACTATGCATGAATCTATCCATTGCATATAGGTTGTGGTGAGGAGAGATAGGGCGGCGCCCGGGCGCCCCTAATGGGCAGGCCTCCCCTGGATTAGACTTGTTTTTCCAGCACATCCCACAGATGTTCAATAGATTGAGATCTGGAGCATAAGGAATCAAAGTCAATGCCTCAAAGCCCTTGTTGTCTTGAACCATTTTTGCAATGTGACAGGGTGCATTATCCTGCTGAAAGAGGCTCCTGCCAACAGAGAATACTGTTTTCATGAAGGGGTGTGTTTATTCAGCAACAATGTTTAGATAGGTGATACATGTCAAGTAACATCCATATGAATGGCAGGACGCAAGCTTTCCCAGCGGAATATTGGCCAATCCACCACACCGCCTCCGCCAGCTTACCTTCTTCCCATACTACATCCTGGTCCCATCTTTTCCCCGGGGCACAAACAACATGCACCCAACCATCCATATGATATAAGAGAAACTGTGATTTATCATACCAGGCCACCTTCTTCCATTGCTCCATGGTCCAGTTCTGATGTCCATGCGCCCACTGTAGACACTTTTGTCTGTGGACACGGGTCAGCATGGGCACCCAGACCCGTCTGCAGCTATGCAGCCCCATAAACATGAACCTGTAATGCTCATTTTTTCCTGCTTTGAATACATTAACTTCAGGGACAACATGTTAACCTGCTGCCTAATATAACCAATCAACATTCAGATGCCATTGTAACAATATAATCAATGTTATTGATTATTATATTATAATATATTATTTTAAAGTAATTGTAAACCCTTACATTGTAAAACAACCCATTCAGTTTAAAAGGTAAAACATTATGTAATTATTTTATTATATCTTTTCATGTGACAACACTGAAGAAAAGAAGAGAGTGTACAGCTTGTATAACAGCGTAAATTTGCTGTCCCCTCAAAATAACTCAACACTCTGCCATTAATGTCTAAACTGCTGGCAACAAAAGTGAGTACACCCCTAAGTAAAAATGTCCAAATTGTGCCCAAAGTGTCAATATTTTGTGTGGCCACCATTATTTTCCAGCACTGCCTTAACCCTCTTGGGCATGGAGTTCATCAGAGCTTCGCAGTTTGCCATTAGAGTCCTCTTCCACTTCTCCATGATGACATCACAGAGCTGGTGGATGTTAGAGACCTTACACTGCTCAAGCTTGATGAAGGAGCGCGGCTGTCACACTAACACAGCCCGTACGCTCACGAAACGTGCGTCGCTTGCCAGTGACGTCATCCGGATGTGCCCTGAACCCTCTGCGGACCAAGCCTTGCTCTGAGGAAACTCCCCCACCGCTGCCGGCTTTTCTATCATAGCGGTCTATGGAGACACCTAATCGAGGAGGATGACACCCATGCACAGAGGAGACTGATCTGATGATACCTGCTGGACACCTTTTTACTACATGCCTGAAATAACTGCCAAAATGTGAGTTGTTAAAACACATGCTCATAATAAATTGCACTGTTTAAAACTACTGCACCCAGAGGCGCCCCTCTCTTTGCTTTTTCCTTCTAGTTACTTGGAACCTGGTTTCAGTTCCTCACCGGAGGCAGCCCTGTGTTGTGGACTTTGTCATTATTCCCCAGCTTCTTGCTACCTCCCCACCCATCTAGGATTCCCCGCTCAGCCCCCCCCCCTCCCCCTCCCCCCCATCTTCTCTCCTAAATAGCACAACAAAGTACATCCTTTTAAATGTATTACTGTGGACTCTATTGCATAATATGCCAGAACAGCCAGGAATCTTTTTCGCCATGAGTTTTTTCTAACAATACATTTGACTATTTGCGCATTTACTTGTATAACCTTACACTGCTCCACCTTCTGTTTGAGGATGCCCCACAGATGCTCAATAGTGTTTAGGTCCAGAGACATGCATGGCCAGTCCATCACCTTTACCCTAAGCTTTTTTAGCAAGGCAATGGTCGTCTTGGAGGTGTGTTTGGGGTCTTTATCATGTTGGAATATTGCCCTGGGGCTCAGTCTCCGAAGGGAGGGGATCATGCTCTGCTTCAGTATGTCACAGTACATGTTGGCATTCATGGTTCCCTCAATGAACTGTAGCTCCCCAGTGCCGGCAGCACTCATGCAGCCCCAGACAATGACTCTCCCACCACCATGCTTGACTGTAGGCAAGACACACTTGTCTTTGTACTCCTCACCCGGTTGCCGCCACACACGCTTGACACCATCTGAACCAAATACGTTTATCTTGGTCTCATCAGACCACAGGACATGGTTCCAGTAATCCATGTCCTTAGTCTGCTTGTCTTCAGCAAACTGTTTGCGGGCTTTCTTGTGCATCATCTTTTTTTTTTTATTGGAAAACCAACTTTATTAAAAAGTATATACATGGTACATAAATCAGTATAGGCCAACATGACCAAAACAGTAGTTTGTGCATCATCTTTAGAAGAGGCTTCTTTCTGGGATGACAGCCATGCAGACCAATTCGATGCACTGAGCAGCGTATAGTCTAAACACTGGCAGGCTGACTCCCCAACCCTTCAACCTCTGCAACAATGCTGGCAGCACTCATACGTCTATTTCAACCTCTGGATATGATGCTGAGCATGTGCACTCAATTTCTTTGGGTGACCATGGCGAGGCCTGTTCTGAGTGGAACCTGTCCTGTTAAACCACTGTATGGTCTTGGCCACCATGCTGCAGCTCAGTTTCAGGGTCTTGACAATCTTCTTATAGCCTAGTCCATCTTATGTAGAGCAACAATTATTTTTTTCAGATCCTCAGAGAGTTCCATGAGGTGCCATGTTGAACTTCCAGTGACCAGTATGAGAGAATGAGAGTGATAACACCAAATTTAACACACCTGCTCACACCTGAGACCTTGTAACACTAACAAGTCACATGACATCGAGTAGTGAAAATGGCTAATTGGGCCCAATTTGGACATTTTCATAGGGATGTACTCACTTGTGTTGCCAGCGGTTTAGACAATAATGGCTGTGTGTTATTTTGAGGGGACAGCAAATTTACACTTTTATACAAGCTGTACACTCACTACTTTACATTGTAGCAAAGTGTAATTTCTTCAGTGTACTCAGATTAAAAGATATAATAAAATATTTACAAAAATGTGAAGGGTGTACTTACTTTTGTGAGATACTGTATGTGATAAGCACAATAATTCTAATTTTGCGTCTAGTTGTCTACACTTTGACTTACTGTAATAAATTTGGGTTTATCTGTATGATAATTTGAACCTTGAACTTGTATTTGCATACTTTTCATTCAACTATATAGGAACACTAATCCGCCCCTATTCAGTATTACATATACTCAAGCCTACTTTAACCATGCGCTCATTAGTATTTTAGGTGTAGTCGCTTGTGTTTATTTTCTTTATTAATTACTATTCATAATTCTACACCATTAAAATCTTATTAGTGACTGTAGTTTCCTATCGGGAAAACCACTCGTTTGTATGCTGCTCCGACGGACCAAAAATGACGCATGCACTGAAGCAAGTACGAGACGGAAGCTATTGGCTACTGGCTATTGAACTTTCTTTTTCTAGTCGCGTCATACGTGTTGCACGTCACTACGTTCTTGACAAATGAACTTTGGTGTGATCGTGTGTACGTAAGACAGTTTCAGAGTTTATTCCGACGGGAAACCCGGTCGTGTGTACGTGGTATTACACTCGTTGTTTATTTGTTTTTCACACATTTCACTCATGCACATTCCTAAAGCTATAAAAACAGCAGTGATTAAATAACACCAAAAGAAAGCTCTGTTTGTATGAAAAAAAAATGATATTCATTTGGGTACAGTGTTGCGTGACTGCGCAATTGTCATTCAAAGTGTGACAGCGCTGAAAGCTGAAAATTGGCCTGGGCATGAAGGGGTAAAGGTGCCCTGTGTTGAAGCAGTTAAACAATAATGGATCACCATTTTTCCCTCTGTTTCTCTATTTATAATTTATATTAGGTATTTAGATTTATGCTCATAAAATACAAGTATATTAAAAGAAGAGCCTCTTAACTCTTCAGTAGAAAGTATTGCAAACACTGTGATTATAGCCTTATAAAAGAACAGCAATGTCTACTTATGTACTGTTTTTATTTAAGTACGTTAGATGTTTAAATCAAGCACATTTTGATGGATATGTCCTTATCAATCTTTATGTGGGTGCCGACTTGTGCAAATTAAACTGACATTACTTGAGAAGGTAGAAATGTTTTCCTGTCATCTTCAAGACAGTAGAAGCAATCACTAGATAATGAAAAGAGAAAGCTCTCAATAGCTATTCAGCAATTTTCTAATAGCAGTTCTCAAAAAAGTTTGATTTTGATGGCCTAAGATATTTATGTCTATTGTGCTGTTGATTCATTATTTGCTTGACATTTCGTAAGCTGCATCTCTTCCTTTGAAATGCATTTTACAGTTCTCTGGTAATGAACCAGTTAATCTTCTTCCTTTGGCAGGCTGGCTGGAGATCATGTAATGAGGCATAGCAGAATAGCCATCTGTTGCTGGAGATATTTAGATTTATGGTGTGCAGTTGCTGGTGAGTACAAGATTTCATAAAACAACAGCAAGTGACAGAGAAAAGGACAAATACATAGAACATAGTAAAATACAGCTGTGGCCAATTATAATTTAGCGTCGGGTTTATTTAACTCTCTGTTTAAGTCTATAACTGCCCTCTGGTGGATTTCTGATTAGAATTACAAGGTGAAAATTAAGTGGTAACAGCGCCTGCTTCAATATTTCCCAAATAAAATAAAAACACGTTATCATTTTTACAAATGTCAGTAAGACATCACAAACCACATTTTCAGTCTTTTGCATGTCCTGCGACTCTTTAGCTATGCTTTAGCATTTCCTTTTATGCTAGATATATACAAATGTGTGTAATGTGGTGAAGATAGTTGTGTGGCCTACATGCCCGGAATTTAAGTAGGTGATTTAGAGTCAAGCTGATGGTAACAGTGTCCAGAGTGTTGAAGGATTTTCTGCACTCTTAAGAGCCATCCATCTACACCCAGGGGAGAAGTCATGAGAGATATTTAATTTAAATGTCCCATATGCAAACAAGAATGCTGGATTGTGGTCCCTTAGTGTAAGACACTGAGATAAATGTGAGCCAAGGCAAATATAGAATACATCTGAGCAATAATTTAACCCCACTTGGTGTCAGCAGGTTCCTCCTGGGCCTGCAGTGCATTGGGGTCCCAGTAGAAAAGGCGGCTATTATGTATAACAGATGTAGCAGGCACTGCATTAACCACAAAAGAGACAGAGTGATGGAAGCTCTATATTTCCACATTAAAATGAAAGCAATGCCCTGGACAGTCAATGTGTGCCTGGTGTGCTGGAAAGCAAAGAATCCCTGTATGTTGAAGAGTGACAGTGTTTGATGAGTTTGCCACATCTACAGATGATGATAAATACTAGATTGTAAAAAATATGTAAATACAATTATCCCAAGCCTTTAGAAGACATTAAAAATAACATGGAGGGCCATGGGAAAGGCTTTAAACAATCTAAAGCTGTATCACTGAAAAGGTGTAAAGGGGTGCCAGGTTTCAGCCAATGCTTAGGTATTGCACTGTGACAAGAGTGGGCTTCCATCAACATGGGGAAAGAGATAGTGCCTTAAGTGGACAGCATTGCAAGGAGGAATATGTATGCTGGCATATATGATGTGTCATAGGAATTTTTCTGTATGCCCAAGCTGATCAAATACAGTGGAAGCACTGAGTCACACACTTTAAAGGCTTTTTTAAATCTCAATATACCTTGCTCACCATCTGTAGAATGCTAAACCATAAGCTTTGAGCTTTTTTTGCTTTATTCTGCCCACAGTCAGGTAGCACTTCACCGCTGAGGTTGATGCTTCCACAATAGGGCATGTATTAGTACATTACCATAAGGTATAATTGCCAGACAATCTCCAAAATTTACAATTAACACATTTTTTGGGAAGCTTACAAGGGCATAGGAAGCTACATGTTCCATAAACTACAAGTACCCTCACATACAACACACTTGTAGTTCAGTAGACAGTGTAACACTTTATCAAGTAACACCAATGTAATAAACAATATGCAGTAAGACCTCACACAACACTACTGTCACTACTGTTGGTACACACCACTAAGGATGGACCACTGCCATGGGGACCAACTCGCCGAAAATAAAAGGGCACATGACCAATCCCAAATGTACTGCTCACTTCTTTACCTATCCCTTTACTTATGTGGACAGGGATTCCTTGCCATATAAGTCAATAAGCTGGGGATAGCAGCATTTGATAAGGACGCAGTTTGTGTCTGCACCCTCTGTTTCCTTAGGAACCATAAACAATGGGAAGCTGTCGATGCAGTAGAAATAATGCTTCTATATTTGATGTTTGGCTCTTGCAGGACAGGGGGCTGAATGAGCAAAAGTTTGAGGGTTCATCTGAACAGCCACACAGCCAAAGTCTGCTCCTCCCTACACACCACACAGAAGAAGGAAACTATTAAATCTGTGACTGTCAACAGGGGTCATAGATATATAAACCTTGTAATGTATTCATGTTTGATGTCTCAGTTATCTTCTTCTACATTTTAAAAAGTTAAACTATGGAACTAGCTCTGGGAGTTCAATTATAGGTCAATAACCCCAGCATCATAGATGTGTATTTCTAAGCTTCAGACAAAGCAATTTGCGATGTGACCATTTATGACAGGGCCTCATTAAAAGACCTAGACTAGTTAAGGTTTATAATGTCTCTACATTCCTTCTAAGTGAATGTTTTTTGTTAAATGTGTTGACTGTCTCTCAGCCTATGCTAACACACTGTACATTGTCTTTCTTCCATTGACTTATTGGCCAAAAGTTGCAGCCATTCTTATTGTTAATCATATTCTCACATTCAAATAAAAATTGAGGTTGACACCAATGCCAAAATTAAAGGTCAATGCCAACTTGATGTATCATAGTTACATAGTAGGTGAGGGTGAAAAAGTCCATCTAATCCAACTTATGTGTGTGATTACAGTATATGTCAGTATTACATTGTATATCCCTGTATGTTGTGGTCGTTCAGGTGCTTATCTAGTCGTTTTTTGAAACTATCGATGGTCCCCACTGAAACCACCGCATGTGGAAGGGAATTCCACATCCTTTCCCGTCTTACAGTAAATAACCCTCTACGCAGTTTAAGGTTAAACCTCTTTTCTTCTAATTTTAGTGAGTGGCCACGTGTCTTATTAAACTCCCTTATGCAAAAAAGTTTTTTCCCTATTGTGGGGTCACCAGTATGGTATTTGTAAATTTAAATCATATCCCCTCTCAAGCGTCTCTTCTCCAGAGAGAATAAGTCCATTGCTTTCTTCATAACTAATATCCTCCATACCTTTTAGTAGCTTTGTTGCCCTTCTTTGTACTCGCTCCATTTCCAGTACATCCTTCCTGAGGACTGGTGCCCAAAACTGGACAGCATACTTCAGATGAGGCCAGACCAAAGTCTTGTAGAGCGGGAGAATTATTGCTTTATCCCTGGAGTTAATCCCCTTTTTGAAGCATGCCAATATTCTGTTTGCTTTGTTAGCAGCAACTTGGCATTGCATGCTATTGCTAAGCCTATCATCTACTAGGACCCCCAGGTCCTTTTCCATCCTCGATTCCCCCAGAGGTTCACCCCTAATGCGTAGATTGCATTCATATTTTTGCCACCCAAATACATTATTTTACATTTTCTACATTAAACCTCACTTGCCATGTAGTTGCTCACCCCATTAATTTGTTCAGCTCTTCTTGCAAGGTTTCTACATCCTGCGGAGAAGTTATTGCCCTGATAGCTTAGTGTTCGCAAACACAGAGATTGAACTGTTTACCCCATCCTCCGGGTAATTTATGAACAAATTAAATAGGATTGGTCCCAGCACAGAACCCTGGGGGACCCCACTTCCCACCCGTGACCATTCTGAGTATTCCCCATTTATCACCACCCTCTGAACTTGCCCTTGTAGCCAGTTTTCAATACATTTACTCACCCTATTATCCATGCCAATTGACCCTTTGTACAGTAAATGTTTATGGGGAACTGTGTCAAATGCTTCTGCAAAATCTAGATACACCACATCTACAGGCCTTCCTTTATCTAGATGGAAGCTCACCTCCTCATAGAAGGCTAAAAAATTTGTTTGGCAAGAACGATTCTTCATGAATCCATGCTGATTACTGGTACTGATACTGTTTTCATTACTAAAATCTTGTATATAGTCCCTTATAATCCCCTCCAAAAGCTTGCATACTATTGATGTTAGGCTAACTTGTTTGTAATTCCCAGGGATGTATTTTGGCCCTTTTTAAAATATTGGTGCTACATTGGCTTTTCTCCAATCAGCTGGTACCATTCCAGTCAGTAGACTGTCAGTAAAAATTAGGAACAATGGTCTGGCAATTACTTGACTGAGTTCCCTAAGTACCCTCTGGTGCAAGCCATCTGGTCCCAGTGATTTATGAATGTTAAGTTTCCCAAGTCTATTTCCAATTATGTCCTCTGTTAGCCATGAGGGTGCTTCCTGTGATTTGTCATGAGGACAAACACTGCAGTTTTGGTTAATGAAGCCCCCCGATTCCCTCGTGGAGACTGAGGAGAAGAATAATTTCAATACATTCGCTATCTCCCCATCCTTTGTAACCAGATGTCCTTCCTCATTCTTTATGGGGCCAATATGGTCTGTCCTCCCTTTTTTACTGTTTATATACTTAAAGGATCCTATCTGGCATTACCTCCAATACCAGAGCAGTCAGAGGTTAAGAATAATCAAGACTAGGCAGTGTTTTTTTTACTTCAGTCTTAAACCTTTTTAAGATACTATTTACTTCTTAATAAAGCATTTTTTTTCTACTATTCTGTTTTAAGGAGTGTAAAGTATACATGTGCTTGAAAAGCTGTAATGCATATAGTAGAAAGCAGACAAAATATATGCTTTATTTTAAAAATAGGAAAGATGAGTATTAGGGCTTAAATACAGAGATATACACAAATGCACTCAATGGGTTGATTTATTAAAGGTGAATAGGCTGTGTACTTTGCGAGTGCAGCCACACTTATTTTCCCCAGAGCTTAGTGTATATGGTAAAGCTTCACTTTGTTAAGAATACTCAATTAGGTGCAAAGAAAAAAAACAGAATTTTTGCTTGCTCATAATTGAATGATGGAAATCAGAAGAACTTCAACACATTCACTAAGCTCCAGGGAAAATGAGCACAACTGCACTTGCAAAGTGCACAGGCTATTTTCTTTTAGTCAATACACTCTTCTGAAATCCAAATAAGCTATGCTGGAGCAAAACACATTAATGTGGTTTAAACAAACCATCCACTCACTATATCCACACTGTCACATAACACTCCATGCATAAAAGTGCCCGAAGACAGAGCTGTTCTTGCTGCCTCTTGTAACACGTAGATTACTTTGTTTCAAGTTTTCAGTACACTTTGGAGTAGAGAATGGAACATAAGAATGGGCCACACAGTCATCAGTAGGTATAATAGTCTAACCAGCTCTGAATTTCTGCTCTAAAGTTCTCAGTTCAATTTCATATATACAGTACTTCACATATGCTTGTGGCCATGTAAAACCTATGTACTTGCATTACTTTATAGAAATGTTTCAACTCTGTTGTACCGGAGCCCATGAGATTATTCTGTGCAAGGTTTTCTTGAGATACCAGTAGAAGTAAAATTTGGAGAACGTAATTTATTTTACAGACACAATTTTGATTCAGCAAATTGCAGGGAAATCTGAAAGGAGAGAGACCTATTTGAGAAGAATGATAGCACTGCAGATGGCATTTGACAGTTTCAATGGTTTCTACCTCTGAAGGATAAGGGTAATATCTCAAGTAGACACAACATTCTGAGCTGATATTTACAAAAAACACTTTCAATTTCCTGTCAATTAGTTACAGAGTGTCATTCCTGCAAACTCCTCTGCAGTGACAAGTTCGTAATTGTACTTTGTTACAACTAAAAACATATCAGTCAAAAAAGAAAAGAATGTTTGATAGAATGAAATCAATACAGATAGACTAAGTGAAAAAAAAAGTGATGGTTTCCGGGCCCATTCACACTGATGCTTTCAGTTGCAATGTATCAATGGACCTCTGTTATTGCACTTTATGGCACATGTTAATGTAGATTGCTGTAAGGCAGCCCATTCATTATGGATGGGCTGCTAACGCACCACAATGGATACAGTATATACATGAACTCTCTTCTAACAATGCAGTGCACCACAGTGCATAGTATATAGGTTGTGATGCACTGCAATACATTGTCCACTGGACCCTACTGTATATTGCACTGGGTACCATTCACAATAAATGGCACTGCAATGCCCCACACACAGAGTAGATGCATTGCCATACATTTAACACACATTTTTTGAGCTGGTTGACACAATACACAAGTGTGAATGGGCCATTGAAGTTTTAAGAATTGTGTGATGGCTGCAGTTTAAAGGGTAACTCCACTTTAACCTCCCTGGCGGTATGATTATGTCTGGAATTTTGTGCTGAAAGCGGAACAATTATTTTGCATGGAATTTTGGCATTTTTATATTGTAGGCATGCAATTCTTATGAATAACTCACTTAAATCTGTCCAAACCAGAGTCTAGTAGACATCCCGGGTATGATAAAGTTTGAAACACAAAATCATAAATTATAATAAAATAAAAAAATATATATAAAAATTATTCAATAATGTAATCAATTTAAAAACACTAAAATTTGCTCAGTTGCAGAATAGTTGCTGTCATTAAATTTAGTGTTTGATGATGAATTGTGATTCTAATTTATTATCGCTGTTTTCTAGCTGGTCTAAAACCACTTTTGACATAAAGGGACACTTTTTATTTTATTTATTATATAAAATGACATGCAGGGCACTGGGCAGACCACTAGGGACAAAGGGGGTGTGTAATTTTTTTTATACAGTACTGTATGTGTATTGTGTTTTTTAACTTTTTTGAATTTGGCGCCGAGCTCCGCTCCCGTGCGTCGCAACGTCGCAGGGAACGGAGATCAGCGGCACTCGGGCACTGTGTGAATCGAGCGAGCAGACGGCTCGCTCACACAGCGGGGAGACATCACAGGATCCTGGGGACAAGGTAAGTAACTTCCCCCTGTATCCTGCAATGCAAGCCCGAGTCTGGCTCGAGGTTACCGCTTTTGGTACTGTAGTTTCCTCCCCGAGCCAGACTCGGGAATACCGCCAGGGGGGTTAATGGGAAAAAAATAGCAAATAAAAAAAATAATATAGCATATACAATTGCGACTCAAGACATATTGTAATTGGATGTTAATAAAAATTATCTTTCCTTTTCAAGCTGCAGTGCTGTCATTTTTTGTAAAGTGCAATGCAATATGAATACCTGGAGGTGTTCTGTACACAGAATGTGTACAGAACTCCCCCCAGAAACATAATTTCCTGCTTGTGTGATTGACTCACTGATTTTCCCACAAGTCTATTCTAAGATACATGTCAGATTTTTGGCATCCCCTGCAACAAAAATGTAATTTTTGGTAAGATACTTCCAATAGGAAATAATGTCTAAAGGGATGCAGACCCTGCCACGTTGATTTTTTTAAGAATAACAAAGGGTAGGAATCTGCAACAAAGTTTGTTAAAATACAGTTGTTAGGTGTGGGTAGGATAGGCTTCTCTGAAGATCAGGGTTTTTAGGGATAGTCTAAAAGCTAATAGAGTAAAAGATAACCAGACAAATTGGGGTAAGGAGTTCCATATTGTAGGAGAGGCTCTGGAAAAGTCATGGAGGCGAGCATGGGAGGAGGTGACAATGGAGCTAGAGAGCAGGAGGTCTTGGGAGGAATGAAGAGAACGATTAGGTTGGTATTTTGAGGCTAGGCTAGTGATGTAGCTGGGGGCTAAGTTGTGGATGGCTTTGTAAGTAGTTGTTAGTATTTTGAATTGAATTAATTGGGTGAGCGGAAGTGAAGGGATTGACAGAGAGGAGTAGCAGACACAGAGAGATTGGTAAGGTGGATAAGACTGGCAGCAGCATTCATTATGGATTGAATGGGGGATAGACTATATAGAGGTAAGCCGATGAGAAGGGAGTTGCAGTAGTCGAGGCGAGAGATGACCAGGGAGTGAATTAAGAGCTTTATTGTGTCATTGGTTAGAAAGGGGCGTATTTTGGAGATGTTGCAGAGGTTGAGGCGGCAAGATTTGGACAGTGATTGGACGTGGGACTTAAAGGAGAGTTCAGAGTCCAGGACTACACCTAGGACCTTGGCATGGGCTTATAGTTGTGCCATCAATTTTGACAGAGAGATCAGGTTAAGGGGTACGTGGGGGAGGAAAAATTATAAGTTTGGTTTTGCATAGATTGAGTTTGAAGAACTGGTGTGACATCCAGACTGATATATCTGTTAGTAAATTAGTGATACGTAAGGAGATTCAGAGAGAGTGAGCTGAGGGGTAGAGAAATAGATTTGGGTGACGTCAGCGTAGAGATGGTATTGGGAGGCCATCAGCTGACCCAGGGAGGAGGTATCGATTGAAAAAAAGGGAGGTCCAAGAACAGAACCTTGGGGGACCCCAACAGAGAGAGGAAGAGGAGAGGAGGAAGTAGAATTGTAACGCTAAAGCTGGATAAGTTGGATAAGTAGGAAGAGAACCAGTGAAGAGTACAGTACAGACCAAAGGCATGGAGTTTTTTGAGGAGGAGGGGAGGTCAACCGTATCAAAGGCAGAAGAAAGGTCCATGTGTACAGAATAGTGTTCATTGGTGTTGGTCTTTAGTAGATCATTTCTTTGCAGTTTTGCAAAAGTGGAGTTACGCTTTAAGTAATTTAGATACTGTTAAGCCCCATACACACGGTCGGACTTTTTCATGGATTCTGTCCGATCGGACAAGGTTGTTGAAAAATCAGACCGTGTGTATGCACCATCGGACAGTGTTCGTCGGTTTGACCGACGGACAAAGTCTTATCTCCTGCTGGAAATCTTTGCCGTCAACATGGTCCGATCACACCAAATCCGATCGTGTGTACGGTTGTCCGACCGGACAAAGTGCCACGCATGCTCAGATCACATTACAAGACCAAAGCTATTGGCTACTAGCTTCTACGTAGTCCCGTCGTAGGCAACAAACGTCACCACGTTCAGAATGATCGGATTTTCCGACAACTTTGTCCGACCGTGTGTACGCAAAACCAACATCGGACAAAGTATGACGGACATGGTCCGACGGACCTGGTCCGCGGATTGTCCGACCGTGTGTATGGGGCTTTATACATTTTCCTTGTTATATGGTCATGATAATTAGGGGTGGGCCCGGTGTTCGATTCAAACCCATGTTAGAATCGAACATCGGGTGTTCGACCGCTCGTCGAGCCCAGAACTATTTGGGCCGTTTGCATCAAATTCGTGTGATGCGAACGGCCCACAATGCACTGCGCCAGTCGCAGTGCATTGCTGGCTGATAATTGTCAAGCATGCACTGTGACCCCGCATGCTTGGCCAATCATAGAGCCAGCGGCGAGGCGAGCAATAATTGGCCACAGGCAGGATGCCTGTGGCCAATTATTGCTCAGGGGGTTTAGTAAACGCCCCACACTATAAATGGACGCTGCGCGGGCGGCCTCGTGTAGTGTGTTCCAGCGTGTCAGTGACATTATCTGCTGTGATCCATTCTGCAGTGCTGCTGAGTCTGACATTATCTGTGCTGTGATTATTCTGCTGAGTGCTACTGACTGCTGACATTATCTGCTGTGATTCTGGGGATTAGTGTGTGCGTGCTGTTAGTACAGCATTGCAGTATCACATTAAACCACCTTTACCCTTCTGGCCTGTTGTGTCATCTAAGGCAGCCATCTGCGGCTAATGAATTGCCGGTTCCCGTAACACAGAGAACAGTCATTCATTGAAAGGCATTGACAAAAAAATAGTCATTGATAAACAAAAAAAAAAAAAAAAAAAAGCGTGGGGGTCCCCTCAAATTCAATTACCAGGCCCTTCAAGTCTGCTATGGATATTAAGGGGAACCCCGGCCAAAAAAAAATGGCGTGGGGTCCCCCTCAAAATCCATACCAGACCCTTGAGGTCTGGGATGGGTTTTAAGGGGAACCCCGGCCAAAAAAAAAATGGTGTGGGGTCCCCCTCAAAATCCATACCAGACCCTTATCCGAGCACGCAACCTGGCAGGCCGCAGGAAAAGAGGGGGGGACGAGAGCGGCCCCCCTCCCTCCTGAACCGTACCAGGCCACATGCCCTCAACATTGGGAGGGTGCTTTGGGGGTGTGTGACCCCTCAAAGCACCTTGTCCCCATGTTGATGAGGACAAGGGCCTCTTCCCCACAACCCTGGCCATTGGTTGTGGGGGTCTGCGGGCGGGGGGCTTATCGGAATCTGGAAGCCCCCTTTAACAAGGGGACCCCCAGATCCCGCCCCCCCCTGTGTGAAATGGTAAGGGGGTACAAAAGTACCCCTACCATTTCACCAAAAAAGTGACAAAAATTGTAAAAATGACAGGAGACGGTCTTTGACAATTCCTTTATTAAAATCTTCTTTCATCTTCTTTCTTCTGGTCTTCTTCCTTCTTCCTTTCTTCATCCTTCAGTTTCTTCATCTTCTCCTTCCGGCATCTTCTTCCATCTTCTTCTTCTTCCATCTCCTTCTTCCTCCGATCCGCTTCTTCTTGCTCTGGTCTTCTCGTCCGGCATCTTCTTCCACGGTGTCGGCGTCTCTTCTTGGGCAGCTCCGCGCAATGGGAGGCTCCCGCTGTGTGAGGCTTTGCTGCGTCTAAAACAGTGGCGGCTGGTGCTCAAAATTTTTGGGGGGGCGCAAACAAACAGCCTCACTGTGCCATTAAACGCTGCCACTGTGGCCCAAACGCTGCCACTGTGCCCATTAAATGCTGTCCCTGTGCCCATTAAACGCTGCCACTGTGCCCATCAAACGTTGCCACTGTACCCATTAAACGCTGCGACTGTGCCCCAAACGCTGCCACTGTGCACATTAAACGATGCCACTGTGCCCATTAAACGCTGCCACTGTGCCCATCTAACGCTGCCACTGTGCCCCAAGTGCTGCCATTGTGCCTCAAATGCTGCCACTGTGCCCCAAACACTGCCACCGTGCCCCAAGTGCTGCCACTGTGCCCATCTAAAGCTGCCACAGTGCCCCAAGTGCTGTCACTGTGCCCATTAAATGCTGCCAATGTGCCCTCTGCCTGCCTGCCCTCTGCACTTACCTTGTCTCGGTGTGCAGCTGGTGACGGCGTCAGGCGGCGAGCAGTGTCTCCTCATCGACCCGATATCTTCTCCCGCGCTCCTCCTGTCTTCTGCAATGATTGGACACCTAGGCGTCCAATCACAGCGCCTGTGACTTCAGCGAATCAGGTGACAGGTAACAGACCCGGCAACCTGATTGGCTGAGAGGCGGGTCTGTGTTAGGGAAGCGATGTTACATATTTACATAGTTAACTGTGCTGAGAGGCGGGTCTGTGTTAGGGAAGCAATGTATTCGCTTCTCTAACACAATACTGTGTAAACAGCGAACGCACAGCATTGCGCCCGCTGTTTACACTTATGGAAGCCTATTAGAGCCCAGCGCGCCAATCAGGTCACCTATTAGAGCTTACAGCTCTAATAGGGCGCTTCCAAAAACACCCCCCGCTGTAATTCAGATGCCCGGCGCCCGACAAGGGGGCGGACACCTGAATAGGGGGCGGCAGCGGTGACAATAGATAGATTCATGCAATGCATGAATCTATCTATTGGTGATAGAGTGGTGCAGGAGAGAGGGGGCGGCCCTCTATGCACGCACCGCCACTGGTCTGACAGGTCTTTTATAAAGGAGGGCGGGGCCACCTGGTGACCCCGCCCCCTCTGACGCACGGGGACGTCATGGGGACTTCCCTATGGCTTTCCCCATGACGTCAGAGGGGGGCGGGGTCACCAGGTGGCCCGCCCTCCGTTATAAAAGACCTGTCAGACGCAGCGAAGCCTTACACAGCGGGAGACGCCGAGGCCATAGAAGAAGATGCCGGACGAGAAGACCAGAGCAAGAAGAAGCGGATCGGAGGAAGAAGAAGATGGTAGAAGAAGATGCCGGAAGGAGAAGATGAAGAAACCGAAGGATGAAGAAAGGAAGAAGGAAGAAGACAGAAGAAAGAAGATGAAAGAAGATTTTAATAAAGGAATTGTCAAAGACCGTCTCCTGTCATTTTTTCTATTTTTGTCACTTTTATGGTGAAATGGTACGATAAGCCCCCCGCCCGCAGACCCCCACAACCAATGGCCAGGGTTGTGGGGAAGAGGCCCTTGTCCTCATCAACAAGGTACTTTGAGGGGTCGCAGACCCCCAAAGCACCCTCCCAATGTTAAGGGCATGTGGCCTGGTATGGTTCAGGAGGGAGGAGAGGCCGATCTCATCCCCCCTCTTTTCCTGCGGCCTGCCAGGTTGCGTGCTCGGATAAGGGTCTGGTATGGATTTTGAGGGAAACCCCACGCCATTTTTTTTTTTGGCCGGGGTTCCCCTTAAAATCCATCCCAGACCTCAAGGGTCTGGGATGGATTTTGAGGGGGACTCTACGCCATTTTTTTTTGGCCGGGGTTCCCCTTAATATCCATAGCAGACCTGAAGGGCCTGGTAATTGAATTTGGGGGGACCCCCACGCTTTTTTTTTTTCAATGACTTTTTTTTTATCAATGACTTTCAATGAATGACTGTTCTCTGTGTTACGGGAGCCGACAATTCATTAGCCGCGAGTGATTTTAAATAGCTTTTTTTCCTGCAAAAATGACACTTTGTGCAGGGACAGTTCTAAGCACGGGAAACATGCGCCCCTTCACAGGCATACTATAGACACCCCCCAGGTACGAAATTTAAAGGAATAATACACTTTTATTGTTTCACATTAAGCATTTTATGACAATAACATGCATATTAGCCTTTAAAATTAGCACTTTTGATTTTGAACGTGAATTGTTCGGCTCATCCCTAATGATAATATCTCTTTTTTTTTTTATTGGAAATAGAATTGAGCTGATATGTACTGTAAGGCCATACCAGGTCATCCTATCTGAATTTGTGAAAAGTCCAATGTTGATGTAGAACAAATATTTTTCATTGGAGGTTGTCTTTGTTGACCTGCCCTTCTGAAAGTGCGAGTTACCTGATTGGATTGTGGAACTGGTCTGTCAGCTAACAAACTGGGAAAGGAGTCCTTTGCACGTTGTTTGAGCACTGTGTCAGTATGCTATCTGTCAGACCCCCCATGTCTAATAAAACTTGCATTCTACTTCCCAAGGTTCCCTGTGACTTCTTTTACTTTTTCCTGTGGCTGCTGACTTTTTTGTGCTCCTCGTGTTTATAAGAAGCTTTTTGTGGGCCTGTTCTCCTGTGCACAGTTCATTTTGGGAAACTCCCCTCATTCTTGCATTCATGTAAACATATACCAAAAGATCTACGTTTTTTTCTCCAGCATTGCTGTCAGGGCTGCCTGCATCATCACACCCATGAAAGGTCTTGCAATATGCTGGACCACCATGGGATAGCTCAAAGGGGACCGTTTGCTTCTCATATCTATTTTTGCATTCACAGGTGCAGCTTAGAACGGTATCCCTGGGCAACCAGGGGAGCAAGGATTGGTGTGCAGCAGAAATGGGCTGATTGGTCTGTTTTTTGGCGCTTCTAGCGCGCGCTATAGGAGTCTATTTAAGGGCCTGGAACGGCTCCCTCACAGACCGCTCTGACTGGAGCTGAAGCGCCCACCCACCCTCCCTATTTTTAGTCATGATGTTGTCCAGAAGGGGGAGTAGTCGTCCAGCATTGACTGGATGGACATCAATTCAATTTTTGTTTAAATACATTTTAGCCAAATGGCTTTATATTTATAGTTACATTTTTATTGAATTTGTAATTTGAGTTGCCCCCCATGGATAACACCGTGGCCATATTTAAGCCAATAAACTAATTTTATTGATAAGCTTGTGTTGTTTCATTTATTAAGGTTTACCTTTGTGCTAGCCCATGTAACCTCAATAATCCCTTACATTTCTGCTTCTGTGAGGCCTTAATTCACCTAGTGAGCGGACACCCTTCTGTGCATTAGTCTGCTCCGTGAACGCTGGCCCTCACTAGCCCTGTGCTACTAGTGATTCTTGGTCATACTTCTTTCTTTCCCAGTTTTCTTGTAGCCTCTCCAATATTCAATCAGCTATGCCTGTATGGGTGTATGAGAGGACCAAAGCCTTGGAATTGTCCTACAGTGAAAGCCATCTCTCCTTGCTCGAAGCTCTTGTGAAAACTAGGTGCTACTGTGCCTCTATAACACATTCACTTAGCGCACACATATTGCTGATCCAACACCAATATGTGTTCTCTCAACAACAATTGTCATAGCTCCATCCTCCAGCATCCAAAAAAGTGTCCAGATCCCTATTCATAAAAGTTTGCTTGAACGATGACCGAAAAATCCCACTCATTTGTAGATTTCTATGAGTGACTTCTAAGGCCCCGTGCCCAATAGACCAATCGGGTTTAAGTTATTCATTATCTTCAGACCCTTTCTTATTAAGCAAATTAACCTCAAACTTTACTTTCAATGGCTGATGAATCTCCAGGTTCACCACAACCAACCCCTGTGCAGCAGTCTGCCTCGTCAATGGTGTCCATGCTTAATTTTCCAGCTCTGTCATACTTCTCTTGCGATTCCAAGGCTTGTCAAGGTTTTGTGAACCACTGTAACGTTCACTTTGAACTGCATCAGCATAATTTCCTAACAGACGTGGCATATACACAATATTGTCAAAAGTATTGGGATGCCTGCCTTTACACGCACATGAACATTAATGGCATCCCAGTCTTAGTCCATGGGGTTCAATATTGAGTTGGCACACCCTTTGCAGCTATAACAGCTTCAACGTTTCTGGGAAGGCTGTCCACAAGGTTTAGGAGTGTGTTCATGGGAATGCTCTATTCTTCCAGAAGTGCTTTTGTGAGGTCAGGCACTGATGTGGACGAGAAGCCCTGGCTCGCTGTCTCCGCTCTAATTCATTCCAAAGATGTTCTATCGGGTTGAGGTCAGGACTCTGTGCAGGCCAGTCAAGTTTTTCCACCCCAAACACGCTCATCCATGTCTTTATGGACCTTGCTTTGTGCACTTTTCCAAATCATTTGGTGGATGGGGGATTATGGTGTGGGGTTGTTTTTTAGGGGTTGGCCTTGGCCCCTTAGATTTCAGTGAAGGGAACTCTTAAGGCATCAGCATACCAATATATTTTGGACAATTTCATGCTCCCAGCTTTGTGGGAACAGTTTGGAGATGGCCCTTTCCTGTACAAAGTGACTGTGCACCAGTGCACAAAGCAAGGTCCATAAAGACATGGATGGGCAAGTTTGGGGTGGAAGAACTTGACAGGCCTGTACAGAGTTCTGACCTCAACCCGATAGGAATAAATTAGAGTGGAGACTGCGAGCAAGGCCTTATCATCCAACATTAGTGCCTGACCTCACAAATGTGCTTCTGGACCGCCTTCCCAGAAAAGCTAAAGCTGTTATAGCTGGAAAGGGTGGACCAACTCAATATTGAACACTACGGACTAAGACTGGGATGCCATTAAAGTACATGTGCGCATAAAGGCAGGCATTCCGATAATTTTGGTAATATAGTGATTTCCCTGCTTTCTGGGAAAGCCCTTGCCTGGGCCTCTTCACTCTGGATAATGGCAGAGCTTATGACCAGTGATATTACTGCATTTCTTACCCATTGTTGGAGATTTTCTTTTATCTGCTGTGGATGCCCTTTATTGCCTCCATTGAGGTGCCATCGCATTTGGGCAATTTTGTAGCAGAACTTTCCTGAAATAACAAAACACTTTTGGCAAGGTTTGGTTGGCTTTGAGGTCTTAAAGAGGAAGTAAACCCTCTTAACAAAAACGAAAAAAAAAAAAAAAACCTGCAAGACAAAGGCATAATTAGCTAGTATGCATAGCATACTAGCTAATTATGTATCACTTACCTGAGATCGGTATCGGTCCTCTTCTCCCCCTCCAACCGCCGACATCTTCTCCCGGAGTGACTTCCGGGTATCGCGGCTCCGGCGCTGTGATTTGCCGGAGCCGCGATGACGTCACGCGCATGCGCACGAGAGCGGCATATAACAACTGAAGCATCGGCATATAGCCCCGTTGCTTCAGTTGTCGCTAGTGCGCATGTGCCGCATGACGTCGGCACATGCAAATACAGGTATATCTCCTAAACCGTGCAGGTTTAGGAGATATCCCTGTTAGCTACAGGTAAGCCTTAATATAGGCTTACCTGTAAGCTAAAGTTGTAAAAGAGGGTTTACTTCCTCTTTAAGGTTCTTCTTTGAAGTTTGATGCACATTACTTTGGGCATTATGCAATCTCTGATTTGCTGCAGACTCTGTTTGCCTTTGCACTGTAAAATTTCTAACCCTTTCCATGTTTCACTTCTCAAGCCATTAGTCATGAAGATCTTTTATTCTTTATCCGTGTCAGCTTTCCCCACCAACCAATCCCAGGAATATGAGGCTTATCAAATCCTGGACTCTAAAGTCCCCCATGGAAAACTCCAGTATTTGGTTAACTGGAAGGGTTTTGGCCCTAAAGAGAGCTCCTGAGTTCCTGCCTCAGATGTTTTGGCTCCTAGTGAAACATTGAAACCTGTATCCTGGTGAGTGGGGGGGGGGGGCTATAAAAGGCTCTTATGAGCTTTTTAGCTTCCAGTCATAAGCAGCAGGCTCTTCCAATAATACATTCTTAACCTCTGACCTAAAGGGTGATTGCACCTGTTGCTCAACCTTCTAAGCGTTTCAGCAATGTGTCAGTACACTAGCCGCTGGCTGTTTCTCCTGAAGCTTGCATCTGCTTCGCCAAGGATCAGTGGGGTTGATTTACTAACACCGGGGAGTGCAACATCTAGTGCAGCTGTGTGTGGTATCCAATCAGCTTCTAAGTTCAGCTTGTTCAATAGGGCTTTGAAAAAAACTGGAAGCTGATTGGTTTCTAAGGAGAGCTGCACCAGATTTTGCACTCTCCAGTTTTAGTAAATCATTGTGAACCACACACTGTTCCCTGTGCCTCCTCTGGACTCTATTGTGCTCTTAGGCTTCATGTGCAATGGATGTTTTAAAACTTCTTCTTAACGTTGTAACTTGACAGCTAGTAACCAACAATAAAAAAACATCAGTTTTGCCATTTACATGCCTTGTTTAGGGGCGTTAATGAATTAGTTTGCAATCGTTTTCAATGGGAAATCTTTTTCTGATCATTTGCAATGGAAAAATATAGAGTCTCTCTCTCTCCCCGCTTGCAGCCCACAATATTCGATGGATCTAGAAAAAAATATTTTTACCATTACACATGGACAAAAATTATTCCCCATTAAAAAAGTCTATGAATGAAAAAGCTTATAAAACGGGAGTTACCTCGTTTACACGCTGTTACAAGCATTTGGTGTTTTAAATGCCTCTGAACATCCATCCAGAACGCATTTGTTTGCTTTAAAAAAAAAATGCTTCTAAGCTCAACTGCCTAGAAATGACTATAAACGACTATGTGTACATGTACAGATAATCTGAAATAATTTGTGTATTTAAAGCCCAACGCTGGGAATTAGACAACATCTATGCTTAAAGTGACCCCCTTCCCCTCACTGTGTGGGTTAACTTCTTGATAAGTTTAGGGGTGCAGGAATAAGGAAGAATACTTACCCTAGCCTTCATTTTTGCAGGCTCCCTTAACGCTGTGTGACCAAATTCTGACTCCTCTTTTGTAGGCCACAGTCAAAAGCTTTCCTCCTTTCCTGCCCTGCATTGTATGTGATGATGCAGAAGGACAGCCAAGAGCCTGAAGCGTGCAAGGAGAAGAGAACAGAAATGAAGCCTGTGGGAATAAGGGATAGGAACAATGAGACAGATCAATGCGCCAGGTGAGTATGATAATCCACCAGAGAGAAAAGGCTGGGTAATAGCTCCGGCTCGCAACTGTGAGCATGTAGACAAAATAGGAACAACAAAATAGGAACAATTAGCTGCCAACATCCATCCAACAGGTTTATTGAAAGACTGCCACCAGGAATGTGAAAACGGACCAAGGGGTGACGACATTTCACACATACATTGTGCTTCTTCAAAACCCCAATGTATGTAAGCACAATGTATGTGTGAAACGTCGTCACCTTGGTCCTTTGTCACTGTCCTGGTGGCAGTCTTTCAATAAACCTGTTGGATGGATGTTGGTGTGCAGCAAATTTTTCCTATTTGGAACAAGGCATGGGGTAAGTAATATAGCTTTTTCTGATACCACTAGACTTAAACAGCCCACGGGCTTTAATATCTGACTAGAGTTATCCTTTATTGTAGGAACACACTGTATAACTTATTTGATATTCCTAGTGCAAATATTCCTTAGTTGTCAGAATTTATTCTTCTGCTAATGGGTAAATCACCAAAATTAATGCCACCAGTTTTATTATAATAAATATGTTTCTTTATACGCAGATATTTATTACAAAGCTGTAATGCCGTGTAAACACAGCCGGACTTTTCGACAGCAAAGGTCTGACGGAACGAATCCGTTGAACAATTACGTGTGTGGGCTTCATCGGACCTTTGCTGTTGAAAAATCAGACGGACTTTAGATTTAGAACATGTTTCAAATCTTTCCGACGGACTCGAGTCCGGTCGGAAAATCCGTTCGTCTGTATGCTAGTCCCACGGACGAAAACCGACGCTAGGGCAGCTATTGGCTACTGGCTATGAACTTCCTTATTCTAGTCCGGTCGTACGTCATCATGTTTGAATCCGTCGGACTTTGGTGTTATTGTGTGTGTCCAAGTCCGTTAGTTCGGAAAGTCCCTTGGAAGTCCGCTGAATGTCTGTTGGGAAGACCATCGGACCTAGTCTGCTGGAAAGTCCAGTCGTGTGTACACGCATTAGAACTCTTTGTTGTCTTTTATGGTCCAACCCTTTCACATTTGATGAAATCTTGGTTACTGTCAATCTGAAATTGTATTCTCAATAAGTAAGACTGGAAGATGCTGTATAAAGTTTTTTTTCAAATTACTCACCTAGTCATTATCAGTAAAGCCGATATCTTTTAATAATAGTGCCTTACACATAGTAAAATTGGTTACTGAAAGCAGATGGCTTTTAAAAGAAGTTTCCTTGTATCCTTCTGTTGATGGATGCAGGTGGTTCCAATAGAATGCATTTGACCTATATGCTGTACGCAGGTAAACATTCACAAACATTTATATGCATGAAACTGAAAAAAATATGGTCCTTACACAGAACCTCAGATGCACATTTATTAAAATTTTTATGTATCTGAACACAAATATATTAACCACTTCAATACCAGGCACTTAGACACCTTCCTGCCAAAGCCAATTTTCAGCTTTCAGCGCTGTCGCAATTTGAATGACAATTGCGCGGTCATGCTACACTGTACCCAAACAAATTTTTTATCATTTTGTTCTCACAAATAGAGCTTTCTTTTGGTGGTATTTGATCACCTCTTCAGTTTGTATTTTTTGCGCAACAAATAAAAAAAGACAGAAAATTTTGAAAAAAAAAATAGTTTTTCTTTGTTTCTGTTAATATTGTTTGTAAATAAGTACGTTTTACTTCTTCAATGATGGGCAATGATATGGGTGCACTGATGGGCACTGATAAGGCGGCACTGATTGGCACTGATGAGGTGGCACTGATAAGGTGGCACTGACTGGCACTGATGATGGGCACTGACAGGCGGCACTGATGGGCACTGATAGGTGACACTGATGGGCACTGATAGGTGGCACTGGTATGCGGCACTGATGGGCACTCATAGGCGGCACTGATGGGCACTCATAGGCGGCACTGATGGGCACTCGTGGGTACTTATGGGTGGCACTGATGGGTACTTATGGGTGGCACTGATAGGTGGCATGGGTGGGCACTGATGGCCACTGATAGGTGGGCACTGATGGGCAGGGATTGGCACTGATAGGTGGCACTGATGACACCGATTGGTGGCACTGATGACACTGATGGGTGGTCTTGCTGGGCATCATGTTATATAATGGTGCCAGTCAGTGCCCATTTTTGTATACCATATATACTCGAGTAATAAGTAATATAAGTATACCGTATATACTCGAGTATAAGCCGAGTTTTTCAGCACATTTTTTTGTGCTGAAAATGCCCCCCTCGGCTTATACACTAGTCAAGCATTTTTCTGCAGCAGAGATTGACATTTTCCGAACCAAATTTGGGGCCCTGTATCTCTGGACCACTTGATGCTAGGAACCCCAAATTTGGTGTGCAACCCCAGTGGAACTAGCACTACAACATATCCAAGCTGGGGTTCCTAGCACCAAGTGGCCCCGAGATGCGGCCCCAAATTTGGTTCGGAAAATGTCATTCTCTGCTGCAGAAAAGTGCTTGACATTTTCTGAACCGACTTTGGGGCCCCGTATCTCTAGGAACCCAATCTTTGGATATATAGTAGTGTAGTTCCACTGGGTTTTCAAACCAAATTTGGGATTCCTAGCACCAAGTGGCCCCAAGATACGGGGCCCCAAAATCGGTCAACTGTGTCCATCTGCAGCAATGTCATTTCGGGACCCTTTGGGTTCAGAGACCCCAAATTTTGGGTGCAGCTAAGGTGCATCTAGGAACCCTTAACTACCAAGTTTGAAGTTCGGGGGACCTATGGCTGCAAATGGGCACAGTGAGGCATGCAAATGGGCACAGTGAGGCTGCAAATGGGCATTATTGACCCTCTTTTCCACTTACAGTAGCTGTGCATTTCTCACCCTAGGCTTATACTCGAGTCAATATGTTTTCCAAGTTTTGTGTGGTAAAATTTATTTGCCTCAGCTTATATTCGGGTCGGCTTATACTTGAGTATATATGGTACATGTACAATACCTGGAAGTTTCCTATGGAAGCTGGAAGTCACGTCAGTAGGCAATGCTACTACAGTGATTGCTGCTAGCTTCCAGGTTCAATGCCAGGCAGCTGTCCTGCTGCATAGTGAACACAGTTCACTTCTCAAGTTCAGTTAAATTTGATGGTGACCATTTGTGGACTACAGTCTTCAAGGTATTCCATGGATTTTCAATGGGGTTTAAGTCTGGGCTCTGTCTAGGCCATTCAAGAACAGTCACCTTTTCCTCCTGTGCACTGTGTGGTTATTTTTGCTGTGTGCTTTGGGTCATTGTCATGTTGGAAGGTACATTTTCTTCCCATTGACAACTTTCTGGCAGAGGGCAACAGATTTTCCTCAAGAATTTGATGGTATTTTGCCCCATCCATTTTTCCTTCTATCCTGACAAGTGCTCCAGTCCCTGCTGCAGAGAAATACCCCGATAACAGGATATTACCACCTCCACGCTTTACTGTAGGAATGGTGTTATTTGGATGAGCTGTATTGGGTTTCCGCTAGACATATTGTTTGCTGCTGAGGCCAAATAATTACATGTTAGTCTCATCTGACTACTTAAAAGAAAAGTAAAGGATTTTTTTTATCATACTTTTAATCATACTTACCTAGGTGGATGCAGGATCGGTCTGATGCTGCATCTGTCCCCCGACACCTCTACACTGAGAACCGATCAATCGAACACTGCCAATTGCTTGGTTTCACAGCACCATGAGAAGAGAGCTGCAGACTCTCAGTCACAGCTGCATGCTCTGCTGTGGAGGGGTGGAGCAGCCATCTCAGGGTCTCAGCGGCTCACTGAGAGTCTGAGCCGGGTGTCAGTCTTGGCATCTGGCTGATCCTGACTCCGTAGTCATGATAACGCGGTTCCCCATAACTGAAATCGGTGACGTCAGAGAGCGGAGTTTAAACCGGGTCACAGGAGTGCAAAACGAACAGCACTCCTGTGATCTATAGGAGAAGTACAGCCCAACAAGACTTCTCCTTTAAATTCACCTTGAAGAGGCCACATGGAAAAAAATGTTATGGTCAGATGAGACAAAAATTGTATTATTTGGCCTCAACACCAAACAAAATGTCTTGCGGAAATCCAATACAGCTCGCCATCCAAATAACACTGTTCCTACTGTAAAGCATGGCGGTGGCAATATCCTGTTATAGGGGTGTTTCTCTACAGCAGGGCCAGGAGCACTTGTCAGTATAGAAGGAAAAATAGATGGGGCAAATTTGCATCAACTTCTTGAGAAAAATCTGCTGCCCTCTGCCAGAAAGTTGTCAATGGGAAGAAGGTTTACCTTGCAAAATGGCAAAGACCCAAAGCACACAGCAAAAATTACCACACAGTGGTTGAAGGAGAAAGAGGTAAATGGCCTTGCATGGTCTACTCAGAGCCCAGACTTAAACTCCATTAAAAATCTGTGTAATTACTTGAAGACTGCAGTCCACAAACGGTCACCATCAAATTTAACTGAACTTGAGCAGTTATGCAAAGAAGAGTGGGCAAATATTGCAAAGTCTAGATGTGCAATGTTAGTAGAAACATATCCCAAACAGACAAAAGGCTGTAATTAAAGCAAAAGATGGTCCAACAAAATACTCACTTAAGGTGGGGTGATCCTTTTTCCGACTCAGTGATTTTGTTTTTGATTTTTTTTTTACCTCTGACATGTTGCTGTTATATCTTTCACTGCTGGATTAAAAAAAAAAAAACTGTGTCTGTCTTCATTTCAGGCTGCAAAGCAACAAAATGTAAAGGGGGGGATTTTTTTTCTATATCTACTGTAACTATGCAAACATATGCATGCTTAAACGATAACCTTAAGGCTTCCTTCACACCAGTGCGTTGCGGTAATGCACACAAAATTGCATGCTTTCCTGCAACGTGGATGTGGAGCACTTAATTCCTAATGGCATTTGTATGCATCTTGCTAACGTGATCATGCGTGCTAAATCACAGTACCATGGGTTTTAGTGTGGCACAATTATTAAAATGTATCAGGCATCATTTTTGCATGTTTCTTGCACATACTGCAGCCTATTAAAATTAATGGGCTGCCCTAAATGTGACGCACATAAATTCACAAAAAGCATGCGCACTTGTTTGCACCTCTGAGGTGTAAATGGCCCCTTAATTATAAAAAATATATATTTTTGTATTTATCTAAATTCAAGTTTAATGTTGTTTTACGTAAATCACTCTAGAATTAGTGATATCCCACTGGTAAGTTTGAAAACAATAGAATGAAATTACAAAGTAAAAATTGCTTCTGTGGTGTCTCATTCTGTTCTACAGAACTATGATTTTCCTTTACATGTGACACATTCACTTTTAACAATTTCTGCTGTAAAAATAAATTACAGCAAATCTTATATTTTATCTTCGGTACGGTTATGGCTTTTTCAGGTTTGTGGTTACAATTATTCTGAGCATTGCAAGCTAGATCACATATTCCCTTTTGTGTATTTACACGTTTGCATGTTTCTGAAAGGATTTTTTCTAGTACATGCCTGAACAGTTTTGGCTGTCAACAGTGATTTTCTTTTTTAATCCTTCCTTTGAAGGAGGCATGCTGCCATCTTTGGGATTCTTCTGCACATGCAACTATGCTTTATCAACTTTCTATAGTTATTATCAAGAATAAGGAAAGGACAACTTGTTTTTTTTACACCGGGGTACATTTTAAATAAAGGTTTGCTAAAATATTAGACAAAAACAGTATTCTGTTTTTTATATACCCCTCCCATACAAGAAGTCCCTTAGTTTTGTAGCAAACAATGACCCACTACACAGAGGGGAGAGATCGCTGTATCCCATGATGTACTCCATGAAATGGACTTTACAGGTAAATACACAAATCTATTTATCTTTATCGTACATTATGAGACACAGAATCACCATATTATTCTTTACTTATAGGGCCAAATCACGATATCCCAAAGCAATACTCATGATGGGAGGGAGGTACAGCCACTACTGAGTGGCCTAAAAAAATCAATACAGTAGCCTTCAAAAACACAGCGATCAAACGCAATATCTTTCGCAAAGTGGCTCTAATATCCACCTCGTGAAAATCTAGCAAAGGCATAAAGCAAAAAGGGCCAGGTTGCAGCCTTACAGACCTAAATCACAGACAGTCCAGGAGGCATAACACACCTGGTAGAATTTGCTGTCACTGGAAATTGTGGAGTCTTTCATTTAAAACCATAGACTTTCTTAATGGGAAATGGTTGACCCTTCCCTGGTCCTTAGGAAGAACAAAATTGTGAATCTGACTGCCTGACTACAGTAGTAAAATTCAAATACATCTTGTGTATTATATATGTACCACCTCTAATGTGTGAGGGGTCTTGTCTCCCAACAACTGAGGCAAATGAGGCCTGGGGAAAAAAAAGGCAAAACAATTGGAGATGGCAATCCCACCCACAGAACAAATAGGACTTTTGAGGGTGTGAGATTGTCACTGAGGTGAGCACAAAAGCAAATTTGTTTAAAAGTTATTTTATTGCACAATACATGCTTTTGTGCTCACCTCAGTGACAACCTCACACCCTCAAATCTCTTTTTTGTTCTGTGGGTGGGAGTGCCATCTCCCATTTATCCCCATCTTTATTTGTATATAACACCGGATGTGGATGTTGTGTTTTTTTAACCCGGATGCCAACATGTCTATTTCCAGGCATGCCTAGAACACCTCTAGTGATAACTGTAGATGGCTGAGGCAAATCCACTAGCCAATCCCCTATCTCTTAACCTGTACTGTGGACACAGTGGGGATACAGAGCTCTGCTAAAGAGACGATAAAGCCCACCTCTCCTTGGACTGCCCATCTTCTGGTGCCCTCTGATGACTGATTTATGCCACAGTGTTGGTCAACTGAAGATTCACCCAAAGGCCCTGTCACAGATCCACCTAATGAAGTTGAACCAGGCGAATAGCTCCTATTCCAGTGTATTGCTAGAGAGCAACCTCTCCTGTGGAAACCACACTCCTTGCACTGGGAAGCAAATCAGAACTCCTCCACAACCTGTTAAGCTGATGTGCGCCATCAGTACCTTCCATAACAAGGGGAGAGAAAAAAATTCCCTGTATCCAACCTTAGGCGAGACATCTAGCAGTCCACCTCCTATCACCTGCCAAAATAGCATACTGCTGTATGGTCTGGAAGAGAGCTAAACAAAAAAGAACTGCCTCAATATTGCAATATTGCATGTGATGCTGAAAATGTCAATTCACTATCTCTTTATGCTGTATTTACCTCAAAAAGCAAAAATGCTTGGTAAATATTGCATAAAACTGCAGTAACGTCAATTCACTAAAGGAAATAAGTAAATAAATACATACGTTAAATAAGATTTGGTCCAGGCATGTGATAGTTAAAGAATGTAGGGCAGCAGGGCAGCAGTGGCGAGAGTAGAGCCTGATAAATCTTTTCATAAGAAGTGGCACATAACCAGTGACAAGTGTAACAACTGCTATAAGGTTGCTGGTAGCATGATTCTTTAGCAGACAGATGCATACTTTTATATTTCTGCAGACTTTTTAATTAGTTTACTCAAGTCCTGGATATTCTCAGCACAATGCACAAGTTAAGTGAGTAGTAAGGCCTGAGTTACTGAAAAATGAGGTGCTCCATGCTACTTGCAATGTAATGCGACAACATGCATTTAACACCTTTTCCTACAACTCCCTGGGTTCCTGGAAACACCAAGGAAAGATACGTTTCTTTGCTTTCCTTCCTCAGCATTTGAAAAAAAAAAAACATACCTGATGAGGAATGGGTAATTTGGCAAGTGATCTGCAGCCATCTGAGAGGTCCTCCACTGTCAGAACCGACATGCAGGCAATGGGCAGGAGCCTAATAGCATGCAGCTTTTCAGGAAGACCCAGCTACTGTGGGGATCACTTGATCTTCTTTCCTGTATTGACAGTATTCACTGAGAGGGAAGCTGTATATGAAGATAATCAGAAGAATCGGTTGGCATTCTTCACTGAAGTAGAGGTTCTCAGCTAGGCTCTCTGTTGCTATAGCATCTTAACCGCTTTCCGACCGGCGCATGACGATGTACGTCGGCAGAATGGCACGGACAGGCATAAGGGCGTATATATAAGTCCCTTTTTTAATGCCTCCGTGTCATCGGGAGTGCGCCGGGAGCGGCGCGCTCCCACGCCGGTTGGGACCCCCGTGAGGCCGATCGCGGGTACCGCGGACTCGATCGCCGCGGGGACACCCGCGATCGTCTCACGGGAAGGCTGAACGGAGAGATGCGGAAATAAACAGCATCTCCCTGTTCTGCCTAGCAACTCGTGACGCTGATCTCTGCTCCCTGTGATTGGAGCAGAGATCAGCATTCACTAGCTGACAGCCACGCCCCCCCCACAGTAAGAAACACACCCCTAGGCATACTTAACCCCTACACTGCCCCCTTGTGGTTTACCCCTTCACTGCCAGTGTCATTTATACAGGAATCAATGCATTTAAATAGCATTGATTGCTGTATAAATGACAATGGTCCCAAAAATGTGTCAAAAATGTGTCAAAAATGTCCGATGTGTCCGCCATAATGTCGCAGTCGCAATAAAAAATCGCTGATCGCCGCCATTACTAATAAAAAAAAATATTAATAAAAATGCTATAAAACTATCCCCTATCTTTTAAATGCTATAACTTCTGCGCAAACCAATCAATAATCGCTTATTGTGATTTTTTTTTACCAAAGATATGTAGAAGAATACGTATCGGCCTAAACTGAGGAAAAAAAAACGTTTTTTTATATATTTTTGGGGGATATTTATTATAGCAAAAAATAAAAAAGAATGCGTTTTTTTTTTTCAAAATTGTCGCTCTTTTTTGTTTATAGCGCAAAAAATGAAAACCGCAGGGGCGATCAAATACCACCGAAAGAAAGCTCTATTTGTGGGAAAAAAAGGAAGCCAATTTTGTTTGGGAGCCACGTCGCATGACTGCACAATTGTCAGTTAAAGCGATGCAGTGCCGAATCGCAAAAAGGGGCCTGGTCCTTTGGCTGCAAATTGGTCCGGTCTGTATGTGGTTATAGAAGCTTTGCTCTGCAGCCAAATGTTACCCTGATTGAGATATTGCCGTGAAGTTTTCATGTTTTTTCAGCTTTCATAAGCTGCTTTTATTACTCTGCAGTGCATGCATGCTTTTTGCCATTCTGACCCTGTTTTGTATTGTCGGTTCTAATTTTGCTCCTGTTACAGTTACTCCTTTTATAAATGGATTAGAGATATAGGCCAATAGAGGAGTGTCCTTGTGTTGTATATAGATATAGTAAGGGGTGCAAACTCAGGTAATCCTAATGGCGGAAAAAACCCTAAGTGGTGAAACGTGTCAGCAGGAAGTAGAGGAATTTGAGCACACAAATTTGCGGTATTCAGTAGCTGTGGAGGACTGAGGGATCAAGGTCTGAGTTATGAGGGTGAGAGACACCTATGGCAACATAGTAGTATTTGATGAAGACAGAGAATCCTAACATACTATAAATTCAGTGAATAACTTGTGTGCACTAGCAGATGTTAGTATGTTTTATCATTGTTGGTTTTCAATAAAGTAATTTAAACAGTTTAATGCCTAATGTGTATTTTGCAATGTCTGAAAAGAGGTATAATGTTGGCCAAAGACAGAGTGGAAAAACAGCAAAAGATCAAAGGAAAGGATTATTGACCTAAACACGATGTAAGTTCATATAACTGTGTGCACAGATGTGTGGGAATATTAAAGGAAACAAAGAAAATACATAGTCATGTAAAATAGTTTATAGGTTATCTACATTTTGGAATAGTGAGTGAGATTTATGTATAAATAGCTGCAGCTACTTATCATTAGGGATGAGCTTTATGTTCGGTTCGAACACGAGTTTGACTCGAACATTGGCTGTTCGAGTGTTCGTCGAAATACGAACATTATGGGGCGTTTGCACCAAATTCAATCGGCGTATCACGTCCCATAATGCACTGCGACATCGCAGTACATTGCTGTCTGATGATTGGTCAAGCATGCACTATGACCCGCATGCTTTGGCCAATCACAGCGCCATCAGCAAAGAGAGTCATAGTTGGCCAAAGACAGGGTGCCTTTGGCCAATTATGGCTCAGGGGGTTAAGTCCACGCCCCACACTATATAAGGCCACCTGCGCTTCGGCCCTGTGTAGTGTGTTGCTGGCGTTGACCGAGAGAGTGTCATTTCATTTAGATTGAGCAGGCAGGAGATTCAGGTAGCTGCAGTGTATTTAATATATATATACAGTCAGTCTTGTATATATATATATATATATATATATATATATATATATATATATATATATATATATATATATATATATATATATATATATATATATATATATATATATATCCACTGTATCCAGTTTAGCTAGATCTGACTGCAGTCCGTTCCTGGTGTACTCTCTCTAATATACTTCAGGCAGGCAGGCGAATCAGTTAGCTGCAGTGTATTTAATATATATATATATACACAGTCAGTCTCATATATATATGGTCGGCTGGCTGACCTTCAAAAGGAATGCAACCTGCCCAAAAACCGCCTCATTTGTGACATGCCCACCAGGTGGAACTCAACTTTGGTAATGCTGCAGCAGCTGCACACGGGCCATCAATGAGTACCTGTGTAAGTATGGCACCAGGGCAGGGTCAGGGGAGCTTGGCTTTTTTTCGCCATGCCAGTGGCTACTGATCAAGAATGCATGCACTGTCCTGTCACCATTTGAGGAGGCCATGACTATGGTGAGCAGTGACAGTGCATGCATCAGTTATACTGTCCCTCTTGCCTTCCTGTTGGAGCACACGCTTCGTGGAATAATCGACAGGTTACTTGAGGCAGAACAGAGGGAGGAAGAGGGGGACTTCCTTACCTCTCCAGGCTCGCTTTATCCAGATAGTATTCCTGTGGGCCCGCCAATCACACAGGAAGAGGAGGAGGAGGAGGAGAAGGAGGATTGTGTCAGCATGGAGGTGGAGCCTAGCACTCAGCATCAGCAGCAGTCTTCAAGGGATCGTTTTCAGTCCCCAGAAACCCATGGACTTGTACGTGGCTGGGAGGAGGTGGCTGTGGATGATGTCATCCTTAGTGACCCAGAGGACTCCGGATCGAATGCCTCAGCAAACCTTCGCCGCATGGCCTCCCTGATCCTGGAAAGGCTCATTACTGGCTGGCAACCCTTCTTGATCCACGTTACAAGGGTAAGGTTGCGGAACTTATCCAGCCTTCGCAGAGGGAGCAGAGGATGAAACATCTTCGGGAGGCCTTGCAGAAAGGTTTGTGCATTGCGTTTCCAAAGCCTGGGAGGTTACAATTTCCTGGACCTCCTGGACAACATGTTGCTGAGGCTTCCGTCAGTCACAGAAGGAGCGGTGGAGAAGGTGGCTGTCTGACCGATGCGTTCAGACAATTCTTTAGTCCACAGCCCCGAGGTCTGATCGGTTACAGAAACCATCGCCAGGGTCTGATTTACTACAGGGTCTTGAGGATGGATCACTGGCCAGAGCTTGCACAATATGCAATTGAGCTACTGGCCTGTCCGGCATCCAGCATTCTTTCTGAACGCACATTCAGTGCTGCTGGAGGCTTTGTAACCGATCACAGAGTGTGCCTGTCCTTAATTGTAATTACAATATTTGCTCTAATATTTCACAGCAGGGCCCATTCCTGCGCTCAACAAGAGTATCTGTGAGGCTTTACAGTGTTGTGCCACCACCACCACCGCCTAAGGCCCAATTTTTCTGCCCCTGTTTAACAGGGGCGTGTAATTAAAATTTTTGATCTAATATTTCACAGCAGAGCCCATTCCTGCGCCCACCCAGAGTAACTGTGAGGGCTTACAGTGTTGTGGCACCACCACCACACCACCACCAAAGGCCCAATTTTTCTGCCCCTGTTTAACAGGGGGTTGTAATTACAATTCTTGATATAATATTTCACAGCAGGGCCTGTTCCAGCGCCCACCAAGAGTAACTGTGAGGGCTTACAGTGTTCTGGTACCACCAACACCTAACGCCCAATTTTCCGCAGAGTGTATAGGGCAGGCCGTATAGTATATACAGGTGGTCCCCTACTTTAAAACAGCCGACTTACAAACGACTCCTACTTAAAAACGGAGGGAGACAATAGGAAGTGAGAGGAAATATACCCCTAGGAAGGGAAATTCTTTCCTGTAAGAGTTAATATGGGAAAAAGGTGTCTCCACTGATGCTTTATCACCAATCCTTGTTTCCCTAATAACCCCAAAGTTTCAAAATCCAATTGTCATTGGGACAGAAAGTGAGGTGAAATCTTCTGAACAAGGGGCACAGACAGCAAAACAAATGTTACAGGAGTGATGATAACCCTTCCCTATGTTATCCAAAAAGCTTAAAAAAATGTTTTTTTGGCTGGAGCTACACTTACAAAATGTACCAGTTCCAATTTACAAACAGATTCAACTTAAGAACAAACCTACAGTCCCTGTCTTGTTTGGACCGCCTGTATACTGCTGTTCAGAGTATATAGGGCCTGGGGACCCCACGCTTTTTATTTTTTTTAATTTGGGTGCAGGGTTCCCCTTAATATCCATACAAGACCCAAAGGGCCTGGTAATGGGCTGGGGGTGTACCAATGCCGTTTTTCTCAATAATTTTCATCCATATTTTAGGGACCTAACATTACATTACAGCAGTTTTAAATTACTTTTATTCCTTTAGAAATGTCATTTTGTGCAGGGACTAAAGACACTAGTCACCACCCAGGTATGATATTTAAAGGAATATTTCACTTTACTTTTTTCACATTATTAAGCATTATTAAAATCACTGCTCCTGAAAAAATGGCAACTTTTAAAACTTTTTTTGCATTGATACATGTCTCCTGGGGCAGGACCAAGGTCCCCAAACACTTTTTAGGACAATAACTTGCATATTAGCCTTTAAAATTCACACTTTTTTCACGTTCGGGTCCCATAGACTTTAACAGTGTTTGAATTTTCGCACAAACTTTCGGTCCGTTCACATGTTCTGCCGCGAACCTAACCAGGGGGTGTTCGGCTCATCCCTACTAATCACAGTGCCATAATGGTACCAAGACCTCCCAGATTTGTGTATATTCATTTATTATACAATTACTCTCTGCCTGATTATTGGCCAATTACCCATTTTGTCATTTACAGTTCAAATCTTCTAAAGAATTGTCCAAAGACTACAACAGTAAGGATGAGCTTTGGGTTCGGGTCAACCATAAATTTGGTTAAAGAAAAAAACTGCGCTATCCTTGGTGTAAAACAAGCTGCTGCTCAAAATGTTATACTACATCAATCAATACATTTTAAAAGTGGAGCTGCGCTATATTGAATTGGAAAGACTCATATGTGTCACACATATAATATATCGTATACAGAACACTGAATGGTGATTATTAAAGGTATAGAAGTGCACAAACACATAAACGATAGGTGCGTATTGACTATTGCGACAATTAGTGATTGTATTGTTGTTGAATAAATTAATTGAAAGTGACTCAAAATAACTTCTAAGATATAAATTGAAAATCACCACACCTGATTATAAAACATATGACATTTGATTGAAAGGGATCAAAAAAACAGCCATGTGTAAATTTCAGAGCCAAATAAAATACAATAAAAATAAAAATAATATTCAAAAACTCAATGTCCCAAATTAAGAAAAAATTCCAATTGTGAGGTAAGATAAATTAATGTTGTAGTAGTGATAATTCCACGATCCTCTATTGCCAACATGAACAGTGAATCCACAGCACACTAAAGCCCCATACACACGCGCGGATTATCCGAGGACCAGGTCCGTCGGATCCTGTCCGTCATACTTTGCCCGATGTTGGTGTTGCATACACACGGTCGGACAAAGTTGTCGGAAAATCCGATCATTCTGAACGTGGTGACGTTTGTTGCCTACGACGGGACTACGTAGAGGCTAGTAGCCAATAGCTTTGGTCTTGTAATGTGATCTGAGCATGCGTAGCACTTTGTCCGTCGGAATTCAATACACACGATCGGATTTGGTGTGATCGGACTTTGTTGTCGAAAAATCTATCCAGCAGGAGATAGGACTTTGTCCGTCGGACAATCCGACGTACACTGTCCGATGGTGCCTACACATGGTCGGATTTTACGACAACATTGTCCAATAGGACAGAATCCATGGGAAAATCCTACCGTGTGTATGGGGCTTAAGAGGGTGAAAGGACCGCCACCAAAGGAACACACTGCCTGCTTACCAGAACTGAGTGGTCCCTTATTACAGGGGACCTCTCTATGCGGATGGCTCTTAACCCCAGCCAGGGAGACAGCTTGACTTGATCTTGTTCCTTCAGGTATAGACTGGCTCTCTCACTCTCCCATGTACCGCTACCAACAGCCAGGGAATATCGCCCACTCAGATGTATCTCAGGTCAGGATCACACAATGTAAACCGATACCGAGGGGAATAAAGTGCTTCACATAGCGTAAAATCCTTATGGCTTTTATTAAAATAAAAAGACAACTGAACACTTACAGGATATCAAATAAAAACAGCAGAAAGGCGAGCCGGCCGGTCTCGCTAAGCAGCCCGTGTATCCAGGACTTCAAACGTACTGCGGTGGCGTTAGGACGTCGCTCCTCCTCCCTACGTTGTTTCGTCACTCAAAGGACTTCATCACGGGGCACGAGCACGAGCAGGACAGGATCATTGTGTCATAGATCATCATGTCGGCCGGTCATCGGAGCATAATTCATTATGATTGATGCTGGATTTACATCGCTACATTGGGTTTACACCAAAGGACTATTTTCTTTAATAAAATACTTTGCCATGGTGTGTGTGTTTCTATACTATTTCATTTTTGAGGAGGAATCAGTAACAAGTAAATAATGTACCCTTTTTTTTCTACTTGGGGGGCAGACATCTGCGAAACCCCTTATTCTAAAGAGGGCTTCCAGGTTCCATTAAGTCAACCTCGCAGACCTCCATAATCACCAGGCCAAGGATATGGGGATAGGGATTTTCTTTTTTATATTTTTATAGGGGGGGGAGAGCGTAAGGAATGGATAAAACCCTTGTCAGTTTACTTTTTTGCTTTCTGTGCTTCATTGGGGAACTTTTCCATTTACTCCCTGATAAAGAGACACAGCAAGATGTAAGAGAAAATCTATCCAATGTGAGAGTAAATGCTCTTTAACACAGTTGTTACTGAAGCAAATGGTAAACGGGAACAGAGGGGCATCAGACTAAATGCAGTATTAAAATCAATTGTTTAATAAATCAAGACAAATGGCAACTCATGGAATAGATGAGTATAACAGGCACGGTAGATTAGGGGTCATCAGTCCTAGGGCCTCTTCGAGCTGTCTAGATTTTGTAGAAGCCTTGTGCACTGGCTGTGTTACCGAGATTGTCACAGGAAGCGGCGAATGTGATGCATGGTGGGCTGTAATGCGTTTCGAATCTTCCGCTTCTTCTTCAGACTTCTGAAGAAGGCATGTTCTTGTTTCCCACTATACAGAGTCGTCTGCTTCGCTCTAAGGGTGCTGCCACCAGGTGTTGTCTGATCACCTCCCCATGGACTTTTATTATGGACTTTTAATGGACTAATTTCCTATATTATGATGTCTTCTTGGTTTAGTTTAATACATCCTTCTAGTGCCACTATACACTTTTTAAAATACTGAAACAAGTGGTGACAACTCTAATGTTTTAAATTGCTACCTAGACAGAGATTCACCTGCTAGAAAGGGTGAATCTCCTCCATTGGGAAACAGACAGCAATAAATACTTCACAGGTGTGCTAAACCTTTCCTGATCTATCCAAAATGTTTTGACTAGAGATACACTTTAAAGGTGATTTATAATTATTGGGTAGAACCCCAATATAAAACTTTTATTCCCTTGTTAAAAAAATGCCACGTGCTATGTTAAAGTGTTACTAAACCTACAACAGTAAAATAAGTCTGTATATACAGTAAAGCATGCTTGTTATACTCACTGTGGAACCGAAGGGGTTAATCCTCTGCATTGTGTATAAAAGCTGTGTGATCCTGTCTCTCTGATCCTCCTCTTCTTCCACTGTTCCCTAATTATTATCTGATAATACAGAGCTTGTGGACAAGCTGCGCATGCTCAGTTTGGTGTGTATTGCTAGAGTTTTTCTTTTTTCTTGGGAGAGTGCATGTCATCAGCACAGGGCCAATCAGCACTGTCCAGACATGTCCAGACAGAGGGTCAGGGGAGAATGAAGGGGAGAATGAAGACTCCTTCTACAAGCTTTACTAGCAACTGATAAAAGTCACAAGGCTGATATATACGGCTGATGAGAAAAGGTATGTAGCAGTTTGTACTTGCTAAAATAATTGCATTTCTGTGTGAGACCAGATATAGCGAATGCAGGTTCTGGATTTAGTAACACTTTACGCTTCCATTTTAAGACTCTGTTAGCTCTATGTACATTGCATTATATAGTGTTACATTGCTAGTGCTACTTAGAGGCTCATTTATAAAGGAGAATGGATATCACTATCGGCTCTCCGGTGTACTTCGCAATACTACTTCATACTGCAGTCCAGACCTAAAATGTGAACTATGGTATGCAACCTGGGGTATCCAAAGGAGTTCTCCCTGAGTTCTGTGATTGGAGGAGAGCCAGTCATGTGGTGACTTTGACATATCATATGACTGAGTTTTCTACTAACTTTTTATTTTTCACCACACACTCTCCATGCACTATTTTGACAAAGCTTGGGAAACCGTTAGGTAATTGCGACTAAAGGTGAGACAAAATAATGTTTGTTGCCCATATTTTGTCACAATTGCTTTTTCTCTGTCACAAATTCACAATAGCTGTTTGTTTTCCATGTATGGTAACAATTAATCCTTTGTTGCATATTGTGACCATTTCCTGTTTCTTTCCTGGTTATTGCTGGGATTGCCCATTTTTTGCTTGCATGTTTATATGCCAGCCTATTTGTTATCTGTGTATGGTCAAGATTGTCCATTGCTGCCACCGTATAACATGGAAGAAACCTATTTTGTCAAAAGTGTTGTTACACGCACATGAACTTTAATGGTATCCCAGTCTTAGTCTGTAGGGTTCATTATTGGGTTGGCCCATCCTTTGCAGCTATAACAGCTTCAACTCTTCTGGGAAGGCTGGCCACAAGGTTTAGGAGTGTGTCTATGGAAATGTTTGAAGCGCATTTGTGCGGTCAGGCACTGATGTTGGACAAGAAGGCCTGGCTCGCAATCTCCGCTCTAATTCATCCCAAAGGTGTTCTATTGGGTTGAGGTCAAGACTCTGTGCAGGCCAGTCAAGTTCCTCCACCCCAAACTTGCTCATCCATGTCTTTATGGACCTTGCTTTGTGCACTGGTGTCATGTTGGAACAGGAAGGGGACATTCCCAAACTGTTCCCACAAAGTTGGGAGCATGACATTTTCCAAAATGTCTTGGCATGTCGATGCCTCAAGAGAACTTAGGGTCCAAGCCCAACCCCTGAAAAACAACCCCACGCCATAATCCCCCCTCCATCAAATTATTTGGATCAGTGCTCAAAGCAAGGTCCATAAAGACACGTATGAGGGAGTTTGGAGTGGAGGAACTTGACTGGCCTGTACATAGACCTCAAGCCAATAGAACACTTTTGGGATAATTTAGAATGGAGACGGCGAGTCAAGTCTTCTCGTCCAACATCAGTGCCTGACCTCACAAATGCACTTCTGGAAGAATGGTCAAACATTCCCATAGACACATTCCTAGACCTTGTGGACAGCCTTCTCAGAAGAGTTAAAGCTGTTATAGCTGCAAAGTGTGGTCCAACTCAATATTGAACCCTATGGACTAAGACTGGAATGCCTCTAAAGTTCATCTGCGTATAAAGGCAGGCGTCCGAAATAATTCTGACAATATAGTGTATCTAATGTCATGTTTCTAGATAATCAGCTAGATAGCTAACCCTTAAGATCCACTGAAACCCCACTTTACCCTTAAAAACACCTTAAAGTGGTTGTAAACACCAGTCAAGAAATCTGAACAAAGCACATACTGTATATCTGTAGTATCTCTCTCCGAAGCTCTAAGTGTTGTTTGTCTCTGGTGCTGCATTCCTCTGTTATCTTCTGAGAAGTGCCATACTCTTTCCATTTTCGGATGATGGATTGAACAGTGTTCCGTGAGATGTTCAAAGCTTGGGATATTTTTTTTTATAACTTAACCCGGCTTTAACCACTTCCCACCTGGCCAATGTATATAAATGGCCAGGTGGGCACTCTCTCTTTCTGAGTGGACGTTCAGGAACGTCCCTCAGAAGGAGGGGGATCGTGCGCCTGCCCATGCAGCGGGGCGATCCCGATGTGGCTCGTTTCACCCGGACACGGTGCATCTCTGATCGGCAGGAGGGCTCTGTGATTGGCCCTCCTGATCACATGACGGCCATGTCCAATCACAGCCATCATGTGATGTAAACACAGAGCCAGTTGCTAGGCAATCGGCTCTACTCTCCTCACACAGAAGTTGTCGGTGAGGAGAGGAGAGGGGATCGCTGCAGCCGGCTGGTGATCAGTGAGTATGAGCTGTTTTATACAGCTTTTTACTCACTGATCACCAGTCTAGTGTCACCACACATGTCACCACACAGTGTAAACACACATGTCCCCAAAACACATGTCCCCAAATAATAAAAACACCTGTCCCCACATATGTCCCACTAAAATCACATGTCCCAATGATTATCTGCACACATATGTCTGTGATCATCTGCGCACATCTGTACATGATCATTTGCATACATATGTCTGTGATCACACGAGCCAATTATTATACACTTAACGGGATTTATTTTACCAAAAACATGTAGCAGAATACATTTTGGCTTATATTTTTGACAAAATTCGATTTTATTGAATTACTTTTAAAATAGAAAGAAGAAAATATAGTTTTTTTTTTTTTCAAATTTCCACTCTTTTTTCGCTTATATCGCAAAAAATAAAAAATGAAGTCATGAATAAATACCACCAAAAGAAAGCTCTATTTGTGCAAACAAAATGATAAAAAATGTATTTGGGTACAGTGTAGCATGACCGCGCAATTGTCATTGAAAGTGCGAGAGCACTGAAAGCTGAAAATCGGTCCTGGAAGCAAGGGGGCGTAAAGTCCCCAGTATTGAAGTGGTTAAACTTGTTCAGAACTGTATCCCTGATCTGTCTGGTGTGTTCTTTGGCCTTCATGATGCTGTTTGTTCACTAAGGTTCTCTAACAAACCTCTGAGGGAATCACAGAACAGCTGTATTTATAATGAGATTAAATTACACACAGGTGGACTCTATTTACTAATTAGATGACTTCTGAAGGCAATTGGTTCCACTAGATTTTAGTTAGGGGTATCAGTGTAAAGGGGTCTGAATATAAATGCACACCACACTTTTCAAATATTTATTTGTAAAAAAAATTGAAAACCATTTATCATTTTCCTTCCTCTTCACAATTATGTGCCACTTTGTGTTGGTCTATCGCATAAAATCCCAATAAAATACATTTCCGTTTTTGGTTGTAGCATGACAAAATGTGGAAAATATCAAGGAGTATGAATGTATGAATACTTTTTCAATGTACTGTATTTTACCAAAATGTGACAATTTGACTGAAATGTTCAGGTTTTTGCTGAAACATTGGTCATTTTGTTCTACTCTGGTAACTTGGATATTTATGTTCTATCCTGCCTAAGCTTTTGGTTGGGAAAAAGTATTATATAACTGGCACGATTTTATGTTAGCAGACACTCTCATTGCACAGGAGGTAGACAAGTAGGTGGCAAAGGCTTGTACCCTGAGTCAATAAACTGCCACAGAAATGTAACAGTGATCACAAACAGTGCTCAAAGGGTGCTTTACTTGCCAGGAGAGCTGAAACCATATGAAGTCTGTATTCAGATAGCACCTTCAGTTTTTAATACTAAAGACTGCTGACTTTTAATAAACACAGAAGTGGCTAGATGTCCATCTAGCCACTTCTGTGTTTATTAAAAGTCAGCAGCTACAAAAAGTGTAGCTGCTGACTTTTAATAAACACACACTAGACTTGTGCAGAACGAAAAAAAAATTTTGTTTTGTTTCGTTTTGTTTCGTTTCAATTAATTAATTACATACATTCTTTTAGTCAAATTTGTTACATTGGTTTAATTCCTTTTCAGAATTAGTTTTGTTTATTTGTATTTGAATCGATTAGAGTTTTGGAATTCGAAAAGTTTTGGCGTTCAAATAGTTTTCGAATACAAATAGTTTTTGAATACAAATAGTTTTCAAATTTGAATCATTTCCAAAGAGAATAAAATAGAATAGAAAATAAAGAAATAGAATAGAAAAAAATATAATAGAATATAAAAGAATATAACAACATACAAGAATATAATATAATAGAGTAAAACAATGAAATAGGATAGAAAATAAAAGAACAGAATAGAAAGGAATAGAATAGAATAAAAAAAAAGAATAGAATAAAAAAATAGAAAGATTATAACCATCTTCTAAAATTAAAAAAGAATAGAAAAGAATAGAATTAAAAAAATATATATAATAGAATATAAATAATATAACCATTTTCCAAAAGTCAAATAGAATCAATTTGAATTTGAATAGAATATAAAATAATCGAGTAGAATAGAATAGAAAATAACACAACAGAATAGAATAGTATAGAATAAATATAACCATCTTCCTATTCTAATCTATTCTTTTCTATTGTATTCAAATTGATTCTATTTGAATTTTGGGTAATTGTTATATTATGTTTATTCTATTCTATTCTATTCTTGTCAGGACTGGGCTCAGCCCTTCCTTCTCAGCTCTGTGCTCAGTTGTCAGTTAATTGCCAAAGACTCATCCTTCCACAGTGACTCACATTGTCTTAATTTCCGGCTCGTCAGCTAGAGCTGCTGGTTATAAAAACTCCTTGGATCAGATCTTCTGTGCCTTTGCCTTGGTCAACATATCTGGACTCTCTCTGCTGTGTTTTCCTGTGAAAAACTTTTGCTTGGCTGACTTCCCTTCTGGTTCCTGATCCTGTTTGCTGCACCCGACTTTGCTGATCCATGGACTCCTGTTTCTCTGGCTTGTTCCGACTACCTGTCCTGGATACCGAACTCTGGCTATGTTTTGACTATGTTTGCTCTGCTTGCAGTTGGGCTTCATACGTCTCTCTGCGGATGAGGGCCTTTAGGAGGAGGGAGAGATTGTGCCTTTATTGTGACCAGGCAGGTCACTTCCTGAAGTCTTGTCCTACCTGTCTGGGAGAACGCTGGCACCTGAGGTCCTGTAGGGGACAGACTTTAGGTGGCTTTGTTACATCCCCAGTTATCCAGAAGGATAAGCCCCTGGTACCGGTTACCCTTTTTTTGTCTGTCTTTGTCTGAGACGTCCATTGAGATACTGGCTCTAATCAACTCTGGGGCTGTTTATAGATAGTGCCTTTGTGTCCAAGCACTCGATTCTGCTGCAGTTTTGTGTCACTCCACTTGCCATTGAGGCTATTGATGGGAGACCACTACAGCCTGCCCAGGTAACTCATGAGACTGCTCTGTTGACCATGGCCGTAGGGGCTCTTCACCATGAGATAATCCAATTCCAAGTAATTTCCTCACCTCATTTTCGGGTGGTTATTGGTTATCCTTGGTTACAGAGGCACAGCCCCCCTTTTGATTAGCTTCATGCTGAGGTTCTTTCCTGGTCACCACAATGCAGGGAGACATGTTTTCTGAAAGTGGCTAAGGTCTTGTGTACCCCTTCACTCTCCGCCCTGCCGGAGGAATACCGCAAATTTTGTAATGTCTTTGACAACGGTCAAGCTGGATGTTTGCCTCCGCACAATGCAGGGAGACATGTTTTCTGAAAGTGGCTAAGGTCTTGTGCACCGCTTCACTCTCCGCCCTGCCGGAGGAACACCGCAAATTTTGTGATGTCTTTGACAACGGTCAAGCCAGTTGTTTGCCTCCGCACCGGTTGTATGATTGCGCAATTGACCTGCAACCTGGTGACATACCCCCTCCTGGTCAGGTCTACCCTTTGTCTGTCTCTGAGGATAAAACCATGGAGGAGTATGTGGCCGACGCACTTTCTCGAGGATTGATCCGTAGATCCTCGTCTCCTGTTGGTTTCTTTTTTGTGAAAAAGATGAATGGTGAACTAAGACCTTGTATTGATTATAGGGGTCTCAATCACATCATGATTAAGAACGCGCATCCGACTCTTTGATTATGGAGTTATTTGACCGCCTCAAGGGAGCAACGTTTTTTATTAAGCTTGATTTGAGAGGGGTATACAATCTTGTGAGGACCAATGAGGCAGACGAATGGAAAACTATGTTTAATACCAGAACAGGCCATTATGAATACCTAGTTATGCCCTTTGGTCTTTGCAACGTTCCGGCAGTTTTCCAGGAATTTATGCCCTTTGAGATTTGTTACAGCTATATGTGGTGGTTTATCTCAACTATAGTCTCATGTTTTACAAGTCCCCAGAGAGCCATCACACAGATGTTCGCCATGTGTTGCAGAGGTTGAGAGATAATAACCTGTATTGAAAATTGGAGAAGTGGGAGTTTCATTGTCAACAGGTTAAATTCCTAGGTTATGTTTCTATGTTATTCTTTTCTATTTGTTTCTATTATATTCTAGTCTATTCTGTTCTTTTATTTTCTATTCTATTTTGTTCTGTTTTACTCTGTTATATTCTATTTCTTTTATGTTCTGTTATATTCTTTTCTATATTTATTAGTTTTTTCTAGTCTATTCCTTTATTTTATTTTCTATTTTATTCTCTTTGGAAATTGGAAAACTTTTCGAATTCGAATTTGAAAACTTTTAGAATTTGAAAACTATTCGTATTTGAAAATTATTCGAAAACGATTCGAAAACTATTTGAATTAGAATTTCGTCCAAATATTTTTTCATTATTTCGGACTTGTTTAAATTCGGTACTATTGTAATTCGGAAATCCGGATACATCCGAATTTCCAAAAAATGAAAATTCATCCGAGTTAAAATTCGGAACAAAATGAACCGCACATGTCTAACACACACTCACCTGTCCCACGGTCCAGTGATGCGGCCTCCCGAAGCCTTGCTCTCACTCCTCTCCACTGTGCCAGCATTGCAAGTGGGGGCACCCGGCTGTGACAGCTTGCAGCTTCACACACGGGTGCGCACTGAGCATGTGCGAGTCCCGCTGCGGTCCTGAATGGCCTGGCAATCTTCTGGGACCTGGGGAGGGGGAGAGGACAACGTCTGCTCGTGGCGCTGCAGCGCTCCGTGCGGAAGTGGGAGCTGGGTTCCTGTCAAAACTAGATACCCCTCCCCCCGGAAGAAAAAAAATGACATGCCAGATGTGGCATGTCAGAGGGTCAGGAGTCCTTAAAGCAGAAGTTCCACTTTTGGGTGGAACTCCGCTTTAAGGTGAAGGACATATTTAATTTAACTGGAGACAAGGTCCCCCCTCTTTCTTTGTCATTTTAATAAAAACTATTAAAAGAGGCAAAAAAATTATCATAGGGACACACAATAAAAGCATGGCACATAATTAAAAACGTCTGAACTTAGGAATATAAGAATTTACGCATTGATATGACCTTGCAGGCACTTGGAACACGTAACCGTATAAGCTTTTAAACATATTAGCAAAAAGACGCATTTGAAGTATAGAAATGACTGCGCTACTAAAGCAAGAATAAGGAGACACCAGCTTTAAATATGAGTTATGATTGCCACACAAGATGTTAAAGCATTATAAAGCTTTACTTAAAAAGTGTCTAATAACTGGCCCTTGGATGGAATACAATATAAGGTGTTTGTGGTTTAGATAGAGTCATACTGCTAAAATTACTGTACCATTGAGCAGTGCTTGATCTGCAGCACATCCTGCTGGGGTTACTGGCAAGAAATGCAAATAAAGCAAGTAAAATCAGTCAAGCTTAACATCTTCTCCTCGTGGCACTTTATTTTTTAAGTGAATGGAGGCATTTATAGGCAGAATTTCAATGCAGTATTGTCAACTGGAGATTTTCAGCCTGTTCATTTAATTTACTAGCAAGAATTGTATTTAAAGTATTAAATTATCCTTACGTACAGTCTGTAGTGCCATCTGGTGGTGGAACACCAATTTGTATTCTAAAACTGCATAACATTGTAGAACAAGCATGAAAAAGTATCATTTTATATGTTTGTCTAATGTTGCTTATCTTCTTGATAAATGTATCTCAAATGTTTTTTTTTTTTTCATTTTTTTAACATAATTAATCTAATTGTATTAGTTTATCATATTATTTCTAAAGCTAAAACTACTCTGGCTATTTGATTTCATAGGTATACTCAAAGACACTGTGGTTGGTTTGCTAAAGGCAAATATTATGTTTGTTTTACAAGGAATTCATCACTTAGCAAGAAAAATGTTCCTTAGCTTAGAGAATGTGTTTTAGAGTCACTTTGTAAAGTTTACCTAATCATGTGCAAGATAAAAAAAAAAAAAGTTATTTTGTTTGTAACTTGATTGGATGATGGAAGTCAGCAGGGCTTCACCAAATTCACTAAGCTGGGGGAACGTTTCTTTCAAAGTGAAAACACTCTAACAAAGGGATCAGTCTATTTGCCTTTACTTAATCAACACTTATTGTAATTTTCAATAAAGTCTTATCCACCCAAACTAATTTGGGCCATAAATGTGTTTGTTTGTTTTTTTAATCAGGGGGTTAAATGAAAATATGGCTTGATTCCCCTATCTACACACTCAATGTGGATGGGAAAATTCTCTATTGTATTCTGATGTATAGAGTGCGGAAACTCAGTGGAACAACGCTGCACTCCATCATCAGTTTCGCCTAGGATTATCAGATGCTCTCTTGACAGAGTGGGGGTGCCAACATCCCTGGAAGATCTTGTCATCCAGATCGATCAGCCTCTACTGGAAAAACAATCTGAAAAGACTAATAGAACCCCTCTGGTACCTTCAAAGACTGACATTCCAGTTTTCTCATCTGCTGTTTAGACACAAAATGTGCCCTCCACAATATGGGGATGAGTACACCAGCTCCAGCTGCTGTCTTGGATCTTTATTAGATAGATTGATAGCAACAAGAGCCATTGGCTCCCGCTGCTGTCAATCAAATCCAGTGACAAGGGAGCCTGGGGGGCAAGGCCGAGTCCTGCTGTCTGTGTCAATGGATGCAGCAGCAGGACTTGGCACTGCGCCCGCACGAGTGCACCCATGGAAAGCGGCTCCCCATGGGGGGCACTCGTTGAAGAGGAAGAGCCAAACCTCCCCTCCCTTTTCCTCTGGGAGTAACTTCACACCTCATATTGCATTCCATTACACCAACATACATCATCACCAAGTGCACTTATCCCCTTGAATTAGGAAAAATGCTGTTACTAAATCTGGCACATCCTTTCAACTTTTTTTTTTCTTTTTTACCAGCTACCCGTATCTCTCTATTTTTACTTTTCAGCACTATGGATGAATGGCAAAATCTTTTGGTGAAATTTCATCAAAGCTCCCTAAATTCGCTCTCTTATTGACTACAGTGATTTTTGCCCAAAAGTTTGATGAAATCAATTACACCAAAATGTATATTTTTCCTCTAGGGCAAATTAATTTACCAGTTTGTATTCATAATGTACAGTAGTTCACAGTGAATATTCTTGTTCTGGCTGGAGCAAAACTGTCTTGCCACTGGCCAATTTCTATCAAGCTCTTATTTAAAAATCAATGTACCCCAAAATAAATGAAAAGCTCAAAAATAATACCCCTTGAAACAAAAGCCCTGAAAAAACAACAAAAAAAACAACAGTTTAATCCAAAATAAAGGCCCTATCAATGTAAAATAAAAAAAATATACCTCCAAAATTAATGAAAACTCCAAAGGCCATGCAGAAAACAAAAAAGTTTGCTATGCACAAGACAGCAACCAAAAGTGACTGCTGACCTCGATAGAAGATTTGCCTGTTTGCCTTTAGTAAATCAACCTTTTTGGCTGTTCTGTGTCAACCCTTTTAAAGTGAGTGGTTTGGTCTATCCAAAAGCTTTTTTACTGGCCCTGGTAAGTATGCTGGCCATAGTTCAAAGGTCATACAGTACATTATTGTTTTGAAAAATGCTTTAGGGGGAACAAAAATTCACCAGGATCACAAATCTCAGAGCCTTGGTGGTGGCAAATGCAAACCTCATTCCTATAGTATACTATTAGAAAATAAGGAATGCCCACTTTCTGTCCTTTTACTTATATCAATATTGCTATAATTCCCATTAATCCATTATAGCCTCTACCTTGCTCTAATTCTGCTTCAAGATCAAGTTTGCATTCTGGACACAAGTCTGTTTCAGTTCTTTGCCTGCTATCCTAATGACACAGCAGCATGTGACAACTCACAGGTAATGTTGTAATATTGTAATATCAATGATGTATTGATGCATTCCTATCTGGCTTCACTTCCCCAGTGCTAACTCCTGAGATATCTTTCTCCACAAAGTGGGAGGTGAAGGGGTTGTGAGATCAAACTTTTAATTTCTGCAGGTTCTTGATTTGTCAAATGTATAGTGCAATGGGACCATTACATATGAGCCAGATAGCAGGCGCTATATTTATATTTTGGATGTATTTTTTTCTCATAATAATCACATCATTTGGTTAATAATAACAAAAAAGGAGAAACCTGTATGAACTATTATCATTCACTAGTATCTCAACAACATGAACTCTAAAAGTGGCTATGTTTACAACAGCTTTAAAGCTGGTAATGAAGATGTACATGACTGGTCAATTAGGATGAACACAGTGTTACATTATTTAGTATGATAATTAAACAGCGTAGTAAGCTTGGATTTCACACACACACACACACACACATATATATATATATATATATATATATATATATATATATATATTTATATATCCACTTCAATACCGGGCCTATTCTGGCACTTCTCTCCTTCATGTAAAAATCATATTTTTCTTGCTAGAAAATTACTCATAACCCCCAAACATTATATATGTTTTTTTAGCAGACACCCTAGGGAATAAAATGGCGGTCATTGCAACTTTTTATCTCACACGGTATTTGCGCAATAATTTTTCAAACACCTTTTTAAAAAAAAAAAAAAAAACGGTTTCATGAATTAAAAAATAACAAAACAGTAAAGTTAGCCCAATTTTTTATATAATATGAAAGATGATGTTATGCCAAGTAAATAGATACCTAACATGTCACGCAATAAAATTGCTCACAGTCATGGAATGGTGCCAAACTTCGGTACTTAATTATCTCCATAGGCACCGCTTTAAATTTTTTTGCAGGTTACCAGTTTAGAGTTACAGAGGAGGTCTAGTGCTAGAATTGTTGCACGCGCTCTAACGCACACGGCGATACCTCACATGTGTGGTTTGAGCAGCGTTTACATATGTGGGCGGGACTTACGTGTGCGTTCGCTTCTGAGCGCGAGCTACCAGGGACAGGGGTGTTTTACATTTTTTTTTTATAATTTTTTTTCATTTTACTTAATTTTTTTTATTTTTACACTTTAAAAAAAAAGATTTTTGGATCACTTTTATTCCTATTACAAGGAATGTAAACATCCCTTGTAATAGGAATGTATGTGACAGGTCCTCTTTATAGAGAGATGTGGGGTCAATAAGACCCCACATCTCTCTTCCAGGCTGGAAAGCATGAGATCGGTAAAAAAAAATTCACCGATCTCATGCTGACAGCCGCGAGTTTACTTCCGGGTACCGGGCGCGACGTCATAACGTCACACCCGGGCCTCCATAAATATGTTATTATATCTTTTCATGTGACAACTAAGAAGAAATTACATTTTGCTACAATGTAAAGTAGTGAGTGTACAGCTTGTATATCAGTGTAAATTTGTTGTCCCCTCAAAATAACTGCTGTCAACAAAAGTGAGTGCTGCAGAGGTTGAAGGGATGGGGGTCAGCCTTTCAGTGCTCAGACCATATGCCACACACTGCATCAAATTATTGGTCTGCATGGCTGTCCTCCCAGAAATAAGCCTCTTCTAAAGATGATGCACAAGAAAGCCCGCAAACAGTTTGCTGAAGACAAGCAGACTAAGGACATGGATTACTGGAACCATGTCCTGTGGTCTGATGAGACCAAGTTAAACTTATTTAGTTCAGATGGTGTCAAGCGTGTGTGGCAGCAGCCAAGTGAGGAGTACAAAGACAAGTGTGTCATGGCTACAGTCAAGCATGGCGGTTGGAATGTCATGGTCTGGGGCTGCATGAGTTCTGCCCGCACTGGGGAGCTACAGTTCATTGAGGGAACCATGAATGCGAACATGTACTGTGACATACTGAAGCACAGCATGATCTCCTCCCTTCAGAGACTGGGCCGCAGGGCAGTGTTCCAACATGATAACGACCCCAAACACACCTCCAAGACAACCACTGCCTTGCTAAAGAAGCTGAGGGTAAAGGTGATGGACTGGCCAAACATGTCTCCAGACCCAAACCCTATTGAGCATCTGTGGGGAATCCTCAAACCAAAGGTGGAGGAACGCAAGGTCTCTAACATCTAGCTCTGTGATGTTGTCATGGAGGAGTGGAAGAGGACTCCGGCGGCAACCTGTGAAGCTCAGGTGAACTTCATGCCCAAGAGTGTTAAGACAGTGCTGGAAAATAATGGGGGCCACACAAAATATTGACACTTTGGGCCCAACTTGGACATTTTCACTTAGGGGTGTACTCACTTTTGTTGCCAGCGGTTTAGACATTAATGGCTGTGTGTTGAGTTATTTTGAGGGGACAGCAAATTTACACTATATAAACAAAAAAGAATTGCGCTAGGCGTGTGAAGATGTATATCAATAATTAAAAAAATATTAAAAAATACCGTGAAGGTTGTCCTGCAGCTGGAAACTAATAACCCTCATATAGGGCACAAAGTCGATGTGTAAAAAGAAAAAGTGCAGCGCTGGATAATAAATACAAATGTGTAAATTCCTAATAACACAAATAGGCAATAGTGCTGATAAACCCAGATAATGTGAATAAATGTATGGCCACATATAAAAAACAAATCTGGTGTTCAAATGTTCAAAGAAAAAGTTCATAAGTGAAAGTCCAAACAATCATATGTGAAGGTTATTCTTGTGTAGATGCATCCAAAATGCACTCCATGGAATACTTGTCACCGCCCGCGCTGCCCGTCACCACAGAATAAAGCAAAAGGGGAGGCTTACCAGAAAGCCAGCGACCGCCCTTATTCAGGGGGGTCAAACTGTGCTTAGTAGAACAGCCTTGGTGCTGTTAGATGTCACCAGCTTCCCATTCGATACTCGATCGACCACTGCGATTCTCCTGTGTGGCGGACTCCCGCGGAACTCTTTTTCTAAACAGCAACTATGCAGGATGGACTTCTGCAAGCATTTGGCTAATAGGATGAGGTGTCCTCACCATACATGTATTCACATTATCTGGGTTTATCAGCACTATTGCCTATTTGTGTTATTAGGAATTTACACATTTGTATTTATTATCCAGCGCTGCACTTTTTCTTTTTACACAGCAAATTTACACTGTTATACAAGCTGTACACTCACTACTTTACATTGTATCAAAGTAATTTCTTCAGTGTTGTCACATGAAAAGATATAATAAAATATTTACAAAAATGTGAGGGGTGTACTCACTTTTGTGAGATAGTGTATATATAGACTGCCAGTGCATTCCAACCCCCCCCCCCCCCCAAATGACCCCTTTTTTGGAATGTAAACACAGGTATTTGCTGAGAGGCATGTTGCGTGCATGAAAGATTTAATTTTTTTCCACAAGTTTTTGGAAAATTACAATTTTATTTTTGTTTACACAAAGGTGTCACTTTAATAAGATATTTCTCAAACATACAATGGGTTTATGTGAAATGACACCCCAAAACAGATTCTGCTACTTCTGTCAAGTATGGGAATACCACATGTGAGAGATTTCTTCGACAGTCTAGCCACGAACAGGACTACCTATTTCAGTTCCTGACTGCCTATAACAGTTTTGGAGGCCCTGACATGCCAGGATAGTACAAAACACCCCCCCCCCCAAATTACCCATTTTTGGAAAGTAGACACCCAAAGGTATTTTCTGAGAGGCATGTTGAGGCATGGAAAATTTTATTTTTTGCCACAAGTTTTTGGAAAATTACAAAAAAAATTCTTTATTCAAAGTTGCAACTTTAATAAGATATTTCTCACACATACCCTAGGTATATGTGGAATTACACCCGAAAAACACATTCTGCTACTTCTCCCGAGTACGGGAATACCATGAGAAACTTTTTGGCAGACTAGCCACGTACAGGACTCCGTAATCCAATAAGCACCTTCAGGCTTTTAACCACTTGCTGACCAGTGCATGACGATATACATCGGCACAATGGCACGGCTGTGCAAATGGGTGTACAAGTACACCCTTTAAGATGCGGCATTGTGACGCACGCCTGCCGCGTACTCCGTGATCGTGCCCATGGACTCGATGTCTGTCGGGGGCCAGCGATCGTGTCACGGAACGGCAGAACGGGGAAATGTAAACAAGGCATTTCCCCGTTTTGCCTAGTGACATGATATATATATATACCGTATTTATCGGCGTATAACACGCACTTTTTTCCCCTTAAAATCAGGGGGAAATCGGGGGTGCGTGTTATATGCCGATCCTCCGCCGATTATGAGCCTTTTGGCCATTCTCGCAGCTTTCGGCCGCTCTCGTCAGCTTTCGGCCGTTCTCAGAAGCTTTCAGCCATTCTCGGAAGCTTTTGGCCGCTTTCGGCCATTCTCGGCGGCTCTCGCAGTCCCGCCTGAGCCGCCGAGAACAGCCGAGAGCTGCCGAGAATGGCCAAGAGCTGCCGAGAACGTCCGAAAGCCGACGAGAGTGGCCGAAACCCGACGAGAGCAGCTGCAAGCTGAGAACTACCGAGCGCCGCCAAGATACACAGGACATCCGGCTCTGTATCTCGGCGGCGCCATTTTTAAATTCTGAAAATGACACTTGGGCATTGATGCAGGGGGAACTGACAAGGCTGCTGACATGGCTGCAGGGGGAACTGACAAGGCTGCTGACATGGCTGCAGGGGGAACTGACATGGCTGCTGACATGGCTGCAGGGGGAACTGACAAGGCTGCTGACAAGGCTGCAGGTGGAACTGGCAAGGCTGCTGACAAGGCTGCAGGTGGAACTGACAAGGCTGCTGACAAGGCTGCAGGTGGAACTGACAAGGCTGCTGACAAGGCTGCAGGTGGAACTGACAAGGCTGCTGGTGGACACTGACAAGGCTGCAGATGGATACTGATAATGCTGCATTGATGGGCATTTAAATGTAAGTTTTTTTCCTTTAAACTTCCCTCCCAAAAGTTTTTTTCCTTAAAATTCCCTCCTAAACTTGGGGTGTGTGTTATACGCCGGCGCATGTTATACGCTGATAAATATGGTGTGTGTATATATATATATATAGTGATGTTGGGTGAGTCCATGGCAGTCGGTTTTCAGGTTTAAGGGCGTGGCAGCCCATTCTTTATAAAATTTTATACACAGGATTGCTCACACAGGGGTTCTTCTCCAACAAATGAGAAAATGCCAAGCCACCTGGCTCTTAGGCTGACTCTGTCTCGGTTTGTAGTTCCTTGCTGCCCAGGCCTACTCCTGGCCTTAATAGGATTCGCCTGCCCCCCTGGGTTTGCTCACTGTCCCCAAGACTTCAGGACCACTCTAGCCCCCTTGGACTTGCTAGCTGCTTCAGCTCTCCCAGCCACCCAGACCCTCTTCTGGTCTCCCAGGGCTGTGTAGCCAACACAAACTTCCCAGTCCTTCATACCAGAAGTACCCCCTCACCAGGGATGTAGTCTCAGAAAGAGACAACCAGTATCTCTGACAGTTCTTTGAATCCAAATAGCAGCCACTACTTACACTCCAACTTCCACCACCTCCTGCTCTCACCAGCCCATCATTATATGGGCTGTGTGCACCTGGACACACACCCTGCTGACTGTCCACAACACCTCGACACAGGGTTGGAGATCCCATCCCACCCATGACTCTTAAGAATCTCCAAACTACAGAGCTCCATCCAGAGATAGCAAAATCCGAAGAACGCTGCCAGAGCAGTTTTCTCCTCTCAAAACCTAAGCTCTATAGCTCTGCAGTCAGCCGACATGCAAACTCTGTGTCCTTTTTCAACCTATGTCCATAGTGACAGAGCCTTGCCGTGTCACTATATATCTATATATATAGCCCCAATAGTACTTTGTGCACAAGCACTAAACATCGATATTTGGTGTCTCATTAGTGGTTCTAAAGAAAGAAGCACACAACAGTCCATTCATTGTAATAAGTCTCCTTTCTTATTTACAGCCTGCTTAGAAGATTGTTTAATCAATATTAAAGTCAATTTCAGGTACTATCCAGTAAGGCAATTAAATGACTGTGAGCATGAAAAGTAATTGTTTACAACACCTATAATATTAACATTTCAGCAATTAGAAACAGCAGTATTGTAAGGATGTAAGAACATGTATTTACCTGTCTTGTTTAGCACATACCTTCTAAATTTATTAAAATATTGTTTACAACTTATTTTATTCTGTTTGTATCTATAAAACCAATGGTTATTTAGATACACTCTTGTTTCAATATTTGTTGTGCATACTTTTTTTTGAACATCATTAGCGCTTAACAGTATATTATTGTTAATATAGTTATTTTTATTCTCAATACCAACAACCTTATTCCTTCACATTGTTGCTAAACAACCGTGCTACCCTTGAATAGCTCTGTAGTATCTCAGTACCTCTGCAGGTCAAACCAAAGCATATCTTCATAATGAGGTTATAGTACTTTCGTACTAAAGTGTATCTTTAGCCAGTTTTGAAAAAGAAGGGGAAGAGTTACAGCTCTATCATGTTTTACTTCTATCCAGGACTCCATTGAAGAGATTTTCCGTCACTTCACCAGAGTCCTGGTGACAACTTTTTATTTACCAGTCAAGAAGTGAGGGAAAAGCTGCACAATCAAACAATACTAAAAAGTAACAGGGGTTCTAGACTTTCCCTACTAAACATAAAAAGTATTTTTTACTTCTGTTGATGTTACTGCTGGAGAGTTTCCTCACTTCCTGTCTGGTACAACTTTATCACCGGAACAGGAAGTGAGGGGTAATCGCCCTAATAGACCCCCTATGCTCCTAATATCATACCAAGGCACTACAGAAATAACAACTTTACGCTATTACTATTATTTATTAAAGTAGACCTAAAGGCAAAACTATTTTTTTTTAATAGAGTTAGGGCAGGATGTAGTTCCAGACAGTTTTATTTTTGCAATCTGTGTCCTACTGGGGATATTTCCCTTCAATTCCTGTCCCATAACCAAAACAGGAAGTGAGAGGAAATCCCTCCAAAGTGAAAGAATCTCTGGTTGTCACCAAAACTAGATTTCCTGTTCTGGGTACAGCCCAAAATTCATTTTTTTCTTTCTCTTTTGGTGATAATGGTAAACATGACAAATAGAGAGTGTGAAGCTCCGTAACGGGGGCACAAAAGTTTGCCTTTAGTTATATTTTAAAGTAACAATAGTAAAGGTTGTAGACTTTTCCATCTGAGCTCACAACTTTATGCAGATTAATCAAACAGAGGATGATATCTAAATATTTGTACATCAACTGATCTTTTAGGTACATGGTGTGTTATTAGAAATATAACTTAAATATAAGATATTAGCCAATGACCTCTGTTCCTCCTGGCATCTCTTTGGCATCTGTCTGACTAAATGTCTTGCATTTTGGTGTTGACGGAACATTTATTAGTTAAAATGCATGGCCTTTCCAATTGTTGGTCACTAAAGCATGTTTAACCACCTCAGTACAGTGCATTTTCACCCCCTTCCTGACCAAGCCATTTTTCAGCTTTCAGCGCTGTCGCACTTTGAATGACAATTGCGCAGTCATACAACACTGTACCCAAATGAAATTGTTATCATTTTTTCCCCACAAATAGAGCTTTCTTTTGGTGGTATTTGATCATCTCTGCGTTTTTTATTTTTTTGCGCAATAAACAAAAGAAGAGCGACAAATTAAAAAAAAAAAAACAATATTTTTTATCTTTTGCTATACTAAATATCCCCAAAAAATATATAAAAAAAACATTTTTTTTTTCCTCAGTTTAGGCCGAAACGTATTCTTCTACATATTTTTGGTAAAAAAAATCGCAATTAGAGATTATTGATTAGTTTGCGCAAAAGTTATAGCGTTTACAAAATAGGGGATAGTTTTATAGCATTTTTATTAATATTTTTTTTTTTTACTAGTAATGGCGGCGATCAGTGATTTTTATTGTGACTGCGACATTATGGCGGACACATCGGACAATTTTGACACATTTTTTGCACCATTGTCATTTATACAGCAATCAATGCTATTTAAATGCATTGATTCCTGTATAAATGACACTGGCAGTGAAGGGGTTAACCGCTAGGGGGCGGGGAGGGGTTAATTATGTTCCCTAAGAGTGATTCTTACTGTAGGGGGAGGGGACTCACAAGGGGAGGAGACCGATCAGTGTTTCTCTGTACAGAGAACACACCATCGGCTCCTCTCCCCTGACAGGACCGTTGATCAGTGTGTTTACACACACAGATCCACGGTCCCGCTGTGTTACCGGGCAATCGCGGGTGCCCAGCGGACATCGCGGGTGCCCAGCGGACATCGCGGCCGCTGGGCACGCACATCGAGTGCCCAGTGACACGGCGAGAGCGCGTGCACGCTCCCGGCGGCGCGCGCGCGCGCTCCCTGGAGTGCACTGAAGGGCGGACGTCATATGACGCCCTCCCGCGCTGAGAGCTGCGCCGCCTGGCCGTCATTTGACAGCCGGCGGTCGCAAGGAGGTTAAAGAACTTTATCCCAGATTTCCTTATGTTTGGTTATGGGTTCCTTACTGTATCTGAAGAGTGTGCAGATCCAAGACATAACATGACTACTAGGATGTTGTTTAGGGCATGCCTTAAATAAAAAAAAAGATTGATTCATGATGTAGCTTTGAAGCTGTAAGTATGCCCATATAAGTAGGGTTTTTTCCTGAGCTGGCATAAATAGTATCAGTTTCTCATTTACTAGAAAATTAGCTCCAACTGGTGAGCATGTTTTGTGGTCATTAGGTTTTTCACTTCCCACGGTAATTGTCTGTTAGAGGAGTCAATGCACCAGGCAAATTGCACATTTGTAGGGCCTAGTGTGCATTAACACGGCCTGTACCCCAAAGAGAAGCTTAACAGATAGACATAAGGAGTATATGCGTGTGAAAAAATAATAGATTTTATTTAGGGCAGCAAGCCCAGAGATAGGTCAAGTAAATGGGTGGATAAACATACAATTTTACAGTTTTACAAGACGGTCTGTATACATAGAGTCATGGATAACCATAAACATGTACAGAAATGCAAAAAAACAAATTGTACAACAACTTGCAATAATATCGGGGTCTTTCAGGAAAATGCCGACATGTTTCGGACGGGCGTCCTTTTTCAAGGCAATATCTGTTCCTGTATTTGCTCAATAGTACTGTATGAGACAGAGTAGGGTCATTAGTATACAACACATTGTATAGGTAAGTATAAACCTGTAATTGCACCAGTCAATGGTAATGGTACTATTAGTGTCAAAAAGGGAGTATATTAATGCAAAGTCATATTACCTGGTGAAGAGAGAGCTTGAGATGCAATATAGCACAGCGCCGGCAGGAAAGTGTGGTAACTAGTCCCACCATTGTGATGCTTATATGTATGTAATGATTGATATCAGCTGTGCAGACCCTGGTGAGGGGTGAGTGCACTCACCCCTCACCAGGGTCTGCACAGCTGATATCAATCATTACATACATATAAGCATCACAATGGTGGGACTAGTTACCACACTTTCCTGCCGGCGCTGTGCTATATTGCATCTCAAGCTCTCTCTTCACCAGGTAATATGACTTTTTTACTTTATGCAACCCCCTTTGCATTAATATACTCCCTTTTTGACACTAATACCACCCTATCTACTCCCTTGATTCTCCAGCCATACATCATTTCTGGCCCAGGCACACATAGCCATTGCAACTTCCCAGTGCATGGCTTGGAGATCTTGCAGCCTTTCAAATGCCTAGCAGCCGTTTGCTTTTAATAGCACAAGACCCACTGTATACCCTGTGGATACATTGAGACCTTACCTCTGTACCCCTAGACCATTGGGCCATCACAAGCCCCTCCAAAGCTTTGCAAGTGAGTACCATTACCATTGACTGGTGCAATTACAGGTTTATACTTACCTATACAATGTGTTGTATACTAATGACCCTACTCTGTCTCATACAGTACTATTGAGCAAATACAGGAACAGATATTGCCTTGAAAAAGGACGTCCGAAACATGTCGGCATTTTCCTGAAAGACCCCGATATTATTGCAAGTTGTTGTACAATTTGTTTTTTTGCATTTCTGTACATGTTTATGGTTATCCATGACTCTATGTATACAGACCGTCTTGTAAAACTGTAAAATTGTATGTTTATCCACCCATTTACTTGACCTATCTCTGGGCTTGCTGCCCTAAATAAAATCTATTATTTTTTCACACGCATATACTCCTTATGTCTATCTGTTAAGCTTCTCTTTGGGGTACAGGCCGTGTTAATGCACACTAGGCCCTACAAATGTGCAATTTTTCTATGTGAGAAGCGATAGACCCCCCTGCCACCACTCACTTGCTCACCAAATATTTTACCATGCACCAGGCAAAATTGTTTTCCTAAAAGGTTATTATTGTTGGGCATATTTTGGATTTTTATAGAGGTCAGTAACTGCTAGGGATGGGCCCGGTGTTCGATCCAAACCCATGTTCGAATCGAACATCGGGCGCTCGCCTGTTCGGCGAGCCCAGAACTATTTGGGCCGCTCGCATCAAATTCGTGTGATGCGAGCGGCCCGCAATGCACTGTGCCAGTTGCAGTGCATTGCTGGCTGATGATTGGCCAAGCATCCACTGTGACCCGCATGCTTGGCCAATCAAAGAGCCCGCGGCGAGGAGAGCAATAACTGGCCACAGGCAGGATGCCTGTGGCCAATTATAGCTCAGGGGGTTTAGTACACGCCTCACAGTATAAAAGGCCGCCGCGCCGGCGGCCTCGCATATTGTGTTGTGTTCCAGCGTCAGTGTTATGTGCTGCTGACTGCTGACATTATGTGCTATGATTCTGGGGATTAGTGTGTGCGTGCTGTTAGTACAGCATTGCAGTATCACATCTGGGGGGGTGTCTATAGTATGCCTGTGAAGGGGCGCATGTTTCCTGTGCTTAGAACTGTCATTGTGTCATTTGTCATTTTTCTTTGCAGGAAAAAAAGCTATTTAAAATCACTCGTGGCTAATGAATTGACGGCTCCCGTAACACAGAGAAGAGTCATTCATTGAAAGCCATTCATAAAAAAAAAGTCATTGATAAAAAATAATTTTTTTTAAAAAAAAAAGCGTGGAGGTCCCCCCAAATTCAATAACCAGGCCCTTCAGGTCTGCTATGGATATTAAGGGGGACCCCAGCCAAAAAAAATGGCGTGGGGTCCCCCTCAAAATCCATACCAGACCATTGAGGTCTGGGATAGATTTTAAGGGGAACCCCGGCCAAAAAAACCCCCAAAAAAATGGCGTGGGGTCCCCCTCAAAATCCATACCAGACCCTTATCCGAGCACGCAACCTGGCAGGCCGCAGGAAAAGAGGGGGGACGAGAGCGGCCCCCCCTCCCTCCTGAACCGTACCAGGCCACATGCCCTCAACATTGGAAGGGTGCTTTGGGGGTCTGAGACCACCAAAGCACCTTATCCCCATGTTGATGAGGACAAGGGCCTCGTCCCCACAACCCTGGCCATTGGTTGTGGGGGTCTGCGGGCGGGGGACTTATCGGAATCTGGAAGCCCCCTTTAACAAGGGGACCCCCAGATCCCGCCCCCCCCGTGTGAAATGGGTTCTGTGACATCGCAAGGGGGCGGGGTCACCATGTGACATGAGCATGTGACCCTGTCCCCATGTCCCTATATAAGTCCCAGCGCAGCGCGGCTCTGGCATTCCGGGCAGAGACAGCGACGGGTCAACATCGGAAGAAGAAGAAGAACAAGAACAAGAAGAACAAGAAGAAGAAGGCGCCGGCGGCGCGGAAAACGACCGCCGCAAGAACAGAAGAGACCCCCGGAAGACCCCGGAAGACCCCCGAAGGCGGACCGAGACCCCCAGACGATGGCGGCAACGACGAAGAAGATAGCCGGACTTCTCCGCTCGGTAAAAGAGCTTGGTAAATGGCGGAGGAGTCCGGCGAGAAGACCCCCAAGACGGAAGAAGACCCCCGGAGCAGTGCAATAAAATATTTTTTTCAAAAGTGTGGGTGTTTTTTTACTTTACATTTTACACCTTAGGTGAATGGGTAGGGGTACATCGTACCCCATACTCATTCACATAGGGTGGGGGGCCGGGATCTGGGGGCCACCTTATTGAAGGGGGCTCCCAGATTCCGATAAGCCCCTGCCCGCAGACCCCGACAACCAACGGCCAGGGTTGTCGGGAAGAGACCCTTGTCCTCATCAACATGGGGACAAGGTGCTTTGGGGTGGGGGGCACCCCCCCTTGTTGAGGGCATCCGGCCTGGTACGGCTCAGGAGGGGGGGCGCTCGTTCGTCCCCACCCCTTTCCTGGCCGGTCAGGCTGCGTGCTCGGATAAGGGTCTGACATGGATTTGGGGATTCCCTTTAAATCCATGCCAGGTGACGGAGCTAGCGCGCCGGAATTTACTGCCTACGCTAGCTACGTAACCTGAAGTCACGTGCTAAATGAACGGACTTGCCGATGAGCGGCAAGTCCGTTCATTTTCAAAAGTCCGGCGGACTAGCCTACTAACGGCGGGATTGTCTGCCGGACTGCCAAGTCCAGCGAATAATTTTAAAACCAAACTTAAAACTTTGGTCCGCTGGACTTTGGCGCCAAAAATTCCGCCGGCGCCCACACACGAGGGGATTGTCCGCTGGACTTGAGTCCAGAGTATAATCCCGCGGGATTGTCCCTTGGTGTGTACGCCGCATAAGGAGTACTTTTTACTTATTCACAAAAAAATTGCATATGCACACAAATCTGGCCATCTAGTTTACCTGTTCAGGGAACTGAAAACAGATCAAACTCAAAGCCAACCTGAACCTGAAACTTATTCTTTTTGGAGTTTGGTTTTGTGAAGTATGTGATTTAGACATCTCCGCATAAGTTGGTATATGTTCTTACTGCAGGTTGCACAAACCAGCATTTAATAGCTTGTGAAGGCAGCCTAGAAAAAGATGTATAGTAATAGGGATCAACATAAAACACAAAGTAATATGAAATATGGTCACTAGTTTCTGTATTGAAGTTTACTGATTTGACATGGCATACAGGTAAATTAAGATGATGCACACAAAGATCTATAGGGTCACAGATAGATATAGATATTTGCAGGAAGGGAAAAGTTGTATGCTACAACATTTGTAATTGGAGAACTATAGGTCAACAGTGAGGGTAGAAACTACTTATCACTTATGCTTGGTGACACACAAATAACAAAATTGTGCAGGTAATGCAAAGTGTGTTATGAAGTAAGTGTTAACATCTGGTTAAAGTGGGACTGAAATGTTAATTGTGCCTAAGTAGTACCCTGAAATATATATATATTTTTTGAATTCCTCCTGAAAAATAGCAGTGTACCTCCTAGTATGTGAGTGTATCTGGCAGTGTAAATTTCAGGCACCAGTCTCTGGCAGCTACTCTCAGGAGATTTTTAAAGTGATATGTCATAATTTCACTTCTATTGAGAGGTTAAGAATCAAGGCATTGCTTTAAGGTTTAGGTAAAAATTCAGATTTAGGGGGGATTAGTGTTAGATGGACTTTGTAACATCGGTACACTTACTGTAGGTGAGATAAAGGGTTTATTTGTTCTCAGTATCAAGAGTTCCACTGTGAAAATGAACACATTTGGGGGGTTTAATACAATCTTTATGATTAATCTTTACATTTTCCTTTTTGTGCATCCTTTCATCTGAAGTGTACTTTACATTCACTGTTCAATTCATGCCAGGGATCTCCCCACTATTTGTCAGTGAGACAGTATCCTTCTTTCAAAGATTTTTATTTGTTCAAAACAAAAATACATTAAATACACTATTTCCAATGAGGCAATAAAAGGGACATTGTGGTTGCACATAAGATAAGCGGATACAGAAATGTAAGACCGTTTGCTCTGGGTCGGTTTCGTATTCCTTGTGTGACACTCGCGCTTTTGATAACTGTATCCGGATTTTGGGTGGAGTACTCCCGGCACCCCTATTGAGATCATACTGTGCCTGGAGGACCACCCCCAAATATCCAGAGAAAAACAATAACTATGGATAAGCATTGAGCTTTGCATAGGGAGAAGGAGTACTGGTACCAAACCTTCACGCCCCGTGGGAAGGGCCCTTTGACAGAATGTCCTAAAGGTGTCCTAAAGGTTTTCAAACCTCATTGTGGTACACAAACTCACTACAAAGGACCCCATGCTGGGATATGCAATGAAGTAAGTCCCACCCTAGGTTTCAATACTTAAACTTCCCGGGACCATTCAAGGCTTCTGCATCACTAGGATAGGATTTTCATTAAAGGGGACTGGCTTAGGAAAGCTAACAAATCAGAAGTCACGCTAGGCCAGCCTATGGGGCATCGCCATTAAGGGATATACTCAGAGAAAATGGCGGCAACTTTATCTTTCGGGGATACCAGCCAGCAGAAGATGGAGCCTAGGTAGGATGGCAGCTAGCAGGGGAAGGTATGCCCTGCTACTTGTAACTAAATATGCTTGTAGATCACGGTCTGAAGGAAAATACCCTATATTCCTTCATGTATTTTATGCCTTGATGTAAGACCATAGCTAGAGATTTGTGTATTAGCTAGACTTTTAACTACCTTTAATAAATGCTATTATATTTAAAGCTTTTCCTCCTGGTCAATAGAACTCTTATTTAACCCATATCATATTTTGTGAGTAATAAATCAGAAATAGAGATTTTAGAGGTTAACAGTAGGTAGTGTTGAGTTGAGGGTCTAAGGGGGATCCCAGGGATTTTGCATTGAAGAATTTTGCCATGTATGCGGCCAGGGTGTCAGCAAAAGCCTTGTAATACGGTACTGAAAGGCCATCAGGTCCAGGGGCAGAACCCTTCTTGAGGTTTTTTTATGACATCCATTATCTCCCCAACTGAGATGGCTGCCTCCATTAGATTTTCATGTTCTGTGGATAGGGTCGGTAAAGGGAGGTCTCGCAGGAAGTTGGAAAAAAGTGGGCCCTTGTTCATGGGGGTCATGCAGTAGTGTTTGGTGTAGAAGGGTTTGAGTATTTTGTTGGGATTGGCTGTAGGGGGTTGTCCCGCTACCCTGATTTTGGGGAGGGTGTAGGTGCGATACTGAGGTGAAAGCTTGGAGGCTAACATGGAAGTGAGACAGTAATCTTGAGTTCATACTTCTGTTTATCTCTGCCTTATCCAAGGGAATTAAAAGGATGCCAAACAAACAAATATACCCATTTCAAGTCTCCTGCAATTCACTACCAATTTTTGTAACCCAAAACAGCAAATATTATTGCAGGAAAATGCTAATTTTGTGTAACGATTTCTACTTTTTTAATGGAAAGGAATCATTTTATATTACATTTTATATCCTTGGATTAGGACATTTTGACATGTGGCAATAAATTATCAGGTAGCAAGCAACAGATAGCAAGCATGTTTTCATAATGACTTGCTAAGCTATTGCTAGACTTTCCAGGCTTCACAGGTTTGTTGCACAATTGCTGCAGGACTCCAGATCCATTTTTTTTGCAAAGATTCTACAAGTTCTGGTTCAGTTATGTTGTGCAATAGTCACCCCACAACAGGGGTGTTTATGGAAAGAGGTCTGAGTGCAGTAGAGGAGGCATGCATAGATTTGTGAGAGGGTTTGACTCAAAAGCCTAATTTTTTTTAGCGTTTTTTTTTTGTTGCGCACCTTTGTGAAGTTTCTCCTTTACATCCTGTCCTGTAGGCACAGTAGAAAGTGAGTGGAAATCTTTCTTAAATGAGTGTGAATTATCTCTTTTTTTAATAGGTGTTATCAGAACAGGTATCCCCTTTGGAGAACCTCTATTCCTTTTCTGGTGAGGACTGTGAAATTCAAAATTTACCATTACTTTTTGTACAGATGATAATGGTAATAAAGAGAGTGAATCTCCCCAGTGGGTAAATAAACAGCAATAAATCTTGGCAGGTGCTTTAACAATTTCCATTCTATTCAAAACAAAAACAAATAAATAAAAAAAGAAGATGCATGGATGATGTCATTGCTACTTTTTCTGCAAAATGTAGTTTTCTGACTGCCATTCTTGCCAATGCCATATGGCCCCAATGCCTTGTGTCACTTAGCTGGAAAGAATATGCATATAAATACATCTGACTTTACCAGGACTTTCCTGTTATGTATGCTTTTTCCAGGTGAGTAAGTCAGAAGGTAAAAAACAGTGTAATATCCAGACAACTAGCATCTTTAGAAAGAGGACAGCAATGGCATCCCCAAAAGTTCAGTCAAGAAAGTTTATTTTAAAATTTTGCAGGAATAGCCATCCATATATCAAACTGATTTGAGAGGTGTCCCCCTGTCAGAACACAACATCTCAGCGGGGTACACCGCTGGACAAACTTTGCATGGTTAGTACAGCGGCTCCGGACCAGAGCTGTCAGTTTTTTTTCATAACTATAGTGTGCACCCAGTTTAAGTCTTCACGTTAATGTCTGGCACCCGTGAATGTGGTTCTTGAACCTGAACCTGGCATTCCATAAATCTTTATTTGATGACAAAAGATACATAATCAGATTCAGGGGTATTTTAAATTAAGCAAACATTTCCTAGAACACAAGTCACCATAAAATACTACAACAACAACAAAAATTGGACCAAACTGGTGCAGTACAATTCAAGATCTATTAAGTAAAAACAATAGTATCACTCACAAAAATAGGAAGTGAGCAGGGGTGTCAGTAGCCAAGAAAGTTTAAGTTGCTTTTGAAAAGAAGCTGAAGCATCATGTCCAGCAGTGGAAAGAAAGGATTGCAAAGAAAAACTGTCCTGCTGTAAGCTGTAAGCAGGGGTATGCTGTAAGCAGGGGTGAAATCCTGGAAGCTTAGGAATGTTGCAATCAAAAACTTCCTCTTTCTTCCCCAGCAATAAAAAAATTCACAGAGGTTCCAAACCTTCCCCACTTTATCCACATAATAACAAAAAACAATTTTATACTGCGGCCGTAACTGTACGTCGGTTCAAGCAATAGATACAGTGGGCATCCGCGGTGCAAAGCTGGAGCCAATGCACATGACTGGCGGCCGCAATGTCTGCCGGCCACCTGCGATCCAGAGAGAGCCAGAACAGGGATCTATCAATGAAAACTAACAGATCCCTGTTCTGTCAGGGGAGTAGAGAGAGATCGTCTGTCCCGAGTGATCAGGAACAGCGATCTCTATCCTCCTCCAGTCAGTACACTCCCGCCACAGTTAGAAACACCTCCAGGGAACACATTTAACCCCTTGATGACCACTAGTGTTAACATCTTCCTTGCCAGTGTCATTTATGCAGTAATCAGTTCATTTTTATAGCACTGATCGCTGTATAAATGTCGCTGGTCCCAAAAAAGTGGAAAAAGTGTCCGATCTGTCGACCGCAATGTTGCAGACCCACTAAAAATCGATGAGCACCACCATTACTTGTAAAAAAATTATAATAAAAATGCCATAAATCTATCCCCTATTTTGTAGACATTATAACTTTTGCGCAAACCAATCAATAAACATTTATTGAGAATTGATGTTTTTACCAAAAATATGTAGAAGAATACATATTGGCCTAAACTGAGGAAGAAATTCTTTTTTTTTATATATATTTTTTAGGATATTTATTATTGCAAAATGTAAACAATATTGCATTTTTTTTTCTTTTTTGTTTATAGCGTAAAAAAAAATCGTGAGGTGATCAAATACTACCAAAGGAAAGCTCTATTTGTGGGGAAAAAAGGGACATACATTTTATTTGGGTACAACGTTGCATGATTGCGCAATTGTCGGTTAAAGCGATGCAGTGCTATATCGCAGAAAATGGCCTGGTCATTAAAGGGTGTAAATCTTTCTGGTCCTTAAGTAGTTAAATAATTTGATGTTTTATTTGACAACTGTTCTCAAAATCAGTATTACCTTTCTGAATATATCATTCATTACCTGTCTTTAATCCATATACTGATTGGTTTGCGCAAAAGTTATAGCATCTACAAAATTGGGAATAGATTTAAGGCATTTTTATTATTTATTTATTTTTTACTAGTAATGGCAGTGATCAGTGATTTTTAGTGGGACTGTGACATTGCGGCGGACAGATCAGACTACTTTTTTGGGGAACCACTGACATTATTACAGTGATCAGTGCTAAAAATATGCACTGACATTGTACTAATGACACTGGCAAGGAAGGGGTTAACATCAGGGGCTATCAAGGGGTTAACTGTTTTCCCTTGATGTGTTTACTAAGTGCATAGGGGATGCCTGGGATAACACAGAGATCCGTCTTCCTGCATAGCATAGTGCTCTGTGAACCCTTTGTCATGTATTTTATGTGTAAAACAAATATTAAAAAGAATATAGAGCAATCATTTAAAAATGTATACACATTGAACCGAATATTAACATTTACCCATAATCATTAGGGTTTCCCTGCAAAAAGTACCTCTACAGAAAAAAAAAAGGAATGAATTTACTTTCCTTCTATAAGATCCAAAATGTAAGTCGTGTGTTCTGTTTTATTAATTAGTCTGCAGACAACTGACTGCAAATAATTTAACATTTTTAATGTTCTACAGTAATCAAGATATCCACTAAGATTTTTCTATAATTTTATTGAAAGCTTGATCAAATAAACCATAAGTTTAAACTCAACATCCACGGTTGTACAGAAAGCCCCAGGAATAGAGAACCATTTGACAGTCGAACCTTATCACATAGTAAACAACCTATACAAACCAAACCCTTATTTATGTCATTAAAACTTCTTTACCTTCTTTATTTTGAGTTGAATTTATAATCCATTCTACAGGAAAGATTTTGATCAACCAAATCCAACAAATAAAGATAGTAATGAAATGTTTCATGGACCATAGCCATAACAAGATTTAAAGGTATTTTTTTTTTTTTAAGAAAGGTTATACATTTTAGGGTAAATGTCAATAATGTAAAGCCTTCCTTTTCTACATATGAAAGGATTCCCATGGAAAATCAACATCAAAAAAATGAAAAAAGCTATTTGCAAATTGTTATATGGGGTAACATTTTACAAGATAAAGTACAACCTCAGACAAAATAACATAAAATCCTCAATACAGTTATTATAATTAGTAATTATATCTCAGATTGCTTTAACGTATTTGCAGAGATATCCCCCAAAAGCAGATAGTGCTGAATGTTAGGGTTTGAAAATTATTAAATATTTTCATTTTATAAAGGGAATAAGTAGGATATAAGTAAAACAATTAATAAGAGGTACATTTTTTTCTTTGAGGTTCCATATCCTAATTTTCTGTACACAGTAAATAAAAAACAAGGCCCTTGCCTATTATGCTATACAATGGTATTATAAATTACAATTAAGCACAGAAATATGGGGACATGTTTTTATTTGTGTTTTGAATTTAAGTTAGGTGTGTATCACTGTAACCCTATAAGTCATTGCATTGTAAATACTGTGAGAGTGTGTGTTCCTGTATCTATCTAATCCATATACTGAAGATTTTATTTTTATGTTTCCATTAGGCACAAGCTATATATATATATATGTGTATATATATATATATATATATATATATATATATATATATACTCTGTGTAATTTCTTCTTAGAACTAAGACTGCAAACCAACAACCTTCTTAAATATATCTGGAAGAGGAGTTTTATGATATGAAGATTCAACTTTTTTTATGAAACATTTGAGTACTGTCTGTGATACCAATATGGCTACAATCACCTCAAGCATTATGGAACATTAAAATAATGTTGTATTTTACACTGTGATCCTGAAACAACTATGCTTTTAAAAATGGACTTCCAATAGAGTTATTTAACATTTGGACATAAATCAGGATAAATAACTAATTGCCACCTATATTTCAATTTTAATCATTGTGCGCAGTTCTGCTGCTTTATTGCAAAGGAAAGCACCAGTCATCCCCTAACAGGCTTCTATATGATACAAAATTATATTATTCCAAAAAAAAAAAAAAATAGTCAAGTCTTAGAAAGAACTGGTTCCACAGAAAACAAAAAACACGATTGAATGGGTCCTAAAATATATAAAAAATCTAACTATTGTAGTGTCAATATTTTTACGAACTACTTTTAATCATCTACATTTTACAATTCTGTATTGTACAAAGATCTTAATCAACATTATTTCTTAATTTTGTTTGACAAAGGGGGAAAGTAAAAAAATAAAAATAAAACAAGAATAATGCAGCAAAAAATCTGATGAATTGGTTTGACCTGTCGAAGATCAGACAGATAATTTTCACTTCTCAAATAGTCAATAATTAGATTGTGGTTTGATAGTCTGACGTGCATGCTGCAGCAGACTTATGTGAAGTGTTAGCAAACAAGACCGTAATAGAATGACTATCAATATGGCAAAGCAAATATTGATAAAATGTTCCACATCTCCAAATCAAACATTACCTCAATTAGGCCACAAAATGTAAAATAGAAAAGTCTATTTTGTGAACTTTCAAATACATTTAAATGAGTTAAATTTTAACATTTGCAGAGTGCTAAAAAGACACAACTATAATTTATTTTATAGCTAAAATGTTTTAATTATTTTTAATGTGTTTTATACTGACATTGTGGGGTTAATTTACTAAAAAAAGTGGATCATTTTTTCTTAGCTTAATGCATACAGTGAAATGATGTTCACTTTACATAGCCAGTCAAATTTCTGAGATATAAAAAAATATTTGGTTGCTTTTTTTAGTTTCAGTAACACATTCTGACATGAGATTGAACTGCTATGCAATATGTGTCATGTGATAATTATATTTTTGTTTGATGGCTGGTATATGGTCATAGTACAGCTTGACATTTTACATGTGCATTATTAATAGCAATTGTTTGCTGTTTACCATTCTAAGTGTGTTTACTTCATACCATACACATGTACATATTTTATTATATTGTATTACTAGTTATTTTTTTAAATAAGAATATGTTTTATTCATGATGGATGTAACTATTTTTTTTAGTTAGTTTTTTTGAAGTATATTACATTTTTTATATTTTATGGTGTTTTGGGATAGCCAAGATAATTTATTAATAGCTTAATGCTGTTGTTTTTCCAGCCAAAGAATTAGAAATTCTGTTTGTCCAGTCTCATGATTCACACACTTCTCACTGTACTGCCAGGAAAGTAATACTCTTATTTCTTAGCGTTTGCATCAAATGTCACCTGGTCATTGTACAATTAATTAGCATCCTCACACGTTAGAATAACTGTCAAATGACTAGGGAGGTGATGTAGAAAAATTACAAACCTTTCAAAATTTGCCATATAGCAATAAGTCTGGTTTACCAGAATTGCTAATCGTTTTGCAGGTAAAACATCTCAACTCTATTCCCAGAATGCCCTGCACAGAAGGCCAAGCTTAACCAATATAACTATGGCAAAAATCCACAACTGGATCTTAATAACACAGAATTTTTTTTTAAATAGTTTTTTATATTTTATAGTCCCACCTAAAAATATTGACTATTGATTATCTCCTTTTTAGGATATTCTCCCACTGACCACCTATGTAAGGGACATACTTTCCAATGAATACCGATGTTAGAGGGTCTCTCTCCCATTGACCACCGATGTAAGGGAGAGCCTGTGCCACCAACCATGAAAGTAAGGCAGATCTACACTGACCACCAATCTTAGGGGGGTTTCCTCCACTAACTCTCAATATAAAGGGACACTCCAATTTTCAGTTTGCATTTCTTTTCTGGTCATTTTTATTATTCATTTCATTTTTATTACTTGAAATAATTTTGCTGTACAGTATATAACAAAGGGGTGTGAAAAAATCATCCAATCTAGGATCAAGTACACAAGCTACACCTTTATTTTAGTTTAAAGGGAGCAGTGGATATAATCCTTTTTATCAGGGTTTTTTTCTGAGATCTCAACGTTTTAACAAGGGTTCCTCTATGGTAAATTGTTTATGGCTAAAGAAGAGAACACATGCAAATAAAGAGATATTAATCCCAAAAACAAACATTTATTAAATTGCAGCTCAATGATTCTTAGATGGGTGGTGAGGGGGGGTGGCTGCATTATTTTTCTTTTTAGACTTTTTTTTTCCCTTTATTTTCACCTGGTAATCCAGCCAGTAAGTGATTTTTTTTCAACTTTAACAGATCAAGCTGTCCAAACAAAGTAGCAGTTAAAAGCTTGAGACAAACCATTTAACACTGACGGGGTGCTTACAAAGGTCAGATTTTATTAATCTATGTAAAACCTTCCAAAAGGAAATAAAAAACTGTTTGCTGTAAGTGCTTACAAAGTGTTAACTGGAGTTGAACTTTAATTTGTTAGTCAAGTCCATCTAAATTTGTTTTTAAATTATTTTTATTAAATTATTGTGAACATACATACAAGTTCTTCCATATAATTTCCAATACAAAAATATAAAACATTCAAATAAAATGCATACACAATTACAAATACGAAAACAATGACAGAAAAGAAAAGAAAAAATCTATCCCTCTCCATTGGCCAAATTTCGGAAAAAAATATAGTCAAAGCATTTTCTTACACTTTCTCCTTTCCTCTCTCCCTATCTCCTTGTTTCCTGTTAAGTGTGGAGGCGAGGATACTGCGCCCTTAGCTCCCCATCCCCTCCCTGTAACACCCCCCCCCCCCCCAGATAAAAAAATAAAATAAAAAAAAATAAAAATGTTTTAAATATAACCCCTCCTCATTTCTCCTCTTCACTTCCCTCCTCTCCGCCCTCCCCCCTTCCTCTTTAAATTTATAATGTGTTTTTATTTACAACCCTCCCCCCCCCCCCACATCATCATTTCCTCCCCGTGTAGTGTCTACCCCCCATCCTCACTTTGATCTATATTGTTTTTTTACTAAACACACTCCCCCACTCCTATATTTTCAAATAAGCAATATCTCTTTTATGTATATGTATATACACGCACACGTGAACACCCACTGGTGGATCTGTGAACCTCCCTTACCCCTTTCTTTATTTATGAGGTGGAGAGAATCTTATCTCAGCCACCACTCTATATCCCTAATAATGTGCCTCTTCATGAGGAGCATAGAGAAGAGGAGAAGAAAGAAAAGAGAAAAAAAAAAATAATTAATTGATAAAAAAAAGTTGAACATTGAAATATATAAAAAAAAAAAAAAAAAAAAAAAGGGGGGGATGGGAGGAGGAACAGAAGTGGGAAGGGAAGGGACCGGGCACAGGACCCTAACCTCCACCCTCAATTCCCATATAACTCCTGTAAACCTGAGATTGTTTAAATTCTGACCATCTTTTCCAAATACTAGCAAATCTTGCTTCAGAGTCATTTTGCAAGTGGATTACTTCCTCCATAAGCCTAGTCTTATCTACCTCCCTAAGCCACTCCTTTATTGTCGGGGCCTTCTTGGACCCCCAATGTTTGGGGATCAGTGCCTTTGCCACATTCAGCAAAAAAGGAGTAATTGCTGTTCTATATTTCTTCCTTGTGGAATTTGTCGCATGAAACAGACATTGCCACGGATCCAACCCAATTTCATTTCCACTAATTTTTTGGATTAAATCTATTATTTCCATCCAATATGGTTGAATCAAATGGCACTGCCACCATATGTGAGCATGTGTTCCGACCTCCCCACATTCCCTCCAACATAAAGGAGAAATGTGAGGGTTCATTTTGTGTATTTTTACTGGCACGTAGTACCATTTGACCAATAGTTTATAGTTCATTTCTTTTATCTGCATATCCTTTGAGGTGGAGTGGACATAGTCTAAAACCTTGTTTTTCATTTCTTCAGGTAGTGCCTGATTCAATTCCCTTTCCCAACTCCCGAAAGGGCATGCAGCTCCATCCTCCATAGGGGATGTCAATCTCCTATATATATTTGAGATCCCCTGTCTATTTATTCCCCCTGATCAATTAATTTTTCCCACGAGTTTAACCTAGAAGCATCGCGGAGAGGTTTTGGAAGAGAATCCACAAAATGTTGGAGCTGTCTATATCTCCACACATCCCATGGAGTTGTACCATACCTCTCTCGCAGTTCCGTTAATGAGCACAAAGCATTCCCCTTCAAGACATCCTTAAGCCTCAGCTGGTCTGATAGAGTCCATTTTAGATATTGGTTATTATCTTTCCCTGGCGGGAAAAAGTTATTCCCAGTCAGGGGGGTCAGGGGACTGTTATACTGCCATGAAGTGCTATTGAGTAATTTATCCCATACTCTAAATGTTTCCATAGTGATTGGTGCTATTTCTCCCGAGAGCCCCCTGTATTGCTTTGGAATCCAAATAATCTGACCCAGGGCAACTTTACTCACACTTTCTTCTAAGGACACCCACTTTTTGTACGGTGAGCCATGGACCCAGTCCACGATCCTCCGTAACACTGCCGCCTCATGATATTTTCCCAGGTCTGGAAGGAATACTCCCCCGTTCCCTCTTGGTTTACTCATTGTTTTATAAGCAATACGGTTGGCTCGGTTATTCCATATAAATTTCAACAAAATCAATCTAAGAGTTTTGAAATATGCTCCAGGGATATTAATCGGCAGGCTTTGGAAGACGTATAGGGCTTTCGGGAGAATCATCATTTTGATCACATTTATCCTACCAAACCATGATAATCTATGTGCAGGGTACCCTTTCAGATCTTGTTTGATTTTATTCAATAGGGGAACATAATTATCTTGATATAGATCTATCATTGATACTGCCAGGTATATTCCCAGATATCTCAATCCCTTCTGTTTCCACACAAAGGGAAAAAGAGCTCTGAGAAGCCTACCCTCAGTTGGGGAAACAGAGATATTTAATATCTCCGTTTTCCCCATGTTGATCCTTAAGTTCGAGATTTGTTAGTCTAATGCCCCGTACACATTATCGCACATTATCGCACTTTCCGACAACAAAACCATGGATTTTTGGCTCCAACTTGTCTTGCATACACACGGTCACACAAATGTTGGCCAACAATTACGAAAAGAGTGACGTACAAGACGTACGAGACGTACGATGAGCCGATGTGATATCTCCATTACGAACGCTAATTTTACAAGACCAATCGTTTCTGGCTCGTACTTGATTAGAAACATGCGTGAACTTTTGTGCGGCAAACTTGTGTACACACGATCGGAAAGTCTGACAACAAATATTCAATGGAGCATACACACGGTCGGACTTTCAGTCAACAAGCTCACATCCAACCTTTACCATCGGAAAATCTGATCGTGTGTACGTGGCATTACACTACCCTCTCCCCAGACTGACAATGCTGCCATATAAAAATGTTTGCTGGCTGGACTACCAGATAAAATAAAGGAAAAAATCTTAAAAAATAAAATGTAGCCACCACATATAAGGTATGGTAAGCTGCAATATACTACATTTTTGATTTTGGGTTTAATACCGTTTTAGAGTCATTCCTTCAAACACACTCAGACCCAGCATGAGCAACAAGTGAAAGCGGACAAATTAATCCTGTGGTACATTTTTACAGCAGAGATTTACTGAAAAATGCATGTTTCTGTAAAAGTCAGCCCTGGACACACCTCTTCCCACCTCCTTAACCTTCCAATAGATTAATAGGCAGGCAATAACGTTAAGCAAAGGGTCGGGGTCAAGGTCCACATTTCTACTGTAAGTTAACATTTGTGTATAAATTCAGTTATTTATAGCATTTGATCTACTGGCTATTTTGAACATTTTTGACTGACATGCAGCTTTCAATGAAAATAACCTCTGCGTATCCATTTTTTTAAATGAGAGGTTCAATTTTAAATGCTTAGTTTGCGTCTGGTTTATCCTACAGGCTAGTACCCATAATAACCTAGCATTGAAAACGACCACTTTCCCTTATTTCAAAACAATTATGTACCAATTTTTTTTCTAAAGTGGTCCTTTTGAATCAAAAGTGGCACATTTTGATATTTAATTTAATGTTTCCTAGAAAAATGGCTACAAGGAGCCTTTTTGCAGTATGTAGAGCAGGGAAGGTCATCAACCCAATTGCAAAGTATGAAGGACATATTTTAGCTTTATGAACTGCTTTTAAAGGTTTATCTCTGCAATTTCATCATTGTGACTAAGAAAAATTACAAACAGATTTGATAGTAAAATATTTTACACACCATCTTGGCACTTTGTTAAGACAAATGCATCCTAATAACATACAAAGAGGAAAAAAAAAACATGTGGAGAAATAAAAATAAAAAAGATAAAAACATGTTAATCGGGAATTCCATGTTTCATCCTATATGCACATTATAGCATGTCCCAAACTATACTGTATAACCATAAACTACAATAAAACTTGCATTTAAAAGCACTGTAAACAAAGATACGTAATGTAAACTGTGAACAGTTAAGTATTTTGCTGAATGAATTCCTCTTGCATTGAGACAGACTACTTTTGTATATAGACAATTTTTAGGGTTGATTTACTAAAAGCAAATAGGCTGCTCACTTTGCAAGAAAATTTTCACTTAGTTTAGTGAATGTGGTACAAATTAATTTTGCAAAGAATATCCAATCACATGCAAGGAAAAAAAACTGTATGTTTGTTTGCTTGTGATTGGATGAAGTTGGCAGAACTTTATCTCATTTACTAAGCTGTGGGAAAATATTCCCTCACAAACTGAAAATTCCCTTGCAACGTGAAACGCCTTTTTGCTTTTAGTAAATGAACTCCTTTGTATCTATACAGATGTTGAGTTCAATCACCCACATGTGCTAAGTTAAATTAGCCATCCAATGTGATTAATAACCAGTAAAATCAAAATTCAATCTTTGATTTTGTAGTAAGACCTCGGTTATATTATGATTGTTTTGAAAGTGGTTTTGATTGGCAACTGATACTGTTTTTTTTCCTCCCCATTCAATGTAATGGTAAGTTTCAGGCTCTTGTTGAAGTCATGAGTGACTAAAAAGCTACGAATTAGCCAAAGATTCATGATATATTATAATGGTTTTCATAAGAAGCATGCAATGTGCTCGTCCATCTTAAAGCAGAATTAAACTCATGAATTTAACCTTTTCCAAAAACAGTTACATTCAGCAGCAGCCGATCCATAAGGGGCACAGGGGGCCGCCCCCTAATCTCCATGCACCAGCCCCTATTCTCCATGCAGAGCACTGGACGCATAGATTTCTACAAGCTTTCTTTTTTATGAAGCACATTATTAGAGCCTGAGGCTCTAACTTGCTTCAAAAAGGTTGGGTTCGGTGTGCAGAGCACTGCGTCCCGAGCCAACTCACTTTTGACATTAGCAAATCAACATTCGCTATTGTCTTCCTGCTTCTCCTCCAGGCCAATCAGGACAGGAAATGGGTCTTAAGACCAGATTGACCAGGAGGAGAAGCCAGGGAAGCAGCCCAAGACCTAGATGAGGTAAGTGCGGACCTGGCGGGGGGATTTGTTTGCCGCCACCCCCCCCCCCCCAAAAAAAAATGGAGCACCAGCCGCTACTGGTTACATTCAAGGCATTTCATGAATGAACTGTCAAGCCATCAAATAGTAGATGTTATAACTGATCACATGTGCAGCATCATGGTAATTGCAGAACAAATAGAGGTAAAGTTGGCAGCTTCCTTGACTGTAAAGGATAGTTGTGTTTAGTTCTACTCTAACTTGGTGGTACATTTAATTTCCATACAGTTATTTTTGTGTTTTTTTTTAAATCTTTAATTCACACATAACTACAGATTTTGTATTACTTCAAAAGCTGTCTATGCTGCACTGAATGATTCTGACATGCACAGTTGGAAGCTGCACTTGTGGTATTTACGAATTACATCAATTCCAAGGTTTTGCTTCCACCTACTCTGTCAGCTGTGCTATTCACAAAGTACAGCCACAGTGTCATCACTGTGCAATGCTTTGTTAATGACACAACAAAGCAAGGTGTGAAGGCATAACTCTGAAACTGCTGTCAGTGAGCTCCTAAAATTGTAAAACTATTAGGGTGTTTATGTGTGAATTAAAAAAAACAAAGATAAAAAAAAAACATAAAAATAGCTGTGCCTGCACTTGGACTTTAAAGGTAATTTGTCATTTGAGAAGTATGCACACTTTTGTTGTTGACCTCTCCTTCAGGGAATGTTTGCTGTCACATAGATGCTTTGGCTTCAATCCCTCTTAAGTCACAAGCCTGGAACATGAAGATAGAAATAAGGGACTGCATGACATGACATTTATTTGACTTGCATTTGCTGCATGTTGGTTACAGGTCTGTGACTTCAAAATATTGGAGCTAGGCATAGTCATGCAGCTAACATTGCCCAGAGAAAGCCAGGAATATCAGCCCTACCCTTCTTCCATGCCAGTTATACTTTAAGTAAACACGGGTTCAAAGGCAGACATCTAAACATAATATAAATTTCAGCTATGAGGAGGAGTTTACCTGATTGAATGAGAGCCCTTATCATCTAGCAATAACCAAAATGCTCTCTTTCATTCATTATAAGATAATGTGTATTAATGTCTGCTTTTCTTAAGAATATTTTTATCCTTGCATGTCCACTCATTTATTTGAACTGATAATAAGTACAAGGTAAAAAAAAGTGACTTTTACCTAAAAGCTTTACTGGGAATCTATCAAAATTGTATACAGTGTACAAATTAACCAACTAGCTTGATTAAAATTCAAGAGGATTGATCAATTGTTTCACAAATAGGTTTCTCATACAAATTATTTCTATATATACTGCAGGCAGGTATTATAATTCATCTCATACTGTTTATTTTCCAATACTTATGCAGTTACACTGCACATAGGCCTCTCTGAATGCAGAAGCCATACTTCAATCACAACATATTGTTTTACTGAAATAACCATTCAAATAAATTCATCACAGGTTGCTTTATTTAATAGACTACATAAAATAATGTGAAGCAAAGAGCAATGATGGGCAGTACACATAGCTTCCAATAAGAGATCAGCTTTTAGCAGCTTTGTTTTTCCAAACAAAAGATCATTTTTGACTGGTTGCTAGTGCTTGCTATACATTGCAGTTTGCATGTATTAAAGGCCAGTGTGGCTTATTTTCTAACATAACAGAAAAAAGTAATTGTGATGTAACTCATATCAACAAAACACAGAACAGAAATTAGTGTACACAGATAAACCTGATCTGCAATTGGTAACTATGGGTTACTGAACATAATTCATTATTATAAAAACCTCATCTGTGTCATACTTGGCTGACACTAACAATTTAACAGTTTAGAGCTTCAACATGAAAACATGAACAAAGTTGGGATAAAAATGCTTGCAGGGCGTGCCCATGTATAAGGCTTCCAAACAATTTGGTATTCTGTTTTATTCCATAAGGTTACAGTTCAAAACACATAGCTATTTTTTCTACCTTTAAAAGAACAATTTTACATTTCAACTTTTATAATGATACAGTCATATACAGTCATCTTTGTTATGAATGACACTTTATCCTGCTTTGATCCTGCTTACAACTTGCATTTTGTAATTATGTAACTAGATGTAAATCAAAAGTTTCTCTCAACCACAATGACAAAATGAACATTTTAATGCTAAATATACACTTGGGTGACTTGACATGGAAAGTGCTATCGGAATATGTTTAGACATCAAAAATGACAAGATATGACATCTTATAGACAGAGAAAATTGTAGCTATGACATAAACATGGATGATATAAAGTAAATGTATTTCACCTTTCATTCTCTCCATCTCCCAATAGTATATTTAGCCCTTAGTTTTACATGGTTTGTGTATAATGTTAACTGGAACAAAAATATATTTATTTTTGATATAAACTTGCTAATTAACCAACATAGAAAATAAAATGAACTAACTAGAGATGAGCAAATCATGTTATGTTATCCGTTATAGATTGTGAGTAGATTGTATTTTCAAAGTAAATCTGTCACCTCACCTATTAAATCAATAAAAGCAACAGACACTGAAAACTGTTTTTTTTAATCTATTTTGGATCCTGAAATTAAATATTAAAAGCAATGAGCTCGAATACTTTCTATGCAAGTGGATAACTTCTGTGCTCAGAATTAGGGGAAGCAGCTAAATGATGGGGACCAATGCTTTAAGCAATCACAGCCAACTTTGGCCTATTTTAATAAAGCGATAACCATCATACTAGGATACCTTCACCCTAGATCAGGGGTGTCAACTCAATTTCATTGTGGGCCACATCAGCATTATGATTGTCCTCAAAAGGGCCGGTTGTATCTGTAAGATTAGATGTCCAGCGCAACCCCTCCCCTTACATTAGATGTCAAGAGCCACCCCACCATCAGAAGTTGAGTCTCCTACTCTCCCTAACATCACAGTGTACCCCCCATTCCTTATGCTGCTGCTGGGAAGAAGCTGGAGGCATTGCTTGAAAGCAGAAAGTAGGGGTCTAAAGGAGGACCAGAGGAGGGCTTGAGCTCTCCTGCAGCTGCAGGAGAGGTGTGAGGGCCACATGAAATAGCCTGGAGGGCCGGATTCAGCCCGCGGGCCTTGTGTTTGACACCTGTGCCCTAGATGAACCGGGACATGTGGAAGATAGAAAGTGTACCATGGTACTAACACGGCACCATTGCTAAATGGGGCAAAGATTTTATGCACTTTCTGAATAGGGAAGATAATAGGTGAGTATGAACCCTATTGTAGTGAGACTAAGAGGGAGGAGGGGTAACCCAGTAAATCCAAGTAAGTCCTAGGTCTGTAACTATGCCATCTAATTGATTATTAATTACTTTAGTATATGTGCTATCCTATCCTTATTCCATTCTTCTTTTTCACAGTGCAGGATACATAGGCATTAGATGATTGAATATTCACAAATATATATCTTCTACATCGGTGATGGTGACTGAACAAAGCTGCATGTACAGAATATATTATTATATAACAAAGCTCGGAAAGCCAGTTAATTTGATAGTGTTTTGTGGCAGCTTTTCTTTAAACATTTGCTCTCATCTAGCCATTTATTTTGATAACTTAATTAATTAGCATTAAAAAAAACTGTTGCCCCAGCAAAGTCACAAATGACAAGTCTGGGACAAATAATAGATTTGCTCATTTCTAGAATCTAACTTTTAGACTTTAACAATGCAAACATTAACAGCATGTCGTCTTAAAAAAACAACACAGTTTTAGAAAAAAAAATGTAAAAATGCCCCGGGCATAAGAGATTTTTTTTTTAAATAGAGACTCTTTACCATTAGCAGCTTACATTGGGTAGATGTTTAGTTTACACAAGTAAAAATAGCAGCAGTTTTTTCAACCATACAAGACGTCTCTTTCTCTCTCCCCTTGGCCACATGGTAGCTACATCAGAACCTGAAGTGCTGATTGTTATTGAGGCTTTTTTAAGATTTAAAGTAAAAAAGTATTCTTTTTAAACACTATATTATGTTTGCCAGAACATTTACACTCATTTGTACTGAATTGTTTAAAAAAATAAAGAAAAGAGCTGCCAGCACAGTATCTTAAAACATAGGCACATGTCACAACTGCAGTAAAAATGTGTGGTTTCAAGGAGATACCCACTAGACTATTGATCTAATTCCCATATATATTATTTTTTGCACAAGTACTTTATTTATTTATGTATACTTTTCAAAATGTTATCATGTAAAAATACAGTACTTAGCAGCGCTAAATTAAAGTATTATTAGGTTATACATTCTAAGATGTACTGATTTGTATAAAGCCACTTTGCTCTCTGATGGTGTATTCCTCTAACAGAATGTTTTTAGTGCTTTCCTGTTTGTTCAAATATTATTACATTTCACAAAAATTACTATTAAAAACACAATAGAATGTTCTATTTTTTTTTCTGGCAGTAGGAGCAATACGTATACAGCTTAGCATAATGCTCAGGAACCATTGAAGTAGTCTCCAGACATACAATACGTCATATCCCTATTATTTTAAAGGTAATATGACTGCAGTATGGGTATGGGTCAGGAATGAGTGGATATCCCCTTTGAAGCACAACAGCAATAAAAAAGAAAAGAAAAAGGTATGTACAAACATATCAAATTATTTCATCTTAAAATAAAGTTATTTGTCTATATGTATGCAATGGGCATGTGCAGAACTGATTAGATTTATTGATATAAACATCCAAACTGCTTAGATTACTTAGGACTTTGCGAGCATTAAATTAATTATTTACATAACTAATTTACATGGCCATCAGATTTTCAAACACTAATAGTTACTAAAATGTTGTCTAACAATTAAAATAGTAGTAACAGAACAATAGTGATTAATAACATTCACAAACACTGATTTCACACATTCTAATCAGAAGCATCTTATCACTTCTGGATTTGTCAAAAATTCTGATTTTGAAAAAGAAATTAAAATAGCATGTATATGTCACTTAGGAAGATGTGTACATATATGTCATTAATGTCATTATGATATATATATATATATATATATATATATATATATATATATATATATATATATATATACGCATGTTTGTGAATGCTCTAACATATTTCTTAACAGAGAAATTCAACCTTCAGATGACTTTAACTCTTTGAGACCATATGTAACCTGCTGCAAAATGTACTTTGCTTTTTAATTTGTTTATTTATTTCATTAATTATGCTTTAGAATATAGCAGTAGAATAAAAAATAGAAAAAATAAGCATCATTTACCAATTACACAACACACAAGTAATAAAAGAACAGATTTCTTTATACAAATTTTGGTAAGTGCACATATAAAACACTTTGAAATAGATGTTTGCTATATATGAAACAGTAATCAGTGGCTAGTTTAGAATAAAGTATTTGGGTAAAGTATAAAGTTGTTCAGGTCCTTGAAAAATGCCAGATGTTTGTGTTTCGATACAATATACTCAAAGAGAATCACAGAGCACAGTGCTGTGGTCTTCTGTCTTATATATAATAAGATTTTACAGGCATAGCCTATCCAGTGGATATATACAGTACCTATACAGAATGTGTAAATATATACAGTGCCTTGAAAAAGTATTCATACTCCTTGAAATATTCCACATTTTGTCACGTTACAACCAAAAAAGTAAATGTATTTTATTAGGATTTTATGTGATAGACAAACACAAAGTGGCACATAATTGTGAAGTGGAATGAAAATGATAAATGGTTTTCACGTTTTTTACCATTAAATGTCTGAAAAATGTGGTGTGCAATTGTATTCAGCCCCCTTTACTCTGATACCCCTAACTAAAATCTAGTGGAACCAATTTCCTTCAGAAGTCACCTAATTAGTAAATAGAGTCCACCTGTGTGTAATTTCATTTCAGTATAAACACAGCTGTTCTGTGAAGTCCTCGGAGGTTTGTTAAAGAAGCTTGTGGAAAAAGATGTTCTGCTCAGATGAGACCTAAATTAAACTTTTTGGCCTAAAGCAAAACGCTATGTGTGGTTGAAAACTAACACTGCAAATCACCCTGAACACACCATCCCCACTGTGAAACATGGTGGTGGCAGCATCATGCTGTGGGATGCTTTTCTTCAGCAGGGACAGGGAAGCTGGTCAGAGTTGATGGGAAGATGAATGGAGACAAAATACAGGGCAATCTTAGAAGAAAACCTGTTATAGTCTGCAAAAGGAGGAGGCTCACCTTCCAGCAGGACAACAACCCTAAAGCCAGAGCTACAATGGGATATTTTTAAAACAAAGCATATTCATGTGTTAGAAAGGCCCAGTCAAAGTTCAGAGCTAAATCCAATTGAGAATCTGTGGCAAGATTTGCAAATTGCTGATTACAGATGGCCTCTATCCAATCTGACAGAGCTTGAACTACTTTGCAAAGAAGAATAGGCAAAAATTCCAGTCTCTAGATGTGCAAAGCTGGTAGAGACATCCCCAAAAAGACTTACAGCTGTAATTGCAGCGAAAGGCGGTTCTGCAAAGTAGTAACTCAGGGTGGCTGAATACAAATGCATGCCACACTTTCCAGATATTTATTTGTAAAAAAAATTTGAAAACCATTTATTATTTTCCTTCTACTTCACAATTATGCGCCACTTTGTTTTGCTCAATCACATAAAATCCCAATAAAATACATTGTGGAAAATGTCAAGGTGTATGAGTACTTTTTCAAGGCACTGTGTATATATATATCTATATATAGATATATCAATATATCATATATATATATATATATATATATATATATATATATATATATATATATATATATATATATCATGTAATTGTTGCAGCAAGGGTATCTAGAGCAGTCATCTGAAGGAGGTTAACCAAAATTGTTTGACATTTTTATCCAATATGCATGGATTTTATTGTAAAGCTGAACTCCAGGTTGGATTTTGTTGCATGGTTCAACGGGATTATGAAATCATTACCCTTTCTCTTCACCTTGTTCATCAACATAAATATACGTTTTTTGAATGGTGCCTATGCAGAGCAAGCAATCCCCTGTGGTTTGCATGGGATGTAGAAGACAGCAGTGATCACTGTATTAGCAGAGATCTTTACAGTGATTCTCTACTTCTACAGTGGTGCCACAAGCATTGCATATGCATACTTAGCTGTGCAATAAAATCCATATGTAGAGTTCAGCTTTATGCTATGGTTCCACAGAGAAAAGAGAAAATAAGCATAATTTGGAGAATTAGTAGCCATTACTGGCAATAAGTTTTTTCTAAGCATCAAGCTTCTTAATTGTTTACTAAATGCTTCAAAAGACATCTGTGAGCAGGCATTTAAAAAAAACTCATTCCCAGATATTAGTCCACAGGTTTATTCCTGGGCAGCCTAACAAAGACAGATTCTGGAGTAGACTTTAAAATAAATATTATGCACTTAATTGTTCAAATCACTGAATTTCACTGCACTTTCATGGTATAGTCACATTAAATATATATTTTTTTTTTCAAAATTACAGACTAAAGGTGTATGTGTATTTTTTTTTTACAATGTGTTTAAAGCTGAACTCCGGGACCCAAAAAAAAACTACCTCTAGAAAGAGAAATATTCTCTGTAACCTGCAAATTTATTTTAAAAAATGTTTTCTTAAAACCTTTAGGCTGGGTTTACACTGCAGCACGGATCGGCTCACAGCAGGGGTCCGGTACGTTGTCCTTCACAGTTTTAGGTACGATTTCAGCCAGAATTTTGGGCTGAATTCGGACCTGAAATGGACCAGAAGACGCACAGTTACTGTGAAATTCACACCCGAGCTGCTTTGGAGATGTGTGAACCGGCTTCATAGAGAGCTGGTCACAATCTCATGTCATGTGAATTGGATGCAGGGAAAAAAATCATTTTTAATACAAAAATGTCAGTGATTGGATCTGTCTTTATATCAGACTCTTGTAATCCGCTACAATGCAGCACTGGGGAATGAAAATTCAGGACTGCATTGCATTTACATTGCATTTGAATGCTCATGTGTTCACAAGTAAAAAGGCTGACATGTAGAAAGTGATGACCTCATCATTATGCTGCCCCTTCACTGCCCAGGCACAAGCTGATGGCAGAGAGGTGACCAAATTGCATTGCTTAATCGCAATAGAAAAATGTTGGTTCATTAACTTAGCTGTGCATGCTGATAGAGCTAGGTAAATCTCCGGACTAGCTGGACAAGTCAAGTAAACAATTCTCATACAGTGTATGTGTGTCATTTGTATATGTACTGTAGATGTTTTTCTGGAGTTCAGCTTTAATTTTAATTTTAATTCTGGCACATTATCATGTATGTTCAAAAAAATGCAGCTGCAGCAGAGGGCAGTGAAGGTGTTCACAACCTAAAGACATAGTAGCTGCTACTGAATTATATTGGTGGCAACCTTGGTGAGGTTCATCCATAGCTGAACAGAAAGTCAATGAAGCATAGTAGCAGTTTGTTACATAAAATCGGAGGGGGGATCTCACTGGACACACATCAAAATTCCTCGTAGCCGTGTGTTTCAAAGGGGCATGTATGCAACCAGAATGGATAAAGAGAACCAGGAGAATACAGCAATCAGCTGGCTTATCACTGGAGGGAAGTGGGTAATTATATATTGTAAGTGTATCAACAATTATTTCAAGAGAAGGCATATTTGCACAAAAAACACTGTATTCTAATATTGGTAGAGATTCTGTTTTAGATACCTAACATTTTTGAGCCTTGAGTTCAGCTTCAACTCTCCTCTGATTGAAAAAAAAACAAAAAACTCTGGAATCAAAATAGTTCTAATAATACAGCATGACATATATTTGACAAGACTCAGTGACTGATATTGTAAATGGGTAAATGCCCAATCTGATCTGCACACTGTCATAACCTATTCTATGCATTTTGAATCTAATATTCGGGTGTTGCCTCATTTGAATGATAACATTTGCCATTCTAATTGAGATACAAAATGCATATTTTACTGGCAATTCAATTTACCACAATGAATTACTGTTTGGTTGATACCAATCAAATGATTGTCAATGAGTTATGTTAAAAACAATAAAACAGCATCTAAAACATAAAAAATAACTGTTGTTGCATGTACATTTAACAAAATTAGATACTCAGAAGAAGTCTAGTTAGAAAAAAAGGAAGACTGGTAGCCATATAAAATATCAGGCTATACTATAAAAAAAAAAAACTGGGGGACGCCATACATAAATAATAGTTGGTATTTGCTATTTTTAGGCTGCAATATTCAGCACAATTTTCATGTACCAACTCACCATATCTTACAAACAATACTGTATGTACGACATAAAGTACCAGTGGAAGATAGTTTAAACCAAGAAGAAAGTAAAAATTGGTCCGGCCATATAGGTCAAAGAATAAAAGAGACCAAAAGAAAAAAAACACTGTCTTCAGAACTGCGTTAGGGTGTCACTTCATCTTTGGTATAAAATTGGCCATCCATAGGCTGCATTTGATCACAACTAGGAAATACTACAGAAATTGTCAACAATTTCTTCTATCTATTGCTTTTTTTTTTTTTTTTTTTTTTTTAAACATGAACTCCTACATAATGTTAACATGTTAACACTATTAAACTACTTTCTGCAATATGACAAGCAAAGCTGACTAAAAATCTCTTTAAGCTCATAAAAAAGATTGCAAATAGAAAGCACTAATGCCTTTACTAGAAGCGATCACGCTCTGTAAATAAAAATAATGAAATTAAAAAAAACAGCATTCAAATGAAAAAAAATAAAAATCTGCATTTTCTCAATGCAGTTGTTTTTTATAGTTCATTGACACCTTTGTAAAAACCTACAGCCATCTATATTTTGTATTCACACTTAAGAGAAAGTTCATAAAAGTCCACACATATTGTTTTAATTCTTGCACACACCATAGTCTTTTATATCAGCAAAATTTTTCTTCAAGTGAAGATTTGAATTGAATGTCAAATTTTACATCTAATATTTTACCCTTAGGAACCCATAAGAAATGCCAACACAAGTCCTTTATTAAGATGGTCAATATCATGCCTTTTCGTTTTATCCAGATGCTGTTCTTTTGCTCTGGGTTTGTTTAATGTCCTTAAAATTAAGGCAATAAGAATTCAAGATAATCTTTTCTATGGACAAAAACATAAAATGAATGAAAGAAACGGATAGCTAAATATCAAGGAAGACAGTTATGGTTTTGTCAGAAATGCTTCCCCTTGATACCGATTTTACTGTCCTCAAAATACGACTCCTTTTTGCAATGCTCGTCAAGCTCCAGGTGAAAAGACAACCCAGTATGTTTTCATCATGTGTGTTCATTAAGAAAGAGTAACAAAAATAAAATTGTCAACATAGCAGAACTTTTTTTTTTCTTGTTTTGTGTATTTTTTTTTTATTTTTTTTTGTTTTGTTTTTGTTTTTTTGCACGGCACATAAAAAACACTTTGAGCAAGGTAGAAAAATTAAAGGAAAAAAAAAAAAGCTTTTGTCTGATGCCTGTGCAAACTGGAAGTCAACTTCTAGATGAAGTGTATCCATTCAAGGCAAGGTTTTCTGACCAACATTTCTCAGTCCTGTTTATTGTCTGCAAAATATATTGCAAAAAGAAACAGAGCACATTAAAAAAAAATGTAAATTGAAAAAGTAAATATTCAACATCACACAACACCACTAATAAATATACAGGTTTATGTCTAATAGCGATTCATAATATTACATTTTTTATTTAAAAAGGCATACATCAAAGTCCAAATTTATTTTACTGCCATATGTATGATGGGTGTCTTGGCTACTGTTCTGCTGCTAGTAATCTTCAGCCTTTCAAACTTTAAGAAAGAGTAATGGTACTTGGGGGAAACCCCACCATAAAACATACTGCGTTATGGCCATGAGCTGGAATTAAAGATCATACTTATTTACTATGGCTACGTCTTACAAAGATAATACATTGGGGAGTTGACTACCTCTTTTGATAGCAAAGATATTAAAATGTTGTTTCAAATACAAAAATGAAAGTATTATAATTTATATATTGTTTTATATCCTCTTGACAGTTGCTTTTCCACTAATTGTAATTGTTCTATTAGCATTTTCTTTTATTATGTGCTTTTTTTATATTAACAGATAAAACTTTCTTTATTCAATAATAGAATGCACAAAGATCATAGTTCCTTTTAAGTGAACCTAATATGGCAATACTGTTATGCCCCGTACACAAGGTTGGATATTTCGATGGAAAAAGTCCTATCTGATTATGTTGGAAAATCCGATTGTGTGTGGGCTCTAGCGGGCTTTTTCCGTCGGACTTTCCGACTGAAAAAATTTGAGAGCAGGATCTAAAATTTTCCGACAACAAAAAATCAACAGACTTTTTCCAATCGTGTGTAGAGAATTCCGATGCACAACGTGCCACGCATGCTCAGAAGAAATTTGGAGACGAAAGCTATTGGCTACTGGCCACTACGTAGTCCCATCGTATGTTTTATACGTCACCTCGTTCGGAACGATCGGATTTTCCGACAACTTTGTCCGACCGTGTGTGTGCAACACAAGTTTCGGACAAAATCCGTCTGAAAAAATATGACGGATTTTGTGGTCAGAATGTCCGACCGTTTGTACAGGGCATTAGATGCAGAGCATCTTGTGGCACCTACAAGTAGCTGTATAAGTTGTGTGAGGGATTCATTTAAAGTCTATCATTGCTGATAACACTTTTGTCAGGTCAGGTTCACTTTAACTATACCTAGCTTTAAAACCTACCAAATACTTACTTAGTCTGTTGGTAGGAGTATGCAGATGCATGTTCATTGCTTGTCTCTACAGGTATTTGTTGCTGCTGCCCACTGGCTTCATGTGATGAAGATGGTACTGTTTGAGGAGAGGTATCAGCAACAACACCCTGTAAAATTTAGAACAAAAAATTTGTTCCAGCGTATTATTAGCAAAATAAAATAATGCCATTTAAATTAAATTTCAGATTTTTTACACAGGGAAATTAGAGATCCCCATGGTCTCCTGCATTCTTCTTGTATACACCTTATTAAAAAATACAAGCCAAAAGCATATCAGCGCTACTTTGATGTAAAGTATGTAGGCACATTTACCACTGCAAACATACAGAGATTAGATCACATGCATTGTTGGTTCATTGCTCCAAACTCCTGCATCACCTTACACAGAATATATTATGGGCTATCAACATACATTCTTAGATCAGTGCCAAAAAGAATTACAATTCTATTTTTTGAAAATAGAAAAATGTTGAAATGATTCGATCAACTTACTTCAACTTGAACAGCAGATGGAGGCACAGAAGTATACTGGGGAATGTAGGTCCCTTGCATAGGTGCAGCAGCAGTCATGTACTAGAAAACAAATGATATCATTAGAAAATAGAGTACAAAATATATATATATATTTTTTTGGAGCTTTGTGGAAAAACGGCATTATTTTTTTTATCCAAAAAAGCTGTAATTAATATTGAAATGGTATAAAATACCAACAACAATGCATCTAAATTGCACATATGTTGTACATATTGAATCAAAGGAATAGATAAGACAAGGTCTCTGAAATATAGCATACACAGAAGAAATGTAATACATAGACAAAAGTGTTATTCAAAATCAAGTAGGAGCTACATCTAATGGACAGAAGTATTGTGTATGCCACATACCAAAATATTTCAGAAAGTTTTTTAAGCAACCACTGTGGTCATAGATCAATTTCTTATGGGGGTTTTTCTCCCCTTTCGATTGTTGTAAGTGGAGCAACACCTCAGCTATCAGTTTCTTGGCAGTTAACAATACCTCATGCTAAGTGTGAGCAGGTAAATATTTTACTCAAAAACTCTGGAGGACCCAGAGAGCATAGCTAAGGGTCTAGTTGTAACCCATGATGTCATGTAAAAAAAAATATTATTTGCTTCCAGTAAGCCTATATCTGTGTGCAGGACCTGAGAAGGTGACATAATGGATTATACAATGTTTTTTTTATCTTGAAAACTGAATTGGCATTAAGTATAAATTGATTGGTGGTCAGTGAATTTCAGGGAGACTAAACGTTGGCTGATTAGAACCTCTTCCCAGGTCTCATCATCAACAAGACCCAGACTTTTTGCAATTTCAGTACCTATCCAACTTATTAATACCTTATTCATTTTATTCTCTATGAACTAATTGATTTGATTTTCCATATTTAACATCAATGACCAATCATATGGGTTTTATGTGCACATTTTTGGCTTGACGTTGATTGCCGGTATTCATCATATATTAAATTAATATTTTTTTTTGATTGATACTCATTTAAAATAATTAAACTTTAATACAATAATTAACACTAATTAACACTAATTAATTAATATACATATGTTTAATATAGGAACAATACATACATATATATATATATATATATATATATATATATATATATAAAACAGTACCTCCGCCGGGCCATGTATGTGCATGTATATACGCCCATAAGATAATTAATGCTTACTAGATAATATACTGCTATTTATGTACATACATCAATAAACCTTGATCGGTCTGTCTGTAGCATTGCTGGAGGGCTACAATAAACTAAACAAAACTTTTTTTTTAAACCTTGTAATCTAGAAAATTGTGGGTGCCCCAGCGCCCCTCCCCCAGCCTTCTCTCCCAGGTCCTACTAAGGGGTGACTTCCTGTAAGTTGTGTGGAGATGGGGCTCCTTCCGTGAAGGACAAGAGAGGAATGTGAGGATACCTCGGGACCATCAGGGCTTGGTGGGCTTTTAGATGAGCAGCAATTCGTTTGGCTAGGAGATGCAACTCTCTTGTCAAGAAGCTGTAAACACACTCAACTTTACTATAATAGAACTTTATTATTACGCAAAATAACGATGTATTTATAGACAATATAATTCATAAATCTTTTTCTTTTTCACATAGAACAAGTTCCCCTGAGGAAGACCCTTAACCAAATAGGACAAAACGCATAGGGATATCATGTGAAATTTTACACTAGTTCAATGATTTTTTAATTTTATAATTTAAAATCATGTGTAATTTTCCAATTGCTGATGAATTATGTGTTTTTATGTCATGGCCAGAATTGCTTTTTACGACTCCTATGTATTCATGCACATTCTTTTGACACTGTGATACAATAAATAAATACTACATTTTATGGAAATCAATTGTTACTCATTCCTAATACAATTTCGCTGCTAAAAAACCCCTTGAGGGATCTTCCATTCAATTTAACAAATCGGGGTGTGCACCACCAACTCATATATATGTGTTATCTATTCTATATCATTTTGGGTGGTTAAACACCTGCTTCCCCCTTTTCCTCCCTCTAACACATATGGAGTTGTAAAAAGTAGGCTATTGGTCCAGTATTTTTTTCACCTCTCCATCTGCACTGCCAGATGGAGCTTCCGTGTGCCGGCGGCATCCCGTGACCATCGCTGGATGCTTCTGATGTCGCTCGTGTCTGCGGTGCATCGTGCCTGCGCGTGACGTTATGCGTTATACGTGGCCGCGATGTTGCCGCGCATGTGCGTGACATCGCAGCATCTGGCTGTTGCCACAGCAATGTCGTCGGATGCCAGGGCTCCACGCCTTATTTGCAGTGTATGAACGGCTTGGACCTGGGGAACACATGGGAAGAGGAGGGGGCAAGTGATGGGGCAGCTGATGGCAATCCTTCCATCTAACCCACAATATAAATACTCCAGCCTCCAGTTGCTCCGTATGTGATCCCTGGAAAAACTGACACATTGAAAAATCTCCCTCTAAGGTAAGCAATACAGACAGACCATTGTGAAGGCTTATTTGTTTGCTTTTCAACATTATCCAACTAAAACTTACATTGGAACTATTTAGAATTCCTTCACTTTAAAGTTCTATAGACACAGAAATCAGTGAAGCTCTCAACTACCGCATTATATGGAAAATACATAAAGCTGCGCCAATATAAACTAAAAAATTAAAACAATGAATAAATGTAAAAATCAATATAAAACAATATAAAACAAATGACAAACTGGACTATTACAACTAAAAGTCTAGACTGTCTAAATCAATTCGTGCAATTTCTCATGGTCATTTTTGATGGGTCATTTGTTTTATATTGTTTTATATTGATTTTTACATTTATTCATTGTTTTAATTTTTTAGTTTATATTGGCGCAGCTTTATGTATTTTCCATTTGCTTTAGGTGTGAGTATCCCACTTTTCAGCAGCAGCCTTTTCTTGGGTTAGGGTCCCTCCCTATCTCTTTCCCCCCTTCCCCTCCCCTCCCTCTCCCTTCTTCCTCTCCCTTTCCACCTAGCACGGTTTATCTATTTCCATACCGCATTATATATACAGTTTATTGTTGGGCTCGTTTCCCCCTTAACTACTTCCCACCCGGCCACTGCACATATACGGCCGGGTGGGAGCCTTCTACTTCTGATAGGATGTTCCTAAACGTCCTTTAGAAGTAGGGGGATCGCGCGGGCGTGTGCCCGCGCAGCGGCACAATCCCAATGCGCTCGTGTCACCCGGACACTGCGCATCTCGGATCGGCAGGAGGGCTCTGTGATTGGCCATCCTGATCACATGACGGGCGTGTCCAATCACAGCCGTCATGTGATGTAAGCAAACAGCCGGTTGCTAGGCAATCAGCTCTCCTCTCCTCACACGAAAGTCGTCGCTGAGGAGAGGAGAGCGGATTGCTGCAGCCGGCTGGTGATCAGTTAGTATTAGCTGTTTTTTTTTTACAGCTTTTTACTCACTGATCACCAGTCTAGTGTAAAACACAGTAAACACACATGTCCCCACAACATACATGTCCCCAAAACACACATGTCCCCAAATAATAAAAACACATGTCCCCCCCACATATGTCCCACTAAAATCACATGTCCAAATGATTATCTGCACACATATGTCCGTGATCACCTGCACACATCTGTACATGATCATTTGCGTACATATGTCCGTGATGACACAAACCAATTATTATACACTTAACGGATTTTTTTTAATAAAAACATGTAGCAGAATACATTTTGGCTTAAATTTATGACAAAATTTGATTTTATTGGATTTCTTTTAAAATAGAAAGAAGAAAATATTGTTTTTTTTCCAAATTTCCGCAATTTTTTCGCTTATAGCGCAAAAAATAAAAAACAAAGTCGTGAATAAATACCACCAAAATAAAGCTCTATTTGTGCAAACAAAATGATAAAAATTGAATTTGGGTACAGCGTAGCATGACCGTGCAATTGTCACTGAAAGTGCAAGAGCGCTGAAAGCTGAAAATTGGGCTGGGAAGGAAGGGGGCGAAAGTGCCCTGTATTGTAGTGGTTAAGGTATTTAAGGTTAAAAAAAATGTTTCTTTATCAGCACTTCACCTCCCTTTATTTCACCTTCACACACACAATAGCCTTAAGTATGTTTTTTCTAAGGCTTCACACTTTTAATTAATATATATATTTTTTTGAACATTATTCACCTAATCAATGCTTTTTTTACCCAAACTAATTTTGGGATCTTCCATTCAACAAGACCCAGATCAGCCTCCCACAAAATCTTGCTATTATAAGCCTGGCTTGTTGGAAGAAACTTAACCATAGCGGCAAAAAAACAACTATCTGCAAGGTAATATGGACCCAAATTGTCTTGTGACTGTATGTCTAAGCGGAAGGTATCAGAAAAATTAATAAAACAAAACTTAATAGCCTGCACCAAATGGAATGATATTAAACAAACATAAATTGTGAAAATCGCATTACAATCACTATGCGATAAAATAATCACGTGATACAAACTACTGCTGCTGCTGCCTGGAAAGGTTAAATGAACCTTTAAGACTGGAATATAGGCAATTGAAGGCTGCGCTAGCAAATGTGACTCACCACTGTGAGTATAGATAAACCATACACAAAAAACAAAATTAGAGACTAAATTAGCAAATGTGACTCACCACTGTGAGTGTATGTGAAACAAATAGAAACATATATATTGATATAACAATCAAATTGTGCAACAATGGCTACAAAAATAGAATAGTGTCAAAGGTGACTTATTGTATTAATCAAAAATTAAATCATGGGTGATGGACAGAACTAATTAGACAGTGTACAGTGTTCCACATGTCTATCTCGGCGATACTACACATGTTGTTTTATTTCTTTCCTTTCCACGGCTTTGATATTTATCTGGAGTCCCTGCTGATCCACCCCGAGTTTCAATAGGATCTTTTACATCATCCACTTCACCGTCCTGAAAATACTTTTTAAGACCCTAGGACTGCAAAGCCGTGGGTCATTTCGTTTTGGTGAGTGGGGTTTCAAAAGGGGACCATCGTCCAAATGACCACCTGCAATTTATGACTTCAATCATTTTAATAGTCTAATTAGTTCTGTCCATCACCCATGATTTAATTTTTGATTAATACAATAAGTCACCTTTGACACTATTCTATTTTTGTAGCCATTGTTGCACAATTTGATTGTTATATCAATATATATGTTTCTATTTGTTTCACATACACTCACAGTGGTGAGTCACATTTGCTAATTTAGTCTCTAATTTTGTTTTTTGTGTATGGTTTATCTATACTCACAGTGGTGAGTCACATTTGCTAGCGCGGCCATCAGAAAAATAAAGTTCAGCAAATTAAAATCTTCTTGTGGATCCAAAACAAGAACATTGGGTGTTCGCCGAACAGTGAACAATATGCGGTGTTCGTGGAAAATTTGAAAGCTACAGTTAAACACCGTTAAAGCCTATGGGACACTAACATGAAAAATCAAAAGTGCTAATTATAAAGGCTTATATGCAAGTTATTGTCATAAAAAGTGTTTGGGGACCCTTCAGGTCTGGTATGGATTTTAAGGGGAACCCTGCACCAAAATAAAAAAAATGGCGCAGGGGTCCCCCCCAAAATCCATACCATACCTTATCCGGGCACGCAACCTGGCAGGATGAAGGAAAAGAGGGGGGGGTGAGAGAGAGCGCCCCCCTCCTGAACTGTACCAGGCCACATGCCCTCAACATGGGGGACAAGGTGCTTTGGGGGGCTACCCCAAAGCACCTTGTCCCCATGTTGATGGGGACAAGGGCCTCATCCCCAGAACCTTTGCCTGGTGGTTGTGGGGGTCTGCGGGCGGGGGGCTTATTGGAATCTGGAAGCCACCTTTAACAAGGGGACCCCCAGATCCCGGCCTCCCCCTGTGTGAATTGGTAATGGGGTACAAATGTACCTTAACCATTTCACAAAAATGTGTCAAGATGGTAAAAAAGACAAGATACAGCTTGGGACAAGTCCTTTAGTAAAAAAAATGTCCCACGGTGTAAGTTCACACCGCCCGACGGACCGAAAAAGAAAAAATCAGGTGACCCCACCCCCCTCTTACGCCGCGGGGAAGCTATGGGAAAGCCCCCGTGGCATTAGAGGGGGCGGGGTCATCTGGTTACATCACCGGGTGGCCCAGTTATATAAGAGCTGTCACAGCGAAGATGCGTCAGTCGGAGCCTCCCAAGGAGGCGGATCGGTTGCGGCTTTTTTTTTGGGATCCGTTGGGCGGCGTGAACTTACACCGTGGGACATTTTTTTTTATAAAGGACTTGTCCCAAGCTATCTCTTGTCTTTTTTACCATTTTGACACTTTTTTTGTGAAATGGTAGGGGTACATTTGTACCCGTTACAATTCACATGGGGGAGGCTGGGATTTGGGGGTCCCCTTGTTAAAGGGGGCATCCAGATTCCGATAAGCCCCACGCCCGCAGACCCCCACAACCACCGTGCAAGGATTGTGGGGATGAGGCCCTTGTCCCCATGTTGAGGGCATGTGGCCTGGTGCGGTTCAGGAGGGGGCTCTCTCTTGTATCCCCCCTGTTTTCCTGCGGCCTGCCAGGTTTTTTCAATTTGTTTTATCTATATTGCCGAGAGCCGACAATTCATTACAGTCGCGATTAGTTTTAAATGACAATTTTTCCTTTAGAAATGTAATTTTGCTGTGGTACTGTTCTAAACATGGGAAACATGCGCCACTTTACAGGCATACCATGTACAACCCCCCCTCCTGTCACAATATTTAAAGGAATATTTCATTTTTATTGTATCCCTTTAAGCATTAAAAAAAATCACTGCTCCCAAAAAAACGTCAGTTTTTAAAAAATAAATTTGCATTGATACATGTCCCCTGGGGCAGGACTCGGGCCCCCAAACAGTTTTTTATGACAATAACTTGCATATAAGCCTTTAAAATTAGTACTTTAGATTTTTCATGTTCGTGTCCCACAGACTTTAAAGGTGTTTGTGTGTTCTGCCAAATTGTTTGCCTGTTCGCATGTTCTGCTGCAAACCGAACAGGAGGGTGTTCAGCTCATCCCTAGTAGTAAGTAGGGGTTCAACATTTATATGGATGTTATCCTGAAGTCCCCTGAAAAGGTAACTCTTTTAATCAGTAACAATCTCATTAAAAGCAATAGTAAACTGGAAAAATGACTTAAAGATGTTCCTTGTTGAATGCAATATGCTTGTTGGCTCAAGCTTTTGGCATCAGTCTCCCTGTATGAAAAGTATAAGTATAAGTAATTTAATTAATTGATTTTATTATGTACTCAATCTTTGTACTCAATCTTTGTTTCAAAAAACTACTTGTAGATGAAAATTCATTTTGTAAAATGGAAGGTCCCTTATCATAATAAATAGGGTGAAACAGTGTTCACTTTAAATATTTAATATTCTGCAAGGAAGCTTAAAAAACTTGCATGCATATTGTGGGGTATCTGAAGTAAACACAGCTAAACCCTAATTACTAAACTAAGGGAGCTTTCACTTTGCAAATTTAATTTTCTCTTAGAAAATTATTAAAGCTGTACTGTTTTCAATCATACAATAGTGTGTGAGCACAAACCTGTTTTCTTCTAAAAATGTCTGTGTAATTTAAGAGTGATCAGCCATTCTTAGTAGTTAGCATTTTGAAAAAAAAAACATCTTTTAGATTGTAATTGTTTAGTATTCTGAAAGTCCATAGGGTTCAATATTGAGTTGGTCCACCCTTTGAAGCTATAACAGCTTCAAATCATCTGGGAAGGCTGTCCACAAGGTTTAGGTGTGTCTATGTAAATATTTGACCATTCTTCCAGAAGCACATTTGTGAGGTCAGGCACTGATGTTGGATGAGAATACCTGTCTCGCAGTCTCTGCTCTAATTCATCCCAAAGAAGTTCTATAGGGCTGAGGTCAGTACTCTGTGCAGGCCAGTCACGTTCCTCCACCCCTAACTCACTCATCCATGTCTTTATGGATCTTACTTTGTGTACTGGTGCACAGTCATGTTGGAACAGGAAGGGGCCATCCCCAAACTGTTCCTACAAAGGTGAGAGCATGAAATTGACCAAAATGTCTTGGTATGCTGACGCCTTAGGAATTCCCTTTACTGGGACTAAGGTCTAACCCCTGAAAAACAACCCCACACCATAACCCCCCTCTACCAAATGATTTTAGCCAGTGCACAAAGCAAGGTCCATAAATACATGGATGATCGAGTTTGGGGTGGAGGAACTTGACTGGCCTGCACAGAGTCCTGACCTCAACCCAATAGAACACCTTTGGACTGAATTAGAGCGGAGACTGTGAGCCAGGCCTTCTTGTCCAACATCAGTGCCTGACCTCACAAATACGCTTCTGGAAGAATGGTCAAACATTCCCATAGACACACTCCTAAACCTTGTGGACAGCCTTCCCAGAAGAGTTAAAGCTGTAATAGTTGCAAAGGGTGGGCCAACTCAATATTGAACCCTATGGACAAAGACTGGGATGCCATTAACGTTTATGTGTGTGTAAAGGCAGGTGTGCCAATACTTTTGACAACATAGTGTATGATCGATATCTATTTTTTCAACCATTGGTGTTTCAAGATTAGTTTTGTACTTAACATGTTATGGTTATTTTATGTTGTGCTAATCTAATCGTGCTTTTCATCAACAATGTAGTTAGTCATGTAAGTCATACCGTTCCGGTTGTCCCCAAGGAAAGGTGATTCATTTGCTGGGCTAGAGGGCCCATCATACTGGCTTGCTGCATTGACATGGTGTGGTCCATCGTTGGTGTTATTACAGCACCCTAAAAAGAATAATGAAATATATTCAATGATATAGACAATTAATAGGTATGTGGCTTACATAATGTTTTATAATACTTCAGTGTAAACAAAGTTTTTCACAATGCTGTCAGAAACATAGCGGTGACAGTGGAGCCACAACATTTCATTATTTCTTTTGTTTCCAGCAAACATTTTTTGATCATTTTCAGTATATAATATAGATGTAAAAAGATATATTGATGGACATAAAAACTTACCATACCTCAAGCAATTGCTCACTCCGAAAATACAGGTACAGTGGAACCTCGGTTTACGAGTAACGCGGTTAACAAGCATTTTGAAAGACGAGCAACTTTTTTTTTTTAATTCTGACTCGGCTTGCGAGTGTTGTCTCACAAGACGAGCAGAATTCAAGCTAATAGGGCCCGCAGTACCGCATTTGGCCTGAGGTGCGGGGGCACCAGAGCCGAGAAGAGCCAAATGACACAGATTACAGACGATCAGCAATGCTCGGAAAGACACAGAAATACTCAGTTTCTGAGCCTTTCTGAGGTTTGCCGAGGTCACCCGAAGTGTCCTCGGGCCTTTCCGGACATTTCCGAGCTCCCCCCACCACTGGCCACATGCGGTATTGCATGCCATTGAAGTCAATGCGGAAAAAATTATTTTAGTTTCCATTGACTTCAATGGGGAAACTCGCTTTGATATGCGAGTACTTTGGATTACGAGCATTCTCCTGGAACGGATTATGCTCGTAATCCGAGGTTCCACTGTAATTTGAGAAATAGATATGAGCATAAGGTTTGGTCCGAATGCCTGAACATCTTGTATAAGACTGGTAATATCCCTATTATACAGTACATGACAGCTTTACACTCTCAATGACTGTTAAGGATCTTGTCAGGTGCAGGCACTGTTGAGTCTTTGGCAACAAGTGATTCCCATTGACGTACATGGCTGGGGATTCCAGGATAAGCAAGAAAGCCAGGTTAGTTAAAAAAATAAAAAACACATGCCTGATGAAGAGGTCCTTCGAGGCCCTAAAAGATTCCACTCTTCCACTATGATATGATCATCTTAAATAAAACATTTGGGCATTATTTGAAGATCCCTGGTGTACTGGCAATAAGTAGGCTGTTCCATGATGTTACCAGCTTCCAGCTGGCTGTTGCTGCATGTGTGTGATAGGAATATTGTTTGCAGTTAAAATAAAACAAAAAACATGTGGGGTTACCCCAATCCAAAACAGGTTCATTATGTCTGGTATGAATGATTACTACCATTCCAGTCACAGTGTCCCTGATCACACCAGTCACGGTGTCACTGTTCACCGCCACACCAGTCATAGTGTGAAAATAAGTCACCATCCCCATGACTAAGCTCTATGAGCAGAGTCAAAAACATTTGGGGCGTGGTCTGGTTGGAGCCCGGGCTGAAGCTGTCATACAGCTACTTACGGGGTTTTGCAGAAATGTGCCACTTCCAGGGATTTTCCCTTTTCCATTAGATGTCTTGGGCTGGGATGAGTTCTGTCCTTGTCCGCACTCTATGTGCTACATAAGAGGGCCTGGTGGAGCCTTGAGCAGCACCTCTAAACTTAGTTTGGATAACTGAGTAATTGTCATTCAAAATGTGACAGTGCTGAAATCTGAAAAAGGGCCTGAGCTGGAAGCAATCTGGTCTTAAATTGGTTAACGTGTTGTTTCTCATCTGGGGGTTGAAGATAGAGAGTTGCTGGATTGATTAAAGTAAATTTAATCTTTTTCTGGAATAGGACTGATTGGCTTTTAATTTGTAAGTTATTTTGGGAGAATAATTAGCTAAGTTAGGCAGTTTGTGCTCATCCAGGGAAAAGCCCTTTGCGTAGTAGAAGACCTGTAGGATCGCTATTCTGCCTTTATAGTTGAGATACTTAACAGTAATAGGTCTTTGGGCCTTACAATCAGGATCTTTTGATTCCACTCAAAGTACCCTGTCCACCTTCCATGGCAAAGTGAGGCCTAATATACAAGGAATTTTGTGAGACCAAATACTCACTAGGTTTGTAGAACGATAGGTCTATGGTAGGCCTATTATGCAGAAATTATTTTATCAGAACTGATTCTATGTTTTGTTGTCTGTCAGCCAGAATATGTACTGTATATCAGGGGTCCCCAACCCCCAGGCCACCGACCTGTGCTGGTCTGTGCTCTGTTAGCAGCCGGCCACGCAGGCTGGACTGAAGGAGGTGCAGAGGGCAAGCAGAGAGATTACATCATTGCCTCTCACCACCCATTCTGCATCACCGCTGTTGGGTCCATCTTCTCACATCTTATAGGATGAAGTTCCATCCTATGAGATGTGAGAAGGTGTACCCAACAGCTGTGATTGCAGTGTAATACCAACTGCTCATGTGACGATTTCCCAGCTCCTGAATGCTGTATTCTGTGGCGCCGGGGCGAGACAGCAAGTTGTAAATCGTTCACTACAAACAGAAAACTACACAATTACAAGTTCTTAAAAAGTGCAAATCTGCATCTGGTGTTGTGGTGTGAGGCTAGTGACAAGCTGCATCTGGTGACAGGTTAGTGACCAGCTGCATCCGGTGGCTGAAATGGCAGGCTAGTGACACAAAGCATCTGGTGACTGTGGTGGCAGGCTACAGTGGAAAGCTGCATCTGGTGACAGGCTAGTGACAAGCTGGATCTGGTGGCTGTGATGGTATGCTAGTGACACACTGCATCTGACTATGGCCAGACTATTGAACTTCTGTTGGACAAAGAGTGGTACGCATGTTCCAAAATTTGGCCAGTCCCTGCTTTTTTCCTTTAAGTGGTAGTAAACCCACTTTTTCATGTTTTACCTACAGGTAAGCTTGTAATAAAGCTTACCCGTAGGTGCTGTAAATATCTCCTAAACGTGCACTGTTTAGGAGATATTCAGAGTACATACAGCCAATGACATCACCGGCACATGTGCTCTGAAGGTCCAGCATACCATGCCGGACCTTCAGAGCCCCTATCGTAAACAGTGGCTCCCACACACATGACGTCATCGTGCCCCTGGCCACTCATGTAGCTGAAGGATGCAAACCCGCAAGGAGAAATGGATGAAGATGGAAGGATAATGTGTGCCTTCATTTTAAGGTAAGTCTCTCATAATGTGCTAATATGTGATGCATACTAGCACATTATGACATTGCCTGGCAGGGGATTTTTTTTTTTAACTACGCTTTACTACAATTTTATATACCTTAAACACATCAGATTTGTAGTTGAAAAGATGTCTGAAGATTTTATAAGAATTCTGTCAGTTCTTTCATTCATTTTGATGCATGGTTGATTTTGTTGGTAGGCTTACAATGAACCTCATGTAACCTTGTTGCTATAAGAACATCTCTATTATGTTATAATACATTTCATGACAACACAGTGCATAAGAAAAAACAAGGCGCAGCCTGTAAACCAATAGGGAAATAATATTACCCTTGAGTAATGGAGGCTGTTTACTTCCCAGACAAAGGGCTGTAGTATACATAGACTCCCAGTGACATTTACACAGCATCTATATCTCCTTATTTACAGTTATTTCAATATATGCATTTTTAAACTATTTGATACCATCTAGGCTAATATAATCACAATACGCCTATTTTTTTTGTTATAAATAAATGCAGTGATCGGCAAGGTCTCATCAAGCTGACAATACACAATTTTACAAAGACACTGTGCTTGCATTTATTCACAGCTTCTCTGATGCTTACTGCCATGCTGTTTATGTTAAATTACCAGGGGAAATCCCAGAGTTTCAAATGTAGCTATGGCAAAAAAGTATCAGCTAGGGGTATCGCTCAATTTTTAATGAGAACTCACAAGTTCACAAGTGTGACAAATTAGTTCCTTGGAACAACTGACTTCTGAAAGGGTAACTCCATGCAATTCCAGCCAGTTGAGGTCAGTGGAACAGGAAGGATAAGAGTATTGTGTAAATGAAATCCTCCTGTGTGTCCTTCTTCCTCTTACATTGGAATCGGAGGACATGTGTCTTCTTGGTAAAATCGGCACTGAAAAGAATGTTATTTATTTATCTATATTAACCAATTTTATTTACCCCTTAATGCTTAGTTGTGTGGTGTTACCTTTTAGCCCCCATTCCAACTGAATGCAGCCTTGAAATTGCGTTGCTTCAGTGCGATTTCAAAGCCGCAGGACAGTGCAATTTCATCTGCGGCTTGCTGACATCTGTGCGACTTCATGATGTCAATACAAGTTGCAAATTAAATTGCAAAAAATAGTGCAGGACCTATTTTAAAAATTGTGCTCCTTTAAATCACACTGATTAGAACAGTCCCATAGAAATACAATAGATGACACTTTAGGTGCAATTTGGAAATCACATGTCGCACCTTAAGTCACACTGGTGTCAACAGAGGCTAAAAGGGATTTTCCTGTTTCACAAACAAACTCAAGCACAGCATTACCTTCTTATGCCGCGTACACACGAGCGGAATTCCGCTCAAGCTTGGCTTGCATACACACGGTCACACAAAAGGTTCGCTGAACTTTCGACCGTCAAGAACTCGGTGACGTACAACACTACGACGAGCCGATAAAATGAAGTTCAATGCTTCCGAGCATGCATCGAATTGTTTCCGAGCATGCATAGGAATTTTGCGTGTCGGAATTGGTACATACGATCGGAATTTCCAATCAAAACCTTTTGCGACCGAAAAATTGAGAACTTGCTCTCAATCTCTTGCTGGCTGGAATTCCGCCAGCAAAAGTTCGATGGAGAGTACACACGGTCGTATTTTCCAACCAAAAGCTCTCATCTGACTTTTGCTGGCGGAATTTCCAATCATGTGTACGCGGCATAAGGCTTGGTTCATACCTATGCAGTTTGCTATTTATAATCCATTTCTGCAGTGCTTTTCGATGCGTTTGCATTTTTTTAATGGAACTTTTTTTACAAAAGTGTGGAGCCTCTATTTACCCTCCTTTATGGGTTGTTGGGAGGTGATATGCATTTTTCCCGATCACAATATGGCATGGAAATGACAGACTCTCAAAACATTTTATGCAGTGCATTAATGAGTTTTACAATACATATGAACATTAAGGTAGGGTAATACATTTTTTGGTAATTACTCTAGAAGGTAATAGTGATACAGAAGAGATCACTAACAGAATGTGTTGTAAGGCTAGTGCTGGCAATTGTACCTTGCAGGCAACTAGTTGTCATCCTGCACACACTATCAAGGCTATACCTGAAAAGTCAGAGCCAGAAGGAACTTCTCCAAAGGAAGCCTTTACTCAAGAATGATAAAAACAAATCATACACTAAAGATTAAAAAAAAAGGTTATTGCAATGCCCTAATTCAAAGAGGGAAGAACATGCCCTAATTCAAAGAGGGAAGAACATTTGCTACTAATAGATTAAGAGATACCCTTTTAGGGTTAAATAATGTAAACACTTAGAACAAATATAATAAGAGAGATAAATAAGTTACATTTGTTACCTCTTATTCTGAAGAATATCATGCTGTAATTTGCATTATTGATACACATTGACCTGTTTTAGGCTCCATTCAAACTTGTGCAACATAAAAATTGTGGGATTTCCATTGCAACTTTACAGTGCAACTTGATGTGACTTTGATGTGACTTTGATGCAATGTCCTTCCATGACCTTTGGGCCTCATATAGATTTTGAGGGGAACTCCATGCCAAAATAAAAAAAAATGGTGTGGGCCCCCCCAAAATCCATACCAGACCCTTATCCAAGCATGCCGCCCAGCAGTTCAGGAAAGGGGGGATGAGTGAACGCCCCCCCTCCTGAACCATACCAGCCCACATGCCCTCAACATGGGGGAGTGCTTTGGGGCAGGGGGGCTCTGCCCCTCCAAAGCACCTTGTTTCTATGCTGATGCGGACAAGGGCCTCTTCCACACAACCCTGGCCGGTGGTTGTGGGGTCTGTGAGCGGTGGGCTTATCGGAATCTGGAAGCCTCCTTTAACAAGGGGGCTTCCAGATTCGGCCCCCCTATGTGAATGAGTAGGTGGTACACAGTACACCTTTTCATTCACCAAAAAAAGTGTCAAAAGTAAATAAAAACACAATACAAGTTTTTAACAAGTCCTGTATTAAAAAAATCCAAAACATTTCCCCTCTGCTGTAGATCCATCGTAAATCACGGCGCCCGCTGCCACCCTAAAAAAAACTATCCGGTACCGACAAAGGCTCCAGCCACCTGACAGCTGTTAAATAACCAAGGGGCAGGGCCATCCAGTGTAGTCACCGGGTGGCACAGCCCCCTTGTGACATCATCACAAACTGATGCTGGGTCAGTGACATCACGAGAATCAGTGCCACCCAGTTATGTTACTGGATGCCCCACTCCTTAGTTATTTAAGAGGTGTCAGATGGCAGAGCTGGCAGATGGTGGAAGCCTTCGTCGGGACCTGAGGTTTCTTTTTTTCTGGGTTGGCAGTGGTAGCGGGCATTGTGATTGACGATGGATCTGCACCAGGGGACTTTTTTTCAATGTTTTAAATAAAGAAATTGTCAAAAACTGTTTTTTGGGTAATGCGTAGGGGTACTATGTACCCCATTCCCATTCACATGGGGGGCAGGATCTGGGTGCCCCCTTGTTAATGAGGGCTTCCAGATTCCAAAATGCCCCCCGCCCGCATATTACCCACATTAACCAGCCAGCAATGTAGTGAAGAGGCCCTTGTCTCTATCAACATGGAGACAAGAGCGTTTGAGGAGTGCAGACCCCCCCTGCCCTAAAGCACATGTTCAGGGGGGTGCTTGCTTGTCCCCCCCTTTCCTAAACCTGCCGGGCTGCATGCTAGGATAAGGATCTGGTATGGATTATGGGGGAACACACGCCATTTAAAAAAAAAAAAAACATTTCGGTATGACCTCATGCGTTTTTTTTTCATTTATTTTTAATTGCTGGCATTCTTTTCAAAAGTCGCACACAAATTGCATGTATATCATGCAGGTGCAACCTTAATGTGACTTTTGGGGGTTTACATTGAAGTCTATGGCCCTCAAGTTGCATGAAAGTCAGACCAAAGTAGTGCAGGAACTACTTTAAAGTTGCTGCGACTTGAAGTCACAGAGATATGAACGGTTATCATGCAGGACATGAGAAACATGAGATGCAGCTTGTCATGTGACTTTGAGTTGCCAGTAAAACAGTAGTGTCTTTCTCCACAGACACAAGTTTTTCCACTCAGAATTGCATTATTATAACACCAAAAATGCTATTGATTTGATTAAGTGCAGTGCTTGTTCCCTACAATATGTTGGATGTACTATTCAACACTTAAGAATCTACATAGGAGAAAAATTTTTATGCCACAACAAAGAAAATGCAATGCATATTTCCAGCATGTAAAAGCATTTTAGAGACATCTGTGCAGGTAATATATCTACCTTCCCCTTCTGTGGGAAAGAGAGGTGTCATGGATCTTCAAATTGAATATGAACACCATCGGTGAGATTTAAATTTATATTTTAAATAGTCAATTTATGTTCTCTTTTGTTCCAGCACACTTACTCCACAGTACTCTTTTAATCAATCTATGTGAAGCATCAGAAATTAGTCAATGATAATAGTACTCTGGATTTTTCCCATTAAGCCATTTATTGTTCTTCTAATAACCTTTGTATTGTCAACAGACAGTTATGACTAAGGCCAGTGTGGCTGAAACACGTCAGCATGTATATTTTGTTGGATTTTAATTCTGATGTGCTAATAAATAATTTCCTACATTTTAGATCTGGCCATGTTGCTGACTATTTAATAGACTCAAGTGTTGGATGTTTGATAGGGGTACTGGCTTCCCTCATCTATGCACTAGGTGGAGAGGTTGAGCCCAGAGAGTTTTGGATTTATATTGAAGGAACCCCTGAAGGTGTTGGCTGCTGGAGAAAACACTTACCATAACTTTGATGATAGACTCCATGGCAGCATACATTTGGGTAGCTCCGCTCTCACTCCTACCCCATATGACCCCACTCCCATAAATTTGCAGGCCGAGCCAGAGATATTCTGTAACTAGCCTACTCATGACACTGGAAGGAAACGCCTGCTGACATGGAGTCCATCAGGAAAGGAAAATTATGGTAGGTATTTGATAGGAAAGTTTCTGTTTTCCTGACAGACTCCCATGGCAGCATACATTTGGGAACTAACTAGCCACACAAACAACACGTGCGTGAGTGCTGAATAAAAGACAGTTTTAATTTTCACCATTGACAGACAGCATTTAAGGCCAAAGGTAACAGAAGACACATATGCAGGCTCAATGCAAAAGTGAGCCATGAGGAGGACAAAAAAGGAATGTGGCCTCTGGCTCTGCCTGAAAATTTATGGGAGTGGGGTCCTTTGGGGTAAGAGTGAGGACGGAGCTACCCAAACGTATGCTGCCATTGGAGTCTGTCAGGAAAGGAAAATTACGGTAAGTGTTTGATAGGCAATTTTCCATATTCTCCAGCAGCTAACACCTTAGGGAAGCAAAGTGGCAACTTTTCATGCTGGGTTCACACTATTGCCACTTTTGCCGCATGAGGCTCACAGTAGGGGTCCGGTGCATCCCTATTCACCATTTCAAGTCCGATCTCAGCCCTAATTTTTGGCTGAATTCGGACATGAAACAAACCAAAAGACGCACAGGACCCCTGTGCAAATTTGCACTGGAGCCACAGCGGAGATATGTGAAACGGCTCCATAGAGACACGGTCACAATCTCCTGCTATTGTAAATTGGATGTGGGGAACTCACATCCAATTTGCACTAGTATGAACCCAGCCTGAAAGATCTAGACGAGATTATAGCCTAGTCTAAAGTATGAAGTCCAGTGCACTTTTGGGAAATCCTGATCCCTACCTCCCCCTTCTTCCCATACTGACATGTTCAATAAATTTCTTTTTGTTTTTAAATGGACTGGCAGTCATTTCCTATTGTCCTAATCAAAGAAACATACCTGAACTTTAATGTTTCTGGGACTTTACTGTAAAGTGCACTTAGGAAATTGTTAATGTAGCATTTGGAAACTGAAAATCAATATACATTTTTAACTATTAAAGATCAGTACAAATAGCGCTACACTAGATTATACACTTACAGGTTATTTATTTAAAATTCATGTAAAAAACACTTTCCTGCTGACAGATTTCTACTCTTGTCAAACAGTTCCTTTAAGTGTTTGATCCTTTTTTGCCATCTTTAGTGAGTACAAAAGAAAATCTGGTGAAAAAATTTGAGGCAGAGCTGAAGAAGAGAACAATATTACTGTTAGTTGCTTACAAAGTAACATCTGGCATCTCTTTTGCAAGTGAGGTTACTTCCTAACTGGTACATTAGTTTCTGTCATGACACCTGTGAAAAGTGCTTCAGTAGTTCATGCTAGACAATAACTGTGTCAAAACATGAGAAGCAGATGACATAATTTGGTGCAGCACACAATTTTGTCAAGCTCTGATAAATTTAGTAATATGTTACAGAATCATTATTATATTAGTTAAAAACAACACACTCCATGTTGGTATTCTGAACAAACACAGTTTAAACAATGTTGGGAAAAGGCTGGAAACTTGTCTCAAAACATAACCTATGTTGGACAAACTCAAATAGGGCTTGAAATTACAAATGATGTCAGTATTTATGACCAGGAAAGTGGACAAATGTCAACCTCCCTTCCCTGCAGCTGTGAAACTTGCACTGAGTCTGAGCAATATTGTAAGCTTCATTCTAGCAGGTTTTTAATGGTAGCGTTTTCACTTTACTGTGTTTCACTACATCAGTGACTGACATTTTTGCTTTTCTAACAGAAAAACTGAAACCAAAACTATCCAGATGACATTACCCTTAGGCTACCACTTATCTACATCATAAATAATACACTTCTCTACAGATGTTTAAGGGTCTGGCAGCAGTAAGAGTAGGGTAAAAAGCCATGATTAGGGATGAGATGAACAACCCCCCCCCCCCCCAGTTTTGTTTGCACCAGAACTTGCGAACAGGCAGAAAAAATTGTGTCTATGGGACACGAACGTAAAAAATGAAATGTGCTCATTTGAAAGGGGTATATGCAAGTTATTGCCATAAAAAGTGTTTGGGGACCCGGGTCCTGCCCCAGGGGACATGGATCAATGCAAAAAAAGTTTTAAAAACAAATGTTTTTTCAGGAGCAGTGATTTTAATAATGCTTAACCACTTAAGCCCTGGACCATTTGGCTGCCCAAAGACCAGAGCACTTTTTGCGATTCGGCACTGCGTCGATTTAACTGACAATTGCGCGGTCGTGCAACGTGGCTCTCAAACAAAATTTCGTCCTTTTTTCCCCACAAATAGAGCTTTCTTTTGGTGGTATTTGATCACCTCTGCGGTTTTTATTTTTTGCGCTATAAACAAAAAAATAGCGTAAATTTTGAAAAAAAAACGCATCATTTTTTACTTTTTGCTATAATAAATAGCCCCAAAAAAATATATATATTTTTTTCCCTCAGTTTAGGCCGATACATATTCTTCTACATATTTTTGGTAAAAAAAATCACAATAAGCCTTTATTGATTGGTTTGCGCAAAAATTATAGCGTCTACAAAATAGGGGATAGTTTTATGGCATTTTTATTAATAGATTTTTTTACTAGTAATGGCGGCGATCATCGATTTTTATCATGACTGCAACATTATGGCGGAAAGATTGGACACTTTTGGCAGGATTTTGGGACCATTCACATTCATACAGCGATCAGTGCTTTTAAAAATGTATTGATTACTGTGTAAATGTGACTGGCAGTGAAGGGGTTAACCCCTAGGTGGCGCTGTAGGGGTTAAGTGTGTCATAGGGAGGGATTCTAACTGTGGGGGGGCTATGTGTGACAGGACACTGATCATTGCTCCCGATTACAGGGAGCTGTGATCGGTGTCCTGTCACTAGGCAGAACGGGGAGATGCTTGTTTACATTAGCATTTCCCCCTTCTTCCTCTCCGTGAGACGATCACGGGTATCCCCGCAGACAACGAGTCCACGGGACCCATGCTCACACTCATGGAGGTCACACGTGTGCACCCGCAAACCGCTTCTTAAAGGGCAATGTACAGGTATGTTAATCTGCCTGTACGTGCCCTTCTGCCGACGTATATCAGCGTAAGTCGGTTGGCAAGCGGTTAAAATCAAACAATTACAATGAAATATTCCTTTATATATCATGCCTAGGGGTGTCCTTAGTATGCCTGTAAAGTAGCGCTTCTTTCCCATGTTTATAACAGTACCACAGCAAAATTACATATCTAAAGGAAAAAATGTAATTTAAAACTGCTTGTGGATGTAATGTATATATATATATATATATATATATATATATATATATATATATATATATATATATATATATGTATGTATAGTTGGATCCCAGCAATATAGATAAAAATATCAAAAATACAAAAAAAAAAAAATGCAGTGGATGTCCCCCCCCCAAAATCCATACCAGGCCCTTCAGGTCTGGTATGATATTAAGGGGAACCCTGCACCAAATTAAAAAAAATGGTGTGGGGGTCCCCCAGGCCCTATATACTCTGCAGAAAAACTGGGTGTTTTAAGGTGTTGGTGGTACCAGAACACTGTAACCCCTCATGGTTACTCTTGTTGGGGGCAGGAATGGGCCCTGCTGTGAAATATTATCAGAAATTGTAATTACATGGCCCTGTTGAACAGGGGCAGAAAAATTGGGCCCTTGGTTTTGGTAGCACCAGCACACCGTAACCCCTCACAGTTACTCTTGTTGGGCACAGAAACGGGCCCTGCTTAACTATTATTTCAAAAATAGTAATTACATGCCCCTGTTAAACAGGGGGAGAAAAATTGGGCCTTTGGTGTTGGTGGTGTCAGAACACTGTAAGCCCTCACAGTTACTCTTGTTGGGCGCAGGAACAGAACTGCTGAGAAATATTTTATCAAAAATTTTAATTACATGCCCCTCTTAAACAGGGGCAGACAATTTGGGCCTTGGGTGGTGGTGATGGTGCCCTAAACCAAAAATATTTTTGGAAGCTAGCATCATAAAGATTGAGGAGGAATATGATAGTCAGCATAGGCAGTCTTCAGGGGATCCCAGATCCATATCAAATTCAATCAGTTACATCAGCATCAGGTGCTTGATAGCTGCTGATCCAAGACTGATTCATTTTTATGAATGTGAGCTTATCAATGGAGTCTGTGGACAGGCACACTCTTTGATCTGTCAAAAACTCTTCAGCAGCATGAATGTGCATTCAAAAAGCATGCTGGATGCAGGACAGGCCAGTAGCTCAATTGCATATTGAGCAAGTTCTGGCCAGTGGTCCATCCTCAAGACCCAGTAACCAAGAGGATGCTCTGTTGGAAAGGTCCCCAAGTCTGCTCTTGCCCCTAGATATTTCTGCACCATATAATGCAGACGCTGGCGATGGTTGCTTGAACCAATTAGACCTTGGCGCTGAGGACTGAAAAATTGTTTAAAGACATTGGTCAACCGGCCACCTTCTCCACTGCTCTTCCTCTGACTTAACGAAGCCTCAGCAACACGTTGTCCAGCACCAGGAAATGGTAACTGTAATGGATCCCGTCGCACTCCGCTTAAGTACTTCCGTCAGTACACAGCTTCCTCCAATCTGGACCTTCGAATATCAGATTTTTACAGCCGAATATTGTAACCAAGATGAAAACGAGACTAGTTCAGTTACACAGCTTTAACACGGACTGTTTATTTTGAGATCTCACACAAATATATACACCAGAATGACAATACAAACTGTAACCAGAAACCTAATTAACATGAGCTAATTAACTAATCATTTAGACAGCCTAGGTGACTCTGAGGCATGACCTTTCAGGACAGACTTGCCATCTTTTAGCTCAGAAGAAACAATCAACATTATCATAAATATAAACACAGCTAACCTTCTCTAAATAGCGGAAGCTAATTACAATACAAACAGTGATCCCCCCCTCCTCAGCCTAGTAGGCAACAAACTATAGTAGGAGTAGACTGTCCAGCTCCTACCCAGTTCTAGGCCTGTGATCAGCTCTTTATATATATATATCCTGGGAATTATTGTGGATAAATATTACTGTTATATTTAAGTAACCACCTTCTCATTGTCCATTTAACAGCTGGCCATCATTTTTCTCATTCACCCTGTGCCCCTAATGGACACAGGGTGAATTAGACATAGGAGGTGCATGGGGAGCTGAAACAAGGGTTTCCCAACCTCTCCAATGGATTCTGGGTTCCACGGGCCCTCCCATCACAATTAGATACTGTGTACACCGCCTGCACTGTATTAGAAATTGTACAACGGCTGCACTGTATTTTATACTGTGTACACCACCAGAAATGTAGTAGAAACTGTACACACTGTATTAGATACTGTGTACACCACCAGAAAAGTAGTAGAAACTGTACACACTGTATTAGATACTGTGTACACCGCCTGCACTGTATTAGAAACTGTACTATGGCTGCACTGTATTGTGTACTGTGTACACCACCAGAAGTGTAGTAGAAACTGTACACACTGTATTAGATACTGTGTACACACCGCCTGAATTATATTAGAAACTGTACTATGGCTGCACTTTATTGTGAACTGTGTACACCGGCAGAAGTGTAGTAGAAACTGTACACATTGTATTAGATACTGCGTGCACCGCCTGCACTGTATTAGAAACTGTACTATGGCTGCACTGTATTCTATACTGTGTACACCACCAAAAGTGTAGTAGAAACTGTACACACTTTATTAGATACTGTGTACACTGCCTGAAGTGTATTAGAAACACTACACCACCGAATGCACTGTAGATATAGTCTACAAAGAATGCAGAGTATATATATAAACACACAAGACTGTTTATATATTTTAATTAGACATGTGCAATTAGTTTCGTACGAATCGAAAATTCGTACGAATTTCCGTAAATTAGTACGAATTTCCGTAAATTCGTACATTCTGGAGGACCCGAAATATAAATTACTATGCTTCTGAATTTTGTACGAAATACAAAATTTTGTTTACGAACGGAAACGTGACTGGTGTTTTACTGACCAATCAGAGGATTTCTTCTGCTGCTGAGTGAGGGTTGGGAAAATTACCTTTTTTAATATGGGAGTGGGAGACTGAATCGGACAAAACAAGAATGTTTGTTAATTATGATTATTCATTATGATGAAGTTAAAAACCCAGGAAGTCAGCACAGAACAGGGATGGTGGGAGCCCCTTATAATGATAAATTCATCATAACAAATGTTCGTAATTGTTACGAAAAGTTAACGAACCTAACAAAAATTTGTATTTCGTACGAATCAAAATTCAATTTCGGACACGAATTACGAAATACGAATTAACGGCTAATACGAAACTAAACAAAACAAATTTATTAACGGCACACATTTCTAATATTAATACACTGCCTGGAGTGTATTATAAATAGTACACCACCGAATTCACTGTAGATATAGGCTACACTGGATGCAGAGTATATACATATATGTATATATATATATATATATATATATATATATATATATATATATATATATATACACACTGCCTGCACTGACTGAATATCAAGTAAACACTGAATATATAGTATGTTGTATATTAGCCTGACTGTATATATATATCAAATACAATTCCACTAACTCTCTGTCCACTCCAACAATACTACACACGGCTGCCATGTAAGCAGCCTTATATAGTGTGGGGCGTGGACTTAGTCCCCCAGAGACATAATTGTCCAATGGCTCTCTCAGCAGAGCTCGCTGTGATTGAATGAATGAATGAATGAATGATTTGTATAGCGCTGCAACTGCGAACTGAATCGCCTCGAGGCGCTTGACTGCTCATGTTGGGATGCCATGTATTAGAAGAGGTGGGTCTTGAGTTTTTTCCTGAAGGCCTGATGGTTTTCTTCCATGCGGATGTTGTTTGGTAGAGCATTCCATAGCCGGGGTCCCTGTACTGCGAATCTTCGTTCTCCCTTCGATTTGTAGCGGGCTTTGGGGATGAGAAGGCGATTTTGGTTTGTTGATCGAAGTCTGCGATTCGGTATGTATTTTTCTATTTTCTCACAAAGGTATTGAGGCGCATTTCCTTGTGTACATTTGTGGGTGAGGCAGAGGGTCTTGAATGTGATCCTGTCTTTTACCTTGAGCCAATGGAGCATCCTTAGGGATGGGGAGATGGATTCCCAGGGTTTCTTTCCGGTGACTATTCTTGCTGCTGTGTTTTGGACAATTTGAAGGCGCGCAATCTGGTAATCCGGTAATCCTATGTAGAGTGAGTTTGCGTAGTCGAGCCGTGAATTGATGATCGTTCCTACTACTACCGCTTTTTCCTTTTCCGGGATGAAGGGGATGAGTCTGCGTAGCATGCGAAGGAGATGGTGGGATCCGCTGATTACGGATCCTATTTGTGCCTCCATTGTCATCTCTGAATCAAAGATTACTCCGAGGCTTTTGGCTTTGTTGCTTGGAAGGATGGTCTGTCCCAAGATGGTTGGTGGTGTCCAAGGGGTCTTCGTCTTTTTCCTTGAGTTTGCGTCGAGGAGCAGTAATTCTGTTTTTGATCCATTTAGTTTGAGGGAGCTAGTGGTCATCCAGTCATCTATCAATGTGAGACATTTTCCTAGTTCCTGGTATTGGTCTTTTTGTCCGGTGATCCGGAAGTACAGTTGAGTGTCGTCCGCGTATGAGTGGAAGCACAGATCCAATTTGCTAATAATTTTGAAGAGTGGTCGGATGTAAATGTTGAACAGTACTGGTGACAATGGTGATCCTTGAGGGACATGATTGGCCAAAGCATGTAGGTTAGGTGCATGCTTTGGCCAATCATCATACAGCAATGCACAGTGATCACTCGCAGTGCATTATTTGGCATTCCGCGCCAATCAAATTCCCCGTGAACGCCCCATGATTTTTGCTATTCTGCGAACTGGCGAACACTGGATGTTCGAGCATCATTGAGCTTATCCCTAGCCATGATATACTGTACATACAGTATATATAAATATATATATATATATATATATATATATATTGTAATGAGCCCCTGCTCCCTGGGTTCCACTCTCCCGACATTCCTCTGCTGCTATTGGATCACATTGCAGATTGCAACGTCTGATAGTTCAGTCATCCGATACTCCGGGATTCGAACTACAGCTATGTGGGGCATTGATAGTTTCAAGAAACTATTAGATAAGCACCTGAAGATACAGGGATATACAATGTAATACTGACATATAATCACACACATAGGTTGGACTTGATGGACTTGTGTCTTTTTTCAACCTCACCTACTATGTAACTATGTAACCCTGAAATTGAGCTGCAGCACGGTGGCCAAGACCATACAATGGTTTAACAGGACAGGCTCCACTCAGAACAGGCCTCGCCATGGTCGATTAAAGAAGTTGAGTGCACATGCTTAGTGTCATATCCGGAGGTTGTCTTTGGGAAATAGACATATGAGTGCTGCCAGCACTGCTACAGAGGTTGAAGGGATGGGGAGTAAGCCTGTCAGTGCTTAGACCATACACAACACACTGCATCAAATTGGTCTGCATGGCTGTCATCACAGAGAAAGGGAGCCTCTTCTAAAAATGATGCCCAAGAAAGACCACAAACAGTTTGCTGAAGATAAGCAGACTAAGGACATTAATTACTGGAACCATATCCTGTGGACTGATGAGACCAAGATAAACATATTTCAGATGGTTTAGATGGTGTCAAGCGTGTGTGGCGGCAACCGGGTGAGGAGTACAAAAGACAAGCTTTTCAGCCTACAGTCAAGCATGGTGGTGGGAGTGTCATGGTCTGGGACTGCATGAGTGCTGCCGGCGCTGGGGAGCTACAGTTCATTGAGGGAACCATGAATGTCAACATGTACTGTGACATACTGAAGCAGAGCATGATTCCCTCCCTTTGGAGACTGGGCCGCAGGGCAGTATTCCAACATGATAATGACCCCAAACACACCTCCAAGATGACCACTGCCTTGCTAAAGAAGCTGAGGGTAAAGGTGATGGACTGGCAAAGCATGTCTCCAGACCTAAACCCTATTGAGCATCTGTGGGGCATCCTCAAACGGAAGGTAGCGGAACGCAAGGTCTCTAACATCCACCAGCTCTGTGATGTCATCATGGAGGAGTGGAAGAGGACTCCATTGGCAACCTGTGAATCTCTGGTGAACTCCATGCCCAAGAGGGTTAAGTTAGTGCTGGAAAATAATGGTGGCCACACAAAAAATTCACACTTTGGGCCCAATTTGATCATTTTTACATCTGTTTAGACATTAATGGCTGAGTGTTAACTTATTTTGAGGGGACACCATGCAGATGGCAGGGGTGGAGGAGGCTTGCATCTTTAGGGGTGTGAGTAACTCCTGGCCGGAAGATCTTCCATGGGGACATCTCTCTGTGGTGGGGGCAAATGGAAGGCATCATACCAATCCAGCAATTCCAGCAAGGGCAAATCCAAGGTCTTGCAAAAGGATTATAAGTCCTCTGTGATTTGTAGGTTGACCGTGCCTCCCATACCTATGGCTGAAAGGCAAAAGGGGAATTTTCAGCGGTAGGTAAATCCACAGGAGCGCAGCAGGTACAGAAGGGGCCATAAATCTCAGCAATGTTGAAGGGTGATAGGGGAAAGATCTTGGTAAATATGGATGTCTGCCCCATTGTAGATGATGCTGCGTCTGCCCGTTGCCCTCCACAGGATCTCTTCCTTTAATTGGAAATTAACGAGGCAGCACACTACATCCCTGGGAGGATCAGTGTCTCTACTTCTAGGTCTTAGGTCCGTTGAAGGCATTCCATGTCTACAGGGGATTCATAGGGTCTGCCTAGGAGATCATTAAAGATTGTGTGCACCGTCTGCGATAACTGGTTGGGTTCTACAGATTCTGAGAGACCTCTCACACACAGGTTGTGGCAGCACCCTCGGTGGTCCAGATCCTCCATGTGTCTGTGCATCTCAGGAGTCAGTGACCTGCTGGACTTGGTAGATTTATCGCAGGCAAACTTCTCTTCCACCTCACTGAGGCATGCAGCTATGGTGTGGATGTCCAAGTAGAGGTCATAAATGGCGGCTGACAGCATGTCTCTAATATCTGCCGCTATCACTTGTATGTCTCCCAGACTCAGGGGTTTGTCGAGTGTAGAGCCCCGAGATGATGGTGGTGGTGGTGGATGTTGTGTACTTGCCGGGCACTGGCTGTCTGAGTGGGAGGGGCAAGAGGCAACTGACGTAGAGGCCTGGGACAAAGCCAGGGCTTCTCTTGGCTGGGTGTGGAATATCTCCAGAATGTTGGGGATAAACTGAGTGCCGGATTCCATGGGGAGCACGAGCGGGAGGCAGAACAACTCTGTGATGTTTTCCCCATGTTGCAGCTTTGAATCTTCCAAGCTACACAGGAAGCAGAGCCTCGATGAGCTGGAGCTCAGGACTTAGACAGCCATCATGAACCAGGACCCGACCACACCCCCTGCTTGCTTTCAATTGTGTGCGTAATTTGGGTGCACATTATTATGTGAGGGAAATATTTATTTTTTTAATAAACTATCTTAAACTTATAGTGAGCACAATGTAGCAGTGTCTTCCTTTTACACGCTGAATATTTGAAAATAGAGACAGATATTGAGGAAGCAGCAATCTAAAAAAAGCTATTCCTATGAAAGCCCAACATAGCTGAAAAGGGAATGCCATTAATTACCTTTTATAGTCTTATAAATACATCTCTTAAGGTGAGAGTGTATTCCCATGGGTGGTATTGCATGGGCCACTGGGATCTTTTTTTATTCATCTTATTAAAGCAACTTTATGGAGTTTATTTTTGGCAATCAAGATTGCACACAGATTGGATTTATGTATGGGACAGATTTACACATAAACAATTTTGCATATCACTGAGCACAGAATTTCTAACTATTGCATTAGTGATCATATTTTATTTGATTTTTATGTTTTTTATAGCACTAATATTTGATTTAGTTGAAACGTTACATTTATTTTTACATTTAGTTTTTTGGATATTGATGCATAGATGATAGGATTTATTTATTTTTGCTATATTATATTGAACTGTGTTATAGAATACTATAGCACATTTACTAATAGTCGGCACAGGTGATTTTGTTTATTTAATGTGGATGAGTCTGATTCATTTTTAGGGCTTTACTTTGGATTTATTGGCACTGAAACACTCTATACTAATTAGCGACATAGAGCAAAATGTACTATGGGCCCCTATGAGTCCCTACCAAAACTCCTACATCCTTGTCATAGGATGATTCACAGTTTTCCAGATACATCAAGGTATCATCAGTAAACAGATACCTTTTAATTCCACAGATGCACACTTAAAGTGGTTCTAAAGCCTAAAGGTTTTTTACCTTAATGCATTCTCTGCATTAAGGTAAAAAAAAAAAAAAAAAAAACTTCAGTATGCTGATCTTCCCCCAGCCCCTAATAAACACTTACTTGAGTCCGACCTCGGTCCAGAGATGTGCACAAGAGCAGAGGCTTTCTAGGCTCATCCCCTCCTCACTGGCTCATACACAGCAGTGGGAAACAGTGAGGATGGAGTGGGGAAGGGGGTGGAGCCGAGTCGCTCTGTGTGTGTCTTATAGACATACAGGACTGGCTCAGGTGTGAGCCCCCACGAATAGGGTTGAGCGAACCTGAACTGTAAAGTTTGGGTCCGTACCGGACTTTTGGGTGTCCGGGTCCAGGACCCGAACCCGAACAATTGACTGTGTGTTCGGGTCCGGTGTTCGGCGAAGTATTGGCGCCTTTTTAAAAGCTGCAGGGCAGCCAATCCAAGTTTGTTTCACTAGTGTGCCCTTAGAAGCCATCACAGTCATGCCTACTAATGGTATGGCTGTGATTGGCCAGTGCAGCATGTGACCCAGCCTCTATATAAGCTAGAGGCACACAGCACAGCACGTCACTCTGCTTTAGACAGATTGGCTGCTGTTGCTGTGAGGGAGAGAATTACATGATAGGAGTCAGACCACATTCATGAAATATCTTCTAATTAGTCAGCGATCTATATAGCTATAGAGTGTAGGGCATGGTTCCTGTGTGCTTTGAGGGAGAGAGAATTATCCAGATTCAGAAAGCAATTCTAAGACCTGGTTGGGTTGCATTGCACAGTCTTTTTACACTGCCATGAGCCCAGTGCCAGACATAATATGCACCAGCACTGCATATGTTACTGTAAGATACACAATATTCTGGGTGTATTCTGCTATTGCAAAAACATTGCAAAAAAATTACATTTTGCAGTGTTTTTTGCATGTTTGCAGGAGTGTGTGACATATTCAATCGATCTATTTTTCTTCGATTGTGCTATTCCAAAAAAAAAAAATCTGAGTGAAAAAAATAATTTTCATAGCATTTTCTGCAGTTTTGCAGTTTTTGAGCTACACGCTGTACGTACTCTGGGTGTATTCTGCTATTGCAAAACATTGCAAAAAAATTAAATTTTGCTGTGTTTTCTGCATGTTTGAAAGAGTGTGTGACATATTCAATTGATCTATTTTCCTTCGATTGTGCTATTCAAAAAAATGAAATTTTTTCTCATAGCATTTTCTGAAGTTTTGTAGTCTTGCCCTTTACACCTTGGAGGTGCTGGCCTGCCCTGCAGCTAGTGTATTATCTGAACGTGTATTTAGCACGGCAGGGGGCGTTATCACAGACAAGCGCAGCAGCCTGTCCGGAGCCAATGTGGACAAGCTCACGTTCATTAAAATGAACCAGGCATGGATCCCACAGGACTTGTCCGTACCTTGTGCAGAATAGACATGTATACCGGTGTTCTGACAAAAACTGTCTGGCCATCGGATAGTGTCCGGCCACTTACTGCGCAGGCGCATCGCTTGCGCAGTACGGAGGTCAAAGAGATTCACAAAATCTCAGAAGATGAACGACGCCTGCGCCGTGAGTGCAGGTTCAAGCCCCACCATCCAAGTGGACATACGGTAGCACATAGTAACAGGGCCCCTCACGGGCTCGCTTCGGGCACGGCCTCGCTTGGCTCGGCTTCAACCTCGGATGATGTGGCTTGAACCTGGACTCACCGCGCATCGTCTTCGGAGAGTTTCAAAATCCCCTTGTCCTACGTACTAAGCAAGCGCAGTACAGGGCGGACACTATGCGGCGGGGGACAGAATTCGACACATCACCCCCAGCCTTACCCAGCCATTGTTGTATTTTTGAACCAGTGTTGGCTACCTTGTCCTCCTTCACCACCGATTCCACCTACACCGCCACATCCACCGCCACCTCAACCTCCTACTCCATATGGACCTCGTCCTCCTAGGTCAACATTATAATTTTTTTATTTTTTTTATTTCCAAGTATTTTATTTTCCCACTATTTTATCCATTAAATTGAATAATTTTTTCCAGAAAGGGCATATTCTGGGGCATTCCCACCATATGTGCGGCATCGTGCCGTTGAGTTTCTGAGGTTCTTAATGACTTCCTGTACAGCATATTATTTTTATTTTTTATTTTTTTATGTTATTTTAAGTGATTTCCCTATCCACATTTGTTTGCAGAGCACTTGCCATGCTCTTAACAACATTTTGTTGCCATTTGCAGACCTTTTTTACAGCCATTTTAGTCTTCAAGTTCGGGTCCCCATTGACTTCAATGGGGTTCGGCGTTCGGGGTCAAGTCCGGACTTTTTTCCGAAGTTTGGCCGAACCCGCCGAACCCGAACATCCAGGTGTCCGCTCAACTCTACCCACGAATGCTCCCATAGCAAGCTGCTTTTGACAGGGGGGAGGAGGCAGGAGCTGCAGCAGGAGACCCAAGAAGAGGAGGATCAGGGCTGGTCTGTGCAAAATAATTGCACAGAGCAGGTAAGTATGATATGTTAGTTATTAGAAAAAAAAAGTTCGCAATCACTTTACTATCCCTAATCTTGCCAAAATTGTCTAATGCAATTAGCAAGAGGCTCCCTTGATAGTGAAAATAATAGAGAGAAAAGGGGGCAACCCTTTTGGGTTCCCCAGTACAGAAAGAAAAAACCTAATATATCCTGATTTATTTTGACCTAAGCCTTTGCTCACGACATAGAGTATTTTGACCCATATGGCTAATTTTTCTCTCATGCCATTCTTTCTATAGTATCACAAGAAAAATGACAGCATATTGTATCAAATACTTTGACGAAATTCACTGATAACGCTAGTTTAGTTTGCTTAAATAACGATCTGGAATATATATATGTATATTGTCACGTGTGATCTGGTTCAATTAGAGAAGTTATCACTGAGGATAGATGAGTACCCAGCAGTTTTTCTAAGATTCTCGGACCATTATTTAATAGTGACATGGGCCTGTAGGATCCACACTTAAGCCTCATACACACGATCGGACCTTGTACCAACTTTCCCGTGGATTTTTGTACAAAGGGCGTTGGCCTCAAGTTGGTATTGCATACACACGATCGGACTTTTTAGGCAACAAATATGAACGTAGTGACGTTTCAACGTACTGACGACACTTCAAAAGAGGACGTTCGAATACTCCTGCGCCACCTTTGGTCAACTTCTGTATTGTTGTCTGATCTTTTGCATTGGTTCTGAGCATTAGACATGGGAGCCGTCAAAAAATTTGTTTTGTTTCGTTCGGTTCCGTTTCGTATAAAAAAAATTCGTAATTCGTGTACGAAAATGAATTCGGATTCGTACGAAATACGTATAGGTATTTCGTACGAATCGCTACGAATCGTTAATTTAGATAACGAATAACGACACTCGACGAATAATAACGAATTATCCGAAAACGTATTAACGTAACATAACACAAGTCTATTGTCTATTGTTCACTAATCACTCAGAGGAAGTACGAAATACGAAATTTCGTTTAAGAATACGAAATTTCGTATTTCGGACTTTCTCTCAGTGATTGGTGAACAATAGACTTGTGTTATGTAATGTTAATACGTTTTTGGATAATTCGTTATTATTCGTAGAGTGTCGATATTCGTTATACTGAATCTCAAATTCATTCGAATCATTCGTTATATCCGCTATAATTTCTGCAATGATTTGGATTCAAAATTCGTAAACGAAATTTCGTATTTCGTACAGAATTCGTATTCGTAAAAATTCGTAATTCGGATTCGTAGGAATGTACGAATTTCCAATTCATACGAAACTAATCGCACATGTCTACTGAGCATGCGTGTTTGTACTTTGTACAAAAGTCTGATGGTTTTGTGTACACACGGTCGGACTTTGCTCCATCGGACTTTTGTTGGCAGAAAGTTGGTCCGTTCGCACAGCCAACAAAAGTCCGATGAAAACTGAAAAAGTTGGTCCGATGGAGCGTACACACGGTCGGATGTTGGTCCAAAACAGCTAATTTGCATGTTTGTTGTCAAAAAGTCCGATCGTGTGTACGGGCCTTTAGTGATATCATTCCTAGGCTTGTGAATTACTATTATGAGGACCCCAGTCCTTGATTATACTATGCTTCTTGAAAAGTGGAGATACAGTGGTGTGAAAAAGTGTTTGCCCCCTTCCTCATTTCCTGTTCCTTTGCATGTTTGTCACACTTAAGTGTTTCGGAACATCAAACCAATTTAAACAATAGTCAAGGACAACACAAGTAAACACAAAATGCAATTTGTAAATGAAGGTGTTTATTATTAAAGGTGAAAAAAAATCCAAACCATCATGACCCTGTGTGAAAAAGGGATTGCCCCCCTTGTTAAAACATACTATAACTGTGGTTGTCCACACCTGAGTTCAATTTCTCTAGCCACACCCAGGCCTGATTATTGCCACACCTGTTCACAATCAAGGCATCACTTAAATAGGAGCTGCTTGACACAGTAAGGTCCACCAGAAGATCCTTAAAAGCTACACATCATGCCGAGACCCAAAGAAATTCAGGAACAATTGAGAAAGAAAGTAATTGAGATCTATCAGTCTGGAAAAGGTTATAAAGCCATTTCCAAAGCTTTGGGAATCCAGCGAACCACAGTGAGAGCCATTATCCACAAATGGCGAAGACATGGAACAGTGGTGAACTTTCCCAGGAGTGGCCGGCCGCCCAAAATTACCCCAAGAGCGCAGCGACGACTCATCCAAGAGGTCACAAAAGACCCCACAACAACGTCCAAGGAACTGCAGGCCTCACTTGCCTCATTTAAGGTCAGCGTTCATGCCTCCACCATCAGGAAAAGACTGGGCAAAAATGGCCTGCATGGCAGAGTTCCAAGGAGAAAACCACTGCTGAGCAAAAAGAACATCAAAGCTCATCTCAATTTCTCCACAACACATCTTGATGATCCCCAAGACTTTTGGGACAACATTCTGTGGACCGATGAGACAAAAGTGGAACTCTTTGGAAGGTGTGTGTCCAAGTATATCTGGCGTAGAAGGAACACTGCATTTCAGAAAAAGAACATTATACCAACAGTAAAATATGGTGGTGGTAGTGTGATGGTCTGGGGCTGTTTTGCTGCTTCAGGACCTGGAAGACTTGCCGTGATAAAAGGAACTATGAATTCTGCTGTCTACCAAGAGATCCTGAAGGAGAATGTCCGACCATCTGTTCGTGTACTCAAGCTGAAACGAACTTGGGTTCTGCAGCAGGACAATGATCCTAAACACACCAGCAAGTCCACCACCGAATGGCTGAAACAAAAAAATGAAGACTTTGGAGTGGCCTAGCCAAAGTCCTGACCTGAATCCTATTGAGATGTTGTGGTATGACCTTAAAAAGGCCGTTCATGCTCGAAAACCCTCTAATGTAACTGAATTAGGACAATTCTGCAAAGATGAGTGGGCCAAAATTCCTCCAGGACGCTGTAAAAGCCTCATTGCACGTTATCGCAAACGCTTGGTTGCAGTTGTTGCTGCTAAGGGTGGCCCAACCAGTTATTAGGTTTAGGGGGCAATCACTTTTTCACACAGGGCCATGATGGTTTGGATTTTTTTATTTCACCTTTAATAATAAACACCTTCATTTACAAATTGCATTTTGTGTTTACTTGTGTTGTCCTTGACTATTGTTTAAATTGGTTTGATGTTCCGAAACACTTAAGTGTGACAAACATGCAAAGGAACAGGAAATGAGGAAGGGGGCAAACACTTTTTCACACCACTGTAAGTAGGGGAGCCAAAATATCAATGTTACTAGAAATATTTTTTAGTTTAAATGCCACAAAAGCATCTCTAATGTCCTGTATGGAGTAGAGTTGTGGAGTAGAGTAGAGTAAGGTTTGAAGGGTCTCCAGCTCTTGTTGGGAAGGAGTAACCACCATACTGTATACATTTGCATATAACTGGGCAAAACTATAATTAATCCCTTGTAGATCCAAAACACTTGTACCCCTCAAATTCTGTATAGAGACAATTGAGGTGGGTGTATCAACACAGCACAAAAAAAGCCATTCTTACCCCGAAAGGCGATCAAATTTGTGGATTAATGTAGATTCATATAGAAGCTTCTTGGTCACATTATTAAGACTGAGGAGTTGGTGTGCTTCAACCAAGGCAGCAAACATGTCATTAGAGGGGGCATATATATATATATATAATGGTTTAAGAGTGATTGTGGTAAATATTGAACATCTAACACCCACTATATTACACCAGGAGAAGCCATCACAAGGTAATTTTTCGAAAAAAGGTCCAGGATGTTCTGAGTTGTCAATAACATTTTCCTGGGTTCCTCCACCAGGATACATTTTGGTAACTATAGACTGTGCACTACTGAGAAAGAAAGGTGGGACTCGACCACAGAGGTCTTAATTCATCAAGGTGGTGGTGCATTACTGAATTAAAATCCCCCAGGAGTAAAATTGGGCAGCAGGGGAGCTGTATAAATTTGATGCTCACTTCATAAAGTATATTAGCCTTAGTGGTGGGTGGAGATATACATATTCACAAACAACATTGGTGCATTAGGAACATAGTAATATAAAATAATATATAATTTTCTGCTGTTAGAGACCACTCAAAGACATTGAAAAGGCAATTGTATACCAAAATATCCACCCAGTACCGTTTTAAAGCCAACACCTTTTGTCCTGTAAAATGTGTCCTTATAATTAAGCAGCAACAATATCATAGGGTGATGAGTGCTATTTGAGGATGGTAGCTGTGTTCTACCTATGGTGCAGTTATGTTTAGGGTTTGGGTTGGCGACCTCAAGCTTTTCTGCCATACCTACCACACCAATATTATAATGCCTTAGGCTTTACCAGATCTCTAATTCAGGATTCTAACCCCTGCCACTTGCCGGGCACTGGTTGCACCAGGTCCTTCACTTCTGCTCCACAGTTGTTGTTCTTGTATTTTTTGGAAGTCCTGGCACAATATATTAAAATCTAGTCTAATATCATCCACCTTACTTACAAGGGAGGTGTGATTGGCCTTAATCATGCACAGTACATTTTTAAGAGTGATTTCTACCCTGTCCACTGGGCTGGAGATGCAGTGGGTACTCAGTCTTCCCTTCCATATGGCTAAGTGGGGTAGGAATCATTGCACAACTCCTTAAGATTGTTTAGGGTTGAAGATGGAGAGACTTGGTCCACAGGAGAGCAGCCGCCATCTTGCAATGAACTTGTGGCCATCATCATCTTGGCAGGTGTCTGTCATCTCTTGTGTCTCATCCTCTAGAATAAAGTATCGTAAGGAACCACAGGTGCTGGTGCAGTAACTGGGGCCCGTTAGCAGGTGTAATATAGAGATGTTCAGGCAGGATTAGACAGGATAGAGATGGGTCCAGTGTAGCAGTGTGGAGCTCATCTTCTCATATTGCATGCCATGCCACACCCCCCAATAACCCCCCTTATTAAATACCCAGTGGTTATTAATTACTATATTTAAGAAATATAAAGCCTGTTTGCTTTAAAAATTAAGATTAGATTTAAAATGTGCATTATATATAATCACTAGATGAAGAACAGATCCATAGGGGCTGATAATTTTAAATGATTAACAGTAAGCTTTGAATGGCAGCATCTTTTTTGAGCAACACTTAATTTCATCTACAGCCATATATTTTATATATCCTTGCTGCTTTATTTCAGTATTTACAGAGATACTACAAGTTTTAAAACTAATTAAAATTCATGTAGGCATACCGTGATATTGTTGAAGATTTGCATATCATTACCTTCTCCATTAATCAAACCCATGGAGTTAGCAGTCATCTATTGAACAGCAGGAAGATGCTTGACACAGCCATTTACTTACTTTGGAAAAAATGTAAGAGGAGGCAGAAAGTGTTGCTCACTTAAGTGAAACATTACAGGCCACCCGCCACTAGAAAAGTGCAGCAATATTCAAATTCAACCACCCAAGGAAAACATAATCAATGTAAAAAATTCAGACTTCTTCGGAATAAATTAGTTATAATGTTAAAACATCTAATTATCACATTTAAAAGGCACAATTTGGTGTCGGATAATGGAACATTTAAATACAGAAAAAGTATTAACTTCACCATAATAGTTCTATTATTTCCATGTCTAATATTCTGCTGTAAGATATTTTCAGGCACAAGTGGCTTATTCTACATCAAACAAATCTGCCTGAATTTTTTATGCACATCATCACCTCAAGGCAGGCAGTCTCTGCTGTTTTAGGAATCCTTTGATGTAATAATGTAAATGAGTATAACCAATCTTGCCATGCCCTCCAAGGAAGGCACTCCACAAGTGAAACATGTCAGGGCATGTGACATGCACACTGAGTCCCTAGCATTATCCCACCGCTCCATGAAGTATCTGGCACCTTACTGTCAGTGTTGGCTGGCTTTTGCTTGGGCCCTTCTGTAGGTGGTGCATATGTAGCTGTCCCTTTAAGACTGTACACTAGGGATTATTGAAAAGACTATAGTTGAAAAAAAAATAGCTTAAAAATCATAAATTAAAAAAAAAATGTTTTACTCACCTTTAAATGCCTGTTTCTAGGGGGTCCCTCGTAGTCTGCCCCCTTCAGTGCCTGGGCACTGACATCACTTCCCCTCGGTGACGCACAGTCATCTGGGACCTGTCACGTGTGCCAGATGACTGCGCGGCTTATCACGCCACGGCTCGCGCATGTGCAGTGGGTGCCCGGCTGTGAAGCCACAGCCAGGTGCCCACAGTAAGAATGCCGGCGCTGCGAGCGGAGCGAGTAACGAGGGGGGGCTTCGTTCCCCCACATTGCTGGACCCTGGGACAGGTAAGTGTCCGATTATTAAAAGTCAGCAGCTGCAGTATTTGAAGCTGCTGACTTTTACATTTTTTTTTTAGGGAGCACCCCACTTTAAGCTGCAATCTTACCCTACTTTATGCAAGCTGAAAAAATAAAGCTGGGTTTTAAGATGTACAAAAATTGTACTCAAACAGGGACATAACAAATTGGTAGGATTACCAGTTTTGACTTACGGTATATAAATTATTATTATTATTATTATTATTATTATTATTAATAATAATAATAATAATAATAAAAAATAAATAATGTATAAAATAAAAGGAAGGAATGATACATGTCCCATAATCACTACCCAATAATATTCACTTCATACATAGTTTATAGAAGTACACTATTTTACACTGTATTTTACACTGTACTGTGTCCCGAATTGGGACACAGAAAACAAAAAAAGTTAACAGAGGTTCTAAGTAGATAATTGTGAGTAAGAAGTACCCTGTAATATTTACCTTTTGTCTGAAATTCAGAATGGACTTCCTCGCATGTGAGGGCTCCTAGGCACACCTGACCCTACAGCCATATAGCTGTAAATCTGCGGTGTGAAAGTTAAGGCCCTGCTGCCTCTGACTGCTAGTCTAAGGGGAATTGGAGTTAGGTTTGGTGATAGCACTACTGTGCTGCCCACTGTTCTCTTTGGTGGAGGCACTGACATTGGAAAGCCAAAGACCTGCTTCTACCAAGATGGCCACCTTCACCAAGACACAGAACAGAACAAGGCATGGTAAGTCAGGAATGGGGAAAAGTTCAATTGCCTTGCTTTAGACACAACTTCCAGAGATCAGTCTCTTGTTAATATTTAGAAACTGAGTGAATGATATATATAAAAAAAAACAAGTGCATTTCCCAATAATGCTAATTGAAAAGATTTAAATAATTTTACAACAAATTTGGCCAACAAAAATATACCATTGAATCGCTGTATTACTAAAGTCATTCTGGAGCTTTGCTTTCACATACTGTTATGAACTATATCATTATGTAAATTGAGTCAGCAAACAAAATGAGCATTGCTTAATTACTCTACCTGCATAAAACCTTAAGGGATGCCATAAATAAAAATAACATTTAATCATAACATTATGGATTGTAATATAACAATTTATGTTACCATTTGAATATTTATTAATGGAAATGGTCTCCATAAGTATAAACACAGAGCACCATTAATCACCGCCCCCACATGAATATTAATTAAATGTCTTTGATTGACTAATACCTACCGTTGGTTGCATAACATATGGCGGGTGAGGCATCCATGATGTACTTTGCACCTAGATGATAAAGAAATAGTATTAGGTTGAGGGTGCAGACCATGAACTTGTTTGATTAATGTCTTTGATAATAATCTATTAAAATGACTGGAAGCTAATTTCAAGCTCTAAGCACAACCATGACTATGAAGTTGACATAAATAATTTCCACGTGTGCTGCTTGATCTACAGTTACACTGCTAACATTTAATTATTCTGTTATCATCCAACATTGGACAGGAATAATTCAGATAGTTAAAAAAAAATATATATATATATATATATATATATATATATATATATATATATATACATATACACACACACATATATATATATATATATATATATATATACAGTGGTGTGAAAAAGTGTTTGCCCCCTTCCTCATTTCCTGTTCCTTTGCATGTTTGTCACACTTAAGTGTTTCGGAACATCAAACCAATTTAAACAATAGTCAAGGACAACACAAGTAAACACAAAATGCAATTTGTAAATGAAGGTGTTTATTATTAAAGGTGAAAAAAAATCCAAACCATCATGGCCCTGTGTGAAAAAGTGATTGCCCCCCTTGTTAAAACATACTATAACTGTGGTTGTCCACACCTGAGTTCAATTTCTCTAGCCACACCCAGGCCTGATTATTGCCACACCTGTTCACAATCAAGGCATCACTTAAATAGGAGCTGCTTGACACAGTAAGGTCCACCAGAAGATCCTTAAAAGCTACACATCATGCCGAGACCCAAAGAAATTCAGGAACAATTGAGAAAGAAAGTAATTGAGATCTATCAGTCTGGAAAGGGTTATAAAGCCATTTCCAAAGCTTTGGGAATCCAGCGAACCACAGTGAGAGCCATTATCCACAAATGGCGAAGACATGGAACAGTGGTGAACCTTCCCAGGAGTGGCCGGCCGCCCAAAATTACCCCAAGAGCGCAGCGACGACTCATCCAAGAGGTCACAAAAGACCCCACAACAACGTCCAAGGAACTGCAGGCCTCACTTGCCTCAGTTAAGGTCAGCGTTCATGCCTCCACCATCAGGAAAAGACTGGGTAAAAATGGCCTGCATGGCAGAGTTCCAAGGAGAAAACCACTGCTGAGCAAAAAGAACATCAAAGCTCGTCTCAATTTCTCCACAACACATCTTGATGATCCCCAAGACTTTTGGGACAACATTCTGTGGACCGATGAGACAAAAGTGGAACTCTTTGGAAGGTGTGTGTCCAAGTATATCTGGCGTAGAAGGAACACTGCATTTCAGAAAAAGAACATTATACCAACAGTAAAATATGGTGGTGGTAGTGTGATGGTCTGGGGCTGTTTTGCTGCTTCAGGACCTGGAAGACTTGCCGTGATAAAAGGAACTATGAATTCTGCTGTCTACCAAGAGATCCTGAAGGAGAATGTCCGACCATCTGTTCGTGTACTCAAGCTGAAACGAACTTGGGTTCTGCAGCAGGACAATGATCCTAAACACACCAGCAAGTCCACCACCGAATGGCTGAAGAAAAAAAAAATGAAGACTTTGGAGTGGCCTAGCCAAAGTCCTGACCTGAATCCTATTGAGATGTTGTGGTATGACCTTAAAAAGGCCGTTCATGCTCGAAAACCCTCTAATGTAACTGAATTAGGACAATTCTGCAAAGATGAGTGGGCCAAAATTCCTCCAGGACGCTGTAAAAGCCTCATTGCACGTTATCGCAAACGCTTGGTTGCAGTTGTTGCTGCTAAAGCCCCATACACACGGTCGGACAATCCGCGGACCAGGTCGGTCGGATCCTGTCCGTCATACTTTGTCTGATGTTGGTTTTGCGTACACACGGTCGGACAAAGTTGTCGGAAAATCCGATCATTCTGAACGTGGTGACGTTTGTTGCCTACGACGGGACTACGTAGAGGCTAGTAGCCAATATCTTTGGTCTTGTAATGTGATCTGAGCATGCGTAGCACTTTGTCCGGTCGGACAACCGTACACACGATCGGATTTGGTGTGATCGGACCGGGTTGTCGGCAAATCTATCCAGCAGGAGATAAGACTTTGTCCGTCGGACAATCCGACGTACACTGTCCGATGGTGCATACACACGGTCTGATTTTTCAACAACATTGTCCGATCGGACAGAATCCATGAAAAAGTCAGACCGTGTGTATGGGGCTTTAGGGTGGCCCAACCAGTTATTAGGTTTAGGGGGCAATCACTTTTTCACACAGGGCCATGATGGTTTGGATTTTTTTCACCTTTAATAATAAACACCTTCATTTACAAATTGCATTTTGTGTTTACTTGTGTTGTCCTTGACTATTGTTTAAATTGGTTTGATGTTCCGAAACACTTAAGTGTGACAAACATGCAAAGGAACAGGAAATGAGGAAGGGGGCAAACACTTTTTCACACCACTGTATATATATATATATATATATGTATATATAAAATTATATAATGACACTTTGCTACAATGTAAAGTAGTGAGTGTACAGCTTCTATAACAGTGTAAATTTGCTGTCCCCTCAAAATAACTCAACACGCAGCCATTAATGTCTAAACTGCTGGAAACAAAAGTGAGTACACCCCTAAATGAAAATGTCCAAATTTGGCCCAAAGTGTCAATATTTTGTGTGGCCACCATTATTTTACAGCACTGCCTTAACCCTCTTGGGCATGGAGTTCACCAGAGCTTCACAAGTTGCCACTGGAGTCCTCTTCCACTCCTCCATGATGACATCACAGAGCTGGTGGATGTTAGAGACCTTGCGCTCCTCCACCTTATATTTTAGGATGCCCCACAGATGCTCAATAGGGTTTAGGTCTGGAGACATGCGTGGCCAGTCCATCACCTTTACCCTCAGCTTCTTTAGCAAGGCAGTGGTCATCTTGGAGGTGTATTTGGGGTTGTTATCATGTTGGAATACTGCCCTGCGGCCCAGTCTCAGAGGGAGGGGATCATGCTCTGCTTCAGTATGTCACAGTACATGTTGGCATTCATGGTTCCCTCAATGAACTGTAGCTTCCCAGTGCCAGCAGCACTCATGCAGACCATGACACTCCCACCACCATGCTTGACTGTAGGAAAGGCACACTTTCTTTATACTTCTCACCTGGTTGCCGCCACACATGCTTTACACCATCTGAACCAAATACGTTTATCTTGGTCTCATCAGTCCTTTGTCCTTTGTCTGTTTGTCTTCAGCAAACTATTTGTGGGCTTTCTTGTGCATCATCTTTAGAAGAGGCTTTCTTCTGGGACAACAGCCATGCAGACCAATTTGATGCAGTGTTCTGCATATGGTCTGAGCACTGACAGGCTGACCCCCCACCCCTTCAACTTCTGCAGCAATGCTGGCAGAACTCTATACGTCTATTTGCCGTCTATAAGACAACCTCTGGATATGACACTGAGCATGTGTACTCAACTTCTTTGGTTGACCATGGGAGGCCTGTTCTGAGTGGAACCTGTCCTGCTAAACCACTGTAGGGTGTTGGCCACCATGCTTCAGCTCAGTTTCATGGTCTTGGCAATCTTCTTATAGTCTAGACCATCTTTATGTAGAGCAACAATTCTTTTTTTCAGATTCTCAGAGAGTTATTTGCCATGAGGTGCCATGTTGACCTTCCAATGACCAGTATGAGAGAGTGAGAGTAATAACACCAAATTTAACAAACCTGCTCCCCATTCACACCTGAGACCTTGTAACACTAACGAGTCACATGACACCGGGGAGGGAAAATGGCTAATTGGGCCCAATTTGGACGTTTTCACTTAGGGGTGTACTCACTTTTGTTGCCAGCAGTTTAGGCGTTAATGGCCGTGTGTGGGACTCCCCTGAAGAAGTAACTTGCGACGTAATGCATAGGGAGTGGCCGGAAGTGGAAGCCCATCCTGTGATACCTGATGTGCCGTGAGATTGGCGTTTGATCGCCATTTTCTTTGCTTATACGTGTTTACATTTTTGTAAGGGTTGAATTTTACTTTATTTAATAAACCACGTCAATACTTTTACCTACTACACTATGGAAGGCTTTTTTTCCTCCACCCCCTCTTTTCTTGGTGAGTTTATCACTGATTTTAGACGGCAAGCACTCAACACTTTAAAGATATACCCTAACATAAGGAGATTTTCAGAAGTCTGGGGATAAACGGGGGAGAAAAATCAGCCTAGTTGTTTGGATATACATGCGGTTTTCAAGCATATGTGAGGTGAGAGTTTTGTGAGCTCATTTATGGATTGAATCGGCTTTAAACCTCATACCCCCCAGTAGCAACCAATAGAAGAGCTTGTATACAGACAGAGACTTTTTATATACGTTTTTTCCTGGATTGCTACATATGTTCACTCATTCACTTTTATGGACTTATAAACCAATGCCCTCTATTTATTTATTTTGACACTTATTTTATTTAGTGTGTCACTTTATTTATCACGTGTTTTATATATATATATATATTTATATTTTATATATATTTATACTTTATTATTTAGAATGTAGGTTACCACGTTTTATTATTTATTTATCGTTTAGGTGTGTGCTTTTACCTGATGCGCAAAATCACTTTTGTTTTATTTATCTATTTGTGGGTTGTGTACACTATTAGATTTTGCTGCTGGTATTTATTTAAGATTTATTTATCTATTTAATTTTAGCACTCATTTTTAGCTAACACCTTTGTGAACATCACACATTCACTTATATTTATTCATTTATTTTATATACATTCCTAGTTCTCAATTATAGTAGCGCGAAAGACACTTTCACTTGTACAACCAGCCTATCTGTATTTTTCCTCTCAATCAGCACCCAGGGCTATAGCCAGCAGCGTTAATCAGTGTATTCCGACAAAAGGGAAAGTCTCCCCGCTGTAGGAATACAACAGATTCACAGAAAGATTTCCCCTTTCCACCTTGGAATGACATAGACATCGGCATAGACAGTTTGATTTTCATCCATTAAGCCCCCGAATTATAGAGTGAAAATCAATTGATCCTCCATCCATGCTAAACAGCATGGATAGAGGAATCTCCATCCATGCTAAACAGCATGGGTGGAGGAATCTCCAACCATGCTAAACAGCATGGATGGAGGAATCTCCATTGTATTCAGGTGCTGCTGCTCTTCAGCATCTGATAGGATACAGTCATTATTCAGGAGGTAATTTTTTCACCAGGCTTAATGAATTCTTAAATTGACTTTTGATGATCTGGGTGCTGCTTACAGGGCCACCCACAGCTTGAAGTTTAAGTGGTCTATGGGGGTCATTTCGTTAAAGGCTAAATTCCCCTTTGGAGTAGACATTTGCAATGCCGAAAATTTTTTTAATTTTCGTTTTCGTTTCATTTGCTTTTTTTTTCGTCTTTTGGGTCATTCGTTATGATCACAATTCGTAAATTCGTAAATTTAAAAATTCGTAAATTCGAAAATCCGAAAATCCGAAAATAAGAAAGAAAATCCAAAAATTCGAAAAGAATGACTAACTAACTAATAATAACGATCTATTAAATTATAGGTATTGGAATTTCCTTTCAAATTTGGCTGTTAGTGAGCACAATGAATACGAATCTATCTGTTTCTGATCAAATTATCTGAAATAACTAATGCTGCATCTAAAGAAATGAAATGGAATGAATTAATAATAATAAATAATAATAATAAAAAAAATAAAGTAGAATTTTCGGGTTTTCCGATTTTCAAATTGGTGAATTTACAAATTTACGAATTTGCGAATTTACAAATTAGCGAATTTACGAATGTTCTAATATTTGAATTTATGAATTTACAAATGTTCGAATATTCAAATTTACGAATATTCAGAAAAATTTGTCAAATGGGTTTTTGTTAATTCGGATCTAATTCGAATTAATTGAATTAATGAATTTGTCGAAATTAGTTAAAAAGCAAATTCGTAACGAAATGAATTGCACATGTCTACTTCGGAGCATATAACACATTACACCTGTATTTAGGGTGTAAAGTGTAACATGCTTCAGCAGCTCTCCCTGCACCCCACTCCCCCATGACAGCGAGCAGGGATTCTTCTCCCTGCAACCTCTGTCACATTTGAAAATGGTTCCGCATACACATCCATATCATTCATTCACAGGAGTTTGTGAATGAGAAAACTACAAGTCCCCTTATCCCCCACAACAAACAGCTTGTAGTTCTCAATGGACTGCATGCTGATCAGCAAACATAAAGGTTGTATAGAGATACGGGCAGAAAGCCAGAGGACTGTCGAAGGACCCAACATTACACCCACGATTCATTGTTCACGGTTCTTCAGGCTCCTGCACAAGAAATAATAAATTCACTTTTTTTCCTGCAAAAAATAAGTGCATTTATTATTTTTTCCAGAAAGATTAATTGAGTCTTTAACTTACACGGAAATCTTACAAGAAATCTCTGAAAGTTAAGGCTGTAGTAATATACTGTAACTACTGAAAAATGGAGATTCAGATTACTACAAATGCTTTTAGTTAAATGCAACCAAGTGGAGGAATTTATTAATCTCTTAAAGTCTTCAGTTAATAATCTACCAGCTAGAAAATGTGCAGTTATGGTCATACAATCCACAGAAGAGTAATTTGAGAAGGCTGTTAGAATATAAATACATAGTAAGACATACAGGAATTTGAATTATAAATGTACAGATAGCTAAGCTAAAGTCTTAATCAGTCTTGTAAAGAGGCTATATACAATTAAAATCATCAGAGATGAATTAAAATATTTTCTAATTATACCTTTAGCATAAAATGTAACTTTTTTTGTAGCACCACATTTATTCATAAAACATAAAACATTATTTAAACCACCATAACTCTAGTTTCCTTTATTCAGTTTATGGTAGGCAACATATCATTGTTTATTGACTGCCATCTAAAACTCAGATTTGACATTAAAGAACCTAAAGAAGTGATAATTAAGTTTATGAATATCAAATGACAGTCTAATTATTTGTTAATGAAATGTGATGTTAATTACCTCTACTACTACAATCCTTGCCTGGTAGACTATTAAATGTTTTTAAAAGGTACAAATCTTGATTTGACTCCAGACTATAATAATAGTTTTTCCTATAAGCTATTGAATTCATGTTATCTGAAGTATTTTCAATTCCTTGCACAATTGTGAATGAGCTTGACATCCAAGTTTCAATATGATTTTCCAAATGATAGGGTTGTTTCAAGGAGATGTAAAGATTTACAATTTTTCACTTAGCTTAGAAAAGATGTACTTACACCACTTATCCTGTTATGTGTAAAGAAGAATAAGATTTTGTACTACACATAAAATCCATTTCTTGAAGTTCACTAAAGGACACAGGATTCAAGACAATTGGGTTACACTGGAGCCTACAGGAGGATTTGGACACCGGTAACAAAAAAAACAGCTACCAGTCCCAGCATGTCTCAGCTTGTAGAAAAGCAGTATTAGAAATAGGATCACAAAACACAAAGGGTTGTGACCTTTGTTCCCAATAAATGTATTTACTGAAAAATGCTATGTTCTTTCTTATTCATTAAGTAACACAGGGTTCTTATGCACATGGGAGGTCCAAAGGCACTTCAACTGTGAGGGATGTGCAAAAGCAATGAAACAGTAACAGGCCCACATAACAAAACAATGAAATTGGGGTCTGCCTGCAGTTGAAAGAGCTGCCTGAAAGACTTTATGAATGAAGCTAACTGTTACAGTACCTCCATGACCACCAGGAATTCCAAAATTCCTGCCAGTACTTTTAATGGTACTCACAGAACTCCTGAGAGTACGTTCAATGGTATTTACAGTATCCCTGCCAGGGTTTCAATTGTGCACAGTATCCCTGTGAGGACTTTCACTGTCCTCTGACCAAAAGAGTTTTTAAGCAACAGCCCTGTAAGTGGCTGGTGCTGTGTTTTCTTGCCAGCTACAGTTGAAACGCTAGAAAAGTAATATTATACTTACCTGTTGCCTTTCCTGTTGCTGACCCAAATTGCCCTGGCCCTGCTATATTTCCTTTTCGGTTGACAACCACCCTCTGCCTGGGCCCATCTACTCATTGCTTTGACCCTTGCTAATGCCTGAATATTCACTCACTGATCCCTAAATGTACAGTGTCTATACCATATCATTGGCATCAGATGAGACCTGAACATCTGCATGATGAAACTTAGAGAACGTGTTAACATAAGACCAGGTTGCACCATTGCACATCTGGGAAACAGTTGTTGTTGGCAAACAGCTGAAAAGCCCAAGATGCACTCACAAATCTAGTGGATTAAACCTTAGCAGAACAGGGTGGAACCTAATCTTTAAGACCAAAATCTTGAATAATTATAACTCTGAGCCACCAAAAACAGTGGAACAAGAAGCTAGTTCCCCTTTATGGGTACCATCAGGGAATATAAATTGAGAGTCAGTCTTTCCAATAGAAGAAGTGGCTGCAAGGTAAACCTTCAGAGGACGTACAGCATCTCAAAAAGAGAACATTCTTTCTGATCAACTTAAACTGAATGGAGAGATGAAAAGGCTGAAACTACCTTAAAAAAGAAGAAGACTTCCGGGTCTTAAGGCCACCTTATCTGTAAGTTCAGAAATGGTTCTTTACTAGGTAAAGCTGTCTAGCCTCAGACACACACCTTGCAGAGGTGATGGCAAAAAGGAAGCAACCTTATGAGTAAAAGTGGAAAAGGGAATATTCCTGATAGACATGTTCACAAGAGACACACAATTCCACCTCAGTTAGTCCTTGCTACAGTGTCTTAGTCGCCTCAGGTCATTTGAACATCTCCTGCTCTCAGCAGCCAGTTCATCTATGTCTAAGGTTTTTACCTAGTGTTCTAAATTAAGTTGCATTGCAACTGGTCCTAAGTACAAGGGGGTGCAGTCCATCCATATTGAGTCTCTCCAGCTCATGAACAGTTCTGGGATGGCTTGCAGTGTCCCTCCTCAAGGACCTGACACTGGCAGCCTGGACCATTGTCATGTCTTTTGTACATTAATAAAGATACTTTTATGAATATCATTTGTTACCTAGATTTACCCATTTGTCTAACTAACAACTGTTATTACTTTGGACACCTTTAAAGTCCCGGGGGTTAGTGAACCCCAAGTCATTTTTTTCTGTTTCAGGCTAGAATATGCTACCAAATGCTGAAAGGAAGGAACAGAGTGGAGTGGATAAACATAAAAAGAATGGCACAGCGCTCAAAACACCAATAAACAATAAAGTCTATAAACATGTCCTTGTAAAATGGTGATGTGAATACAACAATCCAACGGTGTCTTCAATAGTGAATGAACAATGGATGCATGCAGGTCACTTTGTGATAAACCCCCACCAATACTTTAAGATGGCCGCTCACCTCACTTAATGGACCCTTTAATTACAGAGGGTCAGAAAGCACATTTCCCCTGGGGTATGTAATGATGTTCCACAGAAATCAGAAGGATTTCTCCTTGCTGGTATGGTAAATGTGTCAAAACCAACTCACGTAGAATTAACACCTTGTCAATCGTAAGCGAATCTTTCAAGTACCACCATAAGACATTGAAACAGAAAAGCAAGAAACCATAGTGCTCTAAAGAGTGGAGTGGTTGCATGTGACAATCCAGACAGTGACACAGCACCTAATTGAGCAGTGTCAGTGTATTAACCCATTCTGTTGAGACCATCAGGAAACAGGTATAATGATGGTGTACATTGGTTAAAATAAATGCAGTGGTTCCCAATGCTAGGCACTCATTATTATTATACACGATTTATATAGGGCCAACAGTTTACGCAGTGCTTTACAATGTAGAGGGGGGACAGCACAATTACAGTACAGTTCAATACAGAAGGGACAGGAGGGCCCTTGGCCTACTCATACACAAGGCCTACTCATACAAAAGTCTTGCAAAGACTCTACAACTAACTAACACAGTATACAAAGTTCTGGAACGTGTCACAAGCAGATCCCAGTGCCAAAGGGTCACATTCCAGGCAGGCCCTGCAATCGTCCAGTCTAGTAGGATCTGAGTACAGCTTTCAAATGTATTGATGAGGATAAGATGATCCAGATAGCTGCATAACGAGAGCAGCTTGGGCAGCATCTAGATGAAGTCTTAAATAAAAAAAAAAAACGAACTTTTAATAAATGAAATGGTTATTAAAACAGGCTTTTCCCAGTAGAGAAAAGACACCCATCCTTCTAGGACACTAGCAAAAATACTGAGGCATGCTGGGAGTGGGTAGGGCTATATAAGCATAGTCACTGTTTTTTTTTGCCAGTGTCCAAGTCCTCCTGTATGCAGCAGTATAACCCAAATGTCTCTGAGTCATGTGTTCCTTAATGAACAAGAAAGAAATACTTTTTTTTTTTTAACTCCCCTGCACTTTTTTGTGTGATCAATACGAACAAATGATCCTGAAAAAAATGTACTTGTTTAGTAATCACCCCAGTGAATCAAAATCACAGGAGTACAATGCTAATCCTTTGCAGCAGGTATAAAGGCAATCTCATTTGTATCTGGTTGTATCTGTTTTATTCAGTCAGTTATGTCATCTGTGGAACATCTCAATCACAACTGTACATCTCTTTAGTTTTCATTAATATACTCATGTTTTTCAGCTTAAAATAGAAATGAAAGGCCCCTGCACTTTTTTGTGTGATCAATACCAACAAATGATCCTGAAAAAAATTTACTTGTTTAGTAATCACCCCAGTGAATCAAAATCACAGGAGTACAATGCTAATCCTTTGCTGCAGGTATAAAGGCAATCTCATTTGTATCTGGTTGTATCTGTTTTATTCAGTCAGTTATGTCATCTGTGGAACATCTCAATCACAACTGTACATCTCTTTAGTTTTCATTAATATACTCGTGTTTTTCAGCTTAAAATAGAAATGAAAGGCAAATTGTTTGTGTATAGATATAAAAAAAAACATAATAGTTACTTTTTTCCCCCTTTTTCAAAAGTGATAACATTCCCTCTGTTCTCAGCTGCATAAGAGCTAGAGGAGGAGAAACAGCAGTGCACTGATCTTGCCAGTAAATGGCTGTAGAGTGGGTGACAGGACAAGTCTGATTATTGGAGGAGAGCAGTTCCCAGCACAGCTAGAGAACTTTCCACACTAGCTCTCCTGCCTAGTGTGGCCAGTTTTTAATAGGAAAGCAGTACATAGTACAACAGGCATATATTATGAATATGAAATGTTGGGGTAACATATTCTTTAAAGGGAAATAATATAAAATGACTACAATACATTGCTGGGCAATGTGATTTATATTGGATTTGCATTGTGGGACAATTTTTTTTAATAACATTTTTTTCTATGGTGTCTTTGTGTTTATTTGCTTAGCCATTTTTTAGAGAATGAGTAACAATGACCCCCCCCCCCCCCCCTCCTCATTCAGAACCTCACATCCATTGGACCAGGGAGAACAACATGCCTTGAGGGGGGCTTCCATGGCAAAGTACCTTCACAATATTGAGTGCATCGGGTCTAGTATGGTTTTGGGTATGCTCACTTGCTGCCCCTCCAGTCAGGCTGCCATCCTGAATATGGGTCTGGTATAGGATAATGGTCTGGTATGGATTTTGGGGAGGATGCCACACCAATTTTGTTTGTTTTTCTAGCATGGGGCCCCCCTTAAAAATTCATACCGGATACTTATTAGTACATTCAGCATGGGTGGCCAAAAAATGAGAGGGAAGCAAGCCAAATCCCCCCCCCCCCCCCCCCTCCTGAAACATAGCAGTCCACATGCCCTGCAGAAGAAGAAAAAAACATGGCGTGGGGTCCATAAAAAAAAAAAAAACATACCAGATACTTATCCTAGACAGGGGGTCTAATAGAGATTTTTAAGGGGACACCATGAATAAAATGGCATGGGTCTATACCATGGCCAAAATCTATACCAGACCCTTTCCAGGCATGCAGCCTGCTGACCAGGAAAAATAGGAACAACAGCTGACACCGCTCTCCCCTGAATGAAGAATATCTAGATGTCTCAGAAGCCGCACATCAATATAAGACCCACTGTGTGATGGTAAATGGGCAGGCTCCCTGTCTGGCTGACCAGGAAAGAGAGGAGCAGCAGGTGACACTCCTCTCCACTAAACCATACAAGGCCACATGCCCTCAACGCTATGTTGATTGGGACAAGGGCCTCATCCCCACATCTTTGGCCTAGTGGATGTGGGGCCCTGTGGGGGTAGTTATAGGAATTTACCTTTAGAATAAGATGGACCCCAGACATACCCAGGCCCTTCCCCTCTGTGAATGAGTTTGTGGTACATAGTACTTAGTACTCCTTGTTACTCCTTGTTACTCATACTTGTAAAATTAACAAAGTAAATAATCACACTTACACTGTAAAGTATTTTATTAATAAAAAGAAAACCCCATGATGTAAACCGGATGTTACTAACATTGTCCAGCAATGTAGATCCATCTTAAATCATCCAACTTTGCTGTTGGATGAACAGTCAATTCCATTTTGATCATTGTATCCGTTAACTCAGTGATAAGGTTATTAGTAACATTGTATAATACACCTGATTGTAAGAAGAACATCTACCTCAAATACCGAGGACTAGGAATTGGCTTGGTTAGTGCGCTTGTTTACATTTTTGGTTATTGTGATACTAGCTGTTGTCTTTTGTATAACTTACTAAATAACTAAGTAGACATCTGCATCCGACCTTACAATGGTTCTAAAGGCAGAAGGCTTTTTGAATCTTAATGCATTCTCTGCAGGCTCTCTCTGCTCTCTGCCTCCATATTGGCTCAGAGACAGCAGTAGAAGCCATTGCAGGAGCCATTGGCTGCTGCTGCTGCTGTCAATCACACCCAATGCTGAGGGAGCGTCAATAGACATAAACAGTGAGACTTCTGATTGGGCCTGCACGAGTGCCCCATAGCAAACAGCTTGCTATGGGGGCACTCAGATGGGGGAGGAGCCAGTGACACCGGCTGGGGAACACAATAAGAGGAGGATTGGGGCTACTGTGTGCAAAAACATTGCACAAAAAATGTAAGTATGGCATGTTTGTTATTTTAAAGAAAAAATGTTTACATTTAGAATCACTTTAACCTAGCTTATATGTAATAATTTGGTTGTGAAGACTTAAAGCGGAAGTAAACCCATCGATTTAACAGTCTAAAAAAAAAAGGCATGCCGTGAATGCTAACTGCACATTGGCTGTGCTCTCAACCAAACAGTCAAACCATCCAATGGCTGGTGTCATAACGGATCACATGTGCAGCACTGTGGCAGTTGAAGATTAAACAGAGGCAAAGATGGCAGCTTCCTTGGCTGAAAACGATAGGGGGGTTTACTTCCACTTTAAAGTGATGATAAAGTCTCGTTTTTTTTTTTTTTTAGTTAAAAATAACAAACATGTTATACTTACCTGCCCTGTGAAGTGTTTTTTGCACAGAGCCTCCTCTTCTTGGGTCCCTCTTCGGTGCTCATGGCCCCTCACTCCAATTGAATGCCCCCACAACAAGCAGCTTGCTATGGGGGCACCTGAGCTGAGCCACAGCTCCCTGTGTTCTTTCAGACATGGAGCCCGACCCGGCCCTGCCCCCCTTTCTCTCCTCATTGGCTGACTGGCTTTGATTGACAGCAGCGGGAGCCAATGGAATGCATTAAGATAAAAAAACTGCCTTTACAATCCCTTTAAAGCATGTATGCCATTTGCACCATTTTACTAAGCATGGATTTTAATATGACACAACATTAGCAAGTGTGCAAGCACCTGATATGTTGATACAGGGGAAGCAGCAATAAAAGGTGTGATGGATGTCTGTGGAATCATTCGGTTTGTTGCAATGTTGTAAGGAGGAGAATAAAATCTGCAGGAAAAAAATTTAAAAAAAAGTTAGTTATATTATTTTTTAAAGAAATTGCCATTAAAAGTCTGAATAAACTAGTAAATATGTGAACATTGAATATAGGCATTAGAGATGGGCTCGGGTGTGTTTTCGAAATCCCACATGCCCGATACCGCCAGAAAGCTGACACTGCACGCGGCTAATCACAGGCACTGAGACATTTCCCGATTTGCAGCTCCACAGATCGGGAAATGTCTCATTTCCTGTGATTAGCGATGTGCATAGTTGGTTTCCTGGCAGGATTGAGCAGGTGGGCTTTCAAACACACCTGAGCCCATCTCTAATAGGCATCTTAAATTGTATGTCAAGACAACAAAATATTTTTTTTTGTTTTTAGGAGAAGAATTAGAATCCCTGTCTGTTTTTTACTACTGCTACCTGTGACTATGTTAGAGAGATTTCTCCTCACTTCCTGTTCTGCTGAAATATGGTTTTACTATACAGGAAGTGAGGGAAAATCTGCAACGGAGACACACACAAAATCTGAAAGAAGTTACAGCATTCTAGTCTACAAAAGAAAAAAAAATTCATTCCTTTCTGTCCTACTCTATCCAAAACTAAGAAAAAACGTTTTGGATAGACATACACTTTGAAGTAATATGATGATAATTCTCACAACCAAATGCAAAAGATTAAATAAATTTCACTTACCCATTCTGTATAGCTGCTGTTGGGTCGTACGTTAGTGTCATCCCAGTCTGTATTCAAAGAAGAATGAAATGCATTACATATGCTTTACAATTCATAAGCAAGTAAATTAAAAATTGTATAATACACATGATTTTAAAATAACTGAAACATTATCAAGATGTATTTGCCCCACAGTAATTATCATTGCCCAATTGAGACTGAAAAAAGGTTATTGCCTAATTTTCAAAACTCTTAAACCTATGGTTTATTTGTTATGTGGAAGTAAAAGCAGTTGTGGAAGTGTTTATGTTTATGAGCTATAACAAATGCACTTTGGTGAAAAAAAACTAAAAACTTCTAATGTAAGGGTCATGTTTGACCCTGTAACTTTTTCAAAGGCAACGTGAAAGGTTCTCTGTATAGCCTACATCTTCTACAAGCTTCTGCTCCACCCTATTCAGCTTCCACATCCCCTAGTAGAAAGTGCTACATAAGCTCCATGTGTTCTAGCCTACACAGAGCTTTCAAATTGCTTGATAGTGGGAGGAAGAGGAGAAGGTCACATGATTACCCATACCAGGAAATACTGGGTATGCCCAAGGGCTCCTTCTGGCAACCAGGTGGCAGGGGGCACAAAGAAGAAGGTAACACAACTAGAAGAGGTGGACTATAAAAATAACCTGTTATTTTGCCCAAAATCTGCTTTACATTTTTTGAAAATACTTAAAAAGCAATAGCCATGCAACTATATAACCAAGTAGTTCCCTATATCCAGACACTATGAGCATTTGAGAGGGACAGCAAACTAAAATAATGTAATTTCCTCTAGTTTTTTATTGATTGATGTCTCTCTCTAAGGCAAGTTCACACAAGAACAGACAGCTGCCGGAGCACTTTACATCTTGGGCAACTGTCTATTCTCGACTGCAATCCAGCAATTCAGCGCATCACACGCAGTTTCCTTTGTTTTTGTTTGTTTTCTTTTTTTTTTTTTTTTTTTACAAACTTTATTTGAAGTGTTTAAAAGTACACTTCATTCATGTTTATGTACAGTAGCATTATGTGCTGCCCTGCAGTGCCATATGATTCTGTACAGTGCGCTGCAGTAAAATGCAGGATGTCTGCAGTGTGAATGGGACACACAGCAAGCAATTATTTTCTGTATGTCCTTGTGGTGACAGCCATTTTACAATGCAGTGAATGTGTAAATTCACCTTAAAGGTGTCAGCAGTCTTTCCTTACAGGCTCCTTTTTGAGTTTGACTGAGACCCCATAAGGGAAATTATCTCTAAAAAGAACCACCACAGGTGTGGTATAATTTGCAGTTTTTTTTGTATATATATATATATATATATATATATATATATATATATATATACACACACACACAGTATAATCTATTGTATATATTAGCATATATTAACATACAGCAGCAGGTGGTCATGGCAACATGACCACATCCAACCTTTATTGAAATGGGTGACATTATGACACTGTCTTTGCAATGGAGGTACAGGGCACCACCTGAGGGTGATTTTACAGTATGTTTTACCAGTGCAATCTTCACTTCTATATTTGTGTCCTCATACAGTATGGATTTTAACAACACCCGTCTAGGGTGTAGTGTGGGTGATATTGGCTCTACTGGGCCTATGTATGTGTGTATATATGTATGTGTGTGTGTGTATATATATATATATATATATATATATATATATACAAAACAAACATGAAGAATATTGAGACTAACCCTAAACAACTAAACAACATTATTTTAAGTATCAAGGGCTGTTTCTGTGAACTTCTTTTTAAAACTATTAATACTCGCCTAGATGTATGTTACTACTATTTTCTGTCTTTAAAGGCAATAGCAGAATTGATTTAAATAAATGCCATTGCATATTTCAACATGACATGAGAAGAATAGCAGTAAGATTGAGGATTTTTTTCTGCATGAAAATACATATTTGAAGAAACTAACTCATATATTATGCTGCATAGTTAAGGACTGAGAAAAATACCCTGCATTTTTACCTTGTCAAGTCTATTAAATTAAATTAGTCCCCATCTTCCATTTGCTAAAGTAACACTAAGTCATTTATTATTCTGCCTTTCTGATGTTTGCACACCATTAATGTTTTATAATGATTTGGTGTTACAATATTATGTTTGAAATTTCAGTAGCAGAGCCTGGAAGAAGACATAAATTATCAGCTTTTTATCCATTCTAAAGTCCTTGTTTAATATTTCATGCATTTCAGACTAACAAATCTTTTGTGTTTCATGGTTTCCCTGATACAATATATTTGTACTTTTCAAGGTAAATATCTCTCTTTTGTAAAATATACAGTATGCACTCACATATCTTTTGTTATTGTCATTTACAATTAGTGGAGCTTTTTTAGTTTTCTGACCAGGGTGCACCTTAGTAGATAGCATGCGCACATGTGCAACAGTAATAATGAGTGTCAAGGGAGGGTTCCGTTTTTATCTGCACAGGGTCCCCCTGTTTTTTCAGGTCCATGAGCAAAGAGGAGATTCACTTTATTGCTGACTTGGAGCTTACTTAGGGCTGATGACTTTCATCATGTAAACATTTCCTATTAGGTATGAGTGGAATGGCATATCTAGCTTTATTGGGAACACTCAGCTAACTCTACATAATATACCCAGAAGTTTACAGGTATATTTTTGCCACCAGTGCCCCAACAGAGCAGCAGAGGATTGCAGGAATATCAAGTATAAACGGTTGATGGAGCTACCCTTAAAATGAACGTTTGCCCATGGTAAAAGCACAGATGCAGTTTGCGCTATAGAGTATGGTATTTGCTATGATAATTATTACTCTCAACAACATGAGATTTTTCAATACTTTACACAATGAGTTTGATTCACAAAGGCAATTGGCTGTTCACTTTGCAGGGGAAGTTGGACTTTGCAAGAGAATTTGCCCCAGAGCTTAGTGACGTTTTGCTTTACAAAAAATACCCAATCACGTTCAGAGCATAAAACAACATTTTTGCTTGCTCATGATGGCAAACAGCAATCATTATAGTCTAAAAAATGAAACCGGTTGATGATAATAGTGACCGCTTTAAATTTTGCGGCTAAGGAAAATGGATTGAAGCCCCAGCCGATCGAACAAGAAAAAAACTGTCAACTCTGGTCGGAGCCACTGTATTAACTTTGAAGTTAGCATGGCTATTTCCCCTGCTAAGCCAGGGGGATGCCCCAACCCCCCCCCAACCAGAGCACTCTTGATGATCAGGAGCTGGTTGGCTGCTGATTTTCCAGCCAGCTCCTGATGGACAGGCTGCCCTACACATGGGCCGAATGTCGAACAGTTTTTATTGAACCAGCCGATGTCGCTCGAGATTCGGTTCGTGTGTACAGGGCTTAAGTCTCCTTGCATATACTGTACCCGAGAAATGGTTGAATGGCAATAGCTTTGGATTATAAATTAAAAGTTGTAAACATATTTATCAGGAAGTTCAGATGTTCCCTTTAATTTTCATAGAGTTAAACACCTACTCGCCGCAGATTGTATGTATGGCATTTAAGAGCACTTATATGTGCATCACCATATATGAGTGTCAGGTCTTCTAACCCACACTTTTATCATCATTCCCTGCCAATATACAGACATTTCAGTTTCCCTGCATTCTGATACAATGATACCCAAGGGTTTTTTGATCACTCTCATCAAAACGTCTAAAATGTCACGTGTCAAAGTAACAGATTTTTACCAAAATATCAAATATATAAGCTAGTGGAGACACTATATAATTAACGTCCATGTCCTGGAACTGTGTCTGATACAACCTGAATATACAGGTTATAGGTGGTGCTAAAGACATAAAAAAATACAGTGACACGTGATATATTAAATCAGTGATATAAGCATACAAAGTATTTAAACAAGTAAAAAACGAATTAAAAAAAATTCTAAAATCAGTCCCCATATAATATAGTCCACCGCATTAAAATGTGTACGAAATTCCACTACTGATGTCCACAAATCCGTCAGAGAACCTGTTTCCCATCAGTGAGCACTGGCATCTCACCGGCTCATGGCTTATGCTCACTTCTGGTCTTTGTCCATTAGACTTCTCCGTAAGGCCAGTGATCCGACTCACTGATGAGCAGCAGGTTCTCTCTGATGCTTTTATTGCATTTTTTTAATGATATGTATTTGTAAGTGTTTTTAATTGGATTTAAATAAATTCAAGAGTGTTACAACACTGCACTATTGCAAATTCTTATTTTTCATGGTTAATTGCAAGAACTTTAAATTGATATTAGAATATGGTTGATGAAGATTGACTGAATACTAGAAGTGAACCATACTGTATTAACAAATATTTGTATTCACTGAAAGAAACAAAAAAAACAAGGTGCTCCCTGAATGGTGGCAGTACTGAGCAAGTGAGCCCCTGTATTCAGTGTGCAGAAGGGGAAGCCACTCGAGCAGGACCCTGAAAATTGGCACTATTACTGTGTGTAGCAAAGGCTACTACAATGGTTTTTGGCATCCAAATGGCCCTCCAGATATGAAATATGGATAATTACATTGTGTCAAGCTGGACCAATGTAAGTTGACAATAAGGATAACTCCTGGAATTTAAGTTCATATCTCAAACATAGTGCAATAATATGTTTTTGTAATATTTGAAATAGTATGTCCTTGAAAAAAATACTCTTTAAGTAACTAATAATCTTGTAAAATAATTTAAAAAATGAATAAATACTTAATAAAATCGTCAGCATGTCATGGCTGTGAAGAGTAAGGGACACAGGCTAATAAAGGACAAGACCTGTGTTAGTGAACTGCAGCAGAAATAAATCCGGTTTTCTGTCTTACCAGAAAGGTCTATGCTTTGTGACCTAGCTGTGTACATCTCAGGACTGGATAGACAGAAATACAAATTCTTGGCAAACAAAAGATCAAAAATATATATTTTGGTCTTCCAGATCACGCTCAATTCAACACAGATCATGATGTGTCTATACAAGCCGAAAATGTATTTGACAAAGAGAAACTTCTGCAGTATAGTGCACTAGCCTCACAACTCCCAGGCAACACTATTCCCCTTTTCACATATCAGCAAGTCAGACACAACTCCTTAACAGCTCCAAACCCCTAGCTACATGGTGCCGGGAGATTACACCCTTAAAAGCGATTTGTACCAGATCTGAACCCCAAAGACACTTAATATCTGACCTGTATACACTTATGTTTTCCAACTACAATCCCAAAATGAACAAATCTAGTCAACACTGGGATGGGGACCTTGCCTTGGACCTCTCAGTAGAGGACTGGGAACACATCTACGCACATATCCATAAAGGCTCAATAAGCGTATCTGTGCAAGAAAATGGATATAAAATCTATTCAAGATGGTATAGAACACCTGACAGTTTTCACAGATACTACCCCACTGTTTCACCACTTTGCTGGAGGTGCAACACAGCACCAGGTACACCACTACATATATGGTGGGACTGCCCAATGATTCAACCCTTCAGGAAGGAAATACATTGCCTTACAACAAACATCACAACCTACACCCCTGACTTCACATCTGCACAATACCTCCTCCATCACACTGCAATACCCCAAGTGGCATATAGAAGATCTCTGGCCCTTCACCTAATTAATGCAGCTAAGTTATGCATCCCCATAGAGATGTAGAGAAAAAACTCCCCCCACCATAGCTGAGTGGCTCAGGCATGTTAGGAAAACTGCTGAAATGGAAGATTTGATCTATTAAGCAAGAGAGGCCCCTGAAAAATTGTGTACTGTGTGGTCATGTTGGAAAAATTTTACAGAATCGACTAAATATGCCAGGTTACTGAATGGCTAGAATGACACGGTACAATGAGAGATTGACCCAGGGGGGCCAATAAATAAAAAAGGCGAAAAACATAATGAAAAGAGGGAATAGGGACTGGCAATGAAAGAAGCAGAACTAGAAAGAGATGTCCCCCCCTTCGTCCCAGTTCCTGATCCATCATCAGTTACTTCCCCATCCACCGCCACAAATAAAAACTCTACCATGACCACCTGTAGATGGTACTCACCTTTGCCTGCAACTTATGAGACTTTAAAAGACATTAAATCGGGCCCTCGCATCTCCCCCCCCCACCCCGCATTGAACCCCTATACCGTTCTTTCCCTCCCCCTAATCATTCTATCATTAAGGCTTAAACCAAGTTAGCGTGGCAACCTCATGCTAACATACATGAGTCCTACAGTATTTTAAAGGTGTAACACTATACAACATGGAAGAAATACTGTACATGTTAAAACTTTTGCCCTGAGCTTTATTGCTCAAATCAGTCTGATATCAAGGGATTATATATCTTTACTATGTAGATATACAAGTTGTTAATACTGATGGTTGGACACACATTTAAGGAGAAGAAAAAAAAAATAATATATATATATATACATTATTTCACAAAAGTATACTCCTCACATTTTCGTAAATATTTTATTATATATTTTCCTGTGACAACACTGAAGATATGACACTTTGCTACAATGTAAAGTAGTGAGTGTGCAGCTTGTATAACAGTGTACATTTTCTGTCCCCTCAAAATAACTCAACACACAGTCATTAATGTCAAAACCGCTTGCAACAAAAGTGAGTACACCCCTAAGTGAAAATGTCCAAATTGGGCTCAATTAACCATTTTCCCTCCCCGGTGTCATGTGACTCGTTAGTGTTACAAAGTCTTAGGTGTGAGTGGGGAGAAGGTGTGTTAAATTTGGTGTTATCGCTTTCACTCTCTCATACTGGTCATTGGAAGTTCAACATGGCACCTCATGACAAAGAACTCTCTGAAGATCTGAAAAAAATAATTGTTGCTCTACATAAAGATGGTCTAGGCTATAAGAAGAATGCCAAGACGCTGAAACTGAGCTGCAGCATGGTGGCCAAGACCATACAGCAGTTTAAATGGACAGGTTCCACTCAGAACAGGCCTCGCCATGGTCAACCAAAGAAGTAGAGTGCACGTGCTCAGCGTCATATCCAGAGGTCGTTTTTGGGAAATAGAAGTATGAGTACTGCTAGCATTGCTGCAGAGGTTGAAGGGGTGAGGGGACAGCCTGTCAGTGCTCAGACCCAACGATGCACACTGCATCAAATTGGTCTGCATAGCTGTCGTCCCAAAAGGAAGCCTCTTCTAAAGATGATGTACAAAAAAAAACACAAACAGTTTGCTGAAGACAAGCAGACTAAGGACATGGATTACTGGAACCATGTCCTGTGGTCTGATGAGACCAAGATAAACTTATTTGGTTCAGATGGTGTCAAGCGTGTGTGGCAGCAACCAGGTGAGGAGTGCAAAGACAAGTGTGTCTTGCCTACAGTTAAGCATGGTGGTGGGAGTGTCATGGTCTGGGGCTGCCGACACTGGGGAGCTACAGTTCATTGAAGGAACCATGAATGCCAACAACAGAGCATGATCCCCTCCCTTTGGAGACTGGGTCGCAGGGCAGTATTCCAACATGGTAACGACCCCAAACACATCTCCAAGATGACCACTGCCTTGCTAAAGAAGCTGAGGGTAAAGGTGATGGACTGGCCAAGCATGATTTCAGACCTAAACCCTATTGAGCATCTGTGGGGAATCCTCAAATGGATGGTGGCGGAGCTCCGTGATGTCATCATGGAGGAGTGGAAGAGGACTCCAGTGGCAACCCGTGTAGCTCTGGTGAACGCCATGCCCAAGAGGGTTAAGGTAGTCCCGGAAAAATAATGGTGGCCACACAAAATATTGACACTTTGGGTCCAATTTGGACATTTTCAATTAGGGGTGTACTCACATTTGTTGCCAGCGGTTTAGACATTAATGGCTGTGTGTTGAGTTATTTTGAGGGGACAGCAAATTTACACTGTTATACAAGCTGTACACTCACTACTTTACATTGTAGCAAATTATATATATTTCATTTGAATATTTTCTTATTGTATGCAGTTCAGCTGTTATGAAGTTGTTGATTCAATAATTTGACATTGCTGATTTGCATATTGTTACTGGTTTATGATCCAAAGAACAAGAATAAAAGCAGAGGTCCAACCAAAAGAGGAAGTTCCGCTTTAAGGCCTCCTTCTCCTCTCCTGGTGAAGAAATTGCACTTTTGGGGAGTGGGGAGCGTGATTTTGACAGGCACCCGCTTCCACTTCTGCTCCAATTGCCTAGATGAATGGAAGTGGAAATTCTCCTACTCCCTCCCTCCCTGCAGTCTTTTAGGACATGTGAAAGATTCCGGAAGACTACTGGACCATTTACAATGCACAGTGTGGCTTGCGCATTGGGCAGTGGGCACCCAGCTGTGAAGCCACAAGTTGTCACAGTTAACATGCCAGAAACAAAAAATAGGAAATGCACATTTTTTTAACTGCAAAAAAAATTGCATTTAATATTTTTTGTTAAAATGTGAACTGATCCTTTAAGCAGTTAAAAAAAGTAGCATTGTGATTAATCTGAAGAAATACAGTACATTGACAACTATTGATGGTATTTGGAAGGATATTTTCTCCCACTGTGAGAATAATTTAGCAGCTGTCTCTTTGAGATTACATGCTGCCTTCCTCTAGAATAACAGAATTTTTAAGCATAATTTAAACGTAAACGACTTTTATATTTTGTTGATGTTGCCAATTATATTTTCAAGTAAAATATTCTACATTATAAACAATTTAAATAACCAAAGCTTCCATTAAATGCTGTATAATACAGTATATGCAGGTGCTAATTTGCTTTACAAAAATGAAACATTACAAAACAGTTTTGAAAATGTATCTTATAGGAAATACAAAAGCAATGCATTGATGATGTGTGCTTCAGATATGTGAGACATCAGACATATGTATGTCCAGAATTTCCATTCCCATTCTTTTAAATCTAATAAGGGCAATTTTGATGATTATTTTACCCAACAGAGTGTAAATTTTACATTTAGGCTTTGCTTACTTTTCCAAGACCTGCTCATCAAAGAACATGCACACTAGTAAATCAATGTAATAAATCTAAGCTTCATGGGTGATTTAGCATTCTGCCTTCAAAATGTTGATTTGATCACAGTTTGGTAGCATTTCGATAATGATATATGAATTATAGTCTTACTGTTAGAGGTTATGATCATATAATCCTTTGTGCACTAAAGCACAGTTAGCTTGAAGCATTTGATTGAATTTTAAAGCTCCAAGTCCTCATAATCTAATTCAAATGTCATTTTAAAAAATTTCACAACATGTTTGTGTCCAAAAGAGCAGAAAATACAAATAATGCAATATAAAATGTGTTTCGATTTAAGAACACCCCTAGCTGTTTATCACAGCGCTGTACATTGTGTAGCAATTTAACTTTCATTAGGCATTGCATTTCCAATGCCAAATAGAAATTTACAAATCTCTGACAGCTTGTGCACTTCTATGATTAACATGGTAAAAAAAAAATATATATATATATATTTCCTCATTCTAAATGTGTTCACTGTTTATCTTTATTTCACAGTATCAACTCTATTCTACTGAAGCACATTGTAGGTTGGATTGGGTCAATAAGTGTTAACTATCAGTTAAATTTACAGCTGAAACAATATGCTATATGAGATGTTTAAAAAGCAAAAAAAAAAGTTAGCTAAGACAACGTTGAATATTGACATTTACCTATTAAAGAGTAGGGGGTGCTAGACAAACCCAACCAATTATTTAAGAAAATATATCTATCAATTTTTGACATATAGATACCACATATAGATGTCAAAATTGAGATCAGATACCAAGATGTGATGGAACCTAGTGCTACAGATTGTAATTAGGAGGTCCTGGAGCAGTCAGGCTAAATGAAACTCACATTGTAGTTTTGTGCTACCAGGTTACCACAGACGAATTAAAGCGGAACTACAAGGCATCTGAGCACTACAAACCAAAAACCCTATGTAATTCATTTTTAATATTCAAAGCAAATTCATGCATCCATCCTTGTCTCTATGCCTTATGTTGCTGAGAGATCACTTTGAAAAACACCTTCTAGCATGTCTGGCTGTGGCCATCTTTAGTAAAGGCAGATGATTCATGTAGCATTTACTTTCTGGAATCCCTGCCCTTATCTCCGGCTTACATGCCAAAGGGTGTGCTTAGCTAAGAAAATCCCTCCTCCCATCATGAAGACTCCTGGCAAGTATACCATCATTAGCCTAGGTCTAGAAGTCAGAAAGTAACTGAAGAAATGTAAAAAAAAAAGTAGAAAACAAGTACTTTTACTTTTAAAGATTAGAATTATTAATAAAGAGACACTTACCTGTCCAGGGATCCAGTGCTGCCCTCATCCGGGCCAGTTTTTTGACAGTCTTTGGGTCCTCTGCGCCTCCATGTTTACTGTGGGAAGCCAGTTACATTCAAGCTGGCTCCCCACTGCACATGCATGAGCCACATTGCACTCTGTCAATGGTCCTGCAGCCTCTTGGAATTTGTGACATGTCCCAGGAGGTTGCAGACAGGGAGGGAACTTCCGGGATTGCCTAGATGATTCCAGTGGAAGTGGGAGCTGATACCTGCCAGAAATTTGTAGCTGCTCCCTAAAAAAGTGCCAAAAGTGAAAGGGGGGGTGGGACTAATAGATCATTTATTTTTAAGGATTAGAAGTAGTTAATTAAGAGACATTTACCTGTTCAGGAATTCATTGCTGTTCTCACCTGGGCCAGTTTTTCATTGGTCTTTGTGTCCCCAGGGTCCCCATGTTTACTGTGGTAAGCCAGCCGTGACTCCTTATGACTTCACAGACCTGTGACATTTCCCAGGATGTTGAGAACGGGGGGGGGGGGCTTTATTTTGTTCAGAAACTACTTTAAAAAACACCTCCTAGCATTTCTAGCCACAGCCATCTTGAGTAAGGGCAGATATCTCATAAAGCAGTTACTTCCTGGAATCTCTCTCTGCTTAACTTAGGCATGCAGGCAGGGCATGGATAGGTAAGAAAACCCCTCTGCAAGATAACAGAGAAAATAAATTTCTTTGAAGACTCCTGGGATGTATAACATAATTTTGACCTAGGTCAGAAGCCAGAAAGCAACTTAAGAAATGTAAAAAAAAGTTTAAAACAAGTAAATATAATATACCCCCCTATCTATTTACTGAGGCTTGTAGCATTAAGGATTAAAAGCAGCTAATGTTGATTAAGAGTTTAGCTCTACTTTAAAGTAGAAGCAAACCATAAAAAAGGAATCTGCTAATGCACTGTGTTTCATAAATAATTATTCTATTTTCTTACATACAATATTTGTGTTCACCTTTTTTCATACTTTGTTGGATCTCAGTACACCTCATCTTCTGTAGCATTTTTGCAGCCATTTCTTGTCTACATGCAATCACTCCTGCAATGGTTGCATAGCATTTCTTATGGTGGGCTCCTGATAAGGACCACAGTAGACAATGATTATAGTGTGTGCTGAAATAGCCACTTGTCTCCATAAAAAGCTCAAATGACAAGATAAAAATGCAGATTACCTTTGAAATGACATTAACACGTTAAAACTTAAATACGATTTTAAGGTTTGGGTTAACATGTCATAGTTTAAATCATTTCTTCAGTAATACAATGGGGGAGATTTAGTAAAACTGGAGCACGCAAAATCTGGCACAGCTGTGCATAGCAGCCAATCAGCTTCTAACTTCAGCTTGTTGAATGAAGCTTTGACAATAAGACCTGGCAGCTGATTGGTTTCTATGCAGGGCTGCACCAGATTTTGCATTCTCAAATTTTAGTAAATCTACCCCAATGTGTCCTACTCCCCTAATTGCTGTTATCTCTTCTTAATGTCCTAAAAATAAGGAGACTATATGCAAATTGATGTTTTGAAGGTTTTCTGCTTTATCACACTAAGGTCGCGTACAGACGTTCTGAATTTCTGACAACCAAACCGTGGATTTATTTCCAATAGATGTTGGCTGAAACTTGTCTTGCATACACACGGTCACACAAATGTTGTCGGAAATTCCGAACGTCAAGAACGCGGCGACGTACAACATGTACGACGGGACTAAAAAAAGGAAGTTAAATAGCCAATGCGGCTCTTCTGCTTGATTCCGAGCATGCGTGGAATTTTGTGCGTTAGAATTGTGTACACACGATCGAAATTTACGACAACGGATTTTGTTGTCGGAAAATTTGAGAACCAGCTCTCAAATTGGTCGGAGATTCCGACAAAAAATGTCCGATGGAGCCTACACACGATCGGAATTTCCGACAACAAGCTCACATCGAACATTTGTTGTCGGAAATCCTTATTGTGTGTATGCGGCATTACACAGGATTGTTTACTTACTTTTGGATGAAATTCTACTGCCACGTACACACGATCGGACTTTTAGGCCGGACTATCTCGTGGATTTAGTCCGCCGGACAATCCACCAGACTTTCCAGCAGAGGAATTGCCCACACACGCCTGGACTTTTCCGGCGGACAATCCGCCAGAGATTTGGCGGAAGTCTGTGGGACTTTTGAAATGAACAGACTTGCCCCACACTCGGAGTAAAGGCCATTCATTCAGAACCTGACTCCAGGTAGACGGGACTAGCGAAGGAAGTCAATGGCGCCGCCTCGATCAGCGACATTGACACCTCGCTAGTCCCGTCACCTGGTATGGATTTAAAGGGGAATCCCTACGCTGAAAAAACGGTGTAGGGGTCCCCCCAACTCCATCTCAGACCCTTATCCGCGCACGCAGCCCGGTCGGTCAGGAAAGGGGGTGGGGACGAGCAAGCGCCCCCCTCCTGAACCATACCAGGCCGCGTTCCCTCAACATGGGGGGTGCCCTGGGGAAAGGGGGGCCCTGCGGCCCCCCACCCCAAAGCATGTTGATGAGGACAAGGGCCTCTTCCCGACAACCCTGGCCGTTGGTTGCCGGGGTCTGCGGGCAGGGGGCTTATCGGAATCTGGGAGCCCCCTTCAATAAGGGGGCCCCCAGATTCCGGCCCCCCGCCCTATGTGAATGAGTATGGGGTACGATGTACCCCTACCCATTCACCTGGTGAAAAAAAGTGTAAATAAAAACACAACACAAGTTTTTAAAACACTTTATTACATAGCTCCAGGGGTCTTCTTCCGTCTAGCCGGATTCCTTTGCTATCTTCTGCTCTTTTACTAGCTCTTTTACTAGTGGAGGAGCTCGGCTTTCTCCTTCGTCGCCGCCGCTGTCTGGGGGTCTTGTTCCGACTTTGGGGGTCGTGTCCCGCTCTTCTGTTCTTCTTGCCGGGCCTCCGCTTTCTTCTTCCAGCTCTTTTACTAGCGGTGGCCCGGGCTTCTGTTGCCATCGCTGTCGCCGCCTTCTGCTTCTTCCTCTTCTTCTTCTTTCTTCATCCGATGTTGACACGTCGCTGTCTCCGCATGCGATGGCCCAGACGTGTTGTGCTGCCAGTTATATAGGGACAAGGGGTGGGGCCACGTGCTCGGATAAGGGTCTGATATGGATTCGGGGGGACCCCCACGCCGTTTTTTTGGCGTATTGATTCCCCTTTAAATCCATACCAGGTGACAGGGCTAGCGCGGCGGCATTGATTTCATTCGCTAGTCCCGTCTACCTGGAGTCACGTTCTAAATGAACAGACTTTTCTCCGTGTGTGAGGCAAGTCCGTTCATTTCAGAAGTCCCGCGGACTAGCACACAGACGGCCGGATTGTCTGGCGGACTGCTGAGTCCGGCGGACAATTTTGAGTCAAAACTTCAAACTAAGCCCGCTGGACTTTTGAGAAGAAAAAGTCCGCCGGAGCCCACACAGGGGCAGATTGTCCTCTAGCCTGCGGGATAGTCTGATCGTGTGTACGCGGCATACCATGTACTTTAAATTTAACAGCTGAATTAAAGTGACATGAAAAAAGGAGTAAGCTCCAGATCTGTCCTCTGTTTAGCTTCCTGAGAACCCAAAGCATAGTGTGCTTTTCTACTCAAACATAAGACAGCTTCTGTGATCAATGGCTAATGCTCATTCCCTTTTGCACCTCAATTTTGATCTATCACTCTCACATCCTCTCTAACCAATAGTAGAGTAAAAGAGGCAAAAGAGAATCAGGGACTCTGGAAACTTTTGTTTGCATCCAGACTATCCCGCTATCTGGGCACTTGACTGCTCAGCAAAGAGGAACACCTTGCACTTAGGTACCCAGGGAGCCTACAATGCAAGGTAAGTAACAATTTAATCATTATCTCTGTGCAGGTTCATTCGACACCTTGTAAACTCTAGGCCAGTGGTGCCCAACCAGCGGCCCGGGGGCCACATATGGCTCGCGGAGCCCTCTGATGTGGCCCGTGACCGCCTGCTCTGGGATGGATCAGAATAGAATAGAATACTGTTATTAAAGGTGATTTTATTACTTAAATCACAGTGTATATATAGGCATATCTCTTCTTCAGTGGTTACTGGGCTGCTTTCAAACTGATCTGCAGGTGCAGATCAGTGCACCTGCTGGTTACCTGTACTGAGCCATACACTTCTGTTATTACCTGGGACCTTTGGTGAGCTTTCTGAAAGTGTACCAAACCTGCAGAATATAATAGAAGTCTATTGAAAAGTGCAGGAAAGCAAAAGGTACACTGTGTTGCACTAAATTCGACCCTCCATGCACCTCCAAGGAGTGGCAGACGTAAACCGACTCGTGTCCTACCTCCAATCCAATCCGCTAAAAAAAAGAGTATAGTGGGATTTGTATGTGTCCGCTCTGCATATGCAGAGCGGACATGGACACCCAGTCCACCCGCTCTGCTCATTGTGGCCCACGACCGGTTACCAAGTCGCTTAAGTGGCCCCTACTCTTCAAAAGAAATTGTAACCCAGCCATTTTTTTTTGCCAGCTTGCATAGCCTGGTGAGTGACCTCACTTTCTCTGCTGCTCTGCCCCCATTCCATGGCTGAACAAGGAGAATAAGCACAGAGATGTGCTCATCACTCTGCTTCCTCCATCTGAAAGCATGCTCCCACTGTGGACTGACAGCACTGTGCAAAGCCGTATGGCAACATGTCTGACTTTGGTCATCTCCATTACATTGTGGATTGATGGGACTAGTCGTTTACACAAGAAAGATAAGGATGTTTGTGTTTTTTCAGTTTACAGGAAGTTACACGGCCACTACATATCTGTCAAGACCAACAGGTATAGCCTGTATTTGCTCAAAATGTTCTTAGCTTGAAGAAACCATCACATCTAAGAACAGGTAGGCTGAAAAATATTACATTTTGTTTTGAGGCTTGGATGTTCTTTAAGGTGCTGCATATCCCTGAGTGAGAGCTGCTGTGCAGAAGATTGTAGGAAACCATGCTGGTGCTATGTAATATTTTATTCTTAATAAATACATAACTAGCTATATTATTATAGGTGTTTCTTATATCTTATATATGTCTGGTTTAAGGTTTTGTGTCACATATTTTAGATGTTCTATAATATTTCTATATTCTTGACCCTTGTATGTGAAATTACTTTGAAACAGCTGATCGTGTCAGCTCAGATGGTGTTACTAATTCCCATAATATAATGCAATGTTACATTGCTATTGATTGGCTGCTTAGACTCTAAAATATGGTAAACAGTTAATCGCAAGACCATTTTATGCATTTATATTGTCTGCCCTTGGAAGACAAACATTGTTATTTGTATTTTTCCTCTATTCAAAATTACTCCTGGATTTACACGATCCACATATTTCAAGGGCATAAATCTGAGCCAACACATCGCCCTCCAGATTCCCACAATTCTTTCTCTATCAATAAATCTGTATTTGCTGAAACAAACTGCGCAAAGCTGACATAATAAAGAACAGGGATAAAATGCCAGCTAAGGACAGCTGCAGTATATTCATTTCCTACACTAGGTGGCGCAATGGAATTATATTGTCTTCAGCCAGCAAGTAAACCTTACAATGAACGCCCTTGCTTGGAAAACTTCACTGAAATTGTGATTAAATGCAAACTTAACACATTCATACATGCATGTTATTATAGAGAAGGAAAATAATTTACAAATCCCCTAATTAACCAACAAAATAGTCGATGTAGGTTTGTAGGTTTGTCTCCCAACGTTATTATACACCAGTTTATAGCATCAGACATTTGCAGAGTGATTCTTGGTATTGTACAAAAAAATGTGCATATTTAAAGAAAGCATCATCCTAATTTTATAAAGGCATTTCATGGCTATCCTCTGCTTTTTCGTTTTTGTAAAATCTGTGTTTATTCAGATATTTAAAGAGGGTGGGGGACCATACAGAAAAAAGAAATAGGGATACGTGTGTATGTGACTTTGTTATGGTCTACATAACTCTTATGCCACGTTCACACAAGCATTTTTCCTGTCAGAATAAACTCTGAAGGTTTCTCCGACGGAATTCCAATGGAATTCCGCTCAAGCTGTCTTGCATACACACGGTCACACCAAAGTCCGACCGTCAAGAATGCGGTGACGTACGACGGGACTAGAAAGAGGAAGTTCAATAGCCAGTAGCCAATAGCTTCCGTCTCGTACTTGCTTCAGAGCATGCGTTGTTTTTGGTACGTCGGAACAGCATACAGACGATCGGTTTTCCCGATAGAAATTGGTTCCGTCTGAAAAATTTAGAACATGTTCTCTTTACAGGTCTGTCAGAATTATCGATGTAAAAAATCAGATGAGGCATACGCACGATCAGAATATACACTGAAAAGCTCCCGTCAGACTTTTTCTGTCGGAAATTCCGCTCATGTGTACACGGCATTATAGTTTAAAATATTGTTGTATGATGTTTTGTAATATATTGCAGTCATAAATCATGATGTTTTCTACTTTCTCGGTTTCTCCTCGCCCTGTCATCAACATGCTAATTACATTTTTAAATAAAACATTTCCATTTTCATTACATGTCTTATTTTGAACCCAGAGACATCATCACCAGGTCTCTGTGATTTTCTGTGCAATCCAGGCAGACCAGGGCTGGTGAGAGGGGTTGGCAGGGTGCTGCTGCACAGCAATCCCCCTCAGTACTCCTCCCTGATACTAGCAGAAAGCTAGTTCTCTTCTCTTGGGAGAAGTTATACAAATTTTAAAATAACTTGATCAGTGGATTTCAGTCTGGAAGTGTGATCATACCTAGGCAGACTGCATTTTCTTGCTGTCTTCGGGAATGCCCACGTGTGATGCTGACCTTACATAATTAAAAAAAACTAAAAGCCCGGGGACAGTCAGGTTAGAAAGGAAAATACTGGATGATGCTGCAAATCTTCTTACCAGGAAACAGTAATTACAGTATTATATAGCCCTGTCAATTTATGCAGTGCTTTACATACTGTACATTCACATCAGTCCCTGCCCAAAAGGAACTTACAATTTAGGGTTCCTAACTCACATCCATACATATACTAGGGTCAGCAAGTCTTTGGAGTGAGGAAACCCACGCAGGCACAGGAAGAACATATAAACTCCATGCAGATACTGCTCTGGTTGCGAACCGATGGCTGTAGGGCTGGTAGGTGGAAGTGCTAACCACTTAGCCACTGTGCTGTCCACATTTAAAAATTATTTTTGGGGATCAGTAATTTTTAATAATGCTTAAAGGTAATGGTAAAATGCAAAGTTCCTTTAAATATCATGTTTGTGAATGAATGCAAGTGAAATTTGATGCGAACGTATGTGCAGACTGAACAGAGATTTCATCCCTAATGTGCAGCCTCATGGCAACTGGAGATCAAAAAATAAATAAATAAGTTGGCCCATCTTTAGCTGCAAATAATAAAAGGGCTTAGTTCAGTTTTAATTTTAACAGAGAAAGTGGTGTCACGCTCCTGCCTGCACTTTCGTATATAAGTTTATAAATCAAAAAAAAGGTTGGACAATCAGGGGCGGGACAAAGGGTGGGCAGGAGGGGAAGCTACCCTGGGCGCTGTGGTAGTTTTGGGGGGTTGCGCTAGAATGGGTAATTAGAAGGGGGGATTTGTACTTGAAGAGTGGAGAAGATTTTGGCTGAGAAGGGAAATTTGAGGTGTTGAGGAATTGTACTTGGAGGGGGGAGTTGGGGAGGGAGAGGATTTGAGCTGGGAGGGGGGATTTGTACTGGAAGAGGGGGAATTATTTTAGGGGAGAATTTTGGCTTGCAAAGAGAATTTATGCTTGGGGGTAAGTGTGAAGTTTAGTGCTTCAATTTTTTTTTTGAGAGGAGAGAGAGCATTTTTGCTGACACATAATGCTCATGCATTTTGGTAGGCGGGCGCTGTTTGGCTACTTCGTTTATTTTGCTATCTCTAACACTTCCTAATATGCTGCATTTGTCTTATTAGGAAGTTAAATTAGAATTGGAATTAGAATTAGAATTAGATAGTGATTAGAATTAGAATATTAATTCTATATATAAAATATAAATATAAAATAGAAAATAGAAATTAGAATTAGATAGTGCTTTATCTGATAGTTATTTTAGAAACAATAAATACAACTTGTAACTTATAACTTGTAAAATGTAGTATGTATACATTTGAAGTCAACATATTGGGTCTTAATAATTTGTTCATGATATGGAGACACACGTTTGGAAACGTAACTGGATATCAAATGATAGATGTATTATTCTTCTTACTATTGTATTGTCTTTATTGTTATGTTTAACCCTGTCAAAGGGTTTATGCTCTTGCTTGGTGCTGTCTCTTTGATTGTTCTACATATTTGCTTGTAACATGTAAAAATGTAAAATAAAATAACGTAAAACATGAGGGTGGATGAGCTTTATTTATACAGATCAAGAAAACGAATACATGATAAAAAAAGTATTGTTTGCTAAAGACTCGTGGCACAATTCACTAAAACCATGAATTTTATAAGACCACAGGGAATTTGTATTTGGCAATAACACTCAGTAATTTTAGGCATAATGCCAGTGTTTTGAAAAAAAAATTCTATACTGTAATCAGTTGCTAGTAGACAGAACAAGCTTACTAAGATAACATGCCATATGCATATTAGCAAACTATCCAAAATGGCAAACCTATTAACCACTTCAGCTCCAGAAGGTTTACTCCCTTCATGACCAGGCCATTTTTTTGCGATACGGCACTGCGTTACTTTAACTGACAATTGAGTGGTTGTGCAACACAGTACCCAAATAAAATTGATGTCCTTTGTTTCCCACAAATAGAAATTTATTTTGGTTGTGTTCGATCACCACTGCAGTTTTTATTTTTTGCGCTATAAACAAAAAAAGACCAACAATTTTGAAAACAAAACAATATTTTTTACTTTCTGTTATAAAACATATCCAATAAAAAAAATGTAAAAAAATCGAATTTCTTCATCAATTTAGGCCAATATGTATCCTACTATAAGTTTTTTGTAAAAAAAAATCCAATAAGCTAATATTGATTGGTTTGCACAAACAAATATAGTGTCTGCAAACTATGGAATATCTTTATTGAATTTTTATTTTTATTGACACTAAGTGATACTTTTGATACATTTCTTGATACTTTTTTGGGGACCAGTGACACCAAAACAGTGATCAGTGCTAAAAAATATGCTCCGTCACTGTACTAATGACACTGGCAGGGAAGGGGTTTACATAAGGGGCAATCAAAGGGTTGAAAATGTGTCCCTAAGGAGTGCTTGCTAACTGTGTGCCATTCTGCCTCTGCCGGGAATGATTGGCAGGTCCCAGTGGACATTGGGTCCGCTGGACCAGCTGACTGGCTCTCCGCTGTGTCCAATCACAGTGGGAGTGGGTCGCCAGCGGCAGGCACATGCCTGAGACCAGGAAGCGCGAACAACGTACAGGTACGTTGTTTTGGGCAGCCGGGCTGTCAGATCGAGAGAGGGGAGAGGTGGCCAGTCACGTGAGCGCCGAGCGGCGCTCTAAAATCAGGTATAAAAGAGCATTTTTTTTAGAAAGCGAACACACACTTCAGTGTGGGGGTTTGAAATGCAAAGGTGGATTTTTACATTTTCCTGAAATTGGGCTTTTAGTCTTCTTTGCAAAGTGAATTTCATGTAAAAGCGCAGCGAACAGCCTATTTGTATTCAGTAAATCAACCCCAGAGTGTGCAAACTGCCTTTTTACAGCTTCTCAACTTAGCTAGCCAATCAAATGGGGTAAAAGGGGGCAACACAGTTGGCCTGGGAGAGCCTGGGAGAGTCACGAAGCAATAATACTGTAAGTGACTTATGATGGGATCCAGTGTTTATTTTTCTTTTTGTTTGGGCTCTGAAAAATATAAGACCTGTACATGCCTTTCTTTTTTTGTCAAAGCTTTGGCTCGGTTTCTCCCATGCTGCATACTGAAATTTGTATCTGCAAATTAAATCTATAGTTGCTAAACCCTGTGACTTTCTATTAAATGACTTATTTAGGAGGCTGATGAGCTGCATGTACATGCTGCTGACATTTGTATGTGATGTCTGAAGGGGACAAGAGGATGATAACTGTTGCTAACTGGATACTAATGAGTGCTCATCTGCTGAACAGTGCAATAATCAATTGACGGGATGGCAGATACATCAGCCATGTACATAGGCAGCATATAAAGCAAAAATAAGTGCCGCCTGTCTTTTCAGAAACATAAATGGAAATGCGTATCTGAATTATAAATGTGCTTAGTGCAGACCCACCAATCATTTCAAAATGTCTGCAGTTGGTCAGGGAGGAGGAATGTTGGCACTGATTGTAACAACTTTAACTGACTTCACTTACTGGATTCGTGATTGTGTGAGAAAAGACATCTCCCAAATGGTCTTTTTATATAATTTCTTTCCAAATTAATGACTCAGATTGAGCTTAAATGCTCATTAATAAAACACCAAAACTAAAAAGAGTCTTGTGAGCTTGTGTGCTATGAATGTAGAAGTGCTTGGAAAAAGGCAGAGGTTACAGAACCCTATAGTCTGTATGAACACCATGTATACATTGCATATTCATCAAGGGGAAAAGCAATGTGAAACACACAACAGCCCATAGCATCCAATTAGAATTCATAATTGACCCATCTGATATTTGTTAACTGAAATCAGATTGGTTAGCATGGGTGACTCCATTTTGCACATCACTGCTGCAAAATGTTTTTTTTTAAATACACTATAGTCTGAAAGAAAAACAAGATGAAAGGTTATTTACACATTAGACAAAGAGACAAAGAAGACATGGCCATATATTTCTAGTTTGTAATACTCAACCTATAAACCTGGTATGGTAACACTATATTTGTTATCAAGCTCGTATCAGGGTTCTACAGGATTATTGTATATGCAATTCTTTAAAAAGTGATCTCTGTACTGGCTTTAAAAAATATACACTGAGGCGGGATGAACAAATATCCAGCACTCAATAATCCATCTAAGTCTACTGTCACTTCTTTATGGCTCTACAATACATGAGGGGTTTCTGAGAGACATGTAAAATAGAACAGAACTGCGATCTCAGCATATATAAATGTCTACATTCATTTTGTCAGTGTTAAAGTTTGTTTCAACCCCTTTTACTGCTATTTTTGTTTGAAAGTTAGGTCTGCATGTAAATATAGAGAAAAATAAAGGTGTGTAAAAATGACACTAAAAATAAAAAAATAAAACGTATGTCTTCCTAAATAAGTTTGGAGTTTCAAAAAAAGATAAATATATATACTCTATGCTGCCGCATTGGTCTGGTGCTAAAGTTGTCCCATGTTGGCTCTAAGACTGAGAACTGAGCAATCAAATGACCACTTATCGCTCAGTTCTCTGCCTGCTCAGAGTAGAGAGAGGTGATTGTCAGTCACTGCTCTCTGCACTACTCCTCCAATGCTCACTGCAGTGCTGAGCAGGAGAGGAGGCGGTGCAGCTGGCTATCAGCTGTTTGCTAAGTAGGGATGAGCCCGATGTTCGAGTCAAACGTAAGTTTGACTCGAACATCGAGTGTTCACTGAACAGTGAACATTATGCAGTGTTCGCGGCAAATTCGAAAGCCGCGGAACACCATTAAAGTCTATGGGACACTAACATGAAAAACTAAAAGTGCTAATTTTAGAGGCTTATATGCAAGTTATTGTCATAAAAAGTGTATGAGGACCTGGGTCCTGCCCCAGGGGACATGTATCAATGCAAAAAAAAAGTTTTTAAATCTGATGTTTTTTCATTAGCAGTGATTTTAATAATGCTTAAAGTGAAACAATAAAAATTTTATATTCCTTTAAACATCATGCCTGGGGGGTGTCCTTAGTATGCCTGTAAATTAGCGCATTTTTCCCGTGTTTAGAACATGGTTGTAATATGTAAGTGAGGAAAAGTGAGATTTGTTCCAATAAGATCACAGGCTCAAATACTCAATGAAAAATGGCAGCCCATTCATTTCATCTGTCATAATCCTATGCTTGTGAAAATCAGGTCACAAGGCAACATAATGGGCACTGTGTGCACAGAAGGTAACCCATAATGCATATTAACCACTTAAGGACTGGAAGATTTTCCCCCTTAATGACTAGGCCATTTTTTGCGATACGGCACTGCATTGCTTTAACTGACAATTGTTCTGCAAAGCTGTACCCAAACACAATTGACGTCCTTTTTTTCCCACAAATAGAGCTTTCTTTTGGTGGTATTTGATCAGCTCTGTGGTTTTTATTTTTTGCAATATAAACAAAAAAATAATGACAACATAGAAAAAAAGCAATATTTTTTCCTTTTTGCTATAATAAATATCCCAAAAAATGTATATAAAAAAGCAAAGTTCTTCCTCAGTTTAGGTTGATATATTCTTCTACATATTTTTGGTAAAAAAAATTGCAATACGCGTATATTGATTGGTTTGTCCAAAAGTTATTGCGTCTACAAAATAGGGAATAGATTTATGGCATTTTTAATTTTTTTACTAGTAATGGCGATGATTTGCAATTTATAATGGGACTGCGAGATTGCGGTGGACGGATCGGACACCTAACTGACATTTTTGAAATTTTTTGGGGAACCAGTGACATTATTACAGTAATAAGTGCTAAAAATATGCACTGCTATTGTACTAATGACACTGGCAGGGAAGGTGTTAACATCATGGGCGATCAAGGGGTTAAATGTGTTCCCTGCAGGTGTGTTCTAACTCTATGGGGGATGAGCTGCCTGGGGAAATGCACAGATACATCCTCCGCAATAGCAGAAAGACAGGAGCTGTATGATCTCCCCTGTCAGAATGGAGATTTGCCTTGTTTACACAGACAGATCCCCGTTCTGTCACTGCGGGGAACAATTGCTGGTGGTCGGTGGACATTGAGTCCGCCCCACCCGCTGATTGGCTCCCCGCGCACCCACAAATTAGAGTACAATGATGGCGATTTGCGGGAATGAGCCGACCTGCCGCAATATAATGACAGCAATTTGTGGGAATGAGCCGACCTGCCTCAGTACAATGATGGCGACTGGTCGGCAAGTAGTTAAAAAATACGATATGTTTAAGGCCCTGTGAGACAGAAACGTGTCAAAGGGGTTGCTCTTTAGTGATGTTTCAATAAAAATGAAGATTGGAGGATTTACTCTGTGCTGGATATTTCTTCTGCTACACTATTTTAGGTTTACACCACTAAAACATGAATAAAGTTTGTATGTGTAAAATATATTCACACTAACCAAATTAGCATGCATTTAAAAGTAATAGTCTGCCAAGTCGCAGGACCATAACATTCTGTAACAACAAACTAACACTTTAAAATTTACATATACTGCTACACATTGTTATACTGTAACAATGCAGATATTTTATATGCACGTAATAAAACATTATGTAAAGTAGATATATACACAAATCGTAACATAAGGTTACATTAACAGTTTTGCAAGGTAGATAAGTAAAGAAATGTTGCTGAAAATTCAGTTTCAGATGCTTACATAATCACACGTCAAGGCATTACCTTTGCTAAGGGGTTTAGCTGATGCTACCGCAGCAGAGGTCATGCGACCAAGATCAGGGCCATCTTTAATATTGATTGGACCCTGGGCAAACATTTTCTTGCCCCCCCCCCATGCAATTGCGCTCCCCACCTGCTCTGAGACATACAATAAATAGCAGCTAGAGTCAAAATCTGTTTAATGAATCAGATCAGGCAGTGGTTGCGATTGGTTGCCAGAAGTTATAGTGTATCATTACTGTTAACTTACTGGCTGCTAGAGGTTACAGCACACATTATGGCTCTTTGATAGAGGTTACAGCACATGACTTCTGCTTGTTGATTGGTTGCTAGAGATTACTGTATAGCAATACTGCTCACTGGTTGGTTGTTAGAGGTTACAGGATTACCTTACCACTCACTGATTGGTTTCTAGAGGTTACTTCGCATTATTACTGCTCACTGATTGGTTGCTAGAGGTTACTGCATATCCTTACGGCTCAATTATTGGTTGCAAGAGGTTAGTGCATATCATTACTGCTCAATGATTGGTTGCTAAAGGTTATAACAAATCATCTCCTCACTGCCTGCACACCATGGACTGGGGAGCTGAGGGGACACATCAATAGACAGAAAACTCCTGGGGATCCTAGGACTCCTGGGATCAGTGGCAATGCTGGAGGAGGGGTGATCAGTGGCAATGCTGAGGGTTTGATGTGATCAGTGGCAGTGGTGGGGTGATGGAATTAGTTAGGAGGCAGGACACTGTGGCAAAGTCTGAATCATGTAGAGCAAAGTTGGAAATCTTTGGCAAGTATATAGTGGGGGAGTCTACTCTGAACACCAATGTAATGGAGGATTTACAATTACCACTAATGTGAGGGGGGATTTACACTGACCACGAATGTGAGGGGGGAATTTGCACTGACCACCATTTATGCCACCCACCAATATAAAGAGTGATTTCTACACTGACGACAATGTAATGGGAGCATTTACACCAACAAGCAGTGTAAGGGGGATACACACTGACCTCCAAGTGAGGGGGGGTTTACATTGACAACCATTGGCAAGGGGATTTGTACTGACCACCAGTGTAAGGTGACACTTCTACACCGACCACCAATGTTAGGGGGGATTTACACTGATCATCAATGTTAGGCGGGATTAACACTGACCGCCAATGTAAAGGGGGATTTACACTGATCACCAGTGTAAGGGGAATTCTGCATTTACCACCAATGTAAAGGGAAATGTACACTGATCACCAATGTAATTGGGAATTTTACATAAACAACCAATAAAGGGGGATTTCTACACTGGCCACCAATGTAAGGGGGATTTACACTTACCACCAATTTAAAGGGGGCTTCTACATGGACCACCAATGTACAGGGGGATTCTAAACGGACCACCAATGCAAGTTTGGATTTTTTTCCAGATTACCATTATAAAGAGGAGTTTCTACACTGACCACCAATGTAATGGGGATTTACACTGACCACTGATGTAATAGGAGCATTCACAGTAACCACCAATGTAAGGAGGGATTTACACTGGCCACCAATGTAAGGGGGACCTTCACATTGGCGAATAGTGTGAATGGAAGGATTGTACACAAAGCCCCAATGTAATGACAAGATTTACACTGCCCACCAATGTAACTGAGACATTTAGCCTGCGTTCATATTTGTGTATGTCGGGAACGCATGCTAAATGGCTTTCCTGACACCACCAAAACATGCTGCCCTTTAGCAGATACACAGCAATGCCATTAATTGTTAATGACACCCTCACACATATGCTGAGATGTGCGTATTCACATGCCCCAGAATTCAGGGTGCTATGGCACTGTGTTATTTTGAAAAAGGTTTCCACCTCCAGTTTGCTTACTTTTGCAGAACAGGCTGATACTAGGCTTAATGATCAAAGATGTAGGCAGGACTTTCAAGCATGACCCTTTACCTCCCCAGTGGGCAGCATTCGGCAGAAGTGAATGTGAACATGACCTCAGAGGGGGCATGATATACATATGAATTTTGAAATTTATATGAATATGAAATTTACATGCTTTGGGGCCCCACAACAATGATGGAGCCCAGGGCAGATGCCCCTTTTGCCCTGCCTTATAGATGTCCCTGACCAAGATGTTGGACCAGCACTGAATGGTGCCTGGAAAGATTTTTTTTCCTTTACTTGCAAAGAAATGTTATCCTGATTAGAGATGAGTTGAATGTACCGGGGGTTCTGTTTGTAGGAGGTTTCATCAAACTGTGCTAAGTGAGCGATTGCGGGTGCCTGGCTTCTTAAAGAGACAATGTACAGCTATGATGGCTTGCCCAGGGGAGCCATCCTGCCACAGTATAATTGAGGCGTCTGGTCTGGAACCGGTTAAAATCATTGTCAAGGTGATTGCCAAACTATAGGTATTAGGAGCTGGGAACTGCTCTAGAGGACATGTGCCAATGTAATTTTTTGGTAATACTTTTTTGCATCTGGCAGCAAGCAGCTCTTTGAAAAATGCTTAAAATAAAAAATAAAAATGCACAAAAAAAAGAAAGTACTTAGAGGATGCCCTAAACCTGGCCTTGAAGTTGTGCACCTGTAAGAGGTATGTACTATAACAAAAGTGACAGTTACAAAGAAAAAAATACCATTTAAATTATTGATAAATGACGTTTCCCTGCCAGCTTGTTTTTCTTTGTAAAAAATACATGTCCCCTTCCAAAATACATGCCAGACCATTAGGGATTTGATATGTATTTTGAGGTATCTTTGGGCAGTCCCTATACAATTTTGTTACAGCCACCATCCCCAACCTTTGTTTTGTTTTTTTACTTTATTCAGCTGGGAATTCTTGGCTGACAGTTGAATGTCCGGGTGGTGACGAGTCACTGGTTTCTAGAAAGTGGGATGAAGTTTGGGTCACTTCCCACTGCAGCTGAAAATTTGGGTTGGTGAGCAGGCAAACAACCCATTTAGTACGACCGTTCACTAAATGCCAAATAGGCAACAGTCTGAATTGTACTTTCCTTGTACTTTCCTAATCCTGATATCAGTGCTATAGATGATCTCATCAGCCTGCTGCTGCTTCATTTCCAAATGCAGGCAACACAGTGTGCTGATTTTGTTAATGCTTTCTTTTTTTCTAAAATCTGTTACCAAACCAACATCTTTGACAAATCTTTAAATCTATTAAAATTGAGCTTTCTTCCAAATTGCACTTCTACTGCTGCTTTGGAGTCTAGATTTGTGTTATACATTGTTGTACACTAGGCATCTTTATTTCTGTATGAAGTATTGGGCAATTACTGAATTCTGAATGCCACATATTTGGGAAAATCTCCCTTACATCATTTGTGACACTTACATCCTCGTCAACCTACAGTATATCACATTTTTTTTTTCAGATAAGATGTCCTGAAATGCTGATTTGGATGTTTAGACTCTCCAGATGTAGAATAATAAGCATGACATTTATAATTCTTTATAGCTTACTATTGGTACTTTAATTTATCTTCCAAGTTTACCACATTTTGTTTTGCAACTCAACATATTTATGGCATCAATTTACAGCCACCAAGGGAATGTTAAAATATATAATAGCTGTGCAACTGGCGCTATCATTTTTGTACCACCCTGCCACCCTACATTTAAGCTAAATTATGCCACTTGCTTTTACTGCGAAAAGATCCTTACATGAACTTTTTACCTCTTGCTTTGAATACTGATTGCATTTTAAAGGGAATTTTGGCTGAAACTCTATTCTACCCATTTGTTGAGATGTCCAGAATCTAGCTACACATGGATCAGTTTAGAAAGATTTCTGTTTAAATGCTAAAGAACTATAAAATTATTTTGAAAATAAAGGAATAATCATTGTTAACTTTTAGAATAAAGTAAGACATAATAAGCCCTGTATTAAGCTTCAATGCAAGGCACCTTATCTACTAAGCTCACTAGCAGGTGACGTTGGTGAAGCCATGCTCATATTCACTTGCAACATCATGCAGTTGAGTCTGGTGCATGCATGGGCATATACAGTACATAGATGAGTATTTGAAGGGCGCTTGTGGGTAACAGTATCTGGGCAGATAGGGTGTCCCCAACGAGTGTGGATGTAAGTCAGGCTTATAGATGTTGATTCAAAGCCCTAGGGCAGCACTCCAAGAGGGAAGCAAAAACTCTGGGAAAGTAAACAGACAGAAGGCACCTCTAAGTGCAGAAACATAAAAACTTTAATAGCCAAATGGTTAAAAACACTTACTAGCTGTAAAGGTAAAAAGGCAAATCTTAGTGTAAGGGGAGTCCAGTGGTAGTAGTCCCAGTATGATCCAATCCGCAGCAGGATTCCTGAAGTCCCAACCGTCCAGCAGAGGGGGAGAGGTACCAAGGAGGAAACAGCCGTGCTGTGTGGAACCAGCGTGGAACACAAAGGCTGGGAAATGATGTCTAAAGAATGGGATGCATTTCAGAGCATCTGATAGGCTCCTTCTTCATGCCATTACACTACTGATGACTTTATACATGAGTCCAGCATTCCACGCTGGTTGAACATAGTGTGGCTGTTTCCTCCTTGTTCCTCTCCCTGCGGCCTCCCTCTGCTGGACGGTTGGGACTTCAAGCATCCTGCTGCGGATAGAAGTAATGCCTGATCATGTGGATCATGCTGGAACTATTACCGCTGGACTCCCCTTACACTATGATGAGCCTTTTTACTTTTACAGCTAGTAAGTAAGTGTTTTTAGAATACACACACGGGTGGCTGAGCTAGATAAATGTACACTAAATCTGCAGGATCAGGTAGATGAGGTACAGTAGATGATCTGGAAAATCATTCAAAGTGGTGCATTTTTTAGATCATTGGGCTACCTTAATCTTACATGCCACAGACCTCCAAAAAAATATGCATCACATACAAAACCTCAGTTTTGGAATGCATACATGACCTTTGTGTGGTTGAAAGGGGACTCAAAGGCTGAGCTGAGCTGAACCTTGGAAATTGATGAAAAGCTTTTTAGTAAGGTCTGCATAGCACTCCACCAGAAATAAATACAATTTACTTTAGCTAACCCTGCCAATCTCTGCTTTGTGACAAAGTATGTTTAAAAACACACCTTTCAGGATAAGCACTACCATTCCTGGACCTCGATGAAGAATCAGATCACCACTGTACACCTTCTCCCCAACCACTATGCACCTCTAATAAGGGGAACAAGCAGAGTAGACATCCACCATCACAATCTCAATGCAGCAGACCTGGCTTAGCTGTTAACACTATCTTCTGATATCAGTTGTGCACTGTCTGTGTCTGGTATAAAAGCATTTTATGTGCATACCAGTACTTTCTACAAACACCCTAACCTTTTACTGAACTGTGCCTTATAATGATGACTGCCCGTCAACAGGGGTTACTGCCACAGTGTATCATCTGGCTTATTCACTAAGGAACTCTCATCTGATCTTTAAGCGGTGCACTGTTGTTAGGCCATCATTATTGTTGTGTTATGGGACCTTGTGCACGTACCCTGCCAATCCTACTTCTGAGAAAAGTAAAGCCATATATATATTTTTTAACTGTAGTGTACAAAATATCTGCGTGTACAATCTGTTTATGTTACTGGTTTATGCAATGTTTTCTTGTCCCCAATCACCTAGGTGCCTTTACCCAGAGCTCATTACACTCATTTTTTATCATGCACCCCTATTGCCTGCCTATCCCATGCTGTGTAGCAGTAAAATGTTTTTACTACAAATCTATGAGCACTACTTTAATGTATTTCACACAACTAAGAACACCATTTTATTTGTGGGTACTCCTAAAACTAGGATTGCACCAATACCGATACTAGTATTGGTATCGGTGCCGATACTGAGCATTTGTGCAAGTACAAATGCTCCTCGATGCCTAATCCGATACCTGAGAATGAAGAGGTGGCATTGCTCACAACCGGAAGTCAGTGGGTGGAGAGTGTGGAGCAGAGAGCGAGTCCTCAACAGGCTGGCAGCAGCGGAAGGTAAGCTGGGCAGGGGTGCAGGGCTCAGCCGCAAGTTCCATCAGAATCGGTGACCGGGGCTGTCACATTCTGTAATGGAAGTGACATTCTGTGTCTCCGTCAGAGGTTCGAACATCCCGACGCCCATCTTGGTACACCCTGCACTCAGCCGCAGTACGCCAGCAACGGACATCTTGTTACACCCAGCCCATATAGTTCAGGTTGGGTGTAACAAGATTCCCCTGCTGCTTACTGCAGTCAAGTGCAAGGTGTACCAAGAGTTATGCAATGTTTTCTTCTTGTCCCCAATCACCTAGGTGCCTTTACCCAGAGCTCATTACACTCATTTTTTTATCATGCATCCCTATTGCCTGCCTATCCCATGCTGTGTAGCAGTAAAATGTTTTTACTACAAATCTATGAGCACTACTTTAATGTATTTCACGCAACTAAGAACACCATTTTATTTGTGGGTACTTCTAAAACTAGGATTGCACCAATATCGATACTAGTATTGGTATCGGTGCCGATACTGAGCATTTGTGCAAGTACAAATGCTCCTCGATGCCTAATCCGATACCTGAGAATGAAGAGGTGGCATTGCTCACAACCAGAAGTCAGTGGGTGGAGAGTGTGGAGCAGATAGCGAGTCCTCAACAGGCTGGCAGCAGCGGAAGGTAAGCTGGGCAGGGGTGCAGGGCTCAGCCGCAAGTTCCATCAGAATCGGTGACCGGGGCTGTCACATTCTGTAATGGAAGTGACATTCTGTGTCTCCGTCAGAGGTTCGAACATCCCGACGCCCATCTTGGTACACCCTGCACTCAGCCGCAGTAGGCCAGCAACGGACATCTTGTTCGAAAATCAGTGTGCAACAGTGCTGCACGGTAATTGGTATCGGTGAGTATTTCAAAAAAGGTATCAGTACTTGTACTATAAGTACTATAAAAATGTCTGGTTATAATATATCACTTATAACCCCAATCTCCTTGGAAGCAGGAACATTTTATATGAGAGGAAAAATCATGTCATACATGGCAGCATACAAGTAACTCACCCTACAGTGCTAGCAAAGCACTAAGAGCAGCACAACTAAAACATAATGATTCTATGACATTAATACATAAACATTAAAGGGAAAATAAAGTTTGGGCTATGGATCGATAAATTGTATGCATAATCGTGCACAAAGATGTGCACTTGCTAATAAGAATTCTCGAGTGACAACTAGAGGTTCCGTAACTCGCATGCATGCGCAAAAGAATTCACAAGTGACAATTAGACATTCCTGACTTGCTACCGTATCTGCGCGCGTGCGCATGCGCATTAACGCGAGCGTGCATGAGTACTTGGTGCCCTCTTGCCTATTTAAACTGGCTCCATAAACCAGAAGATTGCTGAGTGGTCGTCAGCTTCTACCGTCTGTGACCTGATCCTGTCCTTGTTCTTGTGTATACCCAGCCTGTTTGACTCTGTTCATTCCTGATACCTGGTTGCTGACCCAGCTTGTCACCCAACTCTGTCTTTTGCCTGTTCTGGTGCCTTCTCTGCTAGCTTGATACCAACCCTGGCTTGGCCCTGACTCTTCTCTGGATCTGATTCGGCACCTCTGCTGCTTGGCCATTACTGACTTTTGCCTGCCTAACCACCCACGACCTACATCCACCTGCTCTCCAGCTTGGTAGCTGTCTGCTTCCCTGCACCTGCTGCTGTGTACCTGCACCTGCCAGTCTACCAGTCTGCCTGCTGTCCTGCTGTCCGGCCATTTTACGATTTCTATGGCACAATAAGTACCCACAGAACTCAATTCGAAAATGTTGGATTTCGAAAAGATGAATACTAGATACTCCCATTTTTTCGATGAATGTGCCTCTACTGCCCCATGTACCTTGAAATTTGTTTTGCACAAGAAACTGTCCATTCTCTTTCAAACCCTCCATATCAACATTGTCTTCAGGATGTCATGAAGAAACTAAAACTTTTACCTCACACCTTGGGTTAAATGCTAAATGCTAATCTTGGGTAACCATACGTTACCACACAATAACGACTATGTGTCCTTCACACTCTGGCTCTAACAGTAGCTAAAGTGGCTAAAGATTGGTTTGACTATCATATTTATATGCCCCAATTTTTTCCAAGACTAGGTACAGAAACACAAAATCCCTCAGCAATATTTTTGTATTTCCTCCAAATCACCAAGTACTAACAAACCTGCACAAAAGATGCAAATTATTTCATCACTTCAACCTTCCTTGAGAACTTCTGACCACCAAGATGTATACTAGTTCCACTCTGTATCCATCTCTACAACATTTATAACAAACCATTGAAAAATACCAATGTCAAAGACCAAAACATGGAATTTCCAACAGCTCATGGAGGAATTATTAAATGGATACAAAAAGACATGTAATAGTGAAGGAAACCTGGCAAGAAACACAATTTAAACATTTTCATGGGGCATGAACCATGACTTTGTTGACTAATCGGTAGCACCTTCATCAAAATGCCCAAAATGCAACCAAACAAAATACACTCTGTCTCACTGTATTTGGTCTTGTCCAAACACAGCCAATTCCTGTACTCCCTCAACAATTCCTGTTCAATATAATTGGCTGGGGTTCAGAATGGTGATATACTGGTATATACCTCTTGATGGCAGAAAATGTATATTGAGGGATTGAAACTCAACCCACTTTCCATGTCTCTTCAGATCTGTAATCATGAATACCCATACGGCAGGCCCATGTTTTGTTTATGTATTACTTTACTGTAAATGTTGTATCTGTGTAAGAACATGGTCATGAATCTTGCACCTTAAAATGTTGTACTGACATGGTAAGGCCTGTATTAGCACTTGAAAAGCAAAAATACATAAAGATGATTAAAAAACACTCACACTTTCTTGCAGCATACACTGATCTATTAAAAATGTCCATATTCACTGTATAGCTGAAGATGATTTCTTGGAGGCTCATGGTTAGGTATTAATTTGTGTTTGTACATGTTATGCCATTGCAGTTTCATGAGCATTTATGCATTGAAAATATACTGAAATATTATTATTATGATTATTATTATTATTATGATTATCATTGAGAACCTCTTTTAAGAAGAAAGAATTGAATAAATAATATATTATACGATTATACATGTGTGCTTCCTGAGACTTTTAATGCATTTGGATGCATTAATTCAAAGCTTTCTAATACAGTGCCTTGAAAAAGTATTCATACCCCTTAAAATGTTCCACATTTTGTCATGTTACAACCAAAAACATAAATGTATTTTATTGGGATTTATGTGATAGACCAACACAAAGTGGCACATAATTGTGAAGTGGAAGGAAAATGAACAATGTTTTTTTAAATGTTTTATAAATAAATATCTTTACTCTGATACCCCTAACTAAAATCTAGTGGACCCCATTGCCTTCAGAAGTCACCTATAGGGATGAGCCGAACACCCTCCTGTTCGGTTCGCAACAGAACAGTGAACAGGCAAAAAATTTGGCAGAACACATGAACACCGTTAAAGTCTATGGGACATGAACACGAAAAATCAAAAGTGCTAATTTTAACCGCTTCCCGACCGCCTCCTGCACATATACGTCGGCAGAATGACACGGCTAGGCAAAAGCACAGATAAATACGTTCCCTTTAATTGCCTACCCGTGGGGTTGAGCGCACGATCCCGTGATCGGGTCACAGAGCTGAAGAACGAGGAGAGGTCTGTGTAAACAAACCTCTCCCCGCGCTTCCTACACTGTTTGTCACTGATCGGCTGTTCCCTGTCATCGGGAACGCCGATCAGTGACGTCAGACGTCAGCCACGCCCCCTACTGTAAAAAAAACACACACACGTCACACTAACTCCTCCCTGCCCCCTAGTGGTTAACTCCTTCACTGCCACTGTCATTTACATAGGAATCAGTGCATTTAAATAGCACTGATTTATATATAAATGAGAATGGTCCCAAAAATGTGTCAAAAATGTCTGATGTGTCCGCCATAATGTCGCAGTCACAATAAAAATCGCCCCCTATTTTGTAAACGCTATAACTTTTGCGCAAACCAATCAATAATCGCTAATTAGAAGCTATTAGAAGAATATGTATCGGCCTAAACTGAGGAAAAAAATTTTTTTTTATATATTTTTTGGGGATATTTATTATAGCAAAAAGAAAAAAATATTGCATTTTTTTCAAAATTGTCGCTCTATTTTTGTTTATAGCGCAAAAAATAAAAACCGCAGGGCGATCAAATACCACCAAAAGAAAGCTCTATTTGTGGGAAAAAAGGACGCCAATTTTGTTTGGGAGCCACATCACAAGACCGCGCAATTGTCAGTTAAAGCGACGCAGTGCCGAATCGCAAAAAGGGGCCTGGTCCTTTGGCTGCAAATTGGTCCGGGCTGAAGTGGTTAAAGGTTTATATGCAAGTTATTGTCATAAAAAGTGTTTTAGGGACCTGGGTCCTGCCCCAGGGGACATGTATCAATGCAAACAAATCTTTTTAAAAATGGCCTGTCAGGTCACCCTAAGACTAGGTGACAGATGCACACCATAGGGATCAGGAGTGCACCGCAAGGTAGTGGACCCTATGGCTGACAGCAGGGGACGGGAATCAAGGTGATACGGAAGACAGGGCCACCGGACACCAAGACGGATCCCACTGGGGTTAGAGCATAAGATTCCCTGAGGCGCGGAGTCTAAGAGCCAGCTGGTGTTCACCAGAGCCTCTAGTAGTGAGGATGGACTGGGCTGCAACTGGCTCCAGGTCACGACCCCCAGGGTCCCCCAGCTCACACCCACAGTAGGCAACAGGAGGACAGGGATAGTGAGGGATAAGCCAAGGTCAGGGCCACAAGCAGACAAGGACAGCAAGGTACACGCCAAAGTCGGTAACAGAACAACTGAAGAGCACACGGCAGGTAACAGAAAGCCAAACACACAAAGGTTGATCAGCAGGGTTGGCCTGCAGTGCACAGGTTAATACAGAGTCCTCTGATAGGAGCTAGGGTGGAGCCCTGCCAGAGGAGGGATTATAAAAGCAGTCAGGTGATGGTTGGCTGGTCTCTAGAGATGAACATATGGAGACAGGTAAGCAGACAACTATTGCATAACCATGACACGGACGTTTTTTCAGGAGCAGTGATTTTTTTAATGCTTGAAATGAAACAATAAAAATGAAATATTCCTTTAAATATCGTGCATGGGGGTGTCTATAGTATGCCTGCAAAGTGGCGCATTTTTCCCATGTTTATAACAGTACCACAGCAAAATTACATTTCTAAAGGAAAAATTGTCATTTAAAACTGATCGAGGCTGTAATGAATTGTCGAGTCTCGGCAATATAGATAAAACTCATTGAAAAAAAGAGCATGTGATCCCCCCCAGTCCAGTACCAGGCCCAAAATGTGGAAAATTTCAAGTGGTATGAATACTTTTTCAAGGAACCGTATATACAGTTATATGTGGAAGGCCAACATGGTGGCCTGAATTTATGGGAGGAGCCCGGGAAGGTATTTAACCGGCCCACTCACCTGTGGTCTTCGTCGGTTCCGGTGCGCGATATACTACGTCACTAAGCCGACTACTCGATTTCGCTAGCGTTCGTGAGTGCCAGACGTCTCGTGGATTGTTCCCGTTCGAAGGTTTTGTACATTGTATCTGGCTCGGCGGCCACAGGTAGGGGTCTCGTTTGACCAACATTTCACTTATGAACGTTACTTACCTTGTCACGAATCTCGTTGTCCACATACGCACGAGTCATTCATTAGTACCCGTACGTTGCATCCGTACCGCTATCTGCATAACAGTAGCCGGTCGCTTATGCATCACCTGATTCGGAATCAGTCGCAGTATCATTTCATACGGTCACATTTCAGCCATTTCAAACATTTCAGTCATTTCGCCATTTCACGGTCCTGCACCGACACGCCGTTCGAATCTAGCCACATCCGATTCGTCCCAGTATGTCCCAGCAGTGGAACCCCATTTCAATACATGACCCAGGGAGCGGTCGTTTAGCCGCAATTTCTCGACTCACCGGTCGAAAAAACACCTCTGTCATGGCATCATTTCACTGTCACGTATCACGTTCCGATTCAAGTCTAGGCGCACCCCGGTGCCTCGATTCGTACCGGCGCGCCCCAGGTGCTCCCAGGCCCCATTTCATTCCGTGCTCCAGAAGTACGGTCGCTGTCAGTCGAAAAAGTTTTAGGCTCACCGGTCGGCGCCTCTGTCACGAGGAAAACATTTCACCTCACGAGTCACGTTTTGATTCGAAACCGGTCGCACCTTTGCGTATCGGTCTTCGCCTCCAACGTACCCCAGGTTTGTCGGCCCCATTTCAGTAACCACCCCTAAGTCTGCTCGTCGTCAGTCGTGAGACCCGACCGACCGTTCAGCACCTCAGGGAATGGTTCCCCTCATTTCTCTCACCGCCAGGCCGCACCTCGCTTCGAACCCAGTCGCGCTGCGCGCCGGTTCGTACCGATGGGCCCTGAACATCCATTGGCCTCATTTCAGTACATGCTCCAGAAGTCTGGTTCGTCGACAGTCGCCATCGCGGCTCGACCGTTTCATACTCCTGTCATGGCAATCAGTTCGCTGTCACACAAAAACGTCCCGATCCGAATCCGATGGCATCCACCATGCATCAGTTCGTCTCGACGTACCCCAGTCGAATTTGCCTCATTTCATGCCAATTCTCGACCAGTGTCATTCAGCAAGGCACACTCATAAACGACACCTTGCGCCCACGACATGGCACAAACGTTCCTCATTTCACTCCAAAAAAAAAAAAAAAAAAAAAAAAAAGAGGATATATGCATAGACGGGGGACACACCCCGCGAGGCACACCTCACCAGCTGTCTTTGTTCCCTTCTCTAGGTCAGTCCAAGTTCAGTAGGTCTACCCTGCAACAGGTTGGATGGTATTTCTCCAGGTAAAATATAGAAACTCACCGTGTACACACGTCCACGTACGTGCGCACACCTGTCCTTTCGAAGACACAGCAGCTGGGTACGTATGTTTACACAAGGAAAGAAACAGTCTTGGCTTATCTCACCCCCCTAACAGGTCCGGTCAACCTTCTCGCGACCTCAGAAGCCACATGACATCGCCTCAGGGTACAGCCCATCCGAGGACCATGTCTCAAGCGGGCAGCGAGGATCTCACCGCCCCCTTGTCACCTTCCCCAGTGTCTGTAAGCGACAGCAACCAGTCCCTCAGGGGATGGACCATCCCCAGGCCGACGGCAGAACTTAGACGCAGGGGCGTGCCGTTCCCCGCCACGGCCAGGAAGGCGGAGCTCTTCAGGCTCCTGTTCCCTCCTCCTGCCATGGCCGGGCCAGCGCTCAACAAACATCCTCCAGTCTATATCTACGGTCATAGCACAACTCCACACCATGGTGTCGTCCTTGGCGAACATAGTCACGGACGTCCAAGCCAGAGTGACTCTCCTGGAAGCTCACCCGGCCCCGGCCGTCCCCGACCCTGCCGCAATGCAGCCTCTAACACCAGTCGCCACAGGTACCGCAGGGACAAGTCCCGTCGTCTGCCCAGCACACCTGATTCCAGCCAGCATTAGGAAGGACATACTGGATGGCAAGGACGTCAACCTCGCCTCCCTACTCATATCAGTCCACAACCTAGCCGAGAACAAGGCCATACCTGGGGAGATGTCTCGGTGGTCCTCAAAGCTAAGGACCCCAGACTCAACCGCAAATTGTCCGTCCCAGAATTTGCGTTGACATTTGGGATGCTTAGAGACGTCCTATGTTCACCTTATCCCGGCAGAAGGGAAGAGTGGGACTTATATCTCCACACTGTGGTAGACTTGGGTTACAAGCATGGCGGGTTCTCGTTCTACGACTACCACCGTTCCTTTTCCGCAAAAGCAGCCGCCAGGATGGCGCAGTTCCAGTCACCCACGGACTGGAGCCTAATGGACACAAAATTATTCTATCGCCATTTTGCCGGCCTGCGCTCACCGTTGTGCGCAGTCTGCCAATCCTCCACACGCACCGCCACCTGGTGCTCCAGTGTAGCAGTCAGCCGCCCGGTCGAGTTTCCCTCGACCTCGGCTTCAGCTCAAACCCGCCAGCACCGGCACAGAAACCCCAAGTCGACAAACTCGGACGCCCCGTCCGGACCATGGGAGGAGCGGCCATCTGTAATAATTGCAACTACAGCTCGTGCAACTTCAGCCAATGCAGGATGCTCCACGTGTGCGTCGTATGCCACAGGGCGCACCCGAAAAATGTATGCGAAGTCAAGCCGAAAAACCTATGACTGAGCCGCATAAACGTCCACGATTAGGAGTCTATCTTGACTCACACCCCACCCCCTCACTAGCCACGTTCCTCATACAAGGATTCACGGTGGGCTTCCACACCGGCCTTGTCTCCCTGCCCCACACTACCACGAGTGTAGAAATCTCAAATCAGCGGCCACCGACGAGCAGCAGTAGATGAACTACTCCTAGCCGAGCTAGAGCGAGGTTTCGTCGTAGGTCCCTTCACACAACCCCCCTTCGACACCTGGAGAGTCAGCCCTATTGGGCTTGTCAAGGGCAAGTTCTCGAATGAAGTTCGTTTGGTGTGCGACCGGTCTGCGCCTCGTTCTTGCCGCGTCCCCGGCCTCGGCTCCCTGGTCCCCTCCGAGGAGTTCTCCTTGAGATACGCCTCCGTCGACATGGCGTTCCAGGCTATCCTCAAAACAGGCACAGGGGCCTGGCTGTCCAAAACCGACATATCGGATGCCTTCAACCTTCTGCCGATTCACCCGTCTCTCTGGTGTTGGCACGGTGTCAGGTGGAGAAACAGGTGCTACTTTGCCGCCAAGCTCGCGTTCGGCTCCAAAGTAGCCCATGGCTCTTCGACACTTTCGCTCAATCCCTCACCTGGATTCTCCTACACACGGCCCAATGCACAGAAGTCATCCACTACCCGGATAACTTCTTACTGATAGAGCAGCCCAACGTGTCACCAGTAGACTTCGACAAGTTGAGAGTCGTCTTCCAGAACATCAATATCCCTATAGCTGAGCACAAGTTCGACGGACCCGCACACTCCGTCACCTTCCTCGGAGTTGTCTTGGACACATGCTCCATGCAGGCCAGCCTCCCCCTCGACAAGTTGACCCGCATCAGGGCAGTTCTTTAGGACTTCACCCGCACGAGAGGATGCTCCAGTCACTACTTGGCATACTCAATTTTGCCATGCGGATCATCCCTCAAGGTCGTTCCTTCATCTCACGGCTCTCAGTCTACCTGTCACAGGCACGAGACCCCGGTCAGATCCTCAACCTGGATGCCGCGGCCATAGCAGACCTAGCGATGTGGGAAGAATTCCTTTCCTCATGGAACGGAATATCCATGTTTATCCCGGCCATCTCACCCCGCTCACCACAGGTGGTGACAGATGCCGCGGCCTCCACGGGCTTCACAGCCGTTTTTGGCTTCCGTTGGTTCACTGGCCCTTGGCCCCCGCAGATTCTCTCCCTGTCCTACAACACTATCCGCCTGTACCTGGCCGGCGTACAGCACTTTTTGGCCCTTCAAGATCCCACTAGACCGTCTGTCTTCTCGTCCCACGCCGTCCGAGCCGTCCTACGCGGTGTCCAGAAGCAGCAACCGGCAAACAGAACCAGACGTCGCCCCATCACGAGTGCCATCTTCCGCGAGATGTCCGCCATACTCGCTGGTTCCCCCTTTGGTGTCCTCCTCAGCCAGGTCATACAAGCCGCCATCTACCTGGCCTACTATGGGTTCCTACGTCCCAGCGAATTCACTCGTAACAGCTCGACCAGCCAAACCCTGTGCGGACGCCACCTAGTTCGCCATCAAGACCACTTCGTGCTCCACCTCAGCGTCTTCAAGACTCGGCAAGCTGGCCACGGGGTGGACATCCATCTATACAGAACCGGCAATTCCTGGTGCCCAGTGACGGTTCTCAACTGCCTGCTCTCACTCCTGCCAGAGCAAAGGGACACCGATCCCCTTCTGCCTTTTCCAGTCAAACCCCTAAGCACCTGCCAGTTCATGACACACATAAGAATTCTCCTCCGCAACCTACGCCTCAACCCCAGCGAATACTCCGGTCACTCTTTTCGGATCGGGGCCGCCTCAGCCGCCTCACAGCAGGGGGTCCCAGGCCACATCATCCAGAGACTCGGCAGATGGAAGTCAGCCTGCTTCACCCGGTATATACATGACCCACAGGCGGAAATGTCACGGGCCTTAGCCCAGCTCACGCAGTAGTCAATACTAAAAGGCAATAAATATCTTCAAACCCTACCTCCAGTTTTTGCCCCCTTATTACCGTCCATAGACCAAGGCACACTTCAGGTCTCCCTTTTCATGTTATAGATCTTATTGGTTAAGTTATTTCCCTTCAGATACGTGTCGGCCATAGGGCTTCAACCATAAGTGGAAGGCCAACATGGTGGCCTGAATTTATGGGAGGAGCCCGGGAAGGTATTTAACCGGCCCACTCACCTGTGGTCTTCGTCGGTTCCGGTGCGCGATACCCACCCTCCCATTCCCCCTTTTAAGGGCATTTCTCACAACATCACCCTCATCAAATACTAATTTCTAATCAGGGTATGCTCCCTTATTTCTGGCGTACCGTCCATAGACCAAGGCACACTTCAGGTCTCCCTTTTCATGTTATAGATCTTATTGGTTAAGTTATTTCCCTTCAGATACGTGTCGGCCATAGGGCTTCAACCATAAATATATATATATATATAGATAGATAGATATATAGATATACTGTATATGTTCATATATATTTATTAAATATACAGTGGGGCTGATTTACTAATGAAAATGAACAAGAACAGAGAAAAATGACTACAGTAGACTTGGACTGCAGGTTTGTATGAGAGCACAGATGCATGCACACTCAGCTATAATGATTCCTGAAATGTTTTAGCTGATTATACACTGATGTCCAATGTGTATAGTAAAGTACTAGTTTACCAAGCACATTGAACATCCAAATAAACTTTCTTGTGTGACTTCTGTTCCAATAAAGTGCAAAAATATATAAATAAATAAATAAAAAATAAAAGTAAAAAACAGTGACCAGCTTGTTAAATAATGAAATACACATGCTTCATAATAGGTAATAAAAAATACATATTATGCTATTAAAAAGCATATATACACTTAATTATTACACTTTCTTTTTTAGAATGATGCAATAATAAATTAGTTTGAGTTGCCAGTAAAAAAAATTAAAATAAACTCACGGGCAAAGTTGTAATTTGTTTTTGTTTTCTGAATTCCAGATCAAAATTTACTTTGAAACATCATAAATTGTAAAATAATAAAGATAATAATAATATTAATAATAATACACAATCAGTACTTTCTAAAAAGGAAGGTATACATGGTCACAACTGGGAACATCCAAAAGCGTTGATAGGTGCTAGACCCAAAATCACATACACACCATTCAAGTGAAACTCTGTCTAGTCTACTGCACATTTGGGATTTAAAGATCAACTGTGTGAATAAAAGACAAAGCCATATTCTATAGCAGAAATCTCTTTTTGTTCTCCTGTATAATAAAAATAGCTTTACAATAAAGTAGAAACCTTTCAAGTGCCGCACACTGTAACACAAATTTATGAATGATAAAACTTTAAGATTAGATTGTCAAAAAGAATATAAAAAATATACACCAAATAGTGAAACAATGATAAAAGCACACTTTTACATCTTTGCGGTGCGTTAATGTACATTAACACATTGCGGTAAATTAGCCCATTCAAAATAATTGGGCTACCAATGCCTCTTAATGTGCTTAAAATTGCCTATGACCCTTTTATTCTAATAACAACACATCTACATCAACACACTACCATATGGCAATGCAGATGTGTTGTCTTAGGCAATGCAGATGTGTTGTCTTAGTATATTGGAGTGCCAATCAAAATTAACAAGGATTTATGAAAAAAAAAGTAGGTGTATTAAAAAAAATGCATAGTTGTCTAGCTGAGAATAAAATATACACATACACATACTGCTCAAAACCAAGAGTTCTGTAAGTGCAAAAATTCAGTTATTTATGATTGGCAGGCACAGCCATTTCAGCAATTTTAAGTACACAAAGTAAGGTCACTAGATCACAGTTTACCATTCAGATATCTTGCAGCCTTTTGAAAGGACAGCCAAAGGTCCACTATTTTCTTAACTTCTGCAGCTTAGCTGACAGAATTTTTCTTTAGGCAGTATGCATAATACCAGCATTTAGTCCTGTGACCATGAATTATAAATTACTTTGGTTACAATGTATTAGTCATTTAATGTAATAATTTCTGCTTTAATAACACTATAGTCTATATTGTTTTTTTATGTCACACATTCATATTATCTTACGTCTCCTTTGCTATAATATTTTAAATTAGCAGTGGAACTGGAATAAAGTTAACCACTTCCCGCCCGCCATATAACAAAATGATGGCCGCAAAGTGGTTAAGTTATCCTGACTGGACGTCAGATGACGTCCAGCAGGATAAGCCGCGTTCGATCACCTGCAGGGAAACGCAGCGTGGCGATCGACGGTGGGGTGTGTCAGTCTGACACACCGCATCTCCGATCCTGGTAAAAAGCCTATGATGTAGGCTCTTTACCATGTGATGAGCTGTGTCCAATCACAGCTGATCACAGTGTCAATAGGAAGAGCCATTTATCGGCATTTCCTCCACTCGCACTGACAGACGCGAGTAGAGGAGAGCCGATCGACTGCTCACCTGTGAGGGGGGGGGGGGGTCTGCGCTGAAAATCATTAGGAATGATCTTAGGGTTCATGTTTGGTCCCAAACACTTGCTATTCAAGGTTCACAGAATGGGAGAACTATATGGCTAGAACCTGAACCACATCTTCTTAACCCAGCAGTCATTAATATAGTAGCAGCATTACTGCCAATACAAAAATAAAATATATGGCTGTACTTAGCAGGTCTGAACAAAGCCCTTGTCCTTATTCAACAAACAAGGAGGCATGCACAAAGTATAGAGTAATAACCCAAGGCAGCCAATTAGCACTCGCTTTTTAGAAGCTAAACCAGTACAGATGGAAAATGATTGGTTGCTAGAGTAAAATTAAAATACATCTTTAAAAAGATAAATATTAGAAGTGCCGTTGTTTTGAGCACTTACCTCTCCATCTCTAGGCCACGGCCTTCCATTTTGTGTGTATTTGCTCTGATTTTGCCTCTTTTTCTGCCCTCCATCAGCAAATTTACACAGTAAAGGCTCCGGCGGAGCTGCAACGACAAGACAACAGGATATATCGTTAAAATCCTCTACAAGACATGCTCCTGCCAGCAGTTCTCTGCCTCCTGCACAGCTCAAACCTTTTAAAGACAGATATCTTCTAGTTAAGATGTTTTACTTTTTCTAGCCTGAGATTCTGGCAGATTTTCTACAAGAGTTTGAAAAAAACAGTAAGAAGATAAAATCTTAAGCGGGATATGATGTTTTGAAGAAACCAAACAACAGTGTGAAAATAATGAAATAAATAGCAGATTTGTACACGGTACTTTCATGGCACCTGCTCTATAATCGTTAAACTGTTTTATGATAAGCAGCTTCAAAGCAAGGGAACTGATTTTTTGTTTCCTGTACATTTCCCTACATGATAACTGGAATTAATTGTGAATATGAAAATGTATACTGCAAAATTCTGAAACTTGGGTCCAAGGAATGCAAAATAATCAAATTGCAGGCTGCATGCTAGGGTTTTAGAGAACTGTGTGATTTCTGGACACCTCTTTGAGAACACAAAGCGAAAATGCTTGAAGAGCACAGTAAGTCATGACCAGATTATATATTCAGTATACGCTCAGAGCAGCCCTGATCCTCCTCTTTTTGGGTCCCCCGCTGGCACTGGTGGCTTTTTCTCTTCAGCCAGTGCCCCCAATAGAAATCCGCTTCAACTGGGGGCACTGGTGTGAGCTCGCTCCTGAGTCCCGCTCTATGCATATAACACGAACAGAGCTCGGCCCCACCCTCTGCCGCAAGGCTTCACTTCCTGATTCCCTTACCGAAGATGACGGCGGCAGCATCCGAGGATCGAGGGACAGCTCGGCCTAGGGTGCCGACATCGTGGGTGCCCTGGACAGGTAAGTGTCCTTATTTTAAAAGTCAGCAGCTGCAGTATTTGTAGCTGCTGACTTTTTTAAAAAAAACCTCCGCTTTAAAATATTTTAAGAGAGCGGCTTGTGGCACGGTGAGGTGATCATGATATGGACTAAAGCAGACAGTGCAGGAACATCCACCGGCAGCTACAGGAAAGCTGTTGCTGTTAAAGCACCACAAAAGTCTTTTGGCGCAAGCTCTTCTTCCTCCAACCCTTCAACCTCTCCAACTGGGAAAAAATCTGAAGGCAAGTATGCTGAAGGTAATCCTGTATGTGTCCGACCTACTCCAAAACAGCAGAAAGGTATAGGAGAGTTCTTTGCATCTCCATCTTCTACTAATGTGAAAAAAGTGAACCGTGTGCCTTCTGGCGACGAGAAAGAAGCAGGAGGCAGTGGAATTGGTAAAGCACCAAGGAAATCTCTTTCATTGATTGATGATGGTGCAGATGAAGTCTGAGGTTTTTAGCTGAAGAGTAAATACAGTTTTTAATGTGTTTTTCAGTTTCTTGTATATTTGTAAATAAAGTCCCCTTTTTTATGGACAAAAAAAATAAAATTTAAATTAAATATTTTAATAATCCTAATTAGTCAAATTTACATATGTGATATATGCAATACACATCAAATATGCAAGTGCACGTATACCAATACAATCATCATTAACACTCTTCTAATATCTACATATGTTCAGAGAAAGATTATACAATGCATGTAATCAGTAAAGGCATAACAAAGGAACGATGGAATGGTGGAAATGATTCTCATTACTATAGTAAAGAAATTAGCAAATTCATATAGAATAGATGTTCTTTGTTCTTGTGGTTAAAACAACAGGTCTTTCATTGTAACATAGATCTCAGGAAAGGATGGGGGGGGGGGGAGGGGGTAGATCTGAAACAGTACATGGCAAACCTAAATGTCACTATCTTGAAAAAAAAATTTCAGAATGATAAAATCCATAGGGACTAAATAGGTCATTATGAGGTCCACCTGTGTACACAAAACCTTGAAAGAATATGAGCAGATCATTTACATCAAACTACGTAAATACTTTCTATCCTGTAACAAAGGAAAGCATTGAATACCATTAAAAAAGGAAGCTAACATCAAAATGCATGTGTCGTCAGCAGTTTAAAATGACTGCCAACATTTTTCTTACCACTTTGGACAGACAGAGAAAGGATAATGTAAATTAAACAGTATGTGTTTAGTATCACTTTAAGGTAAGTCGATAAAAGAGTCAGTCTTGTCACTGTTATAGCAAACAATGCTCCTGATTTGAACATCATTTTTGATAATCAGAAAGTTTATGACATTCTAGCAGTGCTATTGAACAGTTGGAAGTTATTACAGGAAATTTCCCTGGAGGTGGATGCAATTTTTTATGATGTGGACTGGGGGGTGAACTGCCTGTGAGTACAAGGAGGGTGGGAGAGCAACTCCATCTCAGAGCTCCCCTCTTCCCCTCATAGCCCTAAAGAGCCCATAGCCACTGTACCTCCTTCAAAGTCCTTCAGTTCCCCTCCACCCCCTAGAGCCATACAGTTATTGTACCCCATAGAGATCCCCCTATCCTCTCAGCTCCTCTCCCCTTCTTCATCCCACTGACACAGATAGCGTGGCAGATTTTTTTCTTCCTACTGCCACCAACACAGAAGCATTTTTTTTTTGCCACCAACACTGATGCAGGGTATTTTTACTTAGAGTGACACCACCAATGCAGGAAATTTTTTTTCTTCCTGCCAGAGGAACCCCTGATGGGACATTCATGTTACTTCTACTGATAACACAGACACAGGAGCATTATTTACTTACAGTGACACCACTGACACAGAGGAATTTTGTCTTCACTCTGATGCCGGGTAATTTCTTACTTTACCACTGTGACAGATCCTATCCCACACTCTGCTGAGTGCTTCCGTCAGTAATACTGCTTCCTCCACTCTGACCATCAGAGAGATATATTAACTATAGCTGCATTGAATACAAGGCTAGCCGGTAATAGCTTGTATGAATCCTGAATGATTTATTGGACAGAATACAGCCTTTTTATACACTTTTGAAGGGGTTAGATAACGAGGTAGGGCTGGCTATTTCCCCCACCCTCCTCTAGCAACAGCTTAGCTGACAATGATATAATTAACAGTACTTAAGGTTGCCCAGGTGACCAGATTGTCTGTCTCCGGAGGCCAATGTGGCCAGCTCTTTCAATGTTATCCGCTTTCCGACCAGCCGCCGACATTTGGCGGCGGCAGGTCGGCCCGATCCAGCAAACCATCGTAGCTATACGTCGGCCCGTGGGATTGGGATAGCAGGCGCACAGTGGGTGTGCTGATGCTTGTGTTCGGCGGTCACGATGACCGCCAGCCACGAGCGATTGTGAGCAGGAGACACAGAACAGGTAGGGCTGTAGGGCACACACTTCCCTGTTCTGTTCTGAGAGGAGTGACAGATTGGGTGTTCCTATTAGCTAGAAACCACGATTCGTCACTTCCTCTAGTCAGTCCCCTCCCCCTTCAGTTAGAATCACTTCCCAGGGAACACAGTTAACCCCTTGATCGCCCCCTAGTGTTAACTCCTTAACTAACAGTGACATTTTTACAGTAATCAATGCATTTTTATAGCACTAATCGCTGTATAGATGCCAATGGTCCCAAAAATGTATCAAAATTGTCCGATGTGTCCGCCATAATGTCTCAGTCCCAACAAAAATCGCAGAAGTACAAAATAGTGTGTTTTTTTCAAAATTGTTGCACTTTTTTGTTTATAGTGCAATAAATAAAAACTGCAGAGGCGATCAAATACCACCAAAAGAAAGCTCTATTTGTGGGAAAAAGAGGACGTCAATCTTGTTTGAGTGCAGCGTCTCTCGACCGCGCAATTGTCAGTTAAAGCGACACAGTGCTGAATCGCAAAAAAATGGCCCGGTCATTCAGCAGCCAAATCTTCCGGGGCAGAAGTGGTTAATATATTGTTCAGAATTAAACAATCTAATAATAGTCAGTCTTTGGGCAAATCTAAAAAAACAGTCTCTCAAAAATGTAACAAAAAGAGAAATATAGCAATAACAATTAACAGGGTGAATATGGGCAGAAAAGGTCCCTTCAGCCAGTGTCCACGACAACCACTAAATTTTTAAGGTAGAACAGTATGTGCACAGTTATTAAACTCTTCAGTTCGCTGTGGTGTGTCACAATCCTTGATACTATTTAAGTGCATGCTGCAACCACAGGAAGGGGGTGGAACTCAGTTTGTCATATTTGCCTTTGATAAACTTATCCTGGCACTGACCAGAATTCACTAGCAGTGCATATCTGGTGAATGTCAGATTTAGTGCTTTATACACATCTCCCTAAATGTACCTATTTTTTTAGACTGCATTAAAGCTATATATATTTTTAGAATATCATATACAGTAAATGAAACGTTAAATGTATATCAGTATATTGTTGTACCAATGTCAAAATGCTCAATTTAACTTTAATTCAAGAAAGATTCCAGACTCATCACTTACATCACAACCATCATTTACAAGACAGATCTGAACAAACATCCTTTGTCACAATATTTCCATCACCAGCAAAATCAGTCTAGTGAAGCACTGATACACTTGTAGGAAGGTGTAGGCTGCAATATTTCCTCCGACCTGAAGGTGGTACTGTGCTGTTTTTTCAAGCTGGCATGAGCCTATTGAGGATAAATTGTCTCCTGCCATGGTTTCCAGGCAGCCATCTTGTGGAGAACGTCAATCCTATTGGATACCAATGTCAAGTGAGATTTGGACAGCCACCTTGACTAAGGATTCCATAGTGTGGAATTCTGCATCATTCTGTGTGACAGCAGTGTGGGAGTTAAATAGGGAGGGTACCCCACTGGTTCGGGAGAGAATAGGAGCAGCAGGGAGATGTACCTGACAAGGAACACAAGAACGGGATTTCCCTACAGGGGAACCTCTTCTGCCAGCGGCCTGAAAAGTCTCCCACTGGCACCAAGATATCTGCAGGGTCTTTTGGGGATTGCAATACTTCAAGGAAGTGCTCCTCTAGCATCTTGTAATCTGTAAGTGTATATCATAACACTGCTGGAAAACTGCCTTTCTTAAACATTACTTTATCTGCCTGAAGAACTGTATACTGTACAACATATGTAGTACTAGTGCCATAACTGCCTTGTTTGTGCCTATTTAATTTCTACAACATAAAAACAATATTCAAATAACTCCATTTGTGGTTATTCGTCTCAATCTTCATGTACACTGATTAGGTACACTGTCACTGTGATATAATGCACATTGTTTATCTAAATCAGGGGTGCCCAACCAGTGGCCCTCTGATGTGGTCCTCGACCTCCTGCTCTAAATTGGCAGGTTGGCAAGCCCAGATCACGGGTTGCCGACCCACCATCCCAGAGCTGCAATTTTGTGAATGAAGCCGCTGGTAGTGGAAGCAAGTGGCTGCGGAGCAGAGCCACATAAGCCAATGCTTCCTGTATAGCGTCCACTCCTGTCACAGGTGGAGCGATAACAAATGCACTCCGCCTGGGACAGCAACAGCCAGCAATACCAGACTGGAAGACGGTTATTACAGGTAAGTTTACTACTAAATTCACAGTATATATGGATATATCTGTTTTGCAATGGTTACTGGGCTGCTTTCAAAATGATCTGCAGGTACAGTGCATCTGCGGGTTACCTGCATTGATCCATAGACTTCTATTATTACCTGCGGGTTTGTTGTGCCTTCAGAAAGTGTGCCACACCTGCAGGATATAATAGAAGTTTACGGCAAAGTACAGCTAACCCGCAGAAAATCCACAGGTTTACTGCGCTGCACCCACAGTTTGGGAAAATCACAGCGCATCAGTGTGAAAGCAGCCTTAGGCCCCTTTCACATGATTGGGTCGGACCAATCGGAGTTACTACTCGCCTCTATGTTTACACCCGCCTACCTAAAAAAAAAATAGAAAAGGATCTGCCCCTTACATCTGGGCGAATCGGATTGGATCAGAGGGCCCATAGAGTGGACTGTGTCCGTGGACACGGACCTGTCATCCTCCTGCTCCGCTCATTGAGGCCCGCGCGACCAGTTACCAATTCGCTTAAGTGGCCCTCGCTCTTCAAAAGGTTGGGCACCCCTGATCTAAATCATCCAACAAAAATCATTATGTAACAGATTGGTATGGATTTTTCAGAAATGTTAAAGTATAGTTCATTAACTTCTTTTTTTCCAACCAAGGTAGAAAAGACTGAGTTTTAGTACATTTGTGTTACATATATTAACGAATAAGTATGGCATTTTTTTGTCCATACTTCTCATGTGGGTCACAGGAGTGTACTTTTCTCTTCACTCCTCTGACCCAGATTCAGCTGACAGCAAGCTAAAGTCCGCTGTCGGCTGACATCACAGAACCAGCCCAGGCTCTGCAAGGATCCCAACCTTAATGTCGGGAATCACCCAGATGCCTGACAAGCTAAAGTTTGCTGTCGGCTGACATCACTGAGCCAGTCCAGGCTCTGCAAGGATCCCGACCTTAGTGTCAGGAATCACCCAGATGCCTGGCCAGCAGCTGGCTTAGCCACACAGCATGCTGCTAAGAGCCCGAGCCAGTAGTTCCCACGGCCCCTAACTCCACTGAGCACTGGAGGGTCAGAGCACAGAGTGGTGACTGACAGTCACAACTCTTTGCTCAGAGAAGACCAAGAACTGAGTGTTCAGTAGTCACGTGATCACTTGACTCTAAGTATTAGACCCAGCAGGGGACAGATACAGCATTGTATTGATGCTACATCATCTTTCTTCAAATAATTAATTTGCAAAATATGAGTAGAACTGCTGTGGTTACAGAAAATACAGCAACTTCCAGTTTCTTAAAGTCGAATTATGTCAAACTAATGCCGCGTACACACGTCCAGACTTATCGACAGCAAAGGTCTGACGTTTTTTCTGACGGACTTTCGGCGGACTTCCGACGGACTTTCCGAATGTACTTGGACAAACACAATAACACCAAAGTCCTATGGAATCGAACGTGATGACGTACGACCGGACTAGAATAAGGAAGTTCATAGCAAGTAGTCAATAGCTGCCCTAACGTCGGTTTTCGTCCATCGGACTAGCATACAAACGAGCGGATTTCTCGTTAGGAACTGGGTCCGGCGGAGTCCCGGTGGAAAAATTTGAAACATGTTCTATTTCCAAAGTCCGTCTGCTTTTTGGACAGCAAAGGTCAGATGAAGCCCACACGCGATCGAATTGTCCGGTGGATGGAGATAGGTATTTTGGGCAAAAATAGTGGCTACATGGTTAGCACTTCTGCCCAACAGCACTAGGGTTGTTGGTTCAAATGCCAACTACGACACAACCTGCAAGGAGTTTGCATGTTCTCCCTGTGCCTGTGCTGGTTTTCTATGGGTACTCCAGTTTCCTTCCACACTCTGAAGACATGCTGGTAGGTAAATTAGCCCTAGAATGTGTATATATGAATGTGAGTTAATAGGGATTGTAAGCTTATTGAGGGTAGGGACTGATGTGAATGGACAATATACAGTATATATAAATGGATGCGTAAATTGACAGCTCTATATAAGGTACCTATAATAAATACTTGTATCTTTTTCTGTCACCACATTTTTTCTGTCTGCCTGCATAACTGCCATTTCAAGAAACCTAACAGTCATGAAATAAATCAATATTATAGAGCTTCTAATATCAGAAGTTTCTGTATGACTGCCACTTTTAGAAGTTGCATTGGAGCAAGACTTTCATATAAATAGACTAAACACAGTGAAGATTCCTCAAATTAAAGAGACCTGAGGTCACAGGAGCAAAAAGTGGAGAATATTTCATCCTTTTACACAGTCATGCAGGAGTGAAAACGATGCGGCTTATGAATGTCATTTAAACCCAATATTTTACTAATTTCATGGACCATAGTTTACAGTCTGTTGGCTATGACTTGCCATACAGATGAAGTATTTTGTTTGATATCTCTCTGATGAGCTACAATAGTCTTCAGTGTGCTTATGACAAGCAGTCACAAGTGAACAATTTCATAATCTATACTATGGCAATGAATTCTCAGCAGTCACTTCAACCTGGCACTATTATGAAAGTTATGGTATTCATAAATTGTATTTATGTAATTATAATTTCAATCTGTAAAGTATCTTGCCTGCAGTATATTTATAACATATATTTCCCTTTATTTAAAGCCTAACTCCAAGAAATATCTTTTTAAACTTAGATCCAGCTTGGTTACATCTAATTCTTCTTATCTCACATTTAGAGGACCACTGGGGATGCAGACATTTACTGTAGTAGCTTGTGTTACACACAGTAAGCGCTTGTCCCTTTCATGTGTGGCTTGAGAAACATGCCCTATGTGTACTAAACACTGGGGGACGCTCTTTTAGTACCATACCATTTTTTTTAGTAAATACAAGACATTTTCTGATTGGATAAAGTGGATAGGGGAGTGGATGATGCTATATTCTCCTCCCTTTAGACATTGTCCTGTATTAATTGAAAAAAAAAAGATGTTTTCTGAATGGTGAAGGTGCCGAGCCAGCAACTTCCTGTGTTCAGTGTTCAGGCTACTACAATGAATGTCTGCAGTCCCAGTGCCCCTTTAGATGGGACATATAAATAATTAGCTGTAACCAAGCTGGGGCAATGTAAGTTTAAAAGAAAAAAAATTTCCTAGAGATTAGCTTTCAGCACACACAGCTTGATTGTGTACTCACTGGTCCATGGAGAGACTGTTTGGAATGGATGGTTAGTGCCCTGCTTTAAAGCCTATCTTCAGGCTTTTGTAAATTATAGTTTGTTTGAATGAAGCTGGTCCAAATGAACTATTTCCTTTACTAACACATACAGCTGCTGTGTGTGCCATAAAAACTGTAGGTAGCATAAGCTACATACATTATACAGTACTTTTCGGGATTGGAATTCCTTGTCCCGCTCCCAGGATGATATCCACTTTGATTGAGCACTGCTCAGCCATTCACAGGAGGCTTTGTATTTTATGAAGGAATACAAGGCTTCCTCTAATAGGCTGAGGTGGAGGTTTTAACATCATCTCCCTGCCCCTCCACCTCAGCCAATCAAAGGAAGCCTTGTAGTTATTCATAAAATACCGTTTTTTTTTTTTTGAATGGTTGAGCAGTGATCAGCCCGACTCAATTGTTTGCTCCAGGAGCAGGATGGGAAGTTCCCATTCCACTGCCTAAACACAGCACTATATTTTGTATATAGCTAGTGCTACATACAGTTTATAATGTGCACACCATCGCTGCATATGTAGTGACAATTTTTTTATTTGGACCAGCCGGGTCGAAACAAACTATTTAAAGTTCACTAAATAATCAAGTTAGGCTTTAAGGCTTGGTTCACATCTATGCATTTTTTTGTGCGTTTTTAGTTTTGCAGAAACACCTACAGTCCATTTAACATGGTTTCCTATGGTTGTAGTTCACATCTGTGCATTTTATGGAAAGGGCCTAAAAACACACTCTCATAGTCATGGTCCTGTTACCACATGAGTGGTTGATTGACTAGTTATTTACTAAGCTCAGTGAATTTTCACTTTGCTAAGTGAACAACCTCTTCTTCTTTAGTAAATCAACACAATAGTTTGAATTGTGTTGGTGAACAACTAAACATTAAAAAAAAAAAAAATTCCATTTTAGTCTGACAGACAAATTCTTTTCAGAAAATCTAATCTTTCTTTTTTGGGTTTGCGAGACAGGAGAAACTGAGAAGCAAGCATCACAGAACACTACAACATAAAAGTAGTGTAAAAGTTTTGGTTACAAAAACCAAACATTTGAAATTATCTGCCTCAGGCCAACCCTCCAGATATGGGTCAATCCTTGAACCTCCTTGAAGCAAGTTGCTTGTCTCTGTCTCTAACCTAAGCAAAATTATTGGTTTTAACATACAAATATGAAGAATTTATTTTAGATTACATGCAGCCCATGGTATAGCAAATGAGAATAACTCAAAAAGCACTAAACTATATTTTTAAAATATGAAACTGTATGAAAACATCAAATACACTGAGATACACAGGTATAATAAAAAAATGTGTTGTTAACATAACATGTGAAATAGGCTATTATAGATTGAAAAATTGCAAAATGTACTAGCAAGCATTTTGTGTCATGAGGTGCTGTGTGGAGTCAGTCTAAATGCAAAGTCCAAATAGGAGCAAATAGGCAATTATGTTAAAATGAATGATGTGCAGCAACTGAAGACCAGATCCTGTTCTCTGTGTCATCTCTTCTAAGAATTTCCTCCGGGGCTTTCACACCATTCTTCAACCTCAACAGTTTTATTAAGTAATGGCAAGCTGAAGAGAGACAAGTCAGACTTTCTTTTAATACTTTTAAAAGAATTGCTCTTACCACCAGAGAATTTTAAAAACTTGTACCCTATAAAATAAAAATGTTATATCTTAGGAATTTACACTGTAACCTTTTGTTCTTTTTTCCTGTTACCATTTAAATAGGTAAAAACAAAAGAAAAAAATGATATATATATATATATATATATATATATATATATATATATATATATAAAGCATAGGCTATTGTTCATAAAACATATGCTTACTCATTGGATTGTCCCCCTGACTTTTATTGGAAAAAAAGTTATGTGGACCTCTTGCCAGTGCTCAGGTAATTCAAATTTCTATTTTTGTTACATTACAATACAAGCCAAGAAGACTATGTAACTCCTCTGGGATGTAGAAGCCATGGCGAGATCTAAGGGGTTCTGCAGTAGGCTGCCCCCCCCCAAGGTTTCAGTTGTATCCCCCAGAATTCAGTTGTGTCTGGCCCACAGAGTTTCCCCCATAGATGCTATGCCTGGCCTGCTAAGTTCCTCCTTCCATCCCGGCACTGCACACAGCTCAGACACATTTCTCAATCTGTATAGTGTGTCATTGGCTGCTATGTTGCAGTGCTGATCTGTTAAATTTCTAGATTGGAAGGACAACACTGCTGCAGTAGCCAGCTACACACTGTGCAGATTGAGACTGTGTTTATAAGGGAATCTGATTTCAGTTATGTGCTGTGTTGGAAAGAGGAGCTCTGTTGAGTCCTCTGTCATCAGTGACTTTTGTCCCCTGCCCTACTGACCAATGTTCTTTGCCCTGCTCATCCCTGTCCTCTGCATTGCTCACCCCTTGTCCTCTGCAATAAAAAATGTAAAATATAAAAGTATATTTAAGAATCATTTGTGTCCTATATATATATATATATACATATAGAAATAGAAAAAAAAGTTTTGATTTACATATAATAATAATGCCAATATAAATATCTATAATAATAATAATAATAATAATAATAATAATAATAATATTCATCAGCCAAAACAGATAATGTCTAGTGATAGAATAGAACCCTTTTTCTAAGCTCAGGATCATTTGGAGTTCCTTCTTTCTGCTCTTACTGCTGCTCCATGTAAGATCAAGGACACCTTTAGCAGACAGAAATAAATAAACATTGAGGGGGCAATCTAAGTGCAGCAGAGATGAAAACGTTAATAGTAAATGTTTTTATATTTATTAATATTTTACCCCTGTTCTTTGCCCTGCTGAATCCTGTCCTCTGCACTGCTGACTGCTGTACACTGCCCTGTGGATCTCTGTTCTTTGCCCTGCTGACCTCTGTTTTTTGCACTGCTGACCCATGTCTACTGCCCACTGTACACTACACTGCTAACCCCCTGTCCTCTGCCCTACTGACCCCTGTCCTCTGTCCTGCTAACTCCAGTTCTTCACCTTTCTCATTCCTGTTCTCCACCCTGCTAACCCTTGTCCTCCACTATGCTTGCCCCTGTCCTCTACCTTGCTGAACCTTGTCCTCTACTCTACAGACCCCCTGTACACTCCTTTTTGACTCCTGTACACTCCCCTGCTGACCACCCATCCTCTGCTCTGCCCACCCTCTGAACACTTTCCTGCTGACCCACTGTACATTGCCCTGCTGCCCCTTGTTCTCTGCCCTGCTGACTCCTGTATGCTGTCTTGTTAACCCATTGTACACTGCCCTACAAACAAATGATCTATGTACACTGATTTACAAACTGACCCTATCTTCTGCCTGGCTGACCTTCCCTTCCTCTGCCCCCCCCCCCCCTGACATTTTTTACTTCAGCTTCACGTCAGACAGGTTTGATCCAGCCCTGGTAGAAGCTACCTGTCTGGGAACTGGATTATTTACACAAGCATCAATCTTTTAAGATAGCAATACCAAAAAAATAACCTTAAGGATACGGAGCTATTTTCCATTTTCCTCATCTATTAGAACTCCCCCAAGTCATTGTGTGCACAAAGGTTTCTGAGTGCATAGAACTGGTCCCCACCTGACCGATCATGCTGTTCAGTCAGTTTGTACACTCCGTGATTGAATAAGTTCATCTTAAAGTTGAACTTTATTCAGAAAAGTCTTGATAGATAACATGTTGGCCCCTTTTGCAGGTACAGCCACGTAAAATGATCAAAAGTAATGTCTATACTGTTTAAAATCTGTCTCATCCTGATCTGCGCAATCCTGGTTGTTCTGGATTCCCAGAACTGTGCTGACCAGTGAGGAAGTCACTAGATGCCAATCTGCTGACAGCATACAGATTTACTGCTTCTAAGGGGGAGGGGGCAACAAGAATGACACAGATTGTGCCAAGGGAAAACAGATTGGGGAGAGAGAAAAGAAAAGCAGAAGAGGTGACAAGACAAACTTTGCCGCCAGGAAGACACGAAGGAGTTAAACTTACAAGGATCATTTCTTATCTTATGTCCCTGATTCTCTCACCTTTCTGCAAACAACAGCCTTCTTCGCTCAATTACCGAAAGTGACATATAGTTTTTGAGGCCAAGGCGTGGGGGAGAGTTCTTAGTAAGGAAGGGACTGCTTTGAAAAAATGTCAGCCTTGCCCAAAAAGAAACAGAAGCTATGCTGGAGGAAATTTCGTGCACACACTCATTTTGGTAGCATAATTATTAAGGTGTAATGTCTGTACTTTTGTTAAAGAACATTAATTGTTATCTAATTGTTATGGGTAATCACAAAGAAAACCTTCAAAGCCTTGAGGACTATACCAGAGCAGGACAGTTAGAACACTCATAATGAGACTGTATTCTGCTATGCAAGGTTAGCCATGAAAAGGAATGGATCAGCAACTGTGATTAAACTAAGCAATGCCCAAGTATTGTATTATACTATCTAAACATATTTTGGAACTCAGTCAGGGAGGGGAAGAGATGTTGGGTAACAAGAAGACAGAGTAGTGGTAATTAGACCAGGTAACATTATCTTGTCATACCATAAGGCAATTTGAATTGGTGCCAACATATGTTTACCTAGACATATTTAAGCAAATAAAATCCTGCCTGATGTACTTCTGAAAAATGCTGTTGTGTTTAACAGTTGCAATATTTTATTGGTATTGTATTCCTTTTTTGTTTTCCTTCCTTAGAAAAGGACGATCATGCAGAAAATAGCAGGCACAATGTGACAGCAACCAGTAGCCAACTAAAGCTTTCCTGCAAAAACTAAAGTTGTGCAAGTCTGAACATTCATTGGAATAACCTTACTTTGAGTTGCCTGTAATCACCTACGTAGTTACATAGGTAAAAAAAGACAAGTCCATCAAGTCCAACCTATGAGTGATTAATAAGTCAGTATTACATTGTATATCCCTGTATGTTGCAGTCCTTTAGGTGCTTATCTAATAGTTTCTATCAATGCCCCCTGCTGAGACCACCACCTGTGGAAGGGAATTCCACATCCTTGCTGCTCTTACAGTAAAGAATCTTCTACGTAGTTTAAGGTTAAACCTCTTTTATTCTAATTTTAATGAGTGGCCACAAGTCTTGTTAAACTACCGTCCGCAAAACAAGTTTTATCCCTATTGTGGGGTCACCAGTATGTTATTTGGATATTGAAATCATATCCCCTCTCAAGCGTCTCTTCTCCAGAGAGAATAAGTTCAGTGCTCGCAACCTTTCCTCATAACTAATATCCTCCAGACCCTTTATTAGCTTTGTTGCCCTTCTTTGTGCTCGCTCCATTTCCAGTACATCCTTCCTGAGAACTGGTGTCCAGAACTGGACAGCATACTCTAGGTACGACCAGACCAGAGTCTTGTAGAGTGGGAGAATTATAATTTTATCTCTGCAATTAATCCCCTTTTTAATGCCAATATTGTGTTTGCTTTGTTGGCAGCAGCTTGGCATTGCATGCCATTGCTGAGCCTATCATCTGCTAGGACCCCAGGTCCTTTTCCATCCTAGATTCCCCCAGAGGTTCTCCCCCCAGTGTATAGATTGAATTCCTATTTTTGCCACCCAAATGCATTATTTTACATTTTTCTACATTGAACCTCACTTGCCATGTAGTTGCCCACCCCATTAATTTGTTCAGATCTTTTTGCAAGGTTTCCACATCCTGCGGAGAAGTTATTGCCCTGCTTAGCTTAGTATCGTCCGCAAATACAGAGATTGAACTGTTTACCCCATCCTCCGGGTCATTTATAAACAAATTAAACAGGATTGGTCCCAGCACAGGGGGACCCCACTACCCACCCCTGACCATTCCGAGTAATCCACATGTATCACCACCCTCTGAACTCACCCTTGTAGCCAGTTTTCAATTCATGTACTCACCCTATGGTCCATGCCAATGGACCTTATTTTGTACAGTAAACGTTTATGGTGAACTATGTCAAATGCTTTTGCAAAATCCAGATACACCACAACTACGGGCCTTCCTTTATCTAGATGGCAACTCACCTCCTCATAGAAGGTTGATAGATTGGTTTGGCAAGAACGATTCTTCATGAATCCATGCTGATTACTGCTAATGATACCGTTCTCATTACTAAAATCCTGTATATAGTCCCCTTATCATCCCCTCCAAGAGTTTACATACTATCGATGTTAGGCTAACTTATCTGTAATTCCCAGGGATGTATTTTGGGCCCTTTTTTAATACTGATGGCTTTTCTCCAATCAGCTGCTACCATTCCAGTCAGTAGATTGTCAGTAAAAATTAGGAACAATGGTCTGGCAATTACTTGACTGAAGCCATCTGGTCCCGATGATTTATTAATGTTAAGTTTCCCAATAGACACTGCAGTTTTGGTTACTGGAGCCCTTCGATTCCCTCGTGAAGACTGAATAAATTCAATACCTTCCCCATCTCCCCATCCTTTGTAACCAGATATCCTTCCTCATTCTTTATGGGGCCAATAGGGTCTGTCCTCCCTTTTTTACTGTTTACATACTTAAAGAATTTCTTTGTATTTTTTTTGCTCTCCTCTGCTATGTGTCTTTCACGTTCTATCTTAGCTGTCACCCTTATATTTCTTGTTGCATTCTTTATAAAGTCTGAATGCTGATGATGATCCCTCAACCTTGTATTTTTTGAAGGCCTTCTCCTTTGCTTTTATATGCATTTTTACATGTATTAACTCCCATGAGAGGCAAGTGAATCAGAAGACTGAAGATTTCAACTAAATCTGCAGCCAGCAGCACAAGGGGCTGTAAATGCTGTTCCTTGTGCTATTTTTTTTTTAACATTTTGAATAAACCTAGGCTTACAAGATGTAACTTCCTCGTTCTGTTTCCTTTCCTAGCAATTACATTCATATTTCTAAATATAAGGTTTTCTGTGTGTGAGATACAGCAAAAGATCTAGAGTTTGGGTATGCATTAATGACACCTATGCTGTACAAGCTGGGGTACTCTTATTGCAAAAGTACTACCAACAAAAGAATGCAGTGCAATACAGAACTGTCTTAAATACTAAAGTACTGAACAGGTAGGCTGAATTCCATATATGCATCTCAATGCTTCTTTTTATTACTGAAGCGTACAATTCAAATAGCTAGTAAACTGTGTTTTACACTATTTATTTCCTACTTCCCCCTACATGATTTAAACAAAAAATAGAATTTATAGTCAATTTCTTATTGCTTTTTCTGACTTGCTGTTTATTTAATTAAAACAAATTGGTGTGTAAAAGTAAACATCCAAGAGAAGATGTTTATGTGGGCATAACTTTTTAATATGTATTATTTGGCACTATTTAATAATAATATTCAAGTACATAGGGGTTGATCTACTAAAAGGAAAAATACTTTTCACTGTGAAAGGGAAGTTTCACTTTGCAAAGACAACTTTTGCCCAGCAAAAATGCGGCTTTTTTAATTTTCCTTGCACTAATTGAGTATTCTCTGCAAAGTGAAATTTCACCACATTCACTAAGCTTTGGTGAAAACTTCTTTGCAAAGGGAGTTTTGAAAAGGGAACTAATTATTTGCCTTTAGTAAATCAACTCCATTAGTGTAAACGTGATTGTTTCAGGACACACAGAATTATTAGAGTATAATTTTTTGCCTCCAAATATAAAGTACTACAAACCTAAATCCTGTGCTCTCAACACAGCATTCATAATGTGCAAAAAGCATTCACAATATTCAAAAATGATAATAAAAATAAATTAGTGTGAATAAAAGTCCAATACAAAAGAGTCCAAAATATGTGATGAATATAACCACAAAGAAAGTGTCTTCCACCAGCAAAAATCATCTCCACCACGCATGAGCAACAAAACTAGAATGCGTTGACCAACATTAAAGCTGCCAGAGGAAAGCAACAGCATGTGCGTTTGTGTCAACAGGATCCTTCACTCGTGGTCAACCAGGTGGTGAGATATCAGCGTTTCATACAAATGCACGGTTTCAGGTAGAGTAGGGACAGTTCAGATAGCGTCAGTGTAGTGACAGTTGAACACCGTCTATTTGATTGCGTTACTGCCAGTTTAACACCATTTACTTCTGTGTGCGTTACTGCCAGTTTAACGCCATATCGTATTGCGTCCATTACTGCCAGTTTAACAACATATAGTTTTGCATGCGTTACTGCCAGTTTAACACCATATCGTTTTGTGTGCGTTACTGCCAGTTTAATGCCATATCGTTTTTCATGCGTTACTGCCAGTTTAATGCCATATAGTTCTGTGTGCATTACTGCCAGTTTAACGCCATATAGTTCTGCGTGCGTTACTGCCAGTTTAACGCCATTTACTTCTGTGTGTGTTACTGCCAGTTTAACGCCATATTGTTGTGCTTGTGTTACTGACAGTTTAATGCCATATCGCCATATAGTTCTGTGTGCATTACTGCCAGTTTAACGGCATATCGTTTTGTGTGCATTACTGCCAGTTTAACGCCATATAGTTTTGTGCGTTACTGCCAGTTTAACACCATATATTTCCGTGTGCGTTACTGCCAGTTTAACGCCATATCATTTTGTGTGCGTTACTGCCAGTTTAACAACATATAGTTTTGCATGCGTTACTGCCAATTTAACGCCATATAGTTCTGTGTGCGGTACTGCCAGTTTAATGCCATATCGGTTTGTGTGCGTTACTACAAGTGTAACGCCATATAGTTCTGTGTGCGTTACTGCCAGTTTAATGTCATATAGTTTTGTGTGCATTAGTGCAAGATAATTCCATATAGTTCTGTGCGTCACTGTATGTTTGGCACATTATATTGCAGTATATTATAGTGTATACGTGGAGAGTGTCTGTGTAGTGTAAGTACTCAAATTAAAGTGCACCAGACACCTCTTTACATTGATTAAAGTGCATCTACATACAGATTTCAACTTCTTCTTTACATTTGCTTATAAGCACCACCCCCTCCCTCCCAATAATGCCTGGGAGGACAACAAGGAGAGTCAGACATTCCCTTTGCACTTCAAGGGGGCCAGCAACAAATGTGTCCACAGGCAAAGGTGGACGTGGTGGTCAGTCCTCAGGCAGGGCATTATTTCCTCTGTGAGTTTGACTGTGCTATCCAGCCACAGCATGCAGAGGAGGTGGTGGACTGGCTTACTAAACGTTTCTCATCCTCCTCATCCGCTGTCTGGGTCTTTTTCAGCACCTCTGCAGCAGATCACACTGTTGCTACCTGCAAACTGTGTCTCAGGCACATCAAACGTATCAAAAACACCAACCATTTGGGTACCACATGCCTAACAAGGCATTTACATTCAACAACTCAGCCCATTGGCAAGAGCACCTAAAAGCCACACAAAAGGGGCACAAATATGTCCCTCCTCCTCCTTATCAACTTCAGTCTGCCACTGCGATACCAAGTCATTACCTTTCAGCAGCCTCCACTGACAGGGATGATGGTATAGCACAGGGTGTCCCAGGTCCTAGCAGCACATCTGCCAGCAGAACCCCACCAGCTGTAGACTGTAGCTGGCAAATTTGCAAATTTGCAAATCTGCCCCATCTGCTGCAGTGGAAAATAAATACAGTCCCTGCCACCTACATGCCCAGCGTCTGAATGCAAGCTTGTCAAAGCTGTTGGCTCTCCAACTTCTGCCTTTCAGCCTGGTGGATTCTGCCCCCTTCCGTGAATTCACATATTGTGCTGTACCACAATGGCAGGTTCTTAGTCGCTACTACTTTTCACGTAAGGCCATTTCATCTCTCTACCAGAACGTGGAAGGGAAGGTTCTGGCATCATTGGGCAATGCAGTCAGCCATAAAATCCACCTTACTGCTAACACGTGGTCCAGCAAGCATGGCAGGGATTATATACTTTGTTCACAGCCCTCCTCTGCAGAATTGTTCAATGAACATCAGAAACCCCCTAAGAATTCAAAGGGCTATTCCCAGAGTCAGGCTAAAAGGTGCCATGCAGTGCTTCCGCTGGTGTGTTCAGGGGACAGGAACCACACCGGAGCAGAGATTCTTGCAGCTCTGCAGGGACCGGCCCACTTGTGGTTCACACCATGCCAGCTGGAGCCAGTAATGGTGGTGTCCGATAATGGCTCAAACCTCCTGTCCGCCCTTAGACAGGGAAAGTTGACACATGTGCCATGCCTGGCACATGTCCTCCTTTTGGTGTTGCAGCATTACCTAAGTATGTACCTAGGGTTGGAAGATGTTCTAAAACAGGCCAGAAGAGTCTATAGCCATTTCAGGCGGTCATACACAGCCAGTGCTCGGTTGGCTGAAATTTAGCGGGAATTCCACCTGCCCGTAAACCGTCTGATTTGTGACATGCCCACCAGGTGGGACTTAACTTTGGGAATGCTGCAGTGGCTATACATGCAGCAGAGGGCCATCAATGAGTACCTGTGCCAGTAAGGCACGACAACAGGCTCAGGCTGCCTCTGCTTTTTTTCTCCACGCCAATGGCTGATCATTAAGGATGCATGCACTGTATTGTCACCATTTGAGGAGGCCACAAGGATGATGAGCAGTGACAGTGCATGCATCAGTGACACAAACTTTGTTTTGTTTCTGCTGTAGCAGACTCTGCGTGGCATTATGGACAGGGCACTGGAGGCAGAGCAGCAGGAGGAAGAGGAGGACTTTCTTTCATTTTCAAGGCCCACTTTATCCAAACACCATCATTCCTATGTCACAGAACACACAGGAGGATAGAGGGGAGGAGGATGAGGAGGAGGATAAGGAGGAGGATTCTGGCACTTTCATAAGCTTCTAAGAAGAGGAAGACATGCGTCTATCTTTAAGCGATGGCTTTCCAACGCCAGAACCCTTGGGATTAGTACGTGGCTGGGAGGAGGAAGTTCCAGATGCTGTCATCCTGAGTGACCCAGAGGAGTCTGCTTCTCAAGCCTCTGCAAATTTGAGACGCATGGGCAACCTCATGCTTCAAAGCCTGTGAAAGGACCCAAGAATACCAGGCATGAAGGAGAAGGAAGATTACTGGTTGGCAACCCTCCTTGACCACCGTTATAATGGGAAGGTCTCAGAACTCATCCCACCCCCACAGAGAGTGCAGAAGATAAAATCTCTTGAGAACACATTAAAAAGTATTTTATTTAATGTATTTCTAGACTCTAGTAGGTTACAGTGTAGTGGAAGTGGAAAACATAGTTTTAAGTCTTCTGTTGGTCAAGAGAGGAGCGTTGGAGAAGGTGTCCGCATTTTGATATTTATTTTTAGTTCTCGCCGCCCAGGGCTGTCAGCTTTCACATACCATCAGCAGCGTCTGCATCACATGGTGGATGATTACCTCGGGCCCAAAACAGAGACCTTTCCAGCTGATGATCCACTGACTTACTGGGTCATGAAAATAGACCACTTGCCCAGTATGCTATTGAGTTGTTGGGCTGCCCTGCTTCCAGCATGCTTTCAGAACTGGCATTCAGTGCTGCAGGAGGTATTGTTACTGATCATAGAACACGTCTGTCCACAGACTCCGTGGACCGAAGTCTGTGAATGAATGAATCAGTTCTGGATTACTAGCTATGAAGCCCCTGTTGCTGATGTCACTGATTAAGTCTTTTTGGGATGTGGAATATCTGCAGGACTTTGAGGCTGCCTAGATTTGAGGGTGTTCAATCATTTCATCTGGAAGAATGTTTTTGATATAGGTTTCATGGGCACAATTAACACCCAAAGACCATTTTTCTGAACCTGCTTGACAGGTGCATATCATTGCAATTTTTAACAGCAAGGCCAATTCTTGCTTTCATCAAGAGTACCTCTATAGGGTTATGGTGGGAAGGCGCACCTGACACCCAAAGTGTAACTTTTCTGCACATGTTTGACAGGTGCATACCATTGCAATTTTTTACAGCAAGTCCAATTCTTGCATTCATAAAGATTACCTCTATAGGGTTACGGTGGGAAGGCGCCACCCTCACCCAAAGACCAATTTTTACGCACCCGTTTCTTCTATCCAAAGTCAAAGTGACACCAGAATGTATCCAAAAAAATCTCTAATCTAGTTCACAGTGCACTATATTGTGGCCTCATCACACACACTGGCTCCCCAGCTGTTGCTGAGCAAAATAAAGGCAGCTTGCAGGGAAAATGTCATTTTTTTTGCTTTAGAATTGCAATTATTGCTGCAGCAGATTGTAGACATGGTACCGATCTGCCACTTTACAGGTAGACACTTTAAAAATAAAAAAAACACTGCTAATTTAAAAATGACTTTTTTTATTGATATATGTCCCCCTGGGCAGGACCCGGGCCCATATAACCATTGTATGCCCAACTACTTGCATATAAGCCTTCAAAATGGGCACTTTAGATTTTTGACATTCAGGTCCCATTGACTTTAATGGGTTCGTTATTCGGGTCCGAATTCTTGTGGTGTTCGGAAGTTTTGGTGCGAACCAAACATGGTTCCGTTTGGCCCATCCCTACTCTCCATACAATATCTTAAGAGAAGTAATGTTGTCAGCCTAAGAGCTGGTTCACACCAGCCGATGCACTGCTTGCCTCCCACTACACTGCACTGAAAAAAAGTATTGCATGCAGTATTAGCACAGTGCAGTGGTGTTAGCCAAGCACATAGGAGACAAGGCATTTTGCCTTGTACATGTGGCGGGACTGTCTGGAATAGTCACCCAATGCAGTCCCCCAATTTCAACTCCATACCATTAAAAACAACTTCTTTTTAATGGTACCATAGACAAAAACAAGCATTTAATCTTTGTAGTGTTGGGGGGGGGGGTTATTGTGAAGGCAATTTTTTTAATTTCACTAGGGTTATACAAAAACTTTTTTAGCCCACAATTATAATAAAAGCTAACAGAATTTTATACATTTATTTTTTGAAACCATATTATTTCATAATTTACAGACAAGAAAAGTGAGAACCTAAGGGTTAGGCAATTAAAGGATTTCAGGTCCTAAGTGTATATTAATGGACTATAGCTTATGGAGTTCTTCAAGGTTTCTAACAAGTATCATGAATAAAATGTCAGTATTAGACAGAGAGATACAATGACCAACAATTACAAAAAAGCTTAACATCTGATGTAAGAAAGAAAAGCTTTTAACACAATTCAATGCCAGACTCATAAACGTCCCCTCTTGTCAACATAATATACCATCTTTACTGTATCTACTTGATCCAATGACCTTAATAAGTGTAGTGAAGTGTGGGTCACTTGTATTTAGGTGAGATGTGTTACTTATCCTACTGTTTGATCTTCTAATCTCACTCTGACATAAATGTTCATCATCTCGACAATGGAAATGCTGTGTTCCAGTGATGGAGATAAAAGACTTTAAGCTTTTATTCTTGCTAAGGGGATCAGCTTGGGTCATTCCAGGTAAAAAAAATAGCATGAAAAGCCACTTTCCAGCTCCAGCACCAGATTTATGCATACCAAATAAAATGCTAAATAAGGACAATACAATCAACCAGCGATGAAGTTCAATATATTGATTTACCACTGACACCTCTACAACTAGCCACCTATTTTTCCAAGTTATTTTAATTGATGAATTATCCTGAAGTGTGTTTGTCTTTTTTGGGTACAAAGGCACAGAACTATAGATGAGTGTGAGCAATCCACACCACAACAACCAACTTAAAGTGGTTCTATAGCCTTAGGGTTTTTTACCTTAATGCATTCTATGCATTGAGGTAAAAAAACTTCTGTTGCAGGGGATCCTCCAGCCCCCTTTACACTTATCTGAGCTCGATCTCGATAATGCAATGTGCCCACCTCACTGAGCAGATCAAAAGCAGAGGGAGTCATTGGCTCTCTCTCCTGTGAATCAAATACTATGACGAGGGAGAAAGGGGCATGGCTGAGCCCAGTTGTCTGTGTTAATAGACGCAGACAGCAAGGCTTAAAAGCAAGTGGCTTTCTATGGGGGGCATTTGGCAGGGGGGGAGGAGCCAGTAATGTCAGCAGGGGAACTGAGAAAAGGAGGATTGGGCTTCTTTGAGTAAAACCATTGCACAGAGCAGGTAATATAACAGTACTATTTTAATGAAAAAGAAAGCTTTAAAATCATTTTAAAGATTCTGTTTTATTTGAAATAATTTGACTTAATTATCAAGTATAACATTGAATACTTTTTGGTTATTAACAGTCCTGAGATAAGCAGGCAGAGTGACAACCTTCCAGCTTGGAAAAAAATATGGCTAGCAAGGCTTAGTTCCAGTAAAGAAGAGAGAGAAGTTGGGTGAGTGGTATTAAGAAAAGTAGGCTATCAAAAAAGCTGCCAATGTCTAAAGATTATAAAGAGCAGGCATTGGTTCCAGTAAAGGGGATGCAGGAGGAGAGTTAAAGTGACTGTAAACCCATTTTCTTTTAATAACAAGCATGTAATATTTTTCTGTGCAATGGTTTTGCACAGAGCAGCCCTGATCCTAGTATTCTCAGGTCCCTTGCTGGTGCTCCTGGCTCCTCCCCCCTGGTGAATGCCCACCATAGCAAGCCGCTCACTATGGGGCATTCATATGGGCTCGCTCCCGAATCTCGCTCTCTCTGTTTACTCTGTTGACACTCAGAGCATGGCTTGACCCTGTCTTTGCTCCCTCCTCACTGGCTGTGATTGACAGCAGTGGGTGCCAATGGAGGAGGGAGAGAGCGGGGAGAGCCGCTGCTCTCATGCAGTGCTGCATGGAGATCAGACTCACGTAAGTATGGGGAGGGGGGCTGCACTCAAAAGGTTTTTTTACCTTAATGCAGAGACTACATTAAGGTTAAAAAAAAACCTTCAGCCTTTAGAACCACTTTAATTGGGTGGTATTTAGCCAATAGGTGCATAGAGATTGCAACAAATGTAAACTATCAGAAAGTGATTTCAACATACAGGATTTTGGTGATATTGTAAACCCATTATGAATAATATATATATATATATATATATATATATATATATATATATATATATATATATATACACACCTATACATACACATAATCTCACAAAAGTGAGTGCAACCCTCACATTTTTGTAAATATTTTTTTATATCTTTTCATGTTACAACACTGAAGAAGTTACACTTTGCTACAATGTAAAGGAGTGAGTGTACAGCTTGTATAACAGTGTCAATTTGCTGTCCCCTCAAAATAACTTAACAGCCATTAATGTCTAAACTGCTGGCAATAAAAGTGAGTACACCCCTAAGTGAAAAAGTCCCTGATGTCACGTGACTCGTTAGTGTTACAAGGTCTTAGGTGTGAACAGGGAGCAGGTGTGTTAAATTTGGTGTTATCGCTCTCACTCTCTCATACTGGTCACTGGAAGTTCAACATGGCACCTCACAGCAAAGAACTCTCTGAGCATCTGAAAAAAAGAATTGTTGCTCTACATAAAGATGGCCTAGGCTATAAAAAGATTGCTAAGACCCTGAAACTGAGCTGCCAAGACCATAACAGGATCCACTCAGAACAGGCCTCGCCATGGTCGACCAAAGAAGTTGAGTGCACGTGTTCAGCGTCATATACAGAGGTTGTCTTTGGGAAATAGATGTATGAGTGCTGCCAGCATTGCTGCAGAGGCTGAAGGGGTGGGGGATCAGCCTGTCAGTGCTCAGACCATACGCCGCACACTGCATCAAATTGGTCTGCATTGCTGTTGTACCAGAAGATGATGCACAAGAAAGCCCACAAACAGTTTGCTGAAGACAAGCAGACTAAGGACATGGATTACTGGAACCATGTCCTGTGGTCTGATGAGACCAAGATAAACTTATTTGGTTCAGTTAGTGTCAAGCGTGTGTGGCGGCAACCAGGTGAGGAGTATAAAGACAAGTGTGTCTTGCCTACAGTCAAGCATGTTGGTGGGACTGTCATGGTTTGAGGCTGCATGAGTGCTGCCGACACTGGGAAGCTACAGTTCATTGAGGAAACCATGAATGCCAACATGTACTGTGACATACTGAAGCAGAGCATGATCCCCTCCCTTCGGAGACTGGGCCGCAGGGCAGTATTCCAACATAATGACCCAAAACACACCTCCAAGATGACCACTGCCTTGCTAAAGAAGCTGAGTGTAAAGTTAATCGTCTGGCCAAGCATGTCTCCAGACCTAAACCCTATTGAGCATCTGTGGGGCATCCTCAAACAGAACATGGAGGAGTGCAAGGTCTATAAAATCCACCAGTTGTGGAAGATGATTCCAGTGGGAACCTGTGAAGCTCTGGGGAACTCCATGCCCAAGAGGGTTAAGGGAATGCTGGAAAAAAATGGTGGCCACACAAAATATTGACACTTTGGGCCCAATTTGGACATTTTCACTTACACTGTTATACAAGCTGTACACTCACTACTTTACATTGTAGCAAAGTGTAATTTCTTCAGTGTCGTCACATGAAAAGATATAATAACATTTTTACAAAAAATTGAGGGGTGTACTCACTTTTGTGAGATACTGTATATATATATATATATATATATATATATATGGGAATGATATCATGTATCTCAAAAAATGGCATATATCTCAACAAGGTGCTCATCTCATGTAATCTCTTTATTATAAATTTTAAAGTAGTGATTTCATTTGTGGACAATATAGTGTATGTAGGACTCATGTATTACATGTTTCAAATTAAAATTTATAATTTCTGATATAGTAATGACATACCTGGATTTAAATATTTGTGTCATAGAAAAATATTTTTGTCTCAGACCAGAAGTTGCAATATGTAGTTATGTATTTTCAACCCTTGAAATGTAGTAGGCTGTTTAGCAGAATAGTTTCTTGCTTGCAAGCTCCATATGAGTGACAATATATGCCAATGTCACATTTACACATATATCTAAAAACTATGTATGACTTTATTATATCATAATGATCTCTACATGCCCTGAAAGCCATATGAAGAAACTATAGTTCTCAGTTTCATTGCCCACCCAACTTTCTATTACTGCATCACCATTTATGACCACAAAGAAAAGTGAGGGCAGTAGTAAAAAGGCAGTCGGCGGTCTTGATTTTTTACACCCTATGCCCTGGTCAATGCAGTCCCTTTACAAACCCTTACTGAATATTGGAGGTTATCTTAGAGCAGTGCTTTAAAGTAGAACTGTGCCCAAGCTAGAGCAAGAGGCTTGCTATTGGGGGAACTCAGCAGGGGGGAAGCAGCCAGGACCACCATGAGAGGATCGAGGCTGCTCTGTGGAAACCATTGCACAGAGCAGTTAAGCTAATTTTTGTTATTTAAAAAAAAAATATTTCCTTTAGAATTACTTCAATTATGAAAGATTGTTATGGGATAATTTATACAGTATATATAGTTGTTCTCGTTTAAACACTGGCATGTAAACACTGCCCCGAAGTTGTTTCCTGGCTGCTGGCTTTCACATAGAAGTGAAATTGTACAACCGCCCAATCATTTCTACACTATACACTTGTAATTGTTGTATAAAAGAGAAATTGTAGTTGTGTAAACTACATATCATTTAAGGGTACTTTAACTGAAAATATAGATTTGATAAACAGTATCATAAATGTGTAACTACCACTATTATATTCTACAGGTTCTCTGCTTTCAGAAAACATATATTATAATGTATTGGTGCTTTAAGTTAATTTTCATGTACAAAAATTTGCATTTTAGTATGTGTGAGCAAATAGAAAACAACAATTGGTTCTGGCAAAGGATAAACACTAGTACTTCTGACGTTTCTATATTGGGGTAATATTATAGTGGTATAAACTATACTATACTTGCTTTGATAGACATATTATACTTGTTATTTATATTTGATCCTGCCTAAGTGCTGATATCTGGACCCTAGGTGGTCTATGGCATCTGGGAATTAGACAGGTCATAACACTTTAAAAGCTACGGTCTCAGAGCTCCAAGATCTATGTAAAAACACTTCAATTGAGGTCCTATGCATTTTCTATGGTTAGAAAATGGTTTTCTTAGATTTTGCTTAAAACTTATTTTGGCTGGGAAAAGTAAATATTTAGCAGGTAAATACTGCTTAAAATTGCATTCACACCATATGGTTTCCCACTTGAGGCTTTACGGAAAGTTGAACTGACTAATGTCCCATGAACTTCAATTCAAGTCATAAAGAAGATGCTAATTTCTAGCATTTTGCATAGTTTTTAACTGCTTCTATATTTGTCTTTCGTGACTGTAATAATGCATGATATATTTTTTCTGTTGTGCAATTTAATTAACTATGCCAGATGAAAATGAAATATACAACCTCCACATTGTACACAACAGTTTTTTTTTCTCTTCTTGCTTCTCATCTACAATAAAATAAAATACACCACTAGGATTTCAGACTCAGTCGAAGATAATATAAAAGTCAAAATTAAAGCTTTTCACTGTTTTCTTTAGTAAAAAAACAGCTGGTTATTGCAATTCCTGTGCTTCAAAGAGTTTTAGATGAAAGTCCTTTTTTTGCTTTTGACTTCAACATTCCACAATGGCATAAACGTCTTCACACAATACGACAGCTGATCTTTTTTCCTACTCATCACTGTAATCAAAATGTTAACATGAAGGAGCTAGATAGCATGCAGTCTCTCAACATCAGTACAAAGACACTATTGTGAAACAGCATGGGATAGTTTTCTGCTACGCTGTGTACAGAACTATGATTTTGAATGGCAGGTGCATTAGACTTATATAGTATGCCATACTGTATCTATAGGGTTAACTAAACAATGCACTACAAAAAGTAAATCTGGAGAAAAAATTGCAGAATTTTGCACTGAAATTAGTCAGATCTCAAATCAATGAAAGATACATCCTCATTAATCACTAATATTCACAGTGCTAGACTGATAGCTCTGTGCTATGAAATACAAACTGATTGGCTGATACTGCTGTTCACCCCCCCGTGTCCTTACATAGTTACATAGTTAAATAGTTAGTCAGGTTGAAAAAAGACACAAGTCCGTCCAGTTCAACCACAAAAGATAATTAAAGAAGATAATGTAAAGATAAAATCAGAAACATAAAGTAGAGCTCCAAATTTAAAATATCAAGACAGTAAGTACCAAACAGCCTTTTCAACATTGGCGGCTGGTGTTTTTTTTTGGGGTGTGGCAAACAACCACTCCCCCCGAGCGGCACACAACTACCCCCCTGGAGTGGCACACAACTACCCCGAGCGGCATGCTTGACACCTTCCCCATCGTGGCGGGTGGCAGGCAGCGCATAGCGGCTCAGCTGGGCTCCAAGTCCTGTCCTCCATGGTGGCGGGTGGCAGGCAGAGTGTAGTGGCTCAGCTCAGAGTCCTGTCCTCCATGGTGGCTTCCAGCTCCTCCCCTCCTCCTCCTAGGCATCCAATATGATTGCCTGTCCTTTTGACCAATCGGGTGACCGTGGTCAAAGCCTGCTTCCTGCTGGCCGGGAGGAGGATCAGTGTTACAACAGTGAATATTCATTTGCCGTTGTAACACACCTGGGTGGGATCAGAGCACACTCTCAGCGATCCAAGCCCACCCTATATTAAAGCCTATTAGAGCCTCTGGCTCTAATAGGTACTTCAAAAAAAGACCCCTCCACATTGGAATTCATGGTCCAGTGTCCTGAAAGGGGCCGGACGCATGGATAGGGGAGGCATCAGATGACGTGCGCCCTTAATGGATGGGCCACCCCTGCTTTTCAACTTCATTTTAGAGATCCCCCCTTACTATTAATCAACCCACTTCCTCTGAACTCAGGTTTTACTGGGCTCACCTCAGCCTGTGACTGAACAGTGAAAGAAGATGCAGAACAATGATGAGCTCTTCTGATCAGTACGATTGTTGTCGGCAGATTAACTGATTGCCTCCTAGTGCTCTTTTGTCCTCTCCAGCTCTAGCCCTGTCATGCAGGGACCACATAAGACCGAAACAAAGTCAAATGCAGGTACTTACACTGCCTGCATTTAAAAATACAATTATTGATGTTAATGATGTATTAATGATTACAGAGCTGCATTCATTTGTGTCTTTTACATCTGAAAGGTAGGGTTGGGGAAAGAGCAGCGCAAGTCTGCCCATCGAAAAACAGGCAGGTTGTTCTCCCAGCACAGCTAGAAAATGACCACACTGGAATGGATGTGCTCTCATGCCTAGAGTGGTGAATTTGAAAAAGGAAAGCAGGGAGACTGGCAGAATCTCCAGGAATTTTACACAAAGGAGGCAATACAATGAGAATAGGATACTTTTTAACACAAGTACATGGTACAACAAACACATATTAGAGCTATGAAATGTTGGGGTAACATATTCTTTAAGAAGGAGGAAGCAGCTCTCAGTTTCCACAAAACCACAGAAAACTTAGCCATAGTATGGAGATGGGAGAGAATAGAAGAGGATCTAAACACAAGGGACAAGTCCACTTGACCCAAGCAAAGCGGGAGGGAGGAGCCCACCCAAACATTCAGCCAGCTACACAGAATTAATGCATTATATCACAGAGATAAAACCTCACATAGTAAAAAGTTGTACATGCCATCAAACAAAATAAAACAATAAAAAAAAGCATAATATAAAAACAGTACATTTCCAAACAAGGCCAGCAACAGTCAACCACCCCAACCCCCCTTCCTGCACAACCCAGAACTCTGGAAGATGCCTGAATCCCATAACATGCCCCTTAAGAGCCAATAAACTAGGTGGAGGACGTGTAACCAAATAGGGACACCACCAAGTCACAAAGAATCAATAAATGTTTAACAGAATATTTAGCAGGCGTCTCTCTCTCTAGTAGAGATGCTGGAGAGACAGGAACAACATGAGTCTCCTGAACTAAGCCAGGGGCACAAACTTAACAGACTTGCAAATAGAAAGTCTAAAGGCAGCAGGTGAATCAGAGAGAGCTGCATAGTGAACTAACTTCCCCTGATGGCAGGCACGATTTAGCCATGTAGTAGAAAATGCCTGCAGCAGTTAGCCAGGAAAAAAACAGTGTACAGGGGGGTCTTAACCATTCATGCTCAGCAGGCAGCACAACGTGCAGGCCAAATGCTGTGAGGAATGTAGACATCTCTATGGAGGCAATGCTTCCAGCCAAGTTGCAGCATCCTCAAGTGTAGTGAAGAAATGAACAGTCTCTCCATCATTTACCTGCAGTTTAGCCAGGAACAACACACACTGTTTGATGCCCTTGGCTTGCATGATGGCCTTGACTGAGTCAAAGGACCGAAGCAGCTTCTGGGTCTCCACTCTATAGTCTGGGAAAATTGAACATGGCTACTGCTGCCAATGCATCTGTTTACTTGATGTTGGTATAAAGGGATTCCACATCTATTGTGACCAGCAATGTGTTCTCATTTACCCTAATGTTCCTTAGTTGTTTGATAATATCTGTACTGTCTCTGATGAAAGCCTTCCCTTTTCCTGCTAGTGGCTGCAGAAATACATCTAGGTATTCACCTAGTCTGGAGAAAATTGATCCAATCCCACTTATTATGGGTCTGTCTGGTGGCTTGGTTTTGTTTTTATGCACCTTAGGGACTTGGTAAATTACACTTCTTGTGGGTACCTGTTCCATCCTCCCCTGATCCAGAGTGGATCAAGGAAACTGTCCACCCAGCCCCCCATACCAACAACCTATGGGGCAATACCCTAGACCCTGGCAAGGGGTGTTTAGAGGGAGAGGAAGGGGGTACTATAACCAGAACTATGGTTACCCTCAGGGACAGGGGGAATGGAGGGACTGGAGAGAACCCTACAAACCACCAATGCCGGTGTTTCAAACCAGCAGGGGAGGATGGAACAGGTACCCACAAGAAGTGGGACTAAACATAAAACCACAAGGAGGAGAGGGTGCAGAGGGGGAATCAAAAAGTAAAAGAGAGAACTAGGCAAGGGACTATTCAACCGGACATAACATTCACTCAGGAAGAACTACTGGTATTAGATAAGGGGATAAAATATGCCCCAAATAGGTTTTTTAACCAATTTGAAGCTTTTATTGATTTGCAAATATTTATAAGAATACTTAATTTGAAAAAGCACGCAAATAAAAGGGAACTGGTACAGCAACCAAGTACTACTGTATATTCACACAGCTCACTAAAAAACAAATCTACCTTTAACCCTAAATCCAATGCAAACCATCACATCGAAGTATTTAAACGTATGATGGAGAAAGAGATTAGGAATATCAAACCACAGACATCCAACAAAATGGACAGAATTTGGCAGGGAATCAAGAGAATAGAGAAACGCAAAAACCTAGTAATAAGACCCACGGATAAGGCCCCCCCCCTTATCCGTGGGTCTTATTACTAGGTTTTTGCGTTTTGCAGGGGTTGGTAGTCCTGACCAAAAAAAATTATGGATTGGAACTGGATAGACTAGTGAAAGATCAGACCACCTATCAAGCCCTAAAGAAAAATCCTAATAGAGAATTTAAAAGCAAACTTAAGCAGTGCTTAAACAAGGGCATTGCTGACAAAATACTAAACAAGAAGGAAGGAAGATACTTATTACCGGAGGCGCCAAAAGTACCGGTCATTTACCAAGTCCCTAAGGTGCATAAAAACAAAACCAAGCCACCAGGCATTCCCATAATAAGTGGGATTGGATCAATTTTCTCCAGACTAGGTGAATACCTAGATGTATTTCAGCAGCCACTAGCAGGAAAAGGCTTTCATCAGAGACAGTACAGATATTATCAAACAACTAAGGAACATTAGGGTAAATGAGAAGACATTACTGGTCACAATAGATGTGGAATCCCTTTATACCAACATCAAGCAAACAGATGCATTGGCAGCAGTAGCATGGTCTATAAAACATTTTTCAAATTTCAAATTTAAAACTGAAACAAAGACGGTTCATACTAGAAGGCCTGAGAATGGCAATGGGAAACAACTTTTTCTGGCATCAACACAAGTACTATAAACAAACAAAGGGGGTGGGAATGGGTAACAAATACGCCCCCAGTGTGGCCAACATTTTCCTGAATAAGTGGGAGGAAATATTCGGAAAATGTTGGCCACAAATAATAACCTACAAACGATTCATAGATGACATCTTGATTGTTTGGGAAGGAAACCAGCAAGAACTTGAAACATTTATAACCCATATAGGTAATAACCAGTATGGTATAAGATTTACGGCAAAAACACATAGGGACACCACTAATTTTCTAGACCTAGAGATTTTTAAGAGGAACACATCCCTTCAAACTAAAACCTATTTCAAGGAAACTGACCGTAGCGGTTTCATAACATTTAGCAGCTGTCACCACCAGAAGTGGAAACAGGCCACCTCAAAGGGGCAATTCATTAGGATACGGCGCAATTGCGACCTAATGGAGGATTACTATAAACAAACAGATATTTTAATTGAAAGATTCATCAACAAAGACTATAGGCAAGAAGCACTGGAGAAAATTAGGGACAAAATAGGGCATAGCAATAGCGAAGATTTGTTAGAAAACAGTAAAAAGAAAACGCAAAAAACAAATAAAATTCCGAATGATGTACCATTTATAACAGGCTTTAACCACCCCGGACCAATTTGCAGCCAAAGGACCAGGCCCCTTTTTGCGATTCGGCACTGCGTCGCTTTAACTGAGAATTGCGCGGTCGTGCGATGTGGCTCCCAAACAAAATTGGCGTCCTTTTTTTCCCACAAATAGAGCTTTCTTTTGGTGGTATTTGATCACCCCTGCGGTTTTTATTTTTTTGCGCTATAAACAAAAATAGAGCGACAATTTTGAAAAAAATTCAATATTTTTTACTTTTTGCTATGATAAATATCCCCAAAAATATATAAAAAAATATTTTTTTCCTTAGTTTAAGCCGATACGTATTCTTCTACATATTTTTGGTAAAAAAAAATCGCAATTAGCGATTATTGATTGTTTTGCGCAAAAGTTATAGCGTTTACAAAATAGGGGATAGTTTTATAGCATTTTTATTAATATTTTTTTTTCTTACTGGTAATGGCGGCGAGCAGCGATTTTTATTGTGACTGCGACATTATGGCGGACACATCGGACATTTTTGACACATTTTTGGGACCATTGTCATTTATACAGCAATCAATGCTATTTAAATGCATTGATTCCTGTATAAATGACACTGGCAGTGAAAGAGTTAACCACTAGGGGGCGGGGATGGGTTATGGTCTGTGACGTGTGTGTTTTTTTTACATTAGGGGGCGTGGCTGATGTCATTGATCGGCTTTCCCGATGACAGGGAACAGCCAATCAATGACAGGCAGTGTAGGAAGCGCGGGGAGAGGTTTGTTTACACAGACCTCTCCCCGATCTTCAGCTCTGTGACCCGATCGCGTGACACCAGCGGCGATCGGGTCTGCTGGTCCCGCGGCCGTGGTCACGGAGCTCCCGTCTGGGTCACGAGCGCGCCGCCGGCGGCGCGCGCTTGACCCACGGCTGGGCTCTTAAAGGACCACGTACAGGTACGTGGTTTTGCCCAGCCATGCTATTCTGCCGTCGTATATCGGCGTGAGGCGGTCGGGAAGCGGTTAACAAGCAATATAAGGTCCTGGAAGGAATTATCAGAAAACATTGGCCTATTATCAGCAATGACCCGCAACTGAGCAATATGCTTCCGGCTAAACCTACATTTATTTATAGACGAGCTGGAAGAATTAGGGATCAACTGGTCAAAAATGTACCAGATTCCCCTAAGAAATTAACAACATTTTTTGATCATAAAGGGTTTTTTCGCTGCGGTAAATGTAAACCGTGCAGGCTCACGAACAAGGAAACAAGAAAATCATTACAGTTCCAATCTTTTTCAAATAAACGGACATTTAAAATTGATAAATTAATAACATGTCACAGCACCCATGTTACATATATTATGGAATGTAGCTGTGGGTTTCAGTACGTGGGTAGGACTACAAGAGCACTCTCAACGCGCATAGGTAAACACATTAGAAACATTAAAAAAGGATACAAACACCATAGTGTTTCAAAGCACTTTAAAGACGCGCATAATCACTATCCAAAATATTTAAAATTTTATGCCATTGACAGAGTGGAGCAAAACTAGAGCTAGATGTGAATTGTTTCATAGAGGATTACTAATGTATCCCCACCTTCCCATTTCCATAGACACAATTTTCTTTAATTCACATAAATGATTATTCATCCACATATATTTTTTACATATTTTTGCACATTTTAATATGGTTCTATTTTGATCCTCATTATTACTTTTGTTTCACTTTCACCTTCATTTATTAATATTTTTATTTTTATTTTTATTTTATGTTTTTATTTTTATTTTATGTTTTTATTTTTATTTTATGTTTTTATTTTTATTTTTATATTTATTTTTATTTGTATCTTTATTTTATTTTATGTTTTTATTTTTAATTTTATTTTTATTTTTAATTTAATTTTATTTTTATTTTTATTTTTACTTTTATTAAAATTTTTACTTTTATTTTTATTTTTATTGAATTTGGCCTACACTCACAAATTGTTATATTCTTTGAAAAGTGGCAAAATGCGAAGAGGGGGATACGTAATTAGTGGTCACTCCTGAATAATGTAAATGAACAAGGGATATGAAGTGACTTAGGATAATTAAAACTTGAAAATAAGGTGGACTAGCATTTTATTTTCATATTTTGATTTTATTTTATTTTTATATATTATTTATGTATATATTTTTCTAATATTGTCTAATAAAAAGGTAAACTAAGAAATGTCTCTCAGGACGGGAAGTGATTCCCAAAATGAGGACACATATAGACTCAGATTTTATTTATAGATTTTAATTTGTCATGTGTTTTTTTGCACAAATCTGTGAAAGAGTGACCCAGCTGTGTGGGTGGGAACACCTATTCGGACAAAGGGTTAAAGCGAAGGAAAAGGGAATCAAAGGATATAGTAATGCACTTTGGGAACATAGGAAATTTAAACATTAAATTTAAACATTAAATTGTGTCAGCATTTAATGCACAAAGATACAATAGCAGGGAGGGTGAGGATGGGATAATGATACAAAATTTGGTATGGATTTGGGAGATAACATAAACATAGTACATCTATTAAAACTATGGGAATACCAAAGCAAATATGGCGGGAGCAGCGTTTCCGGTGGAGGCGGCCGCTTAAGAGTAATGCCCCGTACACACGGTCGGAAAATCCGACCACAAAATCCATTGGATTTTTTCCGACGGATTTTGTCCGACACTGGTGTTTCACACACACGGTCAGACAAAGTTGGCGGAAAATCCGATCATTCTGAACGTGGTGACGTTTGTTGCCTACGACGGGACTACGTAGAGGCTAGTAGCCAATAGCTTTGGTCTTATAATGTGATCTGAGTATGCGTGGCACTTTGTCCGTCGGAATTCGCTACACACGATCGGAAAAAGTCCGATAGGACTTTGTTGTCGGAAAATTTGAGAGCAGGAGATAAAACTTTGTCCGTCGGAAAATCCGATGGAAAAAGTCCGATGGAGCCTACACGCGGTCGGAATTTCCGACAACACACTTCCGGCGGAACGGCGGAATAACAATAGAAGGCAATCAATGTTAACAAGTAAGGGCATGTATTGGCATTATATAAACACACTAGAGTGACATCGCAGCAGCTTCCTGATGATGCATAAACTAATTGCGAAACACGTAGAGGCTGCTGGGAAAATACGTGATGCAACACAACTTCCGGTCTGAGCGGTAGCGAGACGTGGAACGCAAACAAGTAACACTCCGGTTCCAAGGTTTCTACACACACGGCTGGAAAAGCTCAGTGCGGGCCTAAAGGCACAAGCATATGTGAGTGTATTTTTTTTCTTTTTTTTAATTGTTTGGCAATAAATTCATCTTGATATACTACACTATGGGAGCATTTCATTTTCTTTGAGAGCGGAGGCTGCCCAGATTACACAGCTTGGATCTTACGATTTAACAGACGATATTGACCAGAGTAATGAGTGGTTATCCAGCTAACTAAACCAAAGGCTCAAAACTCAACTGGTTCTGGTGAGTGGCCATTTATTTAGCGGTGGTGGATTCACATTCAGGGTGGCTTTCACAAGCACCAGAATATATAATCACAAGTGGTGTTACCAATGGGACATTTTATTGGCATATAGTGAATGTGGCACTTTTTTTCCTTTGAAAAAGAAAGAAATTTTTTTTTATAGATTTTATTTTCTGTTGGAATATAGATATTGTGGCATCTTTTTCTTCTTCCAGGATTTGTTTTCACAAATACATATATATATATATATATATATATATATATATATATATATATATATATATATATATATATATATATATATATGTTCACTGTTCTGTTTAAATAATAATAATGGCTATTGGAATGATACAATAACTGATTTATTGGTACACTAAGGACACAGAATTAGTTTTGGGTTAATTATAAGACAGGGGTATATACATACTCCCATTATAATTTTATTTCCATTTTTTTATTTCTTGTTTGGCACTATAAGCACTTTAAGAGGTTTACACTGTAATTGGGTGGGCTACTGGCAAAGAGGGGGTGATAGCACTATTCCTTTTGGCATAAACAGATATATCTACACTAAATAGGTATAAGTAATTTAATTTATTTACTTTTTTTATACAATATATATTTTTTGGCACATGTGGATATATGATCTAACTAGAGTGATAGTTAGGGTCATTGTCCTGTTGAAAGATGAACCTTCGCCCCAGTCTGAGGTCCAGGGTGCTCTGATGCAGGTTTTTTATTAAGGATGTCTCTGTACATTGCTGCATTCATCTTTCCCTCAATCCTGACTAGTCTCCAAGTTTCTGTCGCTAAAAAATATCCCCACAGCATGATGTTGCCACCACCATAATTCACTGTAGGGATGGTATTGGCCAGGTGATAAGCGGTGCCTGGTTTCCTCCAAACATGACGCTTGTCATTCAGGCCAAAGAGTTCAATCTTTATTTCATCAGACCAGAGAATTTTGTTTCTTATTGTCTAAGAGTCCTTCAGGTGCCTTTTGGCAAACTCCAGGGGTGCTGTCATGTGCCTTTTACTGAGGAGTGGCTTCCGCAAAGTGCTGCAGAGATGGTTATTTTTCTGGAAGGTTCTCCTCTTCCCACAGAGAAATGCTGGAGCTCTGCCAGAGTGGCCATTGGGTTCTTGGTCACCTCACTGACTAAGGACCTTCTCCCCCGATTGCTCAGTTTGGCTGGGCAGCCCGCTCTAGGAAGAGTCCTGGTGGTTCCAGACTCCTTCCATTTACAGATGATGGAGGCCACTGTGCTCATTGGGACCTTTAATGCTGCAGACATTTTTCTGTACTCTTCCCCAGATCTGTACAATCCTGTCTTGGAGGTCTACAGACATTTCCTTCATGGCTTGGTTTGTGCTCTGACATAGATTGTTAACTGTGGGACATTATTTAGACAGGTGTTTGCCTTTCCAAGTCATGTCCAATCAACTTAATTTAGAGTCATCTCAAGGATGATCAGTTGAAACAGCACCTGAACTCAATTTTAAACGTCATGGCAAAGGCTGGGAATACTTATGTACATGTGATTTTTTTAATTTTAAAAAAAATTTGCAAAGATTTCAAACAAATTTGCAAAATATTTGCAAAAAAGTAGAAAGGCTGGTGCTATGAAAGTCAGCTAAAACATTGTTTATTATTGTATGTGAACAGCAGTCAAAAGAAAAGCCAACATCTTTCTGCTGCCAGGCCTTAATTAAGGCCTGACGGCCGAAATGCATTTATTTTCTTTTTGACTGCTGTTCACATGCAATAATAAAACAATGTTTTAGCTGACTTTCATAGCACCAGCCTTTCTCCTTTTTTGAGTGGACTGTGTGGAGGTTTGAAGAGACTTCATATGAGTGCTGTGTTCTTGAGGCTCACCAGGCATTGCACAGGAGGTAGTAGCTCAGATGCACCCGCTCCACATGAAAAAACGTCTTTAACGTTGTCATTATGGGATATTGTTTGTAGAATTTTAAGAAAAATAATGAATTTAATCCATTTTGTAATGAGGCTTTAACAAAGCAAACAGTGGACAAAGTGAAGCGCTCCCAGCTCCCAATACTTTACGGATGCACTGTAGTTCCAGTTAAATATGAAAAGCTAGAATACACAAAAAAATCATAAAGTATCCCCTTTTGGTGCAGAGCTGAACAGGGAAATTTCTATGTAAAGTCTACCTGGCACTTTTTTTTTCCTGTAGTGCTAAGGTATGTTACAAGCACAAGAAAGAGATCTTAGTAGCTAACTAGCCGGTTCAATGGATGACTGGTAGAGCTCTGCACACTGTGTCTTTCTAGATCTGATTCTCACTCTACGTGCACCGATACTTTCCTTCAGCTCCACATCCAGATTTCACTGCAAGTGTCCAAAAATTAAAAAACAAGACTGCGCTGCGCCGAAAAAGACAGAGTGGCACCGAAAAAGGCCAAGCCGAGTGCTCGGCTCCGCTCACTCCAAAGACAGCAGGGAGGCGGGATGAAAAAGGCCGAGCCGACTGTACTGTGTACTCGGCTCTGCTCGCAGTCCCGCCCAGACTGGGCGGGACTACGAGACGAGCACAGCCGAGTACACAGGCTCTGTCTGTCTCGGCGGCAGGAAATTTAAACACTGGGCAAGCCTGCAAACGGCGCTGGGCAAGGCTTTTTACATGCTGCAAATGACACTGAGCAAGGCTGCAAGGGCAAGGCTGCAAAGGACACTGAGCAAGACTACAAGGGCGAGGCTGCATACGACACTGAGCAAGGCTGCAAGGGCAAGGCTGCAAATGACACTTAGCAAGGCTGCAAATGACACTGAGCAAGGCTGCAAGGGCAAGGCTGCAAATGACACTGAGCAAGGCTGCAAGGGCAAGGCTGCAAATGGCACTGATCATTGTGCAATGATGGACAAGGCTGCAGATAGACACTGAGAAGGCTGCATTGATGAGCATTTAAATGTAAGTTTTTTTTTCCTTAAACTTCCCTCCTAAAAGTTTTTTTCCTTAAAATGCCCTCCTAAACTTGGGGTGCGTGTTACACGCCGGTGCATGTTATACGTCGATAAATATGGTAATTACCACAGCAAGAGAGCTGATTTATAACATTTTGAAAACTTTGAATCGATATTTATTTCCAGCTAATAGCTAATCGGAATTTTACTTTTCTTCACCAGAATTCTTAAAATTAATTGTGAAGACAATCTGAGGCAAGTCCTACCTTAAACGCTTTGACAAAAAAGACTATATGTTCCTTTAAGTTTCATAAATCTACTGCTTGGAGCTAACAGTCTAAAGTTAATATATCCCTCTTTAGTGAGAAACTCATTTCAAATTTTATAGACTGTAAATATTCAAATACGAAAAAAAAAAAAAAAATGTTCTGAATGAATGAATGAATGAATAATTTGTATAGCGCTACAATGCGAACCGAATCGCCTCAAGGCGCTGTATTAGTGCTTTGTTGTCGAGCTTCTTAGAAGAGGTGGGTCTTGAGTTTTTTCCTGAAGACCTGATGGTTTTCTTCCATGCGGATGTAGGTTGGTAGTGCATTCCATAGCCGTGGTCCTTGGACAGCGAATCTTCGTTCCCCTTTTGATTTGTAGCGGGACTTGGGGATGAGGAGGAGGTTTTGGTCGGATGATCGAAGACTGCGATTGGGTGTGTAGCGTTTTATTTTCTCGAAAAGGTATTGAGGCGCGTCTCCATGGGTGCATTTGTGGGTGAGGCAGAGGGTCTTGAAAATGACCCGATTCTTTACGGTTAGCCAGTGTAGGCTCCTCAGGGAAGGGGAAATAGATTCCCAGGGTTTTTTTCCTGTTATCAGTCTTGCCGCCGTGTATAACATCTCTGGGTAAAAAGACTGTCTATTCATAAAATCTGTGCACACCGTGACATTCTGTGAAAAGCTATGTGATAAATGAGTTTAGTATATTTCATTAAAGACCTAATTTCATATACCCTGTGCGTTAATGGAACTAATATTTTTCTTGTGACAGGTATACTAATGAATAATTAAATTACTGATAAGAAATAATACATATATATTATGTGTGTGTTTGAGTGCGTATGACATAGATGTGTCATTGTAAAACATTTGTACTGCTAATTTCACTTTCAGCACATGACATTGCCTGGCAGTCTCAGGCTGCAATACTTAGTTAAATACAGATCTAAACAACTATGTAAATTGGGAAAGTCAGATGCAATTAAACTTTCTAATATGCATATTTGCTCCTAGTAAATAAGTCAAATTATTAAAGGCTCTGGATCAGTATGAAAGGCAGGAAACTAGTATTTTTAGAAGGAGAGGTTACCAAGGGGAGCTTCCCTATTACAGGTTTACTTTAACATGCAATGCCCAATAACTGCTTAAAAGGTCAAAATTAAAAACAAATCAAGGCATCTCAGTCAACCTACATATTTTTAATCTTCCTAAAATGTCTGAGCATCTAATTAGTTGCAGCTGGGTGCTGTACCTCTTAAACATTTAATGCCTTTTTACGTCTTTATGTTATATGTGTGTTTTGTGAGACATGAGTGTCACTTCTCTTCTCCTGCAATGCCTGCATTTTATGGCTCCAACATTTTCCCATTTTCTTATCTTTGGAAACCAAGCAGTAGGTGGCAACTCTACCCTGGTGACAAATGACAAACATTCAGCTCTAAAATTACTTCTTAGACTGTGACCAGAGGTCATATTGTCTCTCATTTGCCAGTCCTAATGATAGCCTCCAGAGATCTATCTACCACGTTAACAAATACCTCACAGTATGGAGCACAAGAGGTGTAATCCTCATTTGTGATAATATAATGTTTGTTCTGTAATTTATCAAATCTAATGTGAACATAAAGACTGCATTTTGTCGTTGCTAGTTGTTTTTCTTCTTTATCTTTTTTTTTTTTTTTTATTTAAAAAATATTTTACTGGGAGATGATGAGCTGTTAATATACATTTTTTTTTACTCTGTTCATTTTGACAGTACTTTTTGCCTCTAAGCAAATAACCAGCGTTAAAGGATGATTAAACTGGGTAATGGAATGAGTCCCTTAGTGGCATCTTATTGAGAGGAGCTGGAGGGCATGACCAAGTGTTTAACACTTCCACATTCACAGAGCAGTAGATGACTCTGCTTGTATTATAATCCATCTCCCTGACATTACTATATCTTGTTAACAACTAGTTATAATAAAAGTAAAATAAAAATGGCATATTAAAAAAGTAATTTAAGCATGACATAACCTAAGCCTAAAGTAGCACAGAAAATATCTTGCAAGTCAGTTTGTTTTGTATGTTTCATTAATATTAACCTATATAAGCTAGCAGATGGCAGTAACGTACTGCAGAAAATTATTAAATACGGTAGATTTCCTAGGTCACAAACAGGACCAAACTCTTTTCAGCATGACATGGTTTGAGAAGACACACATTTTTATAAACAGAGAGTTTTTACATACTGTGACCAGAGCAATACAGTGTTACCATAGTAACACTGTACCACTCTGGAAAGTCGATCATGATTTTCTTTTTTATTACATACTATGTTTGTGATACATACTAAGTTTGCAGTGAATTTCACTGCTATAAGCAAATATTTTTACTGAATGACAGTGTGTAGACTATTTATTGTTGTGATTAGCTGTGATTGGCCACAGCTAATCACATGGTAAAAATGGGCTGTGATTGGCACTGTCTGTACCATGTGATCACTGTGACCAATCACAGCTAGCAACACAATTGTATACCATGAATGATATGAAAGGAAACCACTGATTGTTTAGAACTGTTGATTGGTCATAGCGGTCACATGGCACCACCAGTTGGCCGGTACACTGATCAGTCATCCGCTGTGTCCGGTGAACAGAGCAGGTGATCTATGGCACCGGAGCACGGCCCGGTGTGGCTGTTCAAAGCATGTTCTCGGGAGGATATGATGTCCTCTCGAACAATAGGGTTTTTTGTTTGATGTCCTCCCAGAACAATTGTTTTTTTTACAATAACTTGGGTGGGGAGCAGTTAAAGTGCTTGTAAACCCTTACATATACCCAGTAAAGTGACTGGTCATAGGTGATATTCAGAAATTAAACAAATCATCCTACATAAGTTGTACCTGTATATCTGCAGCCCTTTCTTCTCTACATCCTTTCAAAGCTGGCAGAGAAAAGGGGACGGTGAGCTGAAGTTACACTCTGCAGAGCTCAGTTAGGGGAGCTCTGACACCCCCACCCTACAGAAACAGAGCTGAGGCAGTTAAAAAGATGGAGCTCCCTCCCCTGTCACCATTTTTCTTTTGGTGTCAGAAAAACTTGTCAGAATTGATTCATGCTGATAGCAAGGGAATGTGGCAGCACACAAAAGTAACACTTATGCCGCGTACACACGTGCGGACTTTTGCCGGTGGACCTAGTCCAGCGGACAATCCCGCCGGACTTTCCAGCTGGGTCCGCTGGACTTTCCGAGCGTGTGGACTTGCCCACACACGCACGGACTTCTCCAGCGGATAATCCGCCGGCCAAAAGTCCGCGGGACTTTTGAAAATGAACGGACTTGCCCACACACGGAGCAGTCCGTTCATTTCGAACGTAACTTCAGGTTACGTAGCTAGCGTAGGCAGTAGATGCCGCCGCGCTAGCTCCGCAAGCTGGCATGGATTTAAAGGGAATCCCCACGCCGAAAAACGGCGTGGGGGTTCCCCCCAAATCCAAGTCAGACCCTCATCCGAGCACGCAGCCTGGCAGGCCAGGAAAGGGGTGGGGACGAACGAGCGCCCCCCCACCTCCTGAGCCGTACCAGGCCGCATGCCCTCAACATGGGGGGTGCCCTGGGGAAAGGGGGGCCGTGTGGCCCCCCCACCCCAAAGCACCTTGTCCCCATGTTGATGAGGACAAGGGCCTCTTCCCGACAACCCTGGCCGTTGGTTGTCGGGGTCTGCGGGCGGGGGCTTATCGGCATCTGGGAGCACCCTTTAATAAGGGGGCCCCCAGATACCGGCCCCCCACCCTATGTGAATGAGTATGGGGTACGATGTACCCCTACCCATTCACCTAAGGTGTAAAATGTAAAGTAAAAAAAACACCCACACTTTTGAAAAAATAGTTTATTGCACTGCTCCGGGGGTCTTCTTCCGTCTTGGGGGTCTTCTCGCCGGACTCCCCCGCCATTTACCAAGCTCTTTTACCGAGCGGGGGAAGTCCGGCTACCTTCTTCGTCGTCGCCGCCGTCGTCTGGGGGTCTCGATCCGCCTTCGGGGGTCTTCCGGGGGTCTCTTCTGTTCTTGCGGCGGTCGTCGTCTTCCGCGCCGCCGGCGCCGCCTTCTTCTTCTTCTTGTCCTTCTTGTTCTTCTTCTTCTTCCGATGTTGACCCGTCGCTGTCTCTACCCGGAATGCCTGTGCCGCTCTGCGCTCGGACTTATATAGGGACATGGGGGACAGGGTCACATGTTCATGTCACATGGTGACCCCGCCCCCTTGCGATGTCACAGTCCCAGCATCCTCCGGGACTGTGACAACACAAGGGGGCGGGTCACCATGTGACATGTGCATGTGACCCTGTCCCCCATGTCCCTATATAAGTCCAAGCGCAGAGCGGCACAGGCATTCCGGGCAGAGAGAGCGTCGGGTCAACATCGGAAGAAGAAGAAGAACAAGAAGGACAAGAAGAAGAAGAAGGCGGCGCCGGCGGCGCGGAAGACGACGACCGCCGCAAGAACAGAAGAGACCCCCGGAAGACCCCCGAAGGCGGATCGAGACCCCCAGACGACGGCGGCGACGACGAAGAAGGTAGCCGGACTTCCCCCGCTCGGTAAAAGAGCTTGGTAAATGGCGGGGGAGTCCGGCGAGAAGACCTCAAAGATTGTCCCTTCGTGTGTACGCGGAATTAGTGCTCTTAATTGAGACAAGTACACACTACAGCAGGATATGTTTTGTTCATATTTCATGTTTGAGGTTTACAACCACTTTGAGACAAAAATAGAGCGACAATTTTGAAAACAATGCAATATTTTTTGCTTTTTGCTATAATAAATGTCCCCAAAAAATATATAAAAAAACTTTTTTTTTTTCCTCAGTTTAGGCCGATACGTATTCTTCTACATATTTTTGGTAAAAAAAATCGCAATTAGCGATTATTGATTGGTTTGCGCAAAAGTTATAGCGTTTACAAAATAGGGGATAGTTTTATAGCATTTTTATTAATATATTTTTTTTTACTAGTAATGGCGGCGATCAGCGATTTTTATTGTGACTGTGACATTATGGCGGACACATCGGATATTTTTGACACATTTTTGGGACCATTGTCATTTATACAGCAATCAATGCTATTTAAATGCATTGATTCCTGTATAAATGACAGTTGTAGTGAAAGAGTTAACCACTAGGGGGAGGGGTTATGGGCTGTGACGTGTGTGTGTTTTTTTTACATTAGGGGGCGGGGCTGACGTCTGACGTCATTGATCGGCTTTCCCGATGACCGGGAACAGCCGATCAATGACAGTCAGAGTAGGAAGCATGGGGAGAGGTTTGTTCTTCAGCTCTGTGACCCGATCGCGGGACACCAGCCTGCCCGTGCTATTCTGCTCACGTATATATGCAGTGGGCGGTCGGGAAGCGGTTAATGACCAAGCCATTTTTTGTGATACGGCACTGCATCGCTTTAACACAGTTGCGCGGTCGGGTGGCGCTGTACCCAAACAAAATGAATGTCCTTTTTTTCCCACAAATAAAGCTTTATTTTGGTGGTATTTTATCGCCTCTGCAGTTTTTATTTGTTGCGCTATAAACAAAAAAAGAGTGACACTTTTGAAAAAAAAAAAACAACATTTTTTACTTTTTGCTATACTAAATATCCCCCCAAAAAATTGAAAAAAAAGAATTTCTTTATCGGTTTAGGCCAATATGTATTCTTTTACATATCTTTGGTAAAAACACTAGGGGGCAATGTTAAATGTGTTCCCTGGGAGGTTTTTCTAAATGTGGGGGGATGGGACTGAGTGGAGGAGGAGAGAGATCGCTGTTCCTAAGCACTAGTAACAGTAGAGCTCTCTCTCCTTCCCTGTCAGAACGGGGATCTGTCTGTTTACATTGACATATCCCTGTTCTGGCTCTTTGTGGAGCGATCACGGGAGGCCAGCGGACATCACAGCTGCTGGCCACATGCATCAGCTCCGGTGGTGTGCCGTCGACACGCGCACGCCCCCTACCGTTCTTAAATCGTTCGACATACACCTATGGCGATTCGCCCAGGACAGCCAAACTGCCGCAGCTGATCCTTAAGTAGTTAATGCACGCCCATTAACTTGTTTCAATGCTTGTATTTGAATGTGTTAACGTGAGTTGCATTAAGGCAGCCCATTCAAATTAATGGACTGACAAAGCACCAAAATGTTAAAAAAACTGAGATGCACCATTTTTTGGAAAGAAATGAAATGCAGTGCACCACCACACATGGCAGAGCGTTACCATTTCTTTGGTGTATTGAGGTGCCAATGAAAATGAATGGATTTCCAGCTGCTTGCTATAGTGAAAAAGGTTCAGTGTTGGGACCCTTACTCTTTAACATATTTATAAATTATACAAAGTTTGGAATTAAAGGTACTCTTTCAGTTTTTGCAGAAAATGATGCAGTGGAATAAGGTCCTTACAGGATGTCACCATCATACATTCACTATATACTTGGGCATCTATGTGGCAAATGAGGTTTAATATTGATAAATGTTGGGGGGGGTGTGGCCGGATGGTGGTCTGAAAAGACATACATGTGAAGAGCTCCTGCCATCCTGTTACCCATCCTTTCTTTTCTGCACCAGCAAACCCACCTAGCATTCTCCACAGACTCCGGAGATCTCCTGCCTGTCGGTGTAACACCTGAGGCCGTTAATGCAGCTCTCATTACCATTGCAACAGCCCGAGAGACAGTCCGTGGATCTGGTTCCTTCTCGTGGAGCAGCGGCCATCTTGCTACACCCAACTCCGGTGCCTGCACTGACTCCTGGCCTCCCTGACTCCCCTGCACCTGGCTTACTCCTCACATGGTCACCAGACCTGGTGCAGATCGATCATCTGGCAGAGGAATGCAACCTTATCCGGAATGATTTGGATAAAATGTGGGGGCACCTCTCCGAATCCGAAACCCGGATCTCAGAGGTGGAGGATCAAACAGGACAACATACTATCTAGCTCACTGATCTGCAAAACACGATAAAATCTCTGGTGGCAAAATCTGATGATGCAGAAAATCGAATGAGACGTAAGAACATTAGGGTGCTGGGCCTTCCGGAGGGCTCGGAGGGAGATCAACTGGAGATCAAACGGCGGACTTTTTTCAGACTTACTGGGGTTTACTGATATCTCCCCTACATATGTAGCGAAACATGTTTATCGGGTTCCAATGGGTCGACCTTTCCCAAGGACCCCTCCTTGTCCCTCCCTGGTATGTTTCCAAAATTACAGCGATCGGGACATACTCTCATAGACCAGGAAGTACCAGAATCTGCAATATGGTAATGCTCATTTTATGCTGTTTCCCGATTTCTCTCCAGAACTTCAGAAGAAATGTAAAACCTTCACTGATGTTCGCTGCAGACTATGGATCGCAACATTAAATATGGAATACTCTATCCTAGTCACCTGCAAGTTCAGCATGACGGCGCTATAAAACTTTTATATACACCGGCTGAGGCGGAGGCCTGGCTCACTCTGCTGTGTTAAGGTCAAGATGTGCTACTCTACCACGTGAGTCTTGAGGGCCACTCCGTGGCTTGCTGTTTCTCCTGAACTATTGAGGTATGGTTATATTCTATACAGTTATTTTTGCCTGAGAGCTGATTGGAGGAAAGGCACACATGCCCCTCCCTCCACATAGGCAGAGGAATGAAGAAAGTTGCTGAGCTGTGCTGTGACTATACCAGCTCTCTGCTAATCTACCTCTAAGCTCCCTCTCCAGACACAAATTTCCAGCTGCATTTATCTTGTGTGTGTCGGAGAACTTGTCAGAAGTTATCATGCTGATAACAGAGGAACCGATCAGCAGAAAGACACAGGACTTAGAGCTTTGGAGAGAGATAAGTAAACACTACCGATAGATGTGCCCTGGTCAGATTTCATGAATGGGGTTTACATCCACTTTAAGGGGGATCATTATTCACTTTCAGTTCATTACAGAGGACAGGGGGCACTCTATACATCTGGAAGAACAGAGACTTATCCTTCACATATGGAAAGGCGTCTTCACTGTAAGAGGCTGTAGTAGCTCAGTAGATTGTTTTTAAAAAGAGCTGTATGCATTCCTAAATGCACAACATATAACTGAATTTTCATATTTATAGGTAATAGTGCTAGAGATTGTTGAACAAGGGGATATCTGATTGCCTACTGGGATCAAGAACTAATTGTTTTCCCCCACTGGAGAAATTTGGATCATGCTTCATAGGGTTTTATGATTTTCTCAGGGTCTACTTTGAGTATAGGAATGTGAATATTAAGGTTTTTTATTTATTTATTTTATTCTATTGGTTGAACTAGATGGACTTGTGCCTTTTTTCAACCTGACGAACTATGTAACAATGTAAACATGGGCAGTTATGGTATCTGCCTTAGACATTTCCCTTCTTCAAATTTTTAACACACGTTTCTCCTTTTGTATGTATTAAAATAGTTCCAGTTTTTAGATGTTACATCATTTTCAGGAATGGCGCAAGGTCCACAGAAATAGATCAGTTATTGCCATACCATTAGGCAATAGAAACGGGTAAACATATTATATTAATAATACCATTGAATTACTATTAAAGTTTGGTATAGGTATAATAAGGCATAATAAACTTAAAATATAGTAAAAAAAATGCATTATATTTCAGATCTCACATAAGCTATTGCTTTCTTATCTATGTTTTTATATACAAAGTGTAAAGAAACAATTAAAGTTTGGATTTAAAAGACTGATGAGTTCAAGAGCCCTATAGAGAGAAAACTCTATAAAACTCATCCAAGGCTTAATGAGCCATTGCACAATGTATACCCAGGCCTGTCCTCTAAAATACAGATAGCTATCAGTCACATTGATTAGAAAATTAGTATGTAGAAAGGGGACACTGTCAATTGTTTATACAAATGCTTATGTGCTTTTATAGAGTTGCTGGTTTAAATTGTTTAAAGAGAAACTACTGAGAAGTGCCAGTAGGTTATGCTTTCTAAATTATTTTATTCAATTTTCAATTTTCATAGTTCAAATACCTGTTAGTTCATAATACTGACTTGTATGTTTATTCTCCTCCAGACAGTTTATTCTGTCAGACAGTGCAAATATCATATTTTCTAAATGAATGCTTTGAATTTATCTATAAATGGACCCAAGATATGTGTGTCCTGAGCTGGAAATGTTTCACACATCCACTTAAGTGATACACTATAGATATTAGTTGTCTACACACTTACAAGAACATAGGGGGAGTAAGGTCCAATCAGTGTGCTGTTGCCCTTGTGTTGCTTCATATTAACAGATGTAATGTACTGTAAACTGACTTCTTTTTAAGAGCTAGTTAGCTTGTTTTTGGAAATACAATACATTTTTAAAAGAAAGCTTCAACGTTAGTATTGCTGGTGAAACATTCATTTATTTATGTAATGTTTCAATGCTTCCACCCTTTTATTAAACAAGACCTGTGTATTTACATGGTCAAGGAACTCAAGAAAATCATTGTACAGAGGACGTGTGTAGCACATCCAGTCTCTCTGCCCTGTTTCTGGGACCCCTTCTGTATTCAGTAATTGCCGGCTTTGATTACTCAAAGCCAGGATCACTGTATACTCAGAGAAGGGGTCCGCAGCTTCAGTTGTCAAAAAAGCAGTCTGACTCAGTGACTATAGGTAGCACTTGCTTAGACACCAACATAGAAAGATACAATGTAATATAATGTTATTTTTGCATCTTTCTGTTTGTTCATCTGTAGATCAAAGAGATGAACTTAGATCTGCAAATGATGTCCGCTAAAGTGACCTGACAAATAAGAAAACATTTTTTGTTGTTTTGTTTTTTTTTAATGTTCCTCTGTTTAATCCCTATTAACCCTTTGTTTACTCTAATCAGCTTCTAACTATTATTTTCCTACTGAATTTTGTTTGTTTTTATTTTAATATATAACTATATATTGCTATTAATATATACACTTTTTTCTTTTGTTTTGTTTGGTAATATTTTTACACATTTAACATAAATTTAAACAATTCCCATTTAAGAAAAGCAAAAACAAACAAAAAAAACTTTTTTTAATTGTAAATTTGCAATTTACAAATTTGTAAATTTGCAATTTACAAATTTGTAAATTTGCAATTTACAAATTTGTAAATTTGCAATTTACAAATTTGTAAATTTGCAATTTACAAATTTGTAAATTTGCAATTCTTTGTACCAGAATCATAATTTTAATGTAATCATACAAACAGGACAAATTACAGAATAAAATGTGCCTTTTTTATAAGTTGGAACACTATTTTTTTTTTCAAACTAACACTGCTCAAAGAAAAAAAGTGTGTTTTGTTTCGTTTTGTTGCTTTTTATTGTCTAAGGATTGCCAAAAAAATAAAAATAATAATAATTGTTGCAAGACAATATCATTGTCCTTAAAAAAACTATATATGTATTTTCTTGTGATCTTAGGTCATGCCAAAGGTATTGCCGAATAGCAGAAAGGTAGAAATTGCTCTGATCCATAGGGGGTGAACACGCCTGAGAAGCAAAGTAGTTAACATGCTACTGCTGTTGAACACAGTATGGTTCATGCTTGTGTCATGAACTATCTAAAACCTAGTTCACCACCAGTTTTTTTTTTCATTCAACCCAAAAAAAACTAACAGCTCCAGTCGGAGCAGCTATACTAACAATCCAATGTTAGTAGAGTGATCTCCCCTCCTGTTCTATTTTGTTCTGACAAGGGGGTGGCTGAGAGCACTGATCAGGCTGGGAGTGCTGATCCAGTGTTTGTCGGCTGCTGGTCTTCCTGCATGTTCAGCCTACAGAAGCTGGCCGAACGGAATGGCTGCCATACAATGTTGGCCATTTTTTTAATGAACTGGCCAATGCCTCTCGCCTTTCGGCCCGTGTGTACTAGGCTTAAGACCTCTTGGAGTAACTACAACAGGAAGGTGTGAATGTTTTATGACCATGATCATCTGGTAGCATATGTCAAAGCTTATTCTATACTTTGTTAGTTGTTTATCTACTGTATAATGTGACATCCCAAATTTGGCATTATGTTCAAGTTAAGCCGGCCATACATGGATCATTGGTGGGTTCATCAGGGACCGACTGAGATTCGATCCATCTTTGGGCAGGCTGATTGCACCCAAGTCAATCCATCAATAATTTGGGTACAACCAGCTGTCAGGGCTGGGCTTTTAGCAGCTCTCTTCTCAGTGCTCAAGGTTGCTCAGCTGTTATGTAATTACCAGCCACTCATTGTTGTCACAGTGACTGACCTGGTTACCATTACCTGCCTCATTAGTCCAGCCTACAACCAGCCCCTTTTTATTATTTCACCTGCTTTGCTCATTCCCTTCATGCCTTCACCTGGTCAACATATCCAGTGTGTCTCTGCTGTGTTCCTGTTATGACTTTGCCTGGCTCACGTTTCTTCTGGTTCCTGATCTTTGGCTTCTCACAACACTGATTCCTGGCTTCCTGATCCCGAATTGTCTAATTACCCGTTTTGGCTTCCTAACCCTGGCTTCTGTTTTTGACTATGTTCTTGATCTGTATTATTTTTACTTTTACATTAAAGGTGTGATTTTTACTGCATTTTCTGTCTCTGTCTGGTTCATGGTCCCTGACAGCAGGCTGTCGGATTTTTTACATTTGATTACTATTACTATAGCCAATAGCAGTATTCATTGTGTTCTGCCAGCCGGGAAGCCCCCCCCCCCACACCGACAGAACACAATAGCTCCATGGGAGGCATTCCCCCATAAACACTTAATTTGTTGAAGTGGGGATGGAGTGATTTTCTTTCCCTCCACCCATGGTGGAAGATAAGAAAACCAAATCGTCTATAGCCTGTTTTAGTTTCAAAATTTTCAAAATTCTCTGTACTCTGTAAATACTCTGTAAGTCTGTAAATACAATATTTGACCAATTATGTATTTGTTTCACTGTATACATGCCCCTGTTACAAAAGGTGTAGCTAGAATTATTTCAAATAAACAAGAGTGTTCAACGTGTGTCAACATTTTTCTCTATTTCATTGTATGAGAAGTGTTATTTGGCTGAATTCCACAACAGATTTGGTGGAAAATGCAGGCATTTAGCATCACCTCCTGACCTGAACATAAAGACTTGGAGGACAGATAAAGGTGCATCAAAGGTCAGAATTTTACCTCTCCTTACCAAGTCTTTCTGGGACCTGATCAGTAAGGTGTGATGAGAGACTCGATCTCTTTCTCAAATGTTTGTATTCTTTGTTTTCCATAATGTTCATTTTCACTGAGTGTGCAAGAATCCTGTTAACAGAAAACTTACAATTCTTATTATGGAATTGATAAATATGGGAAACATTATCTCCATCTGACCACTCTGGAAAGAGGCAATTCTCCTTGTGATTAAGAGTCTTTTAGGAAGGCTTCTGTGCCCCTCTCAAGTTCTCAAGGATAGGCCTGTGGACATAATGACACAAAAATATGACCCCTGAGTCTCAGGATTTTTGCCTGCATGGCATGATAAATCAGTAGGATGTTTGTGGGAAATTCACTCATGCGGTGTACACACGCTCGGACTTTCCAGCGGGATTGTCCGCCGGACCTAGTCCAGAGGACAAACTGCCGCACTTTCCAGTGGAGGTCCGCCGGACTTTCCGAGTGTGTGGACTTGCCCACACACGCTCGGACTTTTCCGGTGGACAATCCGTGGGAAAAAGTCCGGCGGGACTTTTGAAATGAACAGACTTGCCGACACACGATCGGAAAGTCTGTTCATTTAGAACGTAAATGCCGTCACGCTAGCCCCGTCACCTGGTATGGATTTAAAGGGGAATCCCTACACCAAAAAAACAGCGTGGGGGTCCCCCCCAAATCCATCTCAGACCCTTATCCGAGCACGCAGCCCGGCCGGCCAGGAAAGGGGGTGGGGACGAGCGAGCACCCCCCCTCCTGAGCCGTACCAGGCCGCGTGCCCTCAACATGGGTAGTGCCTTGGGGAAAGGGGGGTCATGCGCCCCCCCACCCCAAAGCACCTTGTCCCCATGTTGATGAGGACAAGGGCCTCTTCCCGACAACCCTTACCATTGGTTGTCGGGGTCTGCGGGTGGGGGGCTTATCGGAATCCGGGAGCCCCCTTTAATAAGGGGGCCCCCAGATACCAGCCCCCCACCTTATGTGAATGAGTATGGGGTACGATGTACCCCTACCCATTCACCTAAGGTGTAAAAGTGTAAATAAAAAAAACACACAATTTTTAAAAATATTTTATTGCACTGCTCCCGGGGTCTTCTTCCGTCTTGGGGGTCTTCTCGCCGGACTCTTCCGCTGTCTTCTGCTCTTTTACCTAGCTCTTTCACGAGCAGAGGAGCCCGGCTTTCTTCTTCGTCGTCGCCGCCATCGTCGTCTGGGGGTCTCGTTCCGTCTTCGGTGGTCTTCCGGGGTCTCTTCTGTTCTTGCCGCTGTCGCCGCCTTCTGCGCCGTCTTCTGCGCCGTCTTCTTCTTCCTCTTCTTCTTTTTCTTCTGATGTTGACTCGTCGCTCTCTCTGGTCGGAATGGCTGAGACACGCGGGGTTGTGACTTATATAGGGACAATGGGGCGGGGTCACATACTCATTTCACATGGTGACCCCGCCCCCATTTGATGTCACAGTCCCAGCATCCTCCGGGACTGTGACATCATATGGGGCGGGGTCACCATCGCTCGTCCCCACCCCTTTCCTGGCCGGCCGCGCTGCGTGCTCGGAAAAGGGTCTGAGATGGATTTGGGGGGGACGCCCACGCCGTTTTTTCGGCGTAGGGATTCCCTTTAAATCCATGCCAGGTGACGGGGCTAGCGCGGCGGCATTCACTGCCTTCGCTAGTCCCGTCTACCTGCAGTCACGTTCTAAATGAACGGACTTTCCGATCTTGTGTCGGCAAGTGCGTTCATTTCAAAAGTCCCGAGGACTAGCACACAGACCGCGGGATTGTCGGCCGGACTCGCGAGTCCATCGGACAATTTTAAGTCTGAACTTAAAACTTAGTCCACCGGACTTTTGGCAAGAAAAATCCCGTGGGAAAGTCCACTCGTGTGTACGCGGCCTTAGAGGAAACATTCAGTCCTCAATTATGCCATTCCTTTGTACACTCCTTTTGGTTCCAGCGAGTCTCAGGCATTGATTTAATGAATAAAATAATCTGGACCTGGTGTGCTGGTGGTGAAGAGGTGATGCAATACCTCTGTACTGCCTATCAAATGCTCTCTGAAGATGGCTCTTCAGAGTGCATTGCACATGTAAACAAGTCTTCGGGTGACACAATGACTGCTGTGGCAGTGTTTAGGAACACTGTGACTGCTGTGGCGATGATCAGGGATATTGTTACTGATGTGGCAGTGATCAGAGAGACTCTAACTTTTATGGCAGTGATCAAGTACATTGTGACTGCTGTGGCAGTGATTAGGCACACTGTAACTGGTGTGGCAGTGATCAATGACAATATTATTGGTGTGATGGTGATCAGGAACACAGTATCTGGTGTGGTGTTGATTAGGGTCACTGTGATTGAGTGGCAGTGATTTACAATTTTTTTTTACATACTGTCACCAGAGTAGTGCAGTGTCACCATAGTGACACTGTACTATTCTGGGAAGGTGATCGGGATTTTTTTTTGCACTGTGATTGCTTGTTACAGTGATGATCACTGTAAAGGCAATCTTTTTAACTGTCACAAATGGCTTTCATTTATGACTCATTGTTTACTATTGTGATTGCCATGATTGGCTACAGTTATCACATGGTATGTGAACACTGTGATTTACCCTGTACCATGTTATCATTGCACCCAATCACAGATATCACAATAGTGAGCAATGTTGTCATGAATGAAAGCCATTCATGACAGTTGTTTACTTGTAAGTGTCAGGAAGGGCATGTCAGTAGACAACATGGCTCATGTGGACAAACGTTGTGCTGTGCCTCTTCACAGGCTAATTCATGCTTCCTCTCATGAATTTAGAAATTTGACGAATACATATGTGCATGTGTGCAGGCGTGCTCATGTGCACTTGTGATAGTTGCTGCCACCAAAATAGTACCAAATGCTATTTAAACTGTGTCAGTGCTCAAGATCAGTGCTGCTTTGTCTTCAGCCCTTCCTGTATTCTGTGACCCTGTGATTCTGCATCCTGATTCCAGTTTCTGACCCGGCTTGTCTGACTACTCTCTGAACTCTGCCTGCACTGACCACGGCTTGTCCTCTGACCTCTACTTCTGTCTGCTCCATTGGCTCCTGCTTCACTGATCAGTTCTAGACCTGGCTGGTTCCTGACCACGCTCCTGCCTGTGTCCTGTACCCGATCCATTCCATCTGTGTATCACCCAGCCTGCCTGACTCTGCTATTCTGCCTGCTATCACCTGTAACCACCCTACTGTTCCGATTCACCTACAGTCTACTAAAAGCAACCATCTCATCTTCCCGCTGCCGCCAGTACCAGCCTGCCTCAGTCTTATTCCTACCAGCTGTCTACCAGTTTGCCTGCTTACTGGAGCCTTCTGACGACTTCTCAAAATTTAGACTTAGGACTGCAGATAATACCAGGGTGCCGTAATGTAGTTCTGCAGCTTACGTATGTATTTGCAAATGTGTGCAAACTTAACCCCTCTTTTTAACGCATAGACAGGATAATTTGGTTGGTTGCAGACTGAGCGGTAAGTTGAGCTGGGACATTTCTTTGGTTTTGTTTGACATGCGTCACCCTTCCATCTGCTCCTCACTGCAAAGGCCAATCATAGGTCTGGGCAGTGGCCATTTGTTTGTCCTTCTGATGACTTCACCTGCCTAGCATGGACACCTGCACTGCTGCTAACAAGATTTACAGGCACTTGTGACACTATACTCCTGCACCTCCTGTTTAGACTATAAGGGGCTACAAGTAAGAGGTGTAAGGTAGGCCTTCCTCATAATATCAGGCTCTGCTACCAGGTACGTGATAGTGAGCATGTGATCGCTGTGATTGGTCACAGTGATCACATGGTACCTAGGCCAATCAAAGTGACCCAGTACTTTGATCAGGCATCTGCTGTGTCCAGTGCCGGTATACCTAGCACAGCCAGCACCTTAGAATTCTAAATGGAGCATGTAAACACAATACCACAAAGGACAGAAATGTATTCTCAGGAATAGGGTAAATCTATGTTAGATTTTCTTAGGTGGCAATGAAGGGGGCAGGTTTTTTTTTTGGGGGGGGGGGGGGGTCAAAAGTGCAATTGCCTTTTCAAATGAACACATATTGCAGGTGACTTTAAAATCTGCTCCTCCTCAAAGTTTGAGCTAAGTACCCTGTACTACAAATGCCATTGCTTTCGGCATGTTGCAAATCAATACTGTCTTTAGCACATATGCAGTAAAATTGTGTAATATTCACAACTCCAGCATTGTTTGTGAATACAACATAGTACTTAGCAAGTCACTATATTTAAAAATGTAACACTATAAAAACATTTTGTTATGCTTGCTTTTGGCTAGAACTCTGGAATAGAGCTGAGCATCGTAGATATTGTAATGTAAGCTTGTGTAAAGGCAGTTAGAGTGAAAGCAGTTTAAAGCTCATATATTGCATTTGTACTTTGGTTACAAACTCATGAATTCAAGCTTATCTATTCATCTTCTGCATTTCATACAATGTAACTTTATTGCTAGGACTGGAAACAAAAGCAGGACTGGTGAAGTATTATATGTGTCAGCTCTAAATGGACATAAATGAATAGGAGGAATTAATGGTAATCTGAATACAATAGGGAAATTCATGCGGTATAGTGCTGAAGAAGAAATAGTAATGCCATGTTTTGTTCCTTAGAGGAAAATGAAAACTCCTAAAATCTAATCAAGAGACTCCGATTCCCATTAAAATGAAATATTCCTAAATACTAATGATTTAGCAGAATAACTTTTTAAAGATTTTATGTAACTTTGGATCAGAGCACTTAGCAGCAAATGACTGTATTCATTCACATAAGCTGCAGCTGGTAGAATTTAATAAGATATACGAAAATAATCCTCACCAGAAATACAAAAAGATAATTACAATCCATGAAGAAAAAATATTTTATTTTTCATGATTATTGAAAAAAAATGCAACTAAATTTGACTTAAACATTAGGGGGTTGTCATAAAAAAGTTTAAATCATACATCCAATAAACTTATAATAATGTTGTTAATCTCCTTTTTGGATATCTACTCAAGTAATGTAAATACTGTTTAAAACATACACAATATATGTGTAATGAGTGCAATATATATATTGTGTACGTTTTAAATTTCAATCACGTGTGGGAGCACTATTTTATGGGTTTGCAGCTATTTCATTTGGCCATCTTACTACAATATCGGTTCCTCTGATTTTAATTCCATACTAGCGCTTGAGTCCCTATACTTTTAATGTAAATACTGTACCTAAGATATATACACAAGCCATATACAGTACATGCACAAACGGAAAGATTGCTGTTAAAACTAATGGTCAGGGTCTCTTTAAGTATTTAGGTTCAGTACACTATTAAACAATTGGGTCTGGAAACTACATCTAGCTTACTATCAACTAGTAATAATGTTTCTATGTGCTACTTGTTACTGCAGGCTGACACATTCCATCAGCTTAAAGTATATGTAAAGCCTCACCTTGTAAAACAGTTTAAAATAGGAATGTAAGGCAAAACATTTGTGTATAAATATGAAAAAAAACATTATAAATACCTTTTTTCCCTTTTATATGAGTGTTCACATTCCCTCTGTTTTAAGCTCTGCCTAAGAGCTGGGGGGAAGAGAAACAGTATCACACTGGTCTTACCAGTAAATGGCTGTATGTGGGGGGTGGGGGGGGGGGTTAAGGGTGTCAGGACAAGTCTGATATTTGGTGGAGAGCAGGCTCATTTCCCAGCACAGCTAAAGAACCAAGCACGCTGAGCTCTTCTGCTTAGTGTGGTCAGTTTTTAAAATGAAAGCAGAGGGACTGGTAAGAACACCAGTGATTTCACACAAAGGAAGCAATACAAATAGAACAGGATACTGGGTCCTCGTGTATATAGTAGGGAATATAACCAGAAGATATTCATAGTGTAATACTGTTTATTTAATTAAAAACTCGCTCTCACAGCCAATTAAAAATGTACAAGATTTTCCTCTTGTATCTGAGCATATGCTAATGCCATCCTGGAATTCAAAGAGCTGTGGTTTGCATTCCAATCTGCAGATATGACGTCACCGGAAAACACCCATCTTATGCATTTCGCTCCGCCCACTAATACACCTTGACCTTGGAGTTCATCCTGTGTCTCTTTGTCTAGAATTATTCTTCAGTTCAATTGTTAGCCCATTTTCCACATTCAGGAAGGTTAATTATACTCCCAGTGACTTTAAACTTCTTAATAACATTTGCACTTGTTGTCACAGGAACAGCAAGCTACTTGAAGATGCTCTTATAGTCTTTACCTTTGACATACTGGTCTACATTTTTCTTTCTTTTCTTTTCTTGCAAACTAATTACAAGCTTGAAGACATGTGTGGTACTAATTACATAAAGCAGTTTGAAATATTACTTTGAGACAGTTATTTATAATCTTTTCCGGTGATACCAATAAATCTGCCCAGGCCCTTTTAGAACACCTTTCATCAATTTCAGGCACAATGAAGCATTGTTTCATTGAGATGTAAGGGTAACAAAAAAAATGGTCCATGGCTCTAAGTTCATGCACGCTATATAATGTGCAAGTGTAACACTTACAGGTATTCATTACCTCTCACAGAGATTACAGTACTACCCTTCACAATGTTTTTATCTGCTTCTTTTATCCAAAAAGATGAATCAGCCTTGTTCTGTTGTTATCCAGGGTCGGCATCTACCTCCAGGACTTAGCTGCTAGCTCAAAGATGACATAATCATGTAACTCTTTATGAATATTCTGAGCTGTGTTTATAAATTCCTCCCACAGATCATTCCAGGTTGCATCCTCTCACCCTGTGGCTTGCTACTAAGTTACACTGTTGCCTTCTGGAGGAGGTGAGACTGAAGAAATACTTCCTTTGCACAGAGCAGCCCTGATTCTCCTCTTCTGAGGTCCCCTGCCAGTGCTCCTGACTTCTCACCCCTTCCAAGTGCCCCTATAGCAAGCCACTTGATATGGGGGCACTCATGCAGGCTCAACCCTGAGCTGGGCACTCTGTGTCCATTGACACACACAGCATGGCTTGGCCCCACCTCCATTCCCTCCTTACAGGCTGTTACTGACAGAAGCAGAAGCAAATGGCTCCCACTGCTGCCTCCATGTCCAGTGAGGGAAGAGAGAGGAGACCACTGCTCTCAGGCACAGTACTGCATCGAGATCAAGTTCAGGTAAGTATTTAGGGGGCCTGGGGGGGGGGCAGCTGAACACAGAATGTGTTTTACTGCATAATGCAGAAAATTCCTTTACAACTACTTTAATAAAAAGTAATAAAATATAAAGTTTTTTTGTTAAAATAAGTTGTATGCTGTGACCATTGATCTCCTTTGGGGTTTTTACTGTGATTCTTCAAGCAATCATTCTGAGTAAATGAGGGATAAATATGAACTTTACTTGAAGTAATGTTTTACAGAGACATTTAGAAAAAGACTAATTTAGAAAACATAAAAACATACATAGCAGAACAGCCGTGTAATAAAAATACTATAAAATACTAGCATATACTGTACATGATAACATTAAAAAGGCAATACATTTAATTTCTTTGTTAAGTGTTATTGCAAGGATATGTTGTGTTAATCTGTGAATTTTAAGGTCCACACTAACCTGGTACACCTGGAGGTGTTTTCAAATACTTTCCATTGAAATGCTGTATTACCACTTCACATTTTTCAGTAGACTCCATTCTGTGTTAAAAAAAAAAACAACAATCAATTAAATTGCTTTATTTAGCTCTATATTTTAATGTGCTACTATATTTTAAAGTCAAAATGATCTATCTATCTATCTATCTATCTATCTATCTATCTATCTATCTATCTATCTATCTATCTATCTATATCCATCCATCTATCTATCTTCATATACATAGTCCATTCTATTTCTATCATCATATACATAGCCCATTTTATTTTTGTATTCTATATACAGTATAGTCTTTAAACTTATAATAGGATAACAGTGTAATAACAAAAGGGCAAAACAGATCAGTAGTGTTGTGTTTGTCATACCATTTGAAATGTAAGTATAACAAAAGGTTCACAATAAGTATAAAACACAGAAATTGATATCTTCAAAGATGTAAATAAGAGTATAGATGTGTGTAGAGGAGATACACAAAATGGTAATTGTTGTTTGAGTGTGATATCTTATTCTAAGGCTTTGTGTAGATGAGTACTTGCTGTGTGCCCAGGGCTTGGCTGCTGCTGGCTCCATTTGAAGCAAATAAAGAGACGTTTTTCTCAAGCTTGCAAGGGCAGCACACCCACCATGTACAGGATTTCTGCTGGAGGCTAAAGCAAGCCAGCTATATACTTTATTATGGTGTCCTCTTCTCTTGAGTGAAAAAAACTAACTAAATCTGGTTCACTCTCATTTTAACCATTACCTTTGATGTTGACCACAAGAAGTCGACCTTCTTGTGGAACTACTCCCTGAATACCCTTATTTTCTTTAAAGCTTAGAAGCATGATGCCATGCTGACACGATGATGTAATGGTAAATCAATAGGTTAATTTGCTAAAGGAGTAAATCATTTTCCCTTTTTTAAATGTTAACATTTTTTGATTGGGTATTTGTAGCTTCACCCTATTCACTAAATTAGGTCAATGTGAACTCTGCAAAGTGAACATTTTCTACTCCTGCCCCAATAAATAGATATTGCCTGATGTGTGCAATGATCCAAAAAAAATCAAATGCACTGCTAAAATACAAAAGGTGCCCACTCTTCTCCCTTTCTTTTGCACATTTTCTTTGTATGGAAAGTCTGTTAAGAGGTGGGAGGTTTATTCGTAGTCTTCATTAAAACCTTTTTCATTGTTCAGTATGAAGCAGTACTTATAAGTGACATTAAACTCTCAATTTTGTAAGCCCTTTCAACAGTTAATGTAATCATTTATTGCTTGCCTATGTTCCATTTTAAGCTGGTGCTATGACTGCTACCCCAGGTTTCCTGTTTCAGAGTGACTCCTTTCTTTTGCAGAGTCTCTCTACACTATTGCGTCTCCCTACTGTATCAATAGAAACACACAGCCCCATAGCTCCTCCCTCCTCCTTAGCCTACCTCCTTTCTCCAAGATAACTAACTGTCCCAGATTGCACTGTCCACGTTTAACTCTTTCTTGTGAAAACTGGAAGTTTGGGGTGCATCAATGAGAGCAGGAGTCAGCAGCATTGGAAGTTGCAAGTTGCAAACTGTTGGGGTAAGAATGTTAGCAATAGTTTGCTGGGGAATGTCTATTTTTATTGTGCTCCTTTTCTTTTCTTCTGCTCATTTTCTTAGTACGGAAAGTTTGTTAAGAGGTAGGAGGTTTATCTGTAGTCTCCAAACGTTTTTCATCCTGCAGTATAAAGCAGGAGGAATGCATTCCATCCAAAAATATGGCATTCAATAGGGCTGTGTCATTTGGGGTCACATGTATAGGACCCACAACCAGCACTGCCATTCCATGATATTCCACATGATTTCATATTCGCAGTGACCAATGCATTATAGCATGTCCCACTGGAGAAGAGGGTCTATCTGAAAAATGGAATAGCATTCCAAACAAAAATCACTGTGGTAGTGAGAATTGGATAAGACAGTACTTTTAAAATGTACACATAATACTTGTTCTGAATTTTCCTATATGGAATGAGAAGTCAGCGCTGAGTAGTAAATTCTATGTCCTGCTAGTTACCAGGTCACATGGCACTTGCTATCTACCATTCAAAGCATACTGTACTGACGGTACATTTATATAGAGAAACATATCAAGGGATGATGAAAGGGATAAATATGAGTCAGGAAATAATTCAATAAAACTTCTGCTCCTTCAGGAAAAGTAACATGAACAAAAGTGCAAATAACATTTTACCAATGTTCTTGTTTGCATTTCTCCTATTACTTTGCTAAACCAATCTGCAAAAAAATTTAGCCTGTCTTCTCCAAACTTCACACTGCAGTTTTTCATTTTGTTTTTTTGAAATCATACACTAAGTGACTGTCTTGAACTACTCTTTGGAGACTGTCTCCAAAAGTTTAAATGGAATGAAGATCTGCTGTTTGTAGCTGCAGGCGCTTGGTGTCAAACAGTGTTATGCTGCATCAAATAGTGGTGACAATTTCATTTTAATACACTGAGCGCATTTTAACAAGTGAAGGCAGTCCCAGAAAAGAATACAATATGGGAGCTGCCAAGAGTAAAAAAAACCTCAATAAGTCTGTGTCCTTTGATGGCAGAAAAAAGAAATAGACCAGTGAGCCAAAAGTAAAAAATTCACCTTTACTCAAAAAAAGATTATTGGAAAGAAAATGTCCATTTACTTTCTGGGTAACGATCTTAATTCTTCTGCTACTCTCCTTGTGGCTGTGAACTCATTTTATCTGAAAATCCTGAGGTACAACCAGTATGCTACTATGTCTACTCTAGTCTATTTTCAGTAATAAAAACACTATTTCCAAAAAAAGTTATGCAAACTAAAATAAAAAGTAATTAAAAACTATACATTTTATCAAGTAGAATGGTGACTACAAGTATTAGACTATTTCATATTGCCTATAATACCGATCTGTTCACGTTGATGTTTGGAATGAAATACATTTTTCAACAGAAAATTGTTTTAAACTTTTTCCTGCAGAGTTTATGGCAATTTGTAACCAAAAGGTTGGCTTAAAGCCTGACTGGCATTTTTTTTGCCATGGTCCCTAACTTGCCCCCCTCCCCTGTACTTTTCCACTACAAGATGTCATTAGCCTTCTGTTAAATAGCATTATTCTTAGATTGATCTGATGCTGCATCTGTCACCCTGCTGGCTCTGAAGTGAGAACTGAGCGATCAAACACTGCTGCTCTGAGCAGAGAGACCGGACTATATGTAATATTGGCTGTTTAGCTTGCCTAATACCCTTTTTTTTAAAGGTGCCAACAGTGACAGCAATTTAAACTGTGTCAATAAAAAATCCCCAAAGGTCTTCCAAAATACATAGACTGTGTAAGGTCCCCAGGAAATCCATACCAGACTGTATCAAACCAATCTGAGCCTGTGGCCTGGCTGGCCAGAAAAGGGGGTGGTGAGCATATACCCCCCCTTCTCAAACATACCATGCATCATGCCCTCAACATGGGGGGTGTCTCATCTAAACAGCATACTGAAGTGTGCAATGTTGAGGCCCCACATACCAACAGATGTGTGTTAAGCTTTGAAGAGTGGCCTCAGCCCCGTTTCCTCTTGAGACTATGCCCCTGCTGCTTTTTTTCCACCCCCGGGTCTTACTCATAGATGCCTCTAAGGTTAAGCCATAAAGGTGGGATGAAATGCATCAGCGGAGTGGTCTTAGCAGTTCACAGTTTAACACACATTGAGCTGTTGGTGTGCGGTGCCTTCACTTACTTTTGTAGGATGAACATTATCAACGAGAGAAGCTGAAAAGGAAATCTTAAGTCCTACATTTGTAACCAGAAAAGAAGATTACAATCTCTTAATGGGGACATGTATCCCAATGAAACTGCAATGGAATGTCCCCTCAATTTAAGCAGATTTCCTCTTGCATTCTATTATGTCTGAAAGTTAGCAGAAATCTCATCTATTAAGGGCACAACCATAAATGGAAACCCAAAAGGACCACCTTTTGGGTTTGGAAACATTTCCAACTCTCAACCAATACTAAAAAAAAAGAAAGTTTAGACTAATGCTCTATTATTTCATTTGAAAGTCATTATTATTTTTTAGATAAACATTTGGAAAGATACCATTTGTTTCCGCAGGTTGGTTTGATTTTCTGGCATTCCTATGCAAGTTATATCAACATTCATGTCAGGCAATTACAGCTGTATATTAAACAAGTTCTTGATTTCCTTCTGTTAGATTTTTTTCTTAATTCAGACCTGAATTTACATTACAACTCTGAACATAGAGCTTTCAAGCACAGCAAGAAATTCCTTTATTGGAGCTATGATTGCTAGTTCTGCCTTATGATTTTATGCTAGGGATGCAGCAAATATCTTATCTAGCTGCACAGAGCAACTTAAGGTTTCCAGCAATGCTTATTTCTAAATCTGTAGCTGTCTCTTATATTTAGTACTTGGTTAATCTAGAATGTTCTTCAGATACAGCGTGTGTTTTTTTTTTCCTAAAAGTTAGTATGAAATAGCAATCTTTAAAAGATTAGCCCACTAAAAATGAATAGCTTACCGTAGTTTTTGAGTTCCATATTCTGACACAGTCACTAACTTATTTTGGATAGATTTTACTTGTAATTGGGCAGGTTAGAAAATATTGTCCAATGGTAACTGTCTTCCCTGAGATAAGCCAGTATTAGTGGTTTCTAATGGATTAAAAAAAACGCCTCCCTTCCAGATATGCTTAAATAAAAATGTTCATATACTGTCATGTACCCGGGTCGTTTTGAACCTGGATCCCTCCGATTCTGTTCTTGCAGCTCTATTCACTCTCTCATGGTAAGATATGAGTCTATGTAGCATATACTCTGCTTAGTGCTTCTGCCTCTTGGACTCTTTAGATCCACCTGTCTTCCAGCTGCAGTCACTCTACAATCAGCTCAGCCTTTAACTGCTTCAGGGACCGCCCACCATACAAATACTGTGGCAGGGCAGCCTCGCTGTGCAAAATCACGTACTTGTATGTGATTTCGTGCACGCGGTGTAAGGGGCGCCACTCTCACTGTGATTGGCGATGGCCACCGCGACCCGCGGATTGTTCTGTGAAGAGACAGATCAGCGGTGTGCCTATGTAAACAATGCAAAATGCTGATCTGCCAGGGAGCAAAGGAGAGATCTGAAACTGAAACACGATCTCTCTTTTCCTCCAGTCTTTCCCTCTCACACACTGTTAAAAAACACCTCAATAGGACAAACTTAGCCACTTGATCGCCCTGGTGTTAACTCCTTCCCTGCTAGTGTCATCTATACTGTGAAAGTGCATTTTCTTAGCACTGATCACAGTATTGGCATCACTGGTCCCCAAAAAGTGTCAGTTAGTATCCAATTTGTCTGCCATAATGTCGCAGTCCCACTAAAAATTGCTGATCACCGCCATTACTAGTAAAAACAATTTTTAAAAAAAAGTCCCTAAATATATCCCATAGTTTGTAGATGCTATAACTTTTGTGCAAACCAATCAATATAGGCTTATTGGGATTTTTTTTACCAAAAATATGTAGAAGAATACATATCGGCCTAAACTGAGGATAACATTTATTTTTTTATATATATTTTTGGGGGATATTTATTATAGCAAAAAGTAAAAAATAATGCGTTTTTCAAAATTGTCGCTCTTTTTTTGTTTATAGCGCAAAAAATTAAAACCACAAAGGTGATCAAATACCACCAAAAGAAAGCTTTTTGTTGAGAAAAAAGGACATCAATTTTGTTTGGGTGCAACGTCGCACGACCGCACAATTGTCAGTTAAAGCGGCGCAGTGCCGAATTGCAAAAAGTGCTTTGGTCAGGAAGGGGATAAAATCTTCCGGGGCTGAAGCGGTTAAAACAAGAGGAGGCAGCTACTGTTTTATCTGTAAAGGGTTTTAAATGCAGTGTAACTGACCCCAATGACAATTCTTCTCAGTCTGCTGGTCACACAAGCTGTAAAATCTCTGCATAGGATGAAGCTGAGAGCACAACTATCACATTTTGGTGAAAACAGGGGAGTTGGAGACCGCCGCTTTTACAGGAAGGACTCTAAAACCAACAGTGTGACACTATCTTTATCTACTTTATTTATCACAGTTTTCAATTAAGAATAGGGTTTTGTAAAGCCCCTGGTGTGTGAGAATGGAGCCACTGAGCCGCAAAAACTTGATGAAAATAATAGATATGGAATGTTTAGTACCCTCTTAACCTTGCCTCTTGCCATATGCAACCTAATTGGTCATGTTTGTCTGAAGCAAAGCTAAAGGACTTTTGATATGGCCAAATCATGAACCTATCCTTTGATGTCTCTGGCTATCTTTATGTGCCACCAAATGTTTCAGTTTACTGGAATTAATCCCAAAAAATTCCACATTTTGAAGCAAACAAAAAGTGTATTTAACACCATAATATATTTTTTGTTTTGTTTAGAATATGGTAGAATACTAAACAATTTTTAACGCAACTAATCATTTTGTTGCCATACATCTCCTTTATTTCTATTGCGGTGACAGTTTCAAATTATGTATTTTCTCTGTTTTTAAGACAATAGTTACCAGGACAAATGTATAGGGTGGATATCACCAGCATGGACACAAACAAAAATAAAAAAAATGATTAGGTTTGGTAACCATTCTCTACTTTATCCAAAATAAAAATGTTTTGGTTTACACACTTAAATGTTAATTCTGTACAGAAGACATATTATTTAAAGTGCAGATTAGGAACATACCTTGCAAACCCAACTCCTCTACTCACTCCATTGGCATCTCGTAAGATTCTAGTAGAGATAACATGTCCAAATGGCTTTAACATGTTTTCTAGTTCCTGTTCATCCATTGAAATCGGCAAGTTTGAGATGTATAAGTTTGTTGGGTCTTGTTCTTGTTGCTATAAGGGAATGCAACAAACAGTTAGTAAAGATATAATAAAGTTTTTCAATTACAATTTTACTATTGTTGAGTGTTATTTTATAATGATAATAAATACTGATTATATAATGCTAGTACTGCTGTTGCCCATACTATTTGTTTAAACATGCTCAAAATGTAATTGATATATAAGTTACCGTGCAGCTTTGCTATAATCTCCTTCCCCAAGCAGCTTACACACACACAGTGAATCACACACAGAACAAATAAAATTAGCAAACCTATAATCTGTGCAGCACTCAAACTTTATTTAATTTAAAGCCCTTATTAAAGTCCCAAATGAATAATATATACAATGTAGAATAGCAGTGCCCTTCGAAAAATCTAAATATATCCCTTCCATTAAAGACTTTTGTTCATGCAACCACACCCTTTCAAACTCTGTAATATCTTGCTTTCATGAAGATCTTCACTCAAACTATTGGAAATGTGCTTACCCTTTAAAATAGACCTTTACATTATAGGAGGTCAGATACCACTTTGTTCATATAAATATATATAAACCAAAACTTTTTATTTTATTTTATCTCTGCTGTTCCCCAGCGATCCAGAGCACTTCAACAGTTGAGCAAAAGAAAAAAAAAACAGTGCTCATTGTTTCCAAAACCATATATAATCCAGACAAAATTCCAGTACTCACAAAATTATTTTGAAGGAAACACTTGTGCAATTTGTGCACAAAAAAATACTATACACGTGCCTCTCCCAGTGAATGTAGTATGTTCACCTGATATCTTAGACCTCTGATTGATTCTGAGGTCCAATACCACTTTAAATACTATTATGACATATTTCCACACTGTGCCATCAACCACATACATGTAGTCTGCTCACCCTGAAACGTGAACCTCTAAATGAATAATGAGGTCTGCTATAACTTTAAATGTATGCAATCTATCTCACTACTCTGCAATCCCAGATCATATGTTCAATGCTCAACCGCAGCATAGACCTCTCAACACTTGAGGTCTAATACCACTTAAGGTTCTCTCTTGAGATGGATCTTGCATGTGTGTCGCAATAATTTTAGTGAAAAGTTTCAAATCTGTGTTTAAGAGAGAGATTGGCCTATAACTCCTATGGGAATGTTTGAACATTCTTCCAGAAGCGCATTTGTGAGGTCATGCACTAATGTTGGACGAGAAGGCCAGGTTTGCAGTCTCCGCTCTAATTAATCCCAAAAGTGTTCTATCGGGTTGAGGTCAGGACTCTGGGCAGGCCAGTCAAGTTCCTCCACCCCAAACTCACTCATTCATGTCTTTATGGACCTTGCTTTGTGCACTGGTCCAAATCATTTGATGGAGGGGGATCACGGTGTGGGGTTTCCTTTCAGGGGTTGGGCTTGGCCCCTTAGTTCCAATGAAGAGAACTCTTGAGGCATCAGCATACCAAGATATTTTGGACGATTTCATGCTCCCAACTTTGTGGGAACAGTTTGGGATGCCCCCCCCTACATTCCAACATGACTGCGCACATCAATGCCTGACCTGTTATAGCTATAGGGTGGGCCAACTCACTATTGAACCCTCCTGACTAAGACTGGGATGCGATTATTGTCCGTGCAAAGGTAGGCATCCCAATACTTTTGACAATATAGTGTATGTAAAGTGGACCTGAACTCAGAAAGTGAAGATTTGTTAAAGAGACATGTTAATTGTGCCTAAGCAAAACACTGAAAATATGTCTTTTAAACTTTTCCTAAGAAAAATAGTAGTACAGTTCCTGGTATGTTAGGGTGCCTAGGCACTTTTGTAACTACACGCTTAAGGCAGTATATACTGTATGCAGTGTGAGATCTAGTCCCCCTGCTGCTTTTTTCCGCCAGTCTCAGGATTTGAAGTGAGATCTGGTGATGTCACTATTGTGCTGTTCACTATTCTCTTTGCTGGAGACTCTAACATGTAGAAGCAAAACCCAGTCTCTATCAAGATGGCTGCCTCCACACAGAGACACAGTGTAGAACAAAGCATGATAAATCAATTAGAACAGTTTAGCTACAAAAAGACCATGATCAATTCTTGTGACTGGTCCTTAACCTTCTGCCTGTTTTTTGGGGCACGGTTCCTCTTTAAAGACTTGTTCATAAAACAGTATATTACAGCTCACCCATTTTTTGTTTTAATTTTATTTTAAATATTAGACTGATGGAAACTCCAATAATTACATTATCACAAGAGTAGAAATATAGAACAGACTGTGGAATGAACAATAAATACAGTGGAATTCAAACAATGATTCAGGTTTAGCTCCTTTTCACACAACTCAAACTTTGTTTATGAACATAGGTTCTTGGCTTGATTCACACTCTAACAGTAGAAAACAACTACTCCTTAGAGGCACATCGGTTTTTCAAAGTGTCTGCATTACTTGAAGCACTGCTGCAACTTAAACAAGATCTACTGAAGCCATTGGCCTCAGGGTGCATTCAACAGGATCAGAATTACATTGATTGAATACAACTGAGTAACAAATAGCAACAATGCAAAGTTATGTTGCGCACCTCATATTGCTGAAACAATTGACTTTTGGGCAATTAAATGACTTGTGGCATAAATGACTTTTTCACAAACACATTGTATTATGATTTGATTATTTGCTGTAGCATATGTATTTATTTATAGGCATGCAAAGAAGATTTGTATTCTTTCAAGAAAATATTGCTTTCTTCTTTACAGATGTGTGAAGTTTTTGAGTGGGAGAAAGGCTAACTATATGTAGCACTCTTTAGTGTATAGTTTAGGTAGATACATTTAGCTGACTCATAGTAGCTTGTATGAGTCTGGAAAATTGGTTTGGGTTCAGCTTAAGGTCAGGCTGGAAGGCTCTGCAGATCAGGCCTCTATCGCCTCCCCCTGGTTCTGGAGGTTCATGGAAACTTCGAGAAGATATTGGGCGGAGGTGCAGAGACAAGGATCTGAATATTCATGGGAGTTTGACCAATCCTCAGGTAGGAGGCCTGGCAGGGTGGTCAGACAGGCCCATAAATATTAAAGAGCCTGGCCAGTTGTGGCAGTTGTTGGGTGGAGGATGGAGTGCTGAGGTTGGAGTCATATGCCTGGGAGAAGATCCTGAGGCGGAGGGGCTCTTCCTCCAGGCTGGAGCTGAGGAAAGAAAGGAAGATGAAAAAAGGGATCTCCACTATCCTTCTGTCTCTTCCAGGAGACACCCTGGCTAGCATGGGAAGACCTGGAGAGCAGGAGGCCTGAACAGCAGTCTTATCCAAGGCAGCAGGGACAGTTTGACTATCTCTACACCCCCAGTGCCTACAAGGGAGAAGGCTGCTAGATGCAATATCCAGCATGCTTTCATTGGGACAGTGTCACAGCTAACCTAAATCCCTTGCTCTGGAACACTTTTCAGGACAGCCAGATGGGCTGGTATTTTCAAGTGTTGTGAGATTCACAAAGGGAACATACATTTTGCATTTACATTACACTTACACTTACGTGCCTGCTTTTAGTTTGGAACTTTGCTATTCATACTAGGGGACATAGAGCTCCTGAAAAGTGTAATTTTTGCTACTGATCTATGAGAGACTGATATTATTCTGGAGGGAGTACAGTCCAGGATCTACATTTTTGTGTACATAGTGAAGGAAGTTTGTCCTCAAGATGTTCTACCAAGCCAAGTGAGGCATCCCACAATCCCTTATCCCTACCCAAGTTGTTTTTCCCACAATAAAACAACAATACCAAGCACATGGACTGGTTACTGTCTCAGTGCGGAAGTTGGAAATTGCAAGTTGCCTGGCTGTGCAAGAATAGGGGGACCCAAAAACCAAGTGGCCCCCCAAGGGGTAGCACTACATATATGCTATGTGATACCTAAATAAATTTAGGGGTCATACAATAAGAGTAATGGCTGTGGTGTGTTAAAGTTAGTTTCTTGGGTTTAGGTACACCTTAATATTCAAAATGAATCATGCATTTTTTGCCCAAAGCAACACTTATATCAGTAATAAATATCCATAAAAATTGTGTTAAATGTTTTCACTACCAATGAAATGGGGTAATATTACAACATTTTTCTGCACTCTATTAATTATAACAGAGTGAAGCCACAAAATCACTTAACGATTTATTGCACTGCATCATACACAGCTGTGATAAGCCGAATGTAAGAGTTTGCACTAAGTAGCTGGGAGTACATAAAAAGGATGACCTCCAGACCTTTGTTACTTTGGTGCTCCCACTACAGCTACTAACTGAAAAATGTAGGAAATGTAAACTGTGACATCTGTGATTATCATTAGGAAGTCGATGCTTTACATACTTTCCTTTTTTTGACCAGGTTTACTTTAATTTTAGAGTGGAATTTTAGAGTGGTATGCTTTAAGAGGAAAAAAATAGTTTTGGTGCATAAACAGGCAACCTGTACAGATAGCAATAGAACATCAAATTATTTTTATAGTATTTTTCTATAAGAACTTTTTGTTAATGGAAACTAATTTTTGCAACAGGCATGTTTCATCTTCTGTTACTTTATATTTATTGGTTCCTTCAGGCAGGACTCAGTCACCCCACGGGACTCCAGAACCTAGGACACATGCTATGGGCCACTTGTATTAAACCATGAATGTTGCTGACCTAGCACGCAGCTAGCTTTCATTGATGTTAATATACACTTCTAAGTCTACGGTTATTAAAATCTATCCTGGCTGTATAGATTTCAAGTGTCCAATGAGCCCTAGCATATACACACACACACACACACACACACACACACACACACATATATATATATATATACACACATTCAGTGAGACAACTCTCAGAAAAACTCTTGAAAACCATTACCTACCTCATTTGTAACTTGAAGGGGATTCACTTACCCCATACCAAATGCATTATATACTATAGAGTTTGATGAGTTCTCCCATGTACTGCATCCCTATAGTTGCCTCATATGACCTGGTGCCCCCTGTGGAACCCCTGTTCACCTGCCTGCCCCACCTAAGTGAAAAATATACATTACGTCATTTTTTACAACATAAATTTATATAGCATCAGAAGAAGCGCGTTTAGAGCACAAAACTAGTCAAGCATTCTTTGAATACACTTCTTGAACATTAAAGCAGAATTGATCTTCTCTGGTTTGGCTCCATGTAACCCCATCCATATATGATTGCTGTATGACAAATGACTAAGTCATCTTACATGTACATATATGTGTTACCTATTGGGGTTACTGTCAAGCCGAGGGAACTTTTTGTGTAGTCCACCTGTGGTTGGTCACTGATTAATTTTTTCATCAATAATTTATAATAAACAAATATTGTTATTTAGAATAAAAAATAAAAATATGTTCTTGTATCTACCTGACAGTCTAAAGCCCCATACACACGCTCGGATTATCCGAGGACCAGGTCCGTCGGATCATGTCCGTCGTACTTTGTCCGATGTTGGTTTTGCGTACACACGATCGGACAAAGTTGTCGGAAAATCCGATCATTCTGAACGTGGTGACGTTTGTTGCCTACGACGGGACTACGTAGAGGCTAGTAGCCAATAGCTTTGGTCTTGTAATGTGATCTGAGCATGCGTAGCACTTTGTCCGTCGGAATTCGCTACACACGATCGGATTTGGTGTGATCGGACTTTGTTGTCAAAAAATCTATCCAGCAGGAGATAGGACTTTGTCCGTCGGACAATCCGATGGAAACTGTCCGATGGTGCCTACACACGGTCGGAATTTCCGACAACATTGTCTGATAGGACAGAATCCATCGGAAAATCTGACCGTGTGTATGGGGCTTAAGACGTGGCATAGTGTGTTATTAATTGTGCTGTCCACAGTGTCACCCTGTGACGACAGCATAAATATATACAATTTTTCATATGAACTGAGGCATATACGATACAAAATCTGTAGGGGAAGGTGCGGGAGCTACTTGTGGCTTCTGCATTCAGCAAACAACTGGGTTTTTGTATGACTGAAGTAAAATCCTCCTTGGATTAGGCAGAGGAAGTGGAAATGCCTGATGGAGCTAGAGAAGATAACACTGATAGCACATGCTGTAGGAGGAGAGGACATTTCATTGGGCATGTTGCAATCTGCACCAGAGTCATTAGTAGAGTGTTTGCTGGGAGTCCTCAGGATAGTATGATTGTCTAGAAGTAAACATGTTGCAACCATGTGGGGGTAAGCAATGGAAGTTCAGGATGTGAGGCAGAGCCTCTTGCAGCAGTTGAGGACCAGATTGCCAGAGGTTGCCAAAGTAATTTTAGGTGGGCAGCACAAATAGACCAAATTGGAGTTCCCCTTGGCTCTTTGTAATTCAGGGGCAAGAGCAATGATGTGCTTGCTTGATGCCAGTGGTCGGTCCCTTTGCGTCAACCTCTCCCTTAGTAAGAACTGGGGGAAGGAGGGCATTTCAATGGAACGACCAGTCCAGCTTGGTCCTTCAAATCCAGGCTGAGGGTAGGCCACACTGGGTAGATGCAACCAACCAGCCCTAGCAGTGATTTTGATACAAGTTATGATTGAAGAGAAAAATGCTAGCAAAAGTAGATAGTCTACTAAATCTACTATGGTCTTTAAATAGCAGGACTGAATAAAAGACATCCATCCTCTTAGGACATAAGTGTCCAATCTTCCCGTAAGTGGCAGTAGGACCTGAAGAATTAAGACTTCTTGTGTCTATCAGTGAATGAAAAAGAGACAAATTGTTTCTTCAGTCTATTTTGCTGTTGGAGGGTTTCTTTAACTGTCTGTCTGGAAAAAGGCTGTCCCTGGAACAGAGTTATAGACAAACAAACAGGGATTATAATCCTTCCCTGTTCTATCTGAAACTGAAATAAGTTTGGGATGTAGATACACTTTAAATATTCCATAATCAGATTCTAAGGCCCCTTTCACACTGGGGCGGGGAGCCGCGGTGACGGTAAAGCAGCGCTATATTTAGCGCTGCTTTACCGTCGTTTTAACCGCGGTATTCGGCAGCTCGAAAAAGGGTTAAAGACCCCCGCAGAGCGCCGCCGCAGCGGCGCTTTGCGGCGGTATTGCCGCGGTTTTACCGCGGTTTCCCATTCAAATCAATGGGAAGGAGCGGTATAGGAGCGGTGAACACACCGCTCCTATACCGCTCCAAAGATGCTGCTAGCAGGACTTTTTTTGCCATCCTGCTAGCGCATCGCTCCAGTGTGAAAGCCCGCCGGCTTTCTCACTGGGGTTAAAGGGACCGGATTTTTTCGGGCGGTGAACAGGCGCTATTTTTAGCGCTGTACCGCCTGAAACACGCCCCAGTGTGAAAGGGGCCTTATGCATGGGAAAGCAAATTCTATTGACGTATCTAAGCATTTTGCACCGATATGCAGTGGTAATCAATAAGTATAATGATAAAATGCTGAGGTTACCAATATACTGTGCTGGGTTTTAGAAGAGATAACAATGTGGTAGAATATGAACAAATGTGTGGCTATATGATAGCTTTGTTCATCTTTATTTCTTCTCTCTGTATCAGCACTTAACAGAAAACAATAGACTCTGCACTGTTAAACACTTTAAATAGTTCTTCCTAGTTTGTAATTAGGCAAAGTAATCATGCACATTAACAGTTACACATCTAGAAGTATCAGTAGGCAACAATAATATATTGGCCACGCATAGGATTTGCATATAAAACAAAAATAAGTTCCAATTGTTCACCAAAGGTAAATAGTAATGATTATGTTTGGCTCATAAATCAAAACTGTGCTAGTCGAACCAATTAAGACCAGTAAAGAATGCGCTTTTGAAGCTATAAAATTATGAAAAGCCACACAAGTCTATATTGAACCGAAAGAGAACACTGTTACATCAAGAATACCGCATAGCTAACATACTTAGGAATGGACAGCAGAGAACTCATGCAGTCTATTAAAATGGTAGAACTCATTAGAGCAGCATCAGAATCATTGTTATTCACAGCACTGTTGTGGATAATAAAACAAATCCATATACTTGTACAAAGGGCTGACTTGGTTACTGAGCTGAGAATAGTGAGCAAGCTTCTTGCTAATGCCTTTATTACATGACAGGCTTGAGGAAAATTATGTATAATGATCATTACCAAAAACAATAACACTTTTCCCCATAGTATACAATGACTGTTTCATGCCAGCTATTTTGACAATCATGATAAATCATGTAGCTTTTTCAACTGTCATGTTCAGTCTGTTTGCATAATTGTAAGGGCAGTTTGACAATGGATAGGAGATTATTTAAAAAAAAGATAGCCAATTTAAAACTTGAACCAGTTTATACAATGTCTGTCCGATATTTGACCCAAGACTGGTGATTTCTGAGGCTCGCCATAGACATGGCAGTTACCTAATCTGGTTGTTTCAGCTGACGTAGGCAACATTTTTATGTTATCACTATGGCATTATCAAATTATCAGTTGGGGAGAAAGATCAAATCACTCTGGTATGTAAACTTTGTCCAATGTTTTTTATTTCATCTGACATAAATATTTGGTCGCTTGTCTCCTCCTGTCACCTGTCACCTTGGTGCCCTGTCACAGCCATCAAAGCCAGTAACTGCCTAAACAAATTGTATAAGCACATTGTTAAAAGATTAAACACTTATCTTAAATTAGTACCACTTATCTGGACAGAGAACTATAGTGAGAACATATTGGACCATTGATGCACCCCTCTTCTCAACCAGCAAGCTGATCTAATCAGATGGGTTGCCAACTAGGCCCAGTTTTCTTCTGAGCTGTGGCTGTGATTTGGTTGCCACCCTACATGCAAATGTTGGTCTCTCTGCAACAGAAACAATTAAAGCCTGTGGTTAATACTTTGGATAGATTGTTTCTCCACAAAGCTGAAGAAAATGTGGTGAACTTGGGGACTCACTCCAAAACTGAAAGAAGTTTCCAGAGCATAGGGCAGGGAGATTTAGATGATCAGATGAATAATTATCATACCCCAGTCAATTCCTGGAAGAGGGCATCCAGAAGGTGGCTGGAGAGGTGGTAAATGTGCCAAAGGCCTGAGCAGAGTGCCCCCCCCCCCAAGGGAGGGTTCTGGTTCTCTTGAGGCGGCTGCCCCTGGAGGCAGCTCTACTAAGAGTAGAAACTGCAGTCTGTGCCTCTGTGCCCCTGCTGCGCCGAGGACCTTGGGAACTGCACTGAAGTCCTAGTGTGGAGAAGGATATATTTAATCTCCCTCACTGAGGATCTACCTGCAGATGCCGAGTGGCAGACAACTCCCGGGATACTGTGAGTAAAAACCTTTCTGGGAGCTGGGGAATAGATGTGCAATAGATGTGCAAGCGGCATAAGGGGCTTTATGGACTGCTGTATTACATAAGAAAAACTTATGGTGATTACATACCACCAAAAGAAATCTCTATCTGTGTAAAAAAATAATAACGATTTTGTTTGAGTACAGTGTTGCATGAGCATTCAAAGTGTGACAGAGATGAAAGCTAAAAATTGGCCTGGGCAGGAAGGGGGTGAAAATGTCCATTGCTTAATAACGCTCTTTGCCACCACTTTCCTTCCTTCAATGGGCATATGCCATCTTTTTCCACATCCTTTAATCATAGTCACTTTCATTACATTCTTCCTACTAATCAGATACAACATAATATCACAAATTTGTAATTACATTTCTATCAATACTAAGGGATTGAATATCCCGGAAAAAGTACCACTGCTTTTTCCCACATCAAAAAACCTACTGTCTTTCTGCAGGAGACACAATTCAAGAAAAACAATATCTGTAGACTCTGAGTGGTGACAGCAAGGGGATTTTATATCAAGTAGAAGAGGTATTGGCCACATCCTTAGATACCTTTGCCCAACACAGAACCATCTGGTCACCCTGGCTTTACTATAGAAAGCTGCTTTTGTGATTGACGTTTGACTATACGAACTGTATACATCCATTATTAGATTGTAAGCTCTTCTGAGCAGGGCCCCCTTAATCCTCTTGTATTTTATTGTATTATAACTGTATTGTCTCCCTTTTAATATTGTAAAGCGCTGCGTAAACTGTTGGCGCTATATAAATCCTGTAATAAATAAATAAATAAATTCCCACTGAGAGTAGTCCTGTATGCTCTTCAAAGTACTGCATGGGGAAGATCAACTATGTTGAAATATTATGCTGTTGTCTCATTCACTTATATCCATTTATTTCTTGATTTCATTACTTATACTCTTACATTGCACCTACCCCCCCCCCCTTCGCCCTCTCTCCCTCCCCTCCTTCCCTAGTTACCCCCCCCCCCATTTTCTTTCTTCCCTCTTCTCCCCTTTAATTTTCTTCATTCTACTAAACCCTTATCCTCCTTTCCCTTAATCTTTTTCTCACTTATCCTTTTATCTTCTCCTTCCTATCGCCTTCACCTCCCATTTACATCCAACCTCCTCTATCACAAGCCTTATTTCCTATTAATTTTAGTTAACACTACTTGGGCATTCACCTCATTGGAATTAATTTCCTAGCAAAGGCCCTCCATTTCTATTTCTTTGCTATTCTAGAGAGGAGAGGAACAGATATACATTAAAATAGGTTATTTTCCTACTTGTATATTTCTATTTTCGCTACTATTTCCTGGGTTAAATTTAAAATGTTATCTGACATTTTTGTGTTCAAGAAGTATTATTAGAATATTGATTGGTGATACTGTATTATTGCACCTGCTTATTGTGTCATCTCTCACTTTATGCTCTACAATTGCTCTAACGATCCTCAATTGTGATTGCCTTTTGGCTTAGTGTCGTATATTGAACTGAGCACATCTTTGTCTATAAATAAAGTTATTCAAAAATATGCTGTTAAAGCCATGGACTAGAAAAATATAAAGCTGAAATCTGACTCTGCTGACATTTATGGTTTTTGCAAATGTTAAAAAGGAAGATCTTTGAAATTATCTGTCTTTAAAACACCCTCTAGGATACTTCCAAATATATGTGGCAGTTACTGTGAGGATATCTCACGAGGACATTGGGTTATTACAGCCAGTGCATTTGTCACCTTACCATTCAGTAACTAATTGAGTGTTGTTAATGGGGCTGTGATCTCTTCAATCAATCTTACCTTTAATCCTCAAAAAGGTTTCACACTAGAAGGAATATTTTCAAGTTTAAAAAGTATGTCAAATTCATTTTGCTAGGCATTAGATTAATGGTATTCTAGGACAGCAAGTGATTATTTATATCAATGTTTGTGGCTGGGTGTTATTAAGAAGGCTTAACAGCAAGTCATTCAATGAAAACCGCAGCATGTTAGTTGATAAATTCACTTACTTATGTACCGAACAGAAGGGACATTTAGTACATTACCAGGCCTAACAACTGGTATCAAGCCCTAGGATGACCACATTTTAACCCTAACACAATAAGCCATGTCACTGTTCCCCTTTGTTACCTAGTGACTTCTTATTTTGTGCAAGGAATATGTTTATACCCTTCATCCCATGAAATGATCACTTCTCCACATCTCTGTATTTAAGTGGAGGTATGATGAAGAGCAATGGCAGTGGCATACTGCAGGCTGTTGTGTGCTAAAAGTATCCAATATCAGAGGTACAGTGCTATATTTAAGTGCATCAAAGCAAAAGGTGTGTAAAGTCTTACAATTAATTCTCTTCAGATAGCAACTACATCCCTAAAGCGGAGTTCCACCTAAAAGTGGAACTTCCACTTTTTCGTCTCCTCCCCCCCTCCGGTGCCACATTTGGGACCTTTCAGGGGGGAGGGGGGAACGCAGATCTTCTGGGAGACCGAGCCACATCAGCAGCTCAACCCCCTCCTCCTCCCTCCCCTTTTGCCGGGCCAGTGAGAGAGCGCAGCTCGCTTCACACATACGCAGTAGGGACCCGATCGTGAAGCCGAAAAGCTACACTGCCGGGTTCACTTACCAGCAATCGCGGCAGCAGCACCCGACCAGCCGATGTAAACATTGGCTGCGGTGCCGACATTGCTGGACTCCAGGACTGGTAAGTGTCCTAATGTTAAAAGTCAGCAGCTACAGTATGTAAAGGGCTGGGCAGAACTCCATCCTGCTGTAAAGAAGAACCCCTACTCTCTGTGTGGAAGCAGTCGTTTCTAAGAGGTTCAAAATATTCCCTGCTTAGGCATCGCTGGACTCCAGGACTGGAAAGGTGTCCTAATGTTAGAAGTCAGCAGCTACAGTATGTAAAGGGGTGGGCGGAACTCCATCCTGCTGTAAAGAAGAACCCTTACTCTCTGTGTGGAAGCAGTCGTTTCTCAGAAGAGGTTCAAAATATTCCCTGCTTAGGTATACCTTGTTATACCTGTGCAATCAGCAAAACTCATGCCCCAGTTAATTGGATAGATCCAACTCTGTCAAACCTCTTCAAAGAGACCACTATTTTCACAGAAAGAGCAAGGGTCCTTCTCTAAATCACGCTGCCAGGGACAAACTGTAAAGCTGGCTATAGTTAAAATGAAATTCAGCCAGTTGAGCAGGAACCTGCTAAATTTCTATCATTGCTTTCCTGCCATGGTTCAACAGAAGTCAATTATTAGATCAGCTTCTGCCAAACTATCATGCTGGAAAATTTTAATTGATCAGTGACTGCAGCCAATCAGTGGAGAGTCCTGCTGTCAGAAAATAAGAATACAATGCCCTGACGGGGGTGTAGGGGGGTGGACCCCAACCACCTCATTTGTGTGGATAGAGAAAACTACTTTTTTTGTTCAGTCCACTGTCTGAATTAAGAAAAAAATTAGCCATCTATGGTCAGTTTAAGACATTGCAATCCTTTTGTTTTGATGCATCTGGAGAGTATTTAGAAAATGTAAATTGAAATTCCAGCTGGGAATTAAAGTCTAAGTTCACTTTTAGAACATGTTACAAGTTACATCTGTATTTAGGGTATAAAATGTAATATTTCCCACCACCCTTCTCACCCCTGACCCCCCCCCCCCCCCCCCCCCCCCCCCCCCCTCGTGACAGCTGTTCTCACATTTCAAATTTATGCTGCTGATCAGCACACCTGTATTTCATTCACTGTTCCTCTGACTTTATAACTAAAAGCCCATAGGAAGGTGTGGGCAAACAGCTAAGGAGGGGAGTGTTCAGGGGCCTGACTTTGCACCCGCAGTCCGCTGATGGTGGAAGCAATACTTTGCAGGCTCCCATAGGAAAACATATAATTATTATATTTTTCTGCAAAAATATGTGCATTTATAGCTTTTTCCTTAAAATTAGACTTAGTCTTTAACTTTATTTATAAGCTGATAATAATTAACAAGCATGTATTTATCCTTTAATAAAATTAAAGTAAAGCACAACTATAAATTACTGTATTTATCCCCGTATAACATGCCCTTTTCCCCCCTGAAAAAAAGGGGGGAAATAACACAGGGCATGTTATACGCCCATAGTGTACCTCTGAGGGGAAGGAGGGGGACGAGCGCTTCCTGAATTCACTGAGCCGTCATTTCCCGTTCACTCGGCTCTCATGTTACACACAGAGTCCCGCCTCCGCCACCAGCATTGGACCAGTGTTCTGTATATCACAGGAGCTGGTCCAATGCCAATGGCAGAGGCGGGACTGTGTGTGTGATTGCCGAGTGAGAGCTGAATGAGAGCCGAGTAAACAGGAGATGACGGCTCGGTGATTTCCTGCACTGTTCAAGCTGCAATGATGAGAAATAGTGAGGCTGTAGATGGGCATTGAGTCTGAAAAAGGGCATAAATCAGGCTGCATTGAGGCTGAAAATGGGCATTAATCAGGCTGCATTGAGGCTGAAAAAGGACATTAATCAGGTTGCATTGATGGGAGATGGGCTGCAGATGAGCATTGATCAGGCTGCATTGATGGGCACTGACCCTTATTTTGCTTCAAAGTAGTTTATTTAAAAAATATATATTTTTTCCTGAAACTTCCCTCTTAAAATGAAGGTGCATGTTATATGCCTGTGCGTGTTATACACCAATAAATACGGAAACTTCTAGATGGTTGCTTTATAATGAGAATAATGAACAGTGATTTGTCATACTGATTTGTTGATATAGTCATCTCTCTAACAATTACTACTCCAGTCTGGCTTTCTACTTTTCAAATTCTCACATCTCAGCATAAATGAAATGGTCATGACTTTTAATGGCATTAAAAGAACAAATGACAACAAACAGTAAATGCATCAGTCATCTCTTTTTTATTTTCAGCATTTTGTTTGACATGTTCTCTCTTAATTGGCAGCTAATCTAGGCTAAAACGTCCCACTTCTGCATCTGTTTACATAGGTAACACTAATTAAAATGTTGGCTGGTGTCCTATATTCCAGTTTTGTACTACAGACCATATAGTGTCACATTATAAAACATACATTTATGGTCAGAAAGGTCTTAAGCCCCATACACGCTGTCAGGTGAGTACTTACCAAGGCCGAAATGCTGAGAGTGGTTCACCCTTGCAACTGAGCGCAGTCCGCCCCCTGGAGGTGAGACAGGGGGTGAATGGCACAAAGAGGCACAGGCTACCCAACCAGAGGATGAGGACTGAAGAGGAAGCCAGGTGCTGGGGTCAGGAAGGCACTGGGAAGTTCCAGAATACGGGTGCAGGTACAGGACTGAAGACAGGTAGGTCCGGGTCACAGGCGGAGGTTCAGGGCAGGAGACAGCAAGCAAATCCGGGTCACAGGCAGAGGTTCAGGGGCCAGAGGCAAGCAAGCAGGTAAGTCCAGTATACAGTCCAAAGGTCAAGGGCAAGAGAAGGCAGCAAGGTCAAAAGGCAAATCTGGGTCAAATCAGGTAATCAGGCAATCAGGATACAGGAAGCAGGAACAGAGCTTTGGCAGGAAGCTGAAGACAAGCCAGCGCTGGACTGGTCTCATGCACTTCCTTAAATGGGCAGTCTGAGTGGTCATGTGACGCTGTCACGCACTGGGACGCTCAGGCGTGCGCTAGTGCGCATGCGCGTGCGTCGGAGCGTCGAGCCGCAAATGCGCATGCGTCGGAGTGCCGTTCCGCCGCGCAAGCGCACAGGCACTCGGCGCCCAGCGCTACACTGAAGGTTTTCCTGACAGTGCCCTCCCCCGAGGGGTGGCCTCTGGACGCCCAAACTAGCCATCAATTCTGGGTGCTCATTGTGGAAGGCCCGAATCAAACGTGGAGCATGTAGATTTCCTGAAGGTTCCCATGAGTTTTCTTCTGAGGGGTAGCCCTCCCATTTGACCAAGTATTGGAGTTGCCTCCCCTTCTTCCTGCAACTCAAAATTTTTTCTACTACAAACTCAGTTTCGCCATCCACTAGAACTGGTGGAGGTGGTGGCTCGGACCTGCCTGGAAAAGGACTGGGAGTGACAGGTTTCAGGAGGGAAGCGTGGAATACAGGGTGTATCCTGTAAGAGTCTGGTAGAGAAAGTTCAAAAGCCACGGGATTGATTTTCCGTTTGATCTTGAAAGGACCGATGAATTTAGGTCCTAATTTTCGTGTGGGAATGGCCAATTTGAGATTGACTGAGGATAACCAAACTTCGTCTCCTATCTTGAAGTCTGAAGTCTGGGTTTTCCTTCCTTCCCCGATTGAAGTACCTTTCATACCCTTCATACCCTTCCTGAGTCTTTTGCATGGCCTCTTGTATTTTCTGGAAGTTCTGCTGAAGGGACCTTATTCGGTCTTGGACAGCCGGGACGGAGATTTCAGGAAGGAACCCCGGTAGGAAGGAAGGGTGGAACCCATAGTTGGCCCAAAAGAGCGTTTGATTGGTGGCGGTATGGCGGTATTGTTGTAAGCAAATTCTGCATACGGTAGAAGGCTGGACCATTCGTCCTGGGAGTCTGAACAAAAACAACGGAGATATTGCTCCAGTGACTGATTTGTCCTTTCCGTTTGACCATTACTCTGAGGATGGTAGGCCGAAGAAAGGCATATCTTAATTTCAAGGGCTTTGCATAACTCTCGCCAAAATTTAGAGGTGAACTGAGGACCTCTATCAGATGTGACCGTTGCAGGTAAGCCGTGGAGTCGGACAATCTCCTTGAGGAATATATCGGCTGTAGCAGAAGCAGAAGGGGTGCCGGTCACTGGAAGGAAATGTGCCATCTTTGTCAGTCGATCAACTACGACCAGTATGGTGGTGAACCCCTCTGAGGAAGGTAATTCTACAATAAATTCCACTGATATTTCTGCCCATGGACGCTCAGGGATGGACAATGGTCTCAGCAAGCCCCAGGTTTTCGAGTTACACATTACATGCGCGTGCGTCGGAGCGCCGAGCCGCGAATGCGCATGCGTCGGAGTGCCGTTCCGCCGCGCAAGCGCACAGGCACTCGGCGCCCAGCGCTACACTGAAGGTTTTCCTGACACACACGGTCGGATTTTCCGATGGATTCTGTTCTATTGGACAATGTTGTTGGAAATTACGACCGTGTGTAGGCACCATCGGTCATTTTCCATCGGATTGTCCGACGGACAAAGTTGTATCTCCTGCTCTATAAATTTTCCGACAACAAAGTCTGATCACACCAATTCCGATTGTGTGTAGCGAATTCCGACGGACAAAGTGCCACGCATGCTCAGATCACATTACAAGACCAAAGCTATTGGCTACTAGCCTCTACGTAGTCCCGTCTTAGGCAACAAACGTCACCACGTTCAGAATGATCGGATTTTCCGACAACTTTGTCCGACCGTGTGTATGCAACACCAGTGTCGGACTAAATCCGTTGGACCAAATCCGATGGATTTGGTGGTCGGATTTTCCGACCGTGTGTATGGGGCTTTAGAGAGAATATGACAAGTGTTTATGCCAGATAAGAAAAACATTTTATAATGGCAAATATTGTGGAGACATTAACCATTATGTGCATGTACAATTTTAAAGCATACCCAAAAAAATGTTTAATTTTGATCTATTTTGAAACCCCTCTCCTCGGTAAGCTAAACTGCCTAAATCATTACTGTTTACTTAAGTTATGGCAGTTCTGTTTTATGTGTTAATCATTTTGCCTCCTCCTATATCAGCAAATTACTGCTATAATGACGTATTGCTTGTCGATAACAACAACCAAGTAGATCACCATGACAAGAGCTGTTGCTAAAGAAGATTAGGTATATGGTGGATGGATCAAGGGTACTGAAGGCATCTTTAACCATTTCAAAGCATGCTCATTTAAAATACTTTACATCCTTCACCCTTGGCTAGTGAGCCTCTTAATTACTGTAACACATAATAGGATGGGCCTCTGCCATGACCTTAATGCATCAAATTCTAATTACAAATGTACAGGAATAATTGTGACCTTCTGAAAATGAAGAAGACTCATTTATATTTATAGTTTATTAGTTAAAAAAAGATATGTGACCATCACATTTGACCTTAGATGTACCCTTGTGGCTAACAGGCTAGTGTTCAAAATAATGTGAATACACTCCCCAGGACCAGGTGGCTCACACCTGAGAGCCCTCAAAGAATTTAGCCTTGTTATAGTTAGGCCATTATTCCTAATCTTTAAGGACAGCTTAAAGCGGAGTTCCACCCGCACCAAAAATATTAAAAGTCAGCAGCTACAAATACTGCAGCTGCTGACTTTTAATAATCGGACACTTACCTGTTCCAGGGTCCAGCGATGCAGGGGGGCAAAGCTCTGAGAGCCCCCCGATCCGCTCGGCTGCGCCAGGATTGCAACTGTGGGCACTAGGCTATGGCTTCACAGCCGGGCACCCACTGCGCATGCGCGAGTCGCGCTGCGCGTCTTTATTGGTCCCCGTTGTGTCCTGGGAACTGTGTGTTTCCCAAGACACAACGGGAACCCTTGGATATTGGCGGGCATCCTCGGATATGGGCGGGGCAGATATCTGAATTATACAGGTATCTGCACCCCCCTCCCCCCTGAAAGGTGCCAATTCTGGCACCGGAGGGGGGGAGAAATCCGATAAGCGGAAGTTCCACTTTAGGGTGGAACTCTGCTTTAATGACTGGAATGATACCAGCTGATTGGTACCAGAATTCAAAAAAGTGCTGAGATACTGTAAATACCTGGAAACTACAGACCAGTAACTATTAGAAGGGATGATAAAGACATAACCAAGAATGTGGATTCGATGGATCCTGATTTCACCAAAGCATTTGATAAAGAACCCCATAAACACTTAATTTAAAAATAGTATTATAGTGTGTGCATCTGGACAGAAAACTGGTTACAGGAGCACGTCCAGAAGCCAGAAGGTGGTGATAAATAGCATAGTTTCTGAATGGTCTGGTGTTGTAAGTGGGGTACCCCAAAGCTCTGTACTGGGACACATTCTGTTTAACCTATTTATAAAATGATATTTAGGTTGGTATAAATAATACAATTTCAGTCTTTGCTGATAACACAAAACTAAGCAGGGTAATAACTTCATACCAGTATATAGCAACTTTACAAGAGGGCCTCAAAAAAATAAAAGGGGTGGGTAACTACATGGCAAATGAGGTTTAATATTGAAAATGTAAAGTAATGCACTTGGGGGCTATATTATGAATGCAAGTTACTCACTATGGGAATCCAGGATGGAAAAGAATGTGGGGGTCCTAGCAGATCACAGGCTCACTAATAGCATGCAATGTCAAGCTGCAGCATGCAAGGCTACCAGGCTATTAGTATGCCTTAAAAGGGGTATCTACTCAAGAGATAGAACTATAATTCTACCACTTTACACTCTGGTTCAATCACATCTTAAATATGTCATCCAGCTCTGGTCACCAGTTCTCAAGAAGGATGTGCTGGAACTGGAGAGAGTCAATGGAATGGCAAGGGCAAGGGTCAAATTTTGGTTTTGGGCAATACATTGACCAGCATATAAATGTATTTTGTCCGCAAAAGATCTGTACAGATCTTCTGTGAAAAACAGCTCAAAAATTCAAGGGGCGTAAAATCTGCTGTTTCCACCTGAATTCCGGGTTGGACAGTGAATGGGGGAGGTACAGGCACTGCAGAATCTGTGGGCTGCCAATCAGGATTTACAAGTGCATCAGGAAGGACACTATGGGCTCCATGGGCCTGCATTCAAATTCTTGGTGGCTGCGGGACACTACTTGTGCTAGCTACCGCACCAGCTTGAACTGCACATATGGGACCCGCCACATCACCAAGTGTTACTGCAGGGCTGGTTTATCAATGACCAGGGTGTACTAGGCTGTTGGTGCTCGCCAGTTCACCAGAAGGTTGAGCGGCACTGGTACCGACACTCTTCTGCATACGAGAATAATGCGATTGTAGCACCTCAGCAAGAGAAGAATGGTGTCATGTTTGATAACTATATACATAAGATCATCTTTTATATTTTACCAAACAAAATATAGTGTGTTTTGTGCATTAAAATTTCAAAAAGTGTTTTCTTTCCCCAACAAATTGCTTTTGGAAATTGCTGCACAAATACTATGTGGAAAAAAAAATATCAACACCCACCATCTTAATCTGTAGGGCATCCACTTTAAAATATATATATATAATGTTTGGGGGATTAGTAATTTTCTAGCAAAAAAAAATAATTTTTCATTTAAACAAAAAGGGTCAGAAAGGATTTGATCTTTAAGTGATTAGAACAGTGGGTGATGTGCAGCATAAGCTTCTAATGTTGGGCATAAAATGCCAGGACAGTTCAACCCCCCCCCCCCCCCCCCCAAAGGACCCCTTTTTTGGAAAGTAGACATTCCAAGCTATTTGCTGAGAGGCATGTTGAGTCCATGGAATATTTTATATTTTGCCACAAGTTTTTTTTTTACACAAAGTTGGCACTAAATTATATATTACGTAATTTACTCACACATGCCAAGGGAAAAATGTGAGATTGCACCCCAAAATACATTCTGCTGCTTCTCCTGAGTACCACATGTGTGAAACTTTTCGGGAGCCTAGCCCAAAAACCAATCACTCCTTCAGGCTTTCTAAGGCGTAAATTGTTGATTTTACTTCTCAATACCTATCACAGTTTTGGAGGCCATGAAATGCCAAGATAGCACAAAACTCCCCCAAATTACCTTTTTTCCTAAAGTAGACACTCCAAGATATTTGCTAAGAGGCATGGTGAGTATTTTTCAGCTCTCATTTGTTTTGGAAAATGAAGAAAGAAAAGGAAATTATTTATTTTTCTTTTTTCAATTTTCTAAATTCTGTGACAAAAAGCGAGATGTGCAAAATACTCAACATGCCTCTCAGGAAATAGCTTGGGGTGTCTACTTTCTGAAAAGGGGTCATTTGGGGGCGTTTGTGCTATCTTGGCATTTCATGGACTCCACAACTGTGATAGGTAGTGAGGCGTGAAATCAACAATTTACGCCCTAGAAAGCCTGAAGACAGTGATAGGTTTTTGTGGTCCTGTACGCGGCTAGGCTGCTAAAAAGTCTCACACTTGTGGTATTCACATACTCAGGAGAAGCAGCAGAATGTATTTTGAGGTGTAATTTCACATATAACCATGGCATGTGTGAGCAATATATCATTTAGTGACAACTTTGTGTAAAAAAAAAACTGTTTTGTAGTTTTCCCAAAACTTGTGGCAAAACATAAAATATTCAATGGGCTCAACATGCCTCTCAGCAAATTCCTTAGTGTGTCTACTTTTCAAAAAGGCGGTAATATTGTGCTGTGATTGGCCCAGGTACCATGTGATGGCTTTGGGCCAATCACAGCATAGGTAACACAACCGTTAATTGAATGAAGTCATTAATAACAGCTTTGTTGACATTGTGATTATGTGATTGCATGATCCCTGGGCCCGAGTACCACAATCTGCAATCTGGTTGCAGTTGCAGGGGAAGGGGATGCAGCACACTCCTAAACCTGAAGTAGGCACCTGACGTACATGTTCGTTATGGTGCCCGCGTGTGCCGCCCATATACATACACTATATTTTCAAAAGTATTGGGACACCTGTCTTTACACGCACATGAACTTTAATGGGATCTTAGTCTTAGTCCGTAGGGTTTACTATTGAGTTGGCCCACCCTTTGCAGCTATAACAGCTTCAACTCTTCTGGGAAGGCTGTCCACAAGGTTTAGGAGTGTGTCTATGGGAATGTTTGACCATTCTTCCAGAATCGCATTTGTGAGGTGAGGAACTGATGTCAGATGAGAAGGCCTGGCTTGCAGTCTCTGCTCAAATTCATCCCAAAGGTGTTCTATCAGGTTGAGGTCAGGACTCTGTGCAGGCCAGTCAAGTTCATGTCTTTATGGACCTTGCTTTGTGCACTGGTGCACAGTATAATTGGAACAGGAAGGGGCCATCCCCAAACTGTTCCCACAAAGTTTGGAGCATGAAATTGTCCAAAATGTCTTGGTATGCTGATGCCTTAGAAGTTCCCTTCACTGGCACGAAGCACAACCCCTGAAAAACAACCCCACACCATAATCCCTCCTCCACCAAATGATTTGGAGGGGGGGGCCCAATACTTTTGGCAATATAGTGTGGATGAGCGAGTTTGGGTGGAGGTCTTTACCAAAAGCATGTAGAAGAATACATTTCAGCCTAAATGTATTAGCAAATTTGATTTTTGGCATTTTTTTTTATTGGATATGTTTTACAACAGAAATTAGAAAATATATATATTTTTTTCACAATTTTTAGAATGTTTTTGTTTATATAGTAAAAAATAAAAAAACCCAGTGGTGATCAGATACCACCAAAAGAAAGCTCTATTTATATGAAAAAGAAAATATATAAAATTATTTTGCGTACAGTGTTGCATGACCCTGCAATTACCAGTTAAAGTAGCACAGTGCTAAAAAGCAAAAAATGTCCTGTTTATGAAGGGGGTAAAACCTTCCAGAGGACAAGTGGTTAAATGCCTTTACAGCTCATCAATTTGGAGTTAACCATAAATACAGGATCTATAATTATTTTTCTCATTCTGGTGTGCCCTACCCTGTGTGATAGCATTAAACAGGTGGCAGGCACCTTTCATGGACACATTAGGAGTCCATTAGACCCCTAATATCTCCCCTGTTCTCTGCTCACAGTCCTGTGCTTAATCCACAGTTTACCTTGCTTTTCAGAAGGTATTTTCACAGCTGTGATACAGTAAAGCTCATAGTTGAGCCCTTCAGGGTTCACACTTTGTCACAGATGTTTCCTGATATCTTTCTCTATCCTGATACTTATTGTTTCTGTCCTAGGTCCCCAGCCCTCCCGGTTCTCCCAACTCCCAGGAGTGAGAGCCCATGAACCACAAAGTAGGGGTCCCAGCAAGAGAGAGTGGCTCCACCCATGAATACCATAAAAGTGACTTGATGGCTCTAAAGTCTCCAAGATCACTTTTGCAGAATGTGCTGAACTGGCTGCGCAAAAGCTTATCTGATAGACCTAATAAACAGTGCATTGGCCAACTGGAGGAGAACACACTGCTGGATGATAATGTTGCTGCTAATTGCAAGGCAGTGGCTTACTTAGCTTAGTTTTGTCAGCCTGCAAAAGGAAGTGTTGTTACTGGCAGGATTTCCAAGGAAGAAACTTTACAACAGATTCCAAAAATTTATTTGGTTAGGAAAAGCATGTTTCCAAATATATTGAAAAAAAATAACTTTTTTTGCTTTACAGGTTTACATACAGTAGACTTTAAGCCTCACCAATTTCTTATTGTGATGTGGTCATGTGCATTGTTTTGCCATGGTGCTCTATACAGACACCACATATTTTCTCTCGTTAGGGTGTCCATGATTGACCTAGGTCTATAACAATGCCTTTGCAAATGTTCCAGACATGAAAGGTGTTGACATTTTGAGATGAAAAGTTTTATCAGAAACCACTACAATTTAATACCCAACATCCAATATATAACTATAAATATCATTTTAAGTGGACATCCTCTTATACGGGTTCATTTTAGATGGTTTCACATTCATTTTTACTATGTTTCTATAGTTTGTCCACTCCATTCCTTGTAGACATATTAAGGGGAAATATATTATGTAAAGAATCATTAAAGATAACATATTTTCCTAAAACATCTTTTAATAGCATTGTCTAACTGAAAAGATAATTCACCTTGCATAAAATTCCTTTAAACAACTTTTAAAGTTTCATTTTCTGTGAAGCACAGTCGAGATAGCACAGAGTAATGAATTGGAGTTAATTAACCATGTGAATGAAAAGATTAGCCTTTTTTTTTTTTTCTCTGTCCTTAAGTCAAAGCCACAATTTGATTTAAAATAGTTTATTACAGCTTGAAAAACCACAGTGACCTTTTTATGATGCTGTGGAGGATGAATGAAGCCAATTTTTCCACTGCTGTTGAAAATTATCAAGGCAAATATATTTTTATGCAAGCCATGAAGCCATCCTATCACCATATGGATTATGTTTCACAACCCACATCTTCAATTATGTCATAGTAAAGGACTGAACATTTGGAAAGTATACAGTATGTATTTTAATTCTTCATTGGCAAGTGAAGTACAGGCAGTCCCTGGGTTACAAACAAGATAGGGACTGTAGGTTTGTTCTTAAGTTGAATTTGTTTGTAAGTCGGAACAGGTACATTTTTTAAGTGTAGCTCCAGACAAAAAAAACGATTTTTAAGCCTTTTGGATAGCATAGGGAAGGGTTAACACATTTGTTTAGCTGTATGTGCCCCTGTTCAGAAGATTTCACCTCACTTTCTGTCCCTGTGACAATTGGATTTAGAAAATTTTGGGTTATTAGGGAAACATGCCTGGTAATAAATAATATAATAATAATATAATAAAATAATAAAAAAATGCTTATATGGCAGCAATACCTTACAAACAGGAAATCAAGTTGATATCAAACATTTTTACTCCACAAGGTTAAAAAAAAGTGCAAAGTATATTAACCAGGTGACAATTGTGATAATAATGTGGACTGGGCACCCCAAAAGACTGCGTGAGAGGGCCTAGGCAACTATGCTGTGTGGAATTCACAAGTCAGCCAAAACATTTTTTAACACTAGGAGACACATAACAGCAATGATTCTCTTTACTTAATTTCAGGAATGCATCTTGTACAATTAACAAAAATGTTATCTGCATTCCAAACACCCTTATCAGTACTTTAATAGGGTTAGCAGAATCTAACACAATCCACATCTCAATCTTGTGGCCATCATAAAATGTCAAGCTTTCAGGCTTGAGTAACTAGAAGCTTAATAGACATCCCTCTTCATTCGTAGTATCAGATGTATCACCTTTCGTAAATAGCTCAGCTGATAATAGTGCAACCAGAACAAGAACATGTTTTCCTATATTAGTTAATTAGCAGCATTTTAAGCCCAAACAGCACCATATTAGAAAGAACTAGCGACAAACTGAACACATCACCTCTACTAGGTAAAATAATCATCTGATATCCATCATATTTGTAATTTCATGCTGGATAATAATAAACAAGTTACCAGAATGTAACCTGTAAGAAGATCCTAATGTCTGTATCAGATTGTATTTAGGGACTGGCCACTACATAATCATAAATAGGATGGCATCCCATCGGCCACTCCTCAGACCTTTGCATTGGTCAGGTAATTTCTGTCCAAACCCTCATCAAGGACCAGAAAAGAGGGGCTGTATCCGCAGTCTGGAGCTCTTGTTTTACCATCAAAACAATTAACATTAGCCAAGATCTTTGAGAGCCATGCATCCATCTTATGTTCATTGATTGGGCTCTGCTGAACACACAGAACCAGAACATGTTAAGTATTTTCACTCTTTGAAGAGCACTACTATATGATAAATCTCTGGATATGCCTGTTTGTGGTCACAGTGTGTATTAGATATGTTTATTCAAAGTCATAATTGTCATCGCTAATATTGTGAATGTTTGATATTTTATGATAAACATATCTGGTGGCAGAATAAAGAGTTAACCATGTAGTTAACCATACTCAGCGACGATTGCTCTCAGCTGGAAAATGTTTGTGCAGGGTGTGCAGCTGAGAGTGCCATCATTGCACATCAGTGACAGCACAGTGTCAGTTTTACCAGTCAATTGTCACAAGTTGGTAAAGGTGGCCAAGGTCTGACTCCACGTCCATCACAACAATAAATCAAGATTCAGTTGACACGGACCATCAATTCAAAATACTAGAACCTGATTTTTTTTTTTCATAAATTGATGGAAGGTAAGGATTAAGAACTATAGCTCTATATGCATCGACTGATGATCTGTATATATAGGATAGGCATAAAACATATTGCAGTTGAAAATCCGAGAAAAGAAGGAAATCAATTTTTACTTTTAAGGCCCCTTTCACACCGAGACGCTGGGTGCACTGGCGGTAAAGCGGCGCTATATTTAGTGCCGCTTTACCGTCGTTTTAGCGACGCATTTCGGCCACTAGCGGGGCGGTTTTACCCCCGCGAGCGGCTGAAAAAGGGTTAATACCGCCCACAAAGCGCCGCTCCAGCGGCGCTTTGCGGGCGAGTTCGGAGCGCTGCCCCATTGTTTTCAATGGAGGGGGCGCATTAGGAGTGGTAAATACACCGCTCCTACAGCGCACCAAAGATGCGGCTTGCAGGACATTTTTCAGCGTCCTGCAAGCGCACTGCTCCAGTGTGAAAGCCCTGGGGCTTTCACACTGGAGACACAGCAACGGCTGTTTGAAGGCGCTTTGCAGGCGCTATTTTTAGAACTTTAGCACCTGCAAAGCAATTCAGTGTGAAAGGGGCCTAAAGCTTTACTCACCAATAAACGTAAACTAGAACTTACCCAAAAGTGTAGCTCAGATACCACCTCAGAGTAAGGCTGGGTTCACACGTATGTGAATTGGATTCCCCACATCCAATTTGCATAGCAAGAGAATGTGACCGACTCTCTATGGAGCAGGTTCACATATCTCTGGGGCAGCTGCGGAGCACATTGCACAGAAACTGTGTGTCTTTGGCTCAGTTTCAGGGCCGAATTCAGGCAAAGATTCAGCCCTGATTCGTCTCTAAATCGGAGAACAGGGATGCATAGCTTTCCTGTGTGATCCACTGTCTGTTTAGGTGTTAACCAAGCCTAAGGACTACTATGCCTCCACATGCAGGTTACCTCTCTTCTCTGATATAAAGCTAAAACTGCCATGACTTCCTGTTGAAACATTATTATGAACACGTATATAAAGTTGGTCACCTCCTAGCCCTTGCACTACAAGATCAACGTGCTTCTGGGTACATTCTACATATCACCTTGCTTGAAGGCAAAAAAGAACCCTTTTCTTACAGATTGGAAATGCATTACAAAAATTTCTATGTACCCTTGTATGACCTCTCTACCCTCTATTTTCTATTGGTTACATCTTAACCACTTCAGCCCCGGACCAATTGGCAGCCAAAGGACCAGGCCCCTTTTTGCGATTCGGCACTGCGTTGCTTAAACTGACAATTGCGCGGTCGTGCGACGTGGCTCCAAAACAAAATTGGCGTCCTTTTTTCCCCACAAATAGAGCTTTCTTTTGGTGGTATTTGATTGCCCCTGCGGTTTTTATTTTTTGCGCTATAAACAAAAATAGAGCGACAATTTTGAAAACAATGCAATATTTTTTGCTTTTTGCTATAATAAATATCCCCAAAAAATATATAAAAAAACATTTTTTTTCCTCAGTTTAGGCCGATACGTATTCTTCTACATATTTTTGGTAAAAAAAATCGCAATTAGCGATTATTGATTGGTTTGCGCAAAAGTTATAGCGTTTACAAAATAGGGGATAGTTTTATAGCATTTTTACACATCGAACATTTTTGACACATTTTTGGGACCATTGTCATTTATACAGCAATCAATGCTATTTAAATGCATTAATTCCTGTATAAATGTCAGTTGTAGTGAAGGGGTTAACCACTAGGGGGAGGGGAGGGGTTATGGGCTGTGACGTGTGTGTTTTTTTTTACATTAGGGGCGGGGCTGACGTCTGACGTCATTGATCGGCTTTCCCGATGACCGGGAACAGCCAATCAATGACAGGCAGAGTAGGAAGCGCGGGGAGAGGTTTGTTTACACATACCTCTCCCCGTTCTTCAGCTCCGTAACCCGATCGCGGGACACCAGCGGCGATCGGGTCCGCTGGTCCCGCGGCCGGGGTCACGGAGCTCCCGACCCACGGGCAGGCAAATGCACGATCACGTACAGGAACGTGATTTTGCCTGCCCGTTCCATTCTGCTGACGTATATATGCAGTGGCCGGTCGGGAAGCGGTTAATCACAATCCCAAATTGAAGACTATTTACTTTCCTGAAAAATCCACCTTTCTCTTCAACAAGAGTTAGAAAAGCCACTCACCACAAAGGAAATCATAGCTGCCATATCCTCCGCAAAAAAAAAAGGAAGGCCCCTTGCCCAGATGGCTTCACACTACAATATTATAATTGTTTTTGTCCACTCTTGGTTCCCTATTTTGTTAAAGCCCTCAATGTTTGGTCAAACATCTTCACTCCCACCTGATTCACTTAAAGCCCTCATTTCCGCCATTCCCTAAGGAAGGTAAAGACTCTCCCTATGTGGCAGCTATCGCCCGTATCACTCCTAAACTTGCTACCCACCTACTGTACAACAACACCTACTAAATTGAATCCAACTCGATCAGATCGAGGATTGTTACACAAACCTTTCTTCAAGGCCTCCTGAAGATGTTTCATCCTCTGCTCCCTCTGTGAAGGCAGGATGAGTTATGCAACTTTACCCTTGTAACGTGGATCAAGAAGGGTTGCCAGCCAGTAATGATCCCACTCCTTGATACAACGAATCCTAGGGTCCTTTCACAGGCTTTGCAGAATTAGGGAGACCATGCAGCATAAGTTTGCAGAGGCATTCGATTCTTAAGCCCCATACACACGGTCGGATTTTTGCATGGATTCTGTCCGATCGGACAATGTTGTTGAAAAATCCGACCGTGTGTATGCACCATCGGACAGTGTACGTTGGATTGTCCGACGGACAAAGTCCTATCTCCTGCTGGATAGATTTTTTGACAACACGGTCCGATCACACCAAATCCGATCGTGTGTAGCGTCGTCCGACGGACAAAGTGCTACGCATGCTCAGATCACATTACAAGACCAAAGCTATTGGCTACTAGCCTCTACGTAGTCCCGTCGTAGGCAACAAACGTCACCACGTTCAGAATGATCGGATTTTCCGACAACTTTGTCCGACCGTGTGTATGCAACACCAACATCGGACAAAGTACGACGGACATGATCCGACGGACCAGGTCCTCGGATAATCCGAGCGTGTGTATGGGGCTTAAGTCCTCTGGGTCATGAAGGATCACATTATCTGTTACTACCTCCTCCTAGCCATGTACAACTCTTTGGGTTTCTGGGGACTGAAAACCATCCCTTGAAGACTTCTGCTAAGTGTTATCCTCTACATCCATGCTGACACAATCCTCCTCCTCCTCCTCTTCTTCCTGTGTGTTTGGCAGGCCCACAGGAATGCTATCCGGATAAAGGGGGCCTTGAGAGGAAAGGAAGTCCTCCTCTTCCTCCCGCTGTTTTGCCTCAAGTGCCCTGTCCATGATTCCATGAAGCGTGTGCTCCAGCAGGAAGACTAGAGGAACAGTGTCACTGATGCATGCATTGTCACTGCTCACCATCCTTGTGGCCTTGTCAAATGGTCACAGGACAGTGCATGCATACTTGATCAGTAGCCACTGGCGTGGCAAAAAGAAGCCAAGCTCCCCTGTCCTGGTGCCATACTCGCACAGGTACCCATTGATGGCTCTCTGCTGTGTGTGCAGCTGCTGCAGCATTTCCAACGTTGAGTTCCACCTGGTGGGCAGGTCGCAAATGAATAGGGTTGCCACCTTTTCTTCAAGCCAAACCCGAACACTTTAGAGGCGCACGGCATGGCACCCCAACCGCGGTGCTATTTTACAGCGATTGTCACCCGACAAATCGCGGGAAAATCACGTAAACAGAATTGTGGGATGCCTGTGGGATGCCTTTGTGATTGGGGTGCCATTATCCCCATTCTCTCCTATTACAAATCTCATTTCCCTACCAGCACAAATCCTCCTCCTTCCAATACCCCCATGGCAGCCGACAGGGGGTATCACGGGGCCCCAGTACACAGGGGGATCCAGACAGCAGAGGGTTCGGAGTGGGGGACAACTACAGAGGAGGGGGGACAATTACAGAGATTGATGGGGGAAATTACAGAGGAGGGGTTAATTACAGAGCTAGGGGGCAAATACAGAGATAGGGAACAATTACAGAGGAAGAGGAGTGCAAATACAGGAGGAGGAGGGGGTGACAAATACAGGAGGAGGGGGTGACAAATACAGAGAAGGGGAGACAATTACAGAGAAGGGGAGACAATTACAGAGAAGGGGAGACAATTACAGAGGAGGGGAGACAATTACAGAGGAGGGGAGACAATTACAGAGGAGGGGGGGGTGCAAATACAGAGGAAGAGGATGCAAATACAGGAGGAGGGGGTGGCAAATTACAAAGAAGGGGGGGCCAATTACAGAGAAGGGGAGACAATTACAGAGGAGGGGAGACAATTACAGAGGAGGGGGGGTGCAAATACAGAGGAAAAGGATGCAAATACAGGAGGAGGGGGTGGCAAATACAGTGGAGGGGGTGGCATATACAGAGGAAGAGGAGACAATTACAGAGGAGGGGGTGCAAATACAGACAAGGGGGGGAAATTACAGAGAAGGGGAACAATTACAGAGGAGGGGGTGACAAATACAGGAGGAGGAGGGGGTGGCAAATACAGGAGGAGGGGGTGACAAATACAGGAGGAGGGGGTGACAATTACAGAGAAGGGGAGACAATTACAGAGGAGGGGAGACAATTACAGAGGAGGGGGGGGTGCAAATACAGAGGAAGAGGATGCAAATACAGGAGGAGGGGGTGGCAAATACAGTGGAGGGGGTGGCAAATACAGTGGAGGGGGTGGCATATACAGTGGAGGGGGTGGCATATACAGAGGAAGAGGAGACAATTACAGAGGAGGGGAAATTACAGAGAAGGGGAACAATTACAGAGGAGGGGTGACAAATACAGGAGGAGGGGGTGACAAATACAGGAGGAGGAGGGGGTGACAAATACAGGAGGAGGAGGGGGTGGCAAATACAGGAGGAGGAGGGGGTGGCAAATACAGGAGGAGGGGGTGACAAATACAGGAGGAGGAGGGGGTGGCAAATACAGGAGGAGGGGGTGACAAATACAGGAGGAGGAGGGGGTGGCAAATACAGGAGGAGGGGGGAAAACACAGAGGAGTCAAAACATAAGAGAGAGAGGCCACAGGCAGCTGCTGGTGCAGAAGTTTTTAATAAAATAAATGCTTAAAAACAATCCACTCACTCTCCATGTCAGAGCTGTATATGTCAGTCTGTGAAGTCGGCTGTCCCATCCTCCCCTCCAATCAACGCTGCTGTTATCACTAGAGGAAACAGAGAGCCACGGGAAACTCATGTGAACTGTCAGCCTCTGATGATGGAGGCGTGGTTAAGCCTCCGGAATGCTCTGATTGGTCACAGCATCCCAGGCTGACAGCTCACTGCAGTCTCCCCGCAGCTCTGTGTTATTGGCTTTCTCAAGCGATTCAGTAATAACAGCATTGTGGATTGGAGGGGAGGATGGGACAGCCGACTAAGTTCACAGACTGACAGTGAGTGGATTGTTTTTAAGCATTTACTTTATTAAAAACTTCTGCACCAGCAGCTGCCTGTCGCCTCTCTCTCTGTTTTCATTGCTCTGTATTTGCTCCCCCTGCCCGCCGCTACAATCCCCCTGCTGTCCGGGTCCCCCTGTGTGCTAGGGCTTGTAAAAGGCGGCCCCATGGTAACCCCTGTGAGCTGGAAATGGTGTCCGGGTGTGAGGCAGAGGGAAACCCGGGCACAGCCTCCTAAACCCGTACTGTCCGGGTCAAAACCGGACAGGTGGCAACCCTACAAATGAAGCGGTTGGTGGGCAGGTTGCATTCCCTTTGAATGTCAGCAAAGGCGAACACTGGCATTGTATGACTGGCAGAAATTACCACAAACTTTTCTGGCCTCCCTCAGGTGAAATGGTACACACTGTATTAGACACTGTGTACACCGCCTGCAGTGTATTAGAAACTGAACAATGGCTGCACTGTATTGTACACTGTGTACACCACCATACGTGTAGTAGAAACTGTACACACTGTAGTAGATACTGTGTACATCAACTGAAGTGTATTAGAAACTTTACACACTGTATTAGATACTGTGTACACCACCAGAAAAATAGTAGAAACTGTACACACTGTATTAGATACTGTGTACGCCGCCTGCACTGTATTAGAAATTGTACAATGTCTGCACAGTATTGTTTACTGTGTACACCACCAGAAGTATAGTAGAAACTGTACATACTGTATTAGATACTGTGTACACCGCCTGAAGTGTATTAGAAAGTATACACCACCGAATGCACTGTATATATACGCTACACTGAATGCAGACTATATATATATATATATATATATATTATCAACACACACTAGACTGTATTTTATATATATATATATATACAGTGGTGTGAAAAAGTGTTTGCCCCCTTCCTCATTTCCTGTTCCTTTGCATGTTTGTCACACTTAAGTGTTTCGGAACATCAAACCAATTTAAACAATAGTCAAGGACAACACAAGTAAACACAAAATGCAATTTGTAAATGAAGGTGTTTATTATTAAAGGTGAAAAAAAATCCAAACCATCATGGCCCTGTGTGAAAAAGTGATTGCCCCCTAAACCTAATAACTGGTTGGGCCACCCTTAGCAGCAACAACTGCAACCAAGCGTTTGCGATAACGTGCAATGAGGCTTTTACAGCGTCCTGGAGGAATTTTGGCCCACTCATCTTTGCAGAATTGTCCTAATTCAGTTACATTAGAGGGTTTTCGAGCATGAACAGCCTTTTTCAGGTCAGGTCAGGACTTTGGCTAGGCCACTCCAAAGTCTTCATTTTGTTTTTCTTCAGCCATTCGGTGGTGGACTTGCTGGTGTGTTTAGGATCATTGTCCTGCTGCAGAACCCAAGTTCGTTTCAGCTTGAGTACACGAACAGATGGTCGGACATTCTCCTTCAGGATCTCTTGGTAGACAGCAGAATTCATAGTTCCTTTTATCACGGCAAGTCTTCCAGGTCCTGAAGCAGCAAAACAGCCCCAGACCATCACACTACCACCACCATATTTTACTGTTGGTATAATGTTCTTTTTCTGAAATGCAGTGTTCCTTCTACGCCAGATATACTTGGACACACACCTTCCAAAGAGTTCCACTTTTGTCTCATCGGTCCACAGAATGTTGTCCCAAAAGTCTTGGGGATCATCAAGATGTGTTGTGGAGAAATTGAGACGAGCTTTGATGTTCTTTTTGCTCAGCAGTGGTTTTCTCCTTGGAACTCTGCCATGCAGGCCATTTTTGCCCAGTCTTTTCCTGATGGTGGAGGCATGAACGCTGACCTTAACTGAGGCAAGTGAGGCCTGCAGTTCCTTGGACGTTGTTGTGGGGTCTTTTGTGACCTCTTGGATGAGTCGTCGCTGCGCTCTTGGGGTAATTTTGGGCGGCCGGCCACTCCTGGGAAGGTTCACCACTGTTCCATGTCTTCGCCATTTGTGGATAATGGCTCTCACTGTGGTTCGCTGGATTCCCAAAGCTTTGGAAATGGCTTTATAACCCTTTCCAGACTGATAGATCTCAATTACTTTCTTTCTCAATTGTTCCTGAATTTCTTTGGGTCTCGGCATGATGTGTAGCTTTTAGGATCTTCTGGTGGACCTTACTGTGTCAAGCAGCTCCTATTTAAGTGATGCCTTGATTGTGAACAGGTGTGGCAATAATCAGGCCTGGGTGTGGCTAGAGAAATTGAACTCAGGTGTGGACAACCACAGTTATAGTATGTTTTAACAAGGGGGGCAATCACTTTTTCACACAGGGCCATGATGGTTTGGATTTTTTTTCACCTTTAATAATTAACACCTTCATTTACAAATTGCATTTTGTGTTTACTTGTGTTGTCCTTGACTATTGTTTAAATTGGTTTGATGTTCCGAAACACTTAAGTGTGACAAACATGCAAAGGAACAGGAAATGAGGAAGGGGGCAAACACTTTTTCACACCACTGTATATATATATATACATATACATATATATATATCGATACACCGCCTGAACCTGAAGTGTATTATATACTGTACACCACTGAATGCACTGTAGATTTAGGCTACACTGGATGCAGAGTATATATATATATATATATATATATATATATATATATATACACGAGAATGTATATATAGCGTATCTCACAAAAGTGATTACACCCCTCACATTTTTGTAAATATGTTATTATATCTTTTCATGTGACAACACTGAAGATATGGCACTTTGCTACAATGTAAAGTAGTATGTGTACAGCTTGTATAACAGTGTCAATTTGCTGTTCCCTCAAAATAACTGAACACACAGCCATTAATGGCAACAAAAGTGAGTCCACCCTAAGTGAAAATGTCCAAATTGGGCCCAAAGTGTCAATATTTTGTGTGGCCATCATTATTTTCCATCACTGACTGTTAGAAACCATGAAATCAGACCGAGACAGAAGTACAGTTAAATCACACTTGTTCAATAATAAAATTAAATAGAACAAATGTAGTCAAAACATAGCCAGAGTATAGAAACCGGAATGGATAGTCAGACAAGCAAAATGTCAGGGAGACAGAGATGAGCATAGTAAAACAGCAAGCAGGATCTGGAGCCAGAAGGGATGCCAGCCAAGCAAGTCTTTTAACAGGAATGCAGGAGAGCATCTCTGTGATGTTGACTAAGGTGAAGGCAGAGCTCCTCTGGACTGGCTTAAGTAGGCAGGACTGACGAGCAGGATATAGAGTAACTGTGGAGAGATAGAAGCTGGCAATTAGCCAATAGCTGAGCGCCCAGCTCAGAGAAGGAAATGCTGAGCCCAGCCCTGACACTGCCTTAACCCTCTTGGGCATGGAGTTCACCAGAGCTTCACAGATTGCCACTGGAGTCCTCTTCCACTCCTCCATGACGACATTACGGAGCTGGTGGATGTTAGAGACCTTGCACTTCTCCCCCCTCTATTTGAGGATGCCCCACAGATGCTCAATAGGGTTTAGGTCTGGTGACATGCTTGGCCTGTCCATCACCTTTCCCCTCAGCTTCTTTAGCCAGGCAGTGGTCAGCTTGGAGGTGTGTTTGGGATCGTTATCATGTTGAAATACTGCCCTGCGGCCCAGTCTCCGAAGGGAGGGAATCATGCTCTGCTTCAGTATGTCACAGTACATGTTGCCATTCATGGTTCCCTCAATGAACTGTAGCTCCTTAGTGCCGGCAGCACTCGTGCAGCCCCAGACCATGACGCTCCCACCACCATGCTTGACTGTACGCAAGACACACTTGTCTTTGTACTCCTCACCTGGTTGCCGCCACACACGCTTGACACCATCTGAACCAAATAAGTTTATCTTGGTCTCATCAGACCACAAGACATGGTTCCAGTAATCCATGTCCTTAGTCTGCTTGTCTTCAGCAAACTTTTTGCAGGCTTTCTTGTGCATCATCTTTAGAAGAGGCTTCCTTCTAGGATGACAGCCATGCAGACCAAAATGATGCAGTGTGCGGTATATGGTCTGAGCACTGGTAGGCTGACTCCCCACCCCTTCAACCTCTGCAGCAATGCTGGCAGCACTCATATGTCTAATTCCCAAAGACAACCTCTGGATATGACGCTGAGCACGTGCACTCAACTTCTTTGGTCGACCATGGCGAGGCCTGTTCTGAGTGGAACCTGTCCTGTTAAACCTCTGTATGGTCTTGGTGACCATGCTGTAGCTCAGTTTCAGGGTCTTGGCAATCTACTTATAGCCTAGGCCATCTTTATGTAGAGCAACAATTATTTTTTTTAGATTCTCAGTTCTTTGCCATGAGGTGCCATGTTGAACTTCCAGTGACCAGTAAGAGAGAATGAGAGCGATAACATCAAATTGAACACACCTGCTCCCCATTCACACCCGAGGCCTTGTAACACTAACAAGTCACATAACACAGAGGAGAGAAAATGGCTAATTATGGGTTTATACACTTTTGTTGCCAGCGGTTTAGACATTAATGGCTGTGTGTTGAGTTTTTTTGAGGGGACAGTAAATTTACACTGTTATACAAGCTGTACACTTAATACTTTACATGGTAGCAAAGTGTCATTTCTTCAGTGTTGTCACATGAATAGATACAATAAAATATTTTCAAAAATGTGAGGGGTGTACACTGCCTGAAGTGTATTATAAACAGTACATCACTGAATGCACTGTAGATAAAGGCTGCACTGGATGCAGAGTATATATATATATATATATATATATATATATATAGATATATAGATATATATATATATATTAATACACTGCCTGCACTGACTGAATATCGAGTAAACACTGAGTACATAGTCTATGCTGAATGCAAAGTATATATATATATATATATATATATATATATATATATATATATATATATTTATATACTAGACTGGCTGTGTATATATATATATATAGATATCAAATATACTGTCACTAACTGAATAACCTACCTGCTTAATCTAACTCAAGCTATCTCTCTGTCCACGCAGACAACATTACACACGGCCGCTATGTAAGCAGCCTTACAAAGTGTGTGGCGTGGACTTAGTCCCCCTGAGCCATGATTGGCCAAAGGCACCCTGCCTTTGGCCAATTATGGCCCTCTCAGCAGAGCGTGCTGTGATTGGCCAAAGCATGCAGGTCAGGTGCATGATTTGGCCAATCATCATACAGCAATGCCCTGCGATCTCGCAGTGCATTATGGGGCGTTCCACAGCACTCGAATTTCCAGCAAACGCCCCATATGCGAACGGGCAAACATCCAATGTTTGAGTTGAACTTATGTTTGACCTGAACATCAAGTTCATCCCTAATAATACAGTAGTGCTTGGTAAAGTGGCACTATATTAGGGTAAGACCACTTTCACACTGAGGCGCTTTTCAGGCTTTCACGCTAAAAACAGCACCTAAAAAGCTCACGAAAACTTATTTCCATTAAAATCAATGAACGCTTTCACACTGGGGCAGTGTGCTGGCAGGACTGTGAAAAACTCCCCTCCCCATTGAAATTAATGGAAAGCTCTTCAAAAGCACCCGAAAAGCTCTTCAAAAGCGCTCAGTGTTTTTACTGGCAGTTTAGAAGCGCTTTAGTGTGAAAGTGGCCTAATTCTCTTCCTTGATATCCTCATGAACACTCCACTCATGATAGTCATACATGTTTATTGGGGAGTATCACCACACATGGTCAGTACCACCGCCACTGAGGGTAATACATGTGAAGCACTGGCATATTTGGCGGGATGTTTCTTACTCATACAAATTTAACAAATGTGCACAATTTTCCTAGATTTTATATTTCATAGTAAAATATCAAAATCAAATTTTAACAAAAGGCTCTGACCTAATTGAAGCTAGACAGTAGTGCATTTCAAAATGACATTACTTTACTCAGACAATGTATTTAAAAGCATCAAATGTCAGTTGTCTTACTTTGCCACTATCCTATATTTAGGTAGATCATATTGTATTTTCTGCATGCTATTTTTCCACTCTGTTCTGAACTGGAACAAAAAGAATAGCTGCTTTCAATGTTGTGACCTCTTCAAAACTTGACTCTTTGCCTTAGTATTATTTCATCTGGTAAGGACATGTTTTACTTTTAACAAGCAGCTGGATAATTGTGAACACCACTAGCCACATGCTGACACTGAAGAGCTCTGTGAAATAGATGACATTGATCTCTGACACTCTGGTTTAATCCCACACCAGTCTATAAAGCAGAAACAGTGGGAGGAACAGTTTCCTTCTACATTAGAAATGATTTGGGCTTTCACATTTCTGAATGTGATAACAGTTCACTTGCACTGCTTGATTTTCCTAGAATAGCATGATTGTCTATTTTCTCCCATTTCAGTAATGTTCAGCTAGAGGAAATGTCTCACCAGGGACAGACATGTGATTTTCATCCATTCAGGCAGTATTTAATGGCCACGGGGATTACAAACACCCATAATCCTTCAGTTCACCGGTGTTGCTTATATTCAGCAGGGCTGTTTTATTTGGTTATGTTTTGCTATGGGAATGCAAAATAAAAGATCTAACATTGTGTTTTATCTTCTCTTTTCTCAAATCAGACTCTCAGAATGTTCTAACGAAAATAGATAGACTTTTAACATCACATGCATCAAATGGAACAACTAGCTTGAACAGAAGTTGTTTTCATGTTTAAAGTCAACCTGCGTTCAGTTTAAAGCTGCTAATATATTAAATCTCAAGCAGATAATTAATCATGCCTGGCCATAAGTTCACATATTGTTTAAAGTATGCTGGCAATTTTAACATAAAAATAGTGATATTGGGTACAGAAGTCAAGATTAACCTCATCTGCTCTCTATTTGTCTACCACTATGTTAGACAGCGGCAATAGCCAATAGGATGGAGGCGAAGGTAGAAGGTGAAATGTACACAAAGCTTCAATCCTTTAAGTCACTGTTTGCATATCAGTGCACCCAGGCTTTGGTACTTTGGGGGCACCTCTGCCTTCAGATAGCATCTTTAATGGGAGATTATTTTAGGTCATCTATATCTAGTAGCTCACAAATAAATGTTCTACAACATATTTTTAATCCCTTCCTGTCAACAATACACATACAGTATATGTGGCCTTGCGGAAGTGGGCCTTTATCTGTGGGGCTGCATATATGGGTGTCTGTTTTTGTCTGGCGCACTCCCAGCACAGAGACTGTGTTCTCACCAGGAGCCCTGGGTCCTGTACCAACGATCAGATGCCAGGATTCACGATTCTGGGTCACCTGATCGCTGTGATAGCCTCTGATTGGCTATTACAGTGATCAGTCTCTGTGCAGCCCGCCCCTGTGTTTTCTTTCTCTCTGAATGGAGAGAGAGATACATTGTATCTTTCTCTCCTTGTAGGAAGAAAGATGTAAATAACAAAAGTGTGTAGAAAAAAATAAAGAAAAAAATAGCTAGACCAATGTTTGATCTAGGTCAGTGCCATAATAATAATAAAAATGCCATAAATCTATCCCCTGTTTTATAGACGCTATTACTTTTGCGCAAAGCAATCAATATACGCTTATTGCGTTTTTTATTACTAAATATGTAGAAGAATACATATCGGCCTAAAATTAGGAAAAAATGTGCTTATTTAAAAAAAAATGGGGATATTTATTATAGTAAAAAATACAAAATATTGTGTTATTTTCAAAATTGTTAGTCTTTTATTTTTTATAGCGCAAAAAATAAAAACCACAGTGATGATCAAATACCACCAAAAGAAAGCTCTATTTGTGGGGAAAAAAAAGGATGTCAAATTTGTTTGGGTGCAACGTTGCACAAGCGCACAATTGTCAGTTAAAGCGACGCAGTGCCGTATCGCAAAAAATGGCCTGGTTACTGAGCAGCCAAATCTTACGGGGCTGAAGTTGTTAAATTGCTGCCTTAGCCATTGTTAATCTTTACCACTGTGTTAAAGACACTAGGACTGCAAGTTATTTTCAGGTGCAGGTACTGATGTAAATAGTCCAGTGTTCACTGTAAAAAAATAAAAATAAAATATATGTTTTGATAGGAATGCCATGAAGTGTCATCCTACAGCTCTGGCAAGGTAGAAAGGAAGATAGTATAAGTTTTACATTTGTGTCCACGTTTCACCTACCTTTGAGTCACCCTTCACTATGCTGCTTCAAAGTCTAAGTCTTCCCTGCTGGATACCTGATGCACAGGTTTCTGGTCCCTGCACTCTGTGTCTTTTGGGTTGCATTAGTAATCCCTAATGTAATCAGAGGGTATTTCTTGACTTCACTCTGCTCAACATAGCAAAATGCAGGAACTTGAAGAATGCAATAAACATTATAAAGAGCCAAGATCTACAGCAACATTTTAGTAAAGGACATAAAACACTTCCCCGAGTTATACATACCTGTATATATTAATTACTTTTTTTTTGAGAAATGCATTTTGTTTGAAAAAAGACACATTCAGGTAAAGGGTCAGATTTCTGTATATTCAACATAAGCTGGGCCTAGTTTGACAGCGTTGCCTGACAGAGTACACAGCCACCAACGTACCTCCCAACCACCCCTTATTCACCGGGACCATCCCGGAGTATGATCTAAGTCCCAGCATCCCATAAAATTAAAGCAATGTCTCGGAGCAGAGCCCAGCTCCATTGAATTTCCTGGCAGGGGTGCACTGGTGCAGGCACCAGCAGGGCTTTTTTTTCAGCCGGCGCTGCACACTTCTCCCTGTAGGTGCTAGCGACTCCACCTCCCCCCACCAGCACTCTGTGGCCCAGGGGCAGACTGATCAATTGGGTGCTGCCCTGGACGAGCACAGAGAGTCAGGTGGCAGTAGGTGCAGGGAGTGGGACAGCACCCAGCTCCAGGAACAAAGAGCAGTGAGGGTGGCCAGGACTGATTGCCCTGGAGGGAGAAAAGCTCTGAAGACCTCCCAGGACCAATGGACAGGCTGACCGGGGCCAGAGAACGAGGATGGACAGGAGGTGCAGGCAGCCAGGAACAGCTGCATCTGACAGCAAACAGATCCTCTGGATGGAGCAGCTCCGTGACCCCCTGTCCTCACCCAGCTATGGGAACGGGCCCTGCCCACTGCTGCAATGGAAGGTACTGTACTGTGTCACACACAACTTCCCACAAACAGGAACTGCAGACTGGGACATGGGGGCACAGGAGGGACTGCAGACATATTAGGGGTCTCTCTTACTTCCCTCTCCCCCTCCTCTCCCCCTCCTCTCCCTCTCCTCTCCCTCTCCTCCTCACCCCCTTCTCCTCATCCCCTCCTCTCCCCTCCCTGCCCCTCCCTCCCCCTCTCAGTACTTAGCACACCCTCAACCCTGCACTCTGTACATAGTGTACCCCTCAACCCCTTTCAGTACATAGTGCAGCACTTAACACTGCATGCAGTATATAGCGCACCACTCAACCCTGCACTCTGTATATGGCACACCCCGCTACCCTGCACTCAGGACATGGCGCACCCCCCAACCATGCACTCAGTACATGGTTACCTCCTACACGGGGTAGGAGGAAGAGGTAAAGAATGTGTTTGAAAGTGCAAGTTCTTTCAACATGACTTGTCTTACAACACTTTATTTATGCAGGCACCATTGTGGACCCCAATTACTCCAGTCAGGGTTGGATAAATTGCCCAGCATACATGAAAAGGTGCTTGATGATGTACAAAGATGCCAGAATCAAGTTTGACCACAGTACAGCATCACTTCTTTATTCATTGAGAAGAAGTATACAGAAGGACAAAATGTTGAGTTTTCATACATGTTTGGAATGCATGACCATACATGCAGAAGGCAGATTTATTAACCTGCTTAGTTTAAAAGCCCAATTCGACATAGGCTAAAAAATACTCCACCAAATTATCTTCAGCATGTATACTGAATTCCACAGACCAAGAAGAGAAAAATGTTGGATTTTGAAGGTGCTCCACACTTTTATGGAAAATTAAAACAGACAACTCTTCATAATCGATCCGTTTTTTGTACAACATTATTAAAATGCACTCTATTGTGCAATAAAAGTGTTGTACCATAAATTTGTTGATTTGTATTCTTTTTCCATAAAAGTGTGTAGCACCTTAAAAATCTCTTATTGGTCTTTGGAGTTCTGTTTACTTGGGATGTGGTGCAATATATATGCAGTCACACAATTTCATTTGTAACGTGTTCAGGATGTATACTGTCTAAAGTCCCCCATAGGCCAACCCAAAGTCTGAATATTTTCCAAGGATGTAGAAAGTTAATCATTTTGTTTTGTTTGCCATTGAATATGACCAAGATGACTTATTTGCATACTGCTCTTCATGTAAGAAAAATAAGATAGTTAAGAAAGAGCAAACTATGTTGAGTGTAAAAACTTAAAAAATAAAAGGTAAAAGACTTGTCTGCCAATAAATATACCCAACTAAAAAGCATAGAAGGAAGCTTAAAAAAAGCTATGTATGTATTAAACATGGCAGGGATACCTTGAAGCCAATATATTAGGAATAAAAAAATAAAATCTGTAAAACACTCTTCTGAAAAAAATATTCATACCTAAAGATTCTCTTTCTGGTTTCAGCAGCACAGTATATTAATTCCTGCTCATCTGAACTATGGGATATTAAAAAGCTTATCTTGCATATGGAAGCTCTTTTTATTATTTCGAAAAAAAAAAAAAAGCTAAGTTGTGTGAAAGCAGTGAAGCCGTCAGAAAAGTCAATATTAATACCATGATCAAACGAGAAGACTGAACTCAGTTGCAGTTATCCAAGTGTGAATTTCAAGCTCCCTGCTGCCCTCTCCTAATTTATTAGGTTTAAAATAGCCAAGCTTTTAGCTGTGTATCCTAGCCTTAACAGAATCATACCAATTTCATCACAATAACCCGCATCCTGTCCCTCAATATGAAATGAAGTCCTTGGAACATCATTTATGCAGCGTTGTCCTTCTATATGACAAAGATGACAGCAAACCTAGAGGTCTTATCCATCCATCATTGCTCACACTGATAGAGTTAACAAACTGGGAGAGAAGTTTTCTCAGTATCCTATAACATCAGTCGCTACAGAAGGAACAAATCAAATTGAAGGTCAATATATGAAAAAAAAACTCTCAAGGGGCATTAGTGCTGGCTGCTGGAGGTATGCTTTTTTTCTGTCTTTATGTCTAGATTTAAAATTTCCTGTGAGGCTTTGCATTTTAATTTCTCTCAGTGCCAGCAGTTGATACCTTGTTGACTTTTTTTCTCGATTTCTCATCTGCATTTCGAATATACCTCATGCAGGTTCACCAAATGTCCTTTAACAAGGAAAACAGCAGTAACTAGTTAGAAGGAAAATTAGACATTTTTAAACAAAAAGGTAAATATGGAAATGGTGGCATATAAAATCGATTAAGATGCCCAAACTAGAGCCCATGCAGAGATTTTGCATCTAAGGCTGTATAAGTTATTCACTTTTAAACATTTTGGAACAGAGAGAACACATGGTTGTTTGAACTCTTTGCTTCTAACTTTTATTTTCCCTGGCATAAGAAAAAAGCTTAGTCTAGCCAGGGGTGAAACTGGATATTTCTAAGCCCCACAACAACATTTTCAGAAATACCCCATGCTCAACTAATCTTATAATCATATCTGTAGTAATTCTAGAGCACTTTTTTTCCCCCAGATTTTTTAAAATGTGCAACTAGATGGGACAAGCATACTAGGGATAATCTACTAAAGTAGTACTTTTACCCTTAGCATGCATTCATTTTACATGCCCAAGTAGGGAAATTAAAAGAGGAAATAATTCTAATAAACATAGTACAATTGGTAAACGTCAGGTAGGTGAAAAGTTATTAAATAAGAAAACAGGTAGCTCAGAGAACATGGAATGCCTCACACTGCCCTATATCTGTAAGCAATATTTTTGGTGTTGCTTTTGATAGATGGGTCTTATAGGTGTTACCTTCTAAATGAGTTCATTTGTAAGCCTCTCTGCTATGCCAAATAGCTTGATTTACTGTTTAACAAGGTGAAGTGCAGTAACATGAAATATAATGCATCTGTGTTCATTTTCAATATTCAATTAAAAAAAAATCTTTCTATTTTTTTTTTTTTTAATTATTGAGTTATTGAGCCTAATTTTGCTATAAGTTCCCATGATGATCCAGAGTACAAACTAACACTATCCTTTAGACCCGTTTCAATTATTCTGCACTCAACTGGATGCTTTACATAAAACTATATATAAATAATACATAAAATAAGAATATTTGCTTCATCAGGAATTCAGCTAAGAGATCTTTCCATTCATTTCCATAGAACTTTTAGTTGCACCCAAGCTTTGCAGCACAAGCATCTGGACGGTAAAGAAACTTTTACACTGCCCAGTGCAGGGCATGTCCTGGGAGTAGGTCTGCATTGGATCTGGGCTGTGTGGGGAGATTCTAGATTTGAGGGGAGTGGGTGAACACTTACAGTCTTTCTATTATAAAAGTAAAAATGTACTACTATCGGGGGACACTAAGCATCCATCTGCATGAGTTCTTTCAGCATGTAGTTTTATTCAATTAACTTAACATTTGTCCTATGCAAACAACAAAGGTTGCTGAGTTCTTACAGATTATTTATTTATGTTTGCTAATTTTTTGCACTTGTTTCAGCATGTTAACTTGACAAGTTCTTAATGAGTTCACCAGCTCCAAGATAGCATATTAAGGTTAACCACTTCAGCCCCGGAAGGATTTGCCCCCTTCCTAACCAGGCCATGTCGTGCAATGTTGTACCCAAACAAAATTGATGTCCTTTTTCCCCACAAATAGAGCTTTATTTTGGTGTTATTTGATCACCTCTGCGGTTTTAATTTTTTGCGCTATAAACAATAAAAAAAAAAACACACTATTTTGTACTTTTTGCTATAATAAATATCCAAAAAAATATTGGTTTGCACAAAAGTTATAGCATCTACAAAATAGGGGATAGACGTATGTCATTTTTATTATTATTATTTTTGTTACTAGTAATTGCCACTGATAGCAATAGCCACTGATTACTGTATAAATGTCACTGGCAGGGAAGGAGTTAACACTAGGGGCAATCAAGGGGTTAACTGTGTTCCCTAGGTGTGTTTCTAACTGTGGGGGGATATGACTGACTGGGGGAGGAGACAGATTGTGTGTTCCTACTTACTAGGAACACACTATCTGTCTCTATTCCCCTGACAGAACCAGGATTTGTGTGTTTACACACACAAATCCCCGTTCTCGTTCTGTCAGGAGCGATCGCGGGTGCCTGGCGGATATTGCACCCACCGGACACATGCATCGGCTCTGGGGACACGCTGCGGGCGCGCGCCTCTGGCGACACACGTGCACCTGCTATAGGGTCTTAAAGAGACAATGTATAGCTATGGTGATACGTCGGCTGGTATAACTGTGGTGGCTGGTCGGCAAGCGGTTAAAATCTTCCATCCAGTCTGAGCTCTACTTTACTGGGGTTGCAAGAGGCTGATACCTAGTAAAAACTTCTTTCTAGATCAGGTGGCCAAAATGTTTTTTGACTTTATCTTGGCCCATAAACATCCAAGACTGAATAGACAACAATTGGTGCTCTTAAAAATACATGGAGGTCTGGCGGTGCCTGATATAAGGAGATATCAACAGGCGATACATTTAACAAGGCTTATCGACTGGAATCGTCATCAAGGAATTAAACTGTGGCCAAGATTGGAACAGGCTCAGAGTAATATCCTACTTGCCAGGGCACCTTGGTGCAATTCGGTAATGTCAAATGACATAAAAAATCACCCATTAGTGGGAGTGACGGTGCAGATATGTAAGTTACTATTTATAAAATACTCCCTTACGTCAGCTTACTCTTCAGTGTACCCAATCTTGGGGAATCCTTTATTCCCTCCAGGAATCCAAGATCCAGTCTTTCAGACAATGAGACAAAATGGCTATTTTCAGCTTTCCCATTTTAAGTTAAATAATAATTGGCTGTCCATGCGAGAACTCACGGACAGAACAAATACATTCGGACTAGACTACTGGAGAGCTTTTCAATTAACTGACTTTCTACGATCACTACCGGCACCGGATACTCTCAGTTCAAATCTTACTAGATATGAGACTTTTTGCTCGGAAGGGGGGACATTGCGACATACCTTATCGGCGGTTTACAAATTATTGATTAGGCCATCTGAGGACCATCAGCTACAATGCCTTACGGCCTGGGAGGCAGGTATGGGATATAAGTTTACGGAGTCACAGCGGCAAAATATAATGAGTCGTATACATGGAACATCTATAAGCACTAATACACAAGAGACTAATTATAAAGTGGTGACCAGATGGTACCAAACTCCGGTAAAGTTACATAGAATTTACCCATCACTGATGGACCAGTGTTGGAGATGTGAAGAAGACAGGGGAACAATCCTTCATGTATTCCGGTCATGCCCAAAACTAGAATACTTCTGGAAGACGATACATCAAATCGCCCAAAATCTTATGGAAGCTCCAATTCCATATGATCCGGCACTTTTCTTGCTTCATGTATCAAATATACCTAGCAAAACTTATAAAAGACTAGTTCTCTGTCACCTCCTTAATGCTGCCAAATCATGCATCCCTATATGCTGGAAATCTACACAGGCACCCACTATTGGTATGTGGTTCAAAAAAGTGGAGGAAATTAAGAAAATGGAGGAATTAATCCTCACGAAACGACACCAAAAGGAACAATATATCAAAACATGGACACCCTGGAACATATATATCTTTTCTGATGAGGGACGGATTCTGTTTGAAGGCGATGTAGCGGACTGAATAAGGGTAATCTAAATAGAAATGATTAGGGGAAAGGAAAGGGTAAGGGTAGTGGCAGTTCGATGGAAGTGCGCCCGCGGCCTCCGTTTCTTCTCCTCCCCCCCTTTTTTTTTTTTGGGAGATAGGTTTTTATGAAGGGGTTAATAAAATAGGGAGAAAATCTGAGGCAAGAAGGTATTGGGATACAATCTGAGGGAGCAGACCCTAAGATATAGGAAAGTAAGAATGTTAGGTGGCCGATGGAATTAGAATGGGTTGCTCTTACTTCCATAGGTTGGTATTACATATGGGTTGGAGGAATGATATGAACCTGATTTCAGGTGAGCTTTTGATATTATAATTTCATATATAGTTGTATACCTGAGGAAGATGTTTTTTTGTGTTTTTCTTGTCTTATAAAATAAATAAAAGATTTAAAAAAAAAAAAACCTCAGGTAGTTATACTGCTTGCATATATTTAATGATATATTAAAATGGCCCCGATACTATAATAAACATCACAGGGAAGAGATACCTGTAAAAAAAAAAAACAGTATATAATTTTCTTTCCTTAATCCCACATATTCTTCACACAAAGGTAAATAGTTTCAAGCCCCAGTCATCACCTAATTTTTCCACTGGTACATGAATGAAAGCACAAATGGTCTTCCAAACAAACCTAACCTTTCTCAAGAGTGATCAAACACAATTTAGGCAAGCCTTTAATATTAGACATGTGCAATTCGTTTCGTTTTTTTTTCTCTTTTCGTTTTTTGTTCGTTATTTTCGTTCGTTCGTTTTCGTACGAATGAACGAATCGTTCGAATCGAACGAATCCGAATAACGAATCGTTCGAATCGTGCGAATCCGATTAACGAATCATTCGAATCGAACGAATCCGAAAAACACCGAAAATCCGAAAAAAATATTATTAGAAACAACGAATGTACGAATGAAGAAAATCCGAAAAACGAAAAAACAGGAACAACGAAAATGAACGAAAAAATTCGTACATTCGTAACTTTTTTTTTGTTGAATTGGTAATTTTCCGTGTCCCTTACAATGGTGCTGCTTAACGTGCTTCGAATAGATTGAATGAAAAAAATTGTAACTTTTTTTTCCGATTCGTAACTTTTTTTTCGATTCGTAACTTTTTTTTTTTTGTTGAATTGGTAATTTTCCATGTCCCTTACAATGGCGCTGCTTAACGTGCTTCGAATGGATTAAACGAAAAAATTCGTACATTCGTAACTTTTTTTTTGTTGAATTGGTAATTTTCCGTGTCCCTTACAATGGTGCTGCTTAACGTGCTTCGAATAGATTGAATGAAAAAATTTGTAACTTTTTTTTTCGATTCGTAACTTTTTTTTCGATTCGTAACTTTTTTTTTTTTGTTGAATTGGTAATTTTCCATGTCCCTTACAATGGCGCTGCTTAACGTGCTTCGAATGGATTAAACGAAAAAATTCGTACATTCGTAACTTTTTTTTTCGATTCGTAACTTTTTTTTTTTCGATTCTAATATTTTTTTGATTTGTAAATTATTAAAATGTAATAATAGCATACACATTACATAAAATTATGAATTATGCTCCAATTATGAATCTACGAATGTTACAAATGTTACGAATAAATACGAATGCGTCCGAATTTCGAATAAACGAAAATTAAACTAACGAAAAAAATGAATCAACGAAAAAATAACTCTTACGAATGTACGAATCGATACGAATATGAACACCGACGACTTACGAATGTACGAATCGTTACGAATACGAACACCGACAACTTACGAATGTACGAATCGTTACGAATCAACGGAAACGAAAAAAACTAAACGAAAATAAACGAATTTTTTTGTTGTGCACATGTCTATTTAATATTACAAACCTATAAGTTTACCTCAATGTGCTTTTTTAAAGAATATGTATTTTTAGAGAACATTTATGGTGATAATTTTTTATAGATTTAAATTTTATTCTGGTCCATGTTATTCATGTCAAACAATGGATAAATCCTAAAGTAATGCAAAAATTGCCATGCAAATATTTAGATATAAATAAATTCATCAGGTAATTACCAATCTATGGTATGGACATCCTGTAAGAATCTGAAATCTTGTTGATCATAGGCAAAGAGGAACTAGAAGGCATAGGACCAAATGAAGATTCACGCAAAACTAAAAATTGCCATATTCAGTGTAAAGTGCAAAAATCATGTCAAACGTGCAGTAACCCATAACAACCCATCAGATTTCATTGCAATGATCTGTAGGCAGCTTTTTGATTAGGTTTGTTGAGCCAAAGTCCAAAGTCCAAAATAATGAATTTTTTTTTTCATCTCCTGGTCACTGTTATTTTGCTCAGCTTTCAATAAAAACTAGCAATGAAGTTCAACCCAGGTTGGCTAATGACAACATAATTTTAAAGACAGCTTACAGAATTTAAGAAATTAATTTCCAATTTCGATAACATATTCATAGGTTTATTTATCATTTTTTTTGTTTAAAATTAAGCCTATTGACTATATCATGTGTCTTTCAGAAAGTTAGCTGAATGTGCTTTAGGAAGAGAAATGAGAAATATTCTTAAGCCCATCATTCTTCAGTTTCCTAAGCTTTATATAAATGGTAACTGAAACCCATAATATTTTGCTAAATGAAAAGGAAAAGTTGACAAATGAATATAGCACAATATTGAAATCCAACATGCAAAAAAGCAGCACTCTGTTGCAGATTAAAAGTTTATACATTTTTTAAAAAGCATATAAATTCATACACAGTCGAAGCACTAACACGTTTTGGCCACTGAGTTCTTAATCATAGCTGCTTGACCATTGATATAAACTCCTCTAACATCCCCAATTACAAAGGAAATGGGAGGAGAATTCCTAAGACTGGGGAAACGTAACCATTAAAAAGAAAAACACAACACGTAACATTTTACAAAAACCTATATCAAACTAATATTAACAAAAAAATCTATTGCAGAAAAAAAGCAATACAGGTAGAAAGTTATGAGCTAAGACTAAGGAGATTTGACTAATTTGAATGTTCAAAATACCTCCTGCTACAGAAGTCTCCAATGTAGGTCCCCTTCTCTAGCTGAAGGAAATGTCCTTTCTAAGTAGAAGGTGCATCAAGTAGCTGTAAAGAAGTGCGGGTAAGGTAAGTATATAAAAGGGAGGGGATGTCCTTTTCAGAGACATTAAGGTTGATTTACTAAAGGCAAATATACTATGCACTAGAAGTGCACTGCAGGTTTAGTTGCTCTAGATCTGAGGGGAAGCTCCGAAATGAGATGAATTTCTGCTGATTTCTATCATCCATTCATATGCAAGCAAAAATGCAGTTTTTTATTTTCCTTACATATTCCCCTCACTTGTGGGTGCACTTGCAGGTGTACTTGCAGTGCACAGACTATTCACCTTTAGTAAATTAACCCCACTGTCACTTTCCCCGCATGGGGCAAGGTGATAGCGTCTCTTTAAAACAGATTTTTATTGATAAAAACTTTTTTAGTCATACCGTACCAGTACATCCTAATGTACATCTAATGATGTGAATACCAAGTTCTGCTGGCTTCTGGTTATTATAATAATAATCAGTGATGCCAGAGATCCAACATGGCTGTGAATTTCCAGTGCTGCAGGGGTAAATAGCAGTGGTTGTGATTGTGAAGGACTTGCACTGCTTGCCCTCCCCTCCCTGTCACCTTGGCCAGTCACAAAACTCCTACAAAATTCTAACTATTCTTCAACCAAAATGAGAAACATCCCCTGAATGAGCAGAGGAGATCCTGCCATTCATCTGCCCCTCCTCATTTCACAGAACTCGTTGCATTCTGGGAGTATGTACAGTCACAACCATTGCTATTAACTTCAAGTGATTGTAAATCAATTTTTTTTCTTAAAATAACAAATATGTTATGCTTGCCCCCATTGTCCTCCTCTTCTTGGGTCCCCCACCAGAACTTCTGGCTCCTGCCCCCTGATGATTGTGGGCTTGCTCCTGAGCCACTCTATGTGTGTCCTATGATCCCACTGCTGCCTTTCTGTGCAGTGACACCTGCTGCTCAAGGGCACAGTGCTGGATTGAGATCAGACTCAGGTAAGTACAAGGGGGAAGGAGCTCAATACAGAAGGTTTTTTTACCTTAATGCAGAGAATAAACAGGAAAGAATTAAGGTGAGCTCCCCCGGTGAGATAAGTATGTTACGTGGTGATCTCATCCCTTTAAGTAGACAAAAAAGAACCCCTATGGTTGGGACTTTAAATAGAACACCACTCTCACCAAGAATTTTCTGAAAAATTGTTTGAAATTTATTTATTATTGAATAAAATAGTATCGAAGTCATACACATATCCGATAGCAGGGTGCACAATACATAAAATGCATGACAGTATAAAACAAATGACAAGAAATATTTATACAAAAAATAATATAATGGTGGAGACAACACTTAACATAAAAAATATATATACAAAAAATACGGTACTGATTCTCTCCCGGAGGTATGCCCCCCCGAATACTCGACGCGTTTCTAGTTGCCCGAATGTGGGAACCTTCGTCAGGAGTATAGAGTGATTCTGTTTGATATGTACCTGTCGCTCACGTATGAGTCAATATTCGTAGGACGAATGAGTTGTATTTAAACAGAGGAGGAAAGGGAATGCGCCCCCAAAGAGAAAAATGCGGCAGCACACACGGAGTTGGATCCTAGTAGGTTGTTCTTATGTATGGACTGTATGTCCAAAACCAGCCGGGTCCATAGAGGAGAGATAAAAGTGGCACCTCACCCCAAAGACAGGGAATGGCACTAGCTGAGGTACTTGCAGCTATATGAGGTGTATCCTAGGAAATTAGACTCATCCCCGAGAGTTAGTGTCCCGATTGGATGGGATGGAATCCTGATAGTGGATGCTCAATGCCCTAATCCCTGTGGGGTGTCCCCTGTAAGGAGACGTGCATCCGTTGTGTCCTGGCCTCCGTGTGGTCCTCTGCTGCCCCTAGGAGGACCACACGGAGGCCAGGACACAACGGACGCACGTCTCCTTACAGGGGACACCCCACAGGGATTAGGGCATTGAGCATCCACTATCAGGATTCCATCCCATCCAATCGGGACACTAACTCTCGGGGATGAGTCTAATTTCCTAGGATACACCTCATATAGCTGCAAGTACCTCAGCTAGTGCCATTCCCTGTCTTTGGGGTGAGGTGCCACTTTTATCTCTCCTCTATGGACCCGGCTGGTTTTGGACATACAGTCCATACATAAGAACAACCTACTAGGATCCAACTCCGTGTGTGCTGCCGCATTTTTCTCTTTGGGGGCGCATTCCCTTTCCTCCTCTGTTTAAATACAACTCATTCGTCCTACGAATATTGACTCATACGTTAGCGACAGGTACATATCAAACAGAATCACTCTATACTCCTGACGAAGGTTCCCACATTCGGGCAACTAGAAACGCGTCGAGTATTCGGGGTGACATACCTCCGGGAGAGAATCTGTACCGTATTTTTTGTATATATATTTTTTATGTTAAGTGTTGTCTCCACCATTATATTATTTTTTGTATAAATTTTTCTTGTCATTTGTTTTATACTGTCATGCATATTATGTATTGTGCACCCTGCTATCGGATACGTGTATGACTTCGATACTATTTTATTCAATAATAAATAAATTTCAAACAAATTTTCAGAAAATTCTTGGTGAGAGTGGTGTTCTATTTAAAGTCCCAACCATAGGGGTTCTTTTTTGTCTAATGCAGAGAATGACTTCTGCCTTTAGAACTAATTTCAACTTTAAACATAATTTTAATAAAAATTGACATTCAAATTGTCTGCGTTTATTATTAAGTACCTAGTTTATCAAAGTCTTAAAAACAATCAGATTCCAGAGAGAAACCAGTTTGCTTCCTATATATATTAAATTTGTTACGTTTGATAAGCCTAGGTCTGTCCTCCGCACCTAATTGTTTCTAGGTGCCTCAGAGTAAATGTGATTGCAATTCTGCTCAGACTCTGCACTGCTAACACTTGCAACAAATTAACACTTGGATACTGAATATTCTGACGAATTAGGCTGCAGAAACAGCTCACACAGCTAATAACAGCATAAATAATTCTTCAAGTGACCTAATGAGGATTTTTATCACAGACCGATGATAAATGTTTATATGCAGCCAGATAATTATAATAATAAAATGCACCATCACAAGTTGAAATGCTTCAGTTGAAGTTTTTTTTTTTTTCGATAAACAAATATTTACTATTAAGTTGATTATAAAAGCCCTGTGCAAACAAACATTTGTTTTAATTTAGCTAACATTTGCGCTATAGCAGAAAACAGAAACTCTATGATTCATCATGATTCACCAAGCACTTAACTACTTAAAAGGAAACTGTCACAAAAAGTTTGTAGGCTTCCATCGCTTGCTTCTATGTCTAAAAATATTAATTGCCTGGCTGTTGTGCTTAGACTTTAAGTCACAGACCAGAAACAGGTATAATCATAAGGATGTTTTACTTTTCATTACAACATATTTGCTGAATGCTTGACTTAGTGTGTGGCATAGTCATATAAACATCTAATGCCGCGTACACACAGTCGGAATTTCCCATGGAAACAGTCTGATGGGAGCTTTTTAACAGATTTTCCGACCGTGTGTATGCCCATCGGTCTTTTTCTGTCTGAATTTCCGACGGACTTTGGATTGAGAACCTGTTCTCAATTTTTCAGACGGAAAACCTTTCTTTCTATCGGATTTTCCAATCGCGTGTATGCAATTCCGACACGCAAAATTCCGACGCAAGCTCGGAAACAATTGGACGCATGCTCGGAAGCATTAAACTTCCCTTTTATAGTGATGTCGAACGTGTTTTATGCCGCTGTGTTACTGACCGCCGGAATTTGGTGTGACCGTGTGTAGGCAAGACAGTTTGAGCAAAATTCCGTCGGAATTCCGATGGGAAAACCATCAGAGCTTTTTCCGACGGGAATTCCGACCGTGTGTACGTGGCATAAGAGTGACGGCACAAAGTAGATCAAGTGGAGTCTGCCCCTTTTTTTGCCTTTTTGTAAATGAGGTCTCCAGAACTGTATACAGTTTTCTAAATGAGATGTAACTAACGGTCTCGGGGGAAAAAGACCTTCAGCCTCCTTGTTGGTAATCCTTCTAGTTATACACCCTGGAATTCTGTTTGCTTTTCCCACTGGCTGGCCACACTATTTTCTCACTTTGCAATCATTTATACTAAGTACTCCCAAATCATTTTAATCTGTATTTCTGACCAACATGATACCCCAGATATTTTACTCAATGTTTTATTATAATGGATTATTTTCCTGAAATGCATTAATTTACATTCAAAAACATTGAACTGCAGATTCGACTGCTTTGACCAATCTTTCAGCAATGCCAATATACTGCATGTTCCATGTTACAGACACCTCCACTAATATCAACCTTGTTGCACACGGTGCACACCTTTGTATCATCAGCAGAAAGACATACTTTATCCATTAAAGCTTCAGTTATATCACTTACAAACAGATTAAATAGAGCAGAAACGTATGGAACACCACTAGTTCTCCGTTCTACCTTCCGAACAAACCCCATTTACAACCACACTGTGATATCTATAATTTATTCACCTGCTTATCCATTGAACCATACAAGCATTATGTTCAACTTGTACTTTTTTTTTAATGAGATTAATTTTATGGAAGTGTATCAAATGCTTTGATGATATGTCCACAGCGCTACCCTGGTCCGGTTAGATTAGTTTGCCATGATCTACCCTCAGTAAAGACATGCTTATTTTTGTTTTAAAATGATCACTGATTCTTTTAAAGAGTAATTCCATTCATTTAAAATACTGTACAACAGAAAAAAAAAATAGTTTGTAGTTGCCAGTTTCTTCTTCATTAGCTTTCTTGTGGATTGGTACAATATTAACAGTCTGCCAATCATGGTGAACTTTATAACTTATTATTATCTCATTAGAAGAGATTGAAATAATCACTGCTCAAAAAAATTAAAGGAACACTTTGGAAGCACATCAGATCTCAATGGGGAAAGATATCGTTCTGGATATCTATACTGATATGGATTGGGTAATGTGTTTATGAAATGAAAGGATGCCACATGGTTTGATGGAAATGAAAATTATCAACCTACATGGGGCTGAATTCAAATACACCCTGAAAATCAAAGTGAAAAAATTATGCAGCGGGCTAGCGCATTTTGATAAAATGTCTTTGCAGCAACTCAAAATGGTACTCAGTAGTTTGTATGGCCCTCACATGCTTGTATGCATGCCTGACAACACTGGGGAATGCTCCTAATGAGACAACGGATGGTGTCCAGGGGTATTTCCTCCCAGATCTGGACCCGGGCATCACTGAGCCCCTGCACAGACTGAGGTGCATCTTGGCAGCGTTGGATGAACCGAAACATAATGTCCCAGAGGTGTTCTATTAAATTTAGCTCAGGCAAGCGTAGGGGCCATTCAATGGTATCAATTCCTTCTTCCTCCAGGAACTGGTTGTATACTCTCACCACATGAGGCCAGGCATTGTCATGCACCAGGAGGAATCCAGGACCCACTGCACCAGTGTAGGGTCTGACGATGGGTCCAAGGATTTCATACCTAATGGCAGTCAGTGTGCCATTGTCTAGCCTGTAGAGGTCTGTGCATCCCTCCATGGATATGCCTCCCCAGACCATCACTGACCCACCTCCAAACCGGTCATGCTGAACGATGTTACAGGCAGCATAATGTTCTCTATGGCTTCTCCAGAACCTTTTACGTCTGTCACATGTGGTCAGGGGGAACCTGCTCTCATCTGTGAAAAGCATAGGGCACCAGTGGCAGACCTGCCAATTCTGGTGTTCAAGGGCAAATGCCAATTGAGCTCCACAGTGCTGGGCAGTGAGCACAGGGCCCACTAGAGGACATCTGGCCCTCTGGCCACCCTCTTGAAGTCTGTTTTTGATTGTTTGGTCAGAGACATTCACACAAGTGAATGTCTGGAGGTCATTTTGTAGGGCTCTGGCAGTGCTCATTGTGTTCATCCTTGCACAAAGGAGCAGATACCAATCCTGCTGATGGGTTAAGAACCTTCTACAGCCATGTCCAGTAACTGCCGACTGTACTGGGACACACAGCAAATCTTCTGCCAATGGCACTTATTGATGTGCCATCCTGGAAGAGTTGGACTGCCTGTGCAACCTCTTTAGGGTCCAGGTATCGCTTCTTACTACCAGTAGTGACACTGATCCCAGCCAAATGCAAAACTAGTGAAAAACAGTCAGAAAAGATGAGTAGAGGAATAACATTTTTCAGTGGCCTTCACCTGTAAAACCATTCCTGTTTTGGGGGTTGTCTCATTGTTGCCCATCTAGTGGACCTGTTAAGTTAATTAACACCAAAGCAGCTGAAACTGATTAACAACCCCCTCTGCTACTTAACTGACCAGATCAATATTCCAGGAGCTTAATTGAATTGATGCAATACTGATTGAAATATTTTTTTTTTGAGTAGTGTAGATTAGTTACTGGCCCAATAGCTATACCTTGAAGTTCTCATGGAACTCTGGGATGAATACCATGCCAACTCATAAACTAAAACCTTAGAAATCATTGTTCAGGCTCAATTGTTCTAAAACTGCCTGGAGGCTATACTCATACTCAAATGCCATTCAGTCATGTTATCTCTGTTGACATTGAACCTGATCCCCCTTTTTAGATTGTAAGCTCTAACTGGCAGGGGCCTCTGATTCCTTTTGTATTGGATAGCACTGTAACTGTATTGTTTGCCCTCTCGTTGTAAAGTTCTGTGCAAACAAATAAATCCTGAATAATAATATTAATAATAATAATAATAAAAATTTAAGGAAAACAAATGTTTTTGTTATAAAAGTCAAAAGTTTACAATCTTACATGAATATTCAATGGAACAACAAAAGAAGAAGGAAGTAAAGTGGAAGGAAAATGAATTGTAGGGATACTTATCATGATCTAAAAATTCTTAAATATATAATTTCTGAGTGGATGTATAAGTAATCCAAGGATCCCAGACCTTCCAGAAATCTTGTACTTTATCATTTAAAAAAGCTGAGAAATTATCACTGACCATTATCGAGTTCAGTTTAAAAATAATACATTTTAATATAATTCATGATGAGTTCCATGACTTAGAAATTGTAATTTTACTAAAGGGAAACATTTTTGGTCCTGGGAATCCCCTGAATATAAGAATATGGCAGTGTTTGCCCCATAACTAAATTTTGGTAGGTGTCACCAAAGATGTATAAATCACACTAGAAGAGAATGAAAGAGGTACTAACACCAAATTGGCTACACACCAAAATATTTATTCAAAATCATATCAAAGAATAGTATACTGTATTTATTGGCGTATAACACTCCCCTTTTCACCATGAAAATCGGGTGCAAATAGCGTGTGCGTGTTATACGCCAAAACTTCAATATTAACTGCCTCGGAGGGGACAGGAAGGGGGGCGGGAGGAGCGCCGTCAGATTACATAAAGTGAGAATCTCCTGTTTACTTGGTTGCTTCTGTAATAGGAAGTCCCTTCTCCTGGGCCGCCATTGGACCACTGTTCTGTCTATCATAGGAGATTCTCACTGTATGTAATGTAATGACATCGATCAGGCTGCACTGATGGCAATGGTGAGGCTGCTGCATTGATGGCAATGGTGAGGCCGCAGATGGGCACTGACCCTTATTTTGTTCAAAGTCCCTTATTTAAAATTTTAGTTTTTTTCCTGAAACTTCCTTCTTAAAATGAATGTGCGTGTTTTATACGCCTGTGTGTGTTATACGCCTGTGCATGTTATACGCCGATAAATACGGTAATTAACATAAAACCAGTGTCTCCCCCTCTATTTTTTTCAATTCTTTATACAAAACAGCTGAGAGTCCATTAAGACATCAAGTTCCACAAAATATATACGCAATCTCTTATAGTACCGATACATTTTAGGGTAGCTTAACATTCCACAACTATATACATAATATTCCAGCCTCAATAAAGCCCCTTCTTATCTTCAGAATTTAGAAAATAACTACCACTAATGCATCAGGGTTTACCCAAATGGACTCTAATCCTCCTTTTCATTTTTATTTTATTTTTTTAAGCAAAAATAAAAAAAATAAAAAAAATCTAAAAACAAAACAAAGCAAAACATAACAAAACAAAAAAGAAAAAAAGAGGAGAAAACAAACAACCATTTCCAGAGGAGAATATAGGAACAGATCCCATGATGACCATTTTAGTATATTGCTTTTTTCTGTCTTGAGCGGAAAGCACTAGGTCCTCCATGGCACCGATACTTCTGACCCTATTAAGCCACATAGCAATAGATGGAGATTTAGGATCCCTCCAGCAAAGAGTAATACAGGCTTTTGCGGCATTAACCAAGTGACATAGCACAGATTTTTTATATATCTGCAGCAGAATTTGTGAACCGTGAAGCAAAAAAAAAGCATGATTTTCTGGTCTTGGAAAATCTGTACATTTTTGAGAAATTCTCTGTACCTCCAACCAATACTGTCTAATCTTTGGGCAAGACCAGAAGATGTGAAATAAATTCCCCTGTACCTCACTGCATCACCAACAGTGATCCGAGGCCTCTGGAATAAATTTGCAAGGAACTGACAGGGTATAGTACCAGCGCGTCAAAAATGTATAATTAGATTCCTGAATTTGCATACAGATAGATGAGTTCAACGAGAGATGGATAATTAACAGAGTGTACATCTTGGAAATAGTCTGAGAGAGAGGTTCCTTTTCAGCACCATATGATTCAGATATAGTTTGTTGACGTTGATCATTCGTCGGTGGTCCTAAAGATCAAAAAAATGGCCTAGCTGCAACTCCTGCCAGAAATGTATTTCATACGAGCCCCCCAGTGGCATCAATGAAGCCACTGTGGGCCAAGTCTTAGAGAACAAAAAATGTGAGGCCTGAAAACAGCTATTCTCCAAGAGACTGTTAAACGCGCCTGGTTCTATACCTGGAAGAAAACTAGAGTTCCCCAGAATGGGAAACAATGGTGATTGTATAGAAGAAAACTTAGAATTCCGGTATATCCTAGAGCCAATTTGCAGTGTAGGGCCTATAATCGGATGCATTTTAAGGGAGGCCGGTAGGGCTGCATAGTACCAAAACGCTCTACACAAGGGTACAGGACTAAATTGTTGTTCTATGTCCATCCAGAGTTTAAAATCTGTATGTCTGCACCAATCAATCATTCTGCCAAGATGGGCAGCTTGATAATATTTGAATGTGTCTGGGACTGCTACTCCGCCAAAGCACTTGGATAATGTCAGGAGGCATCTACTAATCCTTGGTCATTTATTCACCCATATAAGTTTAGTGAAAAGGGCATGGATTTGACAAAAAAAGGCTGCAGGAATGGAAAGAGGTACAGAAATGTTGGCAAAATTCTCATTTTGATGATACATTGGCCAAACCAAGAGTGTAAGCCTTGGTGCCATTTATCCAATAAGGATCGTACTGAGTTAAATAAGGATGGAAAATTTGCTGTAAAAGTATTGACTAAATTTGATGGTATTAAGTACCCAAGTACTATAACGCTGAAGACGTCCATTTAAAGTTAAAGTTAAGTTGCATAGTGCGGTGCACTGAAAGAGGCAACGCAACTCCCATAGCTTCAGATTTGGTGTAATTTATTTTTAGATTTGATAAAGCTCCGTAGCCTTCAATCTCCTTCATAAGATTCGGCAATGAAACATGTGGATTAGACATAGAAAAAAATAAATCATCTGCATAAGCTGAAACTTTTTAATTATGATCTCCTACTTGTAGCCCAGAGATATCAGGATTTTGCCAGATGTTATTCAATAATGGCTCTAACAAAAATAATAAGGGTGAAAGAGGGCAGCCCTGGTGGATACCATTTGAGATGGTAAAAGGCTTTGAAAACACTCCATTTACTTTAACCAAGGCCTGTGGAGTGGAGTATACCTTGGCAATCCACTGAAGCATATGGTCTCCCAGACCCATATGCCTCAGGACCGCAAACATAAAGGTCCAATTTACCCTATCAAAGGCCTTTTCTGCGTCAGTACTCAAGAAGACGCAGGGAGTGTTCATTTTATTAGAATAGTGGACCAAGTTAAGTACCTTAATAGTATTGTCTCTCCTTTCACGAGAGGGAAAAAAACACTTGATCTAAATGGACCAGCTGGGAGAGCTGTGATTGAAGATGAGAGGCAAGTGATTTAGTAAAACGTGCCCGTTAAGTAACAAAATTGGCCGATAACTACCACAATCCGATGGGTCTTTCCCTTCTTTTGGGATAACTGAAATGTGTGCCAAAAGTGCATCTGAGGGAAATGCGGTCGTCTGACCTAAGGTATTAAATACTTTAATCATATGCAGACTTAGCAGTGGGAGGAGGTTTTTATAATACTGTATGGTAAATCCATCAGGGCCTCCCCCCACAGTTAGAATCACTCCCTAGGACACACCTAACCCCTACAGCGCCACCTAGTGGTTAACCCCTTCACTGCCAGTGACATTTTTACAGTAATCGATGCAATTTTTTAGCATTGATCGCTGTATTAATGCCAATGGTCCCAAAAATGTGTCAAAATTGTCTGATGTGTCCGCCATAATGTCGCAGTCACGATAAAAATCGCTGATTGTCCCCATTACTAGTTATTACAAGTTATTACTAAAAATTATCACTAAAAGTGCCATAAAACTATCCCCTATTTTGTAGACGCTATAACTTTTGTGCAAACCAATCAATAAAAGCTTATTGCATTTTTGTTTACCAAAAATATGTATAAGAATACGTATCGGCCTAAACTGAGGAAAAAAAATTATATATTTTTTGGGGATATTTATAATAGCAAAAAGTAAAAAATAATGTGTTTTTTTTTTCAAAATTGTCGCTATGTTTTTGTTAATAGTGCAAAAAATAAAAACCACAGAGGTGATCAATTACCACCAAAAGAAAGCTCTATTTGTGGGAAAAAAAGAACGTCAATTTTGTTTGGGAGCCATGTTGCACGACCGCGCAATTGTCAGTTAAAGCGACGCAGTGCCGAATCGCAAAAAGTGCTCTGGTCAGGAAGGGGGTAAAATTTTCCGAGGCTGAAGCGGTTAATATAGTGGAGTAGTGAGCTAAAAAATTATGTTTTTTTTTTCTCTTTTCTTTGTTTTGTTTTAGATTTGTCCCCCTTTCCTTTTCCCCAGCGCCCTAAAAAAAAAAGAGGGGGACCACTCACGGGGGCTGACACTTCCTGCTCAGGCTCCATGGGGAGGACCCCCAAATGTATTTGTCTCAGCAACAGTCTTAGCAACAGTCTGCTCCCCTCACAGCCCACGTGGACTGTGTGATAGGTGAAGAAAAAAAAAGGGAGGGACAAGGGGGGGAGGGAGCAACATATATGTGTCTACCCACACACCCTCTCTCCCACCCTTAATCCTGTAGCTCAAAAAAATTTACTTTAAGAGTGCCTATAAAACTTATGACACAATGGGGGTTATTTACGAAAGGCAAATCCACTTTGCACTAAAAGTGCACTTGGAAGTGCAGTCACTCTAAATCTAAGGGGTAGATCTGAAATGAGTGGAAGCTCTGCTGATTTTATCATCCAATCATGTGCAAGCTAAAATGCTGCTTTTTATTTTCCCTGCATGTCCCCCTCGGATCTACAGCGACTTTACTTCCAAGTGCACTTTCAAGTAAATAACCCCCAACATAAAGTGCACCTATAAAGTAATTGTACAACATCTAAAAAAAAAAAAGATAAATACTTCAATAGTGCAAATAAAGTCCACGTTTTCAGTTAGACATCAGCGGGCAAGCTAAAAAAACATTTTCCCTGTAAGAGGACACCTGTTAACAAAAAAAAGGGGGTAAATTTGCTGCAATCTAGAACCAAAAAAAGAGAAAAAGTAAACCTCTGCCGAGTTAAGTCTCATGATCTCCAGATTGGGAGGCAGTACGAGATTCCCGGAATCACCTTGCTGTCCAGGGAAAAAAATCAGCTGCTATAGAAGGGGATACCACTCGTCATAATGGTCTCATTATAGGCTGCAGCCAGTTTGGCATTGAAAAAACCTCTATCCCCAGGAAAGTAAAAAATCTGGGAGATCAACAGGGTAAAGCAGAATGAATGAAGATGAGTCTTTCCTTACAGTTAATGAGATGGGAAAAAACCACCAGTATGTACCCCCCAGCTGCCTGATCTTGTCTAGAAGCGGGCGCAACATCGCCCTTTGTTGTAAAGTAGCCCGGGATAGATCTGGTAGTATTTTCACCGGGGCCCTCTCATGATCAATCTCTCCTGCCTCCCATGCCTTGCGACTTATGAGCATAACAGTGTAAATGGCATATAACATCTCTGGTTTTGTTCAGATCTACTGAGCAAGGTCACAGGGATATATGCAGTCTATCAAACTCCAAATCATGGGATGGGACAGGAATAGCCAGCTGCTGGCATATAACCAGAACCATAGGTTGTAATGCTTCTCGTCCTATTGCCTCAGGGATACCCCTAAACCGTAAATCTCAGGCTGCGCTTATATTTTTTGTGTTCGCTTCTCTTTCCTCTTCATTATGGGTAGTATAGCTGCATTGATAGCTGGGTAGCCGGAGGAATGATCGGAGCTCTATTAGCGTGTGTATCTACTCTGCCATGTTCAAACCACACCCCTGTCACTGTGTCTCCCCCTCTTAACCTTCCCCAAACATCACGGATTACCCAGCTCCCAATCCCACAAACCATCCTTTAATAACCCTCCCTCCAAGAATAGGGTATCCCCCCCGCAAGCAACAAACAAAGGTTAACACCACTCCAGGTCATAGTAATACCTTCCTCAGCAATCAGGTGCAGGTCCAGTCCGTGATCCATGCAAGTAATTCAGAAAACATAACGATTGACCGCACTCCAAAAAATGTGAAAAAATTACGTTATCGGTATAAAAACATCCAACATGAAAAACTATATTGGTCACAGCATCATGACAGCACAGAGGGGAGCATGGTTGACGCATTTCACAATTTTTTTTTCGCTTTGTCATATCCCTCCCCTCTTACAGCCTCCCTTATAAACCCTGCCCTAGTGAGATACAGTATAACAATTCCCAAGAGAGTGGGCACTTCGGGTACCTGGACCAGCGCAAAAACCTCAGTGGGTAAATAAATGACCTGGCACCCAAAAGTACCACTCCTCCCAGAGCCGTCTGACTACACTAGCAAGAATGAGCCCAGTAATACCTATTCTCTCAAAGAAGATTCTGTCTCAAGTCCAGAAGGGTACTAGTAGGTGTCCAAATATACTACAGCACTAAAAGTGCTAGTGAGTCCACAGCTGGGTGTATGCAGGACCTTCCTCAAGGGGATAGGTATTGCTGGGCTCATCCTTGCTAGTGTAGTCAGTGGGCAACTGCTCTGGGAGGACTAGTATTTTTGGGTGCCAGGTCATTTATTTACCCACTGGGGTCTTTGAACTGTCAAGGGGAGGGGGAGGGATACCCTGTTCTTGGAGATAGTGTTGTTGGGTGGTGGTTCCCCCAAGGATTTAAATGGACTATCTACAAAGGATTTATGAGGCATATTCAGTTATTCAAACCTTTTTTTAAGTAAATTTTAATAAAAAAAAAGTTATTTTACTTTAAAGCAAACATGTAAAAAAAGCTAATTTTCAATAAATATTATTATTTCTTTTTTTTATCATACGGTTAGTTTACACATCACTAACATTTCCAGTCAGCCCTGCTAACAGTTATTCTACATAAAACTACAATGAAGACCTTACTTTTTTTGAATCAATGATTTTAATATTTAAAGTAGAAGGGTAGTAAATTTTACATAAGGGACTCATCTACCATGCACGTTATTAGATAGAAGATATAAACCATCTTGAATTCTCTTTCTCCTCAGTTCCTCTCTGGAGAAGACCACGAAGCAATGACCAGGAAGCAGGATGGATTAGATGAACAATATAATCAGCATAAATTTACCATCAAATGGTAATTTACATGCTTTTGATGACTGCGATGTGTCTCTAAACACCAAAAGTCATGTTTTAAATTGGCACTTACACATTAAGTAGTACACTGTATATCTCTTGCCTATTTTTCATGCTTGCTAATGCCAGGACAAACTAATTGTACTCTATACACCTTCCAATGTTCTCTGGAAAGCATCCAGCTATTATTTTTCTTTACCTGAAATGACCTGAGAACATCTAATTATACTCCATAACAGTTTAATGACTTCTAAATGCCCTTTCAGCAGATGTCAGGGATCATAACTGCTCAGCTCCAGACAAACAGCTAAATACACAATTGAAAAACATATAGTTAATTGTTCACCTGCCAAAGGATTTATATGTTAATTCAGCCAGTCCTGTAATTGAGGGACCTTTGCCAGACAGCACAAACAGATCTGTGACCATCCTGCAGACCAATCTGAAGTTAAGAAATGCAGCCTGTCCTGACAGCTACAAAGGTCTGCTGCCCTTTATTATTTTGAGGTGGGTCTAGAAACACTTGGGTTGCTCTCCTTATCATCATGGTCCACTTTATTGACTATGTTTAGCTGCTGAACTGGGGAAATGTGCCACAGCCCACATTAGGTAGTAGAATCATCTATTCACACCTTTTTCTGGGAGCACCATCTATGCAAAATATTTTCTTAAGCTAAAATGGTAACTAAGAACTTTAAATGTGCTGCCAGGAAAACATAAGATACACTCTATAAACCCAAATATATAAATAAAATATCATTTTTATTATGTGGACGTGATAAAGGTCTAATCAAAGAGTGCACATAATCATATAAAGCATTTGAAAATAATCAAGTCTTGTGCAATTACAGTATATATATATATATATATATATATATATATATATATATATATACATACAACATTTTAGAATACTAAGATATGTCAGTTGAATAAATCCACATTAAACAAGTATGTAGGTTCTGCTTACAAAAGAATGTGTATCACATCACTACACATAATGCATGCTAAACACTTGCAAGACACATCTTGGTCCAGTAAGAAGGGAGATTACCATCTCACAAGCCAAAACAGGGGTAGCTGTGGAACAGAAGGGAATGAATAGAGCAAGAACCCTGGAGAATCCAAATAGAATGCCCCAAGAGGAAAAGAGAGGGGAAGCCAATGGGTATACCCAGCTTGTGGGAGGACTCTAAGAAATGGGCAAAGACAAGGGGGAACTTATAGTATAGTATATTACACATAGCACCAGAATGAACTGCCTGAAAGCAGCAGTCACTTATTTAATGTGCTGCATATTGTATATGATGAAAAGATTGCTAAGCTAAGCAATTTGTGAATGAATGAACTGCAACTACTGTCTGCCACTGCAGCAGACAGATTGTAGTTTTCAATGAACTGCAAGGGCACTGGTGAGCACTTCCATAGTGCATTGATCTTCCTACTATCCAGTAACTGTCTGCCCAAATGGGAAGTATGGACAGACAACTATGATGAGAACAACGGAAAAAAAGGAACAGCGCTAGCAAATATTAACAAACAGTGTACCAATATACAAATCTGTTGGTGTGTGTAGTGGTGAGACTACAAAACTGTAGGTGTGTGTGGTAGTGAAACTACAATAATAAACCACAGTTATTGCACATAAATAATAAAATGAATTATGTGCCAACAAAAGTAAAAAAAGTCCAGCAAAGTAGAAAGCCCCTTCTTGGACTGGACTCACCCAGATGCAGAGGCTGTGACTATGAAATCAAGCAGAGAGACTGTGATCTGAGTCCATGGGACATAAGATGTGAAGCTGGCTGGTGGTTCAGGATGACCCGGATATCTGGGGGCTTGCTACTGGTGCCATTTCCATGGGTCTTGCAGATTAATGCCTCAAAGGAAAGGAATGCTATATGGTGAAATACCGTTGCAATAAGAGGTATATGCGCGCAATGCGCTACTCACAGAGTTTAAACGAAGGCAGGCTTATCAGAAGAACTTCCGTGAATGCCGCTGGATAAGCGTGCGTTCCACGGAGGCAGGATGTGACGTCGGTGGTTGCGTTCGGCCGGAAATGACATCGACGCGTTTCGCCCCTCCTCCAGGGCGTCATCAAAGGACATAATCTCCGGCCAACATAGGAGATATTTATACCAAAAGAACATGCAGAATTCCTCCTCAGAAGGAGGAGCAAAGACGCCAATCAATTAGATGACGGCAAGTTCAGAGACATGGTCAAAGTGATCATCATTTAAGATTGCCTTGTATAAACTTTATTTAAACAAATAAAACATGACAAGAAGCATATCCGTCCCCAGCATATAATGAGTATACTGTGAAGGAAATATATGGTATGCATAAATTGTCAGGATAAAAATTCATATATAAAATGCATAAATATGATTACATATATAAAATAGGAAAATGAGAAATATATAAAATAAAATTAAAATCTGTATACAAAATGGATGCGGAACTTGAAGAGTATTCATAAATTTGGAAGTGGCCACGGCTGGAATGAGACACATAAGAAAAAACCATAAAATGAAATAATAGAAATGAGATGTAAAATAAAATAGCATACAAAAATAAATATTGGGATAGATTGAAGCGAAAAAAACAAAATAAATATAGAAGAATATAATAATAAACATAAAATTAAAAATAGTAATAGATAAAATGAAAAAATGAAAATAAATAGAAAAAAATATAAAATAAAATAAAAATAAATAAAAATAGAAATAAAATTAAACTGAAAATAAAAATAAACTGGAAATAAAATTAACAAATTATAAAATATAGAAATAAAATTAAAAATAAAAATAAAATTAAAAATAAAATAAAATAAAATAAAATAAAAGTGAAGAAAAGAAAAAGGAGGAAAAAAACAATGAAAAAAGTGATATAAAGGAAAAAATAAAAAGTTATGTATCTATTCCAAAGGTGACAACTAAAAACTACTACCAATTTGACAAAAAACAGTTCAGATCGAGATCAATATTAATACCCAATGGACTCATAGTGGACAGTCTGTGAATCCATTGGGTTTCATTTTGCGAAATTGCACGTTTGAGGTTGGACCCTCGCCAGTGCTCTTCCACTTTATCGATTCCACAAAAAGTCAGAACACTAGGATCTCGACCATGATGTAATCTAAAGTGATTGGAAAGGCTGTGCTGTCTATATCCCTTTCTGATCCTATTAACATGCTCCCTTAACCTTACTCCTAAGGGTCTGGTGGTCCTCCCAACATATTGGAGCCCACATGGGCAGGATAGGAGGTAGGTCACGTGTGTAGTGCCACAAGTAATAAACTTTTTAATTTCATAAGATCTACCTGTGACATGAGATTCAAAATGCGTAGTTTTCCGTTTTCTGAACTTAGAAGTTTTACAAATCATACACCTCCCACAACTGAAAAAAACAGTCTGGTTCAAAAAAGTAAACGATTTTTTGGGTGGATTGACAACATTGTGTGCCAATTGCAATCTAAGGGTAGGTGGTTTAGTATAGATAAATTTAGGTTTACCAGGTAGCACTTTTTTTAGCTCCTTATCTTCCAGTAAAAGAGACCAATGCTTTTTTATGATTTTCTCAAAATCTCTGTACTGGCGATTAAAACCCGTAAGGAAAGCTATCCCAAAGTCTTGTTCTTTTCCCGATTTTTTCTTGAATAATTCATTTCTATCCATCTCTCCGATCTCATTCCTAACCTTTTTAAGATTGTTTAGATTGTATCCCTTGTCCACAAAACGTTTGATGATTACATTGGACTGTGCATTATAGTCCTCCTTCTTGTTACAATTGCGTCTAACCCTAAGCATTTGGCTCTTAGGTATGCCATTCAACCACCTAGGATGATGGCAGCTGGTGAGCGGGATGTAGCCATTCCTGTCTACATCCTTGAAAAAAGTACGTGTGTACAATTTGTTGTCCTCTTTATAAATTGTTAGATCCAAAAAGTTAATTTCTTGGCAACTGAAAGTTTCTGAGAATGATATACCAAACGGGTTGTTGCCCATTTTTTCAAGGAATATTCTGAAAGAATCCTGCGACCCAGCCCAAACAATAAAGATGTCATCTATATATCTTTTATATAGCCTTAATTCTGGGATATTGGTTTTATAGATCGCATCTCTTTCCCACAAGCTCATGAAGAGGTTTGCCACAGATGGGGCATATTTTGCCCCCATTGCAACGCCCCTCTTCTGCCTATAAAATTATTTTTCGTGCCAAAAGAAATTATGGCTCATTGCCAGATCTAAAACTTGTAAGATGAATTCTATTTGTTTAGTTTTAATATTGGTGCTCATCAGAGCCCAATTTACAGCCTCGAGAGCATGTGACTGCTGGATATTCGTATATAGAGAATTGACATCTATACTGGCAAGGATACAGTTATCATCAACGATCATTGGACTAAGTAGCTCGATTAAATCTTTACTGTCTTTTAAATATGCAGGACATTTGATAGTGAGTGGCTGTAAGAAATAGTCCACATATTCACCAACTCTGGAGAACAATGATTCAATACCACTAATAATCGGTCGTCCTGGTGGTTTAAGTGGATTTTTATGCAATTTTGGTAGCTGGTAAATCACGGGAATCGTTTACTTTTTTGAACCAGACTGTTTTTTTCAGTTGTGGGAGGTGTATGATTTGTTAAACTTCTAAGTTCAGAAAACGGAAAACTACGCATTTTGAATCTCATGTCACAGGTAGATCTTATGAAATTAAAAAGTTTATTACTTGTGGCACTACACACGTGACCTACCTCCTATCCTGCCCATGTGGGCTCCAATATGTTGGGAGGACCACCAGACCCTTAGGAGTAAGGTTAAGGGAGCATGTTAATAGGATCAGAAAGGGATATAGACAGCACAGCCTTTCCAATCACTTTAGATTACATCATGGTCGAGATCCTAGTGTTCTGACTTTTTGTGGAATCGATAAAGTGGAAGAGCACTGGCGAGGGTCCAACCTCAAACGTGCAATTTCGCAAAATGAAACCCAATGGATTCACAGACTGTCCACTATGAGTCCATTGGGTATTAATATTGATCTCGATCTGAACTGTTTTTTGTCAAATTGGTAGTAGTTTTTAGTTGTCACCTTTGGAATAGATACATAACTTTTTATTTTTTCCTTTATATCACTTTTTTCATTGTTTTTTTCCTCCTTTTTCTTTTCTTCACTTTTATTTTATTTTATTTTATTTTATTTTATTTTTAATTTTATTTTTATTTTTATTTTTATTTTTAATTTTATTTCTATATTTTATAATTTGTTAATTTTATTTCCAGTTTATTTTTATTTTCAGTTTAATTTTATTTCTATTTTTATTTATTTTTATTTTATTTTATATTTTTTTCTATTTATTTTCATTTTTTCATTTTATCTATTACTATTTTTAATTTTATGTTTATTATTATATTCTTCTATATTTATTTTGTTTTTTTCGCTTCAATCTATCCCAATATTTATTTTTGTATGCTATTTTATTTTACATCTCATTTCTATTATTTCATTTTATGGTTTTTTCTTATGTGTCTCATTCCAGCCATGGCCACTTCCAAATTTATGAATACTCTTCAAGTTCCGCATCCATTTTGTATACAGATTTTAATTTTATTTTATATATTTCTCATTTTCCTATTTTATATATGTAATCATATTTATGCATTTTATATATGAATTTTTATCCTGACAATTTATGCATACCATATATTTCCTTCACAGTATACTCATTATATGCTGGGGACGGATATGCTTCTTGTCATGTTTTATTTGTTTAAATAAAGTTTATACAAGGCAATCTTAAATGGTGATCACTTTGACCATGTCTCTGAACTTGCCGTCATCTAATTGATTGGCGTCTTTGCTCCTCCTTCTGAGGAGGAGTTCTGCATGTTCTTTTGGTATAAATATCTCCTATGTTGGCTGGAGATTATGTCCTTTGATGATGCCCTGGAGGAGGGGCGAAACGCGTCGACGTCATTTCCGGCCGAACGCAACTACCGACGTCACATCCTGCCTCCGTGGAACGCACGCTTATCCAGCGGCATTCACGGAAGTTCTTCTGATAAGCCTGCCTTCGTTTAAACTCTGTGAGTAGCGCATTGCGCGCATATACCTCTTATTGCAACGGTATTTCACCATATAGCATTCCTTTCCTTTGAGGCATTAATCTGCAAGACCCATGGAAATGGCACCAGTAGCAAGCCCCCAGATATCCGGGTCATCCTGAACCACCAGCCAGCTTCACATCTTATGTCCCATGGACTCAGATCACAGTCTCTCTGCTTGATTTCATAGTCACAGCCTCTGCATCTGGGTGAGTCCAGTCCAAGAAGGGGCTTTCTACTTTGCTGGACTTTTTTTACTTTTGTTGGCACATAATTCATTTTATTATTTATGTGCAATAACTGTGGTTTATTATTGTAGTTTCACTACCACACACACCTACAGTTTTGTAGTCTCACCACTACACACCCCAACAGATTTGTATATTGGTACACTGTTTGTTAATATTTGCTAGCGCTGTTCCTTTTTTTCCGTTGTTCACATTTTAGAAGTTGTAGCACTTCCATTACAGCAGCTGCAATCTGTTAACACATTTGCACTATATTTTATCAGCACCATTTTATATTTTTTTATTATTTATCTTTCTCCAGCGCCAGTTTTTGTCGTTTTATATAACTATGATGAGAGTCTGCAGGAGCCTGACATTGCAATGCTCTGAAAGCTCCAGGAAAAAAAATACTAATGATAAATGCACTTTTTTACCTCCAAAAATATGTGCATTTATTATTATTATTATTTTTTTTTTAATTGAAGTTAGCCTTTAATGTTGAAAAATGTAAAGCACCTGGGGGCTAATAATATGAATGCAAGTTATTCACTAGGGGGAGAACATATGGGGGAATCAAGGATGGAAAAGGATCTGGGGTTATAGAAAAGCATATTTTCAGCAATAGCATGCAATGCCAAGTTGCTGCAAGCAACACTAGCACACTTCTAGCATGCAATACCAAAGGTTTATTTACTCAAGAGATATAATTATAATTCTAACACTTTGCAAAACTTTGGTTTGGCCACATCTTGAGTATGTCATCCAGTTCTGGTCACCAGTCCTCAGAAATGATGTGCTGGAAATGGAGAGAGTCCAGAGACACTTAGGAAGAGATATAGATGGAGACTGCACTGTTCAATGTTAACTGTTCTCTGTTTACTAGGGAATGTTTATTTTATTGTACTTAACATATTAAGCTAAAAAACCCAGAGGGTTTAACTTAGCTTTAGACTGGGTTCACACTATTGCAAATTGGATGCGGTTTTGCTCGCATCCAATTCGCATGTCAGGAGATTGTGACCGGCTCTCATTGGAGCCGATTCACACATCTTCGGAGCGGCTCCGGAGTGAATGGTACAGGAGTCCTGTGCATCTTCTGGTCCATTTCAGGTCCGAATTCAGCCCAAAGAACAGACCGAAATCGGACCTGAAATGGCAAACAGGGACATGCCGGACCCCTGTTGTGAGCAGCTCCGTACTGCAGTGTGAACCCAGCCTTAAAGTGTATTTCCTCTATTGCAGTCAGATTTGAGTAAAACTTACTATATGTTTATTATGTTTTCCCATACACACAGCATACCTAAAAATTATTTTAGGATAATGTGTTATGGCTGACTGCAATCTGGGATCTTCCCCAATAGAACTGATGGGGACTGGCTGAATCCTGTTCTCATAAACATACAATGCAAGAGGCCAGCTTATAAATGGTTAACCCTTTGTTAGGACAGTCAGTGTTCAAATCTAGTTTATAATTAATTAGATATTATGGGGTTGATTTACTTAACCACTTGCCTACTGTGCACTTAAACACCCTTCCTGCCCAGACCAATTTTCAGCTTTCAGCGCTCGCGCACTTTCAGTGACAATTGCGCGGTCATGCAATGCTGTAACCAAATGAATTTTTTATCATTTTGTTCGCACAAAAAGAGCTTTAGTTTGGTGGTATTTATTCGCGACTCCGTTTTTTATTTTTTGCGATATAAGCGAAAACATAGCGGAAATTTTGAAAAAAAAACAATATTTTCTCCTTTCTTTTTTAAAAGAAATCCAATAAAATCAAATTTTGTCATAAATGTAAGCCAAAATGTATTCTGCTACATGTTTTTTGTAAAAAAAATTCCGTTAAGTGTATAATAATTGGTTCGCGTGATCACAGACATATGTACGCAAATGATCATGTAAAAGGGGTGTGCAGGTGATCACGGACATATGTGTGCAGATAATCATTGGCACATGTGATTTTAGTGGGACATATGTGAGGGACATGTGTTTTTATTATTTAGGGACATGTGTGTTTTGGGGACATGTGTGTTTTGGGGACATGTGTGTTTTACATGTGTGTTTTACTGTGGGGACATGTGTGTCTTACTGTGGGGACATGTGTGTCTTACTGTGGGGACGTGTGTTTTACTATGGGGGACCCTAGACTGGTGATCAGTGAGTAAAAAAACATCTCATACTCACTGATCACCAGCCGGCTGCAGCGATCCGCTCTCCTCTCCTCACCGACGACTTCCGTGTGAGGAGAGGAGGGCCGATTGCCTAGCAACCGGCTGTTTGTTTACATCACATGACAGCCGTGATTCGTCACGGCCGTCATGTGATCAGGAGGGCCAATCACCGTGCCCTCCTGCCGATTCGAGATGCGCCGTGTCCGGGTGACACGGCCGCATCGGGATCGCGCCGCTGCGCGGGCACGCGCGCGCGCGATCCCTCTACTTCTGAAGGACGTTCCTGAACGTCCTATCAGAAGTAGATGGCTCCCACCCGGCCGTATATCTACATTGGCCGGGTGGGAAGTGGTTAAACTGGAGAGTGCAAAATCTGGTGCGGCTATGCATGTGAGCCAATCGGCTTCTATCTTCAGCTTGTTCAATTAAGCTTTTAAAAATGCCTGGAATCTTTGCAGAACTACACCAGATTTTGCACTCTCCAGTTTTAATAAACCAACCCCTATCTGTCAGCACAGTACAAACATGGCTAATTATGCACAGCTCACCAGCCCTCACAAACAAAGTGATGGATTTTACAGAAAAGAGCATCTAGAAAGGCAAGCTACAATTTTTATTTTTATATGCTAAAGGTTATGCTATGTAAATGGGGACATGTAGCAAATATAAAGTATGTGTTACCTCTATATGGTTGCAAAAGTGGAAACACACTTTAAATTATTAAACCAGAATATACTGAGGTACTTATTAGAAATTAACTGATCTGCTAGACTTGTTATATACTGGTCTGATTTATGGACACCTAATTACTGTAAAAAATTCAGATCCCTTCACTATTCCATTCCGTATATGTATTTTATAGTATATTTTATAAACTTGTATATTTTATGTTGTCTTTTTTACCAGTGGCTTTGCAGGGGCATCACTAGAATTGGGAACCTGGGGCACATGCCCTGGGTCTCTCCCTAGGTGCCCTTGATTTGGGACACCTAGCCCTGACTCCCTACTTACTTCACCTGCAAGGACCTTAGAATTCTCCTTGGCAATCACTTAGTCTCTGCCTGAATAACCCCACTCCTTGCACTGGTATGACCGACCAAAAAATCCATACCAGGCCCTTACTCAAGCATGCAGCCTGAAAAGGGGGGAGACAAGTGTGTGGCCCCTCCTGAACTATGCCAGTTCAGCTCAGGGCTGCTGGTTGTCAGTCAACATTCACCATGATGCACTACGCATGCCCCAGAAATATTTTCACTGTTGTGCCCCATAGTTTCCCAAGTCTTTCACAGTTCTGGCAACACCCCTGCTTAGTTTTCTATTCCCTAAAAGGGGTGGGTGCGAGGACCTCAGGAGGAGGACGAGACAAAAATAGGCTGGGGGAGCAGAATGAATACCTGCACTTATTCTGTGACAAAAAAGCCCTGATTTAACTGTATATTTGCAAGTAAATTAGCTTACATCTCTTTCACGAATCAGGCCAGGACATTTTCTTTATTTAAAAACTTTTTTTATAAAGCTGTCTTTATCTTTTTCATTAATGCTTTTTACACTTCAGTTTTGCATTGGATGAACATCACATCATCATTCCAGCCTAAATGAATCTCACAGAGTTTAATTATAGTAGTTTGATGTCAGTTGGAAAATGTCAGTTGTTCAAATAAGAAAATGATTTGTAAAAGCAATGCTCGGTCAAAACACCAACTTTTTTTTTTACTGATTCTTTATTGGAGTAAAAATAATATACAGCCAAGTCACAATGAAGTTCCAGTTATAGTCTCTGTTATAGATTTGGAAAACAGGTAGTTTTAAAAACTTTTGACATAAATAAGTAATGCATTTTATCTTCTGCAAAGGTTAAGTGGTTAGGATGCATGATGACACCAAGGGATTACATATGTTTTTTTTTTTTTTTTTTAAGAGTGGCATGCATATGTTTCTACGTAACCATTTTATAGAAAAAAAAGCCTTTTTTGTACAGCTTTCTCTCTGAATCTCCAATCACATTTAGGGCCAGTTCACACTGGAATGCATGTGTTTTACATTATTGCATGTTCCCATGCATTTCATTTTTGACAACCCATTAATTTCAATAGACTGCCAAATGTACAGAAATGTCCAAAAAGTATGGCAATCGCACAGCACTAAAATGCATTGTACTACCGTACCATGCAGTTTGGTGGGCACACATTTTCTGTGTTTGTTAGATGCATTTGGGGTATTACAATTAATGGCACCCATGTGCGTCTAACAAGGGCAACATGTTCCTGTGTGGTTCAGAAAACAAACACAGAAACATGCATTTGCCACACCACGTTCTGGTGGGAACAAGCCCTAAGCCTTCCAACGTAGTTTTTCATATTACTGATGGATATTAGTACTGACATTTGTTATTACTTCAGTTTTTTTGTATGTGAGAGGTAGCAAGGAGAGTTTTCCACCCTCATACACAGAGGTGGTCCATGACCAGCAATTCACCAACAGACATGACTAATATGCTACACTGTAACAATGTCTGCATTAAAAAACCTGAATTATCGAGCAGGCTCTGCTCTATACATGTACTTTAACCGCTTCCCGACCGCCTACCGCAGATATACTGCGGCAAAATGGCACGGGCAGGCAAAATCACGTACCTGTACGTGATCGTGCATGTGCCTGCCTGTGGGTCGCGCTCGCGACCCGGGCGGGAGCTCCGTGACCCCGGCCGCGGGGCCAGCGGACCCGATCGCCGCTGGTGTCCTGCGATCGGGTTACGGAGCTAAAGAACGGGGAGAGGTTTGTGTAAACAAACCTCTCCCCACGCTTCCTACACTGACTGTCAGTGATCGGCTGTTCCCTGTCATCGGGAACGCCGATCAATGACGTCAGACGTACAGCCATGCCCCCTACTGTAAAAAAAAACACAACACGTCACACTGACTCCTCCCCGCCCCCTAGTGGTTAACTCTTTCACTACAACTGTCATTTACATAGGAATCAGTGCTATTTAAATAGCACTGATTTCTGTACAAATGACAAATGTCCCAAAAATGTGTCAAAAATGTCCGATGTGTCCGCCATAATGTCGCAGTCACAATAAAAATCGCTGATCGCCGCCATTACTAGTAAAAAAAAAATATTAATAAAAATGCTATAAAACTATCCCCTATTTTGTAAACGCTATAACTTTTGCGCAAACCAATCAATAATCGCTAATTGAGATTTTTTTTACCGAAAATATGTAGAAGAATACGTGTCGGCCTAAACTGAGGAAAAAAAAATGTTTTTTTATATATTTTTTGGGGATATTTATTATAGCAAAAAGCAAAAAATATTGCATTGTTTTCAAAATTGTCGCTCTATTTTTGTTTATAGCGCAAAAAATAAAAACCGCAGGGGCGATCAAATACCACCAAAAGAAAGCTCTATTTGTGGGAAAAAAAGGACGCCAATTTTGTTTTGGAGCCACGTCGCACGACCGCGCAATTGTCAGTTAAAGCGACGCAGTGCCGAATCGCAAAAAGGGGCCTGGTCCTTTGGCTGCCAATTGGTCCGGGGCTGAAGTGGTTAAGTAAGGATGACCTGAACACCCACCGTTTCGGTTCGCACCAGAACATGCGAACAGGCAAAAAATTCAGACAAACACACGAACACCGTTAAAGTCTATGGGACACAAACATGAAAAATCTAAAATGTATCAATGTATCAAATTAATATTGGCGCTGGGAGACTCTAACTAACACAAAGAGAAAAATAATGGATTTTTAAGGTGCAAAAAAAATCAAAATCAAATTTACAAAAAATTTTGAAATTTTATTACATAGATAATCTAAAACAATTTATAAAACTCAGGCCATATCAACCCAGTGGTCAAGGTACAAAAGTGTGATTGCCTCCACATGTTTCACCACAAACGTGGCTGGGGCTTTTGTAGGATCTTGTTATTTAACATATTACCACTAAAACAGAAAAAATAAAATCAGTTTGGCATTTTAATAATCAAAAATACATCCATATAGGGACCGGGTGAGGGTACCTATTGATTTTTAGACATACATTTACATAATTAGCATCACATATAGAATATCTGATGGATACACTCTCACCCTTTCAAAGTGATCCTGGTTCCAATTGATCCCCTAAACCCATCAAGAGTTTTAAAGGGGAACGTCTGTGCCACAAAAAATGAGAAGAGAAGAACGATTGCCCTATATTCACACCTGCAAAATTACACACGTAGAATAATCATTATCTATATCACCTAAATCAATTAGGGTCCTATTCAAATAAATTTTTGCCTAATCTATTGTTTTAAGAAGTTTGGCAAATTGATCGATCAACATTCATATCCTTTTCCGAATGCACACTTCCTCTGGTTCCGACAAATTTCAGGGTATTTGTGCCATCTAAAATATGATTAACCCGCTTCCCGACCGGCGCACGACGATGTACGTCGGCAGTATGGCATGGACAGGCATAAGGGTGCACAGGTACGTCCCTTTGAATTTGCTGCCTGCCATTGTGTGTGTGCCATTGTGTGTGCGCCACTGGCGGCGCGTGTGCGTGCTGGTCGGGTCCTCCGTGAGTCCAATCGCGGGTCCCGCGGACTCGATCGCCATGGGGATACCCGCGATCATCTCACGGGAGGAAGAAGCGGGGAGAACAGCATCGTTCTGCCTAGCAACAAGTGAGCAGGAGCAGAGATCAGGAGCAGATATCAGTGATCAGTAAAACACAGCCACACCCCCCACAGTTAGCAACACGCCCCTAGGACACACTTAACCCCTACACTGCCACCCCCTGTTAACCCCTTCATTGCCAGTGTCATTTACACAGGAATCAGTGCATTTGTATAGCACTGATTGCTGTATAAATGACAATGGTCCCAAAAAATGTGTCAAAAATGTCCGATGTGTTCACCATAATGTCGCAGTCACAATACAAATCGCTGCCACCATTACTAGTAAAAAAAAATTATTAATAAAAATGCAATAAAACTATCTCCTATTTTGTAAACGCTATAACTTTTGCGCAAACCAATCAATAATCGCTTATTGCGATTTTTTTTACCAAAAATATGTAGAAGAATACATATTGGCCTAAACTGAGGTAAAAAAATGTTTTTTAAATATTTTTTGGGGATATTTATTATAGCCAAATGTAAAAAATAATGTGTTTTTTCAAAACTGTCGCTCTTTTTTTTGTTTATAGCAGAAAAAATAAAAACCGCAGAGGTGATCAAATACCACCAAAAAAAAGCTCTATTTGTGAGAAAAAAAGGACGTCAATTTTATTTGGGAGCCACGTCGCACGACCGCGCAATTGTCAGTTAAAGCGACACAGTGCCAAATCGCAAAAAGTGCTCTGGTCTTAAGCCAGCAAAACGGTCCGGTCTGAAAGTGGTTAATTATACATACGGCTTTTACTAATTAAATTGCTGTGATTTTAATTGGCTATCATACAGCTCTTACCTGAGCACTCCCCTCTTTCAGTGTGTCACTGTTCCTTAGCTCAGTGTCAATATGACACCTCTTTAACCCATTAAAAACTTTTTTCAATCTTTCACAAGGGATTAACCCCTGAAAAAAATACAGAAGCCACTTACATTTAGACAGGTTATAGAGCCTCACTGGTAACAGGGTGGATGGCCACAGCAATGAAATCTATTGGGAATGCTCTTAAATCACGATAGGGCACCACAAACGGCCTTCACACACCAGTCATAAATCAACTCTAGATTGCTCCATCCCAGCAGTAACGTCAGAGGCTGCTGGGTATAGGAGAGTATTTAAGAGCATTACCAATAGATTTCATTGCTTTGGCCATTCACCCGGTTACCAGTGAGGCTCTATAACCTGTCTATAACTTCCTAAAACAATAGGTTAGGCACACATTTATTTGGATAGGACCCTATTTGATTTAGGTGATATAGATAATGATCAATCTATGTGTGTAATTTTGCAGGTGTGAATATAGGGCAATCGTTCTTCTCTTCTAATTTTTTGTGGCACAAACGTACCCCATTAAAACTCTTGATGGGTCTAGGGGATCAATTGGAACCAGGATCATTTTGAAATGGTGAGAGTGTATCCATCAGATAATCGATATGTGATGCTAATTATGTAAATGTATGTCTAAAAATCAATAGGTACCCTCACCGGGTCCCTATATGGATGTATTGTTAATTATTAAAATGCCAAACTGATAAAAAAATGTCTGTTTTAGTGGTAATATATTAAATAACAAGGTCCTAAAAAATCTCCAGAAGAATCCACGTTTGTGGTGAAACATGTAGAGGCAATCACACTTTTGTACCTTGACCATTGGGTTGATATGGCAGGAGTTTTATAAATTGTTTTATATTATCTGTGTAATAACATTTCTAAATTTTTGGGCATCACATGGCATCAGAGGGGGGTCACCCATTTACCTCACCGTGTGGCCCCGCCCTCAGCTATATGACAGCTGTCACCGAGAAAAAGCGTCACTCTGTGGGAGCCTTCCATGGAGGCGGAGCTGTTGCTGCTTTTTTTATTCCATTTTTTGGCTCATCGGGTGGCGTGAGATGGATTTACATCGTGGGACATTTTTTTTTTTTTTTTTAATAAAGGACTTGTCCCAAAGTGTCTCCTGTCTTTTTTACTACTTTTGACACTTTTTTTGTGAAAGGGTAGGGGTATAATGTACCCGTTACCAATTCACATAGGGGGAGGCTGGAATCTGGGGGTCCACCAGCCCGCAGACCCCCACAACCACCACTTAAGGGTTGTGGGGATATGAGGCCCTTGTCCCCATCAACATGGGGACAAGGTGCTTTGGGGGCTACCCCAAAGCATCCTCCCCATGTTGAAGGCATGTGGCCTGGTACGGTTCAGGAGGGGGGGCACTCTCACGTCCCCCCTCTTTTCCTGCGGCCTGGAAGGTTGCATGCTCATATAAGGGTCTGGTATGGATTTTGGGGGAGACCCCTACTCCATTTTTTTTACATTTTGGCACAGGGTTCACCTTAATATCCATACCAGACCTGAAGGGCCTGGTATGGATTTTGGGGGGACCACCATGCATTTTTTTTTTAATTTTTGGTTCGGGTTCACCTTAATATTTATACAAGACCCAAAGGGCCTGGTAATTGACTGGGGGAAACCCATGCCGTTTTTTTCAATGAGTTTTATTTATATTGCCGAGACCCAACAATTCATTACAGCCGCGATCAGTTTTAAATTACTTTTTTACCTTTAGAAATGTCATTTTGCTCTGGTATGTTCTAAACATGGGAAAACTGTGCCACTTTACAGGCATATTATAGACACCCACAGGCACAATATTTAAAGGAATATTTCATTTTTATTGTTTCACTTAAAGCATTATTAAAATCACTGCTCCCGAAAAAACTGCAGTTTTTAAAAACTTTTTTTGCATTGATACATATCCCCTGGGGCAGGACCCAGGGCCCCAAACACTTTTTATGACAATAAATTGCATATAAGCCTTTAGAATGAGCACTTTTGGTTTTTCATGTTAATCTCCCAGACTTTAACGGTGTTCCGCGGCTTTCGAATTTGCCACGAACACCACATAATGTTCACTGTTCGGCGAACAAGCGAACACCCAATGTTCGAGTCAAAGGAAAATATCCATAAGCCGCACATGACAAAGCAGACCCATGTGCATGTTAAGTGAGATAAACAGCAGCCCTAGCCCGGACTCCAGCTAGGTCATGCTCCCAATGCATTTCGCTCTACTCTTTTGGAGCTTAATCATGGGGACAAACATGCACATGGGTCTGCTTCATGATGTGCGACTTATGGATCTTTTTCCTTAGACATTGCTGTAGCTTGGAGCTAGGGCGAGCTTCCTGCCCGGGTCTGCACTCACAGCAGTCTAGTTGGACTTAACCTCTCTACCCGAGTGGAACCTACATTTTGTCTTAAAATTTAGCCACTCATTGCTCCCTTGGCAAAATTCATCAGCCCTCCACAGCTGTAAGAGCTCATTTACAGACTCTAAAGTAAAGCTCATTCACTTTAGAACACGTGTAATACAACTCCCCATATATTTATACAAATGTAAGGTTTATTTTGAGGCCATGAACTAGTCTAAGATTTCTTCCTTCATAAGGTCCCTGTGGGTGTAGCATGCATTAATTACTTGTGATTTAATCACAAATCAAACATATAAATGGATGTAGACAGGCAAAATGTATTAGCAGAGATACTGTATATTTTCATAATTTGTGAACTCACTTTTACGCTTGGAATTTTTAAGAAAAACATAGCTAAAACCTGCACAATGAAATTGCATTTAGGCACATGCATTTGTTTCAGGTGGAACAAAGTACAATATTTATGTGAACTTTGTAGCCAAGACATTTTACCAAGACTTGCTATAATACTGGTGTAATATTAAATATTTTTTTTTTACCATATATTATGTTTCTTAATGCAGCCAAATGCAATGAAAACTATTTCAAATACATTCTGCACTCACATATCAAGTATGTCAGTATAACTCACATGATTCTCATATGTCTGTCATTTGACATCCACCCTCATCAGAAATACAAATATGCTGGCACACAAGTAGTGGTGTAATGTCCCTGATGCAACTCACAGCATGTTTATATAACAGGCAGAGATGGAGGCAGGTGAAATCAGATACTGTAGTTATGGCCCAAGAATCCAGCCTTGCTTGTTTTGGCACATGGACTAGCTGGTTTTGGCACCTATCTCAACACAACATGGCCAAATAATTTTGGTAGTTTGAATGAGACAATTTAGTGTTTGGAATTAAGATTAAGGGTAAGATTTAGGTTTTGAGGGTTAAGGTTAGGTTTTAAGGGGTAACACATGTAAGTATTTATTTTCAAGGCTAGGTAAATGATTAAGGCTAGGATATAGTCCAAGCCCAAGGCCAACATTGCGCACCTCCAATCCAAAGCCCCAAATCTATGTCAAGATATTTACCATGATGGTAACTTTGTTTTCCATTGTTATCTTTGTTTTAAATAGGGGTTCTTGAAATCTTCAACTTATTAACCCCTTTATGAAGTTTCAGACTTTTTTTTATTAACCCCTACTACTAATAAAATACACTATATTGTGAAAATTTTTGGGACGCCTGCCTTTACATGCACATGATATTTAATGGCATCCCAGTCTTAGTCCGTAGGGTTCAATATTGACTTGGCCCACCCTTTGAAGCTATAACATCTTTAACTCTTCTGGGAAGGCTGTCCACAAGGTTTAGGAGTGTGTCTATGGGAATTTTTGACCATTCTTCCAGAAGTGCATTTGTGAGGTCAGGACCTGATGTGGACGAGAAGGCCTGGCTCACAGTCTCTGCTCTAATTAAAGCGGACGTAAACCCATCGATTTAACAGTTTAAAAAAAAGGCATGCCGGGAATGCTAACTGCACATTGGCTGTGCTCTCAACCAAACAGTCAAACCATCCAATGGCTGGTGTCATAACGGATCACATGTGCAGCATCGTGGCAGTTGAAGATTAAACAGAGGCAAAGATGGCAGCTTCCTTGGCTGAAAACGATAGGGGGGTTTACTTCCGCTTTAATCCCAAAGGTGTTCAAGTTCAAGTTCCTCCACCCCAAACTTGCTCATCCATGTTTTTAAGGACCTTGCTTTGTGCACTGGTGCATAGTTATGTTGGAACAGGAAGGGGCCATTCCCAAACTGTTTCCATGAAGTTGGGCGTATGAAATTGTCCAAAATCTCTTGGTAAACTGATGCCTTAATAGTTCCCTTCACTGGAACTAAGGGGCCAAGCCCAACCCCATAGTAAAAACAGACCCACACCATAATCCTCCCTCCACCAAATGATTTCGACCAGTGCACAAAGCACCTCTTCTATATCTTTATTGTTATGAGAATAGTGCAAAAGCTTCATCTCTACTTGACACATGTTAAGTAAGTGTATAAACTGAAAAAGAGGTTTAACAGGTCACATATAAGACAATACTAGACAACGAATATAGGAAACTTGGAAAGCATTCAGGAATCTGTCAGAAGGCATAGATGAAACTTTTGCAGATCATTTTAGTATGATAACATGGGGATCTGACTCTTCATGGCAAAGCAGCCATATTGCATGCAATGTGTTTTTTGTTCTTGAGAGTTTTAGTTGTTGCTGTTACTAACATATTCCGGATATTCCGCTTATAAATTAAAATTATAAAGACACAACATCCCTATTTATTACTTTCCTGAACTCGCCCACAGCTATTGTAATAAATGCAAGGCGCCAGGTGTTGCACAAGATAACGTCATTGCATATATTAGATTTAGCTTAAACGTGTGCATTTACCCTTAAAAGAAATACTTCTTTCAAGTTGCTTGTTTTGTTGTTTCAAAAAATTCAAGTTTATAAAATATAAAATGTCTAAGAGGATATGGTTCTGTGAAAGCCTCTCTAGAGATTAGTGTAATCTAGTGTATGAGCTACTTCACATACGCAGTGTTACAAAAACAATCCTTTTTTTATCATTGTTTTCTGAGAGCAAGTGATGCTCAGGGAGAAACGCACCATCGTTATATAGCAAGCATTAATATTTGATGCATTCTTCTGTGTGTGCCCACTATGAGCCAGCAAAAACTGCTGTTCTTTGTTGAGGAAAAACAAAGTGCCATTTATACTACATTCATATTCAAGTAGATCATTTTAAATTATTCTTAGACACACAGAATTCTACGTAACAGAGAGCAGATAATATAAAGCAACTGAAGGGATAAGCTGGTCACTGAGCTGTTCATGCCCATCTACTCTGCAATTTAGCATGGTAATAACTTAATTGGAGAGAAAGCCTTTTGATTTTAAAACTACCTAATACAATAGATAAACTTATTTATGCTGTTTTCACATTTATGTTTATATTTATGTATTTCTTTTGTGTTTATTTTTTTAATCTTTCTTTACTTTTTATTTTTTGAATGATTGATTAATTATTGGAGCACATACCATATATACTCGAGTATAGGTCGACCCGAATATAAGCCGAGGCACCTAATTTTACCACAAAAAACTGGGAAAACGTATTGACTCGAGTATAAGCCTAGGGTGAGAAATGCACAGCTACTGTAAGTGGAAAAGAGGGTCAACAATGCCCATTTGCAGCCTCACTGTGCCCATTCGCATGCCTCACGGTGCCCATTTGCAGCCATAGGTCCCCAGAACTTCAAACTTAGTAGTTAAGGGTTCCTAGATGCCCCCTAGCTGCAGCCAAAGGGTCCTGAAATGACATTGCTGCAGATGGACACAGTTGACCGAATTTGGGGCACTGTATCTCGGGGCCACTTGGTACTAGGTGCTTGGTGCTAGGAGCCCCAAATTTGCATATGTTGTAGTGTTGGTTCCACTGGGTTTGCACACCAAATTGGGGTTCCTAGTACAAAGTGGCCCCGAGATATGGGGCCCCAAAATCGGGTAGGAAAATGTCAAGCACTTTTCTGCAGCAGAGAATGACATTTTCTGAACCGACTTTGGGTCGGGTCGGAAAATGTCATTCTCTGCTGCAGAAAAATGCTTGACTCGAGTATAAGCTGAGGGGGGCACTTTCAGCACAAAAAAATGTGCTGAAAAACTCGGCTTATACTCGAGTATAGACATGTGCACAACAAAAAAATTTGTTTATTTTCGTTTCGTTTTTTTTCATTTCCGAAAAAAATTTGTTTTTTTTCGTTTCATTTTTTTCGAGTCTGTTGATTCGTAATGATTCGTACATTCGTAAGTCGTTGGTGTTCGAATTCGTAACGATTCGTACATTCGTAAGTCGTCGGTGTTCGTATTCGTAACGATTCGTACATTCGTAAGAGTTATTTTTTCGTTGATTCGTTTTTTCGTTAGTTTCATTTTCGGACGCATTCGTATTTATTCGTACATTCGTAACATTCGTAGATTCGTAATCGGAGCATAATTCATAATTTTATGTAATGTGTATGCTATTATTACATTTTAATAATTTACGAATCGAAAAAAAAGTTACGAATCGAAAAAAAAAAGTTACGCATCGAAAAAAAAGTTACGAATGTACAAATTTTTTTGTTCAATAGAGACACGGAAAATGACAAATCGAAAAAAAAAAAAAAAAAAGTTACGAATCGAAAAAAAAAGTTACGAATCGAAAAAAAAAAGTTACGAATCGAAAAAAAAGTTACGAATGTACGAATTTTTTTTTTTCAATCAATTTGAAGCACGTTTAGCAGCACCATTGTAAGGGACACGGAAAATTACCAATTCAACAAAAAAAAGTTACGAATGTACGAGTTTTTTCGTTCGTTTTCGTTTTTCGGATTTTCTTCATTAGTACATTTGTTGTTTCTAATTCGTTTTTTTCGGATTTTCGTGGTTTTTCGGATTCGTTCGATTCGAATGATTCGTTAATCGGATTCGTACGATTCGACCGATTCGTTATTCGGATTCGTGTGATTCGAACGATTCGTACGAAAACGAACGAACGACAATAACGAAAAAAAACGAAAAAAACAAATTGCACATGTCTACTCGAGTATATACGGTATTTAATTATTAGATTTATTTATTACACATATTGAATGTCACAAATATAGGTATAACTTGACCCTAATGCTGGATTCAGACTTTTTCATTTCAATTTCATTGTGGGGTCTTACCACATGAGCATTAGAACACATTGTGATTAGACAGTCCATTAATTTCATGCCAACAGACCGAAAACATATTTTTTTATCAAAACAGCACACCACATCACAACCTGTATGTGCATGCATGTGTACGGCATTGTATTTTTATGTTTAAATAGTATTAAAAAGAGATATTTTACTTTTTGAACAGCACAGAAAGAAGGAAACCTACCACATAACACAGCAGCCAAGTTTATAGGTCAATTGTTAGATGTCCCCAATAAGCTGACCATCATCTTGTCAAAATAGTAGACTGTAGATATACTATAGCATCCACAGCAATGAGCTGATGTGATTATAGAAAACCGATATAATGGTACAGTATATTCTGGTATTTACACCATCTCTATGTAAAATTAATTTTAAATGGTAAAATAAAGGGGTTGGGAGCCTGGTCCCCAGCCAGGTTTCACCAAAAAGAAAAAAAGGGGCCAAATGGACTATCTGGGTACTATGCAGTGAGGATAAATTCAAATGTATGGACAATTATATAAAATAGTACAAAAGTTTATTAATACATAACACATAACAAAAGAATCAGTTACAAATTAAAAACATGGGTAACAGTCACCAATCACCATTTTTCTACATTTTAAATGGTGTTGGTAAATATTTTTTCTTAATCCACCAAAGTTTCTCCCGAAATGTAGGTCATATAAGGACTTTTTTTTTTCAGTAACATGCAGATGTTAACTGCATTTCCAGCATACAAATATATAGTAAAGGCTGACAAAGGAACTTTGCATGTGTACATGATATTGTATGCTGATATAAAGCAATATTTAAAATAGATAGCTACAGTTAAAAACACGGTCTCTAAAACAAAAATTAGGTATACAGTTGGTCTATCTAACTACTGTTAGCATTTTTATACAGTATGTCATACCATGTAAAAAAAAAGTATAATTTATGTACAGCTATAAATAAACATCATAAAAAGCCCTACATTTAGTGACCAGTATGTGGAGAGATATTACATTGAGCATGTGTGTAACTTGGTGTGCATATGTAGAAGCACCAGTGTCAGCGTCAGAGTTCAAGATTTCATATGCTGATAAATAAAAATGCATATAAAGTACATTTTAAGACAGCATAGTGTATGGTGTTTTTTTATATTTAGCGCCGTTTTACCGTCGTCTTAGCGGCGCTATTTGGCCGCTAGCGGGATGGTTTTAACCCCCGCTAGCGGCCTGAAAAAGGGTTAAAACCACCCACAAAGCACCACTGCAGCGGCGCTTTGCCATCGGGTTTGTGTCGCTGCCCCATTGTTTTCAATGGCAAGGGGCCCTTTAGGAGTGGTGAATGCACCGCTCCTATAGCGCTGCAAAGATGCGCCTTGCAGGACTTTTTTGACCGTCCTGCAATCGCACCGCTCCAGTGTGAAAGCCCTGTCTATGTCTCATCTATGTCTATTCTGTATGCTATACTATGTTTATGTGAGCATGTTGTATATATAAATGCAGTCCCATACCAGCACATCTTGGCTTTCCGGGTAGAGTAAATATGCTGGAATTTACATTCCCTGTTCTTAAAGAAGTTCTTCAACTTAGAAACTATTTTTTTTTTACAAATACAGTAGCTGCTGACTTTTAATAATAGGACACTTACCTGTCCAGGGATCCAGCACAGTCCTCACTCAAACCAGCACTTCCGGTCCCCGGTGCCGGAATGTTTACTTTGGGAAGCCAGCTGTGACTGCTCTGATCCCAGGGAGTGGCAAAACCAGGTACTCCCCCCTCAAAAAAAAATCTAAAGTGTCAAAGCTTAAAGAGGAAGTTGGGGGGGGGGGGTGGCAGACAAGCAGAACTTCACCCAACTTCGCTCAGATTCTGCTCCAGGATATCTGTCACAGTTCCCTTTCTAGGCAAAATTACGGTGTTTGTTGTTAGCACTAAACTGAGAAGAGATTTCAGTTTAGCAGAGAAACCTGTACAACTGTTTATGATTGAAGGTAAGGATTCAGCTTAAAATTACATTAAATATAATATTTTTCATATAGATAGCATTATTATTACTAGGTGTATTTTTTATATATTTGTAAATGTTCTCTTCACAGTCAACTATTAGCAGCATGTTATATGGTAAGAAGTTAAAATTATTTGGCCTTAGGATCTATAACATGTTTTAGAACCCACAATCCATTTTGCTGAAAAATCTTTTTTTTTTTTAAATTGTCATTATAGGACTGCTTGGTTACTTCAACGCAATACAGTTAAATACTCCTTTATTGATTTGTTAGATAAAAAGAAGCAGCATTGTAAATATCTTAAATAAACCACTGGATCTCTCCAATATTTCATCTGAAGAGTTGTTATAAATATCTTTCAATTACGAAAATTAGATTTGGACATGGATGTCAAAAATTAAATATGTTGTTCCTTATATTAGATATTCATTCCTAATAGTTCTCTATTAGTAAAATCTGTAACTGAGACTACAGATATGAAGAAACAAGCAGTAATTCCCTTCAACAATCAGATTTGCAGTTGCAACCTCTCTAAAAATAGCATGCTAGGCTAAAAATAGATGATTCCAAATGTATGTGTACAGAAAACATAATCCGCATCTTTAAATAATGGCTCATTGGCTTCCATCCTGCTTGTTTCTAAGTATGAATATGGAGGAAACATAATCAGCTCCATTTCAAGTGTCTCACACACATGTAAGGCCAAAAGGCAACAGCACAATGTTGAGCACTAATTTACATCTATTTCGCATTGTGAATTCATGAATTTGCACCAAATTATACAGCCATTAATACAATTAAAAAACTTTATGGGGTAAAGACATTGCAAATAAATTGCTGGTAGTTATTAAACTATTGGGGGTTATTTACGAAAGGCAAATCCATTTTGCACTGCAACTGCCCTTGAAAGTGCACTGAAATTGCACTTGGAAGTGCAGTCACTCTAAATCTAGAGATTTAAAGATCTGAAATGAGTGGAAGCTCTGCTGATTTTATCATCCAATCATGTGCAAGCTAAAATGCTGTTTTTTTTTTTTTTCTTGCATGTCCCCCTCGGATCTACAGCGACTTTACTTCCAAGTGGACTTTCAGTGGACTTTCAAGTGCACTTGCAGTGTAAAGTGGATTTTAATTTAGTAAATAACCCCCATTATGTCATACTCAGACAACAGTGATAGGTACATACGACAGAATTTCACCTAAATGGAAATACTTAGTAGGAATTTTCAGGTACTACGCGAGGAGTAGATTAAAAGTTAAACAAATCCATATAAAATATTTTGTTTATTTAAAATAGTGCATAAAAAGAGAGTGATAGGACAAGTGTTTTTTTTTTTAAACTTCCATTTTATAGAGAAATCATGAAAATGTATGTTGTGAATCCAAACATCCATCCATCGATCCTCTCCAGTTCACCTATAATGACAAATCCTACTCCTTCTCTACATTCACTGAAGGTGAAAATATTCTACTGAAGTTGGGCTTCATCTCTCATAGTCCTTCATCCTGTAATTAGTCCAGATCCAGCGGTCCTTCTCTTCCGCTCTCCCTTCTATGGTCGCCTTTTCCGATGAAGAAATCTACAACTTCTCATCGTGCATCATGAGAAGTTGCTGTATGCCACTAGTTGATCTCTCCCTTTGGCGGTGGCTTCTCAGTGGTCTGGTTATAGGACATTAGCCACTGCACATATTTTATTAGCTATGCAGCATGTGCTTTATACATAGCAGTTCCAACCTTTTTTGTTACTACGGGTTAGTTTTAAGGTCGGGCATTTTAGGTCTAATCCACGTATCAATAAGATGTTTTTTTGTTGTTGTTGTTGGCGGTGATATTGGGACTTTCATTTTCTATGTGTTATAACTTTGATTAAGCTGTATGTACCAATTGGGATGCTCCCCTCACTCGGGAACTTTTGCTTCTTTCATTAGACCTCAATAAGGCTTTTGATAGCTTAAATTGAAATTTCCTATATGTTACTTTAGAGACCTTGGGTTTTGGCCCTACATTTCTTTCCTTACTAAAAACTTTGTATAGCTCCCGTTAGCCCAGCTTTCCATTAGAGGTTATACTTGAGGTGATTGTAGCCGTATTAGTGCAATTGAATCTTGAAGAAGGGGACACACCCCAAAAGCTCGTCCATGAAAAATGATATGTTAGTGCAAATAAAAAAAGTATCACGGACAGTACTCAATTTTCTCCATTAGAGGTTACAAATTATCACCAACCTCTATTATACACGGCACGAGACAGGGCTGCCCACTCTCCTCTTTACTTTTTGCATTAGCAATTGAACCCCTGGCTATGGCGATTTGCTCACACCCTAACATTTATGGTATTAATTGTGGACAACAGGAGCATAAATGTGCTTTATTTGTTGACAATGTCCTTATGTAGATCACCAACCTTCAAGGCTAACCATGAGTCTCAAGTGTGGCAACAGTCACTGGAGGTAAGTCTGGGTCATCGTCTAGCATCACAAAGGCACAGCACCAGGGAACAGAAAATGTGCAGGAAAGGTGTGACTGAAAAGCTATTTGCCACAGTGGAGTATATAACTCATCATCATGGGAACAGATTTGCTTTTTGGTCTGGCACTTCTGGACAACTGCACAAAGTTTTCCACATAGAGACTACAGGTAACTTGTTGGTAGTCCGTTTCATTTTGTTTTTCACAATTTTTCAATCCTGGTGTTCAGTCTTTGATCACCTATACAATACCCCTTCACTTTTTGTAAACACCTTCACTATTTTGATACTACATACAACATGTTACTTTAGCCAAATCCTTGGTTTTGTTTATCACATGGGGTCTGACAAACCCATTACCATATCACGCCTTATTTTACACTTACTATTTTATAGGATCATACAGAGTCTTTCCCTCATCAGACATCCAAACTAATTTTTCAATACCAATATACATATTTTACATTTACTTTTATATTTATTCTCAGATGTTTGGGACGAACAATCCCACATCACCATGGATTGTCCGGTGGGAACCGGCTTTTCAGCCATACCTTTCCTGCACATTCCCCTTTTTCTGTTCCCTGGTGCTGTGCCTTTGTGTGCTGCCTCAGCTCCCATGCTAGACGATGACCCGGACCCACCTCCAGTGATTGTTGCCACACTCGGGACTCATGGTTAGCCTGTAAGTATGGGTGGATGTTATACCACTTCCCCTCAACAATTCTGAATCCCTACACCTAGTCTGACTCAATGTTTATACTCTTTAGACACTCTGGCCGCATTTTCTCCTGATGAGTGGTAATTAACCATGAAACGTGTCGAGCTACTGATGCCACAACAATGTGTTTTCTACTTGGAATAACATCAAGATATGTGCAATAATTTGTCTGACCGAATGTCTTACTAGATACTTATTTTTTATTATGTCATCAACAATTCATGATTTTAGAAATTGATATGTGAGCCACCATGAAATGATGTGCCCTTGAATTTATGTGTATGTGTATGAATTTATATGTGTATATATATATATATATATATATATATATATATATATATATATCAAATCAATATCATACTTATATGTATGTATGTACTGCTTCTGACCATATTTCTGTTGTTACTAGATCTTTTCAATAAAAATATTGAAATGCAAAATATGGCTATTGACATTACATTAGCCAAAGTATAATGAGAAAATGGATACAATACAAAAATTTGCATGTACTGTGTGACAATTTATTTTCATCTCACAGCTTTAAATGAGCAGCCATGTGGCTGATAAAAAGAGGTGTTGACTGACAATGAATAAACAACCTCGGAAAACATTTTTTGGCTGGCTGTGAAAAAAAATTGTTTCTCTATACAATGGAGCCATCAGTCTTAAAGAGTTACTGTAATATTTTACCTATACATGGCTGCTGGTGGTCGGAATTGGCCATTAGTTCCCTATGGCCCTAAAAAAGTACAATCTCTGGCTGAACATCCCTCTACCTTAAAATCACACCCCCCCTGGTGAAGAAGTACTATTATTGTCCTTGCTCTGATCTAGTTACCAACAACAGGCTATATGTTAAATAATTAAAACGTAAAATGGTGTTGTGCAGCCTAACCCTAATGCAGTGAAAATCAATAAGTTAAGACACTATATAAAAAAAAAAAACATTGGTGCAAATATAAATTCCTCATACAAGTCCAATACAAAGTGCTAGCAGTGACTTCAGTGGGGTCATAAACAAGCTGAAATAAAGTCCAACGCTCAAAACAAGATATGTGCCATCCACCTTCTTCTAATCAGACGATATCCACATGTATCATTAATGAACAATACAGTGTACTTCCACCTCTGTGCAACACTCCCATGCCCACAGAACTCTCACTTCATGTAAAATAAATAATGTGTTAAATGGGCTTGTACGTTACTCCAACACTCTCCACCTCCATAAGATAAATACTATGGCACTGGTCCCTTTAAGATGCTTGCGGCCCATTTAAGTCTCTGGTACATCCCCTCAGCAACATGTTAGAATAAAGCAAACATGCCTCTCATGGTGTAAAATTGTAAAACAACTCTTTGTTGCAATAGGAAAGCCATCTACATTAAACTCAGTAAAACCGCGCATTAATCGCATTAAACGTGGTGTATGCTCATTATTGCATGGTGTCTCGCATCACTTGGGGGGCCCATATATTTTAAATAATTCAGTCGCCAAAAGAAGTGTTTAATTAAAACTATGTTAAAAAAAAAAAAACTTTTAGAAACTGTGTACAGTGCAGCTTTCACTCAGAATTTTACAAGATTTCCATGGTGGTGGGTAGTATGAGGCTCGAAAGATAAGTTCAACTTTTGTAAAATGTTATGAACAGACTTGTCCCCTCTCCCCCCCCAATCTCCCGCTCTGACAGCTAGTGGGAATCCCCCCCTCCCCGCTAGCTGTCACAATTTAAATAAATGCGGCCGAGTGGGGCTCCGCAGTCCAGCCGCAACACTCATTCACAGTCCTCTGTGAATGGAAAACTACAAGTCCCGACAGCCTGTGCAAAAGGCTGTGGAGCACTGTGGCAGTTCATTGAGTCCTCCTGGCAGATTGTATCTGCTTGCCTGTATGATGTACGGGCACACAGATACGCTGACAGGTCTGCAGGAGATCTGCATGGCACCAGCGATCTGCTAATCACTGGTGCAATGCTTTAGATGCTCCAGAAACCAAAAAATAATAAATGCACATTTTTTTCATCTGCAAAAAAAATGTGCATTTATTATTTGTTGTTAAAAGGTGAATTTATTCTTTAATAAACATTCTACAGTACAGAGTAATCCTTTAGGTCTGACCATCAAGGGGGGCTTATGGATGGTATTAGAATTGCGCACCAATTATTACAGCTGAGTAAACTGAGCCTTATACATGTGATATTTAAATAGACACTATCACAGAGATACTAGTAATATACAGTATATATTTGTGTGTGCTTTTCTTCTCTTTTTTCCTTTTTAACATAAAAAATGTCAGGTGTTTCTTTCACTGAAGCACTGTGACAAATACACTCCATCAGCCTTAAAAATACATCATGACTAGCAGAGAGTTTATAAAGGCTTTTATTCATTAATATTATGCCAAGTGTTTCTCAGATCACATTCAAGTAGTCCCATGATTTTAGTTATTTCAGCTCATCTAGAGATAATGCTATGCCGGAATGAGAGCATTTATCACCAAGCAGCATTAAGAGGAGGGGATATTTAACCTACTGTGGAATGAGAACAGCTTACAGCAACACATTGAAAAGTCTCCTAAGTTGCACAAAGTGATAATTTACGAGGCTGTAAGAGTCATCATCTCTTTTCACAGTTGTGACCTGGCACAGAATAAGTTGAACCCTCCGGAATACTGTTTCATATTATACAGCTAATGAAAACACGTGTGGCCCAGGCAACCACTTAAGATTTTGAAGGCAGAAGACAAAATAGGAAATATAGTAAAAGCCATTTAGCCAGTGGGCACAATAATACATGACAGTGCTTACCTGTTTTCATCTTATTTCCATCTGAAAGCCAAGATATATTTAGGGCTGACTGAGCCTCATCAAGCCTAAGGATTTCTACAAAGTCTATATTCAGTAAATTATCTGGCATGAAAGACAGTGGTATAAAGGCTTCATTTACCATCAGACATTTGTGGGTACAAGAAAGAAAAACAATACGCTGTCCCAATTTTCCATTATTTATACATGCAGTATAGGCTGCAGAAGACTATGTTCATCGTTTTTGTGTGTATGTCTATGGGAGTTCTGTAATTAAAGCAGACCTTCCGTAATTTTTTTTTATCTTTCCATCTATTAAATCTTCTGCCCTTGTTTTAACTTTGGAGAGTAAAACATTCTTTTCTGACAGTAAATACCTTATACAGCCCACTTTCTATTTCTTGTCTGGTAAAAAGCCTAGGCTTATGACATCATGCACAGCTCTCACTCTCATTCTCGTGAGGAAGGGAGGGGGTGAGTCATAAGAGGGCCAATGAGAGCTGCAGGGCTGCAGAGCTGGAGGTGTGCCTCTGTATGTCTGTGTAAATCCAGGAAGTGAATAGGCAGCAGCTTCAGCTGCCCACAGTTAAAATGGTTGCAGCTAGACTCAGTGGAGAGAGATTTCTGCAGCATATTTGACAAGTACAGAATCGCAGTATATATAAAATAATATGCAGAGCGGTTGGAGGGAAGCTTCAGAATGGCAAAGATGATTTTATTACAAATTATGTGTACAGACTACAGTTCCTCTTTAAAAAGCAGTGTGCTGTATCCAAATTAAGTGCTTGGATTTAGTTTTTATGGAAATAACACCACAACAAGTGTATGTCTGAGAAATTATTGGAGGTTAGACAAAAGAGCTTTGTTGTTTATATTTCTAAGCATGCCCTTTACAATTTACCCTGAAACAATGTGCAGGATCACGCTCTGCTCCCAAGCTTCCACTACCTGCTGTCCCCTAGGAATCTGATATCAGACCAAAAAGCAGCTGCCAACACACTGAATGCACTGTGAATGAACAAACAGCTGCAAACCGATGACACCACTAGAAACCCCCACCTAGGGACAACCCACCTGAGGCATTTCACCCATCAAGGCTCAACCCTAATGGGTGAAACACATCAGAGTGGATGATCCATAGGTGTGGACTGTGGCTTTGTGGAATAAAGTTGAGCAAACTGTGATGTCATCGATGTGTGGATTTTTCTTCCTTCACAATGCAATTTACCTGGTTTGACAATTCTTCTTCCTTTTAGGGCTGATACTTACAGCTATTAACCCATGCTAAGGGTTGTCAGTACCTATATAGCTTTTATAAGCTTTAACATGGTATACATATACGTTTTTTAAATGTCAGAGAAAAGTTCTCCAGGTGCATACAGGGAAATCAGTAATAATAAATGAAACCACTTGTGGACCTTCATTGACTTGTGTTATTAGCACCAAGGCAGCCTGGAGCCTACTTTTTTTTTACAGCCTATGCTTTAATGAACAACCAATATGTTTTTTTGATTATTATTGCAATGTGTTACTGGGTCACATGTAAGTGTTGCTTACATCAAAAATATTGACAGTCAAGAGATTTAAAAAGAGCTAATGAAAACCTAAAAAAAATGTTTAACCTGTATCTGAATAGATTGACTCTTAATTTGTTAAGAAGCAGCACTATAGCAGAAGTTAGGGCTATTGGCTCAATGATCTCTATGAGCAGTTGTGAAATGCACCATCTTATATAATTATCATTAATAGTATTGCTACTCTAGCAATCAACCTCATGAGTTCATGAATTATCATTTAGACATTACTGCCCCTATATTCATATCTTTCAATGAGTGTTTCATGTGGTTCACACAGACAGGTAAAATGCTAAATTTGTCTTTTGTGATTTTTCTTGCTCTAAAGTAAGGGTCTGCACCCATGTAAGTGAATTGAGTGGATTGGATAACTTTGTAAGTGCTAGAAAAAGGACATCAGTGTGCCTGTTATTTGCTTACTAGTGTCAAGAGTGTGAGTTTCACAATCAACCAGTAGTTGAGGGTGATGGTAAGTCATGTTTGTGTGTGTTTTCCTGTCCAGGGGAATCGTGTTCATACAATTATTGGTCATCCTGAAAATATATGTGAGAAGTCTTAGTTTTCCCTTGTGAGTTAATCAGTTCAAGTTTTTTATTTTATTTTCAGGAAACTTAGACTTTGAGATTACATAAGGACAAGACAATGTAAACTTTAAAAAAGAAATGCTATATCTATTACATTTTAAGTACATTTTGGGTAAATCCATTTTAAGTATATAGTCCAAGATAGGGCTTTCAAGAAAAGACTGTTGGGACCCCAACAGTCAGACAATACTGCGCTTGTCAGAGTAAATAAGGCATCTAAAAAATGCTAATAGAAACAGGAAATTGTTTGTAGTTGGCTGTTCTATATTCTATATAGCTTAAACCACTTAGCACAAATCACCGTCATTGCAAGTCAGTAATTTGATGCAAAATACCGTTGTTATGGCAGCAGCTAGCTGCCATAACCACAGTATCTTCAACAACGGTGAGCGGCTGGCTTTCAGATAAAAGTGGTCTCCACAGTGGATTTGACGCAAGATCACTTTTGTCGGGAGTAGGAAAGGGCCCCTCTCCCACCATGTTTCAGTCATCTCTGCCGCTTACAGGAGCCATCGGTAGCAGCGGGGACGATTGCGACCTTTCTCCTCTGAGACAAGGAGCAGAGTGAGGGAAAGATGGCCCCCACTTGGCTCAATGACATTGAATGGCGGAAGTGATGTCAAATGTTACTTTCAAACGTCACTTCCGCCCCAATTGTCTTAACCCTGTAAGACCCTCCGTTGTAATATTACAACATCAATTTTAACTACACTAAAAGTGACCAGCATTTTTTTTTCACCTAAAGACCAAATTTACATAATTAGTAGATCCTATTGTTCAGCTTAACATTGATATTTGATAGTAAAATGTGTAAATAGGCCTGTTTACCTGGACAAGAAGTCAGTTAACCTGTGAACTTGCCATGAAGCACACAACTGGACTTGATAAAGGAAGATTAAACCAAGTAAACTGCCTGAAATATTTTTTTCTGTGCTTAATAACATGTCTAGATCATGCATATATCAAGATACTGTTGAATGCATTGATCATATTAGATTTTGAGCTTGTTATGTCTGTGTTGTAATTTTACAACGTTGGGTTAAAGGAGTAACAAAATTTGCCTGTGCACTTTGCAGTTTTCACCTGTTCCGTTTGGTAAAAAAAATCCATAGAAATACTGTTTTTGATCATTCACAATACCAGTTTGAGATTAGATCAAAATGTAAGGGTTACTACTTGAAAAACATTAAATTAAGAAATTAATTATTTATTATTTATCTTTTAATGTATGTATATACTTAACTGGTCATGTTGTGTTTTCTGGCCATTGCCTAAATATCTGCTTGCTACATGAGGGACAGGGCCATGTTTTGTTATGTGGAGGGGTATAGGTGCTAATCGCATAATAAGCATAGGGCCCTCTGCGGATTGTGTTAATTGATTGGAATGTGTTAAGTCTTTTGAATGTTTACGTATGACTAGGATTAATTTACTTTGAGAATTAGCCCGGAAAATAATCAGTGTTTCTATCTAAGAATGCCACCAGTCAAGGGCAATGTCCACAATATTTTTCATGTCATTGATGCCATCCAAAAGGGGGACAGTGACTTTGAGATGGACTTAGAGGACACTGATATAAGAGATGACAAAGAATTTGAAATTGCCTGTGAACTGGAAAAGGAAAATAAAAATCCTTTAATGGTCCAGAACTGGGGGAGAAGATTCAACGATGGGACAAAGCCACCAAAAGATATGTTAAAGTCAATAGGCCTTACATTGTGGGTGTCTATAACAAATTTAATGGGTGGTGTGGATATGTTGGACTAATTTGCAGCAAAATATAAGTTTCTTTTGAAATCCCGATGCTGGTATATTTACATCTTCTGGCACACCATTATCCTAGCTGTGATCAATGCATGTCTGCTGTACAAACAGGACTGCAAAGCACTGAATGATGCCAAGAAAAAGATACTAAACAGGAGGCTGTTTCAAGCCAAGTTAGCATCCTCTCTCATTTTAGTTTGCACAACTGTCATAAAACCAAAGAGTGGGTGACCAGGTTTAATACATGGGAGCCCAATTCCGCAGACAGGTAGCCCCTTAAATGACAGGAAAAGACCATTGGATGAAAAAGGGAGTCCCTAAAATTGCCCCTCCACCAAAAGACATTTGCAAGGACATGTATGGACATTTCTCTACAAAAACACAGAGGATGCATCAGATACGGTGGTAAAGGATATACCAACACACTTTGCAGCAAGTGCAATGTCCGCCCCTGCTTCTCAGTGGACAAGAACTGCCTTTGGGACTATCATAACTGAGCGTGGATATAAACATATCTAAACATAATAAATGTCAGTTTTCATTCAATGCCGTAGGTTTTGCAAAAACAGTTTGAACAGTTTTATAATAAATGATTATTAATAAAAAATATGACTTGAAGTATTATTATTTTGTGATAATTAGCGTATAGGCTATAGGCTACTGTTAAAGGGCTAATAAGCAGAAAGCCCTTCAAATAAATTATTTGTTGGTCTCTACATTTGTTCTGACAGTATGAGTAAAATTACTGAAATTCTTCTACCAAACAGGACCAATGTTGCAAAACTACAACGTTCGCCTAAAAATGTTCTAAAATGTCAAACATGTTAAAACCCATTGATTTCTGCATTAAATGCATCCTACAACAATATCTAACAGGTGAAAAAAATGCAGTTTTGTTCTATATTTGGGTTTTCTGGGGTGAAATGGGTATTTTTTTATTTAAAAAAAATAAAAAAAGACATTTCATTTGTTTATTTTTTTTATTGCATTTTAGTGTAAATTTGAGATCTAATGTCTTTTTGACCCCAGATCTCACATTTAAGAGGTCCTGTAATGCTTTTTTTTCTATTACAAGGGATGTTTACATTCCCTGTAATAGGAATGAAAGTGACACAATTTTTTTTATTTTTAAAGGACAATGTAAAAAAATAAAAAAATAAATAAGATATATATATTTTTTAAAGCACCCTGTTCCGCCGAGCTCGTGTGAAGAATCAAACTCACGCATATAAAAATGGTGTTCAAACTACACATGTGAGGTATGTCTGCGATCGCTAGAGCCAGTGCAAAAATTCTAGCACTAGACCTCTTCTGTAACTCATAACCTGTAGAAATTTTTAAATGTTGCCTATGGAGATTTTTAAGAGTCAAAGTTTGTCACCATTTCATGAGCAGGCGCAATTTTGAAGGTATCAGAGTAAATTGGGTATCAATTTACTCTGCATAACATTATCTTTCACAAAATAGAAAAAAAATGGACTAACTTTACTGCTGTCTTATTTTTTAAGTAAAAAAAATATATTTTTTTTCCAAAAATATTGCGCTTGTAAGACCACTGCGCAAATACGTGTGACATAAAGTATTGCTATGACCGCCATTTTATTTCTAGGGTGTCTGAAAAAAATATATAATATTTTGGGGTTCTAAGTAATTTTCTAGCAAAAAAAATGATTTTAAGTGTCAAAAAGAGGCTCGGTCCTTAAGGCCCCTTTCACACTGGGGCGGTTTTCAGGTGGTACAGCGCTAAAAATAGCGCCTGTATACCGCCTGAAAAAACCGGCCCCATTCACTCCAGTGTGAAAGCCGGCGGGCTTTCACACTGGAGCGGTGCGCTAGCAGGACCGCAACAAAAGTCCTGCTAGCAGCATCTTTGGAGCGGTGAAGGAGCGGTGTATTTACCGCTCCTATACCGCTCCTTCCCATTGAAATCAATGGGAAACCGCGGGGATACCGCCCGCAAACCGCCGCTGCAGCGGCGCTTTGCGGAGGTTTTTAACCCTTTTGCGGCCACTAGCGGGGGTTAAAACCACCCCGCTAGCGGCCGCATACCGGGGGTAAAACGATGGTAAAGCAGCGCTAAATATAATGTAATGTAATGCTTTTTTTTCTATTACAAGGGATGTTTACATTCCCTGTAATAGGAATGAAAGTGACACAATTTTTTTTATTTTTAAAGGACAATGTAAAAAAATAAAAAAATAAATAAGATATATATATTTTTTAAAGCACCCTGTTCCGCCGAGCTCGTGTGAAGAATCAAACTCACGCATATAAAAATGGTGTTCAAACTACATATAATATTTTGGGGTTCTAAGTAATTTTCTAGCAAAAAAAATGATTTTAAGTGTCAAAAAGAGGCTCGGTCCTTAAGGCCCCTTTCACACTGGGGCGGTTTTCAGGTGGTACAGCGCTAAAAATAGCGCCTGTATACCGCCTGAAAAAACCGGCCCCATTCACTCCAGTGTGAAAGCCGGCGGGCTTTCACACTGGAGCGGTGCGCTAGCAGGACCGCAACAAAAGTCCTGCTAGCAGCATCTTTGGAGCGGTGAAGGAGCGGTGTATTTACCGCTCCTATACCGCTCCTTCCCATTGAAATCAATGGGAAACCGCGGGGATACCGCCCGCAAACCGCCGCTGCAGCGGCGCTTTGCGGAGGTTTTTAACCCTTTTGCGGCCACTAGCGGGGGTTAAAACCACCCCGCTAGCGGCCGCATACCGGGGGTAAAACGATGGTAAAGCAGCGCTAAATATAATGTAATGTAATGCTTTTTTTTCTATTACAAGGGATGTTTACATTCCCTGTAATAGGAATGAAAGTGACACAATTTTTTTTATTTTTAAAGGACAATGTAAAAAAATAAAAAAATAAATAAGATATATATATTTTTTAAAGCACCCTGTTCCGCCGAGCTCGTGTGAAGAATCAAACTCACGCATATAAAAATGGTGTTCAAACTACACATGTGAGGTATGTCTGCGATCGCTAGAGCCAGTGCAAAAATTCTAGCACTAGACCTCTTCTGTAACTCATAACCTGTAGAAATTTTTAAATGTTGCCTATGGAGATTTTTAAGAGTCAAAGTTTGTCACCATTTCATGAGCAGGCGCAATTTTGAAGGTATCAGAGTAAATTGGGTATCAATTTACTCTGCATAACATTATCTTTCACAAAATAGAAAAAAAATGGACTAACTTTACTGCTGTCTTATTTTTTAAGTAAAAAAAATATATTTTTTTCCAAAAATATTGCGCTTGTAAGACCACTGCGCAAATACGTGTGACATAAAGTATTGCTATGACCGCCATTTTATTTCTAGGGTGTCTGAAAAAAATATATAATATTTTGGGGTTCTAAGTAATTTTCTAGCAAAAAAAATGATTTTAAGTGTCAAAAAGAGGCTCGGTCCTTAAGGCCCCTTTCACACTGGGGCGGTTTTCAGGTGGTACAGCGCTAAAAATAGCGCCTGTATACCGCCTGAAAAAACCGGCCCCATTCACTCCAGTGTGAAAGCCGGCGGGCTTTCACACTGGAGCGGTGCGCTAGCAGGACCGCAACAAAAGTCCTGCTAGCAGCATCTTTGGAGCGGTGAAGGAGCGGTGTATTTACCGCTCCTATACCGCTCCTTCCCATTGAAATCAATGGGAAACCGCGGGGATACCGCCCGCAAACCGCCGCTGCAGCGGCGCTTTGCGGAGGTTTTTAACCCTTTTGCGGCCACTAGCGGGGGTTAAAACCACCCCGCTAGCGGCCGCATACCGGGGGTAAAACGATGGTAAAGCAGCGCTAAATATAGCGCTGCTTTACCGTCGCCGCCCCGCACCGCCCCAGTGTGAAAGGGGCCTAAGTGGTTAAAGTTTAAGTGAACATACAGAGAGATAAACTCAGAATGAACAGGTTATTAATAATCTGATCTTAATCACTCAGTAGACTTTACTATTTTCTACAACCTCCAGCTTCTCTCCCATATGATTGTGTTATAGTGTATGATTGCTAGAAGCAATGCAAATAAGACGAGAGTTAAGTTACGGACAAATGTCAAGAGCTCAGTAAACAGTATCAAAGCATGTACTAATAAATGAAACAAAGTTATCTTGCAAAGTTAAACCTTAGCAAACCCAAATATGTTTTTATATGTTTCTTTTATAGCAGAAATTACCATCCTATAATCTCAAACATATATTTACATATACTGTATGTAATTCCATGTACTCTATACATCACCCATAGTATTTCCCATTAGTATTGTAACATTGATATGGTTTTTAATACACACAGGAAAGACCCTGGGAGCAGTAGAAAAGCCAGAATAATCTGTACAGAGAGTTCCGCTGAGACTGGAGATTCCATTTTTCCTCAATAAACCAATTTCACATTTAACACAGAAGAAAAGTAGAACATATTTTTCCTATGCCCTTTTGTCAATATATGCAGTGGTGTGAAAATAGCCCTCTGGCTGTGGAGCAGTAGAAATAAGTATGGTCTCTTCGTAATAAACCAAGGATTTCACCTTGCTCTCTCTCCAGTGCACAGACACAGACAGTAATAGCGGGAATTTTCTTTGCAGTCCATTTATAAAATGCAGAACAATGAATCAAATGATGAGCTAAGAGTCTGAAAAGAAGTTAAATGTATCATGTAGAATAGAAAAAGTATTTTTAAGTTTTTTCTTTTTTTTGTGTGTGTGTGACTGAAGCTGTGAACATGCTGGAATGCAGAACTAAAATAGGTATATATGAAGCTTGTAGAGAATATAATAGGAATAAAAGCTATACTATATATGGTCAAATATTAAAATGTTTTATTTACCCAAGATCCGGGAGCACGCCTTAACTAGTAATAGCTTCAAAATGCTATCCTGGCAATTGTATTGTGCACCTGGCTGCCCTAATAGCTAAATCTCTATAGCTGCCATATTCTCATTGTCCTAAATCAGATCCTGAAAAATGTACACTTCCCTCTCTTTGAACCGAAGTTAGCAGTAGAGCATACGAAGGATGTTACACAAAAAGAGAATCATATAACAAAATGCTGCATTGACATTCTACAGGTTTTGTTAAACATGGATCCAGCTGCACAGGATTAAAAAAAATAATGGGTACAAAGTAAATTAAGTCCTAATAAATTGCAGTCATTAGAGTAAACTGGTATACTTCTTCTGACCAGTAGATAGGGAATTTCACAAAAGAGGTTACATGATGAAAAAATGCCTCCACTCATTGGGGTTGATTTACTAAAGCATTGAGACTAATTGCGCTTGCACAAATCCCATTTTTTTAATTTCCTTCATACATGATTGGGTATTCAAAGTGAATACAGGTTCATGGTATTTATTAACATTCACTTTGAACTTCCTTTATTTCAACCTAATTGCTCCCTGTGCCATATTTGCTTTGTTTCTTCATCCTTCAGCATTCAAAAATACAACCACACATACTTTATGAAAATAATACACAAATGAAATATAAAATAACACAAAGGAACTATTTTACATTTATGAAGGCAAGCATCTAATTAGCTATATTAGGAAGCTACAATTTGTCCTGCAACTTTGCCCCGCAACTTTGCCCCTTACCCATATTTGCTTTAACATCACTAATTATCTAGCTCCAGGGCAGCAGTCCATCAATCATGATCTACCTGATGATCACAGGAAGCCGACAGGTAGATAATGATCAGGGCTGTGCCAAGCCCTTACCCTAGTGAAGTAAGAGGAAAAACAGTACTGGATGGAGGGCAGAAGCACGGCAGCTGCTATAGTTAACTTTGTAAGTTAACCAGCAGGTGATTGGTTGCTAGGTTGTTCTAGCAACCAATCACCTGCTTGTTAACATGAAAAATTAACTCTGGCAGCTCCATCCATGGCTGTGTGTTGTAACACAGAGGAGACCGTTATAGAGGGGCAGAGGACACTACTGTGGGAGGGGGGTGCAGAGGACAGTGCTATGCAGGGGGGCAGAGGACACTGCTGTGGGGGGAGGGGTTGCAGAGGACACTGCTATGGAGGAGGGCAGAGGACACTACTGTGGTGGGGGGTGAAGAGGACAATGCTATGGGGAGGTTAGAGGGCACAATAGAGGGGGGCAGAGGATACTACATTATGTGTGTGGGGGGGATGCAGAGGACAGTGCTATTCAGGGGGACACTACTGTGGGAGGGGGTGGCAGGGGACACTACTATAGGAGGCAGAGGGCACTACAGTGGGGGCAGAGGACACTACCATGTTTGTGGGGGCAGAGAACACTACAGTGGGGGAAGCATAGTATACTACTGAGGGGGATGATATGAAAGGGGGAAGAGGACACCACTGTGGGGAGGGGGGCAGAGGATACTACTGTGGGTGAGGTGATTTGAAGCAAGGCAGTAGACACTACTGTAACAAAATGTGTTTTTATTGGGGGCTTTATTTTTTTTTAAAAAGGGTGATGACAATGCACAATCACCACCCCGCTTCCCCTGGGGATCTTTGATTTTCTCCATGTCATCCAGGTAGATTTCAACCTCTGAAAAATTGCCTATCCCTCAGATCTAGCTATTTAGACACTGTAAATTACTCTCTGGTGATATTTGTACAGGTGATATAATGTTATACTATCTGGAGAGACATTTTAAAGGAGCTTGTTTGGCTGTTCTTTTCCTATGGGTCACAGGAGTGCAATTAATTTTGCACTCCTGTGACCAGTGTGACTGAAGTCCGCTCTCTGCTGACATCAAAGGAATTAGTCCAGGCACCGTGTCATCGTGACAATAAAGTCTGGATCCGCCAGGTGCCTGGACTGATACCCATCTCAGCCTCCTAGCGAGCTGCTCAGAGCCTAAAATTGACAACCATCAGTGCTCCGCTCTGGGATCTGTGAGAACTGAGCCATTGGCAGGGTTTGATCATTTGGCTCTCAGTGCAGAGGTGCCGGGGGACAGATGCAGCATCGGACCGATGCTGCATCCACATAGGTAAGTATGAATGGGAAAAAAACATACTTCTCTTTTAATACCAAGTACACATACCAACTATAATTCCATTGGCAAAGCAGCCCAGGATCCACCAACTATTTGTGAGGACAGTTTTTCTCAAATAGTAGTAGTCATGGTTTTATCCAAATATGGTTGAATCCAGATGTGATTTTTAAAATGTAGGGAAAAAAATAAAAATGTCAGAGTTTTACATTTATAAACCTTGGGGAATAGGTGCACTGTGCAATTTGTGTATGCATAACAAATAAAACATTAGCATGAAAACTAACTAATTTGCTAAAATAGTATGTGTGGAATATGACCTTTTAAAAACTGTACTGCTACTAAACACACTGCTAAAATTAAGAAGCATACAATTTAATCCCTTGCATATTTTGTAATAACAATCTTCTGTGTGAAATATGTTAACGTTAATTGGGACATTGCATGTCGTTCCATTGCAATTTATATTGAACAGTGTCCACTGAGGGAAATGCACACACATTTCCCAAGGTTAATTGGAAAGAAATGAGACTATACAAGCCATGTATAAGTAATGAAGGATGAAAGAAGAAAAAAATAATAAATGAAAGACAGTGAATAAGTGATGGACTAACAAGATAACCCAAAGAAGAAAAAAATCAGAACTCATTTGCTTAAAAACAGGACATTTTACAAATTAACAGTGTTTCCTCTGAGGAAAAGTTCTATGCAGCTGGAGTGCTTTAATTATTTTACTGAAAAGAAATAATATAAATAACACAATTTGCAGAGAAACAGTTCAAGGGAAGTGAATATCCAAGATGGTATACCGAAAGCAAAAATATGTGGGCTGTGTCTTTGAATTTGGAAAACACAGTATTTAAAGTAACACATCATCCAGTTATTTTTAGCCATGACACATTTTAAAGGGACCCTGAAGGGAGATTGCATATAGATAATTTAGGGAACAGGCCTTAGTTTGATTTCAACTATTATGAGAATTTGTTTTATGCTGGAAAAAATATGTCAACCTACCAATACTGTTATGACATAATTCACATCATTAGTTACCCATGCTTGTCAGAGCAAATCATGAAACATCAAATCTTGGAACTATAATTCAATACAGAAACCATGCAAGAATGGTCATGAAGTTTAGTTGTCCTACAAAACATAAAAGCATCCATGATCTAAATTACTTTGAGAAGAAATGATTGGTGGCCCCAGAGGTGGTGGTTGCATGATCTCATTAACTGTACACCTCCTTGAGATTTCAGCACTTACCATCTCAGGTGGGTAAAAAAAAAAAATTCACAGAGCTCCAGTTCTGTGGACAAAACATTTTTTTTAATTAATAATATAGATCAAGGGAGACAATCAAAGGCTGGAGAAATTTCCCTGGTCTAATTATTCTCCATTTTTGTTGCATTGAATGGCTGGTAGAGTTAGAATTGTTAGGGTTAGATGTAAAAAGCATGAATCCATTCTGGCTGATTCTATGCCACAAACCTTTTAGGCTGCTTTGAAAGCTGATTTAAAATCTAAAGGGGGTCCTGCCCAGTACTAGACAGATATAACTAATAAATTGTTTACTATGTGAATACTTATTTCTATGGTAAGCAAACCCTTACCCAATATAAAAAAAGAAACATTAAGGCTGCATTTGTGATGTAGCTTAGACATGGTATCAAAAATTGTGGGAGTTTGGAAGTGGCACTATACTTGCCACACACTCACTGAACGGATGTCTAAACCCACAGATCCTATTAAAAACAAGATTCCAATTTTATACAAGAAAAGGACAAGAGGTCCTGATGTCAGTGTACATTATAAAGAAAATTGCAAACAGGCAGGTAAATGTTTTTTTTTTTATAAGATACCGCATAACTCTTCTGCAATACAGAGAAGGTATGCTCACTTTTTTGTAAAGTTTAGTTTAGTTTCTTTTTAAGAGACTGTGCTCCCACTGATGAATGCACATTTGCTCTTCTACATAGATCACCAATGGAGCACTGGCCTAGCCTCGAACACTACACTGCTACATTGAGAGCAATTGTATGGTGACGATCTGCTCTCCCTGTCAGGTTACACCGAGTAAAGCCATTTACAGGCACTTCCTGGTTCACGCAATGATCAGCTTTGATTGGTCACAGCTGATCACGTGTTAAGAAGCCTCTGTCAGAGGCTTCATACCACGATCAGAGTTGCGGTGTGTCAGACTGACACACAGCACCTCTGATCGCCGCCCTGAGTGCCCCCGTGGCATATGCCAGCTGTGTTATCCTGATCATGTCATATGACGTCTGGTCAGGACATCACAACCACTTTGCCACCGTCATTCTGCTATATGGCGGGCGGCAAGTGGCTAATTTACTTAATCAGGAGTGGATGCTACTGACACAATATTTATGAAGTATAGAAACAGGATTGAATCATGTAATAGTTAGGAAACAAGTATGTATATCTACGAAGGGATGATAACCTAAGAAACAGAAGGGGCAGAAATAGTGCAAGGAATGATATCTAAATGGCCACAGAAATCAGTGATGGACCTATAGATAGTATTGGGATTAAAATAAAAAATATATATAGGTTTATACAGAAGTGAATGCTAAAGAATTTTTTTGAAAATGTACATCTAAAATGCTAGGTTAACATATTCCCCTGCTCATATAATCCATACTCTATATCACATCATAAGTAATATAATACACAACTGTTAATAGGTATACCTCCAAAGCCAAAGGAACCGTGGCCCAGTTACAGCACCAATGTGCTCCCTAGCCTAAAGGGACCACATACTGATTGCCCCCACTATTTAAAGAATCCCGGTATACTGCCCAATTTCATAGAGCACTGCCCATGGTGCATCAGGCCCAAAGCGCACCATGCCAGATGATCACCTGGTCAAAATTAAGCCAAAACAAGCAGGCCCCTACTTTTACAGCATGATTATGTCACATGTTAACATGTGCAGGCATTGGTATGATGGTGCACGTATGCGTGGGCAGGTGGCGCGTCATGACACTGATGAGTAGACGTCATTGTGTACACTGGCATAGACAATGCTAGAACCAGTGATACAAAGGGCACACCCCCATCCTCTGCCAAACGAAAAAAAATTGAAAAACACAAACCCAAAAGAAAACTAAAACAAAAGAAAAAAAAAGGAAATATAAGCACAAAAAACAGAAACCCAACCAAAAACAAATCCAACAAAAAACTGGAAAGAATAAAGACAAATTTAAAACAAAACCAAACCCACAAGAATAAATAAATAAATAGAACAAAACATATGGACATAGGGGCGATATTTATGGTCTATGGCTGTGTGTCTACCTGTTGGGGAGTACAGATATCCTATCTCAATTGTGTTTACATGATCATAAATCCAACTCCAAAACTCCCACATAGTCTTCCCCACATAGTAAAAGCCATACTTGTAGCTCAGAAAATATACAATCCAAAGTATATTAATTGGAGACAAATTTGTCACAATTGGATAGCACTATATTTCTTTAAATATTCGTGTACTTAAGTAAGGACAGTTACCACTTTGGACACCCTCTTGAGGCAATCTGTGTTTCTATTCATTGAAATTCCTCTGAAATGGTTATGGGCCTGCTCCTCCTTAAGAGATGATACTCTTCAAAGAAACATATTCTGATGTGAGTTTAGAAATATTTAGGTTGCAGGGTCTGCTGTTATGGAGTGCAGCTCCAATTTTGTGATGTCGTCATATATATTTAATGATACATTTCAATGTACAGGCATACCCCACTTTTAAGTACACATTGGGGTTTATTTACTAAAGCTGGAAAATGCAAAATCAGGCTCACTTCTGCATAGAAACCAATGAGCTTCCAGGTTTTATTACCAAAGCTTAATTGAACAAGCTGGGGTTAGAAGCTCATTGGTTTCTATGCAGAAGTGAGCCTGATTTTGTACTTTCTAGCTTTAGTAAATAAACACCATTGTGTACTTAAAAGTGGGGTATGCCTGTATTCTCTTTCTTCCTACGTCCACCTCCACCTAAGAGGAGAAATCTTGAGTTTGTTCCTTAGTATAGGCATTTTTTTAAACAGGTCTTACTGTAGCCCCTTTCTAATAATCTATCTCTCAGATTTCTTCCTTCTTGTTCAAAAATAACATCAATGCAATTGTGTTTAATCTGCAATAACTGTCCATAAGGAACAGATTGAATTAAAGGTAACAGGTGTGAGCTGCTTGTGTGCAGGATATTATTACCTGTGGTTGATTTGCGATATAACTCACTCAACAGATTGCCATTCTCTCCTTGAAACATCCAAAAAAGCAAAATTTTCTTTGTAACATGTCTTAGTTAACCTGCAAGTTGAACATATTGTTATTGCTTGAACATTGTACTGGGTCACAGTTTCTTTGGCTTTGGAGGTACGGACCATATGTGTGGGAGGATAGGTTGAACTAACATTTTAGATATTCATTTTTGAAGATATTCTTTAGTATTCACTTTTGTCTAAACATATACATTTGCCTTTAGATTCCCAATACTATATATGGGTCCATCTCTGGTTTCTGTGGCTATTTAGATATTATCTCTTGTGCCATTTCTGTGGCTTCTGTTTTCGCCCTCTCACAGCTCCTGGAGCAGACATCCTTTGTGACCTCCCGCCTCAAGAAATCATGGGTTGGTATCACCCCCTTGTAGATATACATACTGGTTTACTAACTATTACATGATTTAATCCTGTTTCTGTACTTCATAGATACCTTGTCAGTAGCATCCACTAATGATGAAGTAAATGCATTCAGACACACTTTGTCTACTCACTGGAATTATGTGAAAACATTCTTGAAAGCAATTTGGTGGAAAGGATATGAAAATGAAATAACTACCTTATGTGATGTCATCATTAATGTAGAGTATATTGGAATAGATTAAATAAGCATTTTATATTTAAAAAAAACCTTATATGTACAGAATCTAATAGGATTTTTGCTATTTGTATATCAATAAATTGTTATTTTAAAGTGTTTCTAAACCCAGAGCCTGCATTCACTATACCTCTCTCCCACAGTACACAGAACGTGGAAATGATGAAAAACGAGTGCAGAGGCTCCTGGTGCAATAACGTTTGTTTAATTGAATGGAAGTGGATAAAATCAATGCACTTACAAACATAGGATGAACACACGCAGCAGAATCCTACAGTAGGGAACTCTAGATAGGGACTCATATGAGCGCCATGGTGGCTGGATTGTCCAAAGGATGGATGTGTGCATGATCTCTGCAAGCAGCTGCCGACAGGCTGCATGCGAGCCGCTCACTGTCACCAAGGGCTGGCCTGCCAGGACAGGGCTAGAACCGCCGCTAACACCACGTAATACAGGGAAAGACCAAGGTGATCAGGGACCTGATGAAGGAGTCCACGCCTTCTGAAACACGTTGTCCTGGCAACCTGACAGCATCATCTGTCAGTCAGATCACCTTGGTCTTTCCCTGTGTTACCTGTTGTTGGAGGCGGTTCTAACCCTGTCCTGGCCAGCCGGCCCTTGGAGACCGTGAGTGGCTCATGTGTTCATCCTATGTTTGTAAGTGCATTGATTTTATCTACTTCCATTCAATTAAACAAATGTTATTGCACCATGAGCCTGTGCACTAATTTTTCCTTTATATTTCCACAGTCATCAGTTCCCCGCTGATTACAGAGCTGCAAGGTGGTGTGTGCAGAAAGACTTTCTATTAACTCTTTCCCTTGAGGATTATCATTATTCTTGGTCAGTGTGTTGCTGTTGTGGACTAATTGGACTTTAGCGCAAGGACTGTAGAATTATTTATTGTTGTTCTTAAATATGAACTGATAAATCCCCTTTCTCATCAGCAGTATATAGCAGTCTTGTGACTTTTTTCAGTTCCTAGTAAAGCTTGTAGGAGGAGTATTCATTCTCCCCTAAACCTCTGTCTGGACATGTCTGGACAGTGCTGATTGGCCCTGTGCTGATCACATGCACTCTCCCAAGAAAAAAAAACTCTCTAGCAATACACACCAAACCGAGCATGTGCAGCCCATCCACTGGCTCTGTAAATATCAGGTTATTTTTTGGAGACAGTGGAGGAAGAGGAGGATCAGAGAGACAGGATCAAACAGCCTTTATACACAATGCAAAGGATTAACCCCTTAGGTTTCACAGTGAGTATAACAAGCATGCTTTACTGCATATTAGACATGTGCGCCATCAATAAATTTGTTTCGTTTTGCTCCGTTACATTTCGTATTAGCTGTTAATTCGTATTTCGTAATTCGTGTCCGAAATTCAATTTTGACTTGTACAAAATATGAATTTTCGTTAGGTTCGTAAACTTTTCATAACAATTACAAACCTTTATTATGATGAATTTATCATTATGAGGGGCTCCCACCATCCCTGTGCTGTGCTGACTTCCTGGGTTTTTAACTTCATCATAACGAATAATCGTAATTAAGGAACAATAACGAATAATCGTAATTAACGAACATTCTTATTTTGTCCGATTCAGTCTCCCACTCCCATATTAAAAAAGGTAATTTTCCCAACCTTCACTCAGCAGCAAAAGAAAACCTCTGATTGGTTAACAAAACACCAGTCACGTTTCCGTTGTAACGGAATTTGGATCGATGGATAAAGCAGGTAAAGCAAATGCGCAAATAAGCCCAACCATAAAGAGAAAAGAGAGGAAGAACAGGGCACATAGCGTAATTGCGTAAGGAATATTTATTGTTGTAAACATAAGAGTTGCACTTACCTTTTCCAGAGTATAAACAAGCACTTCAAAATAGACAGTAACCAGGGGATCAGCGTAACAAACCGACGCGTTTTGCCTAAATAGGCAAAATCTAAGTACAACTTTTATGTTTACAACAATAATTATTCCTCACGGAATTACGCTATGTTCCCTGTTCTTCCTCTCTTTTCTGTTTATGCTTGGGCTTATTTGCCCATTTACTTTATCTGCTTTATCCATTGTTTTGGAGTGTTTGCCTGAAGACCATATCCACATGAGTGAGCCTGAATTCCCTGGTCATCCTGTAAAGCCTGTTTGACCCATCAGGTGTATTTTATTTTTATTTATTATTTCTTTTTTTTATGGTTGAACTGGATGGACTTGTGTCTTTTTTTGGCCTAGCTAACTATGTAACTATGAAACTATGTAACTATGTGTACACCTGTATGAGTCTATCCTTTCTGGTAAGCGACTGGTGCATTTGGTGGCAGGTCTTTTATGTTACCTCTGTCACATTTTGGATGTTCACTCAAGATTTCTTTGATTCTGCATTACTAAAGCCTTTGAATTATTTATAAATTATATTTCACATGCACTATATACATATAGCTAGCAGGGTAAAGTTCAGGATGGCAACAAAGTAAAAACATAAGTTGTACAAAGAAGCTGGCTGATATCATAGAAAACGTATCTCTGTGTAAAACAAAGGTATCCTTGAGGATACCTTTATTACCTTGGTTTACTGTATATTGCATATCCTAATTGGCAGCTATCTCATAACTAAAAGGCATTAATAGTCCTAAATGATCAATATTACACATTCACAAGATAAACAAAACTATGCTTACCTTAGTTCTTGGTTCTAATTTTACTTAAAACCAGTGGCACTGAGAATAACATTTGCTCAGAAGCAATAAAGTACAACAGCCATACATAAACCCTCTCCAATATTGCTTAACAATCCTCATCATAGACAGCCAGGTGCAGTAACTTACCAGATCCCTAACTGCAAACATAAACATATGCTCTGTTACTCATATTTCTATTCCTAATAGTCTCATTAAACACTGGAAGGAAATATAAGCAGTGTATCATTCAGAAAGATATTACTGTCAGATTGTTTAATAAAAGGAAACCATTAGTAATTGGAATTTATCTCTTGTCAGCATCCATTTCTTCCAGTAAACAGATGCTTTTCATTTCCTGTGGTATTTTTTTTTTTTGCCTTATTGATATCTAAGCTCACTATTATGTTCTTTTACTGTATTTCTCTTATTCCCTTTCATCCTTGTAGACCTTGGTGACCTTACAGATCATTGATCTTGATGTTTAAATGCTTTTTCTGCTAATGATTTTGACAGTGGAGTCTTTTGTTAAAGACGTGGCTCTCCTTTACATCAAAGTGCAGTTAACCGTTATATGACAGAGCAGAACCATTGCACCCAAGTTCAGTGAACTAGCTGCAAGCAATTTCAGACTGTATTCAAAGTCTTTTCTGATAGATTTATGGGATAGGGGCATAATGCCACTTTAGTGTAGTCTTATTCAGAATATGTGCTCTTAAAGGTAAATGAGAGCCACCAGACATACGCATTGGGTGGAATTTACCAAAGCAGGTGCACACAGAATATGGTGCAGCTGTGCATAGTAGCCAATCAGCCTCTAGATTTAATTTTCAAATGAAAAAAGCTGAGTATTGTAAGCAAAAGTAGCTGATTGGTCACTATGCACAGCTGCACCAAATTCTTTATGCACCAGTTTTAGTAAATCTCCCTCATTACTGCCAAAAAAGGCTTATTTAACTGTTGGTATGCTTATAGGCTACTTCCAGTTTTTCCTGGAATATACAGTGTGATTGCAGGAAATTTAACCTTGGGTTGCCTAGATCTGCAAGCATAGTGGCAACCTTGGCCCTAGTCCAATATTTCAAATTCACCTTTTTTAGTTTCTAATCGTGTTCATGCTGGTAAGTTGTACATAAACAATAAAAAGTGAGTATGAGTCTGGGACAGCATATGATTGGCTTTTTATAAAAAAATTATATAAAAAAAAGCATTGCATTATCAAAGTGAAGGCTACAGTAGCTATTAACTGAATCTGCTGTTAAAAAAAGCCTTTATAGTGTGATATTACTTCCTTTAGACTGGCCATAAAGTAGATATAATGATCTAAGACTAAGAACTGAATGTCAACTCTGATAAGCAGTTTAGGTTGAGATGTGTTACACACATTGTATTGCAGCTGCTTACCCATCTCTAGTTACTTTTCTAATTTTATAGGCAAACTGTAAAGAAAACTGAATCCTACACTAATACAAATGTCTCCTTTATCTCAATAATATAAAAAGCTGCTGTGATAACGTGACAAAGACTGTTAAAAGAGTTTGAGATGAAGTACTGAGACTTAGGAGTTGATTTACTAAGGGTAAATAGGCTGTTCACTTTTCAGGGGAATTTCTCCTTAGCTTAGTGTTTAAAGTCACCCAACCATGTGCAAGCAAAAACACAGTTTTTTTCCCCCTGCCACGTTTAGTGGGTATTCGTTGTAAAGTAGACATTGACCACATTCACTAAACTAAAGTAAAATCCCTATGGAAAGAGATCAGCCTAGTTCCCTTAAAATCAACCCCATAAACTTTTCCAAGTGGATCTCAGATTCAACAAAAACAGTTGTGTCAGTCTGGCCTATTTTCGTTTCATATGCCATTTTATGAAGTGCCAACATATTCCCTATTATCATGCAGGTGCATAGAATGATTCACAAGTCGCTTTCCTGGCAGCATTTTTTTTTAGTGTTCTGTCTCTACAATAATACAAATACAGTGTGTACCCTTGGGGTCAGCTCTGGAAAGAAGCTAATCAAAGTATATGTAGACCCTCATCTTGTAAAACAACCCATTCAGTTTAACGTCCCTGGCGGTATGATTATGTCAGATTTTTGCATCCCAAAGTGGTACATTGTTTTCACAGAGGAATCCATAACATGTACAAACCGGCAACTCTACAGCTTCTCCATAGAAAATTTTATTGTAGCATTACAGCAGTAAAATCATCCAAAAACTGACGCGCTTGCGGCCTAAGCCTTCATCAAAGGTTTTGATGAAGGCTTAGGCCAAAACGCATCAGTATTTTGGATCTAATGCCACAATAACATTTTCTATGGAGAATCTGTCGAGTTGCCAGTTTGTACATGTTATGGATTCTCTGTGAACTCAGTTAGCCAGAGCTCCGACCACTCTGCACACTAACTACATCATACAGCGGTAAAGCTTGGGTGAATAATTTTTCTTTTTTTTGGTACATTGTTTTGCATATAAATTTGGTATTTTATATTGTAGGCCTGTAATTCTTAGGAATAACTCACTTAAATCTGTCCAAACAAGAGTAGTAGATATCCTGGGTATGATAAAATTTGAAACACAAAATCATAAATTATAACATAATACATAACTATTCAATAATGTAATCAAATCAAAAACAATGACATTTGCTCAGTTGCAGAATTGTCGCTGTCATCACTTTCAGTGTTAGATGAATTTCCCCTCAAATCACTATAGCTTAATTCTGCAAGTGTTCTAATTTACTATCACTGTTTTTTAGCTGGTCTAAAACCACTTTTGATGTAAAAGGATACTTTTTGGTTGCCATGGACAATCTCAAGTTTCCAGGCAGAAAGAACAGTATATATAATATAAAAATGCAGGAGGGATAGCAGCGCAGCACCATATTGCCCTATTGAGTGGGATCTTACTGACATGTTGCTCGATATTAATCCACAGTTTACTCCCTTCATGTCGATTCCAATCTATTATCCTACCCAGTTGGGACGCTAAGTAGTATTTATATAGGTCTGGCGCCGCTATTCCTCCTGCTGTTTTCGATAAAGTGAGCAGTTTTCTATTTATCCTTGGGCGTCTGCTTGCCCATATAAATTTTGTAAAGACACATCTAGCTCGGTTAAAGAATGCCAGAGGGACAGACACTGGCAGGGCCTGGAAAAGATACAGGAACTTTGGTATGATACTCATTTTTAGAATATTACTTCTCCCGAACCAGGAATGTGATGCTTTGCTCCATTTTTCCAGTAAAGCTGTTACTTCTTTAATTAAAGGAAGATAGTTTAAAGCATAGATGTCTTTCAACTTCGGTGAGATATAAATTCCAAGATATTTTAGTGCGGTTGATGTCCATCTGAACTTAAAACTATCCACTAAATTCTTACATATGGGGCGCTCCAAGGACACCCACATCGCCTCCGACTTACTATAGTTTATCTTAAAATTCGACTGGGCACCGTATTCTTCCACCTCCTTTATAAGGTTTGGGAGTGATATCTGTGGGTTTGTAATTGAAAAAAGTAGATCATCCGCGTATGCGGAGGCTTTATATTCTTGTTTTCCAATACAAATACCACTAATATCGGGATTTTGACGAATTTTATTTAACAAAGGCTCCAAAGTCAGAACAAATAATAGAGGTGATAAGGGGCAGCCCTGGCGCGTCCCATTGGATATGGAGAAGCACTCTGAATGAACTCCATTAGCCTTAACCAAGGCTTGTGGTGTAGAATATATCCCTTCAATCCAGTGTAACATTCTATCTCCAAAATCCATGTGTTTTAGTACTCCCCTCATAAAAGTCCAGCTGACCCTATCAAAAGCCTTTTCGGCATCTGTGTTCACGAAGACACTTGATATCCCATTCTGGTTTACATATTGGAGCAAATTTAACACTTTTATAGTGCTATCTCTAGCTTCTCGTGTGGGGACAAACCCCACTTGGTCCAAATGTATTAACTGAGTCAAGTACGGTTGTATACGGGATGCAAGTATCTTTGTGAAAATTTTCATATCTATATTTAATAGGGATATTGGGCGGTAACTGCTGCACACTGATTGATCCTTCCCTTCTTTGGGTATTACTACAATATGTGCCTTCAACGCCTCTGCTGGTGGGGTTGATGTATGACCCCAAATATTAAATGTTTTTGCTAAGTATGGACTTAATACAGGGAGGAAACTTTTAAAGTATTGCAAGGAAAACCCATCTGGGCCAGGCGCTTTCCCTCCTTTCATCGATTTTATGGCTAATCTCACTTCCTCTATTGTGATTGGCATCTCCAACTCTGAACGAGCTGAAGGTGACAGTCTAGTTATTTGTGAGGAGGTCAGATATTCTTCCATCGACTGAGGGGATACGGAAGGGATTGGTAAATTATATAGTGTCCTATAAAATTCTCTAAATTCCTTTACAATGTCTTTAGGCATATAAGTTTTTTGACCTCCTTCAGTTTTGATGTAGGGTATATATGACCTCTTCTGTTGTTCTTTTAATTTTTTAGCTAGAACTCTTCCGCATTTATCACCTGAATGATATATTACGTTCTTTCCATATTGGAGGGTAGCCCTGGCTTTATACCTGAGGAGATCTGATAGTTGTCTTCTCAGGTCTGCTAATTCAATTCCGGATTCCCTTTCCAGTGTCTGTTTGTGTTTTTTCTCCATTTCCTGTATCTTCTCCAGTAACCACATCATCTTCTCCTCCCTGGCCCTCTTCACTCGAGTGCCATGTTTAATTAAAATTCCCCTGATTACCACTTTATGAGCTTCCCAAACTATTCCCATATCCATCTCCCCGTCATCATTTGTTTGGAAGTATGAATTGATTTCTGTAATTAAATCGTCTCGAATCTCGGGGCACTGTATCAGGCTTTCATTTAGTCGCCATCTCCATTCCATTTTTTGAGTTCCTCCCGTCAGGTCTATCCTTATTGTAATTGGGGCATGGTCTGACCAGGTAATATTCCCTATTTGAGTGTCTCGGACCTTCGAGAGTATTTGCTGTGGTATCAAAAAAAGATCAATTCTCGAATATAGGTGGTGTGGATTAGAGAAGAAAGTGAAATCCTTCTCTTCAGCATGAAAGGCCCTCCAAGCATCTACTAATTGGCATTCTACAAGCTTTCTGCTTATATTTTTTCTTATTCCGATCGCTACTGAGGAGGTTCCCTTAGAAGTATCTAATTTGGGATCTAGAGGAATGTTGAAGTCACCCCCTGTTATTAAAATTCCATCCTTAAATTTCATTAGTTTGGACAACGTCTTCTTCAGGAAACTATCTTGGTGTAAGTTCGGGGCATATATAGTAGCTAGTGTCACTTTTACTGAACCTATAGTCCCCTTAAGAAAGATATATCTTCCTCCTTCATCCTGACATTTCTCCAAAAGTGACCAAGCAATTCTGTTAGAAATTAAGATAGCAACTCCTTTTGTTTTAGATTTTTGATTACATGCATGGTACACATTGGGAAAATGTCTGTTTTGAAGGTATGAAGAGGGCCCTACTTTCAAGTGCGTTTCTTGCACCATCCCCACATCTGTTTTTAGGCGCTTAAGTTCATTCAACAACATTTTCCGTTTTTCAGGAGTATTTAATCCTTTCACGTTCAATGAGGTAACCCTTGTCCCCTCCATTTTTCTCCCGACCCGGGAGTACCCAACGGGAGAGGAGATAGGGGGAGAGAAAGGGTGAGATGGGTAGAGGAGAGAGAGAAAAAGAGGAAGAAGAGAAAAAGAAAGAAAAAAAAAAAAAAAAAAAAAAAACCCCTAAACTAAACTAAGCTTCCCAACACCTACCTTTGGGTACTTTAGTTTCCCGTAGGTGATGGATATGAGGGGGTGACTAGACAGTGCTCAAGTAGGCCAGGCACGAACCCCTGTCCCTCCAGCCTTTCCCAGTGTAATTTTAAACCCTCCTGGGTGGGCTCCTCCTAACTTATACCTGCTTCTCCCCCTATCTTCTCTCCCCGTCCTTCCTCGCCTCTACCACTTCTCATTATTTCACATTCCTCTCCTCTCAGTCCCATCTCATTTCCTCCTCCCCGCACCCTCCTCCTCCTTCCTAATTTCCTATTACACCTCTTTTGCATACAGACATGTTAACCTCCCGCAGTTTGCAAAGAGTACAGTTAAATAAAAAAAAAAAAAAAAAAAGGGGAACAATGAGAGGGGGGGAGGGAGCCCTAACGCCGTGGGGAGCATCCAGGGAGGCAGCTCTTATCTAATACCTTATACCTTATGGTGTGTATATTTTCCCATGTGCCCACCCCTACCCCTCGTGCCCTTTATTCTTTTCTTGGAACTCAATGTGTAAAATTGTTACTGTGTTGTTAAGTTATTTATATCTTATTTAACCCCCCTTTCAACCCATCTCACCCCCCTCCCTCCCTCCCTTCCCCATTGTCCCTCACAATCAACCCGTCTCAATAACCTGTTTTTATTGTGAACTATTTGTGTAATCTATTTAATTTTTTTTTTTTTTTTTTCCCCCCATACCTCCCACTACTCATTCCCTTCTACTTTGTCTGCGTTGTGTGTGTTTGTGTCATCCTCCAGGCCTGTATTCCGGTGTCTTCCCCCCCCCACCCCTCCCTCTTATCTACCCACCCTTCCCCACCTTCCACCTCCCCTCTATTGGCTGCCTCGCCTCCTGCAGTAAAGACACATCCCTTGATAGGACCCACACTTTTGACGGGAGAAAAGTTCATCCAGAACTCTAAACCCTCTTCAATAAAATCCCCCCTGTTTCCCATCCTGGGGAACCCGGATTTTCCTCCGGGTCTCGAGTTAGGGGTTTTCAAAAAAATGATAGATAGAGGCATCTTCCAAGCATCGCATTTTTTCCACCTTAACAATTGGCCAACATTAGACTCACTAATGAATATGGGTGGTCAGTTTAAACTACCTTTTTGGCAAGCACGACAGATTAGACACTTTTTGGAATCCATTGGGCCTCAGGAAAGCTATAATCGACCAAGAACAAAATTTGAGAGATACTGTGAGGAGAAAGGGCCTCTTTCTCACGGAGTCTCTAAGTTATATGCAATGTTGACCGCCCCCCCAGAACACTTCAAGATGCCAAGCTTGGGAAAGTGGGAGAGGGATATGGAACAAATTTTTACAATAGATCAACAACAGAATATAATATATCTAACCTTAAATTCCTCCAGATGTACTAAGATTCAGGAGTTGAACTACAAAATTCTAACGCGATGGTATTATACTCCCTCCCTAATGAATAAATTCTCCCAAGCGACATCAGATAGGTGCTGGAGGGGCTGTCAAGAAAGAGGTACTATTGTACATATTTTCTGGACTTGTCCAATAATTAAAATTTTCTGGCAGGAAGTTCAGAGAATTATGCAACGATTCACGGATTACCGGATTCCATGGGACCCGGCATTCTATCTCTTACATTCCTCACAAATCCCACGTGAGAGATATAAAAACTCACTCCTGTGCCACATGGTAAACGCTGCTAAAAGTTGTATAACGGCATGCTGGAAAGATCCAGCTGCACCGCAGATCTCCATGTGGCTCACCAAGGTGAGGAACATAGGGATAATGGAAAATATGATTCCTACATCTATGATTAAAAAAGAACAAATATCTCAAATATGGGCCCCATGGGAGTCCTTTCTGCAAACTGAGGAAGGTAAGAGACAGATCGGAGAGGAAAACTGGGAGTAACTTGAATACAACTAGTAAAAATAAGTAGAAATGAGGTACATACATATATAAAACGGCAATCGATGTGAGGGGAGAGGGGGGATGAGGGGGAGGGGGAGAAATTCTGTTTTTTTTTTTTTTTTTTTTTTTTTTTTTTTTTTGGCAAGTTAGGGAGTAATTTAATAGGGAAATGTAGGGAGGGGGGAAGAAAAAAAAATAAAATAAACAGGTTTATGGATTTAGATTATAGAAAGGAAGAGGCAGATATGCAACATGAAGATAATGTGATGCAATATGAAAAGTTATGCCGTATCTTATTATTTTATGCTTAAACAATATTTCTATGTAATCCTGTAAAGAAATAAAGAATTTAAAAAAAAAAAATAATATAAAAATGCATGCAGGGCAAAAGCACTAGGGACAAAATAGAGGTACAATGATTTGATACAGTAATGTAATCTTACAGATTACAGTGTACTGTATGTGTTATGTATTTTTCACTATTTTGAATTTGCCGCTGTGCTCCGCCCCTGTGCGTCGCACATAATAATACATTGGGCGGAGGACACAGCCCACGGACACAGCGGGAGGAAATCGCAGGATCCTGGGGACAAGGTAAGTAACTTTGCCTGGATCCTGCAATGCAATCCCGAGTGTGGCTCTGGGTTACCGCTTTTGGTAAAGAAAATTAACCCTGAGCCACACTCGGGATTACCGCCAGTAAGGTTAAAATAGCAATGGAAGTAACAACATTTGTGTAGTCCATCATGAATGCTGCTGCCAGACTCATCCACCTTACAAACCGCTCAGTGTCTGCTACCCCTCTCTGCCAATCCCTTCATTGGCTGCCACACGCTCAAAGAATGAAATTCAAAATACTAACAATAAGTTACAAAGCCATCCACAACTCTGCCCCCAGCTACATCACTAGCCTAGTCTCAAAATACCAACCTAATCGCCCTCTTCGTTCCTCCCAAGACCTCCTGCTCTCAAGCTCCCTCATAACCTCCTCCCATATTCGCCTCCAGGACTTCTCCCGAGCCTCACCCATCCTCTGGAAATCCCTACCCCAATCTGTCAGACTGTCTCCAAATGTATCCACTTTTAGGCGATCCCTGAAAACTTTCCTCTTCAGAGAAGCCTATCCTGCCTCCATCTAACAACTGCACTATTTTCTCCATTAGCTCATCCCCCACAGCTATTACCCATTTGTATAACCTGACCCTCCTTCCTAGATTGTAAGCTCTAATGAGCAGGGCTCTCTGATTCCCCCTTGTATTGAATTGTATTGTAATTGTACTGTCTGCCCCAATGTTGTAAAGCGCTGCGTAAACTGTTGGCTCTATATAAATCCTGTATAATAATAATAATAATAAGCAGGGTTGCGCTGTGAAGGTGCTGTTTAAATCCAACGTTGGCTGAGACCCAGGTAGGACAAGAGAAGATATTGGGTTGGCTCTGGGAGTTCTGCTGGCAAATGAAACAGAGTTAACGGGACAGTGCGTCTGCTGTGGGTTGTACCCGGAATTAATGTGCGGTGAACATGGAACTGACGCTGTTTTTTTTCAGATATTACATTTTTTTTTCAAGAGTCTCCTTGACAGCGTAATGATGTCATTGGTCCTTCCTCTTCCACTCTGTCAAATGGTAGGCAGTACTTACTGTAGCACTGAATGGTGCACATTTGGGGCTTAGAGGAAGTGGTGTCAATAATGCTGGCCATCAATCAACCCGAAAGACTGGTGATATTTAGTGGAAGAAAGAAATTAAAGCTCTAAATTAAGAGCAAATGTTGCACCAAAAGTATCTGTGTTGCCTTCTTTCTTTTAATAGGCTTTTAATATATATTTTTTTTTACTGGAAACTGTGAAATGTAAACAATTGCTCAAAGTAAAGTAGGACATACATAGATCAAAGTCATATTTTGATCTATGTGTGGCCACTGTGATTGAACAGAAGTCAATCTAACAATAGATTGACTTCTGTTGAACCGCCTTGTCGGATAAAAGCTTACCCAATGTCAGAGTCTCCCCACTGTCAGAAAACAATAATCCACCACGTCAGATTTTAACTTGCTGGTTTTTCGAAAAAAATGGACCCAAGTATGGCCAACCTAAGCCTTACTCGCATACAATCCATCTACCAAACTCTTGGTGCCTTGTGTTTAGAGGGTTACACTAATGCCTGAAAGCTAAAATCAATCTTTTGAACTAAAATAATAATAATACAACTATAGTTTACTCAAACATTTAATTAATTTACATTTTGTAATTAACATTATAAAAAATATGGAATAATTACTCACCCTCAATTTAAAAAAAAAGGGTTTAAAGACTCTTAAAAAAGCATAACAGCGCTAGTAGTGTGGCCTGTATGCTTTCTTTACCTTTCCCACATGTTACTGGAAGCTCATGTGTCAGACCGAGGCCAGTGATATATGTGTTAGATGGTGAGAATTACGGAGAGCCAGGGCACGTCTAAGAGGCTCTCAGTCTCAGTGTTGTAGATGTAGAAAACACAGGTCTGGCTAATCACAAGCCTTAGGCATACATTAACCTTCATATAGCCATATCAGAACAGCAACATCTCATAAGCAACATCGTGAAGCGGTCTAAGTAACAGACAGTGACTTGGTGTTAGCCTTTCACAGTCCTTGTGCAGCATAACTAAGTGGAACAGAAAGATGCAGCATAAGGAGCCAATCCACCCATCAACTGGCAATGATCATGCAAAGAAAGAGAGAGCAGAGTGACGGAGAGATGACCTCATCACTGTGCTGCATCTCCTTCATCGTACAGTCACAGGCTGGAAGCAGGCCCGTGAAGACCTGTGCTCAGAAAAAGATGATTAAATAATGAAATCATAATAATTCAACCTGGAGGACTGAGTACATCTTGTGGTGGAAAATATTTACTGCTCTGAATTAAAGATATAATCCAGAAAAAGCTGATCTTTTATTCTTTTTTTTAAGTATCTAATCATTTTTGGTTGTTGTTATATTAGGCTGGATGTTTGCTTTAAAACCATGCTGACCCCAAAAACAGAGAGTGGGGTTTTGAAAGGGGACAATTTAGAAAAAAATGTATGCTTCCAGTAGTTTTTATTTAGATCTCTCTGCTAAGATACAATAGTATTAATAGAGCATTATTATAAAGTAACTATATACAAGTGAAATAGAGAAGCCAACGATATGCTATGATATGAGTTTTAAAATTTAAGATTGCAGCTAGCAACTTCAAAGAACCAGCAGGTGTGCATTTAATAAATCTATTGACCAAATTAAACAATGGTCAAAATAATTGTTTCTTTAAGTATGCACAAGTTTGTAACACACATACGGTTAGCAGTATTACAATGTACATATGTATTTATTTTTCTAGTTTTGCTTTTCTAAGGAGACGGTAGGAATGGAATTGTAATAGGTTACCATCTGTGAGCTAGACAGTTCATGCAACATCAGACTCCTAAAGGTCCCTGGATAGGCTCCAGAACTGCTGAGTTAGTAACAAAGCATCATTAATTTAGGCAATATTGCAACATTGTGGGTTATATTGTGGTTCACTTGGTTCACAGTAGAACATTTACACTTGTGCATTGATGATTACAGTAAAAGAAAATGATAAAGGAAAAGAATGTAAGTAAAACATACACTAGACAGACTATCTATTAAAGGTAAAAATCTGTATTTTGAAAGTTTTTTTTTTCATGCGGAATAGCAATTTGCTCTTGTTTCTACATAAAATATTTTTGTGAAAACTTACTATCAAAGACTATTTTAAAAGTAGACTTCATCATTTTTTAAGACTTCTAGCTATCTAAATGAAAATGTTACAAGTAGGTAATAAAATCCTGAACATGTTTTTGCTTTTTCATGGGGAACGATGCAGAATATATTTTACTCTTTTTTATCCTTTTTTTTTAAATTCAACACTGAGTACTAACAAAGTTCTAAAAAGCCCTCTAAACGATATTGTAGTTTGAGTATTTTGCCCTTACTCTGTAGATCTTCATCGCGTAGTCCTGTCCTTCACAGACTTTGCATAAAAAAATTCCAGCAAGGCTCTGCACCCACTCTATTTTCATTCCTATTCCTGTTCCATACTGATGTCAGACACAGCTATCCAGAGCAGTATGGCCCCAGGAAGGAAGCCATTGTAGGTCAATGGGGATTTTCTATAACTGCCATCATATAGCAACAACTATGAGCTACAAAATGAATTTAATGTGTATGCATAGGTACATTTTTTTTGGATAGAATTTAGCTTTGGACAAACTGGGGAAGGGTTAAAACCTCTGTCACATTATGCATTGTTGGGTGTGTCCCTGCAGGGACAGTCACCTCTTTATTTCTTCTAGAGACCATTGTAACTGAAACAGAAAGTGGGGAGAAATCCAAAATTTTAGAACGGTCACTACAGAAAAATGTTTCATACATAGATAGATGATGTTGGATTTTGCTTCAACCCTTAGAATGGAACTCCCCTCATTATGAAAAGATTTCTATTCATTTTCTGTTGCGTATCCACAGGGGCGTACCAGGGCATTGGCGAGACCGGACCTACAACCTCCGCCGCCCTTTCACCCACTTCCAGCCCCGCACAGATCTGCACCGAAGCATGTGTACTCCCCCTCCTCCCCGGGCCCACCACACTTCCCCATCGTCGCTTTAAGGCTGCCGCATCTCGTGGTTTGGCAGTGCTGGCTGGGTGGGGCCCTGCGCTGCAACCTGATTGGTCCGGGCTCTTCACGTTCTCCGGGCGCGGGCTGGCTCCGCCCCTGGCCCTTGGACTGTGCAGTGCACCCAGATCCGGGGAGAGAAGAAGAAGAAGAAGAGCCGGGGGAGATGGCGGAGCGGAGGGTGTCTCGGTGGTAGTAGTACTTCGGGGGCCTGGCCTCCTGCGGGGCAGCCTGCTGCACACACACGCTGGACCTCTTGAAGGTGAGAAGGAGAGCCGGGCTGTGTGTGCATTATGGGGGGATGAGGAGGAGATTTACTACAACACGTGTGTGTGTGTCTGTGTGTGTGATCCAAGTCTTATGTGTGTGACTGCAGAGACATGATGTCATAGGACACGTCATACATATGGTCAGTGTGGTCAGTGGTCGGTGTGTAGTGTAGTGGTCAGTGTGTAGTGTAGTGGTCAGTGTGCAGTGTAGCGTGCAGTGTAGTGGTCAGTCTGCAGTGTAGTGGTCAGTATGTAGTGTAGTGGTCAGTATGTAGTGTAGTGGTCAGTGTGTAGTTTAGTGGTCACTGTGTAATGTAGTGGTCAGTGTGTAGTGTAGTGGTCAGTGTGCAGTATAGTGGTCAGTGTGCAGTGTAGTAGTCAGTGTGTAGTGTAGTGGTCAGAGTGTAGTGTAGTGGTCAGAGTGTAGTGTAGTGGTCAGAGTGTAGTGTAGTGGTTAGTGTGTAGTGTAGTGGTCAGTGTGTAGTGTAGTGGTCAGTGTGTAGTGGTCAGTGGGTAGTGGTCAGTGTGTAGTGTAGTGGTCATTGTGTAGTAAACTGTGTGCAGTGTATTGATCAGTGTGCAGTGTAGTGGTCAGTGTGCAGTGTAGTGGTCAGTGTGTAGGGGTCAGTGCATAGTGGTCAGTGTACAGTGCAGTGGTCAGTGTGTAGTGTAATGGTCAGTGTGTAGTGGTCAGTGTGCAGTGTAGTGGTCAGTGTGCAGTGTAGTGGTCAGTGTGCAGTGTAGTGGTCAGTGTGTAGGGGTCAGTGCATAGTGGTCAGTGTACAGTGCAGTGGTCAGTGTGTAGTGTAATGGTCAGTGTGTAGTGGTCAGTGTGCAGTGTAGTGGTCAGTGTGCAGTGTAGTGGTCAGTGTGCAGTGTAGTGGTCAGTGTGCAGTGTAGTGGTCAGTGTGTAGTGATCAGTGTGTAGTGGTCAGTGTGTAGTGGGCAGTGTGTAGTGGGCAGTGTGTAGTGGGCAGTGTGTAGTGTAGTGGTCAGTGTGTAGTGGTCAGTGTTTGGTGGTCAGTGTTTGGTGCAGTGGTCAGTGTGTAGTGTAGTGGTCAGTGTGTAGTGTAGTGGTCAGTGTTTGGTGGTCAGTGTTTGGTGGTCAGTGTTTGGTGTAGTGGTCAGTGTGTAGTGGTCAGTGTGTAGTGTAGTGGTCAGTGTGTAGTGGTCAGTGTGTAGTGGTCAGTGTGTAGTGTAGTGGTCAGTGTGTAGTGGTCAGTGTGTAGTGTAGTGGTCAGTGTGTAGTGGTCATTGTTTGGTGTAGTGGTCAGTGCTTGGTGTAGTGATCAGTGTGTAGTGTAGTGGTCAGTGTGCAGTGTAGTGGTCAGTGTGTATTGTAGTGGTCAGTGTGTAGTGTAGTGGTCAGTGTGCTGTGTAGTGATCAGTGTGTAGTGTAGTGGTTAGTGTGTAGTGTAGTGGTCAGTGTGTAGTGTAGTGGTCAGTGGGTAGTGGTCAGTGTGTAGTGTAGTGGTCATTGTGTAGTAAACTGTGTGCAGTGTATTGATCAGTGTGCAGTGTAGTGGTCAGTGTGCAGTGTAGTGGTCAGTGTGTAGGGGTCAGTGCATAGTGGTCAGTGTACAGTGCAGTGGTCAGTGTGTAGTGTAGTGGTCAGTGTGTAGTGGTCAGTGTGCAGTGTAGTGGTCAGTGTGCAGTGTAGTGGTCAGTGTGCAGTGTAGTGGTCAGTGTGCAGTGTAGTGGTCAGTGTGTAGTGTAGGGGTCAGTGTGCAGTGTAGTGGTCAGTGTGTAGTGTAGTGATCAGTGTGTAGTGGGCAGTGTGTAGTGTAGTGGTCAGTGTGTAGTGGTCAGTGTGTAGTGGTCAGTGTGTAGTGGTCAGTGTTTGGTGGTCAGTGTTTGGTGGTCAGTGTTTGGTGGTCAGTGTTTGGTGTAGTGGTCAGTGTGTAGTGTAGTGGTCAGTGTGTAGTGTAGTGGTCAGTGTTTGGTGGTCAGTGTTTGGTGTAGTGGTCAGTGTGTAGTGGTCAGTGTGTAGTGTAGTGGTCAGTGTGTAGTGGTCAGTGTGTAGTGGTCAGTGTGTAGTGTAGTGGTCAGTGTGTAGTGGTCAGTGTGTAGTGTAGTGGTCAGTGTGTAGTGGTCAGTGTGTAGTGTAGTGGTCAGTGTGTAGTGGTCAGTGTGTAGTGTAGTGGTCAGTGTGTAGTGGTCATTGTTTGGTGTAGTGGTCAGTGCTTGGTGTAGTGATCAGTGTGTAGTGTAGTGGTCAGTGTGCAGTGTAGTGGTCAGTGTGTATTGTAGTGGTCAGTGTGCTGTGTAGTGATCAGTGTGTAGTGCAGTGGTCAGTGTGTAGTGGTCAGTGTGTAGTTGTCAGTGTGCAGTGTAGTGGTCAGTGTGTAGTGTAGTGGTCAGTGTGCTGTGTAGTGATCAGTGTGCAGTGTAGTGGTCAGTGTGCAGTTGTCAGTGTGTAGTGTAGTGGTCAGTGTACAGTGTAGTGTGCAGTGTAGTGGTCAGTGTGCAGTGTAGTGGTCAGTGTAGTGGTCAGTGTACAGTGTAGTGTGCAGTGTAGTGGTCAGTGTGCAGTGTAGTGGTCAGTGTGTAGTGGTCAGTGTAGTAGTCAGTGTGTAGTGGTCAGTGTGTAGTCTAGTGGTCAGTGTGTAGTGGTCAGTGTGTAGTCTAGTGGTCAGTGTGTAGTGGTCAGTGTGTAGTCTAGTGGCCAGTGTGTAGTGGTCAGTGTGTAGTGGTCAGTGTGTAGTGGTCAGTGTGTAGTGGTCAGTGTGTAGTGGTCAGTGTGTAGTCTAGTGGTCAGTGTGTAGTGGTCAGTGTGTAGTCTAGTGGTCAGTGTGTAGTGGTCAGTGTGTAGTCTAGTGGCCAGTGTGTAGTGGTCAGTGTGTAGTGGTCAGTGTGTAGTGGTCAGTGTGTAGTGGTCAGTGTGTAGTGGTCAGTGTGTAGTGGTCAGTGTGTAGTGGTCAGTGTGTAGTGGTCAGTGTTTGGTGTAGTGGTCAGTGTTTGGTGTAGTGGTCAGTGTTTGGTGTAGTGGTCAGTGTTTGGTGTAGTGGTCAGTGTTTGGTGTAGTGGTCAGTGTTTGGTGTAGTGGTCAGTGTTTGGTGTAGTGGTCAGTGTTTGGTGTAGTGGTCAGTGTGTAGTGGTCAGTGTGTAGTGTAGTGGTCAGTGTGCAGTGTAGTGCCCAGTGTGCAGTGTAGTGGCCAATATAGGAATCAGGTAGGTCAGTTTAGGAATTGGGTAGGTCAGTACAATTACAGGAAGGGACCACTACACTATACACTGCCATAAATTTAGGTAGGTAGGTCACAACTGAACTGACAATTGTATTTGAATTTACACCTTTTTGATAGTGAGACTCTGATAGAAACATCAAATGTAAAAAAAACACATGTAATGTTGCATAAACGAATGTACATTTAGGGTCGGTTCACATATATGCATGGTCTGACATTGCTGGTGATTTGTACCACACTGCAGTGCAAATCACATACGATGTCTGTGAGATGCAAATTTAGCCATACAGATTGTATGGCCAAATTCACATCGCATTGGAACCAGTCGGGGGTGGGGGCGCCGATACAGATTCTTGTCAAGGGGCGCTGGAGACCCTAGGTACGCCTCTGCGTATCCAGAACAGAAAGTCTTCCTAGTAGGACACAGATAGCAAAAAATTGCCTGATGAGTGTTTTAACCCTTGCCTACTATGTCCTAAACTAAAACAAGTTTTTGCTATACATACACTTCAAAGCCCCTCTCTGGAATAAAGATGCTGCTTTTAAAAAAATAAATCCCTACATGTCCTTTTTTACTTACCTTATGCAGCAGTCACGTGACACTCCAGCCTTCTCCTCTTCTGTTTAATTCCTGCTTGGGGTCATTTTTTTGGGTGTCCACATCACTGCTTGTGTGATATGGACTATTCCTATCAGTGGTGCCCTGCACCGGAACTGACGGCGTAAGGGGACCTGGTTGGGGGAATTTGGTAAAGCCTAGTACACATGAGCCCAATGTCGGGGCGACATCGGCCATTTTTTAATGAACCGGCCAATGCTGCCCAACATTTGGCCCATATGTAAGGCAGCAGGTCAGACAGAAGCCACCCATTTGGCCAGCTTCTGTCAGACAAGCATGCTGGAAAACTAACAGCCAACCAGCTCCCAATCAGTGTTCTCGTCCAATGGCTGAGAGCGATTACCAGAGTGTTCTGGCAGTGGGGGCGCCCCCCTGTCAGAACACAAAATAACAGCAGGAGAGATTGCTATACTAACACTGGATCCTTAGTACAGTGGTAACTGAGCTGTCAGTTTAGTATGTTTGTGTCTGGCCAGCCTTAATTGGTGCTGTGTGGTACTGTTTCAGAAGAGCAATTCAACTTTATAGCACCCTACAAATCTTTATTGAACACCAGATGTGCAATTGTCGTACATTACTATGGTGTAGGCAAAGTCAAAGATGATTGACACTAGCTTTCATTTTGTTCAGATGGCATTTGCATGTAAGGCTCCTTTTACATTTTATATATTTAACACTGATTCATATTAAAACTAAGCGTTTTTGTGAGTCTCTTTGGGAACGTAATTAATCAGCATACTATATCCTGCCTTCATAATGTTTAGCAATAGCAGGAGGAGGGAGGGAGCAGAGCATCATTGACCACTGTGTATATGCCTACATGTGTGACTTTAAAGTCATATGGGCTGCACAGATTAGAAAAAGGAGGAAATGGAGAGTTTAAAAGGGAACTTAAATATAAACTTGCTCAGTAGAGGACACCAGCTGGTCTACACAATCTCGGGCTGCAGTGGGGACACAGGGAAGATGGGAGGGACAGCTAAAGGCAGGATAAACTAGGTATATTTTACTCTACCCAAAACAAATGCTTTAGTTGCGTTGTGAGTGTGCACACTCTGTTATAAAGCATGTAACAATTAGACGTGTGATTAGTTTCCGGAAATTCGTACATTCGTACAAACAAATTTTTATGCATACGAATTCCGTACGAAATACGAAATTTCGTTTACGAATTTCGGATCAAAATTCATAATGAAAATTCGGAATTGTTACGAAAAGTTAACGAACCTAAAAGTTAAAAACCCAGGAAGTCAGCACAGGGATGGTGGGAACCCCTCATAATGATAAATACATCATAACGAAAATTTGTAATTGTTACGAAAAGTTAACGAACCTAAAAGTTAAAACCCCAGGAAGTCACCACAGGGATGGTGGGAACCCCTCAAAATGGACACAGCAGGTGTGCAGACCTGGGAACTCAGCACAGGGATGGTGGGAACCCTATGGGAATTTCTATGCTTACGAATTTCATAAGAAATACGAATTTCGGAATTTCGCATCCGAATTAACAGAAACATGACTGGTGTTTTGTTCACCAATCAGAGGAAGTCAGCACAGCACAGGGATGGTGGGAACACCTCATAATGGGCACAGCGGGTGTACACTCAGACCCGGGAACTCAGCACAGGGATGGTGGGAACCCCTCATAATGGGCACAGTGGGTGTACACTCAGACCCAGGAACTCAGCACAGGGATGGTGGGAACCCCTCATAATGGACACAGCAGGTGTACAGACCTGGGAACTCAGCACAGGGATGGTGGGAACCCCTCATAATGAACACAACAAGTGTACAGACCTGGGAACTCAGCACAGGGATGGTGGGAACCCCTCATAATGATAAATTCATCATAACGAACAATCGTTATTTTTACGAAAAGTTACAAAACTAAAGTTTAAAAACCCAGGAAGTCAGCACAGCACAGGGATTGTGAAAGCCCCTCATAATGATAAATTCATCATAACAAACTTTCGTTATTTTAACAAAAAGTTTACGAATCTAACGAAAATTCGTATTTCGTACAAATCCGAATTGAATATCGGACACGAATTACCAAATACAAATTTTTTGAGTACCAATTTACATTAGAGATAGGACAGTGCCAAATTTACAACAAAGATATCTAAGAGAGTGACCATGATTGTTATTATTTTTATTTTTTTTATTGAAGAGTGGATCTATATTCACACATTACATATGACTCCACAGAAACCATGGCTGACCCAGTGTAAATTTATTTACAGAAGTTCAGTAATAAGCTCTTAAAAACAATGGAATGGTTCATTGCATGCCGAGATTTCTGACCTATAAAAAATGTCATCAATTTCCAACTGTTTAAAGAAATATGGCCAATAGAGAGATAGATGCTTTTACCATCTATTAAAGATTTGATTTTTTGTGACCATCCTAATATTTGATAAATTTGCCAGACCCCCCCAGTGACAGAGGCACGCATATAGGAGAAGTGTAATGCGGCCTACACATGGTCGGAATTTTTCATCGGATTTTCCGACCGTGTATATGCCCAACGGTCTTTTTCTGTCAGAATTTCCGACGGACTTTGAATTGAGAACCTGTTCTCAATTTTTCCAATGAAAAACCTTTCTATCGGATTTTCCGATCGTGTGTATGCAATTCCGACACACAAAATTCCGACGCATGCTCGGAAACAATTCGACGCATGCTCGGAAGCATTAAACTTCCCTTTTATAGTGCTGTCGAACGTTGTTGTTTATCAGCGCAGCCCCCCCTCAGATGCCCACACTAGACCACCAGGGAAGCCCCCAGGACCACCAGGGAAGCCCCCAGCATGTGGATGGCCAGGTACATCCCCCATGGCCATGTTAAAAAAAATGCAAAAAATATGCCAATCAGTGCCCACAGATGGGCACTGATTGGCACATCATATTTATTTAAAAAAAATGTTTTAAAACAGGGATGCCCAGCAATGCCACCCATCAGTGTCATCAGTGCCACTCATCAGCGTCCATCAGTGCCACCTATCAGTGCCCATCCATGCCCATCCATGCCCACCTATCAGTGCCCATCAGTGCCCATCCATGCCACCTATCAGTGCCACCTATATGTGTGCATCAGTGCCACCCATAAGTACCCGTCAGTGCCACCCATAAGTACCCGTCAGTGCCGCCTATGAGTGCCCATCAGTGCCGCCTATGAGTGCCCATCAGTGCCACCTGAGTGTCCATCAGTGCCGCATACCAGTGCCACCTATCAATGCCTATCAGTGCCGCCTAGCAGTGCCCATCATCAGTGCCACCTCATCGGTACCACCTCGTTGGTGCCACCTCATTGTGCCCATCAGTGCCGCCTTATCAGTGCCCATTAGTGCCGCCTTATCAGTGCCCGTCATTGAAGAAGAAAACGCAATTATTGACAAAAAAAATTAAAAGTGACAAAGAAAAACTTGTTTTTTTGCAAAATTTTCGGTCTTTTTTTGTTTGTTGCGCAAAAAATAAAAATCGCAGAGGTGATCAAATACCACCAAAAGAAAGCTCTGTTTGTTGGAACAAAATGATAAAAAAATTGTTTGGGTACAGTGTAGCGTGACCGCGCAATTGTCATTCAAATTACGACAGCCCTGAAAGCTGAAAATTGGCTTGGGCGGGAAGGTGTCTAAGTGCCTGGTATTGAAGTGGTTAACTATACATGGCCTGTTTATGCAAATACCATCTCCAGCAATTGTTCAAAACTCATAGCAAGCGTGCAGACTTAAAACACGTGAAGCACTAAAGTATAAAACCTTCTACAAAGGTTTTTTTGTCTGTTAATATAGTTAATATATTGCTGGCATTTCAAAGCTTGCTTTTAGCATTTACTGTAAATTTGACATCTCTGGGTTTAAGAAATGAAGTATATATCAGTGTTAGGGAAGGGATACAATGATTACAACAGAAGAAAGGAAAATGGATATTGTGCTATACATTTCTTGAAAGAAATATGACTTTTATAAAATTGATATTGTTGATTTGTTTATTGCAACAGCAGCAATTGACGTAACATGGTTTTCAAATGCACAGCTTTCTGGATAAGCACGGCTCTTCAGACCTCTTGTCAGTATTGAATATAATGTTCTTAGAAAAGTCCACTGGATTATTTTATTCTGAAAACACAATTCACACATAAGAATCTCTTTCTGCCAAAGAAACCAGTGGACATTTCTATACACTGTAGGGAACAAATCAACTATTATAATCAAAATATAAGCCTATATCATCACAGCTTCTTTTACAGCATTACAGCACTGATACAAATGAAAAACATGCAAATCATAATTAAAATTTACTGGACTGTATTATATAAAATTGAGGGTTCGTGAATGAGGAGAAATATTTTAAATTAGCCCAAATTAGGTAAAATCTGCATTTGCATGAAATCGCTATTATATCTTGCTGATCTCCCAGGCAGATCCAATAGCTGTAATTTACAGGCCCCTTAAAATGCTTGATGAATTCCTGCATGATAAAAGAAGCAATATTAAAATGATATAGAGGGATTTCTCACTGCTGCTATGGCAATGCCTATAACACTTTAACAACTTGCTTATCCATGCTACCTGATCATTACATTTCATTTAGCCAAGAGCTGCTTGAAATGTTCTTAATTGTTATTATTTTCGGATTTGAAAAAGGGTCCACCTGTGCTGTGGATAATAAAAGATTAATTCCATTACCTTAGAAGTCTAACATATACCTGCTGCATCTATGTATGCAGCTAAGGCCAGTGAAATATAAATTGAAGTAACAGGCAGTTCTTTTAAATTTTGCTATAGGAATAATATAGCTTTAGCTAGCTGTACCCTATTTGTCTTATGCTTCCTTCTGTAAGCTACTGTAGTATGACCCCCTAAAGATAGCTCACTATAATGTGCCTTCCTAGCCTTGCTGTTGGTGGACTGGCATACAGCTGCCTCAAAGCATCCGCCGACCCACCCACAGCTGAATTTCCGACATCCTTGCTGTGAATCTGTGTTTGAAGGTTATATTGGCTCAAAGCCCAAGGTATAGGATTTACAGGATACCCAAAACAGCAACAAAAATTTCTCCACTCAAGTCGAAAAATAACTTCAGCCCCCCTCACAGGCAAAGGGGACCAGTAATTCTTCAATGTGTGTCTTTAGGCTGAGACCAGCAATTCTCTTAGCAAACTTTGTAAAAGTGCTCCCCTTTTCTAGCCACTTTCCTAACTTTCAGGCATTGTCCCATTTCCCCTTCCCTGGGACTGGATTCTGAAGCTGATGAAGCCTTCCTGAATTAAGCCAGAGAGGCAAAAAGGATCCTCACAGTGGATTATAGTCTAGGCCCCTGAACTCACATCCTCTTCAGGCAAAGTCTGGAGAAAAGACCCTTCTAAAAGAACTTCCTGAATATTTATCTTTATTACCAGCCCACATCACTGGCAATAAACTTCATAATGATTGGCTGGGATGAAATAAATGTTCATAATCATAACCTATAACACTGCAGGATAGATTTGCTAAAACTGGAGAGTACAAAATCTGGCGCAGCTACCCAGATATCAAGGAACTGAGCTGCAAGTTTGAAAATGACTTGCCAAGCTATTTCTAGACTTGCCAGGCTTCACAAGTTTGTTGCACAATTGCAGAAAGTCCGCATTGCATGACTCCATATCTTCTTTCTTTGCAAACATTCTGCAAGTTCTGGTTCAGTTATGTTGTGCAATAGTCATCCCACCACAGGGGTTACTCTTGCTGTAGACTCATTATTGCAACTTTGATCTTGCTAGTTACTTGCCACACAAATTTGCTGCAAATTGGAAAAGTCTCAACTAGAACTAGAGCTTCAAGCAGGCCCAGACTGGCCATTGGGAAGACCGGGCATTTGCCAGGTGGGCCGGGGGCCACCGGGCCGCATGTCGGGGTGTGACATGCAGAGCCGGCCGTGGATTCCTACATGCAGGGCTGGCTGCTGATGTTCCGCATATGCTGGGTAGTGGTGTGAGGAGCTTAAAGATTCTCCTCATTCCCCGCCTACCAAGCCGATCCATGGTCTCAGATCCACCTCCCGCACATGAAAGCTGGCGAGGTGCTGCGGCCGCCTATAGGGAAAGCAGTCCGGCTGCCGCCTGGTATACACTCACCTCCATTCCTGCCAGTGAAGGGGTCAGATTTGATGCTCCTGGCCAGAGAGCACTGCTTTTGCTAATGGTAACTAACTATGATTATTTTTCTTCAGTAACTGCAATGTAATTAATCCTTGTGCACCTGCTGTCTCTGGGCACTCCTTTCCCTCAGCACCCTTGCGCCCGACTCAAGATAAAGGGGAGACAATTCTACCCAAAAAAGTTGACTGGATGAAGTATTTCAGAGGCTTTGGAAGCACTAGTAAAAGTAATGCTCAAAAAGCCAGTTCTAAAGCAATATTCCTTTATAACTGGCTCTGTGAGTAGTGCGTTATAACTGGCTTTGCAGTACTAACAAAGCCAGTTGTAAAGCATTACTCACAGGGCCAGTTATAAATCATTACAGAGCCAGTTATAAAGGAGTATTGCTTAATAACTCGCTCTGTGAGTAAAGCCTAGTGCACATGGGCTGTATGTCAGCCAACATTCGGCCTGTGTGTACAGCAGCCGGTCTGACAAAGGCTGGCCAATCTGTCGAAGGCTTGTGACCAAAAAAGGTCAGCGTTCTTAGCCAATGGCACCCCCCTGTCAGAACACAGTAGCTCAGCAGGGGAGATCACTGTGCTAACATCGGATTGTTAGTACAGCAGGTCTGACCTGAGCTGTCAGCTTAGTGGTGTGTACAAGGCCTAATGCTTTATAACAGGCTTTTCAGTATTCACAAAGTCAGTTACTAAGCATTACCCACAGAGACAGTTATAAAGGAGTTTTTATCAATGACCGGCTTTGTGAGTACTCCATTGTCTAGCTTTGTGAGCCATGCTTTATAACTGGCTTTGTAACCACTACTTTAGAAGTTTTAAAAGGGAAATTCCCTTTATAACAGGGTTTGGTAACTCGTTTAGGCACAATGCAAATGGCAGGGGCAGGTATCTACAGATTACTACTGCTGTTTTTGACACCTGTGAGTGGCTAGCTGCATTGCCTTTTGTGTATTCTGAAATTGCAGGAATCAGGGCTGTCTGAGGTGTAAAGGTGCAGGAATCAGGGCTTAACTGAGGTGTGAAGGTGCAGGAATCAGGGCCGATCTGGATTGTGAAAGTGCAGGAATCAGGGCTGTCTGAGGTGTAAAGGTGCAGGAATCAGGGCTGTCTGAGGTGTAAATGTGCAGGAATCAGGGCTGATCTGAGGTGTAAAAGTTCAGGAATCAGAGCTGATCTGAGGTGTGAAGGTGCCAGAATTGGGGTGATCTGAGGTGTGAGGTGCAGGAATTGGGGTGATCTGAGGTGTGAAAGTGCAGGAATCAGGGCTGTCTGAGGTGTAAAGGTGCAGGAATTGGGGGTTAACTGAGGTGTGAAAATGCAGGAATTGATCTGATCTAATGTGTGATGGTGCAAAGCGCAGTTGTTTTCTTACTAATATTCAAGTGGTTTACAGCATTTACTTTATAAATATTCCTTTCAGTGTGAAGTTGACAGTTTATTTTTTTTTATGTATCTGGCACTCTCAATCTTTTAGAAAAAAAAAATCGGCACACTATGCCCCAAAGGTTGCCCCTGCATCTGAGCAACCCTCATCTTGTGCTGCTTCATTCTATTTCCAGGACTCCACCATCAAAACCAGAGTTAAAGTAATCAAATCCACACATGCTGGACCCCCACATCCCGTCATCAATCGCCCTCGCGAACACCTCCCCCCCCCCGGGCTGCTCAGTCTAAAATGCTGGGCCTATTTTCTGTCCGGGCCTGGCTTCAAGTGCTCTGCAAGTGTATAACCAGTGAAAATGTGCAGCAAATTAACAAGACTTATCCTTGCTATAAGGGTCTGCATAGAAACCAGTTTACAGCCAAAGCTTTATTGAACAAGCTAGAGTTAGAAGCTGATTGGCTACCATGTGCAGCTCCACAAGATTTTGCACTCTCCAGTTTTCGTTAATTTAGTCCCTGTGTCTTCTTGCTCTATCTGTTGGAGAACACTCCACATCAACACGGAGAAGCAAACAATATTCTGACTTTGGAGAGACCAAAGGAATGCAGAAAACAATAACAGGGAATAGAAAAAAGCATCTCTAAGTGTAGACTCACTACTTTTTTTATTTATTCTTTAGATTACAAGTTAGGCAACTCACACTAAAACTGAACACACGGTAAGCATCACTGGGAAAAGATCACCAACTCCTTGAGGAGAACACCATGGAACTGGGGGTGTGCCGCTGTCTTGGGATGAGGAAGCTGGCTGGAAACTCTCTATTATTTGGAACTGAGGGCTGCAATATACCATTGACTGCAGCGCTGGCATGATGACCTCACTTGCAACAAGCAACGCGCAGGACCCTAATGAACACAACGCCCAGCCAAGGGGTCACGAAGGAAGGAGGATTTACAACATAAACTTAAGAATGACCTTGGGGCAAATTGATAATTTGTTACATGTATAATCAATATTAAATGGATATTAAAGTTAAAATAATAATCAAAAATAAAGCTGTTATAGCTACGATAACTACAACACCCAATATAAAGGTTAAATAACATTAATAGATACACCACTTGGAAAAATACAGTATCTATATATAACTATAGAAAAATAACAAATAGCTATAATATTTTGTTATTTTAAAAGTTAAAGTGAAGCTCCACCCAAAAGGGGAATTTCCGCTTTAAGGACTTGTTCCCCGCTCCTCTTGCACAATTGGCACTTTTGAGGAGCAAAGGGGGGGGGGGGGCAGGTACTCAATTTTGACAGGTACCTGCTTCCCACTTCTGTTCTGAGCACTGCGGCATACAGATTGGAAGTTCTCCACCCTCCCTCCCCCCTGCAGTCTTCTGGGACATTGGCAGGTCCCAGAAGACTGCATCCACCAATCACGATCACCAATCACGATGTGCAGTGTGACTCGGGCCCCTGGCTGTGAAGCCGCAAGCTGTCACAGCCGGGTGCCCATAGTGAAGATGCCGGCGTGGGGGACCGAAGACAGTGGGTAAGACTGACTTGGGTGAGCACACCGCTGGATCGTGGGACAGGTGAGTGGCTGTTTTTTAAAAGTCAGCGGCTACAGTTTTTGTCGCTGCTGACTTTTATTTTTTCCGCATGTGGCTGGAAGGTCCTCTTTAAAGCACTCCTCACCCCCTAACATGCCACATTTGGCATGTATTTTTCTTTGAGGGGGAGTGGGTGACCAGTTTTGAGTGGGAATTCCTGTCCCACTTCCTACTTCCGACTACGGCCACCTAAGCGATTCCTCCTCTCCCCCTCCCTCTCGGCAATCTTTTGGGACACGTCTCCATCCACTTGGAGAGCGCATCATGACTCACGCATGCGCAGTGCGCACCCAGCCGTGAAGCAACAAGCTGTCACGGCCGGGTGTCCACAGTTTCAATGGAGGCATCACCGAGAGGAGGGGGAGAGGAGCGAGGCTCCGTGCGGCTGCATCGCTGGACCGCGAGACAGGTGAGTGTCTGTTTATTAAAAGTCAGGAGCTACACTCAGCTTTAAGGACTATATAATACCCTAATTAAGTATTTTTTTATATTACTTAAACTGAACACATGCTTTCCTCAAGCAGGACAAAACAACAGTTAGTTTATACTGTTTAATATTTGAATAAAAATTATTTAAAGTGCATTTTAACCTCCCCAAAATGTACACGTTTTATATTACACTTTTGGTTTTGGCTTTATCGACACTTAAAGTCTTACTTTTACTTATATAGGCTCTCCTCACTTAATGACCAGGTTCCGTTCCAGCAACCAGGTCGTTAAACGAATTGGTCGTTAAACGAGGAGCCACAAGTAATCAATATTTTTGCATTCTTAGCTACTGTACTGTACTGTATTGTGAAAAAAAGGTCTAAACACAAAACTCCAGCTCAGTAACGTTGTTTTAATTTGCCTAAGTACACAACACAAACGAAAATTCTGTACTATACTATACAATACAATGATGTAGAGTACGTCATTCAGGTGGGGAGAGCTAGTCGAAAGTCCAAGTGGTCGTTAAACAGGTAAGTCGTTAAACAAGGAGTATCTGTATTACCGATAAATAATATAATTTTTAGTATTGTGGAAACAGGCATGCATGAAACATAATCTCCTTCAAGCGGATGTTCAAATTAATTTTCCAGTTAACCTTGGTTCTTTTCCCGAGAGTGCAGCATTTGTCGGATCCCAGCAATAGATGAGAAGTCCAACAGATGCAAAATAATACAATAATCAGAAGCCTTCAGAGTCCCTAGTCCTTCTGTCATAACTTAGATAGCAAAATCTCTCCTAGGCCATTCCTTTCATAATCCTCTCCCACTTAGCAGTTAAAACTGTCCCTTAATATACAGGTGAATAAAAATGACTAACCCTGGAGGGTTTTATGATTGGCTGACTAAACTCTTTTGATCTTGTTTTTAAACAAGATGAAAAGATCCTACCTGCAATTATTTAAAAAAACAATTAAGGCCAGATGTAGTGTTGTTTCTTAAGACTGGCCATACAATTAAAAAAAATTCTTGTACGATTTTCCTTTAGATTTACCAAAAACATATAATATGAGGTCAAACCTAAACACTTTCAATTTGTATGCAATCAGACAGGCCCTTGCACTACATAGTTGAAGGTAAATCTGAAAGAAAATAAACACGGAAATTGTATAATGTATGGCCATCTTTAGACAGTAAACAATTAACAATTATCCATGTGAATATTATTAGCAGACAGAGAGTCTGCCAATTATATTCTACTAGTCCTGAGGCGCTTCCTTTTAACCGCTTGCCTACCAGCCATCGTCATCATACAGCGGCAGGTCGGCTCTCCTGCGCAAATCGCTGTAGCTGTATGGCAGCCCGTGCATGTGTGATAGTGGTCATGCACGCTGTCGTCAGCTCGTGCCGGCTGTATAAGCATGCCCACGGGTCGGGCAGACTCGATGTCCACAGGCAGCCCGTGATCACCTATTACACAAGTAGAGCAGGGAACTGCCTTTGTAAACAAGGCGATTCCTTATTCTGACAGGGAACATGTCAGAGATCTACTGTTCCCAGTGATCAGGAACAGTGATCTCTGTCATGTCCCTGGTAGCCCATCCCCCTACAGTTAGAACACGCTGAGGGAACACATTTAACCCTTTAAATTGCCCCTAGTGTTAACCCCTTCCCTGCCAGTGATATTTACACATTAATCAGTGGCTATTTATAGCACTGATCACTGTATGTAACAATGGTCCCAAAAAAGTGTCAAAAGTGTCCGATCTGTCCGCCGTAATGTCAGTCCCACTAAAAATCACCATCATTACTAGTAAAAAAAAAATAGAAAAATTAAAATGCCAAAAAACTATCCCCTATTTTGTTGACACTATAACTTTTGCGCAAACCAATCAATATACGCCTATTGCTGATTTAAAATTCAGATACAGGTCAATGAACATGTTTATCTACATGAGCAAAAAAAAAACAATGCACTGTGTACAGCTATGACGGTTTCTCTTATTCTCACTGACATGCTCTGCCCTCACTCAGATATGATAAGCTTTTAGTCAGCCAAAATGCATTAGTCTTGATTTGTAACATATATTTTTAACCTCCCTGGCGGTTTTCCCGAGTGTGGCTTGGGGTTAAATTTCAGTACCATTAGTGGTAACCTCGAGCCACACTCAGGATTGCATTGCAGGATCCTGGTGCAGTGTACTTACCTTGTCCCCGGGATCCTGCGATGTCCCCCCACTGTGTCCATGGGCTCTGTCCCCGCCCAATGCCTCTGTGTGCCAGGCTATGGTTCCCTGTGAGCGTCACGACGCACAGGGTCGAAAAAATAGAAAATACATAACACATAAAGTACACTGTAATCTTACAGAATTCATTACTGTATGAAATTATTTCACATCCCTTTTGTCCCTAGTGGTTTGTCCAATGCCCTGCTTGCAGTTTTATATTATATACACTGTTCTTTTTGCCTGGAAACTTGAGATATTCCATAGCAACCAAAACGTGTCCCTTTACGTCAAAAGTGGTTTGAGACCAGCTAGAAAACAGCGATAGTAAATTAGAACACTTGCAGAATTGAGCGATAGTGAATCGTGGGGAAATTCATTTTGTCATTATAATTTTTGATAATTATTTATTATATTATAATTTATGATTTTGTGTTTCAAACTTTATCATACCTGGGATATCTACTAGAATCTTGTTTGGACAGATTTAAGTGTGTTATTGCTAAGAATTACAGGCCTACAATATATAACGCCAAATTTCTATGCAAAACAATTGTACCACTTTGAGATGCAAAAATCAGACATAATCATACCGCCAGGGAGGCTACAAGTGTGTGCTACTATTGCTGGTATGTATTGGGTCAAAAAACTTTTGTCATTGTTTGGAAATGTTGTTATATATGTGCTGTATGCAAAGCCTTGCTTCACAGTAAAATCCAATAAGCCAATAAAATGGGCAACAGACATTCAGAACAAGGAAGTCAAATGGATGTATTTTTTTTTTTTTTTGTGTATTTTACTTTTTAGTGTATTTCACCATAATTTTTTTTTAAATCCTTTTAATTGATTTTCCAAAAAAAATAAATAATATACAGACATTGGAGAACTACAGGCTCCAATAAACAATGTTGTTGTACATATTATATCACATTTTCAAATGTAAATCTACTTACAAATGCATACTAATTTGCATAACTGACAGTATCGCTATCATTTAAACTTATATTTCTTAATAATGTGCTTGAGATGAATCAAATTAAATTTCACATTTTTGTTCAAAATGTATAACTACTTTTGTAACATAATGAATGCTCAATGAAGATTTAACAGAAGAAATCGTAAGGTTTCAGCCACTTTAGATAATGTTTCAAATTCTGTGGTTAAGTGTATTTTACTATTGACAACTATGTTCAGTGAAAAAAAACTCCTAATTGTGGCCTTAACAAGTCGTAACTCTAGTCATTTATTCACACATTGTAAGGTCATAAAATATTCAAATTTACAATGCTTCTAGTGGTGTTTACAGGTAGTATAATCCCTCCTTGCCAGATGTAGATAAATATTTCCCTGCACAATGCTCTGTGCTGAGGTAATGTTAATCTGCAACTCCCTTTGACAGGCAGCAGTCAACGATGTGCCCGGCTGTCAGGTCCAACTGTCACTAACAGCTCTAGTCCCACTAATGATCTAGAATAAATAAAATATGCAGGCTGGAAACTTTATTCATAAAATAAGCCTTCAGCCTGCAGATGGAACTGCAGATGTGACTACAACCTGAACACAGCATTGCATTTTTTTGTAGTAATTGTCAGATACAATAACAGTACTACAAATAACTACAAATATATATATATATATATATATATATATATATATATATATATATATACAGAGAGAGAGAGAGAGAGAGAGAGAGATACATATTGTATATATTATCCAACCCTTTTCTGTGTACATGAGAAGACCCTCAATCCTAGACTCTACATCCTCAATCCTTGGATCTAAACCCCACACTTCCAAAGTACCAACCCACCATTCATGATTCTAATGTAAAGGCTTCAACCACCGACTTCTTGCATTGGACTACTGAATACTCAGATGGGGTATTTCTTCGCATTTAGTCCGAGCAGAATTTGAGTTATGTGTAAAATGCATTCAGGATCAAGGCTTTCAAATGAAAAAGTCTTATGCAGGCTAAAAAAGACAAACACTGTTTCCATTACATTTGCTAAGTTCTGCTTTATATGAACATTTTTTAACATTATATAGAAGCAATAGTATGTCTAAAGAAATCAGTAATTTATTGCTGTAGCAGAACCGTTGTCTGAAGTTTAGCTGATAATTCTTATACTGCAATGAAGCCCTCTTTTTTTTTTCTTTTCTCCTTACAAAGACGCCTTGTCACTTTAGAATTCCACAGGCATAATCAGACACAATGCCAGACACTGAGCATGACACAAGGCTCAAGTTCTAAAAGCACCGCTCATTCAGCAGATATTAATTTAAACAGTGGACACAATATGTACACTGCCTAACAGATTAATAGATCAAAATCTCTGCAGTAAAGTAAGACCCATGTTGAATCAGCAATATGCAATCAAAAATCCTGCAAATCATATAATTCTGCAATCATATAACCTGTTACATGAATTATATTGATGATGTGTTACTACATTTACCAAAAGGACATATTCTTGAAAAATAGTCAGTTCCAAACAGATGTATGGCCTTCAATTTTGGCCATATCCTCATTCTCTGGCCAACCCCCTCTTTAAAGAGTTTGCAAGTGTCGTGATCACTCTGTGCCCCTGCTCCTTATTCCAGCACCCAGGTGTTGGCTGTTGTTTTTCCCCTGTCTGTGTTCACCTGCAATATGATTGATCTGATCAGTCACCTGATATAAGCAAACCAAACAATCTATCCCTTGCTTGTGATAGAGACAGTTACCTGCATTGTTCCTGTTCAAGCCTCCCGTTTGTCTGCCTTGCTTTGCTGTTGGATTTCCCTGTGTATGACCCGGATCAGATGTTGGACTATTCCCTGAACTCAGCCTGCCCTATTACCTAGACTGTCATTGGATCGGATATTGGACTATTTCCTGAACTCAGCATGCCTTATTACCTTGACCATCTTAGAACCACACTGTCTGCTAAACTGCAAACTGTTGTCTGTTGTTTGTTCTGTTCGTGTCTGCCCTAGTGTGGTGGCCAGGCACTATAAAATATAGAAGGTAATCCTGCACCAGCACAAAGAGTGACAGCTGGTGTACTGCAGCGCACACTTAGGGGAAATGTCTGAACCCAGAAGCAATAGGTAAAAGGAAGGTAGTGGCGCGCAATAAATTAAACTAAACTAAATGATAAAAGACAGTAATGGTCGAGTAATAGCAAACAAAACAGAGGCTATGAAAATAGCAAAGTCCAGATAAGTGGCTGGATAAAGTGCATCAAAATTAAAGTGCATCCAAATGTGAATAAATCAACCAAAAATGATCAACGAAGAGAATAATCCTGAATGATTGGTATATCATAAGGTAATATAGCAGAAACGGTGCATAAACATCATCAAATGAAATAAATGAGTGCAAAGTAAATAGGTGCAATGAGAAGCCAAAGCTGGCTGAGACAGTATACCAGTGGTCTCAGATGAGTAACACACATAAATCCGTAACTAGAGCGGTAAAAGGCAACCAGAGAAAAATAAATATAATAAAATAAATATATATATATATATATATATATATATATATATAATAAATAATAAATATATAGCGAATATATTCAACGAATAAAATCTCAACGAATAAGATCGTTTAAAAAGTCCATAGAAATCATAAAGTGTAATAAGTGTTCATCAATCCAATAAGAGTGCAAGTGCTGAAGTTTGGGATGGTGAGTTCTGATATACAGTGTTATCTGTAGCTATCCTGTGCGATTTTCCATGTTCCGTGCGATCCTAGTGGGGGTAGTATAGGTGGCCCCTTACCTTACGGCCGTAAGGTTACAGCATAGATGTATAGGCCTTTGTGGTCCTTGGTGACCGTCCTCCTATGGATCCCAGCTGAGTGGCCCAGGTCCTGTTTGGTGTTTCCTATCAGGTTCTCCCTTGCATGTAGGTGTATACGGGTTGGGGGGTTCACGTCAGTATGTTTAGGGAAAGGAAGAAGGCCTCATAGTGTAATAAGTTTTAAACAGCGTTTATTCAAGCATTAAAAACATTAAGATGGGTACTCACAAATCAGTGGTAAAATACAGGCAGAGTATAAACGAGCAGCAAGCTCGATTGGCATCACTTCCAGTAGGTCAGGTGTAGCTCAGTCCCGATGCGTGTTCGTCACGGGTCACGTGACTTCATCCCCTGAAGTCACCTCAGTCACAGACAGGTGTTTTTTCACCTTAATGCATAGGATGCATTAAGGTGAAAAAACGTGAACCTTTGCAACCCCTTTAAGGAGTACAGGAGTGGGGAACCTATGTGTGGGGATACGGTACGCAACATGGTAGTATACCATAGACAATCTGTAGATAAAGCAGGCCTCTATGGAATACCCAGAGTATGCTGTTTCGTGCCTTAACGGGCCAGGTTAAACCTTTTAGGTACTTGCTGTGCAGTCCAAACGGTTCAGCCACCTATGCTAATGCTTCCAGAAGGGTGCATGTTTGTCATTTTTAACTGCGAACATCAGTTCAAAATGTGTGCTGGTGTTTAGATATTGAAGAAAGAGAGCGTGATCTGGAGGATCATTACATTTCTAGGCAGCAGCTATCATTCTTCTGGCTACTATGATGCCATGTACAAGAAAAGGGGTTTGTGTTGAGGTCCAGGATTCGTGGTGTAGTAGGAGGAGTGCTGTTGCAGGCTTACCTTCATAGGGACTATTGATACCGAGGACAGAAAGGTGAAGACATAGTTCCATAATTGCTTTACCACAGGGCACTCCCTCCATATGTGTAGCAGGGATCCATGGTTACCACATTCCCTCCAGCACAACAGTGACTGGGACGGGAAGGTTTTTACCAATTTAGTAGGGTAATGATACCATCTGTGAAGAATCTTTAGAGATGTTTCCCAGTGGGTGGTACATTTTGAGAATGTGGTAAGTAGTTGAGAGGCCTTAGGCCATTGACGTGTACTGAATTGCTGTGAAAATTTACCAAGGTGTTTTTATTAATATTTATGATACCAAATAGCAGGGCAGTTCAAATAGTGTAAATGAAAAAAGTGAAAAGTGGTCCTGTTTTCTTTTAAATGAATTATAGCTCAATTCCAGAAACATTCATCCTGCAGTACCATTCTCTCCTTTATCTTCTTCATCATATGATTTTGTTTTAAAAATTGTTTTGTATACTTACCTTGTATCAGATGTTTTAGGGCCAGTCACATGGTGCTTAGGATTCTTGATTCTTTTTGAATTCTTTTTCTTGAGCTGTTTTCATTGGGCAGTCCTCAACCCAAAGAGCGGTGCTGTAGTAATAATATCAGTGCCATAGCATTGAACTTTGAGTGCAAGGTACTGTAGGTACACATACAAACGCACGTTTAATGGTTGAGAAATGAGCCATCTTTGGACAGATTGGTTCACAAATACTACAACACTACGCACTGAGATGATCGAAATGCCTCTGTACCATGTGATTGCTGGTTTGGTCCTAATGCAACTGTGAACCAAATTTTGCTTGTTTGAGCATTTGTCAGAATGCTGGACTTTTAGCCTGTTTGTCAGGAACCAAACTTGATATGTAGTAGCGTATTTTTTTCTCTGTTACCATATATGACAGCTTCCTTCTTTTATTGTCGATGGTCATTAAGAAAGCAGTTGCTAAGAAAGGGGCACCCATTGCATTATTATTATAGTATATATAATAGTATAGTATAGTATATATAATAGTTTTGTCATTAGATCCCTTTGCTTGGAGGCCAAGAATCCCTGGCCATGTAACAAAGCAACCTAGAGTAGTTAAAAAAAAAAAACATGGTGTTCCCCATAATTAATAGGTTTTTCAGGTCTGGTATTAAATAAAAAGAAGTTGTGGGGTCACCCCCAAATTCTACACCAGGTCCTAAAGGTCTGTATGGATTATGAGGGGGAACCCCAAGCAAAAGCACAGGCCTTCCAAAAGTCCACACCAGGCCCTTATCCAAGCATGCAGCCTGGCATGCCAATAAATGTAGGAGGGCTGAGCATGTTACCCCCCTCCAGAATCATGCCAGGTCAAGTGCCCTCAAAATGGGGGGTGATTACCTTGCCATTGATTAATCCAGAAAAACACATTGTCCCCATATTAACAATGAGAAGGGCCTTTTCCCTTGCCTGTTTTGGGTGTGGGGACAGGGGACTTACTGAAAGAAAGAAAAAGGAAACTAAAAGAAAAGAATTAACAATATAGTCTCACCATAAACAATTGGTGAAGTATATATCAAACGTGTTTGGTTTCTCTAGGACAAGGGCACAGAGAAATTAAGAAGGTGTAGACATATTTCAGGTTTGACTTTAAAAAAGTTGTTATATGACCAAGTTGGGGCTAAGCCATGAATACTAGCACATATTTTTTTTTTTAATTGACATGTGTATATCTATAAAAGAAAATCATACCAGGGCTGTGGCTTGTTTCCCATATGCGTACGGTTAAAGAAGTCTTTACTAGTTATGTTATAAGTAGCAGGTATATCTTTAAAAGATTGAAATACACCTTGTGTATACAACTGCAAAATCAAGTGAATCACCACTCCATACAAGGCTTTTAAGTCCAAATCTGGCATGGCTATAAATAGGGACAACAGAGGTATGAAGCTATTAATCATAAGGTCTGTCTGACTGAAGGTTTTAAGATAAATAGCCATGTAGGTATTTCTGTATTGATAGTGTCCAGATAATATCTATTAATTTTATGAGTCAATGTCACAGCTCCAAGTAGAGCTTGAAGATTTGAAAAAGAGGTTTGCTGTTTGAATTGTATCCATTGCTAATATGTGGAAGGATTCCACCAGTGTTGAGTTTGGTCTAAGATTGAAGCTTTTTGTAATATGCATGCAAATCTGGTGCTCCCATACCTGCCTGAGATTTAGGAGTGTATGCAGAGTTTTTATTAACCTAAGCTCTTTTTTGTTACCAGATCAATTTTTTCAACAAGTTTTTGAAGGTTTTTAATGTGAGATGATAATAATGGAATTGGTATAGTCCAAAACAACTAAAGTATGTGGGGCAGTATAAACATTTTAGTAAGGGCTGTTCTCCATGCCCCAGTGGCTATAGTTTGGGATAATTCCTTACATAAATTCAACATCTTATTGAGTAGGGCAGGATAATTATCTTTGAAGATCTCATGACCTGGTGAAGTAAATTTTATGCCAAGATAGATTATTTGAGAAGAGTGAGCCCATGAGAAAGGAAATCATTGAGACTTCTGTTTGTAACCTAGATAGTATATTGAGGGGTAGCATGAATGATTTGCTTTCATTTATTTTGTATTGTGAACGTAATCCAAATTTAGCAAGAATTGGATGTAAGGCAGGCAAGGAACTTAAAGGATCAGTCTTAGCAATAGGTATATTGTCTGCATATAGCCCTATCTTATATTCTGTAGCATCTGTTTTAAAGACTTAAAATGATTCTAAACTGTATTTAAATGAAATGTTCATACTTACCTGCTCTGTGCAATAGAATTAAGTTAGTGCACATTTTTATATCTGTGTTTAGTAGAGAAGTAGGCCTAAAATTAGCCAGATAAGTGGCTCATTGTTATTGTGTTCCGTGTGATCATCTCCTTCCTCCTGTTCTATTTGACTTGTACATTAACTAATTTCTTCTCCTCCTCCCTCTGTGTATTACTGGACCAAAGCCTAATAGCATTCAGCTTCTCAAGAAGACACAGCTACTGTGGGGAGAATTTCTCCAGTTGCTAACAGAGCAGAGGTGTAACTAGAACCTTCAGGGTCCTACTGCAAAAAATCATGAAGGCCCTTTACCCCTGTTGTGGGGCCTTTTATTATGGTCCCACAGCAGTACCCTTTCACATGTTCTGAAATGAGAGCCCTTTCTGCCTTTATATTAGAACCCCCCCCCCACATCAGAAATACTAGAGCCCCCTTTACATCAGAGTTCCCCTTTACAGTACATCAGTGTCCGCAGGGTTTGCCTTACAGTGCAAAGGGGAACTCTGCAGACCCTGACGTAAAGGGGAACTCTGTGGACCCTGATGTAGGGGGGGATATTTTGGACTCTGGTGTAAGAGTTCCTCCCTACCTCAGAGTCCGCAACTTTAAGGTTGAACTCTGCTGACACTGATGTAAGGGGGAATGCTGGAACTTTGATGTGGGGGGAGCTCTTACATCAGAGTTCCCCTTTACACCAAAGTCTGCATATTGAACACACTAAGGTAAAGGGGTTAACTGATATAAGAGGGGAGTGAGGACACTGATATAAGGGGGCTCTTAATGTTAGTGTTCCTCCTTACCTTAGGGTCTTCACTTGCCCCTTACATCAGTCACCCCCCATAGAGTAATTGACTGATTGCTGCACTAACTTTGTGTGGCCTCGAGCTGTCACACACACTGACCTCCTGTAATTGCCTGCAGGCACCCCCTCCTTGCAGTCGCTTTCAAATTTGCTGGAAATTCGCCAAGATCGTGCACCTGACCATACACTGTGTACCCCCTGTGGTTTTGGATGTATGCCCTGGAAACCATCCATCTGGGTCATGTGAGTTGTCCATGAGATCCTGGAAAAGACATTTGAGTGGGTCTGGAGCAGAAAGGAAGGTGTAATGGTGGTATAACAACAAGTGTTTCTGGTAGTGGTAGCTGGATTGGCTTGCTCGCATCCTGGCACAAGGGAATTTGGATATTTTGTTTTTACAAGCACTTTTGGAGACTTTTTATCACTTTATTATTTTAAATATAAAAATTACTTTTTTGGGACATTATTTCAAAAATAAATTGCACGTTATTAATATCTGTATGTGGGTATCTATGTTGGTAGCTTTCCGTGATTTTCACGCATTGTGGGTAGGTTTTTGTGTTCATTAGAGCAGAGTTTTTTGGCTTATGGTTACTTACTGTATGATCATTCGTCCAATTACCTTTTCTGCTGAACTATCACTATTACTATTACTATTGGTTTAGGAACATCAAAAAAGTAACAAAAACAGGATATCTTGACATGCCATTTTGGTACTAACAATTACTGTGCGCATCGTTTTGCCAAAAGTGGAAGCCTTGAGCACATACAGTATATATTCATTATATATGTCATACAAAGTCTTTCTATTGACCAACTGTGGGGGGAACAGTAAAAGCTTTAGAAAAGACAATAAATCTGACTTCTACCTTTTATAACATTCTATTCAACAATCTATTACCTAAAAGCCCACTTAGAAGAAATCTTCTATTGTGGTTAGTAATGTACATTCAATGTGATTAGCTTACTGAAGGGGACAGATGTGCCATATTCCTTCAAGGTAGCAGGATAATTAGATTTCTTTACACTACCAAGGCTGGGACGTCAGATTTAATTTGGATTCTTTTTTCATCAAATGCCTTATACCATAATAAAAGAAGTATGAATTCTTATAACTCTTTCTTGTAATAATCAAACCTCGTAACACCTACAGTAGAAATATGCTAAAACCACTTTTTCTTAAATAAATATACATTTAAATAATATTGCTGTTCAATATCTTAAAACAATGTGAAATTTAAAAGTAGTATTTTTATACAGAAAAATGTAGTCATAAACATGGGGTTGTTGAATGGATGTTTATTCTTTTTTTTTTTTTTTTAAGGTTGCACATAATAGACATATATTTTTAAATATAATTGTGTAACTGTATAATAATTAGGGATAAGTGAAACCAAGTTTTATTTCCCCCCAAATTTCAAGTAAATTTGGGAGAGTTCATTGAAATTTTACAACTTTGACTGACTCATTAAATTTTTTCACAGAAAGAAAAAAAAGATGTTAAAATTAGAAATTAAACAGTTCTAATATAAAACATATAAAGTAGAAATACACAAATAACAATCACATACATAAAGAAGTAAAAAAAAATGTCTTTGTCAGATGGCGAAAATATATGGCGTTCACGTTTACTCAAGAGGAACTATCATCTGTCATGCATCCGTTCCAGTACACAGATTGCTACCTGAAATGGGACCTCACCAATTCTCTGGGTAAACTTAAAGTATTTGACCTGCCTGACCCCTTCAACTCCTCACCACCCTAAAACTTCCACGCTCTTATGGGGGTCTTGAATAGCTCTAACTCCCTTATCCCTGACAATGCAACCCTGCCTGCTGTTATTACTATTGTTCGATTCTTTGAGATCATTGCTTCATTACATCAAGTTTTGCATCCATTACTGAGGGTATTACAGTTTACTTTATTGCTACTGAGGTTTTCTAAGTCAGGCAGGTTCTGCCATTTCACTGTCTACGGGTAAATGCACCTTCCCTCCCCCCTTCCCCATTCCCCTCTCCCTGTCTAACCTTTGTTTTGCTTAAGTACTTTGATTCAGGGCTAATGAACTTTCAGTTATGTACTCTGTTTTCCAATAAATATTTTTCAAGAAGTAAAAAAAAAATGTAAAGAAAACACCCAAAAATAAACTAAAAACAACTACTAAAATCCCTTAAAATTACAAGAAAGAGAAAGTAGATTTTTATTAAGCAGACTTTACCATAGAAACTTATTGAGGGAGATATTTTTTGCAAAACCAATAATTTTATTGTCAAAATCAATTTAACCAAAATCACACTATTCATTCCTAATGATAGGACTGGTATGAACATGACTAACAATAATACAAATCTGCTATCCTATTACACTCTTTTCATGGCAGAAAAAAAATACTGTTGGAAATGTATCCCAGTACTCCAAATGACTTTATACAACATGCCTTTACATTTAAAAGTGCACTTTTTAATAAAGATAATTAAAACATTGTTGCTTATAAAAAAAAAAAAAAACACATCTAAGCACGTTATATGTAATCTAGTATGATACAATTTTCCACCACCGATCCCCAAAAGCAATATCAGTTAACAAATGATCATTGCATATCAATCCATGTGTAATAGTGCTTTGGACCTGAGTTTCTCTGTATGGGTTTTACCAACAGCAGTTCACTTATTCAGAAGGATGCAGACTAAAAATATCTGATTTATAATAATATATTAATGGCACATATCCATGCATTTCTTTTCTTGATTGGACATATGCCTATAGCCATGCATACATATATAGCACTTTAGGTTTAACTCAGCTTTCCCCAAAAAAAAACCCTATATCTCCATGCCAGTAGATAAGCCCAAATCACCTGAGGTGGGGAGCCACAAGGGGTACTGTAATAACAAGGGTCTCCTATCACATCCAGACCAATGCACACACATTGTTAAAAACAGCAAAATGTGTACCAAAGGTTGTTAGAATTATTGGTACTTTCCTTTCATATAAATCAAATGGGGAATATACAGGATCAAAACTACCTACCTGTTCTCATTGTGCAACATACTTTACCCGTGGTTCCAGGGATGTCAGTAAGGACTTCCTCATACTTTTTAATATAAAGATGTGTTCAATAAACTCTTTTAGAGTATGGGATCGTCCCATTTTGTGCAATCTAGAATGCATTTTGAACATGACTAACAACTGTGGACAAGTTTTGATAGGTCCACAACAACAAGGAACAATCTTTTAAATGCTTGTAATGCAATGAAAAACTACATATGTAGGAATGAAAGGATTTGAAAGTATTAAACACTTTGCTATAATTATAACGATGTTAAGATCTTGGAGTTGCAGTGTAAACTTCTATACTGCAATAGCTCAAAAACTATGCCTATTGAGCGTGAGATTGTGTTATTATAATTATTTAGGATTTTCATAGTGGCAACAGTTTGCATAGCATGTTACAATATAAAGGAAGGCAGCACAGTTACAATACAAATCAAGACAAAAGGGTTAGGAGGGCCCATGAGAGCTAACCATACAAGAGGAGGAGAAAGTGATTAAAAAAAGGCAATAGATACATTTTCAAGTATCACCTACATGTGGAAAAAGTGATGTTAGTACTGCTTTCCCATACACAGCCATGCTAAGACTCTTATAGCACATAGCTTAAAAACAAACAGATTAAAGTGGCAATTATGGCCTACATTGTATGCTTTTTTTTTTTTTTTAACTTAGGTTAGCATACTAAGTGCCCTGTTTTTTCGCTCTTCATAAACTCTCTGTAATCAAGGTGGACAAGGTTGACAACAAGGTTGGTTTTTTCACAATGTTCATAGGGGTTCTGACAAGCTGGCATCATTTTAGGGATGGTATCTATACATGTACACAAGGTACAGCTGGTAGATCTACAATTATTTAGTGGAAGTTTCTATCTGTGAATCTTCCCAAACCTCTGTGGACAATTAGTCTACTTGCTTTTTTACTCTTCTGTAGCAGAGAGTATGTAGGATATTTGCGAAAAATAGAAAACTGTGTATTCCATACACCATAACCAGTGTGCAAGCTAGCTGATCTTCTAAGCAGACACTTAGAATAATGATCTCCATAACTAAGCTCCAAGGGGGGGAGCAAAACATGTTGGGGGCATGGCCTGGTGGGAGCCCAGGCTGAGGTTGTCTCTCTTACTACAACCATAGGACTCCATGGATGTGAGGCAGCAGAGATCTTTCCTTTCTTCCTACTTAGAATAATGCCTTATCTAGGCTTGTTCTGCATTTAGATTATTTAGGATGTATGTGATGTCTGTTCCAGCCACTATTATTGACATGACATGGTAAAAAGGAGTTCCCTCACACCTCAGCTTTCTTGGGTCCCTGCTCCAATTCCACTGCTGACACTAGCAAGGGGCACCACTTAAATATACGCTGCTACCCTCAGAACCACTTGGGCAAGATAGGCCAGCAGAAGCCCTCTCCCACTCCACCTCGAGACCAGCGGCCTCCCACATTGGAGCGTTCCCTTACTCAGCCTGCTTCCCTGGCATTGATTACACAGGGCTGCCCGCTAGATCCTCTGGACTCGCCCACAGAGATTGAAGATATCACCACACAGACACCTAATCCACACTCAGCTGCTCTGTACTTAACAGCTGAAGTACTGGAACAAATTGCATGTACTATTACAGAACTTTACTCACAATATATCCATGGAAGTAGGTAAACAAGATCAAGAGCTACGAGGAGGGATAACCATGTTAAGGGAACATACAAATCACTTAAAGTCCAAATTTGATTTTCTAGTTCAATATGTGAATGTTCTTGAGGAGGACAATCTATTACTTAAGCATACTATCTCCCAAATTCAACTCAAACTGGAAGACCTAAAAAACAGAGAACTTTGCCACAATCTGCATATCAGAGGTGTCCCAGAATCTGTTGGGAACACACACATTCCGAAGTATTAGTTCAGCCTAACATTCTGTTCTAAACATGCCTGACATAGACTGGTGCATAGATCGAGCACACAGATCTTTGGGCCCTAAACCACCCGTGCGAGCCCAGACTAGAGACATTATTGTTCTCTTCCACTAACATGATAGTAAAGAGACTCTGCTCTACTCCACTCACAATAAATCAACTTTTGATTTCAAGTGTAAAAATCCAAATCTTCAGTGATTTTCCCCCTATTACTCTAGCCAAAATATGCAACCTTAAGCCCATCACCTCTCATCTTCAGCAGCAAGGGTTGACATGCAATTGGGGTTTTCTATTCTGGCTAAAAGCACTTAAGGATGGCCCTTAATACAGCATAAGGGATCTACAAGAAGGAGAGGCCTTCTTTAAAAATCTAGGTTTTTACAGAAGATGTACTGACCATGCTTTTCCCAGCACCCCAACATTCTGTAAGTTCCAGCAAGCTCTGGACCTCAGCCAAGTCTAAATTGAAGAAGACATCCCAGATGCCACTTTCCTTTGCCTCTTTCAGACCACCTACTTAAACCAATTAGGTGTGCTACATTCCCTGCCTATTCCCACACTTCTTTACCCTGCCTACATAATCTGATCTCTTTTAGGAATACCTTTGTATACCCATATGGTGCTTATTTGTGTCCATCCTACAGGATCTTGTCTTAACAAAAGCTTCTGCCATCTGACGGTTGTCACTGTGCTCTCACAATTCTTTGCCTTGAATGACAACTGTTACAGTTACTAGTGTACTTACAGTGGTGTGAAAAGTGTTTGCCCCCTTCCTCATTTCCTGTTCCTTTGCATGTTTGTCACACTTAAGTGTTTCGGAACATCAAACCAATTTAAACAATAGTCAAGGACAACACAAGTAAACACAAAATGCAATTTGTAAATGAAGGTGTCTATTATTAAAGGTGAAAAAAAATCCAAACCATCATGGCCCTGTGTGAAAAAGTGATTGCCCCCTAAACCAAATAACTGGTTGGGCCACCCTTAGCAGCAACAACTGCAACCAAGCGTTTGAGATAACGTGCAATGAGGCTTTTACAGCGTCCTGGAGGAATTTTGGCCCACTCATCTTTGCAGAATTGTCCTAATTCAGTTACATTAGAGGGTTTTTGAGCATGAACGGCCTTTTTAAGGTCATACCACAACATCTCAATAGGATTCAGGTCAGGACTTTGGCTAGGCCACTCCAAAGTCTTCATTTTGTTTTTCTTCAGCCATTTGGTGGTGGACTTGCTGGTGTGTTTAGGATCATTGTCCTGCTGCAGAACCCAAGTTCGTTTCAGCTTGAGTACACGAACAGATGGTCGGACATTCTCCTTCAGGATCTCTTGGTAGACAGCAGAATTCATAGTTCCTTTTATCACGGCAAGTCTTCCAGGTCCTGAAGCAGCAAAACAGCCCCAGACCATCATACTACCACCACCATATTTTACTGTTGGTATAATGTTCTTTTTCTGAAATGCAGTGTTCCTTCTACGCCAGATATACTTGGACACACACCTTCCAAAGAGTTCCACTTTTGTCTCATCGGTCCACAGAATGTTGTCCCAAAAGTCTTGGGGATCATCAAGATGTGTTGTGGAGAAATTGAGACGAGCTTTGATGTTCTTTTTGCTCAGCAGTGGTTTTCTCCTTGGAACTCTGCCATGCAGGCCATTTTTGCCCAGTCTTTTCCTGATGGTGGAGGCATGAACGCTGACCTTAACTGAGGCAAGTGAGGCCTGCAGTTCCTTGGACGTTGTTGTGGGGTCTTTTGTGACCTCTTGGATGAGTCGTCGCTGCGCTCTTGGGGTAATTTTGGGCGGCCGGCCACTCCTGGGAAGGTTCACCACTGTTCCATGTCTTCGCCATTTGTGGATAATGGCTCTCACTGTGGTTCGCTGGATTCCCAAAGCTTTGGAAATGGCTTTATAACGCTTTCCAGACTGATAGATCTCAATTACTTTCTTTCTCAATTGTTCCTGAATTTCTTTGGGTCTCGGCATGATGTGTAGCTTTTAAGGATCTTCTGGTGGACCTTACTGTGTCAAGCAGCTCCTATTTAAGTGATGCCTTGATTGTGAACAGGTGTGGCAATAATCAGGCCTGGGTGTGGCTAGAGAAATTGAACTCAGGTGTGGACAACCACAGTTATAGTATGTTTTAACGAGGGGGGCAATCACTTTTTCACACAGAGCCATGATGGTTTGGATTTTTTTTCACCTTTAATAATAAACACCTTCATTTACAAATTGCATTTTGTGTTTACTTGTGTTGTCCTTGACTATTGTTTAAATTGGTTTGATGTTCCGAAACACTTAAGTGTGACAAACATGCAAAGGAACAGGAAATGAGGAAGGGGGCAAACACTTTTTCACACCACTGTATGTTAGCTCTCAACTGAATGGTCAGGCCATTAAATGGTTGATGTCATAGCTGATAAAATGTGCAGCACCTTGGCAACTGCAAATAAAACAGAGGCTATGGTGGCAGCTTTTTTTTCACCTTAATGCATCCTATGCATTAAAGGGAAAAAACACCAGTGAGTCAGCCCCCCCCCCCCGTTTTACTTACCTGAGCCCTGGAACTTGACCCGATGGGGACGCGCTGTCTCTCTGCCCAGGGGTTCTCGGTTCTTGATTTTATAGATTGACAGCAGCGCAGCCATTGGATCCCACTGCTGACAATCAAATCCAACAACGGGGCTAGGGGGCGGGGCCGAGTCAAACATTCGGCTGTTACGGATGCCGAATTCTGGACTCGTGAGTGTGCCCACAAGTTAACCCCCTTGGGAGAGTGCTTCTCCTAGGGGTTATCTGCTGTGCAGAGGAGCCACGAGGGCTGCTGTGGGACCCCAGAAGAGGATGTTCAGGGCCACTCTGTGCAAAACGAGCTGCACAGTGGAGGTAAGTTTGATATGTTTGTTATTTTAAAAAAATGAAAAAATAACCCTAATGCCTCGTACACACGTACGGACTTTTCCTACGGACAATCCGCTGGACTTTCCCGCTAGGTACGCTGGACTAAAAAGCGAACGGACTTGACCACACACGATCACGCAAAAAGTCCGACGGTTCACGCGATGACGTACAGCACGTACGACGGGACTAGAAAACGAAAAATACTAGAAAAATACTTGCTACTGAGCATGCGTCCTTTTTGGTACGCCGGACCATACTACACACGACCGGATTATCCGCTGGACTGCCAAGTCCAGCGGATAATTTGAAAACAAAACCTGAAACTTTAGTCCGCCGTACTTTGGCCAAAAAAAGTCCGCCGGCGCCCACACACGAGGGGATTATCCGCTGGACTTCGGTCCAGCGGATAATCCCGCGGGATAGTCCCTTCGTGTGTACGCGGCATAACAATCACTTTAATTCAATAAAGTCAAAACCAGAATGTCTAGCTAATTGTTCCCAAAAAAAGTTGGGCTGTAAATAAAGTGACTTTTTCTTTATGTATCATACTAGCAATTAGGGAGGAAAACGAAGAAAAAAATACATCAAAAACTAAATGAATTTTCAGATAACAGCCTATTAGGTTTCCTAGTCTCATTTCCCATATATCTCCATGGCTCTGCTAATACTCATGCAAGAATGGTCTTGTTCAGCATTATAATTATGTTGCCGTCATCTCTGCAGGTTCCAGGAATGGGAGCATTTCCCCAAGGTTCACTGGTAAAAATTTAGCATTCAGCATTCCACACACAATATATATATTTCTGTGATCATTTAAAAACTGTTGATGCATAACTATGTATACCGCTTACATTCTAAAATCTGACAACATAAGACTTACATTATTTGTTAATCTAATATGCTATACTTAAATAAAATAAAACTGTAATATACTGGCATATACATTTAAAGTGAAATTCATGATTTTACTGAGATGCTTTTTTACACCATAAACATGATGGGACTACATTACCGCTTATATGTTGCTAAATGTTGTTAAATAGAAGTTATAAGGCATTATAGAATAAACTACACACCAACGATCTATTTGTATTTTTGAATGGTTCCCTGGAACTGTCTTTAAGTGCAACCAGCCTTCACCTCTCAGTAAGCAGAGGCATAACTCAAGAGCAAAATCAAATTTTTTTTTTTTTTTAAGCTAAAGCCATACTCTTAATTACTGGCAAAAAAAACCCCAACAAAATCAAACAAAGAAGGTGACGGTGTATTTATTTCTCTACAAAGAAAAAAAGTAATTGTTTTATTATGTGATGCAAATGGCGTAACCCTTTCGCTGCCAGTTGTCTTTGAATTTTTTGTACACGTTTAAAAAAATAATTTTAGGCCTGAAGATTGCACAAACCCCCAAAACATTGTATATTTTCTGAAAACAGACACCCTAGGTCTAGGAATCCCCAAATTTCTGTTAAAATTACACTAAAGTTAATTTTGAGGCATACAAACACATTAAATCATCCAATATTTTGGTAAAATACATAATATGACATGGCACCAAGTAAACAGATATCCAACATGTCAAACCTTAAATTTGCGTGTGCCTGTGAAGTGGTGACAAAATTAAATATATATATATATGTGACGCTTTAACCGCTTAAGGACTGCCTCTTGCACATTTACGTCAGCAGAATGGCACGGCTGGGCAAATCAACGTACAGGTACATTGCCCTTTAAGAGCCCAGCCGTGGGTCGCACTCACGCCGCCGGCGGCGTGCTCGTGACCCGGTCCTGAGCTCCGTGACCGCGGCTGCGGGACCAGCGGACCCGATCGCCGCTGGTGTCCCGCGATCAGGTCACAGAGCTGAAGAACGGGGAGAGGTCCGTGTAAACAAACCTCTCCCTGTGCTTCCTACACTGCCTGTCACTGATCGGCTGTTTCCTGTCATCGGGAAAGCTGATCAGTGACGTCAGACGTAAAGCCACGCCCCCTAGTGTAAAAAAAAACACACACACACTGACGTAACCCCTCCCCGCCCCCTAGTGGTTAACTTCTTCACTGCCAGTGTAATTTACATAGGAATCAGTATATTTAAATAGCACTGATTTCTGTATAAATGACAATGGTCCCAAAAATGTGTCAAAAATGTCCGATGTGTCTGCCATAATGTCGCAGTCACAATAAAAATAGCTGATCGCCGCCATCACTAGTAAAAAAAATATATTAATAAAAATGCTATAAAAACTATCCCCTATTTTGTAAACGCTATAACTTTCAAACCAATCAATAATCGCTAATTGCAATTTTTTTTACCAAAAATATGTAGAAGAATACGTATCGGCCTAAACTGAGGAAAAAAAAAGTTTTTTTATATATTTTTGGGGGATATTTATTATAGCAAAAAGTAAAAAATATTGCATTTTTTTCAAAATTGTCGCTCTATTTTTGTTTATAGCGCAAAAAATAAAAACCGCATAGGCAATCAAATACCACCAAAAGAAAGCTCTATTTGTGGGAAAAAAAGGACGCCAATTTTGTTTGGGAGCAACGTCGCACGACTGCACAATTGTTATTTAAAGCGACGCAGTGCCGAATCGCAAAAAGGGGCCTGGTCCTTTGGCTGCAAATTGGTCCGGGGCTTAAGTGGTTAAAAAACCCTATAGGTCATTAGATTAGCGTTATGAAGAAGGTCTGGTGCTAGAAATATTGCTCTCACTCTGATGTGCAGGGCACATCCATGACGCGTGCATTTACATTCTTACGTGCATATACGTGGGGTGGAGAGGGCTCCAAAAAGAATTTGGTGGGGATTTTATGTGCTTAGGTTAAACTTAAATTTTTTACAATTAAAAGGTGCCGGACTGCTTGCATCTGACAGCCAAAAGTTGACTCATATTTACACACAATATAGTGTGTACTAGGCTTAAGGAAAGAAGGGGGAGAAGGTTACAGCTTTCAGTTACTCAGACCCTTGCACTAGCTGTGTGGGCAGTGAAAGCAAATCATCTATGGAGATAAATACAGAGGGAACCAGGGGGTGTGGAGGGTGTACAGTGTTAGTTCACTCTTTCAAAGGTGAACTTACACTTTAAATTAAATTTGACATTACCAAATAATTGAAAGGACAGCCTCTGACTTAAAAAGTGCTGTCTAGTTGATTTATGTCACTCTGTAACTCCTCTTTCATACCTGTAAAATACTGTTGAAACACAGGGTTTACTGATGATTAAAATCTTTATTGGTTTGGCTTGTGCTAAACTGCTAAATAACATACAGTTGAATAATTGGCCAATAATATTTATGAAGTCTCTTATAACTGTCTTTCTGAGCAGTCTGGTTCTAGCAGTCTTGTTCTCACTGCACACAAAAGAGATGTGAAATCGGCATACATATCCACAGCGCCAATAGGATACTCGTGCAAGGATCACAACAATACAAGATGCATTTTTTTGCAAATCCCCAAATGCTGTATACCTGACATTGTTGCAAAGTGCCCTACTAGGATTGGGCTATTAGTCAAAGCCTTTTACCAGTGAATGAACCTTCATAGATTACAGTACCAACTGACAACAACAAAAATAAATGTTCCTGTAAAGGCTTTTTTTCTGCAGCCACAGCATTAATTGGCACTGATGAAGAACTTCAATTTACAGAGAGAAAAGCTGGAATGGGGATGTAAATTCATACTAAAAATGTAAAACTATTTATCTGTGGTCAAAACTAATTTGCAAGGGGGGCACATTTACTGCTGGGGCTCTTTCTCAAAATGGGGGTATTTCTAGAAGTGGGAGCACTTCCGACTCTGCACTTATCATCTGAATGTCTCATCTGAAAATTATTCTCTGTCCTTCCACAGGCATGTTCTTATTGCTGCAACTCCACCCATACCTGTGATACTGAAAACTGCTCCTTTATGTTTGTATTTTACTCTGGTATGTTATGTTTGACCATCTGTAGACAGTCCTCATTGCAATGCTTTATTTTCTTCCTATGTCCTACCTAAAATTATGGCCTGTTCTTGTCTTTATAACCTGCCCTCTTGTAAGTCTGTTTCTGAAGTGAGAATCTTGCTCTGTTTAGCCAGCCATCCTCGATAAACTCCTGATTAGTTAATTTTAAAGCACCCACCTCCCATCCCTAACAGTATAAATGTCTTTTGTGAAAGGCAAAATTGCAAGGGGGCAAATTTTCTGCTGGGGCTCTTTCTCAAAGTGGGGGTATTTTTATAAGTAGGAGCACTTCCAACTCTGCACTTCAGCAAATGCACACAGGAAATTACTTTGAAAAACAGAACGCAGGTGACCCTGTTTACCCCTTCTGCTCTTTCTCCCCTTGTAACATGTACTCTCTACCACTCCTGACAGCTGTGTCCTCTATCCCTAAACTAACTCTCCTTCACCCCTCTTCTCCACCCCACAGCTTATATATAGGGATGGGAAGAACACCCCACTGTTCGGTTCGCAGCAGAACATGCAAACACGCGAACATCGTTAAAGTCTATGGGACACGAACATGAAAAATCAAAAGTGCTAATTTTAAAAGCTTATATGCAAGTTATTGTCTTAAAAAGTGTTTGGGGACCTGGGTCCTGCCCCAGGGGACATGTATCAATGCAAAAAAAAGTTTTAAAAACTGTCTTTTTTTGGGAGCAGTGATTTTAACCACTTGACCACTGGGCAGTTAAACCCCCTTCCTAACCAGACCAATTTTCAGCTTTCGGTGCTCTCACACTTTGAATGACAATTACTCCGTCATGCAACACTGTACCCAAATGAATTTTGTGTCCTTTTTTTCACACAAATAGAGCTTTCTTTTGGTGGTATTTAATCACTGCTGGGTTTTTTATTTTTTGCGCTATAAATCAAAAAATACAGAAAATTTGGTAAAAAAAAAAATAATAATTCTTTGTTTCTATTAAAAATTATTGCAGAGTATTGGCGAGTATTGGCAGAGTATTGGCAGAGTATTGGCGAGTATTGGCGAGTATTGGCAGAGTATTACAGTGTTGCACAGTGGTGGCAGAGTATTGCAAAGTGGTGGCAGAGTATTGCACAGTGGTGCCAGAGAATTGCACAGTGGTTGCAGAGCATTGCACAGTGGTTGCAGAGCGTTGCACAGTGGTTGCAGAGCGTTGCACAGTGGTGGCAGAGTATTGCACAGTGGTGGCAGAGCATTGCACAGTGGTGGCAGAGCATTGCACAGTGATTGCAGAGCATTGCACAGTGGTGGCAGAGCATTGCACAGTGGTGGCAGAGCATTGCACAGTGATTGCAGAGCATTGCACAGTGATTGCAGAGCATTGCACAGCGGTGGCAGTGTATTGGCCAGTGCTGTGGGCACTACACATCCAGCCCACAGCGCTGGTCCCGTCTCTCCCCCTCTCCGCTTCATGACGTGACGCCGGTTTGTGTACATGTGATCGCTCCGTCATTTGACGGAGCAATCACGTGGTAAACGGCCGCTATCAGCGGCTGTTTACCGTGATCCGTGATGCGCCGGGTCCTCGGGACCCGGCGGTCACGGATGTTCCCGAGTGCGCGCCCCAGGGGGCGCGCGGGAGCATGTTTCTGGGAGGACGTCCGTAGGACGTCCACTTAGAACAAGCCGACCGCGCTGTGGCTGTCTTTCGACTATAGCGCGGTCGGCATGTGGTTAATAATGCTTAAAGTGAAACAATAAACGTGTAATATTCCTTTAAATTTCATACCTGGGTAATTTCGTACCCTGGGTGCATGTTTCCCGTATTTAGAACAGTCCGAGAGCAAAATTACATTTCTAAAGGAAAAAAAGTAATTTGAAAGTACTTGCGGCTATAATGAATTGTCGGTCCCGGCAATACACATAAAAGTTCATTGATAAAAACGGCATGGGATTCCCCCACAGGGGGGAAGAATTTGTCCCACCATTGTTGGTTGGTGGTTTCCATGACCCTTTCTAATTGTTTAAATTTACCACATAGCATTTGGCGTTTTTTGCTCGGAAGGACATAGTTATTTATAAATAGTGATGGTGGTAAAAAAGTATAAAGGTTTACTGCACTCACCAACTCTTGCTAATTTTAAATCCACACACTAATAAAATCTCCAGGACACTGGGGCATGTCCCTTCATATTAATCCCACTTCCACATTACCTCTCTCACCCTTCTGCTTCTGCTAACCTCTGGAGATATATACCCAAACCCTGGGCCTCCGTCATTTAACTGTACCATTACCCTGCACCCTCTGACAGCAGCTGCAATCCACACAATTTAGTTCCCATTTCTCTTCTTCCCAAGACCAAACTTCTTTTGTGTCCTTTGGAATGCCTGCTCTGTCTGTAATAAACTCACCACTCTCCGTGACCTCTTTATCGTTAACTCATTTAATCTACTCGTCATTTCTGAAACCTGGCTTGATAAATCTGACACTGCGTCTTCTGCTGCCCTAACCCATGGTGGTCTTCTCTGGACTCACTCCCCCAGACCCAGTGTATGCAATGGAGGGGAAGTGGGAATCCTTCTATCCCCAAATAGCACCTTTCAGGTACATCTCCCACTTCCCTCTCGTCACACTTCTCATTTGAGGCACACTGCATTCGTCTTTTCTTTCCAGTTTCTCCAAGGATAGCTGTGATCTACTGGGTTTTATGTGCCACCATTTTATTTTTAGTTGAATTTCTGACCTATGACAATAAAGCCAGTTTTCCTCAAAAATTTGATCAAAAAATACATATTTTAAAAGGACTCTGATCCTCTGAGATGACAAGTTTCCCTGGACTTTCCTCTTAGTCCACTAGTGCAGCAACTTTCTTAAGCTCTGATTACTATAGAAATATATAAACCAGTTACACTAATCATTACTATTCAAGTGTGTCAAGAAAAATCATTGAATTTTATTATTAGTTGCATTTAATTTATTCTTTTGTATTTTAAAAGCAATTTAATTTGAGCTAAAGTTTGAAACTGGGTTTCTTCTTCTTATTATACAAGATTTATATAGCGCTTACAGTTTACGCAGCTAGGTTAGGGGTAGTCAGTACAACTACAAAACACTTTAATACAGTAGGAATCAGAAAGCCTTGCTCGTTAGAGCTTACAATCTAAGAGGGATGGTCAATAGATACAAGAGGTAATAACTCTGGGAGATATTCTGATGGAGAAAATAAATGTACAGATGTTAAGTGGGGGTCAGATAGACTTTTCTGAAGAGATGAGTTTTCAGGCATCGTCTAAAAGTGAAAAAAGTATGAGATAGTCAGCCAGATTGGGGTAGAGCATTGCAGAGGGCGGGAAAGGCTCAGGAGAAGTCCTGGAGGTGAGCATGGGGTGAGGTGACAAGGGAGCTAAAGAGCAGCAGGTTTTGGGAGGAACAAAGAGAAAGATTTGGTTGGTATTTCAAGACCAGGTTAGTGATGTAGCTGGGGACCAAGTTGTGGGTGGCTTTGTAAGTTATGGTTAGTATCTTGAATTTCATTTGTTGGTTTAGTGGCAACCAATGGAGGGATTGGCAAAGAGGGGCAGCAGATGCTGAGTGGTTTGTAAGGTGGAGCAGCAGCAGCAGCATTCATGATGGACCGAAGGAGGGGATAGCCCACTTAAAGGTAAGCCAATGAGGAGTTGCAGTAGTCAAGATCAGAGCTTTGTGGTGTTGTTGGTTAGGAAGGGGTGTATCTTGGAGAGGTTGAGGAGGCAAGCTTTGGACAGCAACTGGATGTGGGGCCGAAAGATAGTCACCTAGGACCTTAGCATGGGGTACGGGTTGATAGTTGAGCCGTTGGACCAGATATGGACCAGTGCACAAAGCAAAGTCCAAAAAGACATGGACATGGAAGAACTTGACTAGCCTGCACAGAGTCCTGACCTCAACCCGATAGAACACCTTTGGGATGAATTAAAGCAGAGACTGCGACCCAGGCCTTCTTGCCCAACATCAGTGCCTGAACCCACAAATGCGCTTCTGGAAGACTGGTCAAACACTCCCATAGACACACTCCTAAACCTTAGTGGAGAGCCTTCTCAGAAGAGTTGAAGCTGTTATAGCTGCAAAGGGTGGGCCAACTCAATATTGAACCCAACAGAATAAGACTGGGGTGCCATTAAAGTTAATGTGCGTGTAAAGGCAGGTGTCCCAATAGTTTTGACAATATAGTGTATTACAAACATGACTGCAGGAGTCTTTAATTTACACCGTCATCATTCTTCATTCATTATTTACAGTGATGTTTTCTTCAGTACCAGGTTACCAAAAAGGTTACAGATTAGTGAGTCAGATGAACTTTTAAAAAGAATCCTCCTATAAAAAACAAATACATTTATTTTATTGGACATTTTCTATGCACACTGTTGCATAGATGTTTGCCTTTAAAGCTCTGCAAGTCGACCTTGTGAATGACCCATTGATAGCTCATGAAAAAATATAACTTAGGTGGAGCGAGGAGGGGAATTTTAGTTGTCTTCTAGTACTGCAGGTATGGTTGTAAGCTGATCTTTTAATCATTAAATTATCTAAATAGAATGATATTGGCCTTGGCTCCATGTTCATAGAGTAAAATCTATAATTGTTTCTTAGGTAGACATATCAGATCTCAATGTATTATTCATAAAAATGTTTTATTCTTCTTGACATAGAGGGCTATTTGTTTTGGGAAATGAAGCATAACAGTAGACTGAGGACCACTTAAAATTATATTTCTGAGGTCATAATTAGCTTTTGTAAGGCACAAATTGTAAATCAAGGATGAAGTCGTGTGCTGATAAGATAAAGAATGATATCTTTTTGGTAAGAGTTTCAATGCTTGTAGAGTCAGGGCACAGGAAGGAAAAAAGTGCCCTAAATTATGTTAAAGGATACACTTAACATGACTATATATTACATCAATTTTTTTCTGATGTATGTACCTCCTTCACTGGCTCAAAAGAGAAATAAAATAAAAAAAATGCTGCTGGTATGTATGCATTCACAATTCTTCCCTAGCTATTTAACAAGGACTGCATTAAAAAAAAAGAAAGCAAACCTGTAGCCTTGTACTCCACTTTAATTCACATAGGAGCCTATTAATACAATTATAATAAAAAAATATATAAAATACCAATATTTGCTTTCTACTGTACACCCCAGTGTTTACACCTTGCCTGTGTTAGAGAAGACTGGCTTAGAAAGGTCATGTGACCAGGTTATCGGCCTCTATTTTTCCACTTTTTATTAACACATTTTAATGCAGTCATTGCTTGTTTTAGGACTCCCCTGTACTTATATTAGTATACATTTTTTTTAACCTTCTGTATATAACTGTGCTTATTAGTATTTTGATATCCTTCGAAAACAACGCTGCCTTATTAACCGCTTCCCGACCGCCCACTGCATATATACGTCAGCAGAATGGCACGGGCAGGCAAAAGCACGTACCTGTACGTGATCGTGCATTTGCCTGCCTGTGGGTCGCGCGCGCGCCGCCAGAGGCGCGCTCGCGACCCGGTCAGGAGCTCCGTGACCCCGGCCACTGGACCAGCGGACCCGATCGCCGCTGGTGTCCCGCGATCGGGTTACGAAGCTGAAGAACGGGGAGAGGTATGTGTAAACAAACCTCTCCCCGCACTTCCTACTCTGCCTGTCATTGATTGGCTGTTCCCGGTCATCGGGAAAGCCGATCAATGACGTCAGACGTCAGCCCCGCCCCTAATGTAAAAAAAAACACACACGTCACAGCCCATAACCCCTCCCCTCCCCCTAGTGGTTAACCCCTTCACTACAACTGTCATTTATACAGGAAACAATGCATTTAAATAGCATTGATTGCTGTATAAATGACAATGGTCCCAAAAATGTGTCAAAAATGTCCGATGTGTCCACCATAATGTCGCAGTCACAATAAAAATCGCTGATCGCCTCCATTACTAGTAAAAAAAAAAAAATATTAATAAAAATGCTATAAAACTATCCCCTATTTTGTAAACGCTATAACTTTTGCGCAAACCAATCAATAATCGGTTATTAGCGATTTTTTTTACCAAAAATATGTAGAAGAATACGTATCGGCCTAAACTGAGGAAAAAAAAAAAATGTTTTTTTATATATTTTTTGGGGATATTTATTATAGCAAAAAGCAAAAAATATTGCATTGTTTTCAAAATTGTCGCTCTATTTTTGTTTATAGCGCAAAAAATAAAAACCGCAGGGGCGATCAAATACCACCAAAAGAAAGCTCTATTTGTGGGAAAAAAAGGATGCCAATTTTGTTTTGGAGCCACGTCGCACGACCGCGCAATTGTCAGTTAAAGCGACGCAGTGCCGAATCGCAAAAAGGGGCCTGGTCCTTTGGCTGCCAATTGGTCCGGGGCTGAAGTGGTTAAAGGAAAGAATAACTAAAGCCCTTAAGGTGGAGCTGTGGCTAAACCTGTGTTTTGTGTCCACTACTCGCCAGTGAGATTGCCATTTACATTCTGCAACCGATATTCAGAAAAGAGAAGCAAGAAGTGCTGGACTACAGCGTTACCATAGGATCCTCTTTCCTGTAATCAAGCAAAATTATTGCAGGCATCATTGCCACTTTAATGCTAATTACTACGTGTTATTAAAAAAAATTATCTACCAATCGTTGTCAGTTTCTAAAGCTGCTACATAAGCAAATTGTAGCTGTAAAACCACAAATATTTTTTTTTCAAGCATTTCTAATTACAGAAATTATGTAAAGAAATTAGATGTAAACCTACTACCTGTACTTATTTTCCTGTGTGAAGCTGAGATATTAAGCTTACCTGCAATATTGCAGTGGACGCTTCATGTGCTCTAATCCTCCATGAACTCATAAATAATGTGGGTGTCAGTCAATGTAATTGTATGATAGCTCCTCTCAACTGCGTTGAACAACGAACATTATGCGGGGTTCGCTGCAAATTCGAAACCCGTGGAACCCGGGTAAAACCCGGGTTAAAATTTATGGGACATTAACATGAAAAACCAAAAGTGCTCATTTTACATTTTAGTTATAGCCATTCAGTACATAGAAATAACTATGATGTATCATTTACCAAGAATGAGCCGAACACCCACCCCCCGATTCGGTTTGCACCAGAACTTGCGAACAGGCAAAAAATTCAGACAAACACACGGACACCATTAAAGTCTATGGGACACGAACATGAATAATCAAAAGTGCTAATTTTAAAGGCTTATTTGCAAGTGATTGTCATAAAAAGTGTTTGGGGACCTGGGTCCTGCCCCAGGGGACATGTATCAATGCAAAAAAAGTTTTAACACCTGCCATTTTTGTACCACAGCAAAATGACATTTCTAAAGGAAAAACAGTAATTTAAAACTGATAGCGGCTGTAATAAATTGTCGTATCCCGGCAATATAGATAAAACTCATTGAAAAAAAATGGCATGGGTTTCCCCCCAGTCTATTACCAGGCCCTGTGGGTCTGGTATGAATATTAAGGGGAACCCCGAACCAAAAATCTAAACAATTGATACCAGGTATTAAGGGGAACCCTGCGCCATTTAAAAAAAAATGGTGTAGGGTTCCCCCCAAAATCCATACCAGACCCTTATCCGAGCATGCAACCTGGCAGGCCACAGGAAAAGATGGGGGACGAGAGCACCCCCCCTCCTGAACCATACCAGGCCATATGCCCTCAACATGGGGAGGATGCTTTGGGGTCAGCTTGCCCGGTGGTTGTGGGGGTCTGTGGGCAGGGGGCTTATTGGAATCTTATCGGAAAGAGTGTCCTGTCTTTTTTACTATTTTTGAAAAAAAAATTGTGAAATCGTAGGGGTACAATGTACCCGTTACCAATTCACATGGGGGGAGGCCAGGATCTGGGGGTCCCCATGTTAAAGGGGGCTTTCATATTCCGATAAGCCCCCCGCCCGCAGACCCTCCACAGCCACCGGGAAAGGGTTGTGGGGATGAGGCCCTTGTCCCCATCAACATGGGGACAAGGTGCTTTGGGGACCCCAAAGTATCCTGCCTATGTTGAGGACATGTGACCTGGTAATGGTTAAGGAGGGGGGCTCTTTTGTCCCCCCTCTTTTCCTGCGGCCTGCCAGGTTGCGTGCTCAGATAAGGGTCTGGTATGGATTTTGGTGCAGGGTTCCCCTTAAAATCCATACCAGACCTGAAAGGCTTGGTATGGATTTCGGGGGGACTCCCACGCAATTTTTTTTAAATTTTTGGTTTGGGGTTCATCTTAGTATTCATACCAGACCCAAAGGGCCTGGTAATGGACTGGGGGAACCTATGCAATTTTTTTCAATGAGTTTTATCTATATTGCCGAGACCCGACAATTCATTACAGCCACGATCAGTTTTTTAATTATTTTTTTCCTTTTGAAATGTCATTTTGCTGTGGTACTGATCTAAACTGCGCCAGTTAACAGGAATACCATAGACACCCCCCAGGCACGTAAATTTAAAGTAATATTTATTTTTTATTGTTTCACTTTAAGCATTATTAAAATCACTGCTCCCAAAAAAACTGCAGTTTTTAAAACTTTTTTTGCATTGATTCATGTCCCCTGGGCAGGACCTGGGTCCCCAAACACTTTTTATGACAATAACTTGCAAATAAGCCTTTAAAATTAGCACTGTTTATTTTTCATGTTCGTGTCCGATAGACTTTAACAGTGTTCGTCCAAATGTTTTGACTGTTCGCAAGATTTGCAAACCAAACCGGGGAGGTGTTCAGCTCATTCTTATTAACTGATACGTCATAGTAATTTCTATGTACTGAATGACTATAAATAACTGGCTGTAGTAAATGACTGTCCAGTTATTCCTAGTTATAAAATGGGCTGACAAGAGAAATAACACTAAACTGTGAGTGAGTTTTTAGAGCCAGGAGCTTGTAGAATATTTGAAGAACAGTGCCTTAGAAGATAAGTAACTGAGCAGGCTCATAAATCCTTTACTAAATTTAGAGCTGCCAACTGCCAAAACTCACATTTCAAGCATAAGTAAAAGTTGAATATAGAACAGACAATATTGCAGTACTAATACAGTTGGCTTAACACATGTTTAGTTATATGATGTGTATATTTTTTATAATTTCAAAGGATTTCAATAATAACAAGCATATGTTTCAACAATGGCAAACATATTGCACCAATATATTATGTTCAAATTTCAAGGCAGAAAGCTTTGTTTTTTACAGAATTGTTTTAAATTACCTTAATTCTTCTTTGATTTGGTGGGTCTGGTTTACTTGCACGCTGTACTTCTTTAGAGTTATCCTTTAAATGTTATATAACCCTCCCCTCTTATGCTACAAGTCCTACTCACCTGACCTTGTTCCTCAGAAAGCTTTGCTGTGTGGCCCTCTAGGATCTGTGCTGCCACAACTACACAAGTCTTACTTTGCACATTTGTGGAAGAATCCCCAGTCATTTCAATGGAGAAGACATCTGTTATACTATATACCTCAATGGTGGATGGTTTTAACATTTATTTAAAGATAACTATACTAAAAGTATTGTTAAGCTGGCCATACATGGATCATAATTCAATAAATGTATGGCAGTTCTATATATCGACTTTTCAAGATAGAAAATCTCTGCTCAATCAGTGCATAAAGCCAATGGGCTGCAGTGCTGATCAGTGAATTCTGACATCAGGGAAATCAAGGGAGTTTTTTTAAATTATTTTTTAAGTTAAAAAATATTAAAGTAGATATATGTTGAAAGGAAAATACATTTTAACATATACATGTGTGCATTAAATTCAAAAATAAATACTTGTACTTCCAATTTTATAAAAATATATGTATTGATTAATCTATATTGACAAATACTGTATGTATGATTAGTCAGATATAATAAAAGTACAAGCAGAGTGCAACATCATAAATACTAAGGGTATTCTGTTCTATTCATGTTTAATATATGTTTTATTCGTTTAAACTGTAACTTAACTGAAGTTAGGTTACAGTATTGTAAAACTGATGTTTAATACTGTTACTGATGTTTGATTTGCTTTTTATGTACAAAATGGATAGGATAGCAAAAGATGGCAGGTTATTAAAAATAGTACAACTTTATCCCTTGATAACGTTCCTCTGAATGAAATGCGTCGGGAGGACCTACAGCAGTGATGCCATCATGCCCGCCAGGGGGCTGCATGTGTATGATTGTAGTCTGTGCAAGTTTACTTCTGCTTGTTGTAAATAGTTTTAGCTTTTATTAAAAACTTGAACTTGTAATATTACACAATGAGTTCCTCCTCTGTTTCCCCTCCTTATTGAGTGCACTGTTTGATCATTTTGTCTGCATGGTTAATCCATCTTGGATCCTCGGCTCTTGGCATCCATCCATCCCACAGGGATATCCCTCCATTTTGGGGTCCTAACAGCTGGTAAGCTGTTGTGATTGGGGTGTGCACTTTATAGGTGTGAAGAATCCTTCTTTTTTTATATAATCTTTATTTTCATTTTCAAATTTTGAACAGATTAACATCCCAATAAGGTAACATTAATGGGGAGGTGGAGGGGGGGTAGGGGTGGGGACAAGGGGGGTGGAGGGGAGACACAGGGGGTCCGAGTGCAGACAACCATGTCAACCGGGAGGCATATCTACTTGTGGTGACCAGAAGGGCACCCATCCTGTCCCAGACATTAAGTCCATATGGACAGGCCTCCCCTCCAATCTGGAAGGGGGTAGGGTGTTCGTAAGCTGTAAATCCAGAGTCAATGTATACATGGCTCCAACATTACAAACATTAGATGAACTCGTAGATCCTGGGTTGGTCTGAAACCTGGTGACCGTCCAGGTAGCTCAAAAGGTAGATACTGGGTATCCTGGGGTTGTAACACAGCTAAAAACACATAACCAATAAGAAAAAGGAGAGAAAAGGAGCAGTAGGAAAAGAAAGCTAGGGAAGGGGGAAGAAGCACGTGTAATGAGTCTCACCGTAATTGTTGATGTCTACTTTTAAGTAGAGCCTGTAGTTGTTGACGGATGGTTCACCTGGACAAGTCTCCCAAAGGAAGGATCTGCTAAAGCAAGAAGTGCAGCATCTAGACTAGATGAGGCCATAGTTGTGTCATGTATGTGGGTTCTCCAGGCTGCCCATGTAAGCTCAAATCGTTTGCGGGTATCTCTACAAGTGGCTAGCCAACGCTCTGCCTCCATGATCTCCCCCACCTTCCCCAACCAATCCTGCCCGCTTGGAATATGCAAGCTCTTCCGTTGTATTGGTATAAGGCGTTTTGTTGCATTGAGGAGGTGGGGGAGAGCACTTTGTTTATATTGAGACAGGGACATGTGGAGCAGAAAATGTTTTGACAGGGCCGTGATATCTATGCCCAGGCTATCTGAAATATGTTTGCCAACCATGGCCCAAAACGGTGTTAACACAGGGCACTCTTACCAAATGTGGAGGAATGTGCCTTTAATTCCACACCCCCCCCAGCTCCTGTCGGAAGCGGTGGGGAAAATTCTAGCCAAGGTAGTGGGCACCCTGTACCATCTCAATAGGATTTTGTAGTTGTTTTCTTGGGTCTTAGAGTCTAATGAGCTTGAGTGGGTCAGGAGGTATAGGTGTCCACCTATCCTATTCAGGCGGTATAGGTGTCCACCCATTGGTTGGGGAACTTCTGTGAATTCAAGTTTGAAGAATCCTTCTTACTTCAATTTTGGACCACTTGATCTTGTTATCACTCAAATGTCTATATGAACTTTTTTGCACAAATTAAATGGATTGTTTATGGATTTTTAAATTACTTGCACATATGTTTTTAAAATCAGACACATTTTCTTTTTTACTTGTTTGTATGATGGTTTCAATGACCTTATGTACTTTATATTGATAGCGTTTTAAAGGTTAATTATAATTATTTTTGAAATACCAATATTTATGTATTTTTTAAACCATAATTACAATTTGTGAAGGATAAACAATTTTACATATTTAGGAAAAATGTCCATCATGAACACTGGAAGAAAATGTAAAAAATATATATTTTGTTCTAAAATTTCTGCTCACCTAGTTTTGGAAGTATAGGTATGCTGTTGCAACCAAAGGCATGTGAGCTTCACTTTAGTAAATGTGTAAATGCTCAGACCTGGTAAATTTCATTACAACACGTGTGTGCACTGCAATTACTTAAAATAAATTAGGATAAGGCATCCTGGGTGTATGGATTGAGATCTTTTTCACAGCAATCTTACAGTATTAGTAAACCAGGCGCTTTGTCTCTGCGACCATCAAACAAAAGTAATCACAACTTTACAGAACTTGGCCATCTGCAGTGATTTGGATTTTGCATTTTGCTGACCTTAAAAAACCTTTCCACTATCCCATATTAAACTCCCACAGACAGTGCGGATGCCACAGTTTCAGTCTACCCAGACTTCATCAGTTTGATTTAAAGTGCTTACTATATAAAGAGTTATTTATCCTGCTGAACAACAAATGTATGCATTTCGTGTTATATATAGCTTTATGCCTTTCACAGCCCTCGGTGGATTTTGTGTATATTATCAAATACAGGAAACTCAGTTAAATGAATACAATAATTCATATAGCAATCTCTCTTTGGGATCAATTTATACTTTCAAACAAGGATATGTGCTGGGTCTTTTATTTTTATAACTGATGGCATAGCATAAACTGAAGGCGTCACAAGGGTTTGTGTCAGGCCATAATGGTGTAATCCTATCATAATCTCTATAGTATCTTACATATCTGCAGGTTATAAAACAGACACAGGAAAAACAGAACACTTAATCCCTTTTATTTTAAACCTTGGGAACAGGCTTTCATTCATTTTAGCTTAACCCAGGAAAAAATACTTGATAATTGTATTTATTTCTCTAGAAAAAGGGCACAGAATTGTTTTAATGCAGACTTAAAGAATGGTTTATTGTTCAGTTGCTGTTTAAACATAATCTGAAATAAGCAAACCTTTGTAAATGCAATCTACCTGTTACCCCTTTGTCTGTAATAAATTACTTTTAGATAGGAACATCATTCACAGATATAGTTAAAAAATATGAACAATATTAATTGTGTATGTAGGTAGCATCAGGAACCTCTAGCCAATCATAAACAAGGAAATCAGCAATTGGATATTTATGGATGACTTCTAATCTCAGGATAATACCAGGCATAGTCACTTTTCTCCACATCTCTCCTCTCTAGACAAAAACATGAACAATTTGCTATATGGGTGTTCATGTGTATGCAAGGATCATTTAGACAAATTGTATTGTCCTCCCAGAGTCGCATGTCTATGGAAAGCTGTCATTGATTGGCAACAGGGTCCTAAGGCTGGATAGCGCTCAGATGATTGGTTTACCTCCAAAGGGAAATGTGGGGCTTTAGTACATTGTTGCTTTGCCATATGCATGAGTGCACTGTAGTAAACCCAGTCCTGCTCTGTCTTCATGTGATCTATTTTACACATAGTATAAGTTAATAGTTGCTGATTATGTATTTTCTGTTCTACTGACCTCTTTACTGACATGCTTTTTTTTTTTATGGGTTTAGTTAAAACAAATGCTAAAATCTAACATCTCTTATAGAAAACCATGAGAGTCAACTCCATTGTCATTGGCTTTTAAAAAAAGACTATCTCTTCTCTTTTAAGCATGTTTTCTATGTTGAACTTATAAACTTATAGAACAATGCAAAGCAATGAAACCTGAGCGATTCAGAGTGTGAATAGGGAATTGTGGGAGACAGAGCTGAAGACAGATTTACATTTTTTTTATGCTAGATTTATGTAGAAATACATTCAGTAAAGGTTAAAATAATTAGAAGTTGACTGGAATGTTGAAAGACTACAGCATGTGGTCATGGTGCAGATTGTGTTTGCTATTATTTTTGTCAAGGTTCACCTTGCTACAAGTAATAAATTCCTGGAGTTTCAGAATTGACTGAAGCAGATTTTGGCAATTTGACTGAATGAGTAAAAAAAAACATCCTCAGGTATTTCCGCCTTCAGACCATTTAAGCAAATTAAAAAACTACAACAAGTGCTCTCATTTATTTATCGATTGAAAAGTGCCATAGAAATATGTCCTTGTGAGCTTCAGGATAGGATACAATTATGGGAAAATGCATCAAGCTCAACTAAATAGCTGGCAATTTAACTTTCTGTTTGCAGTTCTCATATAATCTGTCATGCTGTGCAGTGAAATCATTCCGTTCTTTATAATTTAAAATGGTTACTTTTACAGGGCTATTCTTTCTCCCAAGGAATTTGGGGCTCCTAAAAGGTCACAGTCTTGTGTGGTTTACTGAATAAAGCTGAAGTTTGAAAAATGTGCTTTCCAAAGTGATTTTACTAGCAAGCCTTTAATGAATTTTACAGGCTACCTTTGTTAAATTGCTCTGACAATATTCATTTCCCTCTGTTTCAATCATATTAACAGAAGCTAAAGTTCACCACTGGTAAAGTATTCAAAGGAAATACCTGAGACTATATATGATGCATCATACACCTGACAGCACCTGTCATCTTATTCCATCGCCGGTAACAGTCACGCTGCCTTGAGGCAGATAAAGATATTTAACCTTGAAAGCTCATTAATGCTCGAAATTAAAGGAAAATGGATCTAAAATGTGAAATGTGTAAAATGTATTTTCATTTAGAATCCTATCTATGTAATAGCTTCCTTATGTAAAGCTTTCAAGCTAAAAGGTATTCATGACCTGCATGAAGCACACTCATTTGAAAATATAACTGAAGCTGACCACAAAGAATGACAAGCTGAGCAAGGTGTCCTACTGTTTGCTTTTGTCACTGAAACCCACCACAATCTTTTTCCCAACTGAGTGATTGTACATATGAGCATACGCCTGTTGAGAGGGTCATTTAATTTTTCCTGTAGTGATAAATTATATAAAAATGCTTGTTCTGCATGGTCTGATTAACTCAATGCTGGGCAAATCTCCTTTCTTTTCCAAATATTAGGCTTGTTAGGTTCACCTTGCTACAAGTAACAAATTCCTGGAGTCCCAGAATAGACTGAAGCAGATTTTGGCAATTTGAATGAGTAAAAAAAACATCCTTTTATCATTAAAGCAAATTATAAAACTACAACAAGTGCTCTCATTTATTTATCGATTGAAAAGTGCCATAGAAGTATGTCCTTGTGAGCTTCAGAATGGAATAAAATTATGGGAAAATTAAAGCATGTAATCTTTCCTGTAGTGATAAAGACTACAGTGGAAGACCAGGTGAAAATGGAAGTGCCTGTGACACATAAGAGTGCTGACACCACAGCTCTAGAAGGGATTGCTTGGCAGGTAATTGTGCCATATTGTGCAGTGTATACTAATACATTATGGCATAAAGCTCCCATTTTACATTTTTTTTGTTTATGCAGAGTTTATTTTACACTTTAAGACCATAGTGTTTTTCAACAATTCTGCTAATTCATTTTATGTTACTTGTTTTGTAGAACAGACCAGCCACCGTCATTATACTGTGGGAGGTTGGCTCTCCTGAGCGAATCGCCGTAGGTGTAGGTCGGCCGATTTAAGAGTGATAGGCGGCGTGACGCTGGAGCCGATGGGCTTGGCCACAATGTCCGCCGGCCACCCACGATCACTCCACAGAGAGCCAGAACGGGGATCTGTCAATGTAAACAGACAGATCCCTCTTCTGACAGGGGAGGAGAGACAGATCTTCTGTTCCTAGTGATTAGGAACACCGATCTCTCTCCTCCTCCTCCAGTCAGTCCCACCCCCCCCACAGTTAGAAACAGCTCCCAGGGAACCAATTTAACCCCTTGATCGCCCCCTAGTGTTAACCCATTTCATGCCAGTGACATTTTACACAGTAATCAGTGCATTTTTATAGCACTGGTTGCTGTATAAGTGTCAATGGTCCCACAAATGCGTCAGAAGTGTCCGATCTGTCTGCCGCAATGTTGCAGTCCTGCTAAAAATCACATATCGCCATTATTACTAGTAAAAAATAAATAATAATAAAAGTGCCTTAAATCTATCTCCTATTTTGTAGACTCTATAACTTTTGCACAAACCAATCAATATATGCTTATTGTGTATCTTTTTACCAAAAATATGTAGAAGAATATATATTGGCCTAAATTTATGAAGACATTTTTTTTGGATATTTATTATAGCAAAAAGTAAAAAATATTGTTTTTTTTTTTCAAAATTGTTGTTTTTTTTGTTTATAGCGCAAAATTAAAACCGCAGAGGTGATCAAATACCCCCAAAAGAAAGCTCTATTTGTGGGAGAAAAAATTAGATCAATTTTGTTTGGGTACAATGTTGCATAACCGTGCAATTGTCAGTTAAAGCGACGTAGTGCTGTATCGCAAAAAATTACCTGGTCATTAAGGGGGCAAATCCTTCTGGTCCTTAAGTGGTTAAAAGGGCAGAAAGTATTTCTAAATGGCAAAATTATAATTGGCTATTATTATTTATAAGAAATAACTTGAGAGTATTTGATTGCCTTTAATGATCAGGAAGATTTTGATTCCTTTCTGGGGAAAATTTGATTATGCTTTAAAAGGATTGGAGTCTCCCTCAGGATAAATGGGTTTAGGGTTCTGAGGGTGCAAGGTTTTGTTTGAATGCGATGGACATGTGTCTTTCTTTGTAAAAAAAGTAGATATTTGAGTACTGAATGGGGGGCTTCCAGAGCAATCTAAAGCCCAAGGATTTCACAAATAGAGGGTGTGCACTTGCCTAACAAGGTATGTTTGTGAATGTTTCACTATATTGTACACCTTTTACTAATGATAGGTTTAAGCTCTGTACACATGTTCAGAATATTGTACAAAAAATACCGCTTTCGAAATGATCGTATGATAATCTGATCGTTAGTACACAGCTGTCATCCGAAATTTTCCAAAGGGACAAGCACCAAAGTTTTTCTCGTACGATCTGGTATTTTCGTTTAATCAAACTTTTTTCGTCCGAAAATACAATACAAAATACAATACCTTACATTTGTCGTACTGTAGTAACCTATTCATTTTTGGTATGGAGGCTAGCATGCAAAAAAAGGATGATCATTTGTTTGATAATCTCATCATGTGTACTAGGCTTTACTTGACTTTTAAATATTTCATGGTTTCAATTGTGTCCCTCATTTCCTTCTGGCAGTACGAAATTATGTTTATTGGTCATAACATGGAATATCTGTTATGTTAGTTTAGAAAGCATAGCAGCATCTTCTTGAAATTGAGGCTATATTGTGCAATTTAGTTGCTGGGGTGACAGATACAGCTATGGCATTGTCTGGCTGCCTCCCCCTATTTCAAACTCAGTATTCAATTACTGTGTCTGCTGCGGTTAACTCTACACAGGATTCAAATGCTGGCTGATGAAACTATGCCACGAGTAATTTAATAATAACGAACCAAGGATCATGTCACTCCTGGATGCATGCATGTAATGACTAAAAGTTGGACTTCAATCACCAAGCAGATTACATTGTTGATATTATACTGTAAATGCTACTAAAGAAATTACAGCCAAAAGTTTTGAGAATTACACAAATATTAATTTTCACAAAGTCAGCTGCCTCTGTTTTTATGATGGCCAATTGCATATACTCAGAATGTTATGAAGAGTGATCAGATGAATTGCAATTAATTGCAAAGTCCCTCTTTGCCATGAAATTAACTTAATCCCATAAAAAAAATTGTGAAGAAGGTTTAAGGGTGCCCAAGAAAGTCCAGCAAGCACTAGGACTGTCTCTGACAGTCGGGGAGAGTTGCTCAAGAATGGCAGCAGGCAGGTGAGTGCATCTACAAGCACAGTGAGGCAAAGACTTTTGAAAGGTGGCCTGGTGTCAAGAAGGGCAACAAAAAAGCCACTTCTCGCCAGGAAAAACGTCAGGAACAGACTAATATTCTGCAAAAGGTACAGGGATTAGACTGCTGAGGACTGGGGTCAAGTAATTTTCTCTGATGAATCCCCTTTTTCGATTGTTTGGGGCATCAACAAAAAAACCTTGTCCAGAGAAGAAAAGGTGAGCGCTACCATTAGTCCTATGTCATGCCAATAGTAAAGCATCCTGAGACCATTCATGTGTGGGGTTGCTTCTCTGCCAAGGGGGTAGGCTCATTCACAGCCATGCATAAGGAATGGTACAAAAACATCCTCCAAAATAAACTTCTCCCAACCATCCAAGAACAGTTTTGGTGACGAACAATGTCTTTTCCAGCATGATGGAGCACATTGCCATAAGGAAAAAGGTGATAACTAAACGGCTTGGAGAACAAAACATTAACATTTTGGGTCCATGGCCAAAAAACTCCCCAGACCTTAATCCCATTGAGAACTTGTGGTCAATCCTCAAGAGGTGGGTGGCCAAAAAAAACCCACAAATTCTGACAAACTCCAAGCATTGATTATGCAAGAATGGGCTGCATTCAGGATGTGGCCCAGAAGTTGATTGGCAGCATGCCAGGACTAATTGCAGAAGTCTTGATAAAGAAGGGTCAACACTGCAAATATTGACTCTGCATAAACTTAATGTAATTGTCAATAAAAGCCTTTGACACTTATGAAATGTAATTATATTTCAGTAAACCATAGTAGCGTCTGACAAAAAGATCTAAAAACACTGAAGCAGCAGACTTTGTGAAAAGTATTATTTGTGTCATTCTCACAACTTTTGGCCATGGCTGTAGTTAAATCTTAAAGTGGGCTATTTCTTAAAATCTGAACAAACAACAAAGTATTTGCTGCTGCAAAAAAGCCAGCGCTTCATACCCCAAAACCTGGAGAACCAAAGGTTTTAGATTTCCCTGGTCCCAGCATGTATAGCTAACATGCATCTACAATAATAGATCTGCATAGTTCTCTTGTTCAACCATAAGTTTATTGTGTAAAATGTATACACAGGCAATTAGACATCAACAGAGGAGCCTTGATCTGTTTTACAGAAAGTGCTTATTTGTTGGGAGCATACATAAGCACAGTGTGCTATTCATGTAAATTCTCCTCTATTGTTGTATGTTTGCATGTGCATACCTTTTAAACAATAAACCTATGGCAAAGCAAGTGATCTACAGTATGTAGATATTTAAAAATGTTCAGAGAAACTAACGTTTGGCTGTCTAACAAGAATTCAGTAGAAAAAATTACTGTGGCAAAAGAAATGAGTAATAATTGTCTCCTTAGTGTGTAATTTCTTTTAGAAGCAGACAAGTACTTCCTTGCATGTGACAGTGCCTAAGGCATATTCTGTGCTTCTAGTCTCACAGTAACCTATTAGGAGTTTGATAACCACACCCCACCCACTCCTGTATCTGATTACTGAACTATATTGATAGTGTCATTACAGGGGTAGGGTCTATGAATAAGAACTATCCCACTGTGACACTGCACAATGACTAAAAAAGTGGGCCTAGGCAAAAAGGAAGCTGCAGGATACTTGCTTTATGTGATATATCATTTGCAACTCACGTTTCCTAAACTGATGGAATGAAAAGGTGTTTCTAGGTCTGTTTTATTAAGCTTTCCAAGCCCCCCTTTCTCACCATTTTCTCAATAAATGTACCTGTTACAGACTGACGATGCATTACTATCTTGGGTTCAAAGCCATGGTATTTTTTACTTCCTATGCTTTTTCCACATGTGCACCAGAATTTCTCTGAGAGAATAATGACTCATCTCCAGAGGCCCTGCAGATGCTCTAGAAATGGCTCAATATTTCCTGCGGGAGGTGTATTTAATATTGCTAAGGCTGCAGAAGACTGTGGCAAGCAGAGCAGCTATCTGTTTTCTGTAACAGCAGATATATTTTTTATGATGTAGTCAAATGGGAATGTGCTAGTGCAGGTTTAATAAATAAATTGGGTGATTTCTAAACATTTTATAGGGCCTTCAACTCTTGGGTGAACTCACATTTTGTTTCTCCTGTAGGCTGCACTTCTCTCTTAGTTATGATGATGTCCTGTGTACTGGGGTTTTATTGCAAACATTAAAATAAAGATACTCCCATGAACTCAGTTTATGGTTATATCAAGGCTATGCCGAAAGCATAGTTTTGTTAGCAAAAAAAAAAAACACTTCTACCTCTCACGTATTCCTGGTGTTATTCATTTGCTCACAATCAGGAGACAAGCCAAGTCTGACAATTATAGAGCACCTGGGAGATGGCCAACTGCCCATGTCCTTCTTGTTAAAACATTATTTATATGTTGAAAGCCACATGCATCTACAATTGCAGCCCTCAAACAACCACATCTTCCAAATCATACATGGACAGATTTTTAGAGGAATTCTAGAATGACATATAAGGGCACCTTAGAGCATTTGTTGATCATGCAGATAAAATATTAATGCAAAAACTTGATCCGATGTACATTTAGCTAATAATCATTGCAAGCAAACATCAACTCGCAAAGAGTGTCAACATGTTGGCTTGTGCCAGTACAATTCTAGTAAACACCATCTGCACATACTGAAGTGCCTCACTGGGTAGCTAATTTCTCATCAGTCTTGTGCTATCAGAGTCTAGCAAGCAGATCAAAATAATATATAGCAGACAGAAACATAGGAATATGGCTTTTAAAATAAACACAGAATGTTATTTATTTACTATTTGCTATTTGTTTACTATTACAGAGTATAGATTCCATAGAAAATTTACAGAACGGCAAAGTGCATATTTGTCAATGGGCAAAAATTACAAAGAAAAAAATGTGGTGTTTTTAGCTATTTTTAAGACATTATTGGGTTTTAAATTACTTCTGACGGCTACAGAAACGTGTTTAAAATATCCTGGAGCTGTTCTTGTGTCAAAACATGGTCCACCTATGGACTCATTATGTGACTATTTTCAAAAGTCATAAAGAACAGATGGTAAAATAGTAACGTTTAAAAAACAAAACAGTAGCACACAAGTAATTAAACACACAAAAAGGGCAAAAAACACAAATAAAAACACTGAATAAAATCAAATGAAATGAAAGAAACTACCCTAAACACACCCCCTTTATTGTGCCACATCACATTAAACTGTTTTTTTTTTGTATTATTTAGCATAAACAAATTCATATGAAAACACACACACATATATACAGTATATATACATTATGTGTGTATTATTCTGCCCTCATTTCTATATATCAAAGAATATACAGTATCATTGTTCATAACAGTTGCACTTGTTGCACAACATCTGAGAGAGATTCGCCTCATTCATATCAGCAAAACTTTCATCTCCGTATGTATTCATTCTTTGATGTATATTCCCTTAAACTTGTTATTTGGGATTGCATATGCATTGTTTGAAAAAAAATAGGTTCTCTCATTTTGTACATCTATGAAGTGACAAGTGTAATTAGGACATTTCCCCCAAAAAATCTGTCATTATCACTAATTCTCTTGCCTGAATAATTAACAAAGTCCATTTTTAAAATATTACTTGGTTTATACTCTTTTCCATTTGTAAAAATATACCCTTTTTATAAATTCTTTATTTAAAAAGAGACAGGACAGACACCTAATCGAATAAATCAGATTATAGCATAGCTGGGCAGAACCTGGAAACCAAATGCAATCCACTTATCAAAGCCAGTGTAAAGTAATCTCACAAAATTTGATGTATTCAGTAAGTAATGTGACTAGAAACACATATATGGGGGGTGGTTTGAGTTCAAGGGGTTGGAGCGCTGTGATTATTCTGGTTGTTCCCACCTTTGATAACCTGTTTTATGATGGTCAGCCACACTTTTAGATGCCACCCTTTATAGATTGCAGTTAGGGATGAGGTTTAGGTTTGCCACTACCATGGGTTCACAGCAGATACAGTGGGTTTAAAATGAATGATTCCAGTGAATTACAGTGGCTCTAAAGGTAGAAGGTTTTTTATCATCTTGCATGAAAGTAAAAAACCTTTTGCATGCATCTCCCCCACCCCCCCCCCCCCCTTATTCTTACAACAAGAGCAGAGGCTCTCTTGACTCTCTCCCTCCTCATCAACTAAGACACAGCAGCAGGAACCATTGGCCCCATCTCGGCCAGTGAGAAGGGAAAGGGGGAGGGCTCAAGCCATTCGTTATGTATCTTATGGACACACAGAGGTTACTAGGAAGTGAGCATGCAGAAGTGACCCCATAGCAAGCAGGAGGAGCCATAAGTGCCAGCGGGAACCCCGAGAAGAGATGGATCGGGGTTGCTCTGTGCAAAATCATTGCACAGAGCAGGTAAGTATAACATGTTTATTATTTTAAAGGAAAAAAATAGAGCCTTTAAGCCTCCTACACACGATCCGATTGTTGGCAGGGGATTGTGTGATGACAGACTGTGGCCTAAAATCCGACCATTTACTCTCCTTCAGACAATTGTTGTCCAACTTTCGGCCAATAAATGTTGGATGGCTGGCTAGTAAATTTTCGGCGGACAACGGTCTGTTGTCAGATTTTCGTATCATCTGTATAAAAGTCCGTCACACAAAAGTCCAAAGTACAAACACACATGATCTGAAGCAAGGAACGAGCAGGAAGCGGTCGGTCTTGTAAACTAGCATAATGGGGAATTAACATTCATGACGTGGCAAATTATGAAATGTCGCAATGCAGCGCACAATTCTCTTTTTCTTTAATGGAATAATAATGAAACTGTTTGCTGGTGATACTGATGGAGTTATGGCAAACGTATTTTCAAAGTCTTTTTTTTCTAGTGATATCAAGAATAATATTATTATGCTTGTTGTTTTATTTTTTGGGCAAGTTACAACCACGCAATTATCCCGTAGTTTTTAAGATCAAAGATACAATGTGGGTGTTCCTTGTTAATTTTACATTGTATTTTTAAAATGTAACTGCCTACTCCCAAACTGTCATTTGAAGTAAAACACATAGCCAAGTATTATTCTACATATTATTTTGTAATAGGAAAAGCAAAGAGAGTGCAGCTGACAAGCTGCATAGGGAGACACTAGTGCAAGGCTTGTAGGTACTGACACGTCTATCAAAGCAGATGTAAACCTTTTGGCTACATTCACACAAACTATTTAGGCCAGTGCACACTGCAGCTGTGAGCGGCTAAGCACAACAACCGCCCCAGTTCATTATAATGTCACATCCACCCATCAGTTTTGGATAACTCCTTCCAAGAGCCAGCCCAATGCATCCAGGAGCTCCTCCTATAACAGTCACTTGCAATAATCATATGTAAAATCCGGCAGGCTTTTGTACCCAAGTTGAACCTGCCAATATTTTAACCATCTATGGTTGGCTTAAGTGTCCACTGTGGTAGTGCCCATCTCCCTAGGCCCCTTTATGACAACAACTTGCTTATTAGCTTTGACAATATCAAGAATTTAGTAGACCCACCCATGACTTTACTTTAATGGGATCCAATGATAACTTAGGATTTTGTAAATTTCAAGCAGGATTTGATGAGCCATCCATGAATTAAACCTTATCAGATTTACCTATCCCTGATTGCCAAATGTTTTAGACTATGCTCTGTTCTCACTTACAAGTACATGAAGAGGGAGGTGTGTTTACTACTTTCTTCTATTTATTCAGTTCAGGCCAACACCAAACATGGAAGATGTTTGCCTTTTCAGGAAACATTACACAGCCATATTGTTCATCCTTGGATTCAAATTTGTCTATGTGGTGTAAAAGCCATGGTACTCATATGTAAATGTAATATAAGCATCTGTAAGACCTAACTTTGTGTTATAAATTCTGTGTTTTAAGGTGCTGACTTGCAAGACATTACACAGTTCTAGCATATTTGTTTCAAATGTTGGACTTCAGCCTCTTATTTTCCCATTCTCTTACACAGAACTGCCACTCAAAGGATCTTTTGGCACCATCCTTGGTAAACTAAAGAAACTGTGTGTGAAAAACCCAAGAGGTTAGCTATTGCAACAGCCATATATGACGTCAACTATCATCCTACAGTCTTTTCATTCTCCATATTCTAATGGTTAGTTAATGTTTAGTTGGATGAGAGGACCTTTTGACCACGACTGCCTGCTTTTATGTACTAGGTTGTAGCCACATAGTTTGTTGCTTGAATATGTGTGTTAATGAGTCAGTGTATTTTGTAATGCGGAAACTGAGTGTAGGTATAAGGTATATTGGGTAAAAATGATCTAATTTGCCTTAATAACAGGTCTATATATGGTCAGTTTCATTTTGTGACTGTACAGTGTTGCCATGGCATTGTTTTTTAAAAAAAGACACTGACATTGTTCTTGCTTTAGCCACAAAAAGGTTTGCTTAATATTTAATCACGATATAATTAAATATTTACAGAATCTGTGTAGTGTGAAGGCAGGTGATGAATATATTTGATTTATATAGAAACAATGTTTTTTTCTCCATTTGTGAATCTGATTTCTATGTTTGATTACATGTCATGTTATAACATGTACAGTATTCCCATTTGTTTTGGCCTAGTTCTTTGAAATAGATATTTATTTGTTGTACAGTTAAATGACAAATTATAACACCTTATTATTACCTTTAATGTAATAAATAATGAAACAAATGTACAGTTTGTACACATGGTTTTGTAATAATTTCCATATTATTATTATTTAAGGTACTTATATAGCGCCATCAATTTATGCAGTGCTTTACATATACATTGTACATTCACATCAGTCCATACCATCAAGGAGCTTACCAATCTATGGTCCCTAACTCACATTTATATACTAGGGCCAATTTAGACAGAAGCCAATTAACCTACCAGCATGTCTTTGAAGTGTGGGAGGTAACCGGAGTACCCATAGGAAACCCATGCAGGCACAGGGAGAACATGCAAACTCCAGGCAGGAAGTGTCGTGTTTGGGATTCAAACCAGTGACCCTTTTTACTACTAGGCAAGAGTGCTACCCACTACACCACCGTGCCGCCCATATTACCCCCTTAAAGAATAAATATTACCTGATAGCATACTCTACCTTAAAGCTGGTTATACATCAGGGCACACTACCACTAACAGTTTGAATTATTTCACAGTTTTAACCGCTTCCCGACCGCCTCATGTAGATATACGTCTACAGAATGGCACGGCAGGCAAAAGCACGTACCTGTACGTCCCCTTTAATTGCCTGCCCGTGGGTCGCGCGCACGCGCGCCAGCGGCGCGCTCGCGACCCGGTCGGGAGCTCTGTGACCCCGGCCGCGGGACCAGCGGACCGATCGCCGCTGGTGTCCCGCGATCGGTTTACGGAGCTGAATAACGGGGAGAGGTTTGTGTAAACAAACCTCTCCCGCGCTTCCTACTCTGCCTGTCATTGATTGGCTGTTCCCGGTCATCGGGAAAGCCGATCAATGATGTCAGACGTCAGCCCCGCCCCCTAATGTAAAAAAACACACACACGTCACAGCCCATAAACCCTCCCCTCCCCCTAGTGGTTAACTCTTTCACTACAACTGTCATTTATACAGGAATTAATGCATTTAAATAGCATTGATTGCTGTATAAATGACAATGGTCCCAAAAATGTGTCAAATGTGTCAAAAATGTCCGATGTGTCCGCCATAATGTCGCAGTCACAATAAAAATCGCTGATCATCGCCATTACTAGTAAAAAGAAAAATATTAATAAAAATGCTATAAAACTATCCCCTATTTTGTAAACGCTATAACTTTTGCGCAAACCAATCAATAATTGCTAATTGCGATTTTTTTACCAAAAATATAATCGAAGAATACGTATCGGCCTAAACTGAGGAAAAAAATGTTTTTTTATATATTTTTTGGGATATTTCTTATAGCAAAAAGTAAAAAATATTGCATTTTTTTCAAAATTGTCGCTCTATTTTTGTTTATAGCGCAAAAAATAAAAACCGCAGGGGCGATCAAATACCACCAAAAGAAAGCTATATTTGTGGGAAAAAAAGGACGCTAATTTTGTTTTGGAGCCACGTCGCACGACTGCACAATTGTCAGTTAAATCGACGCAGTGCCGAATCGCAAAAAGGGGCCTGGTCCTTTGGCTGCCAATTGGTCCGGGGCTGAAGTGGTTAATAGAAGCTGTTAGTGATAGGCTGTACGGATCTGTTTGGCTATTCTTGTGAATGAAAGCTGGTCGAAAATGGTTGGAATTGCCATAAAATTGCCATGTGTGATACCATCATAATTGATCAGTTTATAACATGTTAAGAATATCATTTAATGGCACATGCTACAGAGACAATAAGATTGCTTTTGCATTTAGGCATACATGTTTAATAACTGCTTAAAACCAAAGTTTATTCTGCTTATATTTTTGTCCTTACTATGATTTCTCTCTCTCTCTCTCTCTCTCACCTGAAGACCAGCAAAATGTCTGGCATTTGAAAGAATGCCAGAACAGCCAAAATTTAGTCCAAACGTGGTGGGAGGTGTACATCATATATACAGCTGTAACAGTATTTCTACCATTACAATTTATTTCCACCATTGCTATATATGACAGCTTCCTTCCTGTCAATGGTTGTTAAGGAAGCCATCATTGTCAGCACCCGCTGTTTCCTTAGCAACCATAAGTATCACTTAGCCCCATTCATATCTTGACTGGAAATTGCCTCTCATGTTAACAAAGGGAAAACTTGGGAAATAAAAATGACCAAATATAGCCATGGCCATATTTGATCACCTAAATAACCCAGGAGACCCTGTTCCTTCTTTTATGTTTCCTTTTACACGAGGGGGGCGGTATCTGGCCACCCCTTACCTTAAAAGAGGCTTCCACATTCCAATGAACCCCTGCTGCAGGCCCCCATAACCACTGGGGTAGGGTTGTGTGGAAGATGCTCTAGTTCTCATAAGCATGGAGACAAGATGCTTTGCCACATGAGTACCTCCTGGCAAGGTATCCCCTTTATTTTTTTGTTTCAATGTTTTTATACATTTCCAATGTACAAGAAGAAGAACAAAGAGGAATTTACATTTGTACAGAGATGATAACTTCCAAGTACAAATAAGAGTATGATAACGTCAGCAATATCGTTTGCAATATCCAAACAAACAAGGCAGTGCATTTCAATTAAATAACCATTTGGGTGGAACCCAGAGGATAGTAAGGTGAGACATATAAGGGACTCTGTGACGGACTTATAGAGAGACTGGGCATGCATCCAAGGCACCCAGACACCCCTCTGAGAGTTATATTTCGAGTCACTTTATGTCTCAGGTAACACAGACACATCGTCAGGGATGGGCTGTAAGGGAGGGTACCCCCTCTATTTTTAGGGTATGTGGACTGTATGGTCCAGGAGGGGTAAGAAAGCTTGTCCTCCTTTCCCTACATGTTTGGATTAGGGAATATAATGGATTTTGATGGACCTCTCTCTTGTTTTTTTTTTGTGTGGCTCTCCCTAAAAATGCATACCAGACCCTAAGGGCTTGATTTACTAAAACTAGAGAGTGAAGAATCTGGTACAGCTGTGTATGGTAGCCAATCAGCTTCTAACTTCAGCTTGTTCAATTAGGTTTTGACCAAAAAAAATTGACGCTGATTTAGTAAATCAACCCCTATGTGTCTGATATGGAATTTTCTGAGAAAAACATTACACACATTCTGGTATATATTTAAAGGGAAGCCTATGATAATATTTTTGCTGAGGGATCCCTATTAACATCTATACTAGACCTTTCTCTCTGACCACTTCAAAGACAGGTGCAGGGTACCCCCAGGCATGTTATTTAAAGGCATTTTGTATTTCTAATGTTTCCCTTTAAACATTAATAAAATCACTGCTCCCAGCCAAGGTAAATAAAAAAAAAAAATATGTATTTTATTTTCTTGCTTTGGCATATGTTCCCCAAGGCAATGCCCAGTCCCTGATGGCATTTGTTTAGCAATCCCTTGCCTTTTAGTTTAGCAAATGCCATTATAATTTTAACATTTGACTCCCAGTGACTTCAGTGGGGTTGGTATTCAGCAAACTTCACTGAACCATCCTCAAACTGAACCCTGGAATGCTAATCTCATCCCTACTTTTCATCAACATGTTAATGATACTTTTAACCTTTCTGTTTTTATTATATACCCTAATTTAGATGAAGTGATGTCATCACTGGGTCTCTTTATGTCTTAATGCAACCCAGACAAATTATGACTGGTGGGAGGAGCTGGCAGGATTCTGTACATAGCTTTCTGAAAACATCACAACACCCTGCCTCAGTACCCCTTTAAAGAGCCCTCATCCCTGACACAAGCAGTAAGCTAGTTTTTGGGAGAAGTTATGCAATTATGCTTTGATATTTGGATATCAGTCTGTAGGTATGGGAATTCCTAGGTAGACTGTATTTGCATGCCAACCATGATAGGTAATGCCCACCTGTGATGTTGAGTAGAAATTACCTGAGCTGCTCTGAGTTAGATTGTAGCAGGGTTCAGCAAAACTCAATGGGATCCAAATCTGTCAAATCAAAAATGCCCATTTTGTGTGATAATAGGCTAAGCACTGTCAAAAATAGCATAGGGGATGGGCACTGCCCTGGGGAACATGTGCCAGGGCAAAATATTTTCAAAACGTTCTATTTGGCTACGGGCAGTTATTTTTTTTAAAGTGCTGACATATACAAATGGGTTTAAATTGCTGGCAAATGACATTTCCTTCTTCTGGCTTCCGTTAAAAAAAAAAAAAAAACACAAACCCCTCCAAAGGCCCCCCCCCCAAAAACAAAAACAAAAAAAATAACAATGAAATTTCTTTTGCTAGCAAATTAAACTGTATTATTTTGTAGTATCTTGCCAGGGTGGTTCTGGAAAAGTACCTTGTCCCCATGTTGATGAGGACATACGCCTTTTCCCCACAACCCTAGTCAATGGTTGTGGAGTTCTGTCGGTCGGGGGCTTATTTTATTTTTTTTTTAAAATAAAGAAGCCCCATGTGAAAGAGTAAGGAGTACATAGCATCCCTACTCATTAACAAAAAAATGAACTTGAAAGTAAAGACAAAAATTTGAAAAGTCTTTTATTAAAAAAATGCCAGAAATGTTTTGCCCGAATATGGTCAGCCACCATATTTGTGTAAGGATGTCACTGCCATTCCCATCCCTTTGCTTACATGACTTGGGATTTATGTAAGTAGTGTGCCATTGACAATGGCTGCTTTCTTAGGAACCACTGACAATGAGAAACTTCCATATATAGACTCAGTAGAAATACCACTTCTATATATGATACTCAGTTCCAGCCAAACAGGGGACAGAATGTGCAAATGTTTGAGCATTTGTCCAACAACCAAAGTTTAGTCCAAAGTATGGTTTGGACCAAACCATTAGCTGATCATTAATGCTCAGCCTCCTTGATTAAAATAATTAAAATCAGGTGAATGAAAGTGATGGGCCAGGGACAGTAATGCTGAGAAGGGAAAGGCTAGATAATGCCAGACAGGAAATAAAAGGTGCTCCATCTCACTTGCTGCAGCATTTTCAGTACAGGAAAGGAGCCTGTATAAACTGCTTAAAGGTAAGGCCGGAGTTCAGCTTTAATATAAAAAAAACACACTGAGCTCTGTAATTCTCTTCCATTCTACTAGTTTGACTTCAAGTGTCTAGAGTTGTTAATATTTTGAAATGTATTGGCCTGATAGGTACCTAACACATAAAGGGAACATTCAGTTATTGGTTGAAAACTTTCAACCCAGTTTATATACCCAGTTATATAAGTTTATACCCATCTTAGAAAATACTATACTATACTATACTATATACTATACTCTTCTATGAATAATTTAGGTGTGGTCCTTTTTAGGCTTTTATTGAGATAAAATAAAAAAATAGAAAATAAGAATCGTGACAGATATTAAATGTGAAGTCCATAGGTGAATCCATATGGATTATATACCTCTGTGCAAATATGTCCGCAAGCAATGTGATAATAGATCAAATCTCCTAAATGGCAATGTCCATCATCCATCACCAAAAAATGTAAGTGAATCCACAGCAGTAGAAACAGCGTACCAGCTCCTGTAGACCCCTTATTACAGGGGGTCGGTGTGCGCCCGTGGCTTAACACCCAGCCAAGGCCTTTCTCCACATCTCAGGGCTCCTCCATACTTTATGGATTGGGCACCAAAAAGAGACCAAAGGCTCCACATAACATAAAACCATTGGTGGGTTTATTACATAATAGAAATAAAACACAACAGTAAGTAAGAATAAGCACCTTAAGATTGGTGTGTCGGCCGGCACACAACAAAACAAACTCGTCCATCGGGACATGAGAGAGATGATGATGTCAGCACGTTGCTCTTCCCTACGCATTTTGTCACAAATGCAGGGCCCCCCTTTCCCCAGGGCACCCCCCATGTTGAGGGCACGCGGCCTGGTACGGCTCAGGAGGGGGGGGGCGCTCGCTCGTCCCCACCCCCTTTCACGGACGGCCAGGCTGCGTGCTCAGATAAGGTTCTGAGATGGATTCGGGGGGGACCCCCACGCCGTTTTTTCGGCGTAGGGATTCCCCTTTAAATCCATGCCAGGTGACGGGGCTATCGCTGCGGCATTCACTGCCTTTGCTAGTCCCATCTACCTGCAGTCACGTTCTAAATGAACGGACTTTCCGATCTTGTGTCGGCAAGTCCGTTCATTTCAAAAGTCCCACGGACTAGCACACAGACCGCGGGATTGTCCGCCGGACTCGCGAGTCCAGCAGACAATTTTAAGTCTGAACTTAAAACTTAGTCCGCCGGACTTTTGGCAGGAAAAAGTCCACCGGCGCCCACACACGGGCGGATTGTCCGGCAGACACCAGTCCGGCGGACAATCCTGCTCGTGTGTACGCAGCCTCAAATGGATAACGCCAACAGGAGGATATACACAGTAATAAAATCTAAAACAATTAAAAATTTTAAAAATAAATGTTTTGGCAGTAGTTCCAGTTAAACAAATGCTGCTCAATCCAACAAAAATGTTTTTAGAGAACAGCTACATAAGCTGGCTTTAAACAGAAAGCGCCTCTATAACTATTTAGTCTTTAAAAGGATATGACACCTGACTCACACTTCCCCATCTCCCAAGTTGTACAATGTCCTAAGGTCCTTAAAGGACTGAATTTTCTATTTCCAAATACAAAATAATTATCAACAAATTAGGTCTAAACTGAACCCTTTTGGCAGTTGTAGTGGTACAGGGCAAAAACATGTAAATGCTAAAAGTCAATTGTTTCATCTGGCAACTAAACCTTTACAATATTAAATTTTATTTCTTGCAGTTTTGCATACATTTCCCAGCATGTGTGGAATGGAGGTGGCATGTATTTAAAAAAAAATCTGTATATAGATTTTTTCTCCTCCTCTATAAATACATTTTTTCTACTATTATTTTCAGTAAAGTTCGAAAGTCTACTGCCTGTCAAGGGCGCAGTGCCTCCCTTTAGTATCTAATGCAGGGGTGATGGAGTTGTTTTTGTCTGACATGTAGTTTTATGTCTCTTAACCAGTTCGCGCCCGCACTATAGCCGAAAGACGGCTGCAGTGCGGACGCTCCCTGCCGGGAGGACGTCCCTGGACGTCCTCCTGTTTACAAGCTCCCCGCGCGCCCTCGAGGGCGCGCAGCGGGGAAAATCTGTGTTGGCCGTGTCCGTCGGACACGGCCAATCACAGATCACTGTAAACGGCCAATCACAGCGGCCGTTTACAGCGCGATCGCAGCGGCCAATGAGAGATGATCTCAAACATAAACACATGAGATCATCTCTCATTGCCGGCTTTCTCTCTCCTCACACAGAGACAGCGTGTGAGGAGAGAGAAGCGATCTGTGTCAGTCTTTACAGTGAGTAAAAAAAAAAAAAACATTTTTACTGCCTCAGTACCAATAAAGTGCCATCTGCCAGCGTCATCTGTCAGTGCCATCTGCCAGCCCCATCTGTCAGTGTCATCTGCCAGTGCCCATCTGCCAGTGCCCATCTGCCAGTGCCATCTGCCAGTGCCATCTGCCAGTGCCCATCTGCCAGTGCCATCTGCCAGTGCCATCTGCCAGTGCCCATCTGCCAGTGCCCATCTGCCAGTGCCCATCTGCCAGTGCCATCTGCCAGTGCCATCTGCCAGTGCCAGTGCCATCTGCCAGTGCCATCTGCCGGTGCCAGCCCCATCTGCCAGTGCCATCTGCCAGTGCCATCTGCCAGTGCCACCTGCCAGTGCCATCTTCCAGTGCCACCTGTCACCAGTGCCACGTATCAGTGCAATCTGTCAGTGCCACCTGTCACCAGTGCAATCTGTCAGTGCCACCTGTCACCAGTGCCACGTATCAGTGCCATCTGTCAGTGCCACCTGTCACCAGTGCCACGTATCAGTGCCACCTGTCACCAGTGCCACGTATCAGTGCCATCTGTCAGTGCCACCAGTCAGTGCAACGTATCAGTGCCATCTGTCAGTGCCACCAGTCGTCAGTGCCACGTATCAGTGCCATCTGTCAGTGCCACCTGCCACGTCAGTGTCACCTGCCACATCAGTGTCACCTGTCAGTGCCAGCATGTCACAAAGGTTATATTCAGCCGAGGAGGCTTATGACATTCTTGCGGCCGAAGAGAGCAACGGGGAGCTCTCCGCTTCGGATTCCTCCTCCTATGCAGGTTCTGATTCTGACATGGACTACGAGCCTGTCATAAGTAGCGGGACAATGACAGCCTCAGAGGAGGAAGATGAGAGTCCGCCCGCCAGACGAAGGCGTACTGATGAGGCAGTGCCATCCACCAGTACCGCAGTGCCTACCACCAGCACCACAGTGCCATCCACCAGCACTGCAGTACCTCGGCAAAGGCCAAGTTCCAGTGGGGTGTCACCTCGGCCCCAAAGGGTTAGGTCCCATGCAAGCCTTCCCTATGCCCTTCAGAACCCCTTGTGGCTTCCTCCTAATTCAGGAGAAGCTATTGTTCCCCCTTTCACTGCCAACCCAGGAGTCCAGGTGGACACAGAAAATTTTTCCCCGATGGATTTTTTCAATTTAATTTTTACCAATGACATGCTTGAATCGATCGTGGCCCAGTGCAACCTATATGCACAACAATTTATTGCAAGTAATCCCACGTCCTATTATGCCCGTCCCTATGAGTGGAGACCCCTGACGGTGGAGGAGTTTAGAATTTTTTTGGGCCTCACGTTCTGTATGGGACTAAACAACAAAAACGAAATCCGAGCTTATTGGTCAACCCTCCACATCTACCACATGCCCATCTTTTCTTATGTAATGCCCAGGACCAGATATCTGATGATTTTGAGATTCTTACACTTCAATGATAACACCCAGTGCCCTCCCCGCAATGACCCAGATTTTGATAAACTCTATAAAATTCGGCCGCTAATAAATTATTTTTCTCAGATCTTCCCCCAGTTGTTTACCCCAGACCAGCACGTATGTGTGGATGAGTCCCTGGTCAAATTTTCTGGCAGGCTGGGCTTAAAACAATTTATTCCCTCCAAAAGGGCCCGCTATGGGGTGAAAATGTATAAGTTGTGTGACCGTGCCACAGGTTATACATATTCCTTCATGGTGTACGAAGGGAAGGACACCCAGCTACATCCCCCTAATTGCCCAGAATACATCGGATCGAGTGGGAAAGTGGTTTGGCAACTCATAAACCCACTCCTGGAGAAAGGTTACCATCTCTATGTGGATAACTTTTATACAAGTTTGCCCCTGTTCCGAAACCTTCACAGGAAGAACACGCCAGCATGCGGCACCGTACGGACGAACCGGAAGGGCTTTCCTCAAAGCCTTGTCAACAAGAAGCTGAGAAGAGGGGAGGCGGCGAGCTTACGCAATGAGGAAATTCTGGCTGTGAAGTGGAGGGACAGAAGGGATGTGTATATGCTTTCGTCGATCCACAACAACACATTTGTTGAGATCACCAGGAGGACTGGCCCAGTCGTACAAAAGCCACTGTGTATCCATGAATACAACAAGTTCATGGGAGGTGTCGACTTCAACGACCAGATGCTCGAACCTTATCTTGCCACAAGAAGAACATACCAGTGGTATAAAAAAGTTGCTATTTATTTCTTCAATTTGGCCACATACAACAGTTATATTATCTACCGCAACTCCACTGAAAGACCCAGACCCTTCCTTGGCTACCAGGAGATAATCACCACTGCCCTTATATTCCCGAACGGCCCACCACAAAATATTCGATCCGATGTCATAAGCAGACTCTCTGAACGCCACTTTCCCGATAAAATCCCTCCCACTCCAACAGGCCAAAAACGTCAGAAAAGATGCCGGGTGTGCTCCAAACGAGGATTGAGAAGAGACACCACTTATCATTGTGTAGATTGTCCTTCCCAACCAGGCCTCTGCGTAGTTAACTGTTTCCGCCGTTACCATACTTCACTGAATTATTAGTGAAGTATGGTAAACATAACCCTCACTTCCTGCCATTTACCATCACACCCCTTATGCCTCTGCTTGCTCTGTAACTGACCCTGGCTTGTTGTTCGACCATGCTTCTGTCTACTGATTCTGTTTATACCTCTGCCTGATTTGGAACTGACCCTGGACTGTTTTTGACCATGCTTCTGCCTACTGATTCTGTATATACCTCTGCCTGATCTGGAACTGACCCTGGACTGTTTGACCATGCCTTTTGCCTGCCTCTTGGACTGATCTTGTACCCTGCCAGTGGACTAGTGGGGTTCATAACACAGGGGTCTCACATATGTGAGGGGCTCCAGAATTGTTTTTCTGGATGAAGAAAACTTTCATTTGTTTTCTCATTCCTAGATTAGGGTCTGGAGGCTCGGAGGCTTCAAAGAGATTTGGGTGGGAGAAGCCTCTACCCCTGTCCCCATTCTGTCCTGAACGAGGCCCTACTTCTGCCTGCTCTGCCTGTAGGACCTATGCCATCATGCCTCTGCTTGTCGCATGTACTGACCACACCACGTGGATGGACCATGTTCCTGCCTACTACCAGGACCAATATTTTGGCACTGCTGACAATCTCTGCCTGCACTGACCCTGGACTGTATATGGACAGTATCCCTGCCTGCTACCTGTATTGACTATGGACAGTATTCCTGCCTGTTGCCTGGAAAATTGTGTTCGCTTTTGCTGAATAAGTTCCTGCCTGCTGCCTGGACCAGTGCTATCCTCCTGTGGACAACTGCGCTACTAAAACCACAGGTAATCTTTTGTTTACTCTTTGCTAAGCAGAATGTATTTTGGGGTGTAATTCTTGGTATGTGCATGCTATGCGTCCCTGGTACACCTCATGGTGTTCCTTGCATGTTGGGCCTCTGTATGTGGCCAAGCTGTGTAAAAGTCTCACACATTTGGTATCGCCATACTCAGGAGGAGTAGCAGAATGTATTTTGAGGTGTAATTTTTGCTATGTACATGTTATGTGTTGGAAATATCTTACAAATGAACAACTTAGCGTAAAAAAAATGCGTTTTCATTTTTTTTTTTTCCACATTTTCCCAAAACTTCTGGAAAAAAATGAATCGTTCAAAAGACTCATTATGCCTCCTAGATTATACGTTGGGGTGTTAGCTTTCCAAAATGGGGTCACTTTGTGGGCGTTTCCATTGTCCTGGTGCTCCAGGGCCTTCAAAAGTGTAATAGGTGGTTGAGAAATGAGATGTGTCATTTATGCTTGTAGAACGCCTGATGGTGCTATTTCAATATTGGGCCTCTGTATGTGGCCAGGCTGTGTAAAAGTCTCACACATTTGGTATCGCCATACTCAGGAGGAGTAGCAGAATGTATTTTGAGGTGTAATTTTTGCTATGTACATACTATGTGTTGGAAATATCTTATAAATGAACAACTTAGCGTAAAAAAAATGCGTTTTCATTTTTTTTCCACACATTCCCAAAACTTCTGGAAAAAAATGAATCGTTCAAAAGACTCATTATGCCTCATAGATTATATGTTGGGGTGTTAGCTTTCCAAAATGGGGTTACTTTGTGGGCGTTTCCATTGTCCTGGTGCTCCAGGGCCTTCAAAAGTGTAATAGGTGGTTGAGAAATGAGATGTGTCATTTATGCTTGTAGAATGCCTGATGGTGCTATTTCAATATTGGGCCTCTGTATGTGGCCAGGCTGTGTAAAAGTCTCACACATTTGGTATCGCCATACTCAGGAGAAGTAGCAGAATGTATTTTGAGGTGTAATTTTTGCTATGTACATACTATGTGTTGGAAATATCTTATAAATGAACAACTTAGCGTAAAAAAAATGCGTTTTCATTTTTTTTTCCACATTTTCCCAAAACTTCTGGAAAAAAATGAATCGTTCAAAAGACTCATTATGCCTCATAAATTATACGTTGGGGTGTTAGCTTTCCAAAATGGGGTCACTTGGTGGGCGTTTCTATTGTTCTGGTGCTCCAGGGCCATCAAAAGTGTAATAGGTGGTTGAGAAATGAGATGTGTCATTTATGCTCGTAGAATGCCTGATGGTGCTATTTCAATATTGGGCCTCTGTATGTGGCCAGACTGTGTAAAAGTCTCACACATTTGGTATCGCCATACTCAGGAGGAGTAGTAGAATGTATTTTGGGGTGTAATTTTTGCTATGTACATACTATGTGTTGGAAATATCTTATAAATTAACAACTTAGTGTAAAAAAAATGCGTTTTCATTTTTTTCCCACATTTTCCCAAAACTTCTGGAAAAAAATGAATCATTCAAAAGACTCATTATGCCTCATAGATTATACGTTGGGGTGTTAGCTTTCCAAAATGGGGTCACTTTGTGGGCGTTTCCATTGTCCTGGTGCTCCAGGGCCTTCAAAAGTGTAATAGGTGGTTGAGAAATGAGATGTGTCATTTATGCTTGTAGAATGCCTGATGGTGCTATTTCAATATTGGGCCTCTCTAAGTGGCCAGGCTGTGTAAAAGTCCCACACATGTGGTATCGTAATACTCAGGAGGAGTAGCAGAATGTATTTTGGGGTGTCATTTGCGGTTTACACATGCCATGTGAGAGAAACTACCTATTACAATGAACATTTTGTGAAAAAAAAAAAAAAATCTTAATTTTGCAAAGAATTGTGGGAAAAAATGACAACATCAAAAAGCTCACCATGCCTCTTACTAAATACCTTGGAATGTCTACTTTCAAAAAAAAAGGGTCATTTGGGGGGTATTTGCACTTTCCTGGCCTGTTTGGGTCGCAAGAAATGAGATAGGTCACCAGTGCATCAGGTATGATAAATTTCTTATGATTCGCAGCACCGCTTGTAGACTCTATAACTTTCCCAAAGACCAAATAATATCCACTAATTTGGGTTATTTTTACCAAAGATATGTGGCAGTATAAATTGTGGCCAAAATTTATGAAGAAAAATTTATAATTTGCTAAATTTTATCACATAAACTAAGAAAAATGTGTTTTTTTTTTTTTTTTCAAAATTTTCGGTCTTTTTTTCATTTATAGCGCAAAAAATAAAAAACCCAGAGGTGATCAAATACCACCAAAAGAAAGCTCTATTTGTATGAAAAAAAGGACAAAAAATTTATTTGGGTACAGTGTTGCATGACTGAGTAATTGTCATTCAAAGTGTGAGAGCACAGAAAGCTGAAAATTGGTCTGGGCAGGAAGGGTGTTTAAGTGCCCAGTAAGCAAGTGGTTAAAATACAAAGCGAAATACAAACATAAAGTAATTAGTGGAATTTCACATTATAGCTCTCAAAACCGTTATTTACAAAGTAAATAAAATACCGCGCATTGAAACCTTAAGACAGTCAGAAAAAGCAATGCACAATAAACACAAGAAAACATAATTGTGTGGCTAAGCACTGTCATAAATAATGGTAATGCACCAACGGCAATTATACTGAAAAGCAATAAGCTACATCCAACAAAACATTCAAAAGGAAAATTAAAAGCAACATCCAGACATATTTGGGAAAAATGCTTAGAATGCTATTATTGTAGGTAGCTAAAAAATGTTAACCACTACAACCAGTAAAGATATTACAGAGAAGATCTTTTACAGCAGTAATACAAATGTTATGTCATAGTAGACAATAGCGGGTTGTTTTTTTCATTGTTGTAGTCAATAAATACTCCTTACCTTTGCCATCTGCGCTTGTACACCTGTAGCTTTCAGTGATGCTACTGCTTTTTGTGCTGCAGCAGGACTGTCAAAATCTACAAATCCATAACCTATAAGGAAAAAAAACAAAGCATTTAGTCTTACAACATCTAGCAAATTAATCTGCAAGTACACTATTCTTTAATTGTATTTACAGTATATGCAAAACCTTTTTGAAATTTCTTTCGAGTGAAAGGAGTAAAGTTATACTAAAGGCTTCATTATTTCTTTAAACTAACAAACATATTATAATTGCCTGCTCTGTGCAATGGTTTTGCACAAAGCAGCCCCAATCCTCCTTTTCTCAGGACCCCTGTCGGCTCTCCTGGCTCCTCCACCCTGCTGATTGCCCCCACAGCAAGTCACTTGTAATTGGGGCACCTGTGTGTGCTCAATCCCAAGCCCTACTCTGCATGTCCATGATGAGACACACAAAGCAGGGATTGGCCCCATCCACCTACTCCCTCATCACTGGCTCTGATTGACAACAGCCCATGGCTCCCACTGCTGTATCTGATTCAATGAGGAGTGAGAGGCGAGAGAGCCTTGGCTCTCGTGCACATCTCTGGATCGAGATCAGGCTCAGGTATGGTATTGGGGGTGTGCAGGGAGAGCTGCATGTAGAAGGTGTCTCATTGAGGAGAGTTTGCTTCCTTTCCTGTTCTGGTAATGCAATACGAGATAATTTAACCAAAGTAATCACTTCTCTCATTTTGAACAGTTGTCACTTAAACATTTTTCCCTATTGGAAGATTTAGCCTCACTTTTGTTCTAGCGGCAGCTCCAGAATTTGTGATTTCCCATCACTTTCTGTGTTCTTGACAATGGCCATGAGGAAAAGAAGTCCTAAAACTCCCTAGAAGTGACATGGACAACAATAAAAACTTGAAACCTGTTTTTCCTCTTTAATCTTAGACTTTGGGATTCTAGGGGGGAGACCTCCATGCCATAGTTCCTGGCTTTGCATCAACCACTTGGAGTCGCACTTCTCCTATTAAACAAAATAAGTTGTTTTTTTCCCACACTCCAAAGACATGCTGGTAGGTTAATTGGTTCCTGTGTAAAATATTGGCTCTTGTATGACATTATATTGTGTGCTCCCAAGATGGCTGTCTCACCATCTGCTTCAACAGCAGATAAAGCAATTTGAGTCTCCAGAGAGAAAGTGCTATAGAAATAATTAAAAAAATGAAATCTCTACAATATATAAACAATGCACAATCCAAAATAAAGAATGGGGACCTCTTGTAGTTACCATTGCAGGTGTGCAAGCCTGGGATATAAGATGCAGAGATCTCATCCACTGCAAAAGACAACAGGAACCTTTAGAAACTGAATCATTTACCAAAAGCAGTCTGGTTTACCAAAATTAGCAATCATTTGAAAAGAGAAACAGCTCAAAATATTTATTTTAACTATTACCTTGAGTTCTGCTTTATTCACAGTACTGCAAAAATAAAAAGCTGTTGTGTTCAGTATAAGGGAATTACTTTAATACTCAAAACCTCACATTTTCAAGCATGAGACTGGGTGATTATTTATTTGAATACATTTCTACATCTTTTTTTTGTCTATAAAGGAATTTTGGTCACTCCACAGTCATTTTTTTTTCTGTTCAATCTGAGCACCACATTACTAAACACTTTAGCTGGAGCACATTCTCAAAATGAAAACATTCAATTTAAACCTATTCTTTCAACTCTTGAAACACATCTGGTGTGTCCAAAAATAAAGATGAAGATTTAAAAACAGATGTTTTGCAGCTACAAATACAGTTCTTTACTCCATAAGCATTGCATTCTCTATAAAATATTTTACAAAAATAAATAAAAACTCTCAGTTAGATTACAGCATATAGACTTGGATCAGCACAATATGTATTATATTTACTAAGTATGTTATTGTTCAGATTAAAAAAGGAACTCCAAGTAGAGGTTCTCCCTTCGCAGTGCACTGCCGGCCTCCCTACTCTTCTCTTCCGCCACCCGCTGCTGTGGGCACGCAGCGATCGTTTCAGGACAGAGATCAGTACTGATTTCTCCTGTGTCCATTCATAACCAAAACATAGTAAACTATGTTTACTATGATTCAATTTGTGAATGAACAGGAAGCCGCTTAGCACAGAGCACTTCCCATTCATTCACTGTCCAGTGCAGCTGAGGCTGCAGAGAAAGGGACTGAGGAAGTGAGACATCAGAAGTTTGCTTAGACCCCTGTTATTTTACCAAAGCCCCCAACAGGGAAGTTAAAATGTTTTAAAAATAAAATAAATAAACAAAAATGCTAAGAATTTTTTTTTTAAATTAAGGGCTCTTTCACATGTGCTTTGGTCTCTGAAAAGCAGTCACCATTTGGATCACTCTTCAGAGAATATTGGACAGGCGGTGAGGAGGTATATTACCCCCTAGCTGCCTGCTTTAACCGCACACTTTTATATTGCAACTGCATGCATTGCATGCAGTTGTTGGGCACTAGCAGAGCTGCACTATTCACTTGAATGGGTCTTGTTCAACGAGGGTATAATATCTGCTATGGCGGCAAAACATAGCATCACGTGGCATTACTGAAAATATAATTTGATATTTTCAGTGGGCCCTATCAGGTGGAGTGTACAGAGCCCCCGTGATTTCTAACAGCAGCCCTGAGTGCCTAGCTGGACTTTTTGAGATGCAAATTTTTTCTCAGATACAAATACAGTGGCCACAAACACACAGGCCTGAATGGCCATAATAATTTGTATGGTGTTGCATACAAATCTGAATGTTGCACTTTTACCAGTCATGTGAATGGATCCAAAATGTTCTGTCAAGGAAAGTGCTGGTAGGATCAGAGAACAGAGTGAGCAGAGAAATGGTCTGATCAGTTTGCTACTTTTGCTCTTAAACTGTTTAACCACTTAAGCCCGGACCATTTTGCTGGCCAAAGACCAGAGCACATTTTGCGATTCGGCACTGCGTCAATTTAACTGGCAATTGCGTGGTCGTGCAACGTGGCTCCCAAACCAAATTTACGTCCTTTTTTCCCATAAATAGAGCTTTCTTTTGGTGGTATTTGATCACCAATTTTGAAAAAAACGCATTCTTTTTTACTTTTTTCTATAATAAATATACCCAAAAAATGGGGAGCTATGATCAGTGACAGTGTCACTAGGCAGAACGGGAAGATGCTTGTTTACATTAGCATCTCCCCTTTCTTCAGCTCTGTGAGACAATCACGGGTATCCCCGCGGACACTGAGTCCGCAGGACCCGCGATCCTACTCACGGAGCTCCAGGCAGGGGCGCACATGACCGCACGGTGACAAATTCAAAAGGGACGTACCTGTATGCCCATTTCCCCAGCTGTTCCATTCTGCCAACGTAAATGTACATGCAGCGGTCGGCAAGTGGTTAAATAAATAAACCAAAAAAAGAAAATCTAAAACTATCATAAACTTATAGCTGTTGTACAATGTGCAAAACATAAATTAATTAAATGATATATTACCAAAATGGCACTCAAACCCCTAACATAATTTACATAATCCCCCTATGCAAAATGTGCATATATGCAGAAAAAAAATAATGAATCAGCATGCAATTATAAAGACAATGCAAATACAAAACAAATAATCAACTAAGAAATCCAAATGACTAGTTTAAGTACTTAGTCAGCAGGCTGAGGTGGTGGGAGGAAACAGTATTATTTAACTGTACATAGGGGGCGATTTACTAAAACTGATGTACTCAGAATCTGGTGCAGCTGTGTATGGTAGCCAATCAGATTCTAACTTCAGCTTGTTCAATTAAGCTTTGATAATAGAACCTGGAAACAGATTGGTTTCTATGCAGAGTTGCACCAGATTTTGCACTCCCACTTTTAATAAATCTTCCCTATAGTGTCTGCCTTCTCTCTGTTCTGTGTAAACCTCAGGAATGCCCTGGCATTTTAGCAGGGGCAGACCCGAAAGATGTACTACGGGCACACCGCTTCCTGCATAGAGGAACGTTACTGGAGAATGATCGCCTGGCCTCCCAATGGCCTGACGGGCGTATATCCCCATTGACATATATCCAACTCCGCCACTTCTTTCTAACACCAGGATATACCACAATAATGTCTTGTCCACTCACCCCATTCAAAAACATATGCTCAACAGCTAATCCTCAACAACATGTCATCTCTACAATTTATGGTCTCCTTGAAGGACATATATCTTCAAAAACAGGCAAGGCATGTTGTGCATATGAAAGAGACCTGGCTCATCCCTCTGGAAGGTTAGGAACATATTTTTTCATATCACTCACAGGGGTTCAATAAATATAAACTCCTGTCCAGATGATACAGGACCCCAACATTGCTCCATAAGTTTGACCCTACACGTTCCAACCGGTGTTGGAGATGTCGACAGTAGGTAGGTACGCTTTTGTATATATGGTGGGAATGCTCGCTATTACAACCCTTCTGGACTGAAGTACATTCAACTATCCTCCAGGTTACCACCGACGTTCTAGAGTATTTGCCAGCACAATTCCTGCTACACTACACTTCACTCCCTCCTAAGAATTATCATAAATCACTAGCAATGCATATGGTAAACGTGGCCAAGGCATGCATACCAGTACACCGGAACTCACAATGCGTGCCTTCTATGAAGGAATTGATACACGTAGCAAATGAAACCCCAGACAAATACAAATTCACGTGGGCCTGTTGGCTTCACTTTTGCACTACAGATGCGTATAATCACATAATGAATAATGTGAAATCACAGATCCTTGCCACAAATACTAACACCTCTTGAAACACCTCTCCATTAAAAGTAGCCCACCTTTTACATCGCCTACCAGATCAGAAGGCATTCACTGACTGGATAGACTGTAACCATTGTTAATTACCTCCATGGTGTAGGTCAGTGGTCATCAACCCTGTCCTCAGGGCCCACTAACAGGCCAGGTTTGCAAGATAACTGAAATACATCACAGGTGATATCATTTGCTGCTCAGTGATTGCAGTATTCTAGTCTGCATCTCCCCAAGGTAATACATATAACCTGGCCTGTTAGTGGGCCCTGAGGACAGGGTTGATGACCACTGGTGTAGGTTACATCGCAGATAACGACACATGGGGGTTATTAACGAAAAGGCAAATCCACTTTGCACTATAAGTGCACTGCAAGTGCACTTGGAAGTGCAGTCGCTGTAAATCCGAGGGGGACATGCAAGGAAAATAAAAAACAGCATTTTAGCTTGCACATGATTGGATGATAAAATCAGCAGAGCTTCCCCTCATTTCAGATATACCCCTCAGATTTACAGCGACTGCACTTCCAAGTGCACTTGTAGTGCAAAGTGGATTTGCCTTTCGTAAATAACCCCCATAGTCCACTGGACGATTCTCTGGGAGACCCCACAATCTTCTCTTTTGCCCTGGGGATATTCAATCCCCCTGCTCAAGACACAGGTTATCTATTTCTATAATGCTCTTTTCCCGGTGCATGATGATCATACATGAGAGGATTTCTATTTCTTTTTCATTTTCGTGCTTCACCCTTGATATCACCTTTTCCCTGACCCCCCCCCCCCCATCTTGCTAGGGAGTTTTCCCAAAACCAGGATCTCTGTTTTATTAGGGGGACAACATTGGCCAGAGTGGATTAATGACGTCAACCACACTATCGCAAAAGACCCCCTCCATGGATAACAACAAGCTCCCCATTATTCCTGATAGAAAGAATTGTCAAGCCTACATACCTCTCATGCCCCTTTCTCTGACCCTTAACCTTTCTACACAAGCAGCTCTACAAGTTTATAAGCCATTAATAATTGTGTTTGGGAAATGCTGATTTGTAATTTTTAAGTTATAATCTCTCATGTTGCAGTCTTGATTCTAAGCTTAGGCTTCAACGATATGTACTAGTAAATATGCCACCCAATTATATTGTACTGTTCCGTGTTATCAGTTACATCAGAAAGGGCCGACTACCCATTATTTATTTGTTGCAAGAATTTCTGTTCATGAGATGTTTGTAATGTTCACTTTTTATGAACTGTTTACCCATCTACCTAACCAAATAAAATGTGTTTTTGGAAAAAAAAAACTCAGGAATGAATAAACGGACATATACATTATTTGATAGGTAAACATGTTATCTTTGTATTTATCTGGTGACATGGATTTAGGTTTTAAAGTGTATATATAGCCATAACTTGGAAAGAGTAGGGAATAGTTAGAAAGCCTGCCAGTTCATGTTTTGCAGTCTGTGATCCTTTGGGGGGCTTTTCCTTTACCACCTCCTTCTAGGTTATCTCAAGACAGGTTACCTTTAAGGGCCTCTCAGTACTTAGAAAAAAAAACTGTTATATATTTTACCAAAGTATATCTAGCTTCTCACCCTCCTTTACTTTTAACAACACTGACTGCTTTCCAGTGGTGCTTGGATGTCTCCCAATATCCTGAAATTAAATCCATTATTGTAATATATAGTCCTGGCTGCTACCCTGAGAAATTTCTCACTATCTTTCATCATTCTCTTTACAAAATGTCTAAGTTTCTTATGAACACATTCAGCTTTGTTTATTACATTTATTATATTTCATTACATTAATTCACTATTGTTTAATATTGTATTTTAACGTGTTGCATACTAAAAACATTTAGCGACTTTATTTTAATTATCTGTTTTATTTTATCAAATTAAACTAAACTGAGCGAATGTTTTGCCAAGATTTACAAAAGTCTATCTAGAATATATTGTGGGTGCCGCTGCGTTGGCTGCTGAGGCATCTGTTTTGCATTGCGAGATATTGGGCATGCTGGAGCTCCAACTTGGAGCTTAATCAAGGATTGCAGAGGCTGAAGGAACTGTGTTAAGATTTAAAGGTACATACTATAGTTTTGTTTGGTGGGCTTCTGTGGTATACAGGTTAAGGATTGGAGGTGAGTGAGTATTTCAAAAAGGTATTGAGCACTGGCATGGTTGGAGTGGTGGCACGGTGACACAAAAATAATAACGCATGTTAATGGCACTATTGATTTATTGACATTGATTGCACATGCATTTAGCATTAATATTGATTAAAATGTATCATTAGTACACAATATATTTGCTGATTTATATCACCATGTATTTACAATATTAGTCTTTAGGTGGATCATATGTATGGTAATTTTTGTATGTAAATGAATTGCAAATAATGCACAACCACAATTTATTTGAGTTAATTTAATTTTATTGGTGATTTGCTAAGTTAAAAGAGCAGTGCTTCACTGCATTTCTAACATGTTATCACACATTTAGCATTTATGAGGATAAGGGCTGGTAGTAGAGGGCTAGTAAAAGATTGAGGGTACAGGCATTAATACATCAATTAATAGGGATGACAAGCCTAGCAGCTGCACCTATTATTCACTAAAGCAGAAGTAAACCATAGGACATGTGCCATAATGTAATAAAAATCTTGGTATCATATTTTAAACCATGGATCCAGCTATAATGTCTACCTCCTTTTAGAATTGTTTATGACATCACAAATCCAAATCTTCTTCACAACTCCTCCGACTTCTTTTAACATAACATTTTTTCAAGCTGCACATTTTACATGGTCAGCATACTGATAGATTAATGCCCAGTGAGATTGCCCTAAAGTATACCTCTTAATACTTTAAAGTGTGTATACGCTATAACAATGAATGGCTCAGTTTTTTATTCCTTTTGGTCTGTTAAATATTACAACACTGAAAGCATATGTTATATCTATTCCCTACGTGCAAAATATACCCATTGATTTGTCCAGAAGCTGGTAACTTAATTTGCTTTCTCTCAGTCTGTGCTGGCTATTATCAGTTGGTATTGTTCACAGTTATATCTGTGAAATACAAAACACCTCCCAATGGTATAGAGAAGAGAATCTGTAGTCTTGACTTAGGGCAACCATATTATAATAGATCTCGTATAGTGTACATATTTTCTTTATTTATTATGGACAGGACTTAAAAATAAATAATTAAAAAATATAATTTTAGTTGAGTAATAATCAAACATTGCACATGGATAATGTGAAGTCTTTTATTAATAAAAAAAAAAAAAACTCACAGTTTACAGCAATCAATAATGCAATGGAAAATGTACACACGGAACCGAGGGTAACCACTGTCTCTTTAGCTAACACATAGTGCTCTAGAAATCCCTAACCATGTATCAGTGTCTTTAAGGTATGAAATAAAAGTGACCCAAAGGCATTTTGCTTTTCCTTTAAAGGCTAATTCTACCTAGTTTAAGAAGGTAATAACAAGGGCACAAAAGAAAATGGTGATATGAATGTTCTAACACAGAGGCCCCACTCACTGGGGCCCCTAGCTTAATTCCTCCATCACTAGTTTTGCTATTGTCTACTCATTCAATTCAAGAATATTCATTAGACTGTAAACTACTTTGGGGACAGGGACTAATATAAAAAGTTTAATTGCTACCAATTAAGCACTGCAGTGATTCAAGATTCAATACAAAATTATCTAGCATTTGAAAAAAAAAAATCAATGCAGTTATTTAAAGGCTGGCTTACAAGTTTGGTCTTAAATAGTACACTTATTTGTACTAGTCTAAAGATCCAAAAACAAGAACCATCCCTCCAAAAGAAAGACATGTGAACACTATGCTTTGTAGATACCCTGCAGATAAGTGAGTTCAAAATACACTAACTGGCTTTGCCCATTGCTGAGTTTTCTCACAAAATGACTGTTTATCTAGAATTCACAGCTATGTTACATTTGATTAAGGACTTCTCTCTAGATAAATAATAAATACCCATGCAAAGAATTGCCCAGCGGGACTGCCTTCACTTTGTCTTAATTGACATATTTTTCAGTACATATTCTTATCTGTGCTGAGACAGCATGCAGTAAGCAGTGACAGTACAAATATTAAGCATTTTCTGTGTGCAAAACATGTTCTGCATCCTTGAATACATGAACGAGAATATGTTGTAATTAAGAGTGCCCATCTGCCCTCTTCTTTACTGCTTCGTTAACACTTTGGAGTTTACCTTTTCAAATCCATTCTATATGCCATTAAAGCAGGTCTATATTCAATCACTAAAATCTCTTTTAAGATTTAACATCATTGGATTTTTAAAAGTTATTTTCAACCTTTGTAAAATCTGCAGCTTCGATTAAAGTGGTTGTAAACCCTTACAAACCACTATGACCTACAGGTAAGCCTAGATTAAGGCTTACCTGTAGGTCCACGGTTTAGGAGATATTTGCAAAAAGACAGGCACCGCTGTCTACGGCGCATGTGCTGTAGACAGCGGCGCGCAGGCACACTGAGCAAGCCACTGCTAACAGTGATATGCTGCTAGTGGCGGCTCCCGTGCGCATGCGTGGGAGTGACGTCATCGCGGCTCCAGCGAATCACAGCATCGGAGCAGCGAGACCCGGAAGTCACTCCGGGATACATGGCAAAGGTGAAGATGAAGAAGGAGAACCGCTTTGGGGGCTTCGTTCGCAGGTAAGTTATTCATAATGAGCTATGCATACTAGCTCATTATGCCTTTGCCTTGCAGGGTGCATTTTTTGGGGGGATTGGCTTTACTTCCTCTTTAAAATAAAAACTGTTAATCTTGCCATGGATGTCTTTGTTCAGGCACTTCCTGTGTCAGGTTGACAGCTGTTATTACTTTCCCACTTTGTCATCAAGCCACATGAGTGGAGGCTACAAACAGTAATGCCCACCATTGTTGCATTGATGTGCAGCTGAGGTTTGTAGACTGGAAGTGGCTGAAGGAGATCCACAGCACTGAAATGCAACAAGGTGAAAACAGTGTTTTATTAAAATAAATGGCAATAGTTTACCATACACAGTGGTGTCTATTTACTCACTATGCTCAAATACAGGTGCAGCCCTCTTTAACTTAATTTCCCACAATGCTCTGGTATCCTGGACATGCCAAGGTAGTAAATATTCCTTTGCTTCCCCCCATCAGAAGCTCAGAAAGGCAACACATGAAGAGGCAGAGGCAGTTGGGCAAGCGATTATTGTTATTATTATTATACAGGATTTAAAGTAGCTCCAACAGTTTTCGCAGCGCTTTACAACATGGGGCAGACAGTACAGTTACAATACAATTCAATACAGGGGAAATTAGAGGGCCCTGCTTGTTAGAGCTTACAATCTAGGAGGTTGGACTGGACTGGACTCCAAAACTGGAGAGTGCAAAATAAAATCTGGTGCAGCTCTGTATAGAAACCAGTCAGCTTCCATTTTTTTTTTTTTAAAAAAGCTTAATTGAACAAGCTGAAGTTAGAAGCTGATTTGCTACCATAAACAACTGCGCCAGATTTTGCACTCTCCAGTTTTAGTAAACAGACCTCTATGTAGTACTTATTGCAGCTTCCTATTACAAACAAGTACACCTAAAATATACAAAGTTGTGTATGTTTTCATTAGTTTTCCAATGCATTCAATATTTTGTAAAAAAAAAAAAAATGAAAATGGGCTAATAACAGGGATTTTATTTACATGTTCTACTTTCTTTGTTTTGTTCTGAGCACTTTCATATCTAATGTCCTGATTTACAAGAGTCTTTGATGTTCTTCAAGAACAAGTGATCATTATGGCAAGGTAAATTAGAAACAATCAGTTTGTGCAGGCAAAAAATAATAATGCACATTATACCATCACTGCAAATAAAAACAATGATAAACACAGAGACACATTTTTGTTAGCAATGTTTAGATCTTGTTGTTTCTTTTTTCCCCTTGTGAATGGGCAGCATTTCACAATAGAAATGTTCTAACTAATATATAATATCAGGTTAATTGGCCCAATTAAAATGACCAGTGGTGCAAATAATTACCAAACACGTTGAAATTAGGACTTGCTCTTGCATTTATCAACTATTGATTGCCAACTTTAACTGGCAGCTGTCCATTGGCATCCGAGGAGGCATTTTCTGGAGCTGAGCAATGTATTTAGCCTAGGCAAAGCATTACTAATATGTTCTTTTTAGAACTGCCAGACACAACACCAAAGTCTGCTCAATGCCATGTGCACACACAACACTCCTTTGAGAAATTTGAGTAAATTAAGAAGCTATGCTGCTATTGATTATCTCAGTAATTTATAGCATATGTAGAAAATTAAAAAAACATATATAGCTACGTGCAGCATGGAATAATCTTTATTTGGCTCAAATATTTCAAATTCAGTGGAGAACTGAACAATCAAAATATTTAAAAAAAAACTCTCTATTTTGTGTTATAGCTTACACTTTAACAATACTGTAAGAGAAAATATATTGCCGTCATGCTATTATAAACAAGCGAAAGATAACTTTATTATAACAAGCATTTATAGTGCTACCAGTACTGCAGCTGCTTTAGATTTCTCCATTTGCAAATCTCTGAACCATGAGGGGTCAATATATTCTCATTTTCTGCTAAGAGGCAATGGGATTCTTTCTCGTAAGTTTTCTCTGGAGAACTCAGGATTATACACCTGCCTACCGAAGCTCTGCTACTTACAAAAATATTAGAATAAAAAGTATGAAGCAGTTTTTTTGTGCATGCAGCTTAAATAAAATTACTGAGTTGCAGTACTAGTGTGTCCTTAAAATAGCTTGGGTTTTCTTGTAAGAAACATAGGGGTTGATTTAACAATAGACTTTCAATTATGTGTAAGCAAAAATATTGTTTTTTTGTTTTTTTTCCTTGCCCTCGGTTATGTATTCGAAGCAAAATAAATTTTCACCACATTCACTAAGGTATGGAAACATTTACTTGCAAAGTGGGCAGCCTATTTGCCTTTATTAAAGGCAAATAGCCTGTTTACATTGCATGTTAAATTTCATTTGCAAGGGGATTTGCCTTAGTAAATGTGGTGAAGTTTCACTTTGCAAAGAATACCCAGACTGCTTGCCCATGATTGAATAATGTAAGTCAGCAGAGCTACACCTTATTCACTAAACTCTGGGGATTAGGGCTATGGAAGAAAAGGCAACATATGCAGAATGAAGCAGCCCTGCTGGCTAATAGGAAGGAGGGTACTGGTAGGCTGGCATTGACCATGGCTTTGAAAAAGGCGTTCCTGTTGATCTAAGATAGCTAAAAGCAGGGCCGGACTGGCCTACCGGGATACCGGGATATTTCCCTGTAGGCCGCCTGCCCTGGGGCTGCTTTGCCTGGAGGAGGAATTCCTCCATATGCTGTTGAGCTGGTATAATAATGCTGCGGGGCTGGTATGAAATTTTCCAGGGCTGAATTTTATTCCCAGTCCGGCCCTGGCTACAAGGGGATATACTGTAGCTAACTTGGGGAGGGGGAATTTCACTAAGGATTAATTCAATGCAGTAATATTTACACTTTAAACGGTTAAAAGCTCTTTATCAAAGTCATTTTTATAATTGTATAATATTATTTATAATTTTATAATCATAATCTTTGGTCTGTGGTTCTCCTCAAAGTGGTATAAATGAAATGGAAAGGGTAGACGCTCCTAGCAGGTGCAGTGGAAGAAGCTTAGCGGTGTGAATACATGTGAAAGACTGTTGTGACAGCATAAAAGAGAAGTATGGCCATTCTTCTCTTCTCGGTCACAGGGGTGCACTTACTTGTGCCACTGTCTGGTGCTCCAGCCTCTGAAAGGATACTCATCCTTTTCTTGGAATCCACTCAGCTTCCTGATTGACATCTGGCTCCGGCTCTCAGTGAGTAGCTGAGAGCTGAAGCCACTGTGCCCGCCTCCTCTCCAGCCCAGCTTTCCAGTGAGTGCTGGAGGGACAGAGTACAGGGCAGTCACCACTCTCTGCTCACAGCTCGCTGAGAACTGAGTGATCAGTTGTCATGTGATCACTCAGTTCTTGGGCTTAGAGCCAGAGCGGAACACCTGGAGCTTCACAGTATTGCAGCATAGAGGAGAGTATGTAGGTTTATTTTTTAGTAACTTCTCCTTTAAGGAAGCAGAGCTTCCCAATGCTTGGAATTTTGTCTTAGAAAAAAAAGAGAGGTGCTGCAATGCTTGGAAATGGTCACTAAGCTTGCTTGGGACTAGGAGTTAGATTCTCTATACACTAATTGTGTGAACTGAGTTTCCTAGAGTCATGAGCAGTGAGAAATACACCATATGTGTACCATATGTACACCATTGTACCCCATCCGTTGTGTGACAAATTCCAGCTCATTACTATTAAGAAGAATGTAATTCTGCATTCAAGATCATTGCTGAATATAGTTTCTTATGTGAAGCTTGATGTCTTTGCATGGTCTGACCTCCTTGACAAGTACTTCTCTGCTAGTCAATCACAACATCTCCTATAAGAAAGCTGTCAAAATATCTAGAACGTGCTTGTGCCTTTTTTGTAACTGTCAATTAAATATCCTGTGAGTGATAGGGTTTTGCCCACTGGAGACCCCATAACATAAAAAGTTCACTGAAGTATGCATCTGAAGCTGACCACTGGTCGATCAACATTATTCCCTATGACCATTTAGGGGTATACATATGTATTAGCAACAGCAATTATTTATTAAAGGCATATTAAAGGCTTATTGGGATGGTGCTTATAAATATGCCTCTTTTTTCTAATGTGGTTCACACTATAATGTCCTGGAAATTTTGAAAGGAAGACATCCTGACAGGAGTTTTAGCTATGCAGCCTGAATTTATCGAAGCCCAGTCATTAAGTCAGTGTAAAGTGTATAAATCCATATTAGTCAATCAATCAATATGCTTATCAAGTTTTACTGATACGGCTCCAATACAATTAAATACAAACCAGAAGTAGTAAATTATGCTTTGATAAAAGTGGTACATGCTTGCTGCTGGTATTTGAAAGCTGTAATTGTGAAAATTGCTTCAGTTCATTTGCTGCTCAACATACAATATGTCACTATTGACATCCCAGGTCTCCATACTATCTGATGTGTTCAGCAAAAAAAAAAAAATCTATATTTGTATTTTAATTTTTTTAAATTTTATTATAAAAGAGTTTTGGGCTGAATAAAAAAAATAACTTAGCTATTTGAAAAGCTTCAATACTTCTACACAAAATAATGGTCAAAATAATCAGTAATGCTAGGGGCAATGCTAATATGAAGGAAACTTGTAAATAATGAATTAATTTATTTGATCATTCATCACTACTTCCCTGTATATTCACCTCTGCTTCAACCTAAAGCATACGCACACAACCAAACACTTATTAGGCTGTTTATGTCCATTGACCTTCATTCATAAATTGCTTTCTTCCTAGGTAAAGTTCCAAAACATCATTATTCCACTGTGCCTATATTTATATATCCTAGAGAAAAGGAAGCCTCTGCCTAAAGAGCTGGTGAGAAACATCACTAAGTGATGAAAAATCGAATTCAGACTTCCTACATTTTAAACACCAATCTATTGTAATAAAATCAGTTAATCTAACACCCTTTACCAGAGTGACATACAAATACATATTAGCTACTTTCAACAAAAATGCGTATTTGTTTTTTTTTCAGAGGGCTTATACAAATGTATAAAATACTGAAAAGTGAAAACAGCAAGAAATAGGAAGATTATAGAAAACATCAGTGTTAAAAGGTTTTAGTGTTATTCAAAACATTTTTTTTTTCTAGTGTAAGCTTAGTAAAGTTATATGACATCCTGTTTCATTTTAGCTTCTTCCTGACAGGACAGAATTCACCAGTGCAGTTATAACAATATTTCCATAACATTAGTAAAAAAATATAGAATGTCCTTGTAAATTTGATTGCTTTTGGCCCCAATTCACATCTAAGCAATTTGAAGCATGATTTGATGTTTTCCCAGAAGTGCTTCAATGCTCAACACTAGGATTTCCGTTATATTCATTGGTGCCTGTTCACACCTGAGCATATTGTCACTTAAAACGTGAAGCTGATTTTTTTTAAAAGTACATGAGCTTCTGAGTTTCATGTTTTGGCCCCAAGAGACTTCAATGGGTGCGCCTGATGAAAAACACACATAAAATGCATTTTTGTGCAGTTCCTTGCCTAGTGACTTGCTTTCCATCGGCTAAAAAAAAAAAAAAGAAGTAAGATAATCAAGCCTAACATGCCCACTAAAAACAAAACAAAAAAAATGCCTGAAAAACAACCAAAGACACTAAAATCAAGTGGGAATGCAGCCTTCATCCTGTATTGAGTACACAGTATGACTAGAACACTAGAAGCCAGCTTACTCAATCAGATCTATCAGCAACAATTATTTATTTATAGTAGGAAATGCATTTCGGCTAGGAGCCACATCCAAACCAAAGAATGCAAAAAAAATTGCAGGACCAGTTAGCAATAACCTGCCTAAATAACCAGACTTTAAGGCCCCATGCACACGAGACGCAGATGCAAACTCTGCTGAACGCATGTTTTAAAAAGCAGAAACATGCGTTTAAAAACGTGCGTTTTGCTGCGTTTTCATGCTGCGTTTAGCCGCGTTTTACTGCGCTTGCGTCTATAAGCGTTTGAAAGATAACATCATATAGACCCTCCCCAAGCCCAGAAAGCATGTATTATTAACTATTTCTGCCATTTTGATCAGAGTGAGCAGCAGCAGCAAAGAGAGCAGTTGTACAATTGCATTTGCCTCTCTTTCTGTGTTTTTTTTTTTTGGAAATGGATCCCAAATAGAATATATGTCAGGAAATGCTCCTGATGTTGCTCTTGATGAGGCAGCAACATCGTTGCAAATTGCGTGAGAGGTCCAGAGTCAGAGCTCGTCGATATTGGACCCATCCGTTGACGGTACAGTGAATGTCCATTGGATATTTCACAAACATGGTGGGGGGTTGGGGCTGACTAGACATTGGTATGCAGGTTTTTCTTTGTGAAAAAAAGACATTGCTATGCTTTGGTCAGACTAGGTGGAGTCACTGATTAGATTAGAAATTGGATGAAGGGTTGGGGCAAAGAAGTGGAATGTCTAAGCCACCTAAAAAACTAGAGTTTTTATGGCCTTGCATCAGTGAGTATATATGCTCTATGAACTATCTAAAGTAATTACGACATTTTAAACCAATTTTTTTAGTATTTTTTATGGTTTTCATGGCTCAGCATGGGAGACAAAACTCATTTATAAAAATAATCTAATCATTTGAAAAAATAATATTAAATTTGTTTTGTTTCCCATGTTGAGCCTTTAAAGTTTGGTTATTTAGGCGGGTTCTGGCTAACTTGTCCAGCATCTTGTTGTAATAATTTATAGAAGAAATTCCTTTCATGGGAAATAATTGGGATGATAGTGGGACCAAGAAAATAGGATCGACATAGCAGAAAATCTTGGAATGGGTGATATGAGCTTCCAGTGTATTTTGATATTTCAAACATATGAAAGTTACTATGGATCATGAAGCAGAATGATTTGTGGCCAATGAGAAGTCACATACCACTTTAGTTACAACTGTGTATGTCTTCTTCCCTATCTTCAATGCTGTCTATTAGCCAACATTTCTGTGTGAGAGGAACAGGTAACATATTACACTTAGCTCTGTTTCTTGAGCAGATGTTTGTAGCAGACAGAGCTTAGCATAGGCATAGATAAACAGATATCCAGAGAAAGATGTATGTGAAAATATGTACTCCTCACTAAGTCACACTACAGAGCACCAAGATCCACTGCAGTTCTCACAAAACTATGACAATATAACAACAGTAGTACTTTGATTCTTTGCTCTTTTACATAGAAATGTAAAGTATAAGGGCCACTTGTGGGGAGCTATTCTAAAAAAAAGGTAGAAAAATCTCCATGTGTAATAATGAGCATTTGTGACTTTCAAGTTAAATATGGCCACCTGCAGTGTAAACTGTTAATCCTCCTGATCCCAAACAGATCAAAAGCAGCATATCTCCAAAGGCTCGTACTTGCTTCCTTTGATCTGTATGTAGTTGCTGCTGAAATAATAACAATAACAGTGACAACTAAGCTTTCCTACCTGCATACTTCTTGCAAGCAGGGGAAGTTCTGTGAAAAAATTGCATTCTCACCTCGTCTTCTAAAGTAGAAGGGAGAGGGTATGAAAAAATGTCAACTGGACTCCAAACTTAGCTCCTCTTGCTGTATTTATTGATTGTCAAAATGACTGCATACATAAAAAAAAAGCCTTATTTGATGTGTTTCACCACTCCTGGATTGCTCACAAGGGGCACTGTGTTCCAACACAAGAAGACCAGTGCAGACACATGTGCATGTTTTTGTGCAAAAAGTAACTAGATGTGTTTTAACACATTATAGCATGCATTAACAGTGTGAGCATTGATGCAAGTGTATGCTCGGCACTAGCATTGGCACCAAATGCCCTATTTAACCTGCAGCGTGACATGGATATATTGCTGAGTGGTCTTTAGCTTTTGTTCCTGATTTACCTATGGATTGACCTACTACTTTTGCTTTCCCATTGATGATCAGGCTTGCCTTTGACCTGTTTCTGGATCATTGTCTGCCTCTTGTGACCTTGGCCTGTGCTTTGGACTCTTCTCTCTTCTTTTGATTGTGTTCCATGCTGCCCATCTGTTAACTGACCTTAGCCTATATCCTGACACAACCTCTGCCTTATGTTTCTGTACCTCACTGCCTGGCTGATGTTGACCTCAGCCTATATCCTGACACTGCCCTTGCCTTCCAATGACCAGCTGTTCAAGACCTTTGGCTTGTGCCTTATGATCAGGTGCTAACTGCAATTTCGGCCCTCATGCCACTCTGCATTCTCACATCCCCTGTCACCACTACCAGGGTTGTTAGACAACTGGTGCAAGAGAAGCCCCCGCTCCAGCTCAAATTCCACCAGGTACATGACACCACCTTTTAAAATGTAAGTTTTGGTGTTCCATAGAACCATTGAGTGCCCTTCCAGTAAGCTTCATATCTGTGTAAACTATTGTAATCACTAGGGATGGTCCCGATGTTCGAGTCGTATCTTGACCTGCCAGGCTGCATGGTCAGATAAGGATTTGGTATGGATTTTGGGGGGACCCCACGCAAGTTTTTTAAAAAAGTTTGGCATGGAGTTCCCCTTAAATTTCATACCAGACCCAAAGGGCCTAGTATGGACTGGGGGTTACCCTACGCCATATTTTTTTCATTTTTTCTTTCATCTATATTGCCGGGAGCCGGCAATACATTACAGCCGCTAAGAGGTTTTAATTAAATTTTTTCCTTTAGAAATGTCATTATTGCTGTGGCATGTTTTATACATCGCACAGATGTGCCACTTTACAGGCAGACCAAGGGGACCCCCCAGGCATGATATTTAAAGCAATATTTCATTTTTACTGTTTCACTTTAAGCATCGATAGTTTTAAAAACTTTTTTTTTGCATTGATAAATGTCCCCTAGGGCAGTACTGGGTCCCCATACATTTTTTATGGCAATAACTTGCATATAAGCCTTTAAAATTAGGACTTTTGATTTTTCATGTTCCTGTCCCATAGACTTCAATAGAGTTCACGTGTTCGCTAGAACTTTTTGCCTGTTCGAGGTGTTTTGGTGCAAACCAAACCGGGGGGGGGGGGGGGTTCTCTACCATTTAAGCTACAACTTGCCATGTTGACCTCCAGCAAAAGACACTTTCAATTTCAAAAGATGCTGGTGCTCGTCTTTTTGTTGAATCTAATAACTATCTCTTCAGAAATGCATTTCACGTAACAATGTTATAGTAGCAGGGTTATTGTCATTGCCCAAGTGTTTATAAATTATATAAAATTCAGTTTATGAATTTAGCAATGCCCAAGGTAGAGACATTGACAATCTTTAAAGCTTGCAATCACAACGTATAATCTACTTAGAACACTAATAAAAGGTATTGATTAACATTGCGTTTTTGTGATTTTGACCTACAGAATATTGCTATATAAACAGCTAGCTTGACAAGCTAGACTTTGATAGTTATCTTAGTGCAAATTTTGACTTTTTTTTACAGTTCATCAATATCCTTGGTAGAACTGAAGCTTATTTAAGGATTAGCATTTCTTAGAAAAAGAAGACTATTAGACCATTTTGCTTATGCTGCTAGATCCTGCAGCACTCAAAGGTGTATTTAGTGCATTGCTCAAGTAGTAATTGATCATTGCTGACAAGTTACCAGCAATGTCAGTTAATGATCGATAAAGTCTATCATTCATTATTCAGCTTGTTGCACGAAGAGCACATTCTACCAGCATGTACCATAAAGTGAAGTTTAGGAAATGCTTGCTATTAAATCCTTGTTTTGGACCAGAAAGCATGCACTAACACATGTTGTGTTAAGATGCATTGACCTACATGTTTAAGTGTGTCAAATTTTGAAGGACCCACATTCAATTGTCTTTAATGGGAAAATACAGGTATACACAAAAAATGGTACATGGGGGACTTTTTCTAATGTGCAAGAATACAAAAGGTGTCAATTGGCTCTAAAGAATTTCCAAACATTTTAAACCTCTATTTTAAACCATTATATTGCTGCCAACCTTTGCCCTAATATACTAACAGCTTAAGGGAGCTATTATCTAGTATAGCTTATTCCATACTTTTACTTCAACAAATTTAGTCTAACATAACATTCAGTGCTCATGTTGATATCCACATAGGGGTTGACTGAAGCTGTTTTGGGCTGCTGACAGTTCAGCTTTACCGACTAATACTTTTTATTTAAGTATACAGTAAATACTAAGAACTATGTAAAATGGGATTGAGAAGAGCATGAGCCTGAGCATGTTTGTACAATTCAAAGTGAACCTGTGCATTGTCCATGTAGAGCAAAGCAGCAGATTAACTTAATTTCACCCTCCGCAGCTGCAGATGCTCACTTTATTTCTCTTCTCTGCCATTCCATTTAGTCACCAGAGAGGAAGCATCTTGGAGCCTACACAGAGCTTAAGCCAGCCATAGAAGGTTTGAATCTCGGCCAGTTTAGAAGGGACCTTCTGAGATTTAGTTAATCTATGGGCAGGTTGATTGTCCCCAAGTTGACCCATTGACTGACTTGGGTTCAACCAGCATGTTGGATTTCTAGCATGTGATTATTGCCAGCAATAAATAATGATTGTGTTTTTCCGGTAAGAGTGGCTCCCCCCCCCCCCCGACCTGGAGAACATCACACTGATTGTCTTGATGGGATAATTGAGCTATTTTCTTTCCTGCCCCCGAAGAAAATTGCATAATCTATGGCCTGCCTATGGATCCTGACGGCACTGGGTGACTAAGTGGACAAGTGTCACGTGGGTGGAGGGAGAGTAAATCACATGTAGCAAATATTTCTCTTCAATCCAGGAAAAGAACTGAGCAGAGGATTGGACACAGAGTTCTTTGAAGATCTGGGCAGCCATCTTTGAGACAGCGGGAAGCCCCTGTTTTATATGCATGTGGTGTGGAAAGTTTCAGGTAGGGACATAGACCCACTTAAGAGGCAGAGGTGAACCTAAGATTAGAGACAGGTTCCTGTCAAGTAAGGATAGTTTAGGGACACTCCTGAACATCTGTGGGGTTTGTCAGGTGTACTGGGGCAGGATGTTTCTCATTTAGGGAATTCGGTTCTTTGAAGCCTCACAAGTAAGGAAGCACATCTCCAGTGAAAGTTTTGAAGCTACTATATCTCTCCAGGAAACTTCCACTACACACTGCCAATTCCCCACTCCATAGTTGCATGTACACTATTGGCTTATATATGTTTGTCTGCGTGTCAGGGAAGGCCTTAGCCGCTTCCTGTTGGGATAGCTCAGGTGGGTTCACACTAGGATCTGAACATGCATGAGCTCATCCATTGTAATTGCTTATTACTTGTTATAAAAAAAAAATCTTAAAGTAGAAGCTGTGTTGCTTATTGACATTAATCTTGTTGTGCACAAGCAAACACTGTACAGAAATTCTGCTTGGTGTTATATAGGAATTGTAGGTACTTGCCCTGCTGCATTGTGAACACAGGAAGCTAATGATTCAATATAGGCCTTATTTAGGGAACACTTTGCATTTTTCAATGCAAATTGTCCTCTTATTGGATAAGGCAGAGAGTGAGGGTAATGATATCACAATTGCGTTCAATCACAGAACACTATGCATTCATTAGGGAAATGCAAAGTGTCCTCTAAATGGTGCCTGTGCTGTACACACAACCTTCTGTGTTCTGTAAGCAGCAGGACAACCACTTGGAATGGGTCCCAGAAGCCAGTAGCAATGCCTACTACAGTGATTTGTTGCTTCCACAGGGATCCCACAGGTATAGCACATGCGTACTTACACTGTCCCAAGATGAACCCGTGTAACTATGTAAAAATTGCCATAACTAAACAGCTTTAAAGCTGATCCCCAGGCTTCCTCTGATTGGCTGAGGCAGGGCTTGTGACATTATTAGCCCACCTCTCTGCCTCAGCCAATCAAATGAAGCGTTGGATGTTGGGCAGCACTCTGCCAAACTCAATTATGTTCCTGGAGTGGGACAGGAAGATCTACCTCCCCTGCTGAAACACATCACTAGGTACTTTATGTAGCTGATGCTACATACAGTTTACACTGTGCTTCCACAGCTGCTGCAACTGGTATGCAGCGTACACACGACCAGTGTCCGCCGGACAATTCGCCCGTGTGTGGGCTCTGGTGGACTTTTTCTTCCCAAAAGTCTGGTGGACTTAGAAATAAGTATTGACTCAAAATTGTCCGCCGGACTTGGCAGTCTGGCGGACAATCCGCCCGTCTGTGTGCTAGTCCGCCGGACTTTTCAAATGAACGGACTTGCCCACACATGGAGTAAAGTCCATTAATTTTGAACGTGACTCCATGTAGACGGTACTAGTGAAGGAAGTCAATGTCGCCGCCTCAATCGACGAGACACCTTGCTAGCCCCGTCGCCTGGTATGGATTTAAAGGGGAACCCCTACGCTGAAAAAACGGTGTGGGGGTCCCCCCAAAGTCCATACCAGACCCTTATCTGAGCACGCAGCCCGACCAGCCAGGAAAGGGGGTGGGGATGAGCGAGCGCCCCCCACCCTCCGGAGCCGTATCAGGTCGCGTGCCCTTAACATGGGGGTGCTTTGGGGAAGGGGGGCACAACACAGGTTTTTAAAGTAGTTTATTAGACAGCTCCGGGGGTCTTCTTCCAACTTCGGGGGTCTTCTCGCCGGGCTCCTCCACTATCTTCTGCTCTTTTACTGCTCTTTTACTAGCGGAGGAGCCCAGATTTCTCCTTCGTCGCTGCCGTCCGGGGGTCTTCTTCCAACTTCGGGGGTCTTCATCCGACTTTAGGGGTCTTGTCCCGCTTTTCATTTCTTCTGCCGTGCCTCTGCTATCTTCTTCCAGCTCTTTTACTAGCGTTGGCCCAGTCTTCTCATTCGTCGCTGTCCCTGTCGCAACCTTCTTCTTCTTCTTCCTTTTGATGTTGACACAACGCTCACTCTGGCCACAATGCCAGGGATGCGTTGCGCTGCGACTTATATAGGCATAAAGGGCGGAGTCACTAGGTGATGTCACATGGTGACCCCGCCCCTTATGATGTTACAGTCCCGGGAGATGCTGGGACTGTGACATCATAAGGGGAGGGGTTACAGCTTACAGAATCCCAGATTTTGATAAGCCCCCGACAACCAATGGCCAGGGTTGTCGGGAAGAGGCCCTTGTCCTCATCAACATGGGGACAAGGTGCTTTGGGGTGGGGGGTGCGGCCCCCCTTCCCCAAAGCACCACCCATGTTGAGGGCACGCGGCTTGGTACGGCTCAGGAGGGGGTGTCGCTCGCTCGACCCCACCCCCTTTCCTGGCCGGCTGGGCTGCATGCTCGGATAAGGGTCTGGTATAGACTTTGGGGGGACCCCACGCCGTTCTTTCAATGTAGGGGTTTCCCTTTAAATCCATACCAGGCAACGGGGCTAGCAAGGTGTCAATATCGCCGATGGAGGCGATGACATTGACTTCCTTCGCTAGTCCCGTCTACCTGGAGTCACGTTCAAAATGAACAGACTTTACTCCGTGTGTGGGCAAGTCCATTCATTTGAAAAGTCCGGCGGACCTCTGCCAAAAATCCGGCGGATTGTCCATCGGACCTAGTCCGCTGGAAAAGTCCGGTCATGTGTGGGCATGTGTGGGCAAGTCCGCTTTTTCGGAAAGTCTGGCGGACCTCCGCCGGATAGTCTGATCGTGTGTACGCGGCATTAGTGATGTAAATAATTTAGTCCAAGCAAACTTTTTTAAAGTTGAATGAAACCTGGAGATCATCTTTAAGGTGTATCTTTAGCTGAACTTTTTTTTTTTTGAATCACAGAATTATTAGAATTTGTCACATATTTGTGTTTCATCTAAAGGGTTTCTCCTCACTTCCTGAACTGAAGACACAAAAGGTTAGAGGAAGTGGCTCTAAAGTGTAACAAAATACAATATTGTGAAGCCAATGTGTTTAGTATACATGTGCAATAAAAAAAAATTGAATATAAATTTGGGCACATTTTTGGTTATTCGGATGTATCTGAATCTCAGAATAAAATAGTAACAAATTTCATTGAAATTGATTTAATTTAATTTCATATATTCGTTTTCTAATGAATTTCAAATTTTCTGAATGACCTGAATTTGGATTAGTCGAAAAATTATAGACCAATTTGAAATCTGTGTGAAGAATAGCCGGTTGTTAAGGAGCGGACCAGAAAAGGGGGACAAGAGAACACCCCCCCCCTGCTGAACCATACCAGGCCACATTCGCCTTACATAGGGAGGTGCTTTGGAGCAAGGGGACTCTGCTCCCATGTTGATGGAGACAATGGCTTCTTCCCCACAACCATGGCTGGAATCTGGAAGCCCCCTTTTACCCCTACCTATTCATCAAAAAAGTGTAAAAAGTGAGTAAACACATAACACAAGTCTTTTATAAAATAAAATAAAAAAAGTCCCCCGGTGTAGATCTGCCTTCTGGCAGTTCTTAAAGGGGTTCTGTTTTTTTTACCCTAATGCATCCTATGTCATTGAGCAGCCCCCACGCCCCCCCTTTTACTCACCTGAGCACGTTCTTTTCCACAGAGGAGGCACACTCTGGCTCTCTGCCACGGGTTCTCGGCTCTTGATTGGATAGATTGATAGCAGTGCAGCCATTGGCTTCTGCCAATCAAATCCAATGACATGGGCGCCAGGGGGCGGGGGCGGGGCCGAGTCCTGCATTCTGTGTCTATGGAAGCAAATGCTGGACTCAGGAGCGCGGGAGAGCACTTCTCGTAGGGGGTTAACAGATGCCAGGAGGAGCCACGAGCGCCGACGGGGGACCCCAGAAGACGAGGTTCAGGGCCACTCTGTTCAAAACTAACTGCAAAGTGGAGTGGGGTTTAGTGACCCTTTAAAAAAAGCTAAGGGGCGGGGGCCACACAGTGACATCACGGGGTAGCCTCGTCTTCTTGTGACGTCATAAATCAGAGTATGCTGAGTCAGTGATGTCACAAGGGGCGGAGTCACCTGATTACATCATTGAGTGACTCTGCTCCTTAGTTATTTAATAAATGTCAGACGATGGGAGCCTTTGATGAGACCGGAGGTTTTTTCTTTTTCCCGGGTACGATGGTGCAGCGGGCATCGTGATTGACGATGGATCTACACTGGGGAGATTTAAAAAATATATATATATTTTTTAATAAAGGACTTGTCGTGTCTTTACTCACTTTTTACACTTTTTTGGTGAATTGGTAGGGGTACTATATACCCCATACTCATTCACATAGGGGGCCGGATCTGGGAGCCCCTTTGGCTTCTAGATTCCGATAAGCCCCCTGCCTGCAGACCCCCACAACCATCAGCTAGGGTTGTGGGGAAGAGGCCCTTGTCTCCATGGGGACAAGGTTCTTGCATGTTGAGAGCATATGGCCTGGTATGGTTCAGGAGGGGGGGCATTCGATCGTCCCCCCTTTCCTGGCCTGCTGGGCCGAATGCTCGGATAAGGGTCTTGTATGAATTTTGGAGGAGGGGGCCCACGCTGTTTTTTTTATTTTGGCATGGGGTTCCCCTTAAAATCCATACCGGAAGGGCCTGATATGGATTGGAGGGAACAACACATTGTTTTTTTTTCTGAATTTTTCATTGGTAGCATTATTTGTTTACATTTCAACTGTCAGTGGGGAAGCCCATTGACCGCAGATGAGTCATCGATTGTTAAGGATGTGGCCTGCTCCTTAACAACTAACATTTTTCGACCGATCCAAATTCGAATCGTTTCAAAAATTTGGAATGTGTTAGAAAATTCTAAACAAAATTAAACAAAACCAAACGAATGAATTCTGAAAAGAATCAACAAAACAAAATTAGTAACATAACGAATCTATCCGAAACAATTTTTTTTTTCCATTCTGCACATGTCTAGTGGTTAGAGGGCTACGGTCTTTGATGCAAAATATAAAAAGTATGGCTAAGCAGTGATTCTGAATTCTCCATAGTAAAGCATATAGGTAAGTCTGCTGAGGATGTTAACAACACTATTTTGCTTTCATGTTGACGGGAAGAAAGTGCACACTGAAGAGTGAAGGGAGTGGTCCTATGTGACCAATCAGAGTACTATTGGTTGTAATAAATATAACTCGTTTTTAATCTTTGATTAAATACGTTATCTTTGATATGGTTAAAGTCTGTCACCTTGAGAAAGGAGATCTACATGTCTTTAAAATGTCGGGTTCTTCATCACACAGGGTGCATTAAGAAAATTGTGAACTGTCAGTATGCTGGTATTCACTAAATAAAAACCTGACAGAAGTTATAGCCCTTCACCACTTTATCCAAAACCTAAAAAAGGTATTGATAGAGACACCGTTTAACTGTAGTGTAGTCTCCAGAGAAGTCGCAATCATAAAAAGGATTAGGATGTGTTATTTGATGTGCATGGTTCGATCACAAAACTAGCTGAACAGAATTAAACAGCCTTTGTCAGGTAAGATAGTTCATTATGTGTTTCAACTATGTGTTTTCCTGGATTTTGCCAGGTGAAGGAGACTTATTCAGTAATACAATGCAATGCAAATGCAATACATTGTGCAAACTGCATTAGTCTATAGCAGCAAATGAACAATTATCTCCTAAGCAAGTGTAGTAATCAAAAATCTGATTGGCTATTATCGATAACTGCACTTTGCATATAAGTTTATGTGGTACTTTAAAAGACTTTTAGAAACAGCAGACAATTAAATATATGCTAATGTTGTGGTTGGTTACTGGAGACATGTTGAAGGAGACAATGAGACTGCTAAAGCTAGACTGCCATTACAGCCCTTTTACAAAACAATACTTTCCTTCCAACCACTTATTGCTGTCATCTGAGAGCTGCACTACAAGTACTAAAGGGCAACATGTGACCTTCAGACCACAGTTTGGGCATCAGGAATCAGGAATTTAAGGCTTTTATGCTTTAAAAGAATGCTGTCCTAAGCAAATTATAGGGGCTGCCATTACTGACCATGCCTTTTAAGAATATTAATTCCCTGGTGTAAATGCTGATGCACCGACTTAAAAACTATATTAAAGTGATACTAAAGTCCTTTTTTTCAAAATAACAAACATGTCCTACTTGCCTACTTTGTGCAGTGGTTTTTGCACAGAGCACACCGACCCTCTTCTTCTTGGGTCCTTCTTTGGTGCACCTGACCCTCCCTCCTGTTGAGTGCCCTCACAGCAAGCAACTTGCTGTGGGAGCACCTGAGTTGAGCCGCAGCTCTGTGTGTCTATTCAGACATGGAACCGTGGCCTGGCCCTGCCCCCTCTCTCTCCTTTGATTGACAGTAGTGGGGGCCAATGGCTTCACTGCTGTCTCAGCCAATGAGAAGGGAGAGTCCCAGATCTCCGAGTCTCTTGTGGAACATCGATGGAGGTAAGTATTGGGGGGGGGGGGGTTGGGGGATCTGCTGCACACAGAAGGCTTTTTATCTTAATGCATAGAATGCATTAACCACTTAAGGACCGCCTCACGCCGATATACAGTGGTGTGAAAAAGTGTTTGCCCCCTTCCTCATTTCCTGTTCCTTTGCATGTTTGTCACACTTAAGTGTTTCGGAACATCAAACCAATTTAAACAATAGTCAAGGACAACACAAGTAAACACAAAATGCAATTTGTAAATGAAGGTGTTTATTATTAAAGGTGAAAAAAAATCCAAACCATCATGGCCCTGTGTGGAAAAGTGATTGCCCCCTAAACCTAATAACTGGTTGGGCCACCCTTAGCAGCAACAACTGCAACCAAGCGTTTGCGATAACGTGCAATGAGGCTTTTACAGCGTCCTGGAGGAATTTTGGCCCACTCATCTTTGCAGAATTGTCCTAATTCAGTTACATTAGAGGGTTTTCGAGCATGAACGGCCTTTTTAAGGTCATACCACAACATCTCAATAGGATTCAGGTCAGGACTTTGGCTAGGCCACTCCAAAGTCTTCATTTTGTTTTTCTTCAGCCATTCGGTGGTGGACTTGCTGGTGTGTTTAGGATCATTGTCCTGCTGCAGAACCCAAGTTCGTTTCAGCTTGAGTACACGAACAGATGGTCGGACATTCTCCTTCAGGATCTCTTGGTAGACAGCAGAATTCATAGTTCCTTTTATCACGGCAAGTCTTCCAGGTCCTGAAGCAGCAAAACAGCCCCAGACCATCACACTACCACCACCATATTTTACTGTTGGTATAATGTTCTTTTTCTGAAATGCAGTGTTCCTTCTACGCCAGATATACTTGGACACACACCTTCCAAAGAGTTCCACTTTTGTCTCATCGGTCCACAGAATGTTGTCCCAAAAGTCTTGGGGATCATCAAGATGTGTTGTGGAGAAATTGAGACGAGCTTTGATGTTCTTTTTGCTCAGCAGTGGTTTTCTCCTTGGAACTCTGCCATGCAGGCCATTTTTGCCCAGTCTTTTCCTGATGGTGGAGGCATGAACGCTGACCTTAACTGAGGCAAGTGAGGCCTGCAGTTCCTTGGACGTTGTTGTGGGGTCTTTTGTGACCTCTTGGATGAGTCGTCGCTGCGCTCTTGGGGTAATTTTGGGCGGCCGGCCACTCCTGGGAAGGTTCACCACTGTTCCATGTCTTCGCCATTTGTGGATAATGGCTCTCACTGTGGTTCGCTGGATTCCCAAAGCTTTGGAAATGGCTGTATAACCCTTTCCAGACTGATAGATCTCAATTACTTTCTTTCTCAATTGTTCCTGAATTTCTTTGGGTCTCGGCATGATGTGTAGCTTTTAAGGATCTTCTGGTGGACCTTACTGTGTCAAGCAGCTCCTATTTAAGTGATGCCTTGATTGTGAACAGGTGTGTGCAATAATCAGGCCTGGGTGTGGCTAGAGAAATTGAACTCAGGTGTGGACAACCACAGTTATAGTATGTTTTAACAAGGGGGGCAATCACTTTTTCACACAGGGCCATGATGGTTTGGATTTTTTTTCACCTTTAATAATAAACACCTTCATTTACAAATTGCATTTTGTGTTTACTTGTGTTGTCCTTGACTATTGTTTAAATTGGTTTGATGTTCCGAAACACTTAAGTGTGACAAACATGCAAAGGAACAGGAAATGAGGAAGGGGGCAAACACTTTTTCACACCACTGTACGTTGGCAGAATTGCATGGCTGGGCACAAGCACGTTCCTGTACGTGTCTCTTTAAGAGCCCAGCCGTGGGTCACGCGCCGGTCCTGAGCTCCGTGACCGTGGCCGTGGGACCAGTGGACCCGATCGCCGCTGGTGTCCCCTGATCGGGTCACAGAGCTGAAGAACGAGGAGAGGTCTGTGTAAACAAACCTCTCCCCGTGCTTCCTACTGAGCCTGTCACTGATCGTCTGTTCCCTGTCATAGGGAAAGATGATCAGTGATGTCAGACGCCAAGCCACGCCCCCCTACAGTTAAAAAAACACACACACACAACACACTTAACCCCTCCCCGCCCCCTAGTGGTTAACTCCTTCACTGCCAGTGTCATTTACGCAGGAATCAGTGCATTTAAATAGCACTGATTGCTGTATAAATGACAATGGTCCCAAAAATGTGTCAAAAATGTCCGATGTGTCCGCCATAATGTCGCAGTCACAATAAAAATCGCTGATCGCCGCCATTATTAGTAGAAAAAAAAATATTTTGTAAACGCTATAACTTTTACAAAAACCAATCAATAATCGCTAATTGCAATTTTTTTTACCAAAAATATGTAGAAGAATATGTATCGGCCTAAACTGAGGGAAAAAAATATTTTTTTAAACTGAGGGAAAAAAATATTTTTTTAAACTGAGGGAAAAAAATATTGCATTTTTTTCAAAATTGTCGCTATATTTTTGTTTATAGCGCAAAACGATGATAAAATACCACCAAAAGAAAGCTCTATTTGTGGGGAAAAAAGGACCCCAATTTTGTTTGGGAGCCACGTCGCACGACCACACAATTGTCAGTTAAAGCGACGCAGTGCCGAATCGCAAAAAGGGGCCTGGTCCTTTGGCTGCAAATTGGTCCGGGGCACAAGTGGTTAAGATAAAAAGGGGGGGGCGTGGCTTGACCTTGGAGAAGATGGCTGCTTAATTCCAGAGCTCCCGCTAAAAGGGATTGTGATCTTCTTACAACGGAGGATTTTTAAGCACCTACCTACCAAAAAACATGGGAACGGCTTCTAGAATCTCTTCTGCCTCTTGGTCCCGTTCACCTTGTGAGTTACCTGGCAGACAGACCCAGAATATACCTGAATTGTTTAGAGCCCATGGCGCCAGCTCACTCCACACAAGGAACACAGAGACAAACGAATGGGACTAATGGGACCGCAGCATCTGCACAGACGGCGGATACTAATGGGGAAATCGTCCTCACCCCTCATCAACAACCCAGTTTAAATGATCTTCGTTCTGTGGCAGCCGACATAAAGGACACCTTGACGGCGGCCATCACGGAGCTGCGGATTGACATAAAAGCAATCACTGGCAGAGTACAGACTGTGGAAAAAACAACGGCTATGCACTCTACAGCGATCAGAATACACCATCTGACTTTGGATACCCACACCAGACAACTGAGAGATATGAACCGTCATTTGGAAGATTTGGACAATCGTGGCAGACGCCATAATCTCGTCTGAAAGGCCTATCAGAGACCATAGATACAGATTATCTACAAGAAGAAGTCAGAAGTCTGTTTATTAATATGCTAGAGAGACCCAAAGACACTCCAATCAACATGAAACGGATACACCGTGCTTTGCGACCGAAAGGAGGGGAGAACGATTCGCCGCGGGATGTGATAATCTGCATGGTGGACTATCGTCTCAAAGAGGAGCTGCTGAGGAAAGCCTGTGTTTTGGCGCCATTACTGCACAAAAGATTTGCTTATTCCAAGATCTCTCTGCCATAACGCTGCAGCGCAGGAGGGAATTGCGACCCCTGCTGGAAGTTCTTCGTACGAAGGGGATCATCTATCGATGGAAGATCCCCTTCGGTCTTGCAGCTACAGTACGTGGCCGCTCTGCCCTCCTCAGGGTCCAGGAGGACCTCCATCATTTTTGTAAGACGCTGGAGATCCCCCTCACTGAAGTCCCGGAGTGGTATGCAGAGTTCCGCTCTCCTATGCCTAACACTCATCTCTCCAGTTTGGAACCGATGGAGACACAGGAGGTCCGCTACCGCAGACACCGATCCCCCTCAGAGGATAGGTCGCAACACACAGCCTCCATCTACAGCCCGACTAAACCTCCGCACACCCACAGAGCCAGGAGGGATCGCTAAATCACTCGATCTTCTACAGGAACACTGAATGTTATTCTTTAGTTAAGTTACTGTTCTAGTTTCACCTGATATACTCTGTTCTCAATGGCTCAACGTCTGGAGCTTGTTACTGTCTAGTTACCCCTACTATACTATATAACCTACTATACTACGGCCATCAGCTGTCTATATATCTTCCAATTACAGCCCTAACAAGACGAAATAGAGATGTGGAGGCCACGTACAAGACACTCGTTGTCACCCCTTTGGCACTAGCTGACTGACTTTCTTCATCCAACTTCAACATCTCCCTGACCTTTGGCTACGATTGTTACTGATCGTTCACCTAACATGCTTTAGGTTGTATCCTTTTTTTAGCATGAACTACATTGTTCATCTGGACTGCCGATACGATCCTATTACCCATCCCTGCTATGAGAGACTATAGGGGTACATTACATGCCACTCATGCAAATGTATATTGTTTTTTTTTTCTTTTTGTTTTTTTTAAGTGTACGTTTTAATTGTTTTCCAATTGCCTAGATTGAAATAACTTATCATACATGGGGACGGAGCCCTCAGGTTATACAGCTAACTAATAAAACACTGGAAACCAACATCTATTACTAAAAATTACCCCCTCTTATTTAAACATGGGATTAAGGAAAAACCCCTAACAAGAATACGACATGCAGATTCATTTACTTTGCTGCAATCCTGTATGTACTGAAACTTACAGTACTATAGATGTGGTTGAAACAGAGCTCCAACCAACCCCACAAGTTTTGAAATACTAAGGGCGGGCGGTCCCGCGGGCTCCTCCTTATGTAATAGGCAAGTACTATCGTTTGTGTTGTAACGTACTCGAACATAGCTTAGGCTGACATAGGTCCCGTTTACGTTCCAAGTTCTTCTGCCACACCCCCGATAATTTGTTGTAAGGTGCTGCGGTTATTAATACTGAACTCTAACAAACTAATAAACAAAACTGCATAAGGGCCTGGTCTGAACCGCACTTATTTACCCAAAAAGGATAAAAAAAGCTGTCATATATGTATGGAATCATTACCAGTTCATATCAACCCTGAAACGGACGTATAGGTACACTCCTATGATAGTGGCATAACTATCATCTGTGCAAGACTTGATCGATGACTAACGCACCAAATATTACCTATATATATATATATATATATATATATATATATATATATATAGGAAGGCCGGCATGGTGGCCTGCAATTATGGGAGGAGCCTGGAGGGTATACATACCAGACCTCTCCACGCGGCAGGTGTCGGTTCCAGCGCGCCGTATTGCACGTCACCAGGCCGACAAACAACTCAGTACACGTTCCTGAGTTGTACTACGCTCCTCGTTCCAGATTACCGATTCGATTCCCGATCGCACCCCCAGTTCGTTCCGCTTCAGCGTCGCAGGTAGGATTTATGCTTTTTCGTCGTTACAGATCGAAACATTCCTACTTAGCAACCAACCAGCAGCCACTCTCCCCAGTACCGCCCTGGCGGGGCTCTGGTTGAACTAGTCCGTGCCGAGCACAGACGGACACCCGAGCATCGGTTACCTGGTCAGTCACCTCCTGGCTTACCTCGGTTGTCACGCATTCTCTGAGTTTCCAAACAGGCCAAAGCAACAAACTCACCCAGCGCTCACGCGCATCCCCGATTGTTACCATACCGTCGTACGGTATCCTGCTTCGTTTCACACATCTCCCCTCCCCATCCAAGCAGAACACCATAGTTTTGATTAAAATCTCCAGGCGTTAGTAACTGTCACATACTTCTATGCATGTCACTCTATTTTCGAAGCACAAGCCTTCACTACGCAGACAAGGTCACCTAGTCTCATGACTTGCTGGCAGTGCAAGTATTAGCTGACCGAACCTACGTCAAATTGCTACAGATCGAAACATTCCTACTTAGCAAACCAATCAGTAGCCACTCCCCCCAGTGCCGCCCTGGGGGGGCTCTGGTCAACCAGTCCGTGCCGAGCACAGACGGACACCCGAGCATCAGCCACCCGGCCAGTCACCTCCTGGCTCACCTCGGGTGTCACGCACCCCCCGAGTTTACATATAGGCCCATGGAACCTTCCACTCAGTGCACGCGCGCAACCCGTTTGTCCCCATACCTGTCACACAGGTATCCCGCTCCGCCCCCCCTCCCCCCCCTTTTTTGCCGCAATCTACAAATGCATATACATTCTCTCCTGTCCTTCAAACTCAAAAAAAAAAAAATGAGAGAAACATGCATCCCCCCTCCCTCCCCCCCCCCTCTTTTATTCTAGCAGACGCCATGTCTCTGGCCGGCAGCGACGATCTCACCCCCGCCCCATCACCTCCCGAAGCGGGCCCGGCAGACAACTTCTCACAAGCCTTCAGAGCTTGGACCATCCCCAGACTCTCAGCTGAGCTGAGGCGCAGGAACATCCCCTACCCCATCACGGCCAGGAAAGCTGAACTGTACAGACTACTGTTCCCCAGCCCATCCCCTCCAACCCCACCAGACACTCAGGCATCACTACAATCAATTGCCTCGGCAGTGTCCCAGCTACACACGCTGGTCTCCTCCCTATCAACCACCATCTCTGACGTCCAGGCCAGAGTGGGGACCTTGGAGCTCCAGCAAGTAACCCCCACTCCATCAGCTGTCGCCCCCGCCACCCCCGCATCATGCATTACAGGTACGCCCCACGGCGGTTTTTCTGTTTTCCCCGCACATCTCATCCCAGCAAGCATCAGGAAGGAGATACTAGATGGCCGCGACATCAACCTGGCATCCCTTCTGATTTCGGTGCACGACGTAACAGAAAACAAAGCCTACGCTTGGGGCGACGTTTCCGTTGTCCTGAAGGCAAAAGACCACAGGCTTACACGAAAGCTCACGGTCACGGAGTTCGTGCTTGCTTTCGGCATGTTTCGGGATGTCGTCTGTTCCATCAAACCTGACAGGAGGGAAGAACTAGACCTCTACCTTCATGCAGTCACAGATTTAGGGTACAAGTACGGAGGCAGCGCTTTCTAGGACTACCATCGCTCCTTTTCAGCAAAGGCAGCAGCCAAGCTCAGTCAGTTCCAGGCAACCACTGACTGGAGCGCCATCGACACAGAACTCTTCTGTCGCCATTTCGCTGGCCTCCGCTCCCCACTTTGCACTAATTGCCAATCCTCCACCCACACTGCCAATTGGTGTTCAGAACCTGTTGGTAGACGCCTCCCCAACTTCCCCTCCGCCCCGCACACATCCCAGTATTCAGACGCAACCCCACTACACCCCCACGAAGACAAACTCGGACGGCCCGTCCGAACTTTAGGAGGGGCGCAGATATGCAATAACTTCAACTTGGGGATCTGCAACTTCTCACGTTGCAGACTCCTCCACGTCTGCCTCATCTGCCACAGAGCCCACCCCAGGATCACCTGCGGGCTCAACAAGCTCAGCTCGGCCTGACTAAGCCGTATTGATATCGGATGGCTGCAATTCTACCTCACCTCACACCCATCACCCTCACTAGCAGCCTTTCTGATACAAGGCTTCACCACAGGCTTTCACACGGGGTTCATCACACTCCCCGACACCACCCACGAGTGCAAAAACCTGCTGTCAGCAGCTACCGACGAGGAAGCCATCAGTACCCTACTGCTAAACGAACTCGACCGAGGGTACATGATCGGCCCCTTCTCTCACCCACCGTTTTCCGTTTGGAGAGTTAGCCCTATCGGGCTCGTAAAAGGAAAGTTTTCAAATAAACTCTGTTTAATTTATGATTTGTCCGCGCCTTATTCTTCTCACACACCTAGTTTAAATTCCCTCATACCCTCAGAAGAATTTTCCCTCAAATATTCCTCTGTTGACCTTGCTATCCAGGCCATCCTAGACGCAGGTGAGGGCGCCTGGCTGTCCAAAGCAGACGTCGCAGACGCCTTCAAGCTGCTACCAATCCAGCCGTGTCTGTGGCGCTGGCACGGAGTCAGGTGGAAAGGTCAGTACTACTTCGCCACGAAACTGACCTTTGGATCCAAAAGCAGCCCATGGCTCTTTGACACGTTCGCACAGTCCCTGTCCTGGATTCTCTCACACCACGCATCCTGTCAAAAAGTGATCCATTACTTGGACGACTTTTTGCTCATTGAAGACCCCAACCGTCCCCCCGTAGACCTCACGAGTCTAAGGGAGGTCTTCTCCAACCTCAATGTCCCCATAGCGGAGAAGAAGGTAGAAGGCCCAGCACACCGCATCACCTTCTTAGGCATCATACTAGACACTCAGGCCATGCAGGCCAGCCTACCACCAGACAAGTTGACTCGCATCAGGGAAGCCATTCATTCCTTCACGGCCACCCAGGGGTGCTCCAGGAGGCAACTCCAATCCTTACTCGGGATGTTAAACTTCGCAGTAAGAGTCATCCCTCAGGGACGATCCTTTGTCTCCCGCCTCCTAGTCTTTCTCACAGGATGTCAAGACCCAGACCAGATCTTCAAACTCGATCAGGCAGCCATAGCCGACCTTTCCATGTGGGACCACTTCCTGGCCGACTGGAATGGCATTTCCATGTTCATTCCGGCAGCATCTCCCTCTTCTCCCCAGATTGTCACTGACGCCGCTGCCTCCACGGGCTTCGCAGCTATTTTTGGCCCCCACTGGTTTGCCGGTCCATGGCCGCCAGAGATCTTGGCAATCCCCGGTTTCAGCCAATCCTCCTCCTTATTCAAACTATACCCAATAGTGGCAGCAGCACGAACCTGGGGAAGCAGTTGGGCAGGCCAGACGGTGGTTTTCGCCACCGATAATCAGGCCACAGCCGACATCATAAACAAAGGCCGGTCCAGGTCCCTGACCATTATGGCCTTCCTGCGCAGGCTTGTTCAACTATCCCTGCAACACCAGTTCAAAGTCCTCTGCGTCCACATCCCGGGCAAGTGTAACACCTCAGCTGACGCTCTGTCCCGATTTAATTTCCCGTTGTTCTTTTTACAGGAACCCGGAGCCGATCCGACCATGTCTGCTATCCCTCACTGGTCTCAACTAACCCTAGTCTGAGTCACCACCTTCACGGCGCCACCAGTCTTATAAACTTCTCATTGTCACACAACACGCTGAAAGCCTACCAAGCTGCTTGGAGGACGTACCTCCGGTTTCTGGACACAAGCCACGGGGGGTCACCAGGGGACCTCCACCACATCCTAGCCTTCATTTCTCACTGCTACACTCGGCTGACGTTATCACACAACACCATCAAACTTTACCTAGCCGGTATCCAGCATTTCATTTCCTTACAAGACCCTTCTAAACCATCTTTGTTCGCCTCCCATGCAGTCAAGGAAATCCTGCGCGGCATCCTCAAAAAACAGCCGCAGATCAATACCAAACGCCTCCCAGTAACCGGTGCCATTTTTCGGGAATTATCGACCATGCTCTCGCATTCCCCATTCGGCCTTTTTCCCAGACAGCCCGTTGTTACCATTCCCGGTCAGACCCCTTAGCAGCAATCAATTCATCACGCACGTCAGGATTCTCCGCAACTTCTTTAGACCCCTTAGCAGCAATCAATTCATCACGCACGTCAGGATCCTCCTCCGCATCTTGGATATATATATATATATCACGTGATCAGGAAGATGGGACGGTGGAAGTCCACCTGTTTCGCCCGTTACATTCCCGATCCCCAGGAAATGTCCCGGGCTTTCGGAAACCTTGCCTTGTAGCATTTTCTTTGCCAAACAATAAACCATTACCTCCCTAAAAACAAGTCTTTACGGAATTATTTCTACACTATTTGGAAGATAACTGCATTGGGAGGAGCCCGGAGGGTATACATACCAGACCTCTCCACGCGGCAGGTGTCGGTTGCAGCGCGCCGTACCCGCCCACCCATTCCCCTTCATTTGTTTTCTGGAGCTGCATAACTCTGAAATCAAATATTGACAGAGCCCCCCTGGGCTCCGACCATCGTTAAGGACCGAGGGCTCCGACCATCTATATATATATATATATAGATGTCCGTTATATATATATATATATATATATATATATATATATATATATATGGTATAAAATGTTCTCTTCTTTACGGAATTATTTCTACACTATTTGGAAGATAACTGCATTCATTGGCTCGGGGCGTTATGTTTTCATTTGTATTCTGGAGCTACATAACTCTGAAATCAAATATTGACAGAGCCCCCCTGGGCTTTGATCACATCTTATTAAGATAATAGATGTCCGTTGGGTCTCCCCCCTTCTGCCTCCGTGAGCTCCTAGATATAAATATACTAGGCATAAATGTGAATATGGGCTGACGCTATTAGAGGGTACGACTTTGCGTGCCTGGCACGAGCCTGGCTATATTTCACTATCGCATAGCTTGCTAGTTACTGCTGATACCCACCATAATCAACAGGGAATGCAAACTGAAAAATACCTACCTCATCTGAACACCCAAGGTTCTTATATATACTTACCACCCCTTTTTCGACTACATACTTACCACCCTTCATATTACTGTGGTTTACCTCTGTCTCTGCTCTCCACATTGATAGGCTCTACACAAAGTATGCTCTAACCCACCACCTAGTATGGACGGATGGCAACTAATTGAGGATCCATCTATCCGTGGCCCTTATGGCTGGTTATCTCCCCAGACGGCTGACCTCTAGATAACGAATTGTTACGAATTGTTACCGTTAACTATTACATGATTACGTGTTCCTTTGCACACCAGTTGGGTTGTTACCCTGTTGTTAAACACCCATTACTCACAAAGTTCGCCTCCACTTATACATCCCACTACCCTGCAACAGCGGGTAGACGCTTACTTCTAGTAATTCTCCTTCGCCAGATCTTCGCCAACCCCCACACGGAGTCATAGTACAGTGTAGAACACCATTAGGTTAGTATACACTGACTGAGCACCGTAATTCACCGAAACTCCCCGTTTGTGAGACGAGTGGGCTGGTTCCCCCTCTCTTCGGTGACTTAACTAAGAATACTTCCTACCATCTTATCCACAGACTACCTTATATAGCCTACTCCCCTTACCTTGACGCTTCTACTCTCACTCCCCCCAATAATAGATCACTCCCCAAGCCCTACCATGGCGCAACAAAATACAGTACCACCTACACTCAATGTTACATTTTACTCACTAAACACTCGTGGACTTAATACCCCGGAAAAGAGATCCCAACTACTACTACACCTTCAAAGGACTAAAGCTCATATCGTTTTTTTACAAGAGACCCATTTTAGGTCCAATAACTGTCCAAAGTTGCATAGCAATTTCTATCCAACAGCCTACCATGCCTCCAATATAGATTCAAAAACCAAGGGCATCTCAATTTTAATATCTAAACACTGTCCCATCCAAATTCAAGATATCGAACGAGACGACAAGGGCAGATACTTATTCCTCAAGGGTGCACTACACAACAGACCTATTACACTGGCCAATTTGTACGCACCCAATAAACATCAAGTACCCTTCTTCCGGAAAACTCTACACCGGCTTACCTCCTTCCAGAATGGTATCCTGATAGTAGGGGGTGATTTTAATGTAGCGCTAGTACCATCCAACGACACATCTGAGGGATCCTCTTCCCTAACGTACAGAGCTCTCCGAGCAATCAAGACTCAACTAAGTGACCTAACCCTACACGACACTTGTACTCTTCATCCCAAAGGGAAGGACTACACTTTCTTTTCTTCAACTCACAATAAATACTCCAGACTAGACTACTTCTTCATTTCACAGAATGACCTGGCATTCCTTACTGCAGCTACCATTGATCCCATGCTCCTATCCGACCACAATCCCATCTCCATGACCCTGACATTCCCGACTTCACAGACAAACTCTCCCATCTGGCGCCTTGACAATTCGCTACTAACGGACCCTGACATTACGCAGAAAATCTCCACACACATTACACATTATTTTCATGAGAACAGTTCTGCAGACATTTCGTCTACCACTCTCTGGGCGGCGCACAAATGCGCCATCCGAGGTGCACTCATCTCTCTAACCGCGGAAAGACGCAAAGCTAGAAAAGCACATATTGAAGATCTATCTAAGCGCATTCATTCACTTGAAAAAATCCATAAGCAAACCTTGGCCACAAAATCCCTTGAAGACTTACTAAAGGCCAGAGAAGAACTATTGGAAGAGCTAGGGAAGATGCTGAAACACAAATTTGCATTAACAAAACGACTATTCTACGAATTTGGGAATAAGTCCGGGAAAATGTTAGCTAGAGCCCTTCAATTAAAAAAAGCGTCTTCCATCATTCACACTACCAAAGACCCCTCCGGGAACTCAATTGTCACGTCCGACGGAATAGCAGACCCATTTGTAAAATACTTCTCCAAACTTTATAACCTACCCTCTACAAAACCGATCGATCAGACCCCTGACAGAACACTGGCTATTGAAAGTTTTCTAGCTCAGTTTAGCCCCACCCACTCCTATTACCCCAGATGACTCGGCTAGGATAGATCACCAGATTACCACAAAAGAAACTATAATAGCATTGAAACAATTGAAAACGGGCAAGAGCCCGGGTCCTGACGGCCTCTCCGTTGGCTACTATAAATCCTTTACTGACATTTTAATCCCCAGATTCCTAAAAGCGTTCAACTCTCTACCTTCCTCGCCTCAAGCTAGCAAAGATATTTTAACCGCCCACATAACGCTTATACCGAAACCTGGCAAAGACTCCACTTTGGTATCAAACTATAGGCCCATCTCTCTCCTGAACGTGGACGTAAAGCTTTATGCAAAAGTTCTTGCAAATCGCATTCTCCCTCTACTCCCCAGACTAGTATCACTAGATCAGGTAGGTTTTGTCCCTGGACGAGAAGCTAGGGACAATACCATTAAAGCCATTAACATACATCACTGGTTGTCGCATCCTTCGAAACCAGGCTTTTTGCTGTCCCTAGATGCGGAGAAGGCGTTCGACAGAGTAGCATGGGACTACATGATGGCAACACTAACGGCTATGGGATTCCCAGACCGCCTACTTCAACTAATTTTCGCATTATATTCCACACCATCAGCTAGAATTCGACTCAATGGCCGCCTGTCGGACGCCTTCTCCGTTTCGAACGGCACACGCCAAGGATGCCCCTTATCACCCATTATCTTCATTCTTACTATGGAGCCCCTCCTTCGTAGAATAAAAGCCAGCCCTGACATCAAGGGTGTCAACATTAAACACAAGCATTATAAACTAGCAGCTTACGCGGATGACGACTTATTCTTCCTCACGGACCCATTCACCTCCATACCTAACCTACTAAAAGACCTCACTGTGTTTAAATCACTCTCTAATCTCCAAATTAATTTCTCAAAATCTAAAGCATTAAACATTTCTTTATCTACCGCCACTGTGACACAGTGTCAAGCAAACTTTCCCTTTGAATGGGAGCCCCACGCTATCACCTATCTAGGTATTCAGATCCCCAACAACCTATTGAACCTATACTCCAGAAACTTCCCTCCTATTCTTCGATCTATTCAACAAGACCTCCAGAGATGGCATGTGGGCATATTTTCCTGGTTTGGAAGAGCGTCCATCATAAAAATGAATATCCTACCCAGAATCCTGTACCTCTTTCAAACCCTCCCTATCCGTGTCCCCTCAACATTCTTCACGACCTGCAAACCACTCTGCAGAAATTTTATCTGGTCCTCCAAAGCGCCCAGATTGAGCTGTGATAGGTTAGCCCTGCCTAAATCAAAAGGAGGAATTGGGCTTTTTTACAAATATCATTGGGAATGCCTCTTGACCAGAGTAGTTGACTGGCATATCCACGCAGACACTAAGGACTGTGTTAAACTTGAAGAGTCATTTGCAGGGATTCCAATCTCACATTTACTGTGGATCTCACAAAAAGCGACCCCCAAAGAATGTACAAAACATCCACTTATACACTCTACCCTCCTCCACTTTCGGACGGCATGTACTAAACGCAACATGGCATCCTCGCCTGGGCCCCTGATTCCCATCGATCAAAATCCTGACTTCCCTCCTGGCCTCTTGGAATCCAACACTATTCCCACGATGGCTACCCTCTTAGTGCAGAACACTTCTTCCATAATGATGAATTCACAACGTATGCGACTCTATCTTCTCGCTTTCCTGAACAAACCATCCCCTTTTTCAAATATTTACAGGTTAGGCATTTCATCCACAGCTCCAAACCTCTGGCCAAATGGCATAGAGAACATACTCCCTTCGAAGCTATTTGCATTGCCACTGAACCCCAAAACATCTGATTTCGACCATGTACTCACTCCTGTTCTTAGACTGCAGCCCCAAAGCTAACACAATTAGCCAACACTGGGAAAAAGACCTCTCATTAGATCTATCTAACGTTGAATGGGAACGGATCTTTGAACACATTCATAAAGGATCCATCAACGTATCAGCACAAGAAAATGGATACAAGCTATACTCCAGATGGTACAGGACCCCGATCAGAATACATAAATACCACCCCAGCATCTCCCCACTCTGCTGGAGATGCAATTTAACTCAAGGATCCCTACTCCACTCATGGTGGGAGTGCCCGCTTATTCAACCTTTCTGAAAGGAAGTACACCGCCTCACCACCCAAATAACAACATACACACTGGACTTTGCACCCGCCCAGTACATGCTCCACCACACATCTATACCCCACTCAGCCTACAAAAAATCCATCACCCTCCACCTCATCAATGCTGCCAAACAATGCATACCTATGTTCTGGAGACAGACTAACCCCCCAAACACTTCACACTGGTTTCGTCGTATAGAAAGCATAGCAGAAATGGAGGCCCTCATTTATCAGGCTAGAGAGAACCCAACACAGTTTCAGAAAACCTGGGCCTGCTGGTCACACTTTAAAGAATCTGCCGATTACCGCAATTCTCTACCATGACACATTTTTACTCAATCTGGGGTATTCCACAAAACGCTGCATGCCTTTTCTATGCACTTGAGGGATACTTGATCTTACATACCCTACCCACCTTCACATACTACCCTGGCCCAATATAGTTCTTTATTATCCTGATGACATTGGGTCTCTTTGAGATTCTTTATCCTTCACTGTTTTGTCTTTTAGTATCACGGATACCTCTCTAGTTATACTCCCTCTGGAGCTCACCATCCACTTTTATTTTTTCCTTTTGTCCCACTGACACAACATATAACAAACTATTGTACAGGTAAACTTCTCCTTTTACTGAAAATACCTGTCGAGATCAACACCTCCCCAAATCCAGACACAGTTAGAGCCCGATAGGGGTGTTTGGATGTCGGGGGAACATATATGAGTATATCTGTCCTTAAACATCACCAAATTGCACACGTGAGACCTCGTTCCCTACTCCGATATCCGCCAGTGGAGACATCTTCTTACCATAGTTGTCGACTTCTTTATTTGCTCCTTTCTTTGGTTCGGTTCTTCATCTTGGTTATGTAGTTTATTGATTACGAAACGTTTTCTATTGTACTGTATTTGTATTATATACATTCAAACCATGTTATTCCTGTACTATCTCAATGCTGTACTGTATTTTCCTTGTTATATTGCTAACTTCAATAAAAAAAGAGATTGGAAAAAAAAAAAAAAAATTCTGCCTTTACAACCACTTTAAAGCAAACATTATATTAAAGCTTGCCAATTTTTAGATGTGATGGCTGCATTGGTTTTCTTTTTTAGTCCTTCTTTCTTCTATTTTCATTTGGTGATCCAGCCAGTAAGCCTGTTGTTTTTCAAAAGAACAAGCTCTCCAGCAGAATGTATCAGTTACAAAGATGAGACAAACCATTTAACTCTAGTTGGGGTTTATGTAAATCCTTTATCCCAAAACGGAAAAGAAAAACAGTTTGCTGCAACTGCTTATAAAGTGCTAGCTGGATTTTGGCTTCAATTTGTTAGTGCATCTAAATCTGAAAATGCTGCTGTCCAAAGGTGCCCACTGTGCTCCTTCATCCAGAGTGGGGGCACTCTAATACACTGCACGAGAGCCAGCATGGGGATTTGTGTGTTGTAAACATACAAATCCCTGTGCTTTCAGAGGAGAGGCGACAGATCGCTGTTCCTACAAAGTAGGAACAGCGATCTGTCATCTCTCCTAGTTAGTCCCATCTCCACACGGTTAGAACACAGTGAGGGAACACACAGTTAACCCCTTAATCGCCCCTAGTGTTAACCCCTTCCCTGCCAGTGACATTTATACAGTAATCAGTGCATATTTATAGCACTGATCGCCATAAAAATGCCATAAATCTTTCCCATAGTTTGTAGATGCTATAACTTATAACCAATCAATATATGCTTATTGCTTTTTTTTTACCAAAATTACAGTATGTAGAAGAATACATATTGGCCTAAACTGATGAAGAAATTTGTTTGTTTTTTTTTTTTAAAAGGGGGGGGGGGGGGGTATTTATTATAGCAAAAAGTAAAAAAAATATAGTTTTTTTTCAAAATATATATTATAGCGCAATAAATAAAAAGCGTAGAGGTGATCAAATACCACCAAAAGAAAGCTCTATTTGTGGGGAAAAAAGGACACAAATTTTGTTTGTGTACAGCATTGCATGGCCACGCAATTGTCAGTTAAAGCGGTGCAGCACCAAATTGTAAAAAGTGCTCTGGTCAGGAAGGGGGTAAAGTCTTCCGGGGCTGCAGTGGTTAAATAAAGGTTTTTGTGCCTGAAATTTAGCTTTGAAAAGAAAAAAAATGGGGCATTGGTGTCTCCATTTTATATGTGTGTTGGTACCTTGCTATATGTAAAAAGTGTATATATAATATTTTTTGTGATCAGCAGAGAAGAGTTGGGCTTTGGACCAAAGGGTCTTGTGTGTTGGAGGAGTCTCCCTTTTTTCAGATATGGCTGACCTACTAAAGTAAAGAAGCACCTATGCCTTTAGGCACCTATGCAATTAGGAAGTACAATGTACTTGGAGAAAGATGACAAATGATTAGTTGAGAAAGAAGTTGAACACAGGAACCCCCTCAGCTTCTCTGTCTGAGGAAAGCACTACCAAAATACCACTAGAACCTTGGTCATTAAAGTGTAAGTTCACCTTTACAGAAAATCTGTAAGGTGACCTTACACTGGATCCTCTCCCCCATCCCCCCAGGTCCCACTGTATCAGTGTCCACGATCCCCTGCTGTTAGGCACCGGGATGCTTCCTCACCGGTCCCAGGATTTGAAATCCCTACGACTTAATCTCCTATCCATACCAATGGCCATGTACAGACAAGAGGCATTCTAATTGGTCACATGGACAGCGCTGACCAATCAGAATACATCTAAGCCATCCTGTCTATGAGGAAAGGAGAAAATCCAGGAGGATTTCAAATCCCCAGACTGGTGAAGCAGCGCCTAGGTGCCTGACAGCGGGGGATCGCTGGACACTGGTACGGACTGGGGGGGAATGGAGAGGAGGTCGAATGTAAGGTCACCTTACAGATTTTCTGTAAAGGTGAGCTTACACTCTAAAGTTGTGTAAAATTGCTATTGGTCAGCATAGTCTGTGGGCACACAAAGCATATTTTGAAGAGGAGCAGTGTTCATTCAAAATTTTGAGACAATGGGGGTTATTTATGAAAGGCAAATCCACTTTGCACTACAAGTGCACTTGAAATTGCACTGAAAGTGCACTTGGATGTGCAGTCGCTGTAAATCTGAGGGGTAGATCTGAAATGAGGGGAAGCTCTGCTGATTTTATTATCTAATCATTTGCAAGCTAAACTGCTGTTTTTTATTTTCCTTGCATGTCCCCCTCGGATCTACAGCGACTGAACTTTCAAGTGCACTTGTAGTTTGCACTTGTAGTGCAAAGTGGATTTGCCCTTAGTAAATAACCCCCAATGTGTATTTGGTGTATACTGATTTTTTACTCCCCCTCTATCCCACCAGTTGTTATTCATGTACAAAATGGCAAACAGCAAAAAACACCCCAGAAAAAGAGCCAGCGCTGAGATCGATCTATCTAAAAAATACAAGGACGTGGTCATCTATTATTCCATCTGGAGGTCATTCACTATGACCTCAAGGTAAATGGAGTTATACTTGCAGCAGTTTTTTTAGTCAGATGTCATTCTTTAATAACTAAACTAATAAGTGCTCCTTGCTATCTTCAACTTGATCCATCACCAGATTGGCATTCAGATTTAGGAGTAATGCCAGTTTTTTATTTGTCATTTTGGATAAACCCTAAGGCTTGAATTGCACTAGTAATTTTTGAAGGCACATTTCTGTGTTTCTCTGTGAAATTGTTGGCCTCCTGCTGTGTAATTAATTGCATGGAAGTAAATCCTTCTGATACCATTTATCAATTTTAAACATCAAACATTCTAATTCTTTCGTTTTTTTTCTTAACCAGCAGCTGAGGATGCATACTGTACCCTCACTGGAGTGCAATGACTGCAAGGAAGTGCACACAGATGAAGTGATATGGCAAAGACAAAGCAGTACACACCAAATTAAGTGGACACAGCAGCATACATCATGTAATACCATGTAAACCACAGAGCAGCTGTTGTTCTTTCTGTAAGCCTCTGGGAGTTAAGGTTCAGCTAACTTTTATCATTCACATATAGAAGCTGATATTGTTCTGTAAAGGGATCAATAAATCAGTGGATGAATCAATAACAATAAGAATGTCTTTGGGGAAAACACTGAAGAAGCTGTTTGCAGATTCAGCAAAAAAACTATACAATCCATTCCAAAACATGTACAAAAACACTAAATTATTACTATGTATATTTATTTTACCAATCCTGCCACTTGTTTTATAGTTATTTATTTGATGAAATGTAAATTGTTATCTGCAGTATTTATAACAGAAATAGACTTTTATAGCCTAAATGTTTAAGCTCGCTCAATAAAGTGTATCATTTAACCACTTCAATACTGAGCACATATGCACCTTCCTGCCCAAGCCAATTTTCAGCTTTCAGCGCTGTCGCAATATGAATGACAATTGCGCGGTCATGCTACACTGTACCCAAACAATTTTTTTATCACTTTGTTCCCACAAATAGAGCTTTCTTTTGGTGGTATTTGATCTCCTCTGTGTTTTAAATTTTTTGCACAACAAATAAAAAAAAAAAATTGAAAAAAAAGTTTCTTTGTTCCTCTTAATTTTTTTTGTAAATAAGTACGTTTTCTTCTTCAGTGACGGGCACTGATATGGCTGCACTGACGGGCACTGATTAGGCAGCACCGATGGGCACCGATGAGGTGGCACCAATGATGTGGCACTGATGAGGTGGCACTTATAGCCACTGATTATGGGCTCTGATAGGCGGCACTGATGGGCACTGATAGGTGGCACTGGTATGCGGCACTAATGGGCACTCATAGGCAGAACTGATGGGTACTTATGCGTGGCACTGATGTGTACTTATGGGTGGCACTGATGTGTACTTATGGGTGGCACTAATAGGTGGCACGTATGGGCACTGATGGTCACTGATAGATGGGCACTGATGGTCACTGATAGATGGGCACTGATGGGCATGGATGGGCACTGATAGGTGGCACTGAGGGACACTGATGGGTGGCACTGATTACACTGGTGGGTGGCATTGCTGGGCATCACTTATTTTTTATTTATGTAATAGTGCCAGTCAATGCGCATTTGTGGGCACTTATTGGCATGTATTGGGCATTTTTTTATATGTGGATGGCCATTGGGTACATAACTGGCCATCCACATGCTGGGGGCTTCCCTGGTGGTCCTGGCGGCTTCCCTGGTGGTCCAGTGTGGGCATCCGAGGGGGGGGGGGGCGCTGATAAACAATCAGCGCAGACTCCCCCTGTCAGGAGAGCCGCCGATCGGCTGTCCTCTACTCGCATCTGTCAGACGCGAGTGAGGAAAAGCCAATCAACAGCTTTTCCTGTTTACATTGTGATCAGCCGTGGACACGTGATAAAGAGCCTCTGTCGGAGGCTTTTTACCGAGATTGGTGTAGCGGTGTGTGTAAGTGCTTTCTAACATAGTTATGAAGTCCAACTTGCCCCTCTTCCCCTCCTGCTGTGGCCAAACTGACAACAGTTTTGAAGGAGACGGCTGATTTATAAGAGCAGTTTGTCTCAGCTGTGGGGGGGGGGGGGGGGGGCTTTATTAAAAGCTGCACTTATGAATCAGCCGTCTCCTTCACAGGTGTTGTTTGATCCGTTGCCGCTTAGCTATAAAACTACTAACCTCAAACGTGAATTAACCAAGCTGCTGCTAACAACTTAAATGACCCTAGGTCATGAGAGTTTCTGCGGGCCGCGTTTTCACATGACTGCATTTCCCACAAAAAAAGGTGCATGCACCTTTTTCAAAACATAGCCTGCAGGGAAATCACATGGTCATTCCTACACCCGCACTGCGATTTTACATGAGTGGGGGCGCCATTCAAAATAAAATGATAGAGTATTTAATCCTTTCCCTAAACTATTCAAAAAAAGATAACAACAGGTTTGGGCTACACATATAGTTTACAATCTATAAAGAAAATCAGCATCAAACATCAAGTGCAGAAACAGCAGGCTGAACACCGTCACAGTGGAGGATAAAGTTGCTGAGACCTAACCAGCAGAATGGCTTAGCCTAAAGTATTGTAACAGCCTAGGAATGATGACAGATAAAACATAGTTACATGAATGGGAAGTAAAGGAAAGTGCACTTTGCACAGAAAAAGAAAAGCCCCATTCCATAGTAGCTCAGCTGTGTGTATTCTTGCTGCTTCAAGAAAAATACTAATTTGACAGAAAATCAAGGTTATTTCCTGTGTTTACTTCCATTAACAACCATCTAACCACCAAAGTTTTTTTTTTTTTTAGAGAATGTCACCTTAACACCATGACTATGCTTTGGAACATGCCTCTGGCAGCCTCTAGGTGCATGAGTGAGCACTCCTCCCTGTCCCTAACTGGGCATTGCCCACAAGTTGATAAATGTACTAGGATTACAAAACTATGGAATACTCTGGTAACATCATTCGCAGCCCATAAGTGCCAGATACGCAATACTATATACCCAGTTACAGAACACTGCTCTTCAGTCAACAATGTTCTTTTTGTATATGATTATATACAATGCATATAAGTAACTTTGTTGACTCACTTATATAGAGGTGATTATCTTCCATAAATAACTTAACATATAGCTAAAAGCAAAACTGAGTGGAGAGGGATTAGAGCACCCATAAGATTTTTTTTTTCCTGTCTACTGTTATAACCCAGACTAAAAGTAAAAGAAACTCCAAAATGTTGAGTTGTCACCAGAATCGGAACCAGGGATTCCCTCACCTTTGAGGGATTTATTCTCACTTCCTGTTTTGGCTGTGGGACAGGAAGTGAAATAAATCTCTCCAACAGGACACAGAGAATGCAGTTTTCCCCTCAGGGTGGGACTTTAAAGGCACAGATTGTAAAAGAATACTTAAAATTAGATTTTTTTTTATATCAAAAAGTAATAGTCATGTACATCACTATTACTTTTTGATACTATTAAAAAAATGTAATTTTAAGTATTGTTTCACAATCTGTGCCTTTAAAGTCCCACCTTGAGGGGGAAACTGTAGTAGATATATATTACCTCCAACTTTTTGATATTCAACGGGACACAGACGGCAAAAAATTGACAGGGGTTATAACCCTCTCTTTCCCTATCCAAAAATGGAAAAAAACAAACCCATTTTGCCTTTAGACCTATTTTAAATAATCCCAGAAAACTATCAATGACACAACATCGCAGAAATGCCAGAAAGATGTGGAAGTCAAAGCTGTAAATAAATCCTGTGATTACTCACAGTAAAAATGTGTAATGCAGTTCTTAAATGAGACAAAATTCGAATCATATGTGAAGAATATTTTTCTTTCCTTTCTGCCAAGACTCAACGAGGAAGCTCCAGCTAAAATAAATATTGTATTTGTACGACCTAATTTAATTAAAATATGAGCAAAACTAAGAATTAGCTTTATGTCTTGTACTCTGTAATTATGTGCCTTAGAGCTGAAAATTCCTCTGTTTATATTCTTCTGTTGAAAGAGAAAAAGCTTTACATCTGCCATGCTCACATTTATACACAGTGTTTTACATTCATTCACACTGGGCCTCCTTTCTCAAAGTGAAATAAGAACTATTTTGACCACAGTAACCACCTACGTATATTCTACAACTGATTTCCCAGCCTGTTGTGTACACTTTATTTCTGCACACAGAAATGTTTTTTGGATGGTTTTAGAAATCAGATTTAGGCCCCTTTCACACTTATACGACTATAAGTTTTAGTCTTGGGATTTGGGATTGCAAAGTCGCATGACAAGTCGTTCCCATGATTTCCAATGACAGCCATTCATATTAGTACGACTACAAGTCGCTCCGTATTCAAAGTAGCCCCTGCACTACTTTGGTCCAATTTTGATGCCACTTACACAGGCATTCCTTGAAATCGTGGCAAAATCGCGGCAAAATTTGCGGCCGAGAATCGCGGCAAAATCGTGGTAGAATCGCGCGACTTTGAAGTCGCACAAGTGTGAAAGGGGCCTTATTGCTAGGTGTCAGTCCAACTTTCATGAACCTGTAACATCATGTGGGACATGCGTCTAAGCTGGTCATCCAGGTCCTTAACAATCTGCCTGACTTCAAAAAGGACCATTGTAAGTAGAGCAAAAAAACAGCCCTCCCTCTAACTCCCCTTGCAAGCAAAAATGTTTCAGTTTGGAGTGGAAATTACATTTTGTGTATGTGTTGTCTTGGTTTCAGTACAACAAAATAACAAAAGATCCTTTTTAAAGTGAACCCATACTAGGGTTGCCACCCATCTGGTGTAAAACTGGCTAGTTTGGGGTTTTAAACCTCTGTCTGTTTTTTTAAGTGACAAACATTTCAGTTTGTTTAAAGCAGTGGCTGCCATTTTTTTTCAAAGCCTATACTGCTTCTGTAGCTCCAGTCTGCCCTTAGTGTATCATCATTGAAGAAGTCCCCAGCTCTTGCACCAACGGTCTATCCAGTACGTTGCCTATACACCGTCACAGTGATGCATCATCTGGCAGAAGAATACAATTGTTTCTGATTGTGTCTGACTTCTTGGCAGTCTCTCGCAGAATGTCAGCAGTCTCTTAAATACACTTGTAATACATTCAAGCAGACTTTACCTTTCCTCTATAATTTAACAGATGTAGAAGAAAGCTGTAAGCAGAGTTGGGAAACATATTGCTAATGAACTAAATGCGATCAACATTGGCCACAAAAGTACACATTTAATTCTGATACAGGGCACATTCACACCATAGACCATTTGGATATAAACAGTGCCGATTTGCTGATCACAATGCATAACACTGTTTACTTTTACAACACTGTTTGTTTTTACAACTTTATTGAAATGTCACAAAGTGATTTTCATTGACAGTAGAGTATTGCAATGCAGGTGTAGTGCATTGCAACATGGGGCAATGAAAAAAAAGTACTGCATGTTTTAATTTTCTCCAGTGCACATCATGGCAGCACGGTGGTATGAACTGAAAACATAGGACACAATTTGCCCTGTCCATACATTAGGACTGCCTTAGACAAAGCTGCCCAACACAGCCTAACGCATATGGTGTAAATGGGCCATGGGGCACTGATTTTTCTTTAACTGAAAGTTATTGAATGTTTCAATAGTAGAAAAGGTAGAAACATTACATTGTCAAAATGGTGATAAAAGGTATCAAAACACATTGACCAGATAATCCTCCCTAAATTTTGAGCTAGGACAGAAACAATCATATAACACAGTAAAACTAGATTAGAGCAAAGCTTATGAGTCTATTAATAAGAGGTAAACAGTTTGAAGTGTTAAAATTCACAGAAAATGCCAAGGAGACAACTTCAGGGCAATCGGGTCAGTATCATGCTTACCATTCAGCTAGCATCCTAGTGATTCTGTAACCCAAATAAAAGATTTGGCCAAGAGGCCGAGGAAAAAAAATTGTGCAACAAGAAAATAGAAAAAGAAAAAGAAGAAGAGAGGAAGAAAGAAGAGGGAAGGAGGGAAACAGGTACCCCATGGGTTCTAGGCTGCTGTAACCCAAATAAACCCAAATAAAAGATTTGGCCAAGAGGCCGAGAGAGAAAAAAAAAAACTTTTAGGGAGGGCTGAAGGAAATAAACGACCATGGTCTCTGTTGCTCATCTGGAACCTATAGAGGCCCCACAAAGAAAGGATTTGTGCAACAAGAAAAAAAAAAAAGAAGAAGAGAGGGAGAAAGAAGAGGGAGGGAGGCAAATGGGTACCCCATGGGTTCTAGGCTATGTTGGGGCACTGATTTTTGACCTTCCAATCTATTCCCTGTTTTTCTCTCCTTAAAAATAGGTTGGAGACACCATGCACATTCCAAAGGATATGTTTATCTGGCTCCAGGACTACTGTAAAGCAGTCAGGTACAGTGTTTGGGCAGAGGTTGTCTACTGGCTGAACACTGAATATCAATACTTTTGTCTTAACCTGTATTTCATTTTTTAGGTTGCACAAGTGGGATTTCTGCTATGAAAGCAATTGGGATATCTATGACTGTCTACTTGCGTTTTAATGCAATAATGAAAGCAAAGTATTATTCTATGTAATGTTCTTGCATCTTTGTATGGTTCTGACAGTCTCCTAAGCTTTCCTGGTAATTTACAAAGTTATTTGTAAGTGACAACCACCTGTAAACTCTATCCCAGTGTTTCTCAACTCCAGTCCTCAAGGCGCCCCAACAGGTCATGTTTTCAGGATTTCCCTCAGATGAAACAGCTGTGGAAATTACTAAGGCAGCGAAACTGATCAAATCACCTGTGCAAAATAATGGAAAGGCTGAAAACATGACCTGTTGGGGGCGCCTTGAGGACTGGATTTGAGAAACACTGCTCTATCCCAATAAAACTTGCTCCCCCAATAAAACTTGCTCCTGTTCACTTTCTCATAACCACCCTCATGCCCGTATTCAGTCACACAGCATTGTTAATATATTTTATTTGTAATACATGTATTTAGTATGCTCACATTTCTTTTAAACACATTTCTTTATTTTTTTATTTTTTTTGCTTTTTGGAAAAACTTTGCAAATCCAAAATTATGTCAAAGTTTTTAAGATATTTGTGTGTAATTGTATATATATGTGTTTGATCAAACCCCCCTTTATTTAAATAAAGGGCATAGTTGAAAAGACGATAGTGAAAATTGACTTTTATTTCAGTGTACCCCTATGGAATTGTATTGGTGAAATTTAAATTTACATCAATTACATGGAACATGGATTTAAAGGTCAAGTTCAGTTTTTTTTTCTAATTACACAAAGTAATATAATATTGATAACATAGTGTAGAGACATTCTCAAAATGATCTTTACAAGATGGCAGTATGAGAATTTAAATGACAGATATCATTTAATGTTGATAAATTAAAGGTAACACACACCTCGGCTTTGATAACAGGGCTTCCCTGTATACCTTAAATTATACCTTAAATTGAAACATCTCGAAAAGACAAAACTAGGAAACTACTAGGAAATAAAAGTTAAGCAGCTGCCTACACAAATAAAATCTTAAGATTGATAAGTATGGCAATAAAAAGGGATTAAAAAAGGATTGTAAAGTATTGTATTGTATTTTGATTATGGCCTTGGATACACAGAAATATACTGTGTATGAGTTTTGGAGAGAGTACAGAGGTGGTCAACTAAATTAATAAATTGGCAGGAAATTCTTATTATAAAAGGTGGAAAAACTAGGCTAGTGTCGTTTTGGAAACAGTATAACGGGGTGATTGTGTTAATGTGCAAAACTATATATCCATAACATGGATATCTAAAAAGATCATATAGGTTCATATAATTGAAATCCAGACACCTTGAAAACTAGGTTACAGTTGAAAGTATACAATTTAAACAATGGAAACACTTCAAATAACATAACAAAAAGGGTTATCAACTGTTTGACACACTGGAGTTGATTTACTAGAACTGGAACGTGCAAAATCTGGTGCAGCTCTTCATAGAAACCAATCAGCTTCCAGGTTTTTTGCCAAAGCTTAATTGAACGACCTGAAGAGGTGCACCAGATTTTACACGCTCCAGTTTTAGTAAATCAACCCCAATGCATCGCTTCTGGTCTTAGAGAATGAAAATATATTGTCTAATCATGACAAAACAGACAGTAACAACTGGGGTATCTCTGAGGTACCCCAGACACCAGCAGAGTGCCTCAACTGACAAGAAAGGGCTATCCGCCATGGCTGTATTTATGCAGAAGTGAAGGGGTTAAATGTTGACCATGTGGAATAATCATACATGACAATGATTGTTTTGTTTTAATAAAAGGTTACTGAATGGAATACTGGGCTCCAAAAATGCCCACTTAGATATAGAAGCCCTTCTGCTGGATTAACCAGATTGTCAGTCTAGACCTGGATACAGCAGACATGCCACACAAGTAGTGGCCTGTCCATAAGGGGTGCAGGGGCTCCGCCCCCCTAATCTCTATGTGCTGGCCCCTAATCTCAATCTAATCTCCATGCGGGGCACCGGACGCATAGAGTTCTATGTTTTTTTTGTGAAGCACATGATTAGAGCCAGAGGCTCTAATTGGCTTCAAAAAGGTTAAGCTCGGGACACCCCCCCCCCCCCAAAAAAGGAACACCAGCTGCCACTGCATTATAGTATCACTTCATTCACAGGCAACTCATGTAAGAATATATAGTTCTACAGAAAGAAGCCATGTGCATCTAGTTTTAGATTTTTTTTAGGATAAATAAATAACCCACACTTAATTTCACATAGTACAAGGGGTTAGTTATCTAAATGGCAACAATTGTAAATTAATATATAAACTGTAGGCATTTGACCACCACAGAACATTAATTTTGTAATGTTATCTACAGTTCCATGTCCTCTTACTTCCTTTAGTTTTCCAGGAAGTTTATACAGCATTGAAATAATTTATCAGGTCATATTGAGGACATTAAAGCAGAAAACTATACAAACCATGAACACAAAGACTTAGGCTGCAGACAGGCTCCAAATATCCTATTTATCCTTATGTTATTGTTTTCTACAATTTTGGTATATGAACAGAATAATAGTATAATTTATCTCATTCCGTTTATCTGACTGGCATAAGTAGCAATTAAAATGTATATACTGTCAAATTTACTTTAGCGGGGTATATGATATCCCTTTGGTGATGAATGATGAATGCATGGGATGGATGTGGAAAAAGGTGACTGTTAGCAGCTGTGTTGGTATCTTCGAGTCTCAGTGGAAGAAGACAGTTTTAAGAGGACAAGGAACACGGTATACACTAACATAAAAATAACCCACATTGCAGCACATTATTAGTCAATAGAAAATATAAACTGTAGAATAGTTAGTAAGTCTAGAAAAGCAAAGTTGCTGTGTTAAATGTGTGAAGCATCAAGTATCTAAACTTTCCCTCATGTAATGTTCTCTATTAGCTGTATTCATATTCCTAATATTATGGTAGGATAAACAAAACACATCCATTACTGCATTCAAGCTGTCTACATGAGAGCACAACATAACCAATACAAACCTTCCTGTATACACTTATACATCACTGAGGGCCTACTGTCAAGGTCACATCAGTATGCAGAATGGCACATCTGTGCAAGCATCTATGCGAAGGTGCAGGCTGGCTCGTAGCCTCACATCAAGGGTTGCACTTGGCTATGTATATGTGCACATACATGCATGCGTGCGCAAGGATGTGCATGTGCACCTGTTGCTAGCATTGGAGTCAAATAGGCAAATTTAAATTATCTCTGAATCTGGGATGTGTGACCTACTACCCACTACTGACCTCTGCTTGCACCTGGACAATACATCTGACTGTTCCATCTGTTCCTGACCTGCTTATGCACTACTGACTTAGTCCTGAACCCTGACCTTGCTTCTGCTATCAATAATGTCCCTGATCTAGTCACCAGTTGCTGACCTGGCTTGTCTGACTTCTCACTAGTCCTGAGCTCCTGTGGCACAATTAATCACCAGCCTGCAGTCCCCCAGGTGACTCTCCAGCCTACTTACTTACCAAGTCTCTCCGTCTGAATTTCCGACGGAAAAAGTTTGAGTTCCTGCTCTCAAATTTTCCGACAACAAAATCCTATCGGACTTTTTCCGATCGTAGCGAATTCCGACGGACAAAGTGCCACGCATGCTCAGATCACATTACAAGACCAAAGCTATTGGCTACTAGCCTCTACGTAGTCCCGTCGTATGCAACGAACGTCACCACGTTCAGAATGATCGGATTTTCCGACAACTTTGTCCGACCGTGTGTATGCAACACCAGTGTCGGACAAAATCCGTCGGAAATAATCCGACGGATTTTGTGGTCGGAATTTCCGACCGTGTGTACGGGGCATTAGAGGTATCATAGTAACAGAGGCTGAATACAAATGCACACTACATTTTTCAGATATTTATTTGTAAAAAAAAAATTGAAAACCATTTATAATTTTCCTTCCACTCCACTTTGTGTTGGTCTATCACATCAAATACCAATAAAATACATTTACATTTTTAGTTCTAACAAAAATTTGGAAAATGTCAAGGCACTGTATGTAGTGAAAACTAGACATATACACACTGAAATATGTTGTTTCGGAATTTCGTTTTTCGTCCGAAAAATAAATTAATTTAGTTACTCCCGAAATTAGTTTTTATTTATTTTGTTTCGTTAAAAAATGCATTCGTCCGAAAATCCGAAATAATTAAGGTTGAATCTGTCATTGAAGGCTTATGGTGTCTGTCAAATGTTCTAAGAAGATTCGACAGAGCAGCTAAACTGTGCAACGCCCCAATCGTACATTTCCGGTCGAATGTTCCGCTTACAAGCTATAACATAATTCTAATGTTGTATGACACTAGTAAAAATTATATGTATTAATTATTATTACTAGACAACCAACATTAGAATTTTTCTATAGCCTATGGGCAGAGCATTTGACCATAAATGTGCACTCGCAGCTACTGCTTCGTCAAATCTTCATGTCAAATCTTTTCTCTCTTTGTCCAATAATCTTGGACTAATAGAGTTAGGTTAGGCACATTCGACCTTTTTTGCTATTGTCTCTATAATGTTGAATCTTTTCTCTCTATGTAGAATAATCTTGAACTAATATAGCTAAGGTTAGGCACATTCGAGCACAGGTTCAATAGACACAGATCGCTATTGTCAGCGTCATGTCGAATCTCCTATCTATATCGAAATGTTGCAACGAAAATGAAAATAAAGCATCTATTTATGTCGGATCTTTCGGTTTTCGGATTCTGCATGATCGTTACCGTTTGTTAAAACGATAACGAAAATACCCGAAATTCGTACGAAAATGCATTCGGACCAAAACAAATGCACATGTCTAGTGAAAACTACCCTAGTTAATCAACCCATTAATGTTATAGCCAATCAGTTAGTTCCCCACACTACATGTGTTAGAGTTTAACTTTTTTTTGGCTGTCCTGGATGTAGAGGGAAAGCTCCATAACAAGACACAAATATAAATAAAAAGGATACAAACACCTTTACACCCTATTTAACAAGAAGTATTGTGTCCCGATTTACTTACCATTCCAAAAAACAAGGCGAGCATGAACAAATCACCATATATCAATCATTACAGATTCAAATGTTGTTGAAGCCTTTCTTAATCAACCTGAGTGACTGCGGAGTCTACATTTTCTGGGATTTATCAGTACAAAATATTTGTTTTCAGTACTGTGTCTAACTGATTAGTCCCCTTACAGCTTCATGCTGATGAAAACTGTAATCCAATCTCAGAGGAATGTTTCCCATCACTTGTAATAAGCTGACTAGCACTCAGCCAGAAAGGTCATGAAACTAAAAAGAGTGCACCAGGAAGCAGAAAAGTGCTTAAAAACAAACTTTCTGAATTTTTTTTTTCCTGGCATAATTGTACAAAGTGTATGCCATCTAATATTCATAACAATAGCAACAATTAAGTAAACATCTCAATCAGTGACCACTTTTTGCATCACTAATGGGTTAGTTGAAAATCATTAATACAAATGCACATTTATTAGGTTTAAAGATCCATCACAATAAAACATGGAAAATCTGTATTTCAGCTAAAACAATATACAGTTTACCTGGCATTTATCTTCTAATCCTGGCTGCCCTGCTGGCTAAATCTTTACAGCTGGCTGTAGTCTGAACAGGCAAACAGAAGGCCAGGGTATTTTATAGTTCCCACTACCACTATCTACAGTAAAAACAAGGATGAACAGAATCATTTAACAATAATTTTCAGTCCTATACACAAGTACCATGTAGAGGCTAGATACTCAGTACCTCAACTAGAGTGAGGGTTAGGCTGAAAGGAAATTTATTTGTACTGAGAGAAACATTTGAGCCTGCCATTGCTAATCTTAGAAGATACTACATGTTTGGCTGTCTGGCTTTAGAACTTTAAAAATACTGACCCGAATCAAGTTGATAGATCAGGACAGTAAGAGCAGAGTCAGAACTCACAATCTTCACACCTGTTCCAGCTTAGAAAGTACTGTATGTGTTGAATTTATTTCCCACTCTATGGAGCTCCTGGTAAAGTTAAAGCTGGTAACACCGGGTGTAGAGTATCTCCTCTTATCTCTTATGTCAAACCAACTAACACTAATTATGAGGCTTTCCTACTCCCATAGTTCACCAATCTGTGGGTCACTCTTCCTCCAACTAACACTAATGTAAAGCACAGCTTTTATCCTACTTACACCAATGTTGGGGCCTTTTTACTCACATTAACACCAATATAAAGGGTATTCTTCCTCCAACTGAACATCAATGCGACCATTCTTCTTTCCACTTACTATCAGAACAGTTGATTTTTTTCCCTCCAATTACCACCTATAGAAGGGTAAGTACATTTTATGACCACTGCACATCGTGCATGGTACTGTGTGTTACACCCTTCTGATTCTTATTACCACTGCATGCTTTATGCTGTGCTGCACACACTCCTGGCCTCTGAACTCTGTATGCTGTGCTGTATGTTACCTACTTCTGTTTTCTGCACTCTGTTCTCAGCTACATACTACTGTTGCACCCTGTACAGTGTGCTGTATATTACTGTACATGCTCTTGACTGATACATTCTGTACACTGTGCTGTATGTTAAATACTCTTAACTGCTAACCCTGGTTTCTGTGATGTATGTTACAAACTCCTAAATGCTACACGCTCTGCACTGTGATGTATATTTCATACTTTTGCCCATTAAACTCTGTAAGCTGTAATGTATGCTTCATACGGTTGACCCTAGCCCTATATGTGCTAGGTTGTATGTTGCATACTTCTGGCCAATTTCCTTTATACACTGCATTCATGTATTATATATTTGTGAATACTGAACTCTATACACTATATTATACAGTACATTAGATACTCCTGACCCCTGCATTACTTTGTATATTGACAATAGGTACATTTTGAATCCTTGCCCCAGTGACTTTGTAAAGGCTACTAGTACAGCAACATGCAGAGTGTATTCAAAAACTGTTAAAGATGTTATGGTGGTAAACAAATGACCAAAGGTAAGTTTTAGAATTGGAATGCATCTGTAAAGCATATACATTTTCCCCTTGGGATTACACTTCATTGGGTCTAATTATACATTTTTCTCACACAAAATTCACACAACTTTCACAGAGGATTAACACATTTTTTGCAAGCGACAATGTCTTCCAAAATAAAAAGTTTAGCACAAACCTGCTATATCCAGACCAGATCTGGAAGTTTTGCAGGACGGGAACACATCAGTTAAGTGAAGCCAAACTTTATTCAAAACTGTATTTGCATAAAATTCTAGAAATAGAATAAATGTCTAAAATATGGATATAACAATTAGAGTAGCCAATCCAACATTCAAATTAAATGCTGAAAAAAAGTTATTTTTACATTAATCATACAGTTGCAGATGAAAGTAGTTTCCAACAGTGAAACAAAAATGGTTGTATGGACATCTGAGATTTCTGATATTATAGATCAAATACAGTATTTTCTTTGAATGACATACAGAATGAAATCTGCTGCTTCTTTTGTTGTATCACATTTAATAAAAGATAACTTTGCCTGCTTGCTTAAGAGTGATATTTATCAACCCAAGCATAGTGCTACAGGCAGTGTGCTGGGCTTCTAAAATAATCTGTTTCCAGAAAGACTATTTAATAAATAGATACTCCTACTTGTTTTCTCAGGCACTTTTTCCCACAGGAGATTTTTGCTTAAACATTTTTATGTGAGTTATTTTATAAATATATAATATATATATATATATATATATATATATATATATATATATATATATATATATATATATATATATATATATATATATATATATATATATATATATATACTGTAATTATACTGTATATGCACTAGACATGTGCACATTGAAATATTTCATTTCCGAATTTCGTTTTCATCCGAAAAATTTATTTATTTAGTTACTCCCGAAAATCGTTTTTATTAATTTTGTTTTTCGTTAAAAATTGCATTCCTCCGACAATCCAAATGAATTAAGGTCGAATCTGTCATTGAAGGCTTATGGTGTCTGTCGAATGTTCAAAGAAGATTCGACGGAGCAGATAAACTGTATGACGCTGTATAGTTTAGCTGCTCCGTCAAATCTTTTTAGAACTTTCGACAGACACCATAAGCCAAAGATTCAACGTTTGTATGTTTTTTGCTGCTTTGTCGAATCTTTGTAATTCATGTTGAATGTATATAGTTCAAACAGAAAATGGACTGGTGATAGTGATCACTGATCAGACAGGTAACAAGATAGGGTATATAGAATCTATATAGAATCTCAATCTATAATATAGAATCTATAATAATAAATCCCCCCCCCAACAACACGGGCAGCCTCTGAGGCTATCACAACACTAGTATCACCATCAAGTTCACAACACTAACACAATAGCAGCAGATTATTATGAAAAAGTTAAGTTGAACTGTAGCTTGCTTCACTATTGTTCTGCTGCTGTGCTTATGCTTAATTGCTAAATAATTCAGGTTCTCTGACAAACGAACCAGCTAAGATTGACTGTCTTCTGAAATGATTCAGTGTGTGTGTCTCTCTCTGCTAGCAATTGTAAGTGAAAGTAAGTTGGCTGTACGTGTGTACTTAGTTCTAGCTATTTTACTGTTCCTCCTCTTTGGTTACAATCAGCCAATAAAATTCATCATCATCATTATTTTTTTTTTACTTCCCCCACCCAATTCCAGCAGCGATCTTTTCTCTCTACATCAAATGTTTTCTCTCTGTGTCAAATCTTTTCTCTCTATGTCAAATCTTTTCTCTCTATGTAGAATAATTTTGGACTAATAGAGTTAAGGTTAGGCACATTCGACCACAGGTTCGATAGACACAGATTGTTATTGTCAGCGTTATGTCGAATCTCCAATCTATAACAAACTGTTGTCGTAACGAAAATGAAAATAAAGCATTTGTTTATGTTGGATCTTTTGTTTTTCGGACTCTGCACTTTCGTTATCGTTTGTTAAAACGATAACGAAAACACTTGAAATTCGGACAAAAATGCATTCGGACAAAAACGAATGCACATGTCTAATATGCACACACACATATACAGACATATGCTACTTTTTTCATAAGAATGGAGTATTATAACTGGAACATCTTAAACTAACATGTAATTACTTTAGGAATTTTTATACAAACCAAAACAATTTAATAACATTTTTGAAAAAAGAGTTGAGCGTTATATCAGGTATGGCATGATAAGGAGATTCTTAATAAAAAATGGATTCTGATTGACTGCTTTTGGTTACTGCCCTCAGGTGTATGTATAGTTATAACATTTTTAGCTTTGGAGAGAGTATGAAATTGTTAAAATAACTGTCAGTTTCCTTTGTGTTGTCTGTGTCCATCTGGGGAGTTATTTCATCATTTCCTGTCACGGTGACACAAAAAGCCAGAAATTTCCCTCTTTTGCCCCGTACACACGGTCGGAAATTCCGACCACAAAATCCGTCTGATTTTTTCAGACGGATTTTGTCCGACACTGGTGTTGCATACACACGGTCGGACAAAGTTGTCGGAAAATCCGATCATCCTGAACGTGGTGACGTTCATTGTGTACGACGGGACTACGTAGAGGCTAGTAGCCAATAGCTTTGGTCTTGTAATGTGATCTGAGCATGCGTGGCACTTTGTCCGTCGGAATTCGCTACACACGATCGGAAAAGGTCCTATAGGACTTTGTTGTCGGAAAATTTGAAAGCAGGATCTCAAACTTTTTCCGTCGGAAATTCCGATGAAAAAAGTCAGATGGAGCCCACACACGGTCGGAATTTCTGACAACATGGTCCGATAGGACATTTTCCGTCGGAAAATCCGACCGTGTGTACGGGGCATGAGGGCCCTTTCACATGGACGTGTCCGTGTACGGGCTCCGCTTTGCTTATCGGGGGATCGCTCCGATGATCCCCCACTGAGCAGGCAGATGAAAGGTCTGTCTCTGTGCAGGGATGGACCTGTAAGAGCGCCGCTCTCCTCTATGGGGGATCAGATGAAGACGAACCATAGAGTCCGTTTTCATCCAATCCGCAGACGAATGGAAAAATAGGGTTTTCCTCCATCACACCTTTTCGGATCGGAGCGGGTATGATGTCAGCGGACATGTCACCACTGACATCCATCGCTCCATAGAGGTCTATGGAGCGTCCATTCCGGTCTGCCTAAAACCCTAAACGGTCCGTCCGTGTGAAAGAGGCCTAAGACAGTTGTCACCAGAATTGAAAGATTTATCTTCACCTCTTGTTCTGATGGCAACTATGACATTTTGGGTTTCTCTTTCTTTTTCATTTTGGTGACAATGATCATCAGGGTTAAAAAAGATGGTGACACAGATAGCAATGCAAATTTGACAAGGGTTCTTATCCCTACTCTATCCAGAAATAAGAAAATAGAGCTATGTTGAATAAGATCATAAACATCTGAAGAGTGAAACTTCAAGTCCCTGATTTCAAGGGTAGGTTACAAAATGAAATGAGAATTTAATAAGCCAGCTGAGAACCCTTGTGACACTGATACTATTCCAGTTTTTTATACCTCTTACAGTTTACAGTATAAAAACAGTAGAAAGGAGGGCGCATGCACGGAAGCTCGCAAGATGGCCGCAAACCTCTAGAGCTCCGTGCCACCACGGCCATTAAGCTGCCTTCTACAGCACACAGAACACCCCCCGAAAACCACACCGATCGATACACCGGGGAAACCCCCGGGAACAAGTGGATGACCTCGGCATTGGCCAGGAGAAGCCTATCTCGCCAGATGACCTCCACAGCCGGTCCGCTCAGCTATGCCAAAATGGCAGCTGCCCCAGGAGGGAGTCATACAGACGCCGAGGAGGAAAGCTCCATAGCCCACCAGGACATAGCTCCTCCACCCTCACCAGGTACGGCGAACCCTGCTCTAATAATGGCACCCTCCCCAACGTCCACCGAATCCCTGCTGGGGAGATCCCTGTCAGGACTCCTCACAACTCCCATGCAAGACCCAATTTCAGGCCTGCTCCTCTGTGAGGGAGAAGCTTGCGACAATACCCCAGCACCCACTGACTTCCCTTCCATGATGCAAGCTTTCTCACAGATGCTGACCAGAAATCTTGCACTGTAAGCTGCCTAAATCACATCATCCATACATGCAGACCTGCAGCAATTGGGGATGAGGATTGAAGTGATAGAAAAGAAAGCAGACCAATCTGTTGCCAGGATAAACCAAAACTCAGCCAGACTCCAAGACATGCAGGACCAACTAGAGACTGTACTATCAAAGAATGATGACCTCGAGAACAGGTCGAGATGATACAACTTTAGGATAAGGGGGCTCCCCTAATCAGTGAAATAAGTCCAGCCAGCAGTCAAGGCACTTTTTAAAGGGCTTATTCCAGATTTTGCTATTCACCGCCTGGAGCTCGACAGGGCTCATAGAGCACTACAGCCTCCCAGATCTTACGGGCTTCCCAGGGACATCATAGTAAAATCCCATTTTTATGCGGTGAAGGAGGAAGTGATGAGGAAATCAAGAGGGTCCACAGCACTTAACATTCAAGGACACACAGTTTAGGTCTTTGCTGACCTCTCCCCTTACGCGGTGCAAACGCGAAGAGCACTCAAATCTCTACTGCAAATCCTAACAGTGAAAGAGATACCCTAGTATATGAATGTGAGTTGGGGACCTTGGACCTTGGGGCTCCTTGAGGGTAGGGACTGATGTGAGTGTGCAATGTATGTGTGGAGCACTGCATAAATTGATGGCGCTATATGGGTACCTTAAATAAATAGGGATAATTGTAGACAAGCACCCACACTCTCTCAGGATGGACTGGAGACTTTATTTAACCTTACTATGTAACTATGTAAATGAACTCCTCCTGAGTGGAATAGAGGCGTTGACCGTCCTTGGGCCTGTATTGCCTGACACAAGACCTATATGATCCATGGCAATGCCTCCATACCACTGAGAGGGACTTTACCCATTTCTCATCAGTACACAAAATCTATTCCAGGATAGATTTTTTTACTCACTGAAAAAAGCAACTATCCACAAGATAACATGGTCGGACCACGCTCCCCCCATCACGGTTAATATTAAGGATATGCGCAAAGTACACCACGCACCATTATGGCGTAATAACATTTATCTCCTCTCTCATGCCAAAATCAAAGAGGAAATTCAGAATACACTTGAGGACTACTTCATGTTTATAAATACCACCGATTGTAATCCTTCCATGGTTTGGTGTGTGCATAAGACTTTCTCAAGAGGAGCCCTAACCCAAATAGCCGCTATAAAGAAAAAACACAACGCATATCACAACTATCCAATCTCATTGCTGAACTGGAGTCCAAACATAAATTAGCTAAAATTAATGACAACACACTACTAACCTGCCTTAATGCCTGCTGTGAAGAACTACGACAAGCACTTAGAGAGGACTATGATCTCTACTTCAAACACCTTAAACTTTCCTACTACTCCCAGAGTAATAGAGCAAGTAAATTATTAGCATCCCAACTTAAACAACGCCAAACCCAAACTAATCCATCAACACCAACAAACACCATCTCTCTAATCGTACATTTAAAAACCCCAGAGATATTGACAATGCTTTCAAAGATTTTTACGGATCATTATATAACCTCAACACGTATAAACCTACTGACAAGTAGATTAACACATTCTTGTGGAAGATTAACCTCCCCTCACTAGATATGCAAGCACTTCAGCATTTAAACAGGCCAATCACTTCTGATAAAATCATTGCAGTGATTAAAGCATTGCCTAAACACAAATGCCCTGGAGCAGATGGCTTCTCAGCCGAGTATTATCAAGCACTCGCACCCCTTCTTACCACCACACCCGTCAAAGTCTATAATGCTATAACTCAGGCACATTTTCCAATGAAATGCTTCAAGCAATAATTGTAACTATACAAAAACCCGGAAAAGATCCTTCCCACCCCCCCAGAACTTCAGGCCCATCTCTTTATTAGAGGACTTGACCAAGGGGGATTTGTTAAGACGGAACCAGAAGAATGATTAACCTGACAAGATATGCAGAAGTTACACACACACCCAGTGTTTTCTTGGCCCTAGGTGCAGAAAAGGCCTTTGATCTGGTTCATTGGGGGTATCTGTCTCAAGTACTTACCAAATTCGGACTCAACGTTTTTTTTCACTCAGCAATAATGTCACTCTATTCCAACCCCAGGGCCAAAGTATACACCTCGGGATGTTATCTGACTCATTTCATCTTTTAAATGGGATGCGTCAGAGTGTCCTCTCTCCACAATAATCTTTTCCCTAGTCATAGAAACCACTGGCAGAACTAATAAGATCTAGCAAAAATATGGAAGGAATTACAATAGGACCCAAGAATCACAAACTAGGGCTTTTTGCCAATGATTTTATACTATTTCTATCCAATCCTGAATCCTCTGTACGTGCAGTACAAAAACTACTAACTGACTTTGGGAAATTGTCCTACTACAAAGTTAATACTAATAAATACTTTGCTCTCCCTGTACACCTATCTAAGGACAAAATCTTCCAGATCAAAAACGTTTTCCCATGCAACTAGGATTCACCAGCCATTACATACCTAGGTATACAATTAACCCACCCGACCTCCAACCTATATGAAACTAACTTCCCTCCATTATTATCTTGCATAAAATAAGAATTCTCTCAACTCACCAAAATCCATCTAACCTGGGTTGGACAAATTGTAGCTTACCAGATGCAAATCCTTCCTAAACTGCTATATTTTTTTTTTTTTTTTTTTTTCATTCAAAAGGTTTATTGAAGGTAAGTTACAGTACAGGTGATCGCATAACTTGAAGACAGGTACAATCCTGTCTGTACATTTTTTGTGTTGGCAGTCAATAATAAACCAGGAACAATTAAGATTCAAAACAAATTAACATTCAACATTTTCTGTGAGTGGTCTAAAGAGGCCTTTTCGTTATATCATTCAATGCTCAGATCACATGTCTAGTTTTCATATTGGTCTCGTTATGATTACCTTCTATGTCAGCCATATGGTGGCGAGTAAGATTGAAACAGGTGACATTTAATGTCAAGATATATAGATGAGTATAGGAAAGGTGAGAGAAAGGAAGAGAGTAGTTAGATGTATGGGACAGAGAAGAGAGAAATAGAGGGTTGGTAGTCATATATGGTAGCCTAAGTATTGGGGTACATTTCAGTTATATCTGTAATTCGGTTCTCCATCTAAGTTTTTGCCTGATGGGCAGTTTGTTCACATACCTCCCCAAAGGTGGGGTGTTATTTTTCAGCCAAGGTTGGGTAGGTTAAGTTTCTCATATTCTTCAGAAAATCTAAAAGCAACCCAAGGGGCCCAGGTTTTGTGGTATCCATCCGCATCATCATTGGACTGGGCCCTTGTCTCCTCCATGCTACATATGTCCCCTATCCTATGAAGCCACTCTTTAACAGAGGGGACCCCAGTAGATTTCCAGTATAATGGTATGAGCGTTTTAGCCGCATTAAGCATATGTTTGGACAGGGATTTCTTGTATTTGGAGAGTGAGAAGTTGGTAACATGGAGGAGGCAACCGGCCGCATCCAGCTTCAACGAGGTATCAGTGACATGGCGAATGATTGTAACCACTTTTTCCCAGAATCGTGTGATAAGAGGACAATGCCACCAGATGTGTAGGACCGTACCTTTGTCTTGTCCACATCGCCAGCAAAGATCCGAGGTTTGGGGGAACCACTTATGTAACTTGACCGGAGTGGCATACCAATGTGTAAGCAGTTTATACGCAGTTTCCTGCATTCTGGTGCTCAAGGAGCATTTATGTGCTAGTATACAGGCTTTTTGCCATTGTGTGTCTGTTATTTCTATGTTAAGTTCCTCCGACCACTTCTTCCGAAATCTGTCCAGGGCGTGCGGTGCTGAGGCCTGGAGCCAGGCATATGCTAAGGAGGTGGCTTTGGGTATTGGGGCCCCCTCCAGGCACACTGATTCCATATCTGTCATTTGTCTAGTAAAGTGCATTTTGCGTCGTGCATCGTTTACATAACTTCGTATCTGGAAGTATGTCCATAGGGGCATATCCTGCACATGGGCCTCTCCTTTCAGTTTCTGGTAGTCCTTAATAAGGACGTTCTCAAAACAGTGGCTGGTAAGCAAAGGTGTATTCTCGTCTTGTTTCTGTAACGCACGGTTCGCTACCCCTGGTGGAAAGTCCGGGTTGTCTTTAAGTGGTGTCAAGGGGCTTAAGGGTGAAGATACGTTTGTCTTTTTAATGATTGAGTGGAATATAGATAGGGTGGTGTTCAGAAGGGGGTGTTGTCGCAGAGTCGGTGGGTAATTTTTCATCGAAACCCATGGGGAGAACCTCAGGGGAATCGGGCTTAACTCATTTTCTAGGGGGACCCAGTCTTTAGTGTCCTGGTGGCAATGCCAATCCAGGATTCTGGTCATATGTGAGGCGTGATAATATTTTTTGTAGTCGGGCAGGCCCATTCCCCCTCTTTCTTTCGCCCTAGTCATTAACTCAAATTTGATTCTCGGGCGCTTGTGTGCCCAAACAAATTCAAGCTGGATTGTTTGTAGGGTTTTGAAAAAGCACTGTGGAATCAGGACCGGTAAGGTCCGGAATAAATACAGCACTCTGGGCAATATTGACATCTTACAGATGGCTGCCCTCCCGAACCATGAGAAATGTTTGTTAGTATGCCAGGACAGCAAATCTTGTCTTATGATTTTGAGCATGGGTGGGAAATTCCTCTCAAAAATTTGAGATATCTGTGGGGTTAGCCATACGCCGAGGTACTTCATGGCAGAGGATACCCATTTGAAGGTGCTATTTAGTTGTGCGCTATGTAGTGTATCCTCTGTCATGGTGATATTCATCGCCTCAGACTTCGTATAATTGATCTTTAGATAGGAGACGTACCCGTACACCGTGAACTCCCTTAGCAGTGTGGGAATTGACGTGAGGGGTTTCGTTAGGAAAAATAGCAAATCATCGGCGTATGCAGCGATTTTAAATTCCCGTTGACCCACCCAGAAACCCTCAATATCTGGTGATAACTTCACTTTCCTAATGAAAGGTTCCAACGAGATGATGAAGAGGATTGGCGAGAGGGGACACCCTTGTCTTGTACCATTGGTTATTTTTATCGTTTCGGACAGGGTTCCATTTATTCGTAGTTTTGCTGATGGGTTTTGGTATATCGCCGAGATCCAATTCATCATGCGGGTACCAAGGCCAACATGTTCGCACGTTGCCAACATGTAGTCCCATGCTACTCGATCGAAGGCCTTCTCCGCGTCTGTAGACAGAAGAAGGCCCTCGATCTTTCGTTCCCTAGCTGCATGTATAAGGTTTAGTGCTTTTGTTACATTGTCTTTTGCCTCTCTGCCTGGCATAAACCCTGCCTGCTCTGGGCCTATGATGGTGTGTAGTAGTGGTTTAAGTCTGTTTGCTAATATTTTGGTCAGGATTTTAACATCAAGGTTCAGTAACGAAATTGGTCTATAGCTAGGGCAGTGTTCTGGGTCTTTGTTTGGTTTGGGCAGGACTGTTATGTGTGCCCCAAGGAACATCGGGGGGACTTCCCTGGGTGTAGCAAATGAATTTAGAGCTTTTAGAAGTGGGCCAGTCAGGTTGTCTAGGAAGGTCTTATAATATATAGAGGAGAAGCCATCAGGGCCCGGGCTTTTCCCATTCTTCATATCTTTTATTGCCGCTTTAACTTCTATTTCCTCAATGGGCCGTTCAAGGAGCTCAGTGTCAGTGGTGTGTAGCGTGGGCATTTCTGCCCCGCGCAAGTATTCATGAATTGCTTGTGTTCTGGTTCCTTGCATGTCGGGTGGTTTGTGAGGGTTCGGTAGGTTATAGAGATTGGAGTAGTAGGAGTGGAAATGTTGTGCAATCTGCTCATCCGTCTGATCTAACGTTCCCTGTTTGTTTCGTATACCCTTAATGTTGTTGCTAAGGCGGGGGTCTTTTAGGGCTCTGGCTAAGAATTTGCCTGTTTTGTCCCCGTGTTCGTAGTATATTTTTTTCCTGAAAAACAGGAACCGTTTAGTGGTGGCATCTAATATTTGTTGTAGGGCTTTTCGGGTGTCAAGTAGTTCAGTCGCCGTCTGTTTGGTGAGGGATTGCTTATGTTGTAGTTCTAGTTGCGAGATTCTATCTACTAATTTTGAGATCTGTTTTTCCCTGTCCCTCTTTCGCTTAGCTCCCGCCCTCATCAATTCCCCTCGCATGTAACATTTGTGAGCCTCCCATGTCATCAAGGGGTCTGTCTCTGGTATTGAATTAAAGCTAAAAAATTCTTGCAATTGCTTGGTGAGTTTTGGCAATAATTCACAGTCTGTCAGAAGCGAGGCATTCAGTCGCCAAGACTGTCTCCTATGTGTGGGTACATCAGAGGCCAGTGAAAGAGAGACGGGGGCGTGATCCGAGAAGGATTGTATACCAATGTTTGCCCTTTCCACTAGATGTAGGTCCTTTCGTGAAATGAAAATGTAATCAATTCTTGAGTACCTGGCATGGGGGGCAGAATAGAAAGTAAAGTCCTTCCCATCTGGGTGAAGACATCTCCAGGTATCCACCAGATGCATCGAGGACAAAATTGATTTCAGGCTCTTCAGTACTCTGTATCTAATGTATGATGTGCCTGTCGATGTGTCAGTTAGAGGGTTCAGGGGGAGGTTGAAGTCCCCGCCCAGGATTATGCGTCCCGAGCCAAACACTCCAAGCTCCCCCATTACCCGTCTGCAAAAAGTCAGGTGTGAGGTATTCGGGAAATATACATTAGCCAATGTCGTTGGTACCCCGTAGTATTTCCCCTTCAGGAAGATAAACCTCCCTTCAGGGTCTATCAGTTTGTCCGTCAGCTCAAAGTTGGCCTCTCTGCTAATTAGTATAGAGACCCCCTTCGACTTAGCCGAGTCATTGGTAGCGTGATATACTGTAGTGAAATAGGAATCAGTGAGCCTGGGTACATTGCTTGTTCTAAAGTGCGTCTCTTGCAAGAAGGCGAAGTGAGGCCTACCTTTCTTGAGCTCCCTTAGGAGGGCGATCCGTTTTTCAGGGGTATTCAGACCTCTGACATTGTGAGATATCACTGTGGGGCAGTGGCCCATCGATGAGTATGCCATTGCACCGCCCTGGACAGATTCGGAGACCTGGTACCTATGGAAGACACTGTACAGGAGATATGTTATTACAGTATGGTATTCTTTCAAGTGATGTCTACCCACGCGTATAGATCTACCAGTTAAGAGAAAGATAAAGGGAAGAGTAGTGGAAGGGAGAAAACAGAGAAGGAGAAGATTATGTTATACTGCCTTCGAATAGATATTCTATCCGTGAGGTCTGATTAGGAGTACTAACCAGGGACTAAGGTCTCCCTGGGTGTACCTTGTGGGGTAGTGGGAGGTAGCAGCAGGGATATCCTGTGTCAATCTCGGTATGGAGAGTGAGACAGGAGTGAATTACCCCTCAGTACCAGTCCTGGTACAGGGGATAATGAGAATACAAAACAAGCAAAGAAAGAAAATGTAACTATAGTGGCGGAGGTGGGGGAGGCCCGCGGCCACTTTTCTGCAATTGAGTTTAAACAAAAAACGTGCTATATCAAACCATTCTGCACCGTATTATAAGTGCTAATCAACAGAACAACCGAATACTCCTCCAATTAGTGAGGACAGGAGGGCGCCAGCCGGCGCACCCCAGACAGGGTATCACCCCAATCGATTTTGGGGATCCATATCCCGTCCCGGCCACCGGCCGCCCGCCCCCCCCCCCCCCCCCGGAGGAATCTCAAACTTCACCTAAAAGTGAATTCGTGCATTCTAGACTCTTAATCCTAGGCGTAAACCTTGTATACCGTCAGAGGAGGGCAAGTCCGTAGGGCGAAAAATGTAATAAAATAAATAAAATATATAAAATGAAATAAAATAAGTAACGCAGAATAAAATAAAATAAATAAATAAAATAAAAGCAAAACAAGGCTAGATAAGTAAGGATATGCTAGTTTACAGCGTTACCACTCAATCGTAAAGTCTGGATCTCATTGATCTTAGCTGCAAGGTGCACGTTCCCGGGTATGTCAGGGAAAGTGCCTCCCTCTGTTCAGTCCATCTGTATGTTGCTTGAGAAGTGTATTCTGCAGTCAGATGTGTCGGGGCCTTTCCACCTCTCAGGTAGATGGGCATGTTTGAGGGGCCTTCCAGGTGTCAGGCTGAGTGGGGGTGTATGCCCCTGCTCCCCCCTTGGGCAACCGAGTAGCGTCAGTACACGGTAGATGGACCTCTGGGTATATCCTTGGGTGTTAGTAGGTGTGGGAGGGAGCCAGCAAGCAAAAAGAAAAAACCAAGGGGAATAAAACTAAAACCAGAACAAAAACACTGAACCTGAGATGTTCAAACCGCATAGGTGTGATCAAAAAAAAACTTCATCTTTCTGTCATGGGTCCTCCGGAGCTCCAGGTTGGCGGGCTCTGGGTGTGCCAGGGGGATGCCCCCCCTGTCTGCTTTGCTTTAGCTTCTTAGCTGGTCTTTTGTCGGGTGAGGCAAAGGGGGAGACAGACGGGCTCCTTTGGACCGGTGGAAGAAGAAATTCTTGGTACCAGTCTGGCAATTCGATGTCCCCCAGCTGCAGGGCATTACAAAACTCCGGCAGGTCGTCCGGTGATCTCAATGTGTGTTGTCTGCCATTGTGTGACACCAATAGGGCAAAGGGGAAGCGCCAGGTATACCGCAGGTCTTTTTCCCGTAGCCTGTCTAGTAAGGGCCTCAGGGCTCTGCGATTTTTCAGAGTTATTTGGGACAGGTCCTGAAAGAGCATTATCACTTCCCCATTAAACACAATTTGATCGTTGCGGCGTGCTTTCTGCATGATATCTTCTTTCAGTGTGAAGCTCTGTAGGCAGCAGATAACATCACGTGGGGGCATGTTGTCTGGGCCTCGTGCTCTCAGGGCCCTGTGCGCTCTTACAAACTCTATCTCGGTGTCCTCAGGCCTTTCCAGTAAGCTATTAAAGACCCTCTGTAGTGCAGGTACAATTTGGTCATTATCCACCGATTCCGGCACCCCTCTGACCCGTATGTTACACCTCCTCCCCCTGTTATCAAGGTCCTCCAAATGTCTATTCATTTCTATAAAATGATTGGAGTGTGAATAGGTGACTTTCTCCAGTCTATGTATGGCTTTCTCCCTGTGCTTCCCCGCCGTTTCAGCTGCCGCCATCTTCTCTGTCAGCACTAGCAGGTTGGATTTTAGATCCGTTATTGCTGCAGAGAACGTGGATTTTATGTCCGCAGCAAACATGGACATGTCGGCGTATGTTAGTGGGTGCTGGGAGTGTAAGTGGCTCCTACCATTGTCCTCTGCCGCGGACTGGGAGTCCTCACTGAAGTCGTCCTCAGCATGAGCCGGCGCCATCTTGGCTTCTACCACGTTGCTCCTGGATAGTGACTGCGATCTGAAGAGATCCGAGATGTTCCTGCCTTGTGAGGCCGTCGCCGAACGGCGGGATCGGGTGTGCGGTGTTCGGTTGTTCTGCTTGCTCATTCTTGGGAGCTAGGGTGCAGAATGGTCGGCTTGGGACCGCGGGTTCTCCGGAGCTCCTCTAACAAGCCGCCATCCTCGCTGCGCGCCAAGCCACGCCCCCCTATATTTTTTTAGAACCCTCCCTATTCCTATCCCACTAAAATTCTTTTCCAATCTAGCAACCGCCCTAAGACACATTATTTGGGCAGGTAAAAAACCCAGGGTAGCTCTAAAACATCTACAGTATATAAACATAGACATCTGGGAGGTTGTGGACTACCCAATTCCCAGACCAACTATCAGGTGGCCTTAATGGACCAATTAAAATACTGGTTCTCAAAACAGGAGGATAACTTATGGTCCAGCATTGAGAAGGAAATTACACTGGGACACGACCTTCCGGCATCATTACAAATACCCTTAATACCTTTCAAATCCATCAAATACTTCACTACAACAGTAAAAACCCAACCTCCCCTATAGAAGTGCCCCTTCCGTTATGGAACTTTTTAATAAACAGAACCTCTTCTAACGTTAAAGGTATATCCTTGTGCTATAAATACTGTAACTACCACCCTATACATTCCAAATTACCAGTAATAATCAAATGGGAAAGGGAACTGCAAAAAATGTTCCCTTTACCTCAATGGCTCCTGGCTATAAATCACAATAGCAAGTCTTCAGCTTGTGTGGACCATTCGGATAATGCAGAAAAAAAACTTCATAGGTGGTACATGACCCCAATGCGTCTACACACTATGAATCCAAACTTGTCCCCTTTGTGTTAGAGGGAATGTCAGGGCAACCTCCTACACATACTGTGGCACTGTAGTGTCCTACAATCTTTCTGGACTGATATTCTCTCCGTTATCAAAAATTACTGATACTGTATGCACACTAACCGCAGAGTTTGCACTGTTAAGCTTGGGCATAGACACTTTCCCTTACCTAATGAGGAAAATAGTGATACACATACTATATGCAGCCCGTATTTCCATAGCCAACGAATGGAGAACATTGCCCCCACCCCCCCGTGTATTGAAGAAGTTGTCTCTAGAGTCAACTCACAATGTTCAATGGAGCGAGTGCTCACATACAAAGAAGGGAGAGCACAAAACTTCCACAAATTTTGGTGCGCATGGTTGTCAAACAATAAAGCCTCTGGCGCTACATAGGAGACAACAATATCACATGAATGAATGAGTGAAAATACATCTAGTGGTATTAAATATTGAAAATTACTATAGCATAGCATGAACTGACCTGACAAGAACCGACTGAAATATTCTCAATGTCAATCTAAGTTCCTTACAACTATTATCTTGTTCTGTTACTATTATTATTTTATTGTTATTGTTTTATCCTATCATTTACTTGACTTTTATGAGATAGCATTTAAAATACTTACCTCAAACAACCATCATATTTACCTGTCCATCTAATGTTCCCATTAGGGGTGACAGGTTTTTTCCTCATAAAGAGGAAACCTCTACGTATATTATTGGAAACCCTGGAAAAAGAATTGCAATATATTGTGTATATACTGTATACTATGCTTGTTAAATGTACAATTCTTACCTGTTCACTATGTCTGTACATTTTACTGCTTAATAAAAAAAAAATACTATTGTTAAAAAGAAAAGCCTGTTATATTGTATACATCTTGTGGCCAAAATCTTTCTCACCTCTTTCCACACCTGCGCAATGAGCCCATTTAGAATTCTATGGGGCCATTTTCATGCAAGTACCTCCAGTCTCAGCAGGCCTAATAGATTTCTAATAGGGTTCATTGCTCAAGCTTGGCAAGTAGTAAGGATGCAGATGTAAAAATAATGGAATGCAGCTGCCTAAATACTTACTTAAGCAACTGGATGGAAGGAGGAGTGATTGGTAATTAAGATGGGGGTGCTAGGCAAGGTGGGTAAGTGCACCTTGACTGAATGTACTTACATTTTAAATTTCCCACACCAGTGTCTATATCGGTGTCATTCTAAAAGTGCATCTTTATACAGTAAAGCAGTGAATCTTACATTCATCAAACGTTCACTGCAGATTAATCACCCAGTTGCATGTGCTTTAAATGACAGCGATTAATTTGCCACCAGTAAAATTTGGTGAAAGTCACATTGTCTGATTGATAAAGGTGCCCCTAATTGCGTAGAGCATGAAAGCTAGTAGATGGTGCAGCCGATATTGATTTGACTGCATTGGGCTCAGTATTTTTGTCACTGGGTATGTGTAAGCACTTACAAACTTACATAAACAGGGTGGTAATGAAAGAATTGACACAAATGATCTGATATTAACATCTGACTGTAAAATCTCTTTTAGATTCACCAACTTAATAGTACATAATGTATTAGCTACTTAACAAGCTATAAATAGATTGTTTATGCTGGCCAATAAGGATGAGCCCGGTGTTCGATTCGAACCCATGTTCGAATCGAGCACCGGGTGTTCGCTCGCTCGGCGAGCCCAGAACTATTGGGACCGCTCGCATCAAATTCGTGTGATGCGAGCGGCCCCGCAATGCATTGCGGCCCGCGCAGTGCAATGCTGGCTGATGATTGGCCAAGCATGCACTGTGACCCCGCATGCTTGGCCAATCACAGCGCCGGCAGCGAGGAGAGCCATAATTGGCTACAGGCAGGATGCCTGTAGCCAATTATAGCTCAGGGGCTTTAATACACGCCCCACGGTATAAGAGGCCGCCGCGGCGGCGGCCTCGCATATTATGTTTCACTCACAGTGTCAGCGTGTCAGTGTGCTGCTGACTGCTGACAACAATATGTTCTTTATTTCTGGGGATATGTGTGTGCATGCTGTTAGAACAGCATTGCAGTATCACATCTGGGGGGTGTCTATAGGTAGCCTGTGAAGGAGGGCAGGTTTCCTGTGCTTAGAACTTTCCCTGCAAAAAAGTGTCATTTTTGCAGGAAGAAAGCTATTTAAATCACTCGCGGCTAATGAATTGATGGCTCCTGTAACACAGAGAGCTGTCATTCATTAATAAAAAACAAAAAAAAAAGCGTAGGGGTCCCCCCAAATTCAATAACCAGGCCCTTCAGGTCTGGGATGGATATTAAGGGGGATCCCAGCCAAAAAAAAAAAAAAAAAAAAATGGCGTAGGGTCCCCCTCAAAAACCATACCAGACCCTTGAGGTCTGGTATGGATTTTAAGGGGAACCCTAGCCAAAAAAAATGGCGTGGGGTCCCCCTCAAAATCCATACCAGACCCTTATCCGAGCACGCAACCTGGCAGGCCGCAGGAAAAGAGGGGGGGACGAGAGCGGCCCCCCCTCTCGCCTGAACTGTACCAGGCCACATGCCCTCAACATTGGGAGGATGCTTTGGGGGTCTAAGACCCCTAAAGCACCTTGCCCCATGTTGATTAGGACAAGGGCCTCTTCCCCACCACCCTGGCCGGTGGTTGTGGGGGTCTGCGGGCGGGGGGCTTATCGGAATCTGGAAGCCCCCTTTAACAAGGGGACCCCCAGATCCCGCCCCCCCCCCTGTGTGAAATGGTAAGGGGGTACAAAAGTACCCCTACCATTTCACCAAAAAAGTGGCAAAAATGGTAAAAAGGACAGGAGACAGTCTTTGACAATTCCTTTATTAAAATCTTCTTTCTTCTTTCTTCATCCTTCGGTTTCTTCATCTTCTCCTTCCTTCATCTTCTTCCATCTTCTTCTTCCATTTTCTTCTTCCTCCGATCCGCTTCTTCTTGCGCTGGTCTTCTCGTCCTTCTCGTCCGGCATCTTCTTCCGTCGGCGTCGGCGTCGGTGTCTCTGTCTCTTCTTGGGCCGCTCCGCGCAATGGGAGGCTCCCGCTGTGTGAGGCTCCGCTCCGTCTGACAGGTCTTTTATAATGGAGGGCACCTGGTGACCCCGCCCCCTCTGACGCACAGGGACGTCATGGGGAATTCCATGATGGCTTTCCCCATGATGTCAGAGGGGGGCGGGGTCACCAGGTGCCCTCCGTTTTAAAAGACCTGTCAGATGGAGCGGAGCCTCACACAGCGGGAGCCTCCCATTGCGCGGAGCGGCCCAAGAAGACACCGACACCGACGCCGACGCCGACGGAAGAAGATGCCGGACGAGAAGGACGAGAAGACCAGCGCAAGAAGAAGCGGATCGGAGGAAGAAGAAAATGGAAGAAGAAGATGGAAGAAGATGAAGGAAGGAGAAGATGAAGAATCCGAAGGATGAAGAAAGAAGAAAGAAGATTTTAATAAAGGAATTGTCAAAGACTGTCTCCTGTCCTTTTTACCATTTTTGCCACTTTTTTGGTGAAATGGTAGGGGTACTTTTGTACCCCCTTACCATTTCACACAGGGGGGGGGCCGGGATCTGGGGGTCCCCTTGTTAAAGGGGGCTTCCAGATTCCGATAAGCCCCCCGCCCGCAGACCCCCACAACCACCGGCCAGGGTTGTGGGGAAGAGGCCCTTGTCCTAATCAACATGGGGACAAGGTGCTTTAGGGGTCTTAGACCCCCAAAGCATCCTCCCAATGTTGAGGGCATGTGGCCTGGTACGGTTCAGGCGAGAGGGGGGGCCGCTCTCGTCCCCCCCTCTTTTTCCTGCGGCCTGCCAGGTTGCGTGCTCGGATAAGGGTCTGGTATGGATTTTGAGGGGGACCCCACGCCATTTTTTTTGGCTAGGGTTCCCCTTAAAATCCATACCAGACCTCAAGGGTCTGGTATGGATTTTGAGGGGGACCCTACGCCATTTTTTTTTTTTTTTTTTTGGGTGGGATCCCCCTTAATATCCATCCCAGACCTGAAGGGCCTGGTTATTGAATTTGGGGGGACCCCTACGCTTTTTTTTTTTTTTTTTTTTTTTTTTTTTTTTATCAATGACTTTTTTTTATGAATGAGTTTCAATGAATCACTGTTCTCTGTGTTACGGGAGCCGTGAATTAACATTAGCCGCGAGTGATTTTAAATAGCTTTTTTACTTTCAAAAATGACACTTTGCGCAGAGACAGTTCTAAACACGGGAAACATGCGCCCCTTTACAGGCATACTATAGACACCCCCCAGGTACGAAATTTAAAGGAATATTACACTTTTATTGTTTCAATTTAAGCATTATTAAAATCACTGCTCCTGAAAAAACGGCCGTTTTTAAAAAAAATTTTTGCATTGATACATGTCCCCTGGGGCAGGACCCAGGTCCCCAAACACTTTTTATGACATTAACATGCATATTAGCCTTTAAAATGAGCACTTTTAATTTCGAACGTTCGCATCCATTATAACTAATAGGGTTCTAAAGCTCGCACGGACTTTAGGTCCGTTCGCGGGTTCTGGTGCGAGCCGAACGGGGGGTGTTCGGCTCATCCCTACTGGCCAACTGTTCGATCCAATTATTTTAAATGACAAAATGGCGAATGAGATTGTTCATTGGAAAATAGTTAATTCACCTGCGTTAATCCAAAGACTTTCAATGTTTTGGAAAACAAAACAATATTGAAAGTGATTGTTTAAAAATGATTTGCTAGCTATACACACAACGCGACTGGATTTTTGAAAGCTGTTGAAATTATAGTGAATAAATATTTATAACTGCCAAAGTGAATTGAAAACATAATTTTATTGAAAATTCAGATTGATACAAACCATTGGGTATGCCTATGCACTACACAAATGTTCTTACATTTAGAGGGTATTATATAGAGGCTTTACAAAATGAAAGGAGCTTGTATGCCGAGCCTGTTACATAATATGTTACGTCAGGTAACTAGACTAGATAAGAAAGACACATATAAACAGACAAAAAATAAACAAATACTGTCTATACTGTATAAACAAAGACAATCATCTCATATTAAAAACACAGGAATCTAATTAGAGTCAAACTATAACAACAAATACAAATCTATACCTTAATAACGTTTCTTATTACAACGTGTATCATAAGCAATAAAACATATATTAAATTTAAGGAACAAATAGGTTGCTTTTAAATTGCTCACAACTATTCTGAAAAAAAAAATGTAAAGTGGGCGAGCTGATGATGGTACATTAATTTTATATGGGGTTAAATTTCCCTGGAGTATGTTTGTTAATATGCATAATTATGGTACATCAGCAAGAGATCTTAAGCATTTTAACAGATGAGAGTATGCACATTTTTATCTGACGAAATCTGCCTCTTCTCCTCTGAGATCTTGATTGATTATTTGCTGTTTCATTCTGATTCAGGATGAAAACTTCTATAAATTGGAAATGGAAAACTCTGATGTATCGTATATTTAATCGCAGTAACACAGAGATATCAGAGCCCTGTCACTTAACACAGCAGTTCCCTGATTATACTCATCCACCATATATCTTTGATAGCAGGTTTTAAACAGACTCTTGGATCAGTGGGAAGTCGAGGTCCATTTCTATAAACTATATCTCCTAGGGAGACCTATAAAACCTATATTTTGATAGGAATTAGGTGGGCAGGATTCATGTCAGGTTATTAAAGGGAAAGCATATTTTCATTGTGTATACACTTTCAGTTATTCTGACCTGAATGCAACTTAACTTAAAGTAATGCTAAAGCTTATTTTTTTTTTAAATAACAAACTTGTTATACTTACCTTCTCTGTGAAGTGGTTTTGCACAGAACAGCCCAGATACTTTACCTCTCGGGTCCCACGCCGGTGCTCCTGGCCCCTCCCACCTGCCGGGTGCCCCTACAGCAAGCAGCTTTTTGTGGGAGCACCCAAGCAGGCACGCTCCTGAGCCATGGCTCTGTATGTCCATTCACACACAGAGCTGCGGCTAAGCCCAGTCCCTTCCATTTCCTGATTGGCTCACTGGCTGTGATTGACAGCATGGCTCTCAACCCAGTGCTGACGAAAGCTAATCAGGAAGGCGAGTCCCTGGAGGGCCAAGTCTCTCATGGACATCGCTCCATTGAGAGGGGGCTGAGGTAAGTATTAAGGGGGCTGGGGGTGGCTGCTATGCACAGAAGTTTTTTTACCTTCATGCATAAAATGCATTTTACTGAGAGGAGGAAAGGAAAAAACTATTTATTGACCAGACTATAGTTAAACATTATGCTGTGATCTAGGCTTACCTGTAGGTGAAAGTGGTCTGTAAGGGTTTACAACCACTTTAAAGGTTGTAAAGATAAACTAATTTGTCAGACAAATTTATCCTAATGTATCTGTCATGAAGATCCTGCCAGAAATCTGCGCCCCAGGCTCTCTGGCTCACGCCCGCGTGCGCCATTGCGAATGCGCGTGAACGTGCATGCGCACGCGCCCTGCACGGGAACGCTTGCGGGAACACGGGTGCGCGCTCCTGTTGGTTCCAGGCGGGCTATTTAAGCCTGTCTGTCACAGACGGTCCCCGCTGTCTGCTCTACAGCGTTGTGTGCCAAAAACCTGATCTGAATACTTGCCTGTGATAAAGACCCGGCTTGTCTGTTACCTACCTGTTATCTGCCTGCACCCGACCCCGGCCTGTCTGTGACTACTCTCCTGCCTACCTCTCTGTACCTTTGCTGCCAACCTAATACTTGACCTCGGCCTGTCTGTGACTACTCTCCTGCCTGCCCCTCTGTACCTCTGCTGCCAGCCTGATACCTGACCCGGCCTGTTTGACGATCCAGTCTGCTGAGCTGATCCAGTCTGCACTGATCCATTCTGCTGAGCTGTTCCAGTCTGCTGAGCTGATCCAGTCCACACCGATCCAGTCTGTTGAGCTGATCCTGTCTGCTGAGCTGTTCCAGTCTGCTGAGCTGATCCAGTCTTCACTGATCCAGTCTGCTGAGCTGATCCAGTCTGCTGAGCTGATCCAGTCTGCTGAGCTGATCCAGTCTGCTGAGCTGATCCAGTCTGCTGAGCTGACCCAGTCTGTTCATCCAATCCGGTCTGTTGATCCTGCCAGGCATCCATGCCCCTCCTTACTCCTGTGTCTTCTGTTATCTTACCAGGGGACCATGAGTGGGAGCCATAAGGGAGGCCTTCCTCTGCAATTCGGGCTCAAAACCATTAGGTATGTGACAGTACCTGTCAGGTACATTAGAATACCTGAGAGGAAAGAAACTATCATGTACTGTATCCCAACAATTACCGAACCATGGGAGGTACAAGCTGGAGCCCACAGATAAACTAAACTGGAGTCATTCCCCTTCAGTGTCTACTGTTTGAGAACTGCATTGAGAAGCACAGTGTTACATGAACTGTATTCCAGGAGTTGCTTGTATTCAGCTGAGAGAACTTGCAATAATTTAACACTTTACATAAAGTCTCAGAAATATTTCATGAAGGTCTTCATGTTATATAGTTTGAATACCATTTCAAAGATATTACTTATCACTGTAAAATAACATATTCCACACTTTTTTTCAAATTTTTCCAGAAAAAAAAACTAATAATGTCTTATAAAAAAATGGAAAAAACATTTTTTTGACAAATGTTTAAATTTTTCCAGGTCTTCCCATCTCTAGGCCTCATAAAGGATATCTGACAGAACCTGAGAACCAAAAGTGGCAAAACAGCAGACAGAGGATTGGCTACAATAGCCAATAGCTCAACAAGGTATTTGCTAGAAACAAAAATATGCCTTGTGGAAAGATTATGCACCTAGACAATGAACTTTACTTTTAAGAATAATAACACCCTTTCTGTTAAAAAAAAAAAGAATAATAACACAAAAATTGATTTTCCTGACACTTTAATTTCCTAACATAATTTCAATGTTTCTTCTAAATCAATTCCTAAAATAATTCCACTAGTTACCTGGGGTTACTCCTTAAGATGTACAAATCTGGAAGGCTTCCCACAATGTTTGCCCAGTAATAATTTGTTACTCCACAGCTTCAATTTTTGATGGTTTACAGCTCTACAGGGATCATTTGCAGCCTTGCGGGTAAATGTTCTTAATTGTTATAATATCACAAGTGCACAGTTGATACAATGTTTAGTTTACAAATGGCTGTCAAAACACAGTAATTACATTTTTTTGTTTGGGAAATTTCTTTTTTTTTTCCTTTTAGTTGCATACGGATATTCCCATTCATCAAAACGTACTCCTTTTTCCTCTACTTAATTAATGTGCAATTGTAGCCATGTAATTAATCAAGCAGCCTTCATGATGACATGTAATATCAGTGGATAATATAGCAGCCATTCCACTGAAACCTAGAAACAGAGCTTGAAGGTTGCTAGATAATTGAAGCACACACAAGCTGCAATTTATTTGTCACTGTCAACAATACCTGCCCAAATACTGTCACTGTTTGATAGCAGTATCTTCTTTAAAACTTTATAACAGATATTTAGTAGGTGACAGGAAATTAAGATTTTCTCTTTAAGGATTTAAGTGCTATAACATATGGAAGCCATAGGGCTCATCATATGATCAATTACAGTCATATGTGCATGGCTACAAATTACTTATTTTTTTTTGTGCTGCTCCATGCAATCTAATTTCAATGAAATGTGGTGATACTGAGTGCCGGTGCTAAATGGAGCCTGTACTGCATTAAGAGACTGGTAAAAATAGTAGTGCAAAATATAGTAATCTCTGGGTCTATAAATGCATAATGCAAATCCCTAATGCATGAAAGGAACCAGTACTGAGAGAAATACTGAGGCTACCATTGGGGACTGCCTTCTAAAATTGCGTGACTTCTGTATTGCTGGCTTCACTATTTTTTGTGCCGTTGACCTGGATTAAGCAAGTAGGTAAAAAATTCTAGTAAAGTGAATTCTTCTAATCTGTATACTTGTTCTGAGTCAGAACAGTCAGTAGCCAGACAGTATAGCCTATAGCCAGGTGCTCAACTTCCATTGCAACAGCATAACAGCTTGGTCACACTCACAAACGAGCCTCCAACGTGGAAGGACCAGCAACTCACTGATGAGAAGTTTCCGGTGTTCTATCTGCTTTCTCCTCCTGTCAACATGTTGCTTTTCAACATGCATCAGAGCTTGACTGGCTCCTAGTGATATCTCTCTCTCTCCATTTCTCTCAATAAGTTCAGTGCTGATTCACAAGGTATTACAGAAGGCTGCCATTAAGTTAGGATGGTTTGGCCCATGTGTTTCAAAGCTCTGTGTTTTTGGGTGCCTGGGAAGCAAAAGTAAATTGTCCAACCCCACTGCCATCAATCAGTCAAAATCTATGACAGGCTGAAATATGCAGTGGCTGAATGTGGATCGGTGCTGTACCAAGCGGTACTTGCATTTGGGGTTGTATGAGTTCAGGGACATATGCTCAGAATTCAGAATAGCAGCCACCTCATATTTCAGCCTGTCATACATTTTGACAGGCTGCTGACAGAGTGGATGGATGCTAAACCTGTGCCTTTCAGGCACGTGAAAACACTGAGATTTGACATATGTTGGCCAAACTGGCCATATGCATTAAACATTATAGGCTAACTTAAAGCAAAGTTCTGGTAAAAAAAAATAAAATAAAAGTCAGAAGCTACAAATACTGCAGCTGACTTTTACTAATCGGACACTTACCTGTCTCAGGGTCCATCAATGCGGGGGAATGAAGCCCCGCTTGTCTTCCCCTCCTCTCTGCAGTGCCAGCATTGTAACAGAACCCACTGCGCATGCACGGGCCACGCCACACGCCGTGACTGGCCGGGCAATCATCTGGGACCTGTGACATCTCCCAGATGATTGCAGAGAAGGAGCGGGAGAGGTGATCTCCCCTTCGGCTGCCACGGTGCGCCGGAAGGAAGTGGGTGCTGGAATCCTCTGAAAAGAGGGTACATCCCCCCAAAAAATGACATGCCAAATGTGGCATGTCGGGGGTCACCTCCCTTAAAGCAGAAGTTCCATTTTTGGGTGAAACTCTACTTAGTTATTAACCAATTTACATCCAGGGCAATGTTAATTTTTCACACACGTTAAAATATGTATTTTTGCTCAAACAAATACTGAAAAACCCAAACAATTACTGTATATACTGTATACCTGATAGAATAAAATGGAGGCCATTACAATTTTTATGTAGCATGATATTTGAGCACTTGTTTATCAAATATATATTTTCAGTTACGAATATAATATCAGTTAAAAAAATATCAACTTTTTTTTCTTAAGTACTGCATCTCTTTGTACCAGTATGGCAATAGTGTACCTCTATTACAGTAATGATAAAGCTGTCCCTATATTCTGGAGCAGACCTTCTCTCAGCCACCAGTTTCTTAAACAGAAAGCTCCTCCATGTCTTCCTGTAATCCACTCCAAGAACATTTCAGGACGGCAGAGCTGTTAGTATAGTGAGGAAGTGCTGCAGTATCTGACTTCACTGAATCACACTCTTATGTCCTCAAGAAAATCTGACCAGTAGATCAAGAGATTCCTCTCACCCACCTTTCCAGTATCCATGTGCTTTATTAGGCCTGCCCACTGATGTCAAGTATTGTCACACATTGTTACATTGTCAGTGTCCACTGTTCCTCCTAAATACACAGACAGGTGATACTGCTTTAAGCCTCTTCCCCTGATGTATCTCCCCCATCGCTTCTTCTCCATGCATTGAGAAGGCTGCATGCTCGAGCTGGAGAAGGAGGGGGGGGAGTGCAATCAAAGAACCAAGCTCTTTGCAGAAAATCTGGGTGGCTGGGTTTATTTGTAAAATAAGTGGGTTCTGCAAGTTTCTACTAATATACTCGGTGGGCAATGTTGAGTGAGAGTGAGGAGAGAGAGAGACAATAGAGGGTACACAGAGAGAGACAGCAGAGAGTACACACGAGAGAGAGAGACACACACACAGCATCAAGTACACAGAGAGAAAGAGAAAGACAGCAAAGAGTACATGTGGCCACATCGAATGGTGGGTGTGGCCAAATTGCACTGTGGGAGGGTCTTAAAGGTACATTGTTAGTACTAGGATGGTTTTGTAGTTAGGCTCCATACACAACTGCGCATTCCAGGAAAAAACTGGTGTCGCACTTGCTATTATTTATTAACAGAAACCCAAATGTGAAAGCAAACGCACATTTTGCTACATGTAAAAATGCATAACAAATGCTGCAAAACTCGCAGTAAAAACTCACAAGCCGCAATTCGCCAAAATGCTCCATCAGCTACTTTGAAGCATTTGTTGCACATAGGGCAGCCCACTGAAATCAATCCTAAACATAAAAACTTATACAAGTATGTTATACAAAAACTTACAAATTGTTTCTGTTGATGTAACAAATGTAAAAACAAATATAGGCTTTTAAGAAAGTGAGTGTCAGTTGATCCCCAAGAACATGGTGCAGTATATAGCCCAGTAAATGCTAGCATTTCTCCTAAACATCTTTATTTCAAATCTGAAATGTCACTTTATAACCAGTTCCACCTTAAATGTAAACATTTATTTCAGTCACAATGAGATTAGAAATGTGTTCGAGAAAGGTTGGAGCATGAATACAACAAATCATCCTAAGAGCACAGTATATCCTACTGTGGAAAGCAAATTTATTATTTATTGATATATCAAAGACCCAAAAAGGTGATGCTTTTCCTTTGAGGATAATGACATTTACGGAAGCCATTAGACTGATAAGCACGTGCTTCTCAGCTTAGTACTGTAGGACACAGACAAGACAGATTTAAAGTTCAAATTCTACTGCAACTTGTAGCAAATACAATATCATGAGAAAAGAAAAATGAGAAAATCATCATAGGTGTCTGTATGTGTATGTCTATCATTGTCCGATGAATAAGGACAAATGGGGATTGAAGACCACGTTTTATTTTTCCAATTATATGATAAGGATTTAGCCATGATATAACAGTGATGGTATTAACTGCTTGTCTTTTTCTTCTTATTCTTCTTATTCTCCTGCACAAGCCAATGTTATACATTTGTGTGCAACTAACCCCTTGTACTCTCCTAACTTAAAGGTCATTTAAAACATTTTTGCTTTTGGGTTTAAGAACACAGCGGCATGAAATCTCATACTTCACATTAAAGGAGAAAACCTTATGGTGCACAATTTACAAATCTAACACACAAGTATAAGTATGCTTATTTTCAAAAAGAAGTGACAATTATTTTCAGTTGAGTCCAAAGAGACGTGCAAATGTATGGTCACATGACTATAAATAGTGGCTCGGTGTTAAAGATACACAATTGAGCCTATTGTGTATTCTTATCATGCAACTTCTGTGATGCGAACACTAGGTAATCTCAAATGCTCTTAAAAGAAAATAATGGAACTACTTCTACCCTAAAGAAATGACTAATCTTCAGGATGAAGGACTAATGTGCCTTTTTACATGACATTTGCCATGTGACTAAGATATTGTTATAGGTCTGATTTTACTGGAGAAAAATATAATTCATATGCCTTAACGCTGTTTGGTCACTAGGTATTCCAAAATCACATAGCAATAAATTTGTCATACAGTAAGCCAAATTAAAATGTAAGTTAATTATTTAATGTCATAAAATGCATACTTTAAACTGTAAAGCAAATCTGATATTATTCAATGGGTGCAGTTTTCAAAAAACTTAAATGTGAATTAAAGAACATTAACAAACTGGCACTAAATCAAACATAAGGTTATGGTTAGTTCAAGAGGAAATAAGTAAAGACAAGAAGTCCGTGTTAAAGAATATTTTTCTGGGTTCTGTTTTGATAAACTGCCCAATCAGACCAACATTTGAAAGTCTGCCAGAGTAAAAATGGTTTCTAGCTTTCTGTGATTGTGATTAGATATCCAAGGTAATTGAAGTTCAAATACTATGCAAACAAAGTATAAACATAAATACAATTGCAGGGGAAAATTTGTGAAAATTTTGGAATTTCGGGATTTATAAATTAATGCCTCCTTAAACAGTTCTATCTGTTTATAATGAATATGATTAAAAATAACTCACATATTTTACACTGTCATATTTGTGAAATGAATGGCTTGTATAGTAAAGGTCCTTGATGTACAAAGTACATGAACCTTTAAAACAATGATGTTCAAAAGGGGATAACATGATTCCAATCAGTGAAATTAGATAAAAAGAAGTCCTGTTCTACAAAGGGCATACATAGTTTGGTTATCAACACCCCCCCCCCCCCCCCAATGATGTCACATCTAATGAAACATGTTGGGCGGGGCCAGGGAACACATCACTGTGCATGAGAACTGCTCGGTGGCCATATGGATGTGGGCACATTGGTGTTGAGTTGTTTAATGATACATACAATAAAATCTAGTTTTAATAGTTTGTGCTTTGAGACCTTAACCATTAATATCCATTAAGAGACCCTGTCCTGAATGTGCATTTCATCTATCCTGGGGAGGTCTGGAGAGCAATGCATATTGAGCTGGCCTTTTTTCCTGGAGTAGTTTGCTGCTTTAATCCATCTTTTTCTGAGCTACCTGTGTAATATGATCAAGACCCTCTGGTAAGTTTTTTTGCACACTGTGTGGCTTGAAGCACCATATTTATTTGTTGTGGAGCACCAGTATTGGCAAGAAAGTACACACAAGATGTTTTCACTTACCATCAAGCTTTGTTGCATGGACCTTATTGTGAACATGGTTTCCCTTTTTGTTTATGATGTCACTATTTTTTTCTTGGATATATAAGAGCCAATATTATATGTTTGTATCATTTAGAAAATGCCAGAGTCCAGTCACTTTTTTGGTATCTTATCACTTTTATGTATAGGTTTCTTTGAAGGTATAGCACTGCACTCTTGTGTTTGAAAGTTTGGTTATTGACAGAGTCTTCTCTTCTCCAGTAATATCTGTTTATGTGAATCTTGAAATTAAATGGAATTTCTGGGTTGTCCTAAAAGAACCTGAAAGATGCATCAAGCCAAAGGGGACACACAAAGTATTTGTCTCTCCATCAATTCACAACAAGAGAAGAAAATAAAAAGTACATGCAGCTACTACTCTATATTTGAATTGGGATACTGCCAAGATTACAGCAGTGCAGTCTGCAATGCAATGCTGAAGTACTTAACAAAGAACTATAGGCTAACAGCAAAGGGACTGCTAAAATCCCTCAAACTTGTCCAGAGTCTCTAGTCATGTGTGTAATATATATAACAAATCTGTGAACATTCTCATGTATTCAGGTCATGCTATAGCTAGTAGTAGTTTGTCACGCTTGGCTGTATTTTACTGCAATGTTAAGAAGTGACTTGAATAAGCTATGTATATCTTCAAGATTACACAGGACAAGTCCAGTTGAATGTGACTAACTACTATGAGCTAAGAACAGTGTTCATGGGAGGATATCATTGATTTATTTACAAAATTGCTGGACTTCTTAAGTTTGCAAAAAACACTTGTTTTTAGACTTTGTTTTTGAGCAGGTGAGACCAGAGGCTGCCAAAAATATGTAAATTATATCTGGAGGCAAAAAGCATAGCACAACATCAAAACCCCATTCCAACTACAAAACATGGTACAGTGAGCATCGTGTTTTGGGCTGCTTTACAGTATAAGAATCTATAAAATGTAGGTGTAAAAAAAAAAAAAAGCTGAGGGATGAAATAAGACAAATACATTTAGATTTTTTTTTTTTTTTTTGTTACATACAGTTACATTTTTTTTTCTTGCAACTGTACACAGAGAATAAGTGTTATAGGAAACATCTAAAAATATGACTTTTCCCTAAACAGCATGTGTACATCTACATAGGATTTAATATCACATTTTCTAAATGTAATTGGATGACTATGATTCTGATTTACCATCTAGTCTTGATCTCTGAATATATACAGTATGTACATATATTTTCCATTCTACTACCATTGTCTCCACTTGTCTCATTGTGAACCTAACCATTACACCAAAAAAATTAACTTTTGTCTGAAATTCCTCTGGAAAAAATGGCAGTGTTCATATATATGTATATATATATATATATATATATATATATATATATATATATATATATATATATATAAATAAAACACTGTAAAATAATAACTTGACATATTGCATTCTGCAGGCAAGTAAATATAATTTAAATTAATGTAGAACTACAGCACTACTAAGAACCATAAATAACAGTCACAAAATGATCAGACAGTGGGCAGAAAGTTATGAAGTTGGATGATGGCTACTTCCCTAAACAGGAAAGGTATGGCAAAGGGGCGGGCCCTAAAATGCATAACCACGTCCCCTTTGCACAGTAACGTCATCCCGAGGAGAGCCGACCCTAGCTGATACCTGCTGAGCGGACCCGGAAGCAGCCGTCACACAACCAGACAAGTTTACATTCCAGCTCCCAGCAGCCGCTGACAGACCAGCAAATTCCTAGCACCATCGCCTAGTGCCAATCACCAGCCGATTGCCTGCAAATCTCTGCAGCTCCTCCAATGCCTATGTTCTTTTGAATGACATGCCTACTACCTACCTACATTCAGTGAGTGCAATATTTTTATTTATTCATTATGCCACTTGTGTTCACGGTTTACTTTTAGATGGAGGCACCCTCTCTTGTTTGTTTTTATACGTAAATATAATTTAAAATTCAAACATGAGATATTGAGAGAGAAATAGGAAAAGCTATGAATATTTGAATGGAAATAAATATATTTAGCTATTTATGTGACATTTTAAACTCAGGAAGATTATTTAGGAAATCTTGTTGAAAGGTGTAAAGACTTCCATCTCAATACACAAAGCCAACAGAATAAACAACTAAAACAAGTCACACAAACTAAGCGGTGTGAGGTGGCCTGGTTTAATCTTATGGAAAGCTGTAAGTTTACAAAACTGTAATAGTTTCATAGTTTCATAGTTAGTAAGGTTGAATAAAGACACCAGTCCATCCAGTTCAACCTGAGCGAGTCTCTACAACTGTCCTTATCCCTGTACATTGCACACTCACATTGTGCACTCACATTGCACACTCACACATTGTGCACTCACATTGCACACTCACACTCACACTCACAAGGTCCCCATTCATATACCAGGGCCATTTTTTTTTTTGGACAGAAGCCAATTAACCTACCTGCATGTCTTTTGATTGTGGGAGGAAACCGGAGTACCCGGAGGAAACCCACGCAGGCACAGGGAGAACATGCAAACTCCAGGAAGGTAGTGTCGTGGTTGGGATTCGAACCAGCGACCCTTCTTACTGCTAGGTGAGAGTGCTAACCACTAAACCACTGTGCCGCCCCAATAAATTACCCCAAATCATCCAAATAACCACAAACCAACTTTAATAGAAATACTGATTTGGTATGTAGGATCATTGCAGCAGGAACCCCCATAGACATTTATTGGACCCCTACTTTAATCCAAATGATGCAGGGCAGAAAGAACAGCGGCTCATTTGGGTCCAGGTGAGGCGTACTTAAGTAATTAGGAGTTTTGGTGTATGGTCAGTTACAAATATATGGTGGGTATGTCAATGGTAATCATTTATAACAATTTGGAGAAAGCAGCATATTTAAATTTAACTCTCATATTTCAGACCTGCTGTTAAAAAAGCCAGTTAAAAGGTCTAATAGTAATGCAGATATTTTTCATTCCTCAAGATAGCAATACAACAAGTATCACTGAAGATTCCTTTATGCTAAACTAGAAAACTTGCATTGATCTACATTCATTCCAAAATGATGCTAAATATTTACCTATATTCATGTCTGTACACATAACACATCATTTATTCAACAATGTAATGAGTAGAAAAATAAAAAAGCATGGAAAACTATTCATGCTAGAGTTGCAGTGGATATGTTTACTTTTTAATTACATGCATCAGACCACAAACCCTTTGCTAAATAACTAACTGTAATAGATCAGAACAGCCATGTATAATTTTAATTGTTTATTATGAAGCTCATTGCGATTCAACGATAGCTGCAATGATCAGTCCTAACACATACCAGGCATTGAAATAAAGTAACTTAGCATTGCATTACAATTGCTAGGGTTTATTTTGTGACTACACCATTAAGTAATACTGTTGCAAAATGCTCAGGACCAACATTTTTGGCTTTAGATATTTCAAGAACATAAGAGTAGACTACTCTATGTCACTTGAAATAAAAGACTGGACTTAATGAGTAAATATTACATTTTTCAAATTAAGAATATGTGGAGTCAATGGATATCAAGTTGAGTCAAAATTCATAGAAAGACAACTTTTTATTCCTTTTCAAAGTTCTTTAAGCTATATTTACTTTTTTTTCTTGGCCTAGTGCCTCTTAAAGTACTGAAAAGGACATTAAAGAGAAGCCGACTGTAAAGGAAGGTGCTACCTACTGAATACGGTATGATGCTGTGGTTAGCTGAAAATAACTAGGTCAAATGCTGTACTTAACAGATGCAGCTACTACTGTGGATTTGGTGTAAGCTAAGAAAGTGGGATGAAAAGATTTAATAAACATAAAATAGAGCAAAAAGAGGACATTCGGAAAGATAAAACAGTAAGTTAGAAAGCTACAGGGTATATATGTGCATTTTTTCTAAGGTACATTTTAGCAGAAAGGGAAGTACATTTTTCATTTTCACAAAAAAAATTATTGTATTTGCTAGTGGGATAATATGACAGCAATCTGATCAGTTTAGCTTAGATTATCCTTAAACTAGCAACAGATTCAATGTAGTTCTAAAGTAAAAAGTTTTTTTAACTTAATGCATTCTGCCTAAACACTTACCTGAGCCCTCTCTTGATCCAGTGTTGTGCCTGTCTGCAACCCCACTCTCCATTGGCTCCTGCTCCTGTCAGGAAAATCCTTTGAGGAGGGTGTGGGGGGCATGACCAAGCTGCACTGTGTGCGTCTAGAGATGCACACGGCCCGGGTCAGGAGTGCACTTACACATGCTCCCACAGCACATGACTTACACATGCAGGAGAGGAAGAGTGGACAGCGATGGCAGGAGACTCCAGAAGAGGATATAAGGGGCTGCTCTGTGCAATATCATTGCACATAGCAGGTAAGCATAACTTTTTTAGACCTATAGTATCACTTTAAAGCAGAAAAGGGGGAAGTGCGGCTAAGGAAACCCATTGCTACAATGTAAAAGTATGCATGCATACTTTTGCATTATGGCAAAATTACTTCTGCATTTACTGCTGCATCCCCAGCAAAGACAGCTGCGGGTTCCTGGTCACTGCCCCATTCCTACTGCAGCAATCTTCTCTGTTGTTTCCTCCAAACCTGCATGCTTTTTCTTTTGCTATTGGGTATCAAGTGATGATGCATATTTATAACAGAGTTGCATCCTGGCACTCTACTCAATTCTTCTTTCATATGCCAAGAATGTGCATAACCCTGTGCATGCACTACAGAAAATGTAATCTAAAAATAAATATATACTTTGTTGGCAAATATGGAAAAAGGGTATTTTTTTTTTAAGCAGAAGAGTCATACAAAGCCTCTATCAATTTGTTTTCTGACAATTCTGATTTAAAGCCTAAGTGCAGCCAAAAAAAATAAAAAATCAGCACAATCGGTAGAATGTGTCCCTTGTGCTAATTCCTCTTTTTTTAGTAGAAATCTTCCTTCATCCTGTCATCCCGACCCCCTCTGCTGTAATCATCTGGTGTGGCAGGAGTTAATACAGATGAGGGGCTATCACAGGCTCTCATCAAGAATACCCAAGTATGACCACCCCTTCCATTCCAACTGCTCCAATAATAGGAGCCATATTGCATATTCTATGAATGGAATATGATCTAAGAATGGAGTATGAGCAGCCGATCAATAGCTCTGCCCCCTTCAACCATAGATCATGAAATAATAATAGGAAACATTTTCTATTCTTCTTAACAGAGATGAATAGAAAATGAAAGAAAAGTTTATTAGGAACACTGATCTCTTTTTAGGATCATTTGCACTTGCTTCGATTAGGGAAAAAAAAACTAATACACAAATGTCTATAACAATACTAATATAATAAAAAAAAAGCTGGTGGATATGATGTTTTGCACAATCAAATACTGAATGTATTAACATTCTTTATCCTTATAAGAAATAATCTTGATTGTTATATGTAGTAGCCAAGTCTTGTAATTATGCCAATGTCCTCCTATCATCGGTGTATGAATGTGCTTGCATGCGTGGCTCTTTTACTTGCTGTAACTTCTAATGGCTATGATCATAGTCAAAAATGTCCCAAGGATTAAAATAGATGTAGGGCTAAAGTCTCTAAATGTACCATAGTGGTACCCAAGTGCAGGATGTGTGCAGACTACAGAAAAGTTTTAGAGAACTGTTTTTTTAGCTAGAGATAGGGGATTGAGCATCCCAGTTGAGTTTACATTTAAGGACCCATTAATAAATAACTCTAATATAAGGATGTAAAAACAAATGCTGTTCAGTGCAGTTAGAAAATTGCAGTGTGCTTTCAAACAGTGAGTAATTTGTGAAAAAAGCAGAGTATAATTGTTAAAATTTGAAGTCCCACAATTAATGCAAGTGTATTATTTATTCTGGAGATCCAGGTTGCTGCTCAACACTGGGTGCAGTGGTCTCCTGCAGTCCACAACATCCTTTACCTAGCTGTTCAGGGACAGTAATAAAAAAGAAAGTTTAATTTGGACCTTAAAGCTATTTCAGCATAACTTTCAACCCAAAGTCACAAACACTTCTTGACAGACCAGTCACCCAGGCAAATGCCAGAAATGCCAGATTGCCAGTTCTGTCTATAGAGAATAATATCCAATTTTTAGGAAAATCACTGCAGCACCTGCTAAGCTCAAGGCACTTCACTAATAAATAATCTTAAAATGCTTTTTTGCTTTGGTTCACCGGCTATACCGAACATTTCATGAAAATACTCCAAAATTTCCTATATACTCTGCCTGCTTTAACGGATGACCATATCTGGCCTAATCTATTATCCTATGCTTTGTAGATAAAACCTTATGAGTATCTGTAAAATGATAATATAATAACAAGAAAAGTTTCCTCTTACAGATTGATTGTTTAGTGTAACACTTTTCCTAAATGATCTGGGCACTGTCTATTTTTTATGTCAATGACCAGCTATTGTGTAACATAATATACTGTTCTCTTTTATTTGGAGTGGTTCCATATTGAGCTAAAACTATCTTTTATACAGGAAATAGGATTGCAGAGAGCACAGTCATTTCCTGCAGTCCTTGCTCATTCAGGAAAAATGTTCCTGTGGTCATTGCTATCTGCACTTTCATCCTATTCTCCTACTTGACCAGTTTGTTTCTACAAAACAGCAGCTCTGGAGAAATTAAACACGTGATTTGTGCAAGAAAATAAAATAAAAGAATTGAACTATTTTAAAGATTATTGTAAAATTATATGGTGAAAGGGGAAGCAATGTTAAGGTATTCAAGTGTCTGTCAATCCTGATTTAAAATCCATGTATGTGTTGCAGCATGCATTTGTCCAAATAGATTGTACACTGATTTCCAGTTTAGAAGTACTTTTGCCGTAAATCTTAGTTAAAGATCCTGATAGTCAGAGTGATGCCAATTGGGGTTCCTGTAGCATTGTGACAAAGCTCACCACAGCCTTGTAATACAGCAATGTATTGTCACCTTGCCATGCATGCTCCCACAAAAGGAGCAAAGGACCTTGTCACGTTCCGGGTATGGCAGGGAACAGGAGGTGGATCCCCTATGCCAATGGGGCGATAGCACGGGTTGTATTGGAGGACCGGTTCTAATGTTGCTACTGGTTTTCACCAGAGCCCGCCGCAAGGCGGGATGGACTTGTAGCGGCGGTAGCAACCAGGTCGCGTCTTCCAATAGCAACTCAACCCCACTGACAGCTGAGACAGGCGCGGTACACAAGGATTAGGCAGAGGCAAGGTCAAACGTAGCAAAGGGTCAAGGCAGGTGGCAAAGGTTCGTAGTCGGGGGCAACAGCAAAGGTCTGGATACACAGAAGGAGCAAAACACACTAACGCTTTCACTGGGCACTAAGGCAACACAAGATCCGGCCAGGACAGGAAGGGGAAGTGGGTTTAAGTAGTGTTCTGGGTGTAACATCAATTTGGACCAGGCACCAATTACTGGTGCGCTGGCCCTTTAAGATTAACAGTAGTGTGCGCGCGCGCGCGCCTGAGGAGCGGGGGCGCGCGCGCAGGGGAAGGTAGGAGGAGAAAGGCAGGGGGAATGGAATGCGATCCCCGGGCGGACCGAGGCCGCCACGAGGATCGCATTGAGAGAACCGAGCGGCGCCTGCGGTCAGCGGAGCCGACCGAGGAGCCGCAGAGCCGAGAACGCCGTGGGCGCTCCGGGATGGAGGAGGCACCCGGAGCGCTCGGCGTTACAGTACCCCCCCCTTGGGCCTCCCCCTCTTCTTGGATCTCCCCCTCCTCCTGGAGCCCAAGAACCTGAGGATGAGATCCTTGTCTATGATGTTACCCTCAGGTTCCCAGGATCTCTCCTCAGGACCACAATTCTCCCAATCAACAAGAAAGAACCGCTTACCCCGGATGGTTCTAGAGGCGAGGATCTCTTTAACGGAGAAGATGACGGAGGAGTCGGAGACAGGAGCAGGAGCGGAGACCTTGGGGGAAAAGTGATTAAGAACCAAGGGTTTAAGGAGGGAAACGTGGAAGGAGTTGGGGATGCGGAGAGAAGGGGGAAGATGTAGTTTGTAGGGCACGGAATTGATTCGAGCCTTGACCTTGAAAGCACCGAGATAGCGGGGCCCCAACTTATAACTGGGGATGCGGAACCTGATGTACCTGGAGGAGAGCCACACCCTATCACCAGGGGAGAAGACAGGAGGAGGTCTTCTTTTACAGTCAGCATGTTTCTTCATGCGAGAAGAGGCCAGGGCAAGCGACTTTTGGGTCTCTTTCCAGATTGACGACAGCTCTTGGGTGACTTTGTCTACAGCGGGGACTCCTGAAGAAGTGGGGATGGGTAGGGGGGGAAGAGGATGACGGCCGTAAACCACAAAGAAGGGAGAATTAGAGGAGGACTCCGATTCTTTCAGGTTGTAAGAAAATTCGGCCCAGGGCAGGAGGTCACCCCAATCGTCTTGACGAGCAGAGACAAAGTGTCGCAGGTAGGCCCCAAGGATTTGGTTGACTCTCTCCACTTGTCCATTGGACTGTGGGTGATAGGCAGAGGAGAAATCCAGCTTGACTTTCAGTTGACTGCAGAGAGCTCTCCAAAATTTAGATACGAACTGGACGCCTCTATCCGAGACGATGTGAGATGGAAGTCCATGAAGACGAAAAATCTGGAGGAAGAAATGTTTGGCAAGTGTAGGCGCAGAAGGGAGACCTGGAAGCGGGACAAAGTGTGCCATTTTGGAGAAACGATCCACGACCACCCATATGGTAGTGTGGCCGTGGGAAGGAGGAAGATCCGTGATGAAGTCCATAGCTATGTGGACCCAAGGTCATTCGGGCACAGGCAGAGGGTGAAGCAGGCCAGCAGGTCTTTGATGAGGGGTCTTGTCTCGAGCACATATAGTACAGGCCTGTACGAAGTCCGTCACATCCTTTTTTAAGGAGGGCCACCAGTAATACCTGGAAATCAGTTGGAAGGACTTCTTGATTCCAGGATGGCCAGCGAGATGAGAGGAGTGACCCCATTTGAGGGTCTGAAGACGAAGACGTGGAGAGACAAAGGTTTTCCCAGGAGGAACTTGCAGCAAGGAGGCAGGAGCGGAAGAGATCAGACACTCAGGGGGTACAATGTGTTGTACCGGAGACTCGGACTCAGAAGAATCGGTGGAACGCGATAGGGCGTCAGCCCTGACATTCTTGTCTGCAGGACGGAAATGGATCTCGAAATTGAAGCGGGCAAAAAACAACGACCACCTAGCTTGACGTGGGTTCAATCGCTGGGCGGACTGGAGGTAAGAAAGATTTTTGTGATCAGTGAAGATCGTGATGAGATGAGTGGACCCCTCAAGGAGATGTCTCCACTCCTCAAGTGCTAGCCTGATGGCCAGCAATTCACGGTCTCCGATGGAGTAGTTCTTTTCAGGGGGGGAAAAGGTCTTGGAGAAAAAAACACAGGTGACGTACTTGCCCTTGGAGTCTTTCTGGAGAAGCACGGCTCCAGCTCCCACGAGGAGGCATCGACTTCCAGGAAGAACGGTTTGAGGGGATCAGGCCTGGATAGGACGGACGCAGAGGCAAAGACAGACTTGAGGCGGTTAAACGCCTCATCAGCTTGAGGAGGCCAGGACCTCGGATTCGCACCTTTTTTGGTTAGTGCCACAATAGGCGCGACAATGGTGGAGAAGTGGGAAATGAACTGGCGGTAATAGTTGGCGAATCCGAGGAAACGCTGGATGGCCCGCAGCCCGGTAGGACGTGGCCAGTTCAGGACGGCAGAGAGTTTCTCCGGATCCATTTGGAGACCTTGTTCCGAGACCAAATACCCTAGGAAGGGAAGACTGCCGCGTTCAAAGAGACATTTCTCTAGTTTGGCGTACAGACGGTTATCACGGAGTCGCTGGAGCACTTGACGGACATGAAGACGGTGCTCTTCCAAGCTGGAGGAGAAAATCAGGATATCATCCAGGTAGACAACAACACAGGTGTACAGCAGATCTCTGAAAATCTCATTCACAAAGTCTTGAAAGACCGCAGGGGCATTGCATAACCCAAAGGGCATGACCAGGTATTCAAAGTGTCCGTCACGGGTGTTAAAGGCGGTTTTCCATTCATCGCCCTTACGGATACGGATGAGATTATATGCGCCCCGGAGGTCCAGTTTGGTGAAAAGGCTTGCTCCGCGCAAACAGTCAAACAGCTCTGAGATGAGGGGCAGTGGGTAGCGATTTTTTACCGTGATTTTATTAAGACTACGATAGTCAATGCAGGGGCGTAGGGATCCGTCCTTTTTGGCGACAAAGAAGAATCCTGCTCCAGCAGGGGAAGAGGACTTGCGGATGAAGCCTCTCTTGAGGTTCTCCTGGATGTAGTCTGTCATGGCTTGTGTCTCCGGGATGGAGAGAGGGTAGATCCTGCCACGGGACGGGGTGGTACCAGGGAGGAGATAAATAGGGCAATCAAAGGGTCTGTGTGGTGGCAAGACCTCCGCTTGCTTCTTGCAAAACACGTCGGAAAAGTCCTGGTAAGGCTTGGGAAGACTAGGCAGAGCAGGAGCGTTGGAAACTTGTTTAATGGGTACCGCTTTAAAGCAATGCCTGTGACAGGAAGGACCCCAACTCTTGATGTCCCCCGAGGACCAGTCGAGGGTAGGAGAATGTAGCTGGAGCCAGGGTAGGCCCAAAAGGATCTCTGAGGTACAGTTGGGTAACACCAAGAAGCTAATCTTTTCATGATGGAGAACTCCAATCTTCATGAGAAGAGGTTCAGTGCGATAGCGCACGATACAGTTCAGGTTTTGACCATTTACAGAGGTGATGAAAAAGGGCTTGACGAGACGGGTAACTGGAACATTAAATTTGTTGATGAGTGAAGCTTCAATGAAGTTTCCTGCCGAACCAGAGTCCAGAAAGGCCACAGTGGAGAAAGAGGATCTCTTGGTCAGAGAAATCCTCACAGGAATGGTCAGACGGGGAGAGGAAGAATCCACACCTAGCAGCGCCTCTCCTACGTTAGCTAGGTGCGAGCGTTTCCCTGACGCTGAGGGCGGATAGAGCAGTCCTTTAAGAAATGGTCGGAACTGGCGCAATAAAGACATAGGTTATGGTCTCTGCGGCGAGTCCTCTCTTGTGTGGTCAAGCGAGACCGATCCACTTGCATAGCCTCCTCAGCCGGAGGAGCAGGAACGGGTTGCAGAGGATTCTGGAAGAGAGGTGCCAGGCGAGGAAACCGCCTGACGCGACCAAAGTCCCTTTCCTGGCGTAGCTCTAGGCGTCTTTCGGTATAGCGCATGTCAATGCGGGTGGCTAGCTGAATGAGTTCAGACAGGGTAGCAGGAATCTCTCGTGCGGCCAGCACATCTTTGACATGACTGGATAGACCTTTTTTGAAGGTCGCGCAGAGGGCCTCATTGTTCCAGGAGAGTTCTGATGCCAGGGTGCGGAACTGAATGGCGTAGTCGCCCACTGAAGAGTTCCCCTGGACGAGGATTAGGAGAGCCGTCTCGGCAGAGGAGGCCCGGGCTGGTTCCTCTAAGACACTGCGGACTTCAGAAAAGAAGACTGGAACTGAAGCCGTGGCAGGATCGCCACGGTCCCAAAGCGGTGTAGCCCAGGCCAGAGCCTTATCAGATAGCAGGCTAACCACGAACGCCACCTTTGACCGTTCTGTGGGAAACTGGTCCGACAACATCTCCAGATGGAGGGAACACTGGGATAGGAACCCTCGGCACAGCTTGGGATCCCCATTGAATTTGTCAGGAAGGGACAGGCAGATCCTAGCAGCAGCAACTCGTGGTGGAGGAGATGCAGGAGGTGGCGGTGGAGATGGCAGAAGCTGCTGTAGCATAGCAGTCAACTGCGCCAATTGCTGTCCTTGTTGAGCGACCACCGTGGTCAGATCCGAGAGGCTTGGCAGCGGGACCTCAGCGGGATCCATGGCCGGATCTACTGTCACGTTCTGGGTACGGCGGGGAACAGGAGGTGGATCCCCTATGCCAATGGGGCGATAGCACGGGTTGTATTGGAGGACCGGTTCTAATGTTGCTACTGGTTTTCACCAGAGCCCGCCGCAAGGCGGGATGGACTTGTAGCAGCGGTAGCAACCAGGTCGCGTCTTCCAATAGCAACTCGACCCCACTGACAGCTGAGACAGGCGCGGTACACAAGGATTAGGCAGAGGCAAGGTCAAACGTAGCAAAGGGTCAAGGCAGGTGGCAAAGGTTCGTAGTCGGGGGCAACAGCAAAGGTCTGGATACACAGAAGGAGCAAAACACACTAACGCTTTCACTGGGCACTAAGGCAACACAAGATCCGGCCAGGACAGGAAGGGGAAGTGGGTTTAAGTAGTGTTCTGGGTGTAACATCAATTTGGACCAGGCACCAATTACTGGTGCGCTGGCCCTTTAAGATTAACAGTAGTGTGCGCGCGCGCGCGCCTGAGGAGCGGGGGCGCGCGCGCAGGGGAAGGTAGGAGGAGAGAGGCAGGGGGAATGGAATGCGATCCCCGGGCGGACCGAGGCCGCCACGAGGATCGCATTGAGAGAACCGAGCGGCGCCTGCGGTCAGCGGAGCCGACCGAGGCGCCGCAGAGCCGAGAACGCCGTGGGCGCTCCGGGATGGAGGAGGCACCCGGAGCGCTCGGCGTTACAGACCTCTTGTTATACAGTGTGGCAATAGTCATCAGCTTGCCTCCTACACCTATTATGCTTGCTTGGTGCTGCCTCTGAAGAGTGCAGACAGAAATACTGCAAAACAGCCTGGAAGTTAAAAGGAATGTAAAGGTTTTTTTATTTTTTAAATAGTAAACATATTATACTTACCTCTTCTGTGCAATGGTTTTAGATAGAATGGCCCTGAACCTTTTCTTCTGGGGTCCCCTGCCGGCGCTCTTGGCTTTTAGTGCCCCTGTAGCAAACTGCTTGCTATGGGGAACCAGGCAGTGTGCATCTATTGACACATACATCGCATCTCAGCCCTGCACCTTCCACACAGGGTTTGATTGACAGCAACAATACAATACAATGGCTCCTGCTGATGGCTTTAAGTCCTGTGAGGAGAGAAAGAGAGAGCAGTGCTGCTGCCAGGCACAGTGCATATCAAAAAGGGACTCATTCACGGATCAAAAGAGATTGCTTAGCAACAATAAAAAAGGGGCAGATATACAACCAAAGGAGAAATTGATATACAAAAAAGCCAATAATAGTGTTCCAGAAGTTAGTGCCCAAATCGATAACTCACTGTAAAGGTGTATGTGTGTCCAGGCAGCCCTCAGGACTCCCACAGGGTGGATGCCAGAGATGCCGGCTTCATATGCCCTCCACACAGCCGGCGTCTGACATCACTAACCACATGCAGATGAGGAAAATGCTATGAGTTCCGAGCAACCTTCCCTACTGCAGCGTCCACACTGCTGGAGACCCGAGGGCTGTACTGACACACATACCCCTTAACAGTGAGTTATCGATTTGGGCACTAACTTCTGGAACACTATTATTGGCTTTTTTGTATATCAATTGCTCCTTTCATGCTTGTATAATTGCCCCCTTTTCATTGTTGCTTAGCAATCTCCTTTGATCCATGCATGAGTCCCTTTCTGATATGTAGCAAAGGCTTTGAGGTTTTGCTGGGCTTTATATTTATGTAGCCTGCTATGCAGCCTTATACCCTTTTATCAATTTAGATCTACCACTAGATATGTGGTAGAAATGTGCCCATGAAGTTAGGACTTCAACTCTTTACATTATAGGTCCTCTTATTCCCCTTGTTGTTCTGCTTTCAGTAACCCTTGCATTGATATCGGTGTTCCATCGTGTCGCCCACCCTCAGTCCTTATCCTTTATTTCATGCACATTATGTAAGTAACTTTATCAAGCTTATGTAAGCCCTATGATGGACTCATTTATGTCCACCTATTATTGAATACTGAATGTTGCACTTCACTTATTCTAGCTTGGTATTTATATGCCCTCTGTGGTCATGCGGCTATCTGCCTCCATTTCGTGATGCTGACGATCAGATGGGATTGTATTGGTGATCACTTGGGTAAGCGGACGATGGTCCTGACAGAATGAAAGTTACTATATTGAAAATCTGTTGAATTTTTCATGTTCAATTATATGATGTTATTTCCTGGTGACTAATATGTATTATCTCTCTTTTTATAGTTCTTTAACTACTAGTGTCCTACAAAGTCCCATAAAGAAGCCATCACTGGTGAAACATGTTGGGAATAGACACTTTAGTACAAATGTTCACCTAAAGTTATATAAGTTGACCTTAACGTCAATAACTAAATTAAAAATGTGTTAATTTTACTATTTTTGTAAATTTTGTTCTTTGGCATCGCTATAATCCCACTATCCTCCTATTCTCCCATAACTTTTGATTGTTTTTTCCTTTGATATATGTTCCCCAGGACAGTGCCCAGTCCCCATGTCATTTGTTTGACAATCCTCTGCCTGTTAGCCTATGGGATAGGTAGAACTAATTTGTAACATTAGGCTACCATAGAATTTAATATGATTCAGATTCAGCACTAGAACTTCTGATCATAAATCAATCGTTCAAAGAAGGGATTGTTTCAGGCGCCCTCAAACAAGGCATCATCAAACCCCTGCTAAAGAAACCCAACCTCGACCCCCGGGACCCCAACCACCGAAGACCGATAACAAGCTTGAACAACATTTCCAAGATTATGGAGAAAGCGGTAGTACAACAGATACAACGCCACCTGGACACACACACACTCCTGGATCCATTACAATCAGGATTCCGCCCAGGCCATGGGACAGAAACTGCACTCCTGAAAATTTGGGATGATGCCCTCGAAGCAGCGGATGACGGAGAATCATGTCTCCTGGTACTGTTGGACCTCAGTGCAGCGTTTGATACTGTGGACCACAATACTCTACTCATCCGCCTTACAGAAGTAGCAGGAGTCACCGGATCAGATCTACAATGGTTCGGATCCTTCTTAGGAAATCTCTCTCAGACGGTGAAACTAGGAGCTTTCACCTCTGAAACCCGGGCAATCTCCTGTGGAGTCCCTCAAGGATCACCCTTGTCGCCAGTGCTCTTCAACATCTACATTCGCCCACTCCTCAACATCATCAGAAGATCAGACCTCTGCTTCCACTCGTACGCCGATGACACTCAATTATATTTTCGTATCACCGGACAAAAAGACCATCATCAGCAATTAGGAAAATGCCTCTCTATGATAGACGACTGGATGACTACTAGCTCCCTCAAACTTAATGAATCAAAGACAGAACTTCTTATTCTACATGCAAAGCATAACCCCCGAGCCAAGATCCCTTGGACACCTCCTACCATCTTTGGACGGACCATTACCACTAGGACCAAGGCCAAGAGTCTCGGAGTAATTTTTGACTCAGAAATGTCAATGGATGCCCAAATAGGAGCAGTAGTCAGTGGATCACACCATCTGCTCCACCTGCTACGCAGACTCATCCCCTTCATTCCAAAGGAGGACAAAGCAGTGGTAGTTGGGACAGTTATCAATTCTCGACTGGACTACGCTAACTCCCTTTACATAGGATTACCCCAATATCAACTTGCGCGCTTACAACTTATCCAAAACACTGCGGCAAGACTGATAACAGGGAAAAAACCCTGGGAATCCATCTCCCCTTCCCTGAGGAACCTACATTGGCTAAACGTAAGGAATCGGGTCGCATTCAAGACCCTCTGCCTCACCCACAAATGCATACATGGAAACGCTCCGCAATACCTTCGCGAGAAAATAAAACACTACACACCAAATCGCAGTCTTCGATTGGCTAATCAAAATCTTCTCCTCATTCCTAAATCCCGCTACAAATCAAAGGGGGAACGGAGATTCGCTGTCCAGGGACCACGGCTATGGAACGCTCTACCAACTGACATTCGCATGGAAGAAAACCATCAGGCCTTCAGGAAGAAACTCAAGACCTACCTCTTCTAGAAGCTTGATAACCATACGCCGATACAGCGCCTTGAGGCGATTCATTTCGCATTGTAGCGCTATACAAGTTATTCATTCATTCATTCATTCATTGTTTACCAAACCTGCCTCAAAATAAACGAGGGGGCACTTGTGTGGGCTTGATCCCAACCTAGGCTCTGTATGTCCATTGACACATACAGCGCGGCTCAGCCCCACCCCCGACTCCCTCCTCACAGGCTGAGATTGCCTCCATGTCCAGTGAGAAGAGAGAAGAAAGTTTCTGCTCTCTGGCACAGTATTGTTTTGAGATCAGGCTCACGTAAGGAAGGACTGTCTTTTCTTCTAAAAGACAATTTTGATGCTTTGTGGGGGCCTACAAATTGTACACTGGTTATACCAGGGCATATACATGTATAGTACCTATGTACAATAAGATGGCACTTGTTCACACACTGCATTGGCAAATAGTGAACTTCTCTTAGTACGGCCCCACATTAAATCACTGTCCAAAGCTTACCGCCTCAACCTCTGCAACATCCCCAAGATACGCCCCTTCCTAACCAATGACCCCACATAGCTTCTAATTCACTCCATGGGTCATCTCTCGCCTCGACTACTGCAAGTTCCTCCTCATTGACTTACCTATAAATAGACTATTCTCCCTTCAGTCTATCCATGCTGCTGCCAGACTCATCCACCTTATAAACTGATCAGTGTCTGCTACACCTCTCTGCCAATCTCTCCACCCAACAAATTAAATTCAAGATACTAACAATAACTTACAAAGCCATCCAAATCTCGGCCCCCAGCTACATCACTAACCTAGTCTCTCTAGCTCCCTTGTCACCTCACCCAACGCTTAGCGCCAGGACTTCCCCAGAGCCTCTCCCATCCTCTGGAACTCTTTACCCCAATCTGTCCAACTATCTCCTATTCTGTCCACTTTCAGACGATCCCTGAAAACTAGTTTCTTCAGAGAAGCCTTTACTGCTTCCACCTAACAACGGCACATTTATTTTCTCCATCAGCCCATCCCCCACAGTTATTACCTCTTTCATCTCTTTTATCTCACAGTTATTACCATCCCTTCCTCTTAGATTGTATTCTCTAATGAGCATGGCTCTCTGATTCCTACTGTATTAAATTGCATTGTAATGTCTGCCCTTATGTTGTAAAGTGCTGCGTAAACTGTCGGCACTATATAAATCCTGTATAATAATAATGTTAATAATAGTAAAAAATGGTTTCAGCTTGGTCTCCTACCCATGGGAGATCTTCCCATTACATGTTTTGCAAGTAGGGGCTTAATCATAGCGCCTCTACAATTAAGCCCCTACTGATCAAAACATGTTAAAAGGGGTTTTCCCATGGGTAAAGCTGAAGTAATTTTTATACTAAAAGAATTTCACTATATGTAGAGACTTTAAACAAAGTTCTTGAAGTGACTTGAAAAAATATCTTCCACCACACCGCCTGTGTTCAGTGCTACCGCACTCTAAGGAAACGCACTCATCAGCAGTATATGCCTTGCACTCTCATGCTCGGCCAACTTGCTTAATAGCTCCACATGGGTCACAGATGGATCTAGACAGAATGTTAGATAGTTGCACTCCACATATAAGGAAAAAAGAGATGCTTCCAATAGTGAAGTAGAGTAAACCATTTATTTCAACAGCACACAAAATTCCTCAACCATTGTACTCACATCCTTCATATAAAAATAAGGCACTTCAGCATAATCTTTTCAACAGGAAACAAGGACCCAGCAGTGGTGACCCGATTTATTATGGTCTCGGCGGACCTGGCATTAATACCAATATGTCTCACCCTCCACGCTGTCTCCTTTCTCTTTCACTTCACTTCACTTCAAACGGCACAGCACACCCAACTGGATCGTTGAATGTTAAATGCTCCTCACAGTTGCCATGTAACCATGGGCATGGTGAAAATCCGGCCGTGTGTGGGCTCCATCGGACTTTTTCCATCGTAATTTTTGACTGAAAAAATTTGAGATCCTGCTCTCAAATTTTCCGCCAATAAAATCCGATCCGGCTTTTTACGATCGTGTGTAGAGAATTCCGATGAACAAAGTGCCACGCATGCTCAGATCAAATTACAAGACCAAAGCTCTTGGCTAATAGCCTCTACGTAGTTCTGTCATACGCAACGAACGTCACCACGTTCAGAATGATCGGATTTTCTGACAACTTTGTCCGACCGTGTATATGCAACACCAATGTCGGACAAAATCCGTCGGAAAAAATCCGACAGATTTTGTGGTTGGAATTTCTGACCGTGTGTACGGGGAATTAGAGATATATTTATCTAGACAAATGGTGACGCGTTAAATACTTATTTTACCCACTATATATGTTGTATGGGAATTAGCTCTACAATGGTCAAATGAAAAAAAAATATCTTTGTAAATGATAAATTTTGTGGGAATTGAAAAAAACTCATCATTATCAGAGCTACTGAGTTTGAGACTGCTTCCAAAATACATGTACTATTATGAATTTTTGACAAGGTTGTCATTAGCAGTGAAATTATAGTGTGTGCCCGTGGCTATATAGTCATTTGATAGTAATTGACTGCAAAGCTTACTCGTCATATGCAATGCATCTTTACACTTTATTCTGGTTACATCTAGTAATATAGAGGCAGAGTGTGACAGCTAAAAGACAAAAAACAGAATCTAAATATCTGTTTTCATTTAGGCTCCAGGGCTTATGCACTTTATTTATTCTATAAACTATGCTGTGAAGCTAAGGCTCTGCAGCTATGATTTGAAAATCCCATTCGAACTGCACTTTTATTAACATGAAACGGATGAGTAATATTCCCACACATACGTATACAAAGACTATATAACTCGGTGGAATTTGTTTTCCTTCCCAAATCATACTTCAGTGAACATTGTCTGCAAGGGAATTCAAGTAAAAGAGATTATTTTGCAATGATTTAGCCAATACTCTAACATGAAAGATGTGAGAGCAATTTAAAATCAATATTTAAGGCCCCAGGCGAAAGTGCTGTACCTTTGTCATTTAGGGAGCCACCTCAGCGAGTGAGCTGAACAGAGTGACAATGAAATATGTTTGTCTTTTCCTTGTTTAAGTGTTCTTCACAGCAATAGTCATAACGGGACAAAGGGCACTCTGTTTAGATGTACACTTTCTAGTTGAGCAATTTCAAATGTTCTGGATAACTAGTTTGTCAAGTTAGACACAAAAAAGAGTAATGCTTTAATGGCAATGTCAAGTGGTTATTTCAAGTGATCTGAGAACACCTAGAAACTCAGGAGGACCAATAATAAATAATAGAAAATCGCACAACCTTTATATGCTGGGGCCACAAGTGTCAGTTTCTATGTATACAGTTAATCCTCAGTAGTCAACCTTTCATTATACTGAAATCCCAGAGCAAGCATGATTCCCAAAAGAGATCAATAGAATGAAAGCCATAATGAACTACCTCGGTAACCCAAATATTAAGTCGAGAAGCCCATTTGAGGACCCAGTATATAGCATCCGTATCTCTTTTCTGAGATATTTTAAAGCATTTAGCTGTAGGCCAACTTCAAAGCACATTTTTGCAACTTCTAAGAAAATGGATAAGGACTCACCCATTCTATTAGCTGTCTTAATATTGACTAGTTATAGTAATCAATAATGTTGCTTTGAAGTAAAGCATGCCTTCCTATAATTTTTAATGTGTCTATAAGAGTATTAGTATCAAGTTACACTTTTTGTAACTCTTGTACTAATTCTAGTGTGATGGCAATCTTAAAAAATCAGGTCATCAGGTTGGTAAGTCGTAGAGGTTTTATGAGTTACAAAGTGGACAACTTTCCTTAGTTCTCGCAGGACGATTCAAACTTTCCAAATTGCAGGGAGCTTCTGAAAGCACAAGTTGTATTACTTGCCATGAACAATCTGCACAGATTGCTTTGATGCAGTAATAGTTTCTACAATAAAGGGCCCTTACTGAATAGATCACTTGGGTAGAGCTAGGTTGAACACAAAAACAGGAAAATTCATTGCTACTTCTAGCTTTTTTGTGCTATTCATATATAATAAAACTCTGCAATGAAAAGAATAACAGCAACAAGGAAACTATTAAAATGGTGCAGATGCTTATGAACCACATTTTGCTTCCTCAATAAATAATCAAGTGAATATAATAATTATTCTTTATAGTCAGATGATTCTGGACACAAATATACAGTATATAAGTAGCGTGTACAATGTAGTCAAAACTCTAAACCATGATAGCAGCAAAAAAATACACGTTCAAGTTATTACTGTAAGGGCAAATATCTGTATATTAATTTAACTAACTCAATACTAGCATGTTACACATTCTTATATGCAACCATTTTTTCAACTTTCAATGCTGTAATAGTTTGACTGACAATAATACAACAGTGTACCAAATACATTTGATATCATTTTTTAAGACAGATTATTTTGGTGGTATTTATTAACCATAAGGTTTTAATTTTTTACTAAAGATTTTGCAGATGCAGGAAGAAATACTTTTTGAAAATATTGTAGTGTGATGCATAACTGTGATGTATGACTTGTCAGATCCAGCTGCAAGTGTAATGTGCATTCTTACAGTCAATAATATTAAGAAAATAAAATTAGACAACTGTCTTCTTCAGAACCTAACTTTATTATTTTATATTCTGTTTATCATTTATTTCAGTTTTTTTATTTTTCATATAATTTAAAGGATAAGCTCACCTATCTGAACATGTTACATGTTACACTTGTAATAAGGGTGTAACATGCAACATGTTCAGTAACCCCCCAGAATTGCCAATCCCCCTTTATTGTGACAACGGGCAGGGAATATTCTTTCCACACCCACTTTCACAATTTAAAAACAACATTCACAGGGTTCTGTGAATGAATGAACTATAAGTACTTTCAGCCATTGTCGTTCTCCATGAACTGCGAGGGCGCTGGTGAGCACTCTTGTAGTTCATTGATTCTTCCTGTTCTCCAATAACTGTCTGCCTGTACAGAAGGTTTGGGCAGACAGCTATACTGAGAGTTTGCAGATGCCTGGCATTGCATCTATGCTCTGCTGAACAGGAGTACAATGCTCTGCAGGCTCCTACAAAAAGTTGTGCATTTATATTTTATTTAAAAAAAAGTGAATGTATCCTTTATTTCCTATGTAGAGGGGCCCCGAACATGAAGTGCTCTGGGCCCCCCAAGGTCTATATCTGGCACTGCAGAAGTCATCGATATACAAGGATCTCAGATTTAAAATTAGACAGAAGCTTAAGCTGGCTACACTTTTATGTCTGTATTGGGATGTTACAAAAAGATCATCTCCTTTTCCAAGGAATGTAGATGTTCTGACTGGTGTCCTATGAGTGTATAGCCTTCTACATATAGCAATGCAATATTTTGTGCATGCTGTACAGAAAATTGTGGTGCTCTACTCCTGTCCCACCACTTTAATTAGGGGGAAGGACCATCTATCTGTCACTGTGTAGATTTCCAATGGAACATGCCGGGGTTGTTCCCTGTCCCCACTGTTGTACATCATAGCTACTAAATCTCATTGTCTCAATGTCGTTTTGCTCTCTAGCACCCAGATGTCTCTTAATGACATATTCCCTTCACTGTGCCCATAGCACAATCATATACTTTGGTGTAAAATTATGACTTATGAGTTGAACTTCCTCACAACTACCACATAACACAGAATCAGGAGATGGTCAACCTTGAAACATTACTGGCTAGAATGGATGTCCCTCTTTAAAATGGACATCCTCTCTCGGTATATTTACATTTACATTTGTACATTATATTTACATTTTCCAAACTATACCAGTTTGGGTCCCCTGCCCTTTTTTCTGCTCCGCACAATCTATGTTACCTAAATTTCTCTGGTCTCGATCCCCAGATTGCATATGCTATGATATCCTAGCCAAACAGAAACCTGAAGGGGGCACAGGATTACCTCATCTCAACGGTATCATACTGCAGCAATACTGGGTAGAATTCTAGATTGGATCCATCGCAATCAATCCAAACAATTGGTTTTGGATAGGAGCAAGACAAATTGTTGTTACCATTATTTTCACTTCAATTGATCCACTCCAACAACTGTCTGCTTCTCTGTGATTAGAAAACATAATATCTCCTCCTAGCTGGGCCCCATGACCCCGATCTGAAAGGATATTGGCTCTAATGGGCTGAAAACCCTGTGGAAAATTGTGACCCCACCATCAGTATGCCATGAGCAGATTGTTCAATTAAGCTTTTACAATAAAACCTAGAGCTGATTAGTTATAATGCATGGCTACACCAGGTTCTGAGTGCACCAGTTTTAATAAATCTCTCCCAGAGTGTTCACATGGCATTTACCTATTGAGTACCTTTCCCACTAGTCCTTTCTTTGTCTGAGACTGGGGGAAGGCATGCTCTTCCATATGAAGCCTTGGATAAACCTTTGCTCTTTACCTAGAGAGTGGAATTTCAAAATACTTACTAGGTTAGATTATTTTGTCAATCTCGAGCCAAAGTTTCTTGGTCCTATCCTAGGATCAGACCACTTTGGAAATATATATTTCAACCAAGCTGTCCAATCATGGGTAGAACACGGCTGAAAACACAGGAGGTAGCCCTCTTGTCTATAATCCCAGGGTTCATTAAAAAACATCAAGAAGGGCCAGTTTTGTAATTGTGATTCTTACATGTATTGCAGACTTACTATAGCACCTAAAATGGCACCCAGCAAGAGACCTGCTCTGATGAAGGGGATCCTTTCTTGAAACCGGTCAGCAGGAATGCATGCTAGAGACAGCTGCTGCATGCTCTCTAACAGGATCCATTTTTGGATTTTGTTTATGTGCAGATTGTCATATAGCAGTTTGTTAAAGAACATTTGTGAGTACCAAATTATATTATTTAAGGTTATATGAAAACTCTTTTTGTTTTCTGGGGTCACAGAACTACTGTGACACTCCTGGGCACTTGTTTGCTAAATCATTTTGATATCCTGGAAGATCGCTACAGCCAATGGTACCAATTTTGACTACTTAGGAAAGCCAATGTTTAAAGGAAGCTTAACACATTAGCTGGCTGTCAGACACACATGAATGTATGTCATCAACCTTGGGTGTAGACTTTTACCTTGAGCAAACTCACCCTGAAGATTCTTAGCTCACCTTGGCTGTTTTCCTTGGAGGTGGAGTCTAAGAGCTAGCTGGGGGTTCACCAGGTACCCCCTCACAGGCATTTGAGGGGTATGAGAAAAATAATAAAATTGAGCTAATTGTATAAAAGTCAATATATGTGACCAAATTAGTTAATTCAAATGTACAAAGAGTCCACACTTAATGTGATAGGCTTTTTATTGCTGTGAGCGAGAATTTAACCACTTCAGCCCCATAAGGATTTGCCCCCTTACTGACCAGGCCATTTTTTTTGCGATACGTCACTGCATTGATTTAATTGACAATTGCATGGTCATGCAACGCTGTACCAAAACAAAATTGATGTTTTTTTATTCACAAATAGATCTTTCTTTTGGTGGTATTTGATCACCTCTGCGGTTTTTAGTTTCTGCGCTATAAACAAAAATAGCGAAAATTTTGAAAAAAAAACACATTGATTTTTACTTTCTGCTATAATACATATCCCCCAATAAATATAAAAAAAATAATTTATTCATCAATTTAAGATGATATATATTTTTCTACATATTTATGGTAAAAAAAATTCCAATAGGCGTATATTGATTGGTTTGCGGAAAAGTTATCGTGTCTACAAACTACGGGATAGATTTACAGACTTTTATTTGTTTTTATTGTTTTTTTACTTGTAATGACGATGATCTTCAATTTTTAGCGGGACTGCGACAATGCAGTGGACATATATAACCCCAAATGACACTTTTTGGGGACCAGTGACATTATTACATTGATCAGTGCTATACAAATGCACTTATCAATATACAAATTTCACTGGCAGGAAGGGGTTAACACTAGGACGATCAAGGGGAAATACCTTGTTTACATAAGCAGTTCCCCGTTCTGCCTATGTACAAGGCAATTGAGTCCGCGGGACCCGTGTGCATGCTCCTGCAGCGCACGGCGGGCGAGCCCGGCCGCTATCCTTCTTGTATGGACTTACATACTAGTACGTCAGTTCGCGCAGGAGAGCCAACCTGCCACAATATATCTGCATGTACAGGTCAGCAAGTGGTTAATAAACCTAATGATTTTACATCTGGAGCCTCCGGTTTCTTTCCAGGGTCCAATTCCTATCGAAACCCCTGAGTACCATCAGGAGAAGTGGAGTGAGCCCGTGATGTGGCGAAAGGCCCCGGCTGGGTTTTAAGCCATAGGCATTCACCGACCCTCTGTAATAAGGGGTCAACTGGAGCTGGTAAGCAGTTTCTACATCTGGTGGTGGATTCACTGGGATACTATTGGGGATAGATGATGGACACCATTTATGGAATTATTCACTTTATCACATTAAGTGTGGACTCTTTGTACATTTGAATTTACTCATTGGGTCACATAGATGAACGTTTATACAATTAGCACAATTTTATTATTTTTATTATTTTGATTGTGTTGCACAAAATTGCTGCTTAAGTGTGTTTGTATGGATATATGTTATCTAGCGCAGTTTTTCACTTTTTAAATTTGAGGGGGTATGCCAGCTCACCAAACAGGTACACAGGTACTTAATGCCGCAGAGAGGGGTAGGTGCCCATAGATCTATAGAGGTAGTTCTAAAGATACAGCAGTGAGAGGTTCAGATAGATCAGGAGCTAAGATGCACTGTAAACAGGACACAATGTTAGAAGGCCGTACTGGAAATGAATGGGGAGCAGGACAGTAGCAGGACTTGTACTGACAGCAGACTGAGAGCAGAGCTTGCATTGGAAGTGGAACAGTGTGGACAAATGGTACAGGTAGCTGGAGTGGTAGCTAAACAGTACTGAGTAGGGATTGGTAGCATAGATTGCTTTAGCTTGGCTGGCAGGAGATTATACAGAGCAGTATTGGCAGCTGACAGTACCGAGTGGGATAGGTTGCAGACTGTAGTTGGAAGTGACTGTAGTAAGGCTGAGGCAGGCTGTAGGTGGACAGGGGACTGACTTTAGCAGACACAAACAGGAAACTGACTGTAGCAGCCTGTTTTAGGAGACTGACTTTAGCTGACAAAGCACGTGAGAAGAAGCTTTGGCAGCACAGGTATGTGTACTGACACACTGACTCAATGTCAGATGTGACAGTGTGGTAGATGGGAGTGACAGATGAAGTAGGAGGTTGGAGATTATGCTTGCTTATTGGCAGGATAATCAGGACAAGTTTACTGAGTTGTCTATTTGAGTGTTGCCCATGATGGTGGAAAGCTGGTGAGCCTGTGGTTTGACCAAAAATAGCCAAAAACATCTGGGCATGTCTACAATATTTACATCTTTAGGTAGGATTCTGTTTTTTTAGATGAAGAACCATCAAGGCAGCATTCAAAGTATAGTGTGCATATATAACGTGTATATATTTTTTTGCCGCCCTGGCATTTTGCATTTAATATTCATAAGAGACATAATAATAAAATGAGGCTGATTTACCTACTAATATTTACTCAATTTAAGGTTCTTCACACATTAAATTGAGTGAATATTATGTGAATTATCGTGCAGATGTAAGAAATAAACAGGAATTTGTTTTTCATTGTATTGGAAAAGCATTCAATTTGCGAGTTTGCGTGACTGGTGTAGATTTGGGATGTGACTGGGTATGCTTGACAGGTTGGTAATAAACAAAGCTATGTCAGAATAAGTCATGGTGGGCATCTGGTAATATATATACAGTATCTCACAAAAGTGAGTACACCCCTCACATTTTTGTAAATATTTTATTATATCTTTTCATGTGACAACACTGAATAAATTACACTTTGCTACAATGTAAAGTAGTAAGTGTACAGCTTGTATAACAGTGTAAATTTGCTGTCCCCTCAAAATAACTAAACACACAGCCATTCATGTCTAAACTGCTGGCAACAAAAGTGAGTACACCCCTAAGTGAAAATGTCCAAATTGGGCCCAAATAGCCATTTTCCCTCCCTGGTGTCATGTGACTTGTTAGTGTTACAAGGTCTCAGGTGTGAGTGGGGAGCAAGTGTGTTAAATTTGGTGTTATCGCTCTCACTCTCTCATACTGGTCACTGGAAGTTCAACATGGTACCTCATGGCAAAAGAACTCTCTGAGGATCTGAAAAAAAAAATGAATTATGTTCTACATAAAGATGGCCTAGGCTATAAGAAGATTGCCAAGATCCTGAAACTGAGCTGCAGCAAGGTGGCCAAGACCATACAGTGGTTTAACAGGACAGGTTCCACTCAGAACAGACCTCGCCATGGTCGACCAAAGAAGTTGAGTGCACATGCTCAGCATCATATCCAGAGGTTGTCTTTGGGAAGTAGACATATGCATTTCTGCAGAGGTTGAAGGGGTGGGGGGTCAGCCTGTCAGTGCACAGACCATACGCCGCACACTGCATCAAATTGGTCTGCATGACTGTTATCCCAGAAGGAAGCCTCTTCTAAAGATGATGCAGAAGAAAGCCCGCAAACAGTTTGCTGAAGACAAGCAGACTAAAGACATGGATTACTGGAACCATGTTCTGTGGTCTGATGAGACCAAGATAAACGTATTTGGTTCAGATGGTGTCAAGCGTGTGTGGCGGCAACCAGGTGAGGAGTACAAAGACAAGTGTGTCTTGCCTACAGTCAAGCATGGTGGTGGGAGTGTCATGGTCTGGGGCTGCATGAGTGCTGCAGGCACTGGGGAGCTACTACAAATATATAGCATTCAGGGATGTTTTATACAGCACTTTTTATTTTAAAATCTCTTTATGTTTCAACTAGACAGGCAATAAGGAATGTCAACTCTCATAAATATAAACCTCTGCAATGTCCACCATCAAGAAATGTGGCCTTAAACATAAGATATTATTCATACTTTTCAAGTAAGCTAATTTTTTCCTTCTTTTTGCTTTAAAATACATTTAATAATAGCAAGAAATTAACTGCTGATGTTTTTTAAATGTAATAAAAAAAATTTATACTATGTTGGTATTATCATTTACAGGTAATTAGACTTTAGGCAAACAATACAATATCAAGACTAATATTCCCCATATCGGAGACTATTGCTATTTTGGAGGTGATTCCGGTTCCCCTCTCTATTCCATCTTTTTTTGGGTCAACGCTTTTGTGCTCGACAAATTGCTCTCACATCACTTTCTCAGAATATACTCTGACCACTCCATAAGTGAATTCAGAGATTTAATTTGCAAGGCCCCATCATATATCCAGGTACTGTCTATATGATCATCTAAATTTGTAGAAAACCCTCATTGAAAATGTTTTGCTATATGAACAATAAAATTTGTAAAAACTGTATTTGTAACATTTATATTCTCATCTACCAGATTTGAATACCCACGCATGTTCCTGAAGAAGCCGCACGGCGAAACATGTAGAACAAATAGTGTGGTATTCCCTTTTCTTCTCCTCCCTCCCCCTTCCCAGTTCCCTCCACTATCAACTCTCCCTTGCTTCTCCCTCCCCCTCTTTCCTCCCTCCTTCCCTCACCCTCCCTCCTCCCCTCTCCCCCCCTTCTTTCTTGATACAGTGCCAGTCCCCCCCCCCATTAATCATATTTCTTCTCCTGTGGACCTAATGGGTCCTAAAGTGTTGTTAAAGGTGAAAAAAGTCCTATGGGAGGTTTAAAGACCATCCCATGGTTATGCCATTATGTTTACTTATAATTTGGTTCATTATTGTTTATTTTCAATATATTTGATTTGCTGTAAAAAGGAGGCCTGCTCACCCTAGCAGGAATCAAGGGAGACTATTTCGTGAGAACCTACCCCAACTAGTTTGGGGCCCCTCTCGGCAGATGTGTGCCTGCCCTGGTGGGACATCTTTAATGTCCCCCTTACCAGACATAGCCATGGATTGTTTCCAATTGGCTATGCTTGGTGCATTGTTTTTGTTTTTTGTTGGGACTACACTTGCACACGTCATCTCCGCCCAGTGTTTCCCTGCTGTGTGCGCATCTTTCCATCTCGCGCGTGCGCGGACACGCTGGTGATCGCGCATTGTGGTGTCATGTATATTATTTGACCCGCGACGCGTGACCTCGGCGGCATGTGATTGGTGCGCACTGTAGACGTACCCACCCACCTTAAATGGCGGTGTTCAGTACACCGCCACTGAGCAAGTGGAAGGACACTGGTGCCGGGCTACCTATGGACAACGAAGCTATAAGGTTGGTGCAGACATTTAATAGCTATTATCACCTTCTCCCCTGAACGGAGTGGGTTTAAGATGAAACTTAAACTATACCTTTGTTTTATTCTATTTTAGACCTTTGACAGATTTGGATTATAGGCCTGCGGGCCCCCCTCCCCCTCTCTTCTAACATATGGTTGGTCTAACTACATATAATGTCTCAAAACGCTATGCACCATACCCAATAGTTAGTCCATAAGCTCCGGCACCATATCTTGGCTCCGATAAAATTCATTGTGAGTTATTTTTACTGAATTCTTCTTAATCAGTCAATCTTGGTGATAATTTCCTCTATAACTATCTAATAGTGCTTATTGGTGTGTGGGCTTACTTGATAGGATACTTGTCTTGGCTATACCTCTCTGCCTGGTTTCTTTGCCTCCTTATCCCTCCCCCCTTCCCCCCTTTTCCACAATTGTCCTTCCTTGGTTTCCCCATCCCCCCTTTCCCCCTCTCCCCCTCCCCTCCCCCCTTTTTCCATTTCCCTACCCCCCTTTCCCTCCTCCCCCTCCTTTCCTTCCCCCTCCCCTTATCCCCCTCCCCTCCCCCTCCTTCCTTCATGACCAGCCCTTTTTCGTCCTCCCCCTGTAACCCTCCCTCTCGCTGCCTTTTTTCCCCCTCCCCCCTTTTTCATCTACCAGTTCTTTTCTTCTCTTTTTCCCCTCCCCTTTGTCCCCTCCCCTCTCTTGTTTACCTCCCTTTCACCCCCATTCACTCCCCCCCTGCCACTCTCCAATTTCCCATCATCTTTCTCCCTCCCCTTTTCTCTCTTTTTTTGTTTCCCCATCATCCTTATATCTCAGTACTACTGTCGTTGTTTTTTTCTCCCCTTATCTTTATTTAATTTCCTTTCATATGCCAATTATGCTTGGCCCTATCAGTTCTTCAACTTTATTCACAAGAATTGTCCAATTCTATACACCCTGTGGTGTCTCTCACCTCATTATAACCTAGCCACAATGTTTTTAAGAAATGCTATTTTTGTATTTATAACATCAGAGCCTGTTCTACACAAGCCCCACATCCGCCGCAGGGGGGTTTTGTTGGGTTCCACGATATCGTGTCTCCGCCTGTACTGGTGAGCTAGTCTCCTTATTTATGTAATACTTGTACACCGTTTATGTATGAAATTATATGGCTGTGCCTATGCTGTTTATTTTAAATTATGACTCATTGCAGATATTACTCCTGAAGAAGCGGTCTAGACCGCGAAACCGGTCGAGGAACCGCCCCCTACGTTTAGTCAACGCGAATATTGCGGGCAAGCCCGGCATTCATTTGTATTGATATCTATATGTTTCGGTGCGGTTATAAGCTGATTTTAAATTGAATTGATTTGTACATTGTACCTATTTTATTAACCTCCCTGGCGGTATGATTCTGTCTGGAATTTTGTGCTGAAAGCGGTACAATTATTTTGCATGGAAATTTGGTGTTTTTATATTGTAGGAATGCAATTCTTATGAATAACTCACTTAAATCTGTCCGAACCAGAGTCTAGTAGACATCCCGGGTATGATAAAGTTTGAAACACAAAATAATAAATTATAATATAATAAAAATATATATAAAAATGATTCAATAATGTAATCAAATCAAAAACACTGAAATTTGCTCAGTTGCAGAATAGTCACTGTCATTAAATTTATTGTTTGATGATAAATTGTGATTCTAATTTTTTATCGGTGTTTTCTAGCTGGTCTAAAACCACTTTTGACATAAAGGGACACTTTTTGGTTGCTATGGACAATCTCCAGTTTCCAGGCAGAAAAAAAATCTTTTTATTATATAAAATGACATGCAGGGCACTGGGCAGACCACTAGGGACAAAGGGGGTGTGTATTTTTGGTATACAGTACTGTAATCTGTAAGATTACAGTATTGTATATGTGTTGTGTTTTTAAACTTTTTTGAATTTGGCGCCGATCTCCGCTCCCGTGCGTCGTAACGTCGCAGGGAACGGAGATCAGCAGCACTCGGCACTGTGTGAATCGAGCGAGCGGACGGCTCGCTCACACAGCGGGGAGACATCGCAGGATCCAGGGGAAAAGGTAAGTAACTTCCCCCCTGCATCCTGCACGCAAGCCCGAGTCTGGCTCGGGGTTACCGCTCCCAGCAGAAAAAGCTGGACCCGAGCCAGGCTCGGGAACACCGCCAAGGAGGTTAATGTATGTGTTTTTACTATTAAATATTTTTTGTTACTATTTTCTCTAATCTATACATTTTCTGACTCAATACAAGTACCGAGATAGTCCAAACCTCCTTTCCCAAATTCTTGTGGGTAGAGATTGTGTTGACGCAGAATCAGCAACTGCGTCTACAATCAGATAACCCCTTGTTTCTATAACTATTGACATGGATGATGGTACGCGATAATCTTTCTTTTTTACAATTATTATTGGAGACTATACTCACGGTTTTGCTTTGTATAGAAGAAATGTATCTATATATGCCTTTCTTCTGTATTAGTGTCTTAATAAAAATCAACTTTTTTACTCATAAACTGTTGGTAATTATTATATGAACAGCACCCATAAAGTCCCATCCATTCCCCGACTAGGGGTTCTTTTTCTCTCTATATATAAAGGGATGTTAGTGCTAACTGAAAAACTTTGGGAACTGGTCACTTTAAATTCTTTATCTGCACTGGGGAGCTACAGTTCATTGAGGGAACCATGAATGCCAACATTTACTGTGACATACTGATGCAGAGCATGATCACCTCCCTTCAGAAACTGGGCCACAGGGAAGTATTCCAACATGATAATGACCCCAAACACACCTCCAAGACAACCACTGCCTTGCTAAAGAAGCTGAGAGTAAAGGTTATGGACTGGCCAAGCATGTCTCCAGACTTAAACCTTATTTAGAATCTGTGGGGCATTCTCAAAGACAAGGTGGAGGAGTGTAAGGTCTCTAACATCCACCAGCTCTGTGATGTCATCATGGAGGAGTGGAAAAGGACTCCAGTCACAACCTGTAAAGCTCTGGTGAACTCCATGCCCAAGAGGGTTAGGGCAGTGCTGGAAAATAATGGTGGTCACAAAAGATATTGACAGCTTGCCCCCAATTTGGACATTTTCACTTAGGGGTGTACTCACTTTTGTTGCCAGCGGTTTAGACAATAATGGCTGTGTGTTGAATTATTTTGAGGGGACAGCACATTTACACTGTTATACAAGCTGTACACTCACTACTTTACATTGTAGCAAAGTGTCATTTCTTCAGTGTTGTCACATGAAAAGATATAATAAAATATTTACAAAAATGTGAGCGGTGTACTTACTTTTGTGAGATACTGTATATATATATATATATATATATTTATCATCAAAGCCCCTCATTCCCATGTCAGTGTGAATGCTGACTTGGGAATCACATGGCCTTGTTGATAAATGAAGCCATTAATCACCAGTATTATGTTAGTGTTGAATAGCTATATTTATCAACAAAGGCATTCATCCCCATGTCAGCTCCATTAACATTCTAGGACTTTATTTGTACCTAAATAAACTCTTTAATAAAGTTATTAAACATTTGTTTTCAACAAGAAAGGCAAATATTAAAAAATAATTTAAGAATATTTAAAGATTCCTCCTTAACTACCAGGAGCTATTTAAAAGTTCCCTTACAAATCACCCAAACATCCATAAAGTCACCTTCTCCATTGACTCAAATGCATTTTTCAGACAATTTTGCCAAAATGTCTTGATTTTCACCCACATATATTATGGTCTATATACAGTAAGCTCCAGTAGGGCTGGGGTGTAAATGAATGGTTCCAATCACTCTCTAAAGCCCCACAGAGTATGGTGGTAATATATGCATAAATAAACAGAAAATTAAATTATGTATAGATATTCTCTTAGTTCATTAAAGTACATATTCTATCACTATTTATATGTATGCTTTCTGGCTACAAATACAATGCTGACCCATCTACAAATAAATGGGCTGCATTATTCAACAAAGATCACACAGGCACTTTGACATGGATGAACGAGCCAGACCTGGAGATTGAACGGTAAATATATGATACTTGCAGCATATTTTGTTTGACAAATGTAATGATCCTCCGGCTGCTCAGTTTGCTTTATGATACACAATGGAAGATCAGGATGGAATATAGATGGCAATACGTATTCATTCAACTGCAAGTAAACCTGCATGCACATAATTAAACAGTCAGTGGGGACAGATGTAAATGATAGTAATTCAAGTTCAGTGAAATGTGCCTATATGTTTGGCATTTTAACTCCCTTTTATTCCCTTTCGGGGAGACATAGATTACTCATTCTGTCAGCACCCACAGATATGAAAGTAACTTAGGAAATGCTGGAGATCAAGCCTCTGTGCCACGTATTGTATATGTACAGAGCTATCCTAAAAAATCTCTTATTTTATGCATCCAAATGTATGTGTAATGCAAAGGCACTACTGAATGCAAAGGTCAGTTGGTATAAAATCAAATTACTTTGCTATAGTCAATAGAAAGTGTAAGTAAATTAGCTATTTTATATAACCTTTTTACAGGTGGAAGGAAAAAAATCTGAAATGCTGTACCAATATTTCCAAAGTATACCATTTGTTTTAATAGTTATGAAAAGGTTGTGCATCCATATCTTTATATCTAATTGACAGATTTCATAATGTAGAGCATTCACATATTTATATATTGAGAGCTTAATTACTGGCTTTAAAATGCACTGTCTGGTGACATCCTCAAAATCTGCTGCAATTCCTCTGAAACTATCTGTGATTTGCTGTTTCCTTTGGGCTTCTATATCATTCAATTAATCCAGTGTCAAAATAAGAAACGGCTGTACCTCAAGTGGGCTCCAAGAAAAGATTATTGGAATATCAAAATATCCAAAATAACACTAATGCCGCGTACACACGAAGGGACAATCCCGCGGGATTATCCGCTGGACCGAAGTCCAGCGGATAATCCCCTCGTGTGTGGGCGCCGGCGTACTTTTTTTGGCCAAAGTACGGCGGACTAAAGTTTCAGGTTTTGTTCTCAAATTATCCGCTGTACTTGGCAGTCCAGCGGATAATCCGGTCGTGTGTAGTATGGTCCGGCGTACCAAAAAGGACGCATGCTCAGTAGCTATTATGTCACGGACTCGCTCGGTCTGGTAAAACTAGCCTTCGTTTTGAAGCTCGCACAATCGTCACGCTGTTGTTTTTTTTTTTTTTTTTTTTTTTGTTTCTGACAGCGGGATTTGTATGTTATCGTACTTGAAGAATGATTTTGCCTTGCTGCTTGTATATTCACGCAGAGTACTCCCGAACGTTTTTTCTTCAGCATTCTTTAGTGAAGTTATATATATATATATATATATATATATATATAATATATATATATATATATATATATATATATATATATATATATATATATATATATATATATATATATATATATATATATAGATAAATATATATAGATATATAGATCTATACGTGTCTAAAAATAAAAAAATATATATATATATATATATATATATATATATATATCTATTATATATGTACATATATCTCTATATAGATATTTTTTAGGATTTGTTGGTTATCAAAAGGATTAGTTATTACACATGATACAATTGTGGAGTCAGCAGAGCTTGCCCTTAATTCAGATCTTAAACCTCACCTTTCCAGCGACAGCACTTGCAGTTCCCTTGAAGTTGCACTTTACACTTGTATTGTCAAATGAATGTTTAGACATGTACCTGCCTACTCCTAAAGAAACTATGTTTTTGAATATCAAGCACGTATATCATTATTTGATGAAAATAAAATGACCATTTATTCTGGTTAAAACAAACAAGGCAAAACAAAATAGGAAGGCAACACTGGAGCCACTTGTAGATTTTGTGAAGACTTTTTGCCCCAACGGCAGACACCAAGTTTGTGAAGCCAAAAATGAAGCTTGGGCACATTTCATACAATATAGGGAGCACAAGAAGATTGACCAGGAATCAGACAGACCAGGAACAGCAGCAGATGACATCTATGTCCCCAAGCTGTGGCACTACAACAGCCTGTGTCTTATGGGAGACCAGATTGAAGCCAGGCAATCACTTCCGACTCTTCGCACCACGCTTCCCTGCACTCTTCCCTGCAGTCTTCCCTGCACGCTTCCTTGGAGGCTGACTTGTGGTAGGAGGAGGAGGAGGAGGAGGAGGAGGAGGAGGAGGAGAAGGAAGACGAGGAGGAGGAGGAGGAGAAGTTGGTGTCGGGCCTTCATGGGTCAGGCGGGTGGATTCTCGTAATTCACCCCTCAAACCCCCCCTAATTGCCTCAGAAATTAGGCCCTCACACAGGTGCCGTTGGCCCCTCTCCATTTCCAGCAACCTGCTGGACACGTAGCTGGCATAGCCCTCTTCTGGAAGGGGGGGTTTGTCGAGAATCGCACTCGCCTTCCGAATCAGTTCCAGTGATTCCTCCTCCACAATGGTCATCCTCCTGGGCCTTCTTGGGGGTAAGGGCAGGGGTCGAGGTAGACTTCTTAATTGGGTCTGGCTGTCACTCTGGCTCGTGCTGGGCCCAGCCACCTCCTGGCTCTCGCTGGGCATGTCCTCCTCCTCCTCCATACCACTTGTCCCGGCATCATCCTGGTCAGCTCATCCTGTGTGCAAATAAAAACAAAAATCAAACACCTGTTTTGTGGTTTCTGGCCTACTCAATCATCCAATTGTAAACTTAGGAACGAGCATCTAAATTTTCCAAAAGATCCAAAAGGCTATCATTTGGACCCCTGCATTTTCCAAGCAGATCACCAATGTTGTCTAACGCTTTTTTTGCCACTACTGGATGTATGTATACACTATATATGTATCGATATGTTGCACCAACACTTTTTAGAAGTGTGCATAATTTTTGTCAGTTGTTTTCACAATTCTGAGTTCAGGGTGTTAATTGTTTCACATTTTAACGTTGACAGCATTAATATTCACACAATCACAATTTAGGCTACTAAATATATACCTGGCTCCAGCTGGGCGCATCAGCCTGCTCCAAGGTGGAGGGGTCTTCTCCTTCCGTGGAAGCCTCAGCTGGGTGGAGGGAAGAGTGGAGGGAAGAGTGGAGGGAAGGGTGGAGGGAAGAGTCCTGAAATGCTGTACCAATATTTCCAAAGTATACCATTTGTTTTAATAGTTATGAAAAGGTTGTGCATCCATATCTTTATATCTAATAGACAGATTTCATAATGTAGAGCATTCACATATTTATATATTGAGAGCTTAATTACTGGCTTTAAAATGTACTGTCTGGTGACATCCTCAAAATCTGCTGCAATTCCTCTGAAACTATCTGTGATTTGCTGTTTCCTTTGGGCTTCTATATCATTCAATTAATCCAGTGTCAAAATAAGAAACGGCTGTACCTCAAGTGGGCTCCAAGAAAAGATTATTGGAATATCAAAATATCCAAAATAACACTAAAGGACACCAGCAGTGGTCAAGGTAGACGCGTTTCACACAACAGAAATGTGCTTAATCATTAACTAATGATTAAGCACATGTAGTACAGCTGTAGTACAGTTATCAGGATCAACACCCATTTTTTTGGTACCATTCAATAATGGCTTTGGACTCAATTTTCCATTTTATGAGGAAACTGGATGAAAATTACTCTGGTGACCACAGCTAGTATCCCATATGAGCCCCTAAATTTAGTGCTCCTGTAAGTGTTGACCTTAAGATTGTCTGGTAGCACCTTGGAAATCCCATGACCCAGTTAATTGTTAAAACAAACACAGCAACAAGTTCATTAATTACAAATGGAATGACAGTTTTGACATTATAACATTAACAATGTGGGCAACAGTCTTTGCTTGGCCATGCAATATAATCTATCATATAGTATTAGCTCCTGATAAGATGAAAAAATAACTGATGATATGAATGCAATTCTAGAAATCTGAGAGATTACTTTGTAGCACTTAAAATATAGCAATGAGCTTTCCTCCACTAAGGCCCCTTCCACAGGGGGCAGACTCTGTAATGTGCATCCACCTGCTCAGCAGGGAATCTCTCCGCTGATCCCAACTGAGCAGGGAGATGATAGGTCCATCTGAAAAACAGCCCCACTGTTCTTTTTGGGGCAATTAGATGAAAGTGGACCGCCTGTCCGTTTCCATCCGACTGTGATATGATTCGATCCACTGAATGAATGGGGAATGGATCCCCCATCCATCTGTTTTTGGTGGACAGGATCAGATCGGATGCAGGCGGGTGTCAGTGGGCTGGTCCAATCAGGTCCACCTGAAAAACTGAAAGCCTTAGGCAAACAGATGATACAGGTGGAATGCACACCTCTAGGCACTGGATCTCGCTGAAAGTTCTCACAGGATTTCTTCCCAAAGTCTTTCTCAGCTACCCCCTTCCAGAAAGTTGTCTCTCTGAGTTTCTTCCTTCCAGACTGTGTTGAAAATTTTTCCCCTTTCTGAACCCTACAGTTGAGAACACGTGCCCCTCATTTCTGTAGCTAGCCTGTAACTTTTGATGGCCACTTTGTCATAGTCTGAAGACCATTGAGCTGTAGTGACTTTCTGTGTGAAGTAGCAAAGGATTATAGTAAAGTGACCTTCTCGCTCTAAAAACTAGAAAAAGGAGCACGTGATGAAAAGTGTGAAAACTCTAAAAAGTGCTAAACAGTGCCTAATACCAGAATAAAATTCTTGTGTATAGCCACAAAATCTAATGGTGAACACTAAACCACAAGATAAATGAAAAATAAATGATTTTGCACTAAAGGTGACACTAATATAAATAATAATTAATATAAATATACATAGTGAGAAAATTATATATATATATATAAATAATATGATGGTGAATTAATATATGTACAATGTGAGTGCACAATAGCTAATAATACACATAAAATACATAAATATTAAAATTAAAATTACAATCCCATAGTGATAAATAGGTGTATAAAAATAAAATACAACCAATACGTGAATATCAAAAATAGATAGATAAATCTAATAAATAGTGTCCTGCAAATAAATTATTGCTAGTGATGCCCATACAGTAAAGTGAATAATATTGCCCATGCAGTGAATTAATGAAGAAAATGTCCATTTATCCCAAAAACAGTCTTTAGTGGCCCAGCAAGATAAAGACAGGTGGCTATGGCCACACCAGTATTCTTCACGTGAAAGAATGCATATTTTATTTTTATACACCTATTTATCACTATGGGATTGTAATTTTAATTTTAATATTTATGTATTTTATGTGTATTATTAGCTATTGTGCACTCACATTGTACATATATTAATTCACCATCATATTATTTATATATATATATATATAATTTTCTCACTATGTATATTTATATTAATTATTATTTATATTAGTGTCACCTTTAGCGCAAAATCATTTATTTTTCAAGAAGCAAAGGATTGCTGTTACATAGCAGAAGAAATTTTGTACATAAAAACTTTTTTTCAGTATATGTAAACATTGGGGGGATTTACTAAAAATGGTGCACATATAATCTGGTGCAGCTGTGCATAGTAACCAGTCAGCTTCTAACTTCAGCTTGTTAAATTAAGCTATGACAATAAAATCTAAAAGCTGATTGGTTACTATGTACAGCTGCACCGATTTTAGTAATCTCCCCCAATAGGCCAAATAGCAAATGTTTCTGGGTTTGCAAGACACATAACCCCAATTTTCATCAGTTTGTAAGCCACAATCTGATGCATCAAGTAGTAGTAAGACACAAGTAAATTAATAAAAAATAGCAAGTTAACAATTATGTTAACCACTTTTAGAGTGGAACATTATAGCCGCTTCCTGGCCAGGCTAATTTGAGTATTTAGTACTATCATATTTTTACTGACTACTACTCTGTCACAAAACAGAGTCTTCATATGGTGGTATTTATTAAGTACTGTTTATTTTTTTTATTTTTTTTAATATGTAAAGGAAAAAAAAATTATGAAAAGTACAAGAACAGAATATTTATTAATATTAATATTAATATATAAATTACCCATTTTTATATATTTTTTGGAAAGAGGACACATGCTGGTATTGAGTTGGTTAAAAAGTAAGGGAGTGTTTAGCATTTAAAAGTCAAACACTGAAGCACAGTGCAAGTCTTTCATTATAAGTGGAAAAGGGTGAAAGGATTGTCCCTAACAATTAGAAATGTGAACTTTGTTTGGTGTGCTTAGCACCATCCTTCCCAAGCATGTGGGCTATTTACTCTCTCTCTACTTTTTTATATTCACGTACTGTATCTCTATTGGTAGGTGTGCTAACCTTTCTTTGGCATTTGTTTTTTTTTCAATATGCGTCCATCTAGCCTTGACACAGTAGTTATATTGAACTAATTGAGAACTTCCTTATGTTTGCTTTGATCATTCATTTGTAGCTGCCCGTATCTCTGGCTCTTGTTTGCTCCCATACCTGCCGTTGGGTTTGGGGGGCTCTTGCAGGACCTGTGATCAGGGTTAGCCATTTCTTCACTTCTCTGTGAGTTCTGATACCTTAGCTCAGTGATAGTATTTGTGATGCATAATAATAACTTCTATGCATTTATAATGCACTATCTTTTTCATACTGTCATAGCTTCTTGTTATTGTATATTGTATTTTTTAATTTTTTATAGACATTGCGACCCCCACACCTCCTTAAGGAAGCATTTTTTTGCCATGAAACATGCAGAGGAACTGTGGAATTGTCTCCCATGCATTTATATGCAGCTTTCTGATATCGCTCATTTGTTGAGACATTGTTTAAAGTCAAAGTTGGTTTGAATAGGTTTATGTTTATATTTCTTGGGACAAGTCAACTATATGGGAGTCTTTTGAGGAGACGCAATATGTGTTTATGTTATCTTGTTATAATAAATATGTATATGTATAATACTCAGAAATATTGTTAATGTCGAACAGTTATTCCTTGGGGGGTACCGAAAAAGTAATTTTTTTCCCTCACCCTACACATGCCTTTGCTCTTTACATGCTCTAGCTTTGAAAAATTCCCTTAACACCAGAGATCAAGTTTGCCCCTTGGTGCTCTTGCTCCATGATTCTTAAGTCAAATTAAAAGTTCAACAGAGGGAACAGGACTGCTGAAATTGTTATCAGTACAGTAAGGGTATATGGGTGACCATGAATGATTCAATCCAGTGGCAAAAACACAAAATTGAAATACTGAAGACATTTTTTTTGTTATCAGTTTTCATTACATAACTGATGACACTCATGCGATGTTCATATCTTTATGTATTTTTTTTTTTTTTTCATTATTGTTTTCATTCATCCAGTTTCAACTGTCCAGGTTTGTGATTACTTATATAGAAGACAAAGTCATACTTGCCTGCAATCAGTTTTATTATATAGTATAGCTTTTGTGCTAATAGCAATTAATGATGTTACATAATCCAAATGTTTTATTTACAACAAAGATTCAGTACTTGTACCAACAAAACATCACAGCTTTGTCTGTAACCATGGTGTTTTCTATGCAAACTTTATTGGTTGTGCGCCAAAAAAATACACGTACCATACTAAGCCTGCAAATATAACATGCTGCTCTGTTTAGCATTTCTATAATCAGCATAAACTTAATACAAAACAGATTGATATTCTTTCAAATTATATGAGGAAAAAATATTCAAAGGAAATATTTTACATACCTTTGCATTGATTTGTGTTTTTGTCAAGGATTGCCTTAGTTGATACAATTTTCCCATAACTAAAAAGAAAAATAAATTATTGTTAACCAGAATTTTACAAATGCTTTTAAACATTCTATGTATTTCATGCAAAATACATGTAGTTGAATAGACACAACATATAGCTGAACATGTATTATATTTTATGTTTCAGCAGTGTAATCTCTTCAATGTTCACAGTTTTACATCTTTGCATGAATTAACCATTTTCTAAGAATCCCATTATTTATGAGATTCAGAACTCTTTGTACCTCTGGTGTAATGATGGTCCTTTAGAAATGTCCCAGCATGCACTATAAACTTCTGAATAATTGCAATTTTCAGCTAGCAGTGTGTATCTTATCTTTTTTTAAGTTGAAGATGACTTCCAAAGGTGTGATGTGTAATAGCCATGATAAACAATTTAACTTGAACATTTAAAAAAATGTGTGTTTGGATCAAATTATACATTGTATTACATTTTTTCAGGTTGTAATATTAACCACTTGCTTACTGGACACTTATGTCCCCTTCCTCACCGGGCCAGTTTCCAGCTTTCATCGCTCTCTCACAGTTTGAATGACAATTGCGCGATCATGCAACACTGCACCCAAATTAAATGTTTTATATTTTTTTCACACAAATATAGCTTTCTTTTGGTGGTATTTAATCACCACTGTTTTTGTAATTCTTGCTAAACAAAAAAAAGACCAACAATTTTTGAAGAAAAACTAAATGTTTTTCATGTTTTGTTATAAAATTTTACAAACAGGTAATTTTTCCTGTTCACTGATAGGCACTGATGAGGTGGTACTGATGGGCACTGATGATACAGCACTAATGGGCACTGATAGGCAGCACTGAAGGGCACTGATAGATGGCACAGAGAGGTGACACTGATGGGCAGCACTGATGGGCACTGATACGTGGCACTGGTGGGCACTGATCAGGATGCACTGATGGGAACTGATTGGCACCAATGATGGGCCCTAATAGGTGGCACTGGTGGGTACTGATTAGCAGTACTGATGGGCACTGATTGATGGCACTGGTGGGCATGGATTTGCAGAACTGGAGGGCACTGATTGGCTGCACTGATTGGCATTAAGGGGACCGATATCCCTCTAACAGAAGCCGGTTACTAGCTTTATTCCTCTCTTCAAGCTGACAGCGTGAAGAAAAAAAGAAGCAGGTAAATGGCTTCTGTTAACTTCCACTATCATCTGTTAATGGCTGCCAGCTGATCACATGGTAAAGGGCCGCTGTGATTGGCCCTTTACCCTGCTCTGTGATCAGCCAAGTACGAAGGACTCGGCAATCACAGATTGTGCCACCAGGGGGCACGCGAGCGGCGCAAAAACGAGAGGACGTACATGGACGCCCTCCCAGCATTTGAGGTCCGCGCTGTAGCCATCTTTCAGCTATAGTGCGGTTGTCAAGTGGTTAATGTCAAACTTTTATAATGTTGTATTATAGTACCTTCTATGATTTTTGTCATCTGTGTTGATGTACAATATCCAAACCTCTTGTGGCATGGCTCAACTATACCTGATGTTCCTGTTCCACCTTCCAAAGATCATACTGTTTTCTTTTGCAGTACATCTATTAAGTAATTTAAAGTAAATGTCAGCATGGTAAAAGTAATTTAAAAGAAGAAATGTGTATTCATTTAAAGCATGTGAATGGCAAAAAAAAACTGTACTATGTTTTCAGCAAAGATTTGTTGGTGTGTTTTAGTTTAATGGATATGTATTTGATTGTATTATAGAACCTTTTATAGTTTTTATATTTTTAAGGAATAATTTGTAATTTGTAATTAAAGAACTTGAGAAGTTGAGGATAAAGTGAGCTTCTATTCCATTATAAAGTCCTGCTTAATAGCAAAAAAAGCCAACTCAGTGCCCATCTCTAATTTACTGTCATCCTGTTGCTGTTTCTTGATTTTCTCTTACTTAATGGCTGAATGAATGAATGAATGATTTGTATAGTGCTGCAAATGCGAACTGAATCGCCTCAAGGCTAAGCTCTGTTATTAGTTATTTCACTGCCCAATGTCTTAGAGGCAAGTAAGGGCCCTTTTAGCTATTAAGTAAGTGACGTACTAAAACAAAGTAAAATTAAGTTATAAATGGGCACATAGAATGATTTTCTCACTATAGAGGTTACAGAAGGGAGGATTTTGGGGTTTCTGTTTTTAGACACAATCTTTAAAATGTTGAATATGTAGTACATGATTACTTTAAACTATTGTCAAGGATACCAAGAGCAGGCATCCAGCAGCAGGTATGACTAGATTTGAGTAGCTGCACTCGGGAAACTGAAACCACACTATATACTGTATGACTGCAAGTTTATTAACAGTGAAACAAAATACATCCAAACATCAGAATACAAAGCAAAGCAAACATGAAGAGATAAGTTAACCTAACACCAATTGATAAAATACCTAACTAGCAACTAGCAACCTAACAAAGTGACTGAAAATCTAACTAGCAAACTAACTATAATACAACATGTCAGGAAGATCCTGCCAGTAATTCCGACCAAGTTGGGTTTACCCCAGGGAGGGAAGGAAGGGAGAACACACAAAGAGTAATAAATGCAATATATTGGTCCCAAAGTCAACATAAACCCTTAACAATAATCTCAGCAGATGCAGAAAAAGCTTTTGATAGGGTGGATTGGCTGTACTTGCGGGCTACATTACAACATATTGGCCTAGGGGAGGGAATGCTGAGATGGTTCGAGAACTTGTATTCGGTACCGACTGCTAGAGTAAAGGTAAATGACAGACTTTCGGACTCTTTTAGAATTCAAAACGGAACTCGTCAGGGATGCCCACTATCTCCCCTTATTTTTGTCCTCACAATGGAACCATTTCTAAGGAAAATCCGTTTAAATCGAGATATCAGAGGCATAAATACAGACACTGAGGAACACAAACTAGCTGCCTTTGCCGATGACCTGATCTTCTTCATATCCTCTCCAGCCATATCCTTGCCTCCCCTCCTGGGGGAGCTACGGAAATTTGGGGATATAGCAAATTTTAAAGTAAACTATAATAAATCAGAAGCCATGGGACTAGAAATGAGTGAGCCCCTAACCCATCAGATAACTTCTCAATTCAAATTTAGATGGACAGACTCACATATCGACTACTTAGGGACTAAGATACCTAAAATCTTAAACAGGGTGTTTGAACTAAACTACGCCCCAATGTTAAAACAAATAAGGTCAGACTTGAAAAGGTGGGATAAAGAAATCTTTACGTGGTTTGGGAGGACGAATATAATAAAAATGAATGTAATGCCAAGGCTCCTATACTTATTTCAAACTATGCCAGTAAAGATTCCCCAAAGCTTTATGAAAGAACTGCGGTCAGGATTCTTGAGTTTTATATGGGCTGGTAAGCCTGCAAGACTACGAAGATCTATTCTGGCCCTTCCCAAAGAGAAAGGTGGCATTGGATTCCCAGACCCATGTAAGTATCAGGAAGCCACACATTTAGTTAGAATAAAGGAGTGGTGTGCTAAAAAAAAGAAGCCATGGGTAAATATGGAACAAACGTTAAGTAAAGCCCCCTTGGAGGGATTGGCATGGATGGCTGGAAAGGATATTCCAATGACAGTCAAAAAACACCCACTGATTGGGGCAACCCTAAATATAAGTAAAAAGATTTTTAATAAAAATAAGATTTCAAGTGAACCAAGCCCTATGCTACCCATATTAGGTACATATGACTTCGAGCCAGGGTTATCGGATCAAAAATTCTCTGATTTGAGAAATAGGGGGATAAATAGGATTATACATTTCTCAAAAGAAGGAAAAATAATGACAAGAAGGGAGATAGAAAACCAACTTACCCCAGAACTAGACTACTTTAGAGCAATGCAGTTGGGGGCTTATATTCTCTCAAAAAGTAAAGAATACCCCGAAATTCGAGGATTGTCGGAGTTCGAGCAGATTTGTCTGGATGGCGAAAACTTGAGGCACCCCTTATCATATTTTTATGAAATGATTACAAGACACGAAGCACCCGAAAAGCTAAGCTATATATGTGCCTGGGAAAAAGAGCTGAAGGTTACGTTCTCTCAAAAACAAAAAGAAAAAATATTGAGATCTGTGCACAAAACATCAATAGCAAGCAGATTCCAGGAGGGGGGGTATAAGATTCTCACCCGGTGGTATAGGACCCCAAGCATGTTACATGACATATTCCCACAGACGCCGAGTACATGTTGGCGATGCGGGGAAGCAGAGGGCACATTGCTGCACATTTTTTGGGAATGCGACAGAATCAGAGAATACTGGAAGATGGTGGAGGAAACAGTAAAGCAAATTACAGGGGTGTCTCTTGGAGATAACCCGGTTGCATTCTTACTAAATGATGTTCCAATGTCGGTAGAAAAATATAAAAAATCATTATTAAAACATCTTCTCACAGCGGCAAGAGCCTGTATCCCCGCTCTCTGGAAAAAGGATGTACCTCCTACGAGGGCACAATGGTGGGCTAAAGTGGGAGAAATTCAACAAATGGAAAACTTGACAATGACTATAAGAGATCAGGAGGAGAAGTACGAGGCTACATGGGCACCCTATTTTTTATATAGGGGAGAGGTGGGTGGGGGCGGGGTCGGGTGACGCCTGGGGGGGGAGAGACGAGAGTGGGAGCTTCTTTTTTTTTTTTTTTTTTTTTTTCTTTTTCTTTTTTTTTTTTTTGCTTTGATATGAAGGGAAGACCCTTTACTTCCTTTTTTCTTTTTTTTTCTTTTTGGTTGATGTTTTTGTTGTTTTTTTTTTTTGTCTTAAAAGGGTAATAGGGGGATTAGAGGGAATCCCAAAAGAACAGTGGATGTTAATCATAAGTCAGAGATATGCCCTTGATAGTTGTGATGTTATAAAATGAGCTAAATGTAAAAGATGTAATGTATTGTTTAAAATTTTTAAAATAAAGAGTTTAAAAAAAAAAAAAAAATCTAACTAGCAAACTAACTATAATACAACATGTCAGGAAGATCCTGCCAGTAACAGCCATCCTGAGGTTGCCGTTGCGCGGGGGGTGTGAACGCAAGTGTGCGCGCGCGCCTGTTGGCGCCAGATGGGCTATCTAGGCCTAACTGTCACACTGGGATCTTGCTGCCTGATCCACAGCGTGTGTGTGTCCTGATCCTGAAAACCTGTCTCCTGGGCTTAACTTACCCGGCTTGTCTTGTCAACCATCCCTGTCATCCACCTGCACCTGACTTCGGCCTGTCTGACTACCCTTCTGCTTGATCCTCTGGTACCTCCGCTGTCTGCCTGATCACTGACCCAGCTTGCCTGACTACCCTCCTGCCTGATCCTCTGGTACCTCTGCTGTCCGCCCGATCTCCGACCCGGCTTGTCTGACTACCCTGCTCTCAGTATCCTTGTCCCTGGTGTCTGTCTGCTGTCCAGCTTCAAGTTGATGGTCCAGCTCCTGCTTGCAGTCCAGTTCCAGTCTGAGGTCTTTCTCCAGTGTCCTGGTTCCTGTTGCCTGCCTGCCTGCTGTCCTGTTCCAGCCTGCTGCACCCGCCTGCCAATCCAGCTCCTTCTTGGCTCCAGCCTGTCTTCTGAAACTGTCGGAGGTTCCTCTACACAGTGCTTCCTGATCCATTCTCTGCTGTTGATCTTGCAAGGCACTCGTGCCCCTCCTGACTGTGCTTCCTGTATACCCTACCAGGGCCCTCAAGTTAAACCTTTAAAATTGGATCCTTTATTAATTGTAATACACGCTATCTCATTTATGTGATTACCTGTCTCACATGTTCAACTCAATATGTCGGCAGAACTATCCGTAGATTAAAGGACCGCTTATATGATCATCTTTATGACATTGACAAAGAACAGGGTACCAATGTAGCCCGACATTGGAATGAGTTTCATTCAGGTGACACATCAAGTTTGCGCATTCAGGGCGTTGATAAAATCATACAACCACCTAGAGGAGGGGACAAATTTGGGCTCTTGTGTAAGCAAGAGGTTAAATGGATCTTTAATTTAAACACTAGACAGCCTGCAGGAATGAACTTTGAGTGGGATGTTTCCCACTTTTACGAATAGTACCAATTCTTTTGGGGTCCCTCTGCCAACTATATCTTTCTATGTAACAACTTTCCTTGCTTGCTATCACTGCATTTTCTTTATTCATTGTTTTCATTTTTTTTTTTTTCCCTCCACTACTATTCTTCCTTTCTTTTTTCTGTTTCCTTCCTTGTTGGCACTGACAATCATAATGACATTCTTTGCAATTAGCACTTGTCATTATTATCCTTCTAGCAAAAACACCTTTCTTTAGTCGCATGTTGCATGTCGCATGACACATGGCATCACCGCTGATTCAATAGGTACTTCAACGGTTCGCCATGCGTTTATGCATCCCACCGATGAGAGAGATTAATATAAAATTGTTTAGCTACACGAGCTATGGACCACGATCTTGTGGTCTTTTCTAGATTTATAGTATTAATAAGGCTCTACTGCTGTTCTATAGTCCAGCTTTGACATCCATTTCCTCCATTTACTATTGGGCTTTACTTATTTTATATTATAAATGGAGGTCTATTTTGTAGACTTCTATATTATATACTTTATTACACAGTACATTTTACATCAGACTTTCTCTCTTTAGGCTTCATTCCAGTGCCATAAACACAGGGTTTCTATTTGCTCAGATTTCTTGCATTTTTTGCATCTTTTTGCATTTTATTTGCATTTTTTACATTCATGTGTGAATGAATGAATGAATGAATGATTTGTATAGCGCTGCAACTGCGAACTGAATCGCCTCGTCTCTAATAACACGGGAACTCCATATATACATATATTTCCTGATCATATACATATATATTTTTGGTCACATATTGCCTTGCGATTCATATTGAATCGCTGTATGTATATCCCGTTCCTTTTTATTACATTAATTGCATTTTGTGTCATACACAGTTCATCCATACAGACTCGCAGGTTTCACTACACAGGTGTATTTGGGGTTTCAATTCAAATTAATGTAGTGTTACTATCATATTTTGAATTATATTTAATTATCCAAAAAAAAAAAAAAACACTTAGACTCCTTCAGGGTACCTATATATATGTATTTTTATGAATGAATGAATGAATGAATGACTTGTATAGCGCTACCTATGCAAACTGAATCGCCTCAGGGCGCTTTTTTGCCACTGGTGTCCATCTGTGGTATAGTGCGGTCCTTGCCCTGTGGGGTCCCGACACGCTTTATATATATTCTATGTGTGTATATATTCTTACATATATTTTTTACTTTTTACATGCTATGTTCCATATGCCACAGCACAGCCTGAATGGTTATATAGATACTCATCTACCGCCGTTTTAAATTATATTGCGGTGACAGATGTGGAGACCTTTTTTACACTCCTAATGCGATTTTGTGTTGTGCTGCATTTTGACACTTTTTTGGTTTTACCTCAAACATCTACGTGGGTTGTTCTTCATTGTATACGGTATCCCGTCTTTTCATATTGGAAGTTTGTGTCGGCCTCTTTTGTATCATCTTTTACCCATTCCCATTTTGGATGTTATGTACATATTCTTCAGATTTAATTATGTTCTTCCTTTTTTTGAATTGTGCATATATCCTTGTTTTTGCAGCCTTTATTCAGTGGACCACAATGTTGACACCTACGTTTTTGTATACATACTTATTTTCTTTGTATGTATTTTTTCTGTATTTTTGTATTAACCATACATTCATATACATTTTATTGGCATGTATTTTGTTGTTGGTCTTTATCCTGGCTGTCCTACCCATACCTTTATTCCAATGGTTTTTCTTTTGGGATTTGGGTGTGGGCTGCTGCAGCCAGGTGAGATCTTTTGAATGCAATCACCAGAATGATTAAGCTGTAGTGCCCTGATTGGCTGTTCAGTCAATGTCGGTCACCTGACTTTAGCCATATATATTTTGTTTTTTGCATTCTATCTTAGGCTATGACTAAGCGCCTTTGAGGCGTGAAACGCGTAAGCTACTGTTGCTGTTTTGCTGTATCGCATGAGATGTCACTACTTTGGATTTTATCTTTTGCCTAATAAAGAAGTTTTTGCTGAAGTGCGGCCATCCAGACTTCCCTTTTGGCCCTCAAGTTGGAGCCGCAAGAGAGGTCACTGCCTGCAGGTCGGGCTCATCCACTAGGTACATGACACAACATATACAGACAAAAGGGGAGCACTGGTCAACAGGGTAAACCTGGAGGTAGAAAGAAACAGTCAGGAAGGCAAATCAGGACTGAGAATTAGGAACAAGGGGAGCAAATAAAAGTAAGCAGGGTACAAGGTACAGATATAGGGCAGGAGCAGGATGAGGATCTAGGCTCAGAATAAGTCAGCAAGTATAATCTGGCAAAACAATGAAGCAAGAGGGAAATGTAGAGGATGGACAAAATACCCTCCTAGCAGCCAGCATCAAGTGGAGACTAATTGCTGGCATCTGCTGGCTGCTGAGAGACACCTGCTGGTGGACACTGTAACTACAACCTTCTGCTCTGGGAACCACAGTGCCACAGAAAAGCCAGGTCCTGACAACTATACCTAAAGCAAAACATGAAACCCTTTGCCTCTCTATTAGTCTTTGTGATCATTGTCACAAGGAGGAAAATTAATGGGAATTCTAGAATATTACAATTGCTACAGGAACAGGAAGAGATAAGAAATCTTCCAATGGGAACACCTGTTCTGGTGACAACTGTCTACGTTTGGATTTCATCTATCTTCGGAGAGATTGACTTCTTGTTGAGTTTCTGGGACAAGAAGCTAAGGCAAATCCTCCCAAACGAAAGGCAAAAAAATTACTGAGGTTTTGAACATTGCCTACTTTATATAAAAGTAAAAAAAAAATACTTTAGACAAACTTTAAGGATCAGCAAGTTAGTGCATCAACCAAAAACCCCACAAAATGTACCACGTGAAAACTGTTGCAGAAATACTGTTTACCATTTTCTAAATTCTGGAACAGAATACTTCCTGGAGTTTAGACAATGGATTACTTCTACAATTTTTTTTTTTGGCAGCAAATGTTACAGATGGTGATGAGGACAGAGTAGAGTAGGTTCAATTTTGTTAATGAAGAAAATCTGAAGGGAAAATTTTGCTACAAGGCTTCAAAGAGGTAAAAGACAGTAGATGATAATACAACCTAGCCATTAATACTGGGTTATAACCCAACAGTTACAAAGTTGGATATGCTGCTCACCAGTTAGCAGTTACAAATTCAAAATGTATACATTCAGTCACTAAGAGGTCCCTTGGCTATCCTTGAAACTCTCAAGTGCCCCATGATAGCTATAACCTATCATAAACATATATAAAAAAGTATTGCTTTTTAATGTCTAACCAGAAAAACCTTATACTGCAAACTTTCAATGCATTTAGTCCCTTTATCAGGTAGATGGGCTTACCATCTAGAATTTCATTTAAACTTTTTGAAATCATGTTGTTTAATAATTCATTTTTTACAGTTAAAAAACAAAACTATTATCAGATTCCTGGCAACATTTTGATTGTTGGTTCATTTGTATGAATCTGTTTGACTTATTGAAATATTTTGACATGAAAATAGACTGACTAAATCTACTAAGAGAACTGTTCATGCCAATAAGATATATTCAGACATGTGCATGGGCAGACATCCAAAGAATACATGTGATAATTAGCTGTTACTGCAGTCTCAGTCAATGAACACATAAAAGGTAGTTGTATTTAGGTGATCTCGGGTGACATTGCTGAAAAGAAAACTTCATCATGAGTTACATTAAAAACTTTTGAGGGTTTTATATTCCTTCAATTAGTCCTATTTTAAGTATATACTTATATGAATGTGCAGCTATATGTTTACACCTCTTGGCTATAAATCTTGGCATGTTGTCAAGCAATGTGGATTCATTGCCAAAATGTTTAAGATGTAAAGTATGCTTATTTTAACAAATGTTATTTTTATTAGATATGTTATCTTTATGTTTTATTGGATATTCTAATGGGACAGCCTAAAGAGTTTAGATTATTTATATTACTGGCATTTTAATTCACATTTTATGTTTGCATAAAACATGTTAGCATAGCTCTTAGCGTAACCCTGCACTTACTCTTTATACTTGGTACCATCTGTTGCCTGAACTCAAAAGCATCTGCACTGCGTTGTCTCTAAATGCTTCCATTTTGGGAAGTTGATATCTAATAAAAGATTTCCATTTTGAATGGGAGATTGTGGCCACCAGTATATCAACATGGAGGGTTGCCCGGGTTTTATGGAGACTGACAATGGGAAATTTTAACTGAATTTGCACTTACTACAACTGTTGTACAATTATAAAGATATAACAGCAATGTGTTAAAGAACAATGTATCTAATGCACAGACCCACAACCAGGATGCTGTCACAGGTTTCCAGGTTTTCTTGCTCTTAATAAACATGTACCCTGGACTTGGGGACAGCGACCCTTCAAGCCAGATTTAGACTGAATGAACAAGGGCAGATTAAGACAAACCACCACAGTACAGCAGCTCTATAATTCCATGGGTTTTGTAATGATGTTTTGATAAAACATATACTGAATTTTTACTACACTGATATGGCACTATATATGTTCTCTTTATTACTAGAATTTGTTGTACTTAAATAAAGAATGGAACAAAACAATGAGTCAGAAATTCCCTATAAGACTTGTTAAAATAAACAATATAATACATACAGTACAGGTAGTGTTTGTCAGTATAGGCATTCAGAATGGCTGCCGAATGAATAAATGTTTAACAATATTCCCATAGCATATCCTCACAAGTTAGATGTCATTCATAGGTATTAAAACAAATTCATCATTTATGATCCCCATTTCCCTCTCCATCTCTATCGCTTTCTCTCTCTTTCGTAATCAACACTTCTTCATCTGATATATTGATTTAGGTGCAATATAAAAATCCTCTGTAATAATGCAATAAAACAATGCATAATTATTTTGTCATCAAGCAATTACATTTTTTATTGGGACCCTGAAATATCTTCTCGGTATAATTAAAATCCACCACGAGCCAAAAAATAATCACTCTGTTTTTAAGCCCAGTGTGCCTTTAAACTCAAGACAGAAATATCTCTATATTGTCATGATCCTTCTTTCAATACATATTGCAATATGTACATATACGTGATGTTGCCATGCCTGTTTGAACTGTATGGAATACTTGCAATATTGCTCATAAATGGTTATATATATATATTGTGACATTGGGGGATGTCTAGCTCAGTGGTAGATGCCTTTTCAGTAACTTCACAGCGAACAGGAACTTTAGTTTAAGGGCATGGTAGCCCACTTTTATTGAAAAGGAACAAAATAAAAGGAAAGTTCATGCACTTGGATACCCACACAGGGGTTTTTCTCCCAAAAAAAAAACAATAACACATGGAAAATGCCAAGCCACCTGGCTCTCTCCAGAAGTATTGCCACTTAGGCTTTCCACTTCAGCCCTCTTGGCCATATAACAAGGTTCCTGTACAACTACTGTACCTCTTTTCAGCTTCCTTGCTGCTCAGGCCTTCCACTTCAGGCTCTCATATGTTTCCTTAGATGCACACAGCTTCAACGCACACAGCGTCTATCTAGAAAGCAGCACCTCACTGCTCTGATCAGACTTGGGTCTTTGGCTTTCACTAGTGCACACCTGCACTCTCTGGGTGGAGCCCAGAACCCTAATCCTGACTCTGCTATAAGCCCAGGATCCACCTGCTCAATCAACCAGCCAGACTCCTGGCTGTTCCCAAAACCCGGTCCCAGGATTGGAGATTCCGTCCCACCCATAACGCTATGGAATCTCCAGGCTCCAGGTCCCCAACTGGATTTTACACACTTTGGAGGAAACTGATAAAACAGATTCCTCCACATTAAATACCCCTGGAGCCCCTCAACCTGCATATTTGAGAACCCTGGGCAACATTTACTAGGACAGGGAACTGTACTGTCACAATATATATACAGTATCTCACAAAAGTGAGTACACCCTTCACATTTTTGTAAATATTTTATTATATCTTTTGATGTGACAACACTAAAGAAATTACACTTTGCTAAAATGTAAAGAAGTGAGTGTACAGCTTGTATAACAGTGTAAATTTGCTGTCCCCTCAAAATAACTCAACACACAGCCATTATTGTCTAAACCGCTGGCAATAAAAGTGAGTACACCCCCTAAGTGAAAATGTCCAAATTGGGCCCAAGGTGTCAATATTTTGTGTGGCCACCATTATTTTCCAGAACTGCCTTAAAGAGGAAGTTAACCCCTAACAAAAAAAATAATAAAAATAAACCCTGCAATGCAAAGGCATAATGAGCTAGTATGCATAGCATACTAGCTCATTATGAATAACTTACCTGAGAACGAAGCCCCCGAAGCAGTCCTCCTTCATCTCCGCCGCTGCCATGTATCCTGGAGTGACTTCGCGGCTCCATCGATGTGATTGGTCGGAGCCGCGATGACGTCACTCCCGCGCATGCGCACGGGAGCCGCCACTAGCGGCATATCGCTATTAGCAGCGGAGTGCTCAGTGCTCCTGCGCGCCGCTGTCTACGTCGCATGTGCCGTAGACAGCGGTGCCTGTCTTTTTGCAAATATCTCCTAAACCATGTAGATTTAGGAAATATTTCTTGCACCTACAGGTAAGCCTTAATCTAGGCTTACCTGTAGGTCAAAGTGGTCTGTAATGGTTTACAACCACTTTAACCCTCTTGGGCATGGAGTTCACCAGAGCTTCACAGGTTGCCACTGGAGTCCTTTTCCACTCCTCCATGACAAAAGCACGGAGCTGGTGGATGTTAGACTTTGCGCTCCTCCACCTTCTGTTTGAGGATGCCCCACAGATGCTCAATAGGGTTTAGGTCTGGAGACATGCTTGGCCAGTCCACCACCTTTACCCTTAGCCTCTTTAGCATGGCAGTGGTTGTCTTGGAGGTGTGTTTGGTGTTGTTATCATGTTGGAATACTGCCCTGCGGCCCAGTCTCTGAAGGGAGGGGATCATACTCTGCTTCAGTATCCCTCAGTACATGTTGACATTCATGGTTCCCTCAATGAACTGTAGCTCCCCAGTGTCGGCAGCACTCATGCAGCCCCAGACCATGACACTCCCACCACCATGCTTGACTATAGGCAAGACACACTTGTCTTTGTACTCCTCACCTGGTTGCCACCACACATGCTTGACACCATCTGAACCAAATAAGTGTCAGAGCTGGGCTCAGCCCTTCCTTCTCTGAGTTGGCCGCTCAGCTGTCAGCTAATTGCCAGCTCCTATCTCTCCACAGTTACTCAGCTGTTGATGAGATCCTGCTTGTCAGTCCTGCCTACTTATGCTGTCCAGTCCAGAGGATCTCTGCCCTCACCTTAGTCAACATCACAGAGACACCCTCCTGTATTCCTGTTAAAAGACTTGATTGGCTGACATCCCTTCTGGCTCCAGATCCTGCTTGCTGTTTTACTACGCTCATCTCCGGCTCCCTGACGTTTGGCTTGTCTGACTATCTGTTGTGGTTCCTGAACTCTGGCTATGTTTTGACTACGTTTGTTCTATTTACTTTTATTATTAAACAAGTGTGATTTAACTGTACTTCTGTCTCGGCCTGATTCCATGGTTTCTGACAGAAGGAGATACATGAACTAGATCACTGCATGTATCAGTTTGCCATGGCGTTACAAACGCTTACAAATGCACAGCTTACCTGGAATCTCCCACTGTGGCTGCCCGGTACTACCTATGTTGCAGACCGACCCTGCTGCTGCTCCAACCTCTGTGCAGGCACCCACGCATCGATTATTACCTCTTTAAGAGGTATGTCTGATTCCGCTCCGCTTCCCCAGTGATTTGGGGGCGATCCAGTCCAATGCAGAGAGTCAACATCACAGAGACGCCCTCCTGTTAAAAGACTTGCTTGGCTGACATCCCTTCTGGCCCCAGATCCTGCTTGCTGTTTTACTACACTCATCTCCGGCTCCCTGACGTCTGACTATCCATTTCGGTTCCTGAACTCTGGCTATGTTTTGACTACGTTTGTTCTATTTACTTTTATTATTAAACAAGTGAGATTTAACTTAGCTTCTGTCTCTGCCTTATTTCATGGTTTCTGACAATAAGTTTATCTTGGTCTCGTCAGATCACAGGACATGGTTCCAGTAATCCATGTCCTTAGTCAGCTTGTCTTCAGCAAACTGTGCATCATCTTTAGAAGAGGCTTCCTTCTGGGACGACAGCCATGCAGACCAATTTGATGCAGTGTGCGGCATATGGTCTGAGCACTGACCGGCTGACCCCCCACCCCTTCAACCTCTGCAGCAATGCTGGCAGCACTCATATGTCTATTTCCCAAAGACAACCTCTGGATATAACGCTGAGCACATGCACTCCACTTCTTTGGTCAACCATGGCGAGGTCTGTTCTGAGTAGAACATGTCCTGTTAAACCACTGTATGGTCTTGGCCACTGTGCTGCAGCTCAGTTTCAGGGTCTTGGCAATCTTCTTGTAGTCTAGGCCATCTTTATGTAGAGCAACAATTCTTTTTTTCAGATCCTCAGAGAGTTCTTTGCCTTGAGGTACCATGTTGAACTTCCAGTGACCAGTATGAGAGAGCGAGAGCGATAAAACCAAATTTAACACACCTGATCCCCATTCACACCTGAGACCTTGTAACACTAATGAGTCACATTATACCGGAGAGGGAAAATGGCTAATTAGACCCAATTTGGACATTTTTTTTGTCTATTCAGTCCTGAGATTGACACAGCTCTGCTACACAGCACAGCCTTGTCTGGTAGAAAATTAAATTCTGCTTCAGTCAAAGTGGTTGTAAAGTCAGAAGGTAACAGCTCCCGGAGACAGTATATGGGCACACGAGCAGGTGTTGGCCCCTGGGGATAGATGTGGCTTGAGCTGCTAAGTGTGTAACTTCCATTTAACTCCAGGGTCCTAAGAAGGCTATAATGATCTTATAAATATTCTTTGACCCCTTATGTCAATACAGCTACTGTGTGACTAGTATTTGATATGAAGTCTACCATATAGGATTCTCTCTGCCCCTAGAGGTACAATTATCTAACTGTTTATGCCAATATTTGGGATTATTGTTTTGGCTATCCCCATTGCTCTGTTGCTTGACCAGGGAGATTTTTATGCAGGCATTTTCACATGCCCAGACCAGTGAGACCTCTTTCTATACCCCGCTATGTGTGTCCTGAAGAAGCGATCCAGCGAAACGCGAATATGCACAGAGGATCATGCATTCTTTTGATGTCATACTGTTGAACGTCATTTGTCATTTGGGTATATGTGACTCCCTCCTTTCTAGTCATCCTTTGGCTGTTAGTGGACATATGCCGTTTTAATGTCTATACCTTGTATGTTTATATGTCATTTTTATGTAGAAATAAAATATAATTTTTAACCAATATTGTTCATCCAATCTGCCTTCAAAGTCCTACCTAGTGGGTTTTTTTTGTTGTCCAAATGTTCTATACGGATGTGGCATGTGAGTGAAAAATCCTAAATCACTAAAGTCAGAAGGTTGTTTATCTTAATGCATTCTATGCATTAAGATAAACAACCTTCTGTGTGCAGCAGCCCCCTCACCCCCTAATATTTACCTGAGCCCCATCTCGATGTTCATGAGTGCCTCGGCCGAGACTCTCCCTCTTGATTGGCTGAGACACAGCAGCGGTGCCATTGGCTCCCGCTGCTGTCAATCAAAGTCAGTTAGCCAATGAGTAGAGAGAGGGGGCGGGGCTGAACCAAGGCTCCATGTCTGAATGGACACAGGGAGCTGCAGCTTGGCTCGGGTGCCCCCATAGCAAGCTGCTTGCTGTGGGGGTACTCAACAGGAGGGAGGGGCCAGGATCACTGAAGAGGGACCCAAAAAGTGAAGGATCTGGGTTGCTCTGTGTAAAACCATTGCACAGAGCAGGTAACTATAAAATGTTGTTATTTTTAACAAAAAAATGAGACTTTGGTATCATGCTCCTCCCTTAGCTTGTAGCTGGACAGTAAAAGGAGAAGCAGAACAATGATTAGCTAATATCTTTGTCACTCGGCTTCCTCCTCCTATCAGCATAGCCCTTGTTAAAAGCACAACTGGTTGTCTCAAAGTGCTGCAGTGGGGATTGCAAGAGTCTGGTACCAAGTAAGAAGCAGGCACTTGAACCGCTTGCAAGTAAAAAAATAATGTTTTAATGAATATCAAGATGGATTAATATGCCTGGAGTTCTTTCTTAATGGTTTCCTAAAAACTCTTAACAACAAAACTGTATTCCAGAAATGAAAATGCATTACCTGATAGCAGTTATCTGGATACAAGATTACTGCCCTCAAATACACAGTACAACACAACCTGACATTATTTGGTGAAAATGGAGATTTAACAGTTATGCAAAATGCCTACAAAGGGTTAACAGTCGGTGCAAACAAAATTATACCACGCTGCATCTTAATAAATAATTGACCTGTTAACTGTAGAACAGAATTTAAGTGGAAAATTATTTCATAGAGTCTTGGCATTATTCTTGAAAACTTTATTGCAAAAACGCAAAAGAATGTTTCCCCAGTCCAGCTCATAGAAAAACTGGACACGTAGTTCTGTATGTGCCATGAAAACAAAGTAATCCTATTTCATTTCCTTCTGACTTCTTAGTGATTGCCTTTGTGAGTATCCCTGTAAAAGGCCTGCAGAGGAAGTTCATTTATGTGGAAAAGGAACATGATATACAATACGTTGTCAGAAAACAGACCACAGACTTCTGCTTGCTATATGTGCAACACAATATTTAACTTCCTTTTGAAATAAACAAAATAACCATGCAAGGACATGTAATCAGTGCAAAAGCACAACATCCAAAATAAAATAATATTACATTTTAAAATAACATAGCCCAAAAGGATTAGAGAATGAAAATTAAGTGAACATATTTAGCAGTATGAAGCATACCTGTCATGAGAAAAATATGGAGGATTACATTACTGACCTATTCTTCAGAAAATGCTTGTACCACGGCTGTCATACAAATGTTTTGATTTATTAAATTACTGATCCAAAACAAAGAGAGACTTTCCCTTGATTTTCTTTGCTGCATGCCTGTTTTGGCTCTATGACACCAAAATGTTACCAGACACAGCCAGGGTGTCCGCAGGTAGAGGCAAGGGGGGGCAAGCCCTGTCCTCACCCAGAATGAAAACGGGTCTTGCCAGCTGCATGGACATCCTACTGGCATGCAAGGTACCGTATTGAGCATTACACACACCACTGGGACATAGGGACACTTGAGGGACTACAGACAGGGCTAGGGGATCCCTCTCTCTGACCCCCCATCACCCCTCTCTGTCACCCCCTCTCACTCTGTCACCCCTATGTCTTTTTCATTCCTTCTCTCTGCTACCCCACCCCTCTGTCTCTCTCTGTCACACTCCTATGTCTCTCTCTGTCACCATCCTATGTCATTCTCTGTCACCCCCTCTGTCTCTTTCTGTCACCCCCTCTCTCTATCATCCCCTTTCTCTCTACCACCCCCCCCCCCCCCTTTGTCTCTCTCTGTCATCCCCCCTGTCTCTTTCTGTCACCCTCTATGTCTCTTTCCATCACCCCTCACTCTGTCACCCCCCCTCTCTCTCTGTCACCCCCACATGTATGCAGTCTCTTAGAGTCTCTTGTGCCATGTCCGCAGTCTCTTACAGTCTCTTGGGCCATGTATGCAGTCTCTGACAGTCTCTTGGGCCAGGTATGTAGTCTCTGACAGTCTCTTGGGCCATGTATGCAGTCTCTGACAGTCTCTTGAGCCATGTATGCAGTCTCTTGTGCCATGTCTGCAGTCTCTGACCATCTCCTGTACCACGTCTGCAGTCTCTGACCATGATAATGACATTCTCCAAAAGGGTCAGAGCATGGGTGACCTTAAAAATTATGCCCCCCCCCCCCTGAAAAAAGTTTTGCGGACGCCTATGCTTCTAGCTTTATATAAAGGAGTTCAAGAATAGATGTAAACCTTAAAAGAGAAGTATGGTTTTCAAACAAATAATAAAGTCATACTCAACTAAATGGCTGCAGCCCTGATCCCAGCTGCAGGTGTCCTCTGCCGCTCTCAGTCCTCAGCATGCAGAGAGCTGGTGACTGTCAGTCAACAGCTTTTTGCCCCGCCCCTCCAGTGCTCACTGGAGTGCTGAGCAGTGGAGGGTGTGGGCTCAGGCTCTCAGCCACTGGCCCAACTGGCTCAGGCTCTCAGTGGCTCGCTAAGAGGCTGAGCCAACGGCCAGTCCAGGCCCTTGGACAGATCCCAACCATATAGTTAGGATCTTTCCAGAGCCTGGACTGGGTCTACGAAGAACGAAGCCGAATATTACAAACTCTTTTCTTCCTACCTCATTCCCCACTTGCAAAATACCTTTAATGCTACAATGTCCTCTGGCACATTTCTATCAGACAGAGATGCTTTCAGCAACCATTGTAACTCTCTAAGCCCGGAAAGGAGCTGGTATCACCACACAATTTCCACCCTATTTCATTATTAAATACTGAACTTAAATTATATGCAAAAATCATAGCTAATTGATTAGCCCTCATTATGCCCCAACCGATCCATTCCAATCAAGTTGGCCTTATTTCAGCACACCAATCCCCTGATGCCACCCATAGAATCTACTATACCTAGCTGAATCTGCTAAAGTTCCATCTCTTTTTTTGGGCCTAGACACAAAAAAGGCCTTTTAAAGAATTCATTGGGAATATCTACGTCATACTTTGATGAAATTTGGATTCCAAGGAAGCATTCTGTCAGCCATTATGGCATTGTATAAAATCTGGGTGAACAAATATCTGCGCTAAAAAAACAAATAATAAATAGCAGCCAGCACAGTTCGTTGATTATTAAAGTCCAAAGTGTAGCGCTCAAAATGTAAATCAAGTTTTTTATATGTCTTGACGTCCCCTTCTTCCTGTATGTAGACTACAAACAATAAATTTGTGTTTTTACCTTATGGGCTTCACTATTGTGGCTTTTCCTTTTTCTTCATTGGATTTCATGCCATTATGGCATTGTACTTATCCCCTTTAGCACATGTGTTTACTGAAGGCATGCTGTCCAATAAATTTGTAATTACCAAGGGAATATGCCAAGGCTGCCCACTATACCCTCTGATTTTCACGCTTCTAATGGGACCTGTGGCACAAAAAATTAGACATTGCAACGCTATTTCTGGTATCCCAGTCTGTGACAAAGAACATAAAATAACTCGGTTCTCAGATGTTATTATTTTATCTCTCTGTGATCTGGCTTCTTCCCTGTCTGAAGTACATACAATTTTAAAGGTATTCAATATGGTTTTGTACTACAAAATTTATAAAATCTTAGGTGTCGGCTTAGATAAACATACTAAATCCCATCTACAACACCTCTTCCCCTTCCACTGGTTCCTCTTCCATGCCATATCTGGGAATTTCTCTGACTTCCACCACCTCTGATCTTTTTAAAGCCAACTACCTACATCTGATATCCTCATGTAAACTAGAATTAGACAAAATAAGCAAATATTATCTGACTTGGTCGGGCAGAATGGCTGCATTTAAAATGCTGTACTGCCCAAGATTTTATACATTTTTAGAGCCTTGCCTATTCAAGTGCCTGCCTCTTTGGATCACTAAAGAAAATCCTCTGTCAATTCAAATGACAAGGTAAAAAGCCCTGATGCCCCCCACTCTCATCAGACAAAAAAACAGCGGGTGAAATGGGTTTCCCTGACCTGTATGACTACTATTCGGCTGATCAAATTAAACATTATTATTGAATTACATTTTGTGTCCATTGCTGATCTGAGAACACTTCTTCTACCTCAATCATTTCTCAAACATCCTGAAAAAACGACAACATCATACAATCACTACCACTTCACCACCCCTAATAAAATGTCCAAATTTGCTTGGAAATAATTAAATTCTTGTTACCACAATTATCCCTTGAACATTGGCACCTAGCGAGCTCCACCGAGGTTTCAGACCTGACTGTTAATAATACAGTAAACTCCTTCCTTTCGACACCCTCCAAAAAAGTTTTGACATTTCAATTCTGGGCTACTAGGCCTAGGCTCAAATTTAGTCGTACATGTGTTGCAACCCTATACCAGCTGTTTCCATACCGGAGAATGCTTGGTCCTTCTGTTTCTCCGAAACGAACCTTTGTTAAAAGGATTACCCTCATGTACTTCTTTATAAAATCTAAAGGCAAATTAATGAAAAAAGCTCCTCCCTGGTGAAATGGGAACAAGACCTAGGTACTGCCTTTTTAGATAAACAATGGTTGCAGGATATTTACTACAACTCCAAAGTCAGTAAATGCATAAATTATTGGGAATTATCCCCAAAAATTCATCATAAGTGGTATCTAACTCCGGCTCATCTGGCAAAATTCTCTCATGTTGATGACAACCTGCCACTGGCTGCATAACATCACTGAACCCAGTCCTTACTCTCCTTAGCATAGGAGTAGACGATTTTCCAATTCATTACATAGCGTTCATTATGTAGTTACTCTTTGCAGCCAGAATTAATTCTCAGGAAATGGAAAGGCAGCTTAGTTCCCAATGTTCCTGAAGTCAAACTTAAATTAAATTTGACAGCGAGTTATGAATATTGTCTAGACCTCCAATTAGGTACGCTCCAATAGTTCCAGAATACAGGGGATGCATGGATAAGTAGTCAAGGCCTTACAATATAACATACATAGCTAGCCTAATGCACCAAAGACTGTTTATGATGTACTGTACATATTACAGCTCCATTGCTCTACATTGCACATACTCTTTCTTAAACACTGAGTTGACTTGTAGCCTAGGTTGTAATCTAACAAACTGAAAGTGAACCCCACAATCTTTGTTGGATGTAATATTTCCACTCTATTGTTTGTAATTGTTTAGGACAAAAATATATCTCTTCTTCATTCTGCTATGCGCTGCAGCGTGTAAAATTTCAATAAAAATCTATATTTAAAAAAGTAAAAAAAAGAGACAAACCAGTGCCAACAAATCCTTCAATAATCTGTCCCTATGGACTTAATCAGCAGCAGTCTTCTAAATTACTTGACCTAGGATCAAAGGCCAGGCTGTGAAATATGATTAGTTAGTTACTATGAAGGTGCAATAGTGCATTAGGCCTGCAAAGTGCAAACAGGCTTTATATGTCTCAAACCCATGACAGTCCCAAACCCAGATTCCCATAGATGTATATCTGCAGTGTACAATCTAAATCATAGCTGCTTCTGACTGCTAGCCTCAGGAGATTTGGAAAGAGATTTGGTAATTTGGCTCCTGCACTGCTCGCTGTGTTCTTTCTGGAGGCTCTGCAAGTCCTGCCTCTACCAACATGGTTGTCTCCATGCAGAAATCCAGTGAAGAAAAAGGCATTGCAAGTCAGTAATGGTGAAAACATCAGACAATACTGGGGACTAGCCCTCTCTGCTCCACCTGCCTTATTTGGGAGCACATTCCAGAGTTCAAAGCTTAACTGACAAGATGCAATACCAATTACTAACATAAGAGGTTCTCGGGAACAGAGGCCTGTAGCAATTACTACAAATGCTTATTTCAAATAGATTACTATATTGTTTTTGCAAACCATTTTCTGTTAACATAAAAATCAACAAGCTTTATTTCCTCCCATACTTAACTTGCAATGTAAAACTTAATGATGAGAAATGCTTCCAGCATATGTATTACCTTTTAATGCTGTTTGTTGTGAAATTCAGTGGATGCAATTAAATTATACCCAAGAGATCGACTTTTTTCTCTGTACGACAACCAGAGATAAACAGATGAGGAAAAAAATCAACTTTGCCTTGTGCAGCAAACAACGCTATAATTCTACCAATTGCCTAAGACAATATAAGTATAAGATTTACATATATATATATATATATATATATATATATATATATATATATAAAGACAGGATAACAACTACACACAGGAACATTGATAAAGTGTCACACAGTGAAGAAAGGCTTTGCTGGAGCACAGAATGTGGGACACTATATCACACGCATACATTTATAGTTCGCATGCGATTAAACTTTTCATCAATACGTAATTTTATGTTTTTGTTAAATATTTGTGTGTATAAATATGGGAACTAGAGGGGAATAGCAAAGAGTTTAATTTGTGCATTTCTTGGTGAAACTTGCATTTGATAAATGAAAAGAATGTTTTACTAGACAGCTGGATTGCATTTGCAGGTTGTGGTGTCTGAATTGATTCAAAATAAAGAAAGGCTTCTTGCAGTTTGATACATAAGGAACTCTAACAAAATAAAACAAATGCCACACCATGAGTGAAGCAACTACCCCTTTCTGCTCAACAGGCTCTGATGCAGTGCTTGTGGTCTCCCCTAGCCAACCATGGTTCAGGGTTGGACATAGCACTATCCCTCATTATACCTAGGGTCCATATTCAGGAGCATTGCATATGTATGTTCAATTCCTCAGGACACATAGTATATATGTACTTGTATCTCTATGTTATCAATACTATATTGTGGTCAGAAATGCTTAGGGCTATACATTCCATATGATCCTCAAAACATATCTACAAATAAAATAAAATTCTTATTCCAAGGCCATAGGTAGTCAATGGTATCATCATATATACTCCAGCCCTTTGTTTATGTTTAAAGGTAGGGAATGGAGCTGTCATTTGCAACCAGTATAGCAACATGGATGGATATGTCAATCATGGTTTTGGAGTTGGCAGGCATCGTTTAACGTGATTGATGAGGATCTGCATCACTGTAAAACATGATTAATGATGTATGTACATGATTAATGATGTATGTGGAACTTGTCAAAAAGTATGGAGTCTTTGTATATTATTTATATAATTTTTTTGTGGATGAGTTGATACTATGTATTTCTTAATCATGCGCCTAGGGGGAGTAGTATCTTGGTGCACCTTATTTTTAGTAAGGGCCTCCAGATTCTGAAAAGCCCCTCATCATGCAGGCCCCCACAATCACAGGGCCAAAGTTGTGGGTAAGAGGCCAATGTCCTCATCAACTCTCTCATCTTCTTCTGACCTGCCAGACTGCATGCTCAGATAAGAGTTTGGTAGAAATAGAGATCTGTGTTTCTGTTCTTGTTTACATTCTTGTTTACGTTCTCCTCAGAATGACCAGTGGGTCCCATCTAGTCCCCATTTTTTATCTAGATGGCAGCTCACCTCATCATTGAAGGTTAATGGATTGGTTTGGCAAGAACGATTCTTCAAGAATCCATGCTGATTACTAGGGATGAGCCCGATGTTCGAGTTGAACGTAAGTTCGACTCGAACATCGGGTGTTCGCCTGTTCGCCAAACAGGAAACAATATGTGGTGTTCACGGCAAATTTGAAAGCCGTCTGAACACCGTTAAAGTCTATGGGACACTAACATGAAAAATCAAAAGTGCTAATTTTAAAGGCTTATATGCAAGTTATTGTCATAAAAAGTTTTTGGGGATCTGGGTCCTGCCCCAGGGGGAATGTATCAATGCAATTTTTTAAGTTTTTTCGGGAGCAGTGATTATTTTAATGCTTAAAGTGAAACAATAAAAATGAAATATTCCTTTAAATATCGTGCCTGGGGGGTGTCTATAGTATGCCTGTAAAGTGGCACATTTTCCCGTGTTTAGAACAGTACCACAGCAAAATTATGTTTCTAAAGGAAAAATTGTAATTTAAACTGATCGCGACTGTGGGGCGTGGCCTGGAGAGCAATGGTGTAGGACGCATGCAGTGAGTGCTCTGCCTGCCCAGACTCCTACCTTGCCATCCTGCATAAATCCTGCTCGATTTTGACTGCCCTCCACACCACCGCAGTCCTGCCTTACCCTTCCTACAGATCTTGGACCTTTGAAGCGCCGCCTGTGGCCGCCGTCGCGAGCCTGTTCATCCCGCAGGTGCCCCTAGGAAAGTCCGCGGCTCCGGCCTAACTCCCGGAGCGGCGGCCATCTTGCTCCACCCGGAGCCGACCCCTGTAAGCTCCTCTGGCCTCCCTTACTGTCCCAAGCCTGGTCTCCCCCTGCTGCAGCCACCGGATCTCCTGTGACCGCTGATGCGGCTCCCCCATGCCCTGCAGCTACCTCTAGCAGAGTCCGCGGCTCCGGCCTAACTCCCGGAGGGGCGGCCATTTTGCTACACCCGGAGAAGGCCCCTGCATCTCTCTCTGGCTCCCCTGACCACCCAGAGCACAGTTTCCCCCTGGCACAGCCACCGGACCACCTGGGAATACCACTCAACCCCTCTGTGCCTTGCTGCAGCTTGAGGGATAGCCCACGGCCTTGACCCAGCTCCCTGAACAGTGGCCATCTTGCTCCACCCTGAGGCAGCCTAGACAAATATCCCAGGCCTCCCTGACCTTCCTGAGCCCAGACTCCTCCTGACGCAGCCACCGGACCCCACAGCTGGATGATCGCTTCCTGCAGCCCCCAGAGTGACGCCGTTACACTCTGGCAGGAGGGAGCCTCAGAGGATTCGGCCTAGAAAGCAGTGGCCATCTAGGTACACTCGGGGACCCTCCCGATCACCCCTGGAAAATGTCCCCGCCAAAAAAGGGCTCCGAGGCCGCCGACAAGCTTGCCAAATACCGCCGGCTCGAAGAAGACAACCAGACCAGGGACGGCGCCAGTGCATCCTCGGATACGGAGCACTCCACAGCAGCCACCAACAAAGTGCTTGACGCTATCGCCCTGTGCCAGAGTACGCTCACCACCAAAATAGAGGAGGTCAAAATAGACGTGTCCCTCATCCGGCAGGACCTCTCTACCCTACGGGACCGAGTGGCGGAGACGGAAACCCGTATCAGCAGAGCGGAAGATATCTTGCACCCCCTGCAACACACGACCGACGAGGTGCGCCGCCAGCTTCAACAGATTAGCGCAAAACAAGACGACATGGAGAATCGCCTGCGGAGGTGCAATCTCCGCTTTATTGGCCTTCCTGAGACTGCTGAGGGCAACGACCCGGCGAGCTATCTTGAAAACCTCCTGATAACCAACTTCGGCAGAGACGCATTCTCGGTAATGTTTGCAGTGGAGAGAGCCCACCGAATCCCTGCCCGTCCTCCTCCCCAAGGAGCTCCGCCGCGTACTCTGATAGCAAAATTCCTTAATTTTAGGGACCGCGACAAGATCCTCCGCCTGACCAGGGAGAAGGGAAATATCCCCCACACCAATACACATGTATCCGTCTTCCCAGACTTCTCCAACGAGGTACAGCGACAGCGATCCAGGTTCCAGGATGTCAAGCGACGTCTCCGCGTCCTGCACCTTAAATACGCCATGCTATACCCTGCGAAACTCCGCGTGGAGTGTGATGGTCGAACCCACTTCTTTGAAGACCCTGAGCTGGCGTCCACTTGGATCGATCAGAGGGATCGTCGAGACTGAGTATACCACACTGTTTACAAGATATAAGCACCCCCCCCTTTTTTTTTCTCGCTCCCCTGCTTCCCCCATGTGCCCGCGCTGCTGCCCATTTTCATTCTGATGCTTGGCCCTTCAGCGGGTACATTACATCTGCATGTCCTTGACCGGAGCAGGGGGGCAGACATGGAACTCATTTCCTACAATACACTGACTCACAGCATGCCTGCCGCCCCTGAGCGATCTTGCTGATCCATGATCCCCATCCCCCCCATACCTGAGAGTTGTCTGTGGAGGACAGCATATCGAACGTTGCTGAGACTACCTACCTCAATTTACCTACCACCCTGATGGCAGGAGGGGCCTCCCCCTGCACAGCTGTAATGGTGTTACACTTTTATGGCACCTGCACCCCATGCACTTCTCAGAGAAGAAGTCGCCCCCCTAGGATCTTTGTTAACCTTTCTACCCCCCATTTGCCTAACTGTTCTTTCTTCCCCATTTTTCTACTGTTCATCACGGGTATCTATGCCCCCCTGCAATTAAGTTCCTTGCCTCCAATGGGTCCTGCACATTGGATGTCCCCTGTTGATACCTGGTTTTGGGGTACTATGTCCATGCCGAGTTGGGGTGGTAGTGGACTGGGTGGGAGGGGAAATGTTGTGGTTATTGTTTTTTCTATACCACCATGTTTACAACTATTTATCAATGCAAAAGGTACTATGTTATTGTCAAACATACATTACAGATATTGGAGGCCAATGTGTTTTATGCTTTCTGACGTGTCTATATCTGCTCTGCCGATCTTGGCCCAGTTGTGGTCTACCATATATGCCCTATACCCGCCATGAGTTCCTTAAAGTTTCTCACATGGAATGTCAGAGGCCTGCGTAATAAGATCAAACGCACAGCAGTCCTGACATATTTGAAGTCCCAGCGTGCTGACATCATCACGCTAGTCGAAACCCATGTCACGGGCCACTTACAAGCCTCTCTCAAAAAGCCCTGGATAGGTTGGGCCTATCACGCCACCCACACCTCTTATTCCAGAGGAGTATCGGTCCTGGTTGCTAAAAGGGTACCGTTTGACCTAGTGCTGCTCCAGACAGACCAACAGGGCAGATATGTGTTTATCCACGCCACTATTAACGGATCCCCCATTCTAATACTAGCTTGTTATGTCCCCCCCCCATACAACTCAGCTGTAATTAAGGAGGGCCTTGCCTTCATGACACAATACACCTCTGTACCGGCAGTGTGGATGGGGGACTTTAATATGACTCTCATCCCCGCTTTGGACCGAATGGGCACACTGGATCCCCCCCTTAACCCACCGGCCTACACCAGACTGTACCGCATACTGATCGATTTCGCCCTTGTTGACACTTGGCGCCACAAGCATCCACACACCAGGGTCTACTCGTGCTTCTCAGCCAGTCATAACACAATGTCACGCATTGACTTTATCTTAATTTCAAAGTCCCTGACACCTAAACTGGGAGATGTGGGCTTTGCTCCGCGAATACTCTCTGACCACGCCCCCTACTGGGTCACGATTCAGCTCTTGAAGGCCTCCCCTTCTCCTACTTGGCGGCTAAACCCATTTTGGTTGACTGCTCTGCAGGACCAGGATGACATCCCCACAGAACTACAATACTACTTTACAGCTAACAGAGACTCTGCCACATATGATATGGTGTGGGAGATGTTTAAGCTTCACGCCCGTTTATTACTCTCCACACGTATCAATAGACTAAAACGTTCATCGAACCTCATTGTCCAACAGGCTGCAGAACACCTACAGGCGCTGGAGGAGGCGTTCCATAGGGACCCCTCGCCCAGCACCGCCAACAATCTTAAGATTCAGACGCGACAGGTCTCTCAGCTGCACACTGAAAAAGCTAAGCAACGCATCTTTTTCTGTAGACAAAGGGTATTTGAGTATGGAGAAAGATCGGGCAAACTACTTGCGTATCTCGCTCATCTAGACTCGCGCCCCCCAGTAGTGGTGTCCCTGGTCGACCCGCAAGGGAACGACATCACTGACCCGCAGCAAGTGGCGGAGGAATTTGGGAAATTCTACCGTACACTCTACACTTCCCGAGTCACCCACACTCCCCAAGACACCAGGGACTACTTGGCAGGAGTTAAATTCCCTAGATTGACTAAAGACCAGCTTGAACTCCTGGAGGCCCCCATCACTGAGGAGGACATTTCCGAGGCTATCTCCTGTCTGGCCACATCTAAGGCCCCTGGATTGGATGGCCTGCCACTTGAATTCTATGCCACCTACTCTGAAATTCTAACCCCTAAACTTTACGACCTGTACAAATCCATATTTGATTCGGGACTTCTGCCCCCCTCTATGAGAGAAGCACAAATTGTGGTAATCCCCAAGCCCGGTAAGGACCCTAAGTACCCGGAATCGTATAGACCCATCTCCTTACTACAGGTGGACATCAAAATACTAGCCAAGATTTTAGCCTCACGCCTCAACCAAGTTATTCTGTCACTGATCCACCCTGACCAGACAGGTTTTATGCCAGGGAAAAACACAGCTATGAATATTCGCCGTCTATTTATGAACATCCAGGGTTCCCATGATGAAATTGGCTCGAGGGTTGTGGTGGCACTTGATGCCGCCAAGGCCTTCGACTCGGTGGAGTGGAATTACCTATGGGAGTGCCTTTCGAGATTTGGATTCGGCCCCAACTTTATTCGCTGGGTCCAACTTCTATATCAATCCCCAAGAGCCAAGGTGTTCGTAAATGGCTGGCTTTCTGACCAATTCCCGCTAGAGAGAGGGACCCGACAAGGCTGCCCCCTTTCCCCCATGCTATATGCATTGGCTGTGGAGCCATTGGCCATTATGATTCGTGCAGACACTAGTATTCGAGGCCTTAAGATAGGGAGTTTGGAAGAAAAGATCGGAATGTATGCCGACGACATGCTCCTATACCTAGCGGACTCGGGTCCCTCTCTCATTGCAGCCCTACACTCCATAGAACAGATAGGTAGCCACTCAGGTCTGAGTGTCAACTGGTCGAAATCCCAGATCCTTCCGATTGATCACTTCCCCCCCCATCCACATACCCTCCTCTGACTCTCCCGAGGGTCTCCCTGATCAAGTACCTTGGAGTACAAGTCACCAGAACGCTCACAGACTATACACTCTTGAACATTGAACCTCTGTATACTCTAATTAAAACCAAAACACAGACTTGGGCCAGACTACCTCTGGGTGTCATGGGACGCATTAGTTTAGTTAAGATGATACTCCTCCCAAAGATACTCTATCTGGTGTGGCATGCCCCTCTGTATATACCACAAAAATTCTTTAAAATAATTGAATCCATTCTTAATTCCTTTATATGGGGCCACAGCAGACACAAGTTATCTTGGAGAACCCTGAAGAACCCAGTGACAATGGGAGGAGCCGCTCTTCCAGATTTTCAGGACTATTATCTTGCCTCCCAACTGTCCCATTTCTACCATTTTGACAAAAACGAGCTACCAAGATACCAATTACTACTCTGTGAGCGCCCTGGCGACCCAGCCCATACCCCACTTCAGTCAGTCCTTAGAGCCCCATTGACAAGACGCCCCACCCAACACAAAACGGACATGCTGACACACCACCGCAGAGTATGGCAGATGGCACTACAAAAACTCGGGACCCCACAGGTCCACTCTCACACCCCTCTCTGGTTCAACACACACTTACCCCAATTATTGTCTATTCCAGACCCAGTGGTGTGGATACGCCACGGGATCCTATACATACACCAGATCATGACGACTGCGGGACTAAAAACATTCCAAGCGCTAAAGGACGAATTTTCCCTCCCCAATTGTCTCCTCTTCAGGTATCTGCAACTTCGCCACGCTATACAAACCCAATTTACTGGCTCCAACCCATCCCTGGTAGTCCCCTCTATTGTAGACACAGTCACAGGTACTGAACCAGCCAAGCTAATTTCTACCCTATACTCCGCCATTCGCCTCCCTAGTACCACAGCATTGGCCTATACTGCCAAGACTAGATGGGAGGTGGATGTTGGAGCAATTGAGAATGAGGAATGGGACGAAATTTTGGAAGACGTGAAAAGAGTATCCCCCAAACTGTCAGACCGCCTCACGCAGTTGTATATTATACATAGGACATATCTGACTCCTCAGAGGATAGCGCGCTACAAACCCACGTACAACCCAGGGTGCCGCCTATGCGACCACACCCCAGGCTCTTTCTATCACCTCATATGGTCCTGTCCAACTATACAAGCGTACTGGATGCAGGTAGTTCGTTTTCTGCACGACCAAATGGGCTCTCCTGCTACCCTAGACCCAAAGATGTGCCTGCTCGGCCTGCTACCTGAATTAGACGCTGACAAACCCCTCCGCACCTTTCTACATGAGACGTTATTCATGGCGAGAAAAGTAGTGGCTCAAAATTGGATGCAGGCCTTGCCCCCTACAATCCAATGTTGGAAAAAAGACATTAACGATACTCTTCCATACAAAAAGCTGATCTATGTACATAGAGGGTGCCCACTTAAGTATGAGAAGGTTTGGAGCAGATGGCTAGCAGATGGCGAAACGTGTACTTGACATGTTTATCCCCCCCCCCTTTTTGTTTCCCTTTTCTCTATCTCTCCTTTTCCCTTTTCTGTTCTTTATCAAGTGCTGGTTACACCCCCGGCGGGCATCTTGTTACACGTCACACAGATACTTCAATGTATGTATGTATGTATGTACTACTGTTTTGGCCATGTTGGCCTATACTGATTTATGTACCATGTATATACTTTTTAATAAAGTTGGTTTTTTCAATTAAAAAAAAAAACTGATCGCGACTGTAATGAATTGTTGGTTCTCGGCAATATAGGTAAAACTCATTGAAAAAAATGGCATGGGTTCCTCCTCAGTCCATTACCCCGAACGGGTGACCTCGCCTTCCTCTGACGTCACGTAGCGTTAGAGGGGGGCTGGGTCACCCATTTACATCACTGGGTGGCCCCGCCCTCATCTATATAAAAGCTGTCAACGAGAGAAAACGTCACTCAGTGTGAGCCTAACATGGAGGCGGAGCTGTTGCAGCTTTTTTTCTTTGGTGAACATGCCACATAGTTTAGACCGGTCGCATACTGTCTCTTTATTCGGTGTTCTGAGGTTGCAAATAGGACTTGTTACTATACTTACCTTGGGTTTAGGTGCTTTAGTAAACCTACCACTAATGCCCCCAATACTACCCTCTGGAATATGTTCCACGCTGACTATCTCTACCTCTGGACCCTCCCCGTCGCTTAGTTTAAAAGCCCCTCTAACTTTTCAGCCATCTTCACTTCCAGCAGATCTACACCCTCCTCATTTAGGTGCAGTCCGTCCCTTCTATAGAACTGGTGACCAACTGAGAAGTCGGCCCAGTTCTCCAAGAACCCAAACAGTACTCCCTTTGAGGTTCTTTTCCTCAATTTAGCTCCTAAGTCCCTAAAATCATTTTTTAGGACATTCCATCTTCCTCTGACTTTGTCATTGGTGCCAACGTGCACCATGACAACCAGGTCTTCCCCATCCCCTCCCAGGAATCTGTCTTCCAGATCTGTGATGTGCCGAACCCTGGTAGACAACATACAGTTCGGCGCTTCAGGCCTTTGTGACAGATTGCCCTCTCTGTCCTTCTAATAATTGAGTCCCCTAACACCAGAATCTGTATTTTCTTTCCGGTTATAGAAAATAAAATGTCACTATTCCCTGAAAATATTCTATTTACTATTACTTCTCTCCACATATCTCTACAATGTGTGTTTGACACAATTCTCAGAATTAAAAATGAGTCCATTAAATTCACTGATATTGTGTTTTGAATCATAAGTGTACAAATTTGTTTACATTCCGTATTCTGTATCGAAAACCCCTTTCTAAAACATACCAGGTCACATGCCCTCAACATAGAGGGGTACCTTTACCCTGGCAAAGCACCTTGGCCAATGGTTGTGGGGGTCTGCAGATGGGGGCCTTTGAAATGTGGTAGTGCCCTTTACCATTAAGGGATCCTTAGAAACCCCCCCATGTGAATGAATCAGGGCTCTTTCACATGGTGCCGCTCTGCTATAATCAGCAGGAGATGCTGAGCAGATCCCCTGCTGAATCAGAGCTGACTGGACCATTAGCTGAATGACAGCTGCCCAAGCTGTCATCAGCTAAATATAAAGGAAGGGACGGGGACAGTTGTGACATCATGTGGCCATATTTAGGAAGTGATGTAAGTCCCTTCAATCATGGACCATTTTCTTACATTTCATGGCTCCGTAACTAAAGGAGTTGGATGATAAGGACACAGCAGATGCAAGCATCCGCTACTTCCTTAGCAACCATAGACAGTCAGAAGTTGTCACATTCACCCATGTTGAATAAGCATAAGCTTTGACCAAACACTGAGCTCATCTATACTCTTCCATAGATAGAGGAAACACCCTAAGACAGAAAGTGTGTTATTGGCCAGCATGGCGAAAATACAGGGGAAAAAAGCCTAAAAACAGAAAACTAAAGCAGTTACTAAATCTACGGACTGTTACCTGCAAAGGTAAAGCATAATGGACTACTATGCATCGCTATGTGTCACTTACCCGACACAGGAGCCAGCAATGCAGCTGCTGTCCCCTGTAGTGCGAAGCGTCCATCTTCCTTCCGGGTATCGCCGCTCTGGCACTGTGAGTGACCGGAGCAGCGATGACGTCACTCCGGCGCATGCGCGCAGGAGCCATAAGTGACAGCATGTTTGCCTTCACTTGCGGCGTGCCCACTGTGCTTGCGCCATTGTCTACAGCTGCAATATATTACATTTTTGTTTTTATGTTTAGATAAGATATAAGTATAGTGACTATAAGTAAAGTTAATAGAAAAGTTCTTCACTCAGCTTAGTGCTACATCTCCTTATAGATTTTAATCACTAACAAAAAAGAAACACTGCTATCTCTCTGGCTAGTGAAATACAACTACAGGGGAAAAAATATAGTGAGGGCTGAAAAATATATTTTTCATCCAGAGGGTATTAAATATTGCATCTAAATACCTTATATTCTCATTTCTTGACAGAAGCCAATTAACCTACCTACATGTTTACTTACAGTGATTGGCCTCATTTAAAATTCAGCTGACCACTTTCCCCTTTCTTTTTCTAAATCTGTCCAAACAAGAGTCTAGTAGACATCAGGGGTATGATAAAGTTTGAAACACAAAATCATAAATTATAATATAATAATAAATGTATTCAATAATGTAATCAACTCAAAAACATTGAAATGTGCTCAGTTGCAGAATTGTTGCTGTCGTTACTTTCAGAGTTTGATGATGAATTTTCCCACGAATAACTATCGCTCAATTCTGTGTTCTAATTTATTATCGCTGTTTTCTAGCTGGTCTAAAACCGCTATTAACATAAAGAGACACTTTTTGGCTGCCATGGACAATCTCAAGTTTCCAGGCTGAAAGAATAGTATATATAATATAAAACTGCATGCAGGCCACTGGAAAGAACATTAGGGACAAAAGGGAGGTGAAATTATTTGATATAGTAATGAAAACTGTAAGATTACAGTGTACTGTATGTATTTTGTGTTTTGCACTTTTTGAATTTCCCGCCAGGCTCCGTCTCTGTGTGTGGTGCTGCTCTCAAGGAACGGAGCCTGGCATACAGAGCATCAGGTGGAAGACACAGCTGCCGCACACAGCTGGCATTGATTGCAGGATTCAGGGGACAAGATAAGTTACTTTCCCTGGATACTGTGATGCAGCCCCGAGTGATGCTTGGCGTTATCGCTCTTGGTATGAAAAATTAACCCTGAGCCACACTCTGGATTACCGCTAAGAAGTTTAAGCTCTAGCTGGATGGCATTTCGTTTCCAAAAACACACTGGAATTTATCTACTAATTGAATTGAATTTTCTTAGTAAATGGTTCACTTTGCAAAGTGAATGTTGGTAAAAATGAATAGTTAATTTGCATCCAAATTGAATACTCAGTCATTTAGGAGGGAAATAAAAAAAATATGTTTTTTGCTAGTATTCAAGGTAAACACAAGCTCACCTTATTTAAAAGTTGTACCTATGAAATTAAAAATGAACAAAGCATTTCTTTCTATAGTGTGTACTTGTATCAACCCAAAGCACCTAGTGTAGTTTTCTTTTTTGACACGCATTCCTTTACTATATGTATGGGTAATTTCTTACAGTCTACGGTGACACCAGACAGTCCTGGGAGATGGCCCTGTCCCCCTTCAGCACACAGAAAGTGATTGACAGCCTCAGCTGTTCATGTTTCCCTATGAGTAGATGGGAGTGTGTCCCTTCCCTCCACTCAGGTCTCTGATTATATTCATCTCCCTGCTCTATGCAGTGCAATGTGTGACATCAGATTCCTACCCCCTACCTTCTGGGCCTCAGAAATGCTGTGTGAAATATGTGCTTTAGGAGGCTCTAGAGTAGAGAGGCTACAGATAAACAGGTACAATATATGTGGCTCTTTGCAGCCACTTCCAAAATGGGAAAAAATGTGAGCATCGTCACTCAGGACAGTCTTCCTGCTGTGGACAATGGCAGATATACCTTTGCAATGTGCATCAACATGGCCACTTGTTGTTTCCTTTAGGAACACATCTGACAATACAGGACAGAAATTTAGAGACAGATACAGAGCATTGCTATCCAATAAGAGTGCTTGTAATTTATCCAGGTTTTATATATTGAACACAGCAGATTTTAAAGGACAAAAAAATTGCAATTGCGAATAACATGTTAAAACATGCAGTATATTAGATTGTAGTGACTTTAAATTTAGGCTGCTACATACAAAGTTTCAGAGAGCATAAGAAAGCCTTATGGTACAAATCTAAGGAAACATGCTCTATCCTTAGTAGAAGACACAATCCCTTGTAAATCCTGTGTCATGGGTTAACCTTATAATTGTAATTAGTAAAACAAGGATTTTATATAAATAGTTTAAAAAAACTAAATAAATTGTATGTTTAGACAAGTTTAATGTAAAGGAATAAGAAACATTTGTGAACTGACTAATCGGGGCCTATGTAACATTAAAGTGTTCGCAAAATACACAGCATCTTTAAACAACTACACATGATTCAAACAAAATCTTAACATTTGATTGGCATAGGTTATCTCATTGTATACCATAAACATATGCCATCTATTAAAAAATATAATTTTCCCATCATGAGCCTTCCTTGTCTCATTCCAGACAGATCAGTTACCCAATGGAACTCAAAAGGATTAAAAACATTGGACGATATCATGGTAGGACCGGCTATTAAAACATTTAAAACCTTACAAGTAGAATATAATATATCCCCTAATGATTATCTTACATATTTGCAGATAACCCACTTCTTACGCTCCAATCAAACAATTAACATTTCATTGCCATGGAAAATTGTTCAATTCCTTACCACTCCTAACTCCAAATTTAAGGACATTTCCCTAATGTACAATGAGTTGAAACAAAAAGGATAATTTTTTAAATCCTCTCCTGTCAGGGATTGGGAACACCTAGGGGAAGTGTACACCTCTGAACAATGGCAGCATGCACTTACCTCTACTTACTCTGCCACTAAAAGCATAAACATGTGGGAATTAACTCAGAAGATTTTAATACAGTGGTATCTAACTCCCCATAGAATATCCAAATTTGCGCCACAGACCTCCCCTAATTGCTGGAGAGAATGTGGATCTGTGGACACCCTTTATCACATTCTGTGGTCCTGCCAAAAAATATTGACTTTATGGTTAACAATATTTTGCTTAACCACTTAAGCCCTGGACCAATTTGCAGCCAAAGGACTTTAACTGACAATTGCGCGGTCGTGCGACGTGGCTCCCAAACAAAATTGGCGTCATTTTTTTGCGCTATAAACAAAAATAGAGCGACAATTTTGAAAAAGATTCAATATTTTTTACTTTTTGCTATAATAAATATCCCCAAAAAATATATAAATTATTTTTTCCTCAGTTTAGGCCGATACGTATTCTTCTACATATTTTTGGTAAAGATTATTGATTGGTTTGCACAAAAGTTATAGCGTTTACAAAATTGGGGATAGTTTTATAGCATTTTTATTAATATTTTTTTTTTACTAGTAATGGCGGCGATCAGCGATTTTTATTGTGACTGCGACATTATGGCAGACACATCGGATATTTTTGACACATTTTTGGGACCATGTCATTTATACATCAATCAGTGCTATTTAAATGCACTGAGTCCTGTGTAAATGACACTGGCAGTGAAGGAGTTAACCACTAGGGGGCGGGGAGGGGTTAAGTGTGTGTGTGTATTTTTTTTACTGTGGGGGGGCGTGGCTTGGCATCTGACATCACTGATCGGCTTTCCCGATGACAGGGAACAGCCGATCAGCCGATCAGTGACAGCGTCACTAGGAAGCACGGGGAGAGGTTTGTTTACACATACCTCTCCCCTTTCTTCAGCTCTGTGACCCGATCGTGGCACACCAGCAGCGATCGGGTCCGCTGGTCCCGCGGTCACGGAGCTCAGGACCGGGTCGTGAGTGCGCCGGCGGCGGCGCGAGCGTGCCCCATGGCTGGGCTCTTAAAGGGGCACGTACAGGTACATGATTGTGCCCAGCCGTGCCAATCTGCCGACTTACATCAGTGTGAGGCGGTCCTTAAGCGATTAATCAGGAAGATTGCGATCCCTATCTCCCCGGGAAAGCCTTGTTCTCTTTGGGCCTAAATAAAGTACCACCCAAAACAAGATGACCACTTATCCACATACTATTAACAACTCGATTATCTCTGGTAAGACATTGGAAGCACCCCTATACACCAGCTATTGATGAAATCATCCAATTAACCCACACCCATGCTACATATGAACTACTATTTGGATTCTCGGTTGGTAAACAACAGATGGTTGGCTCATTTTGGGAACCATTAAATAATTGGTTTGATCGAACTAAGCGACCTTAAACATACCTCGTTTAGATGTTCACCCTTGATTTTGGCATCAATACTATGCAAAATGACTGTGTAAACCTTTATCATATTTTTCTTTTCCTTTTATGTTTCTTTATGTTTTTTTATGTTGTCACGTTTTTTTTTTTAATTTCTTAACATTTCTATGAGATCTGTTACCTTACACTTATGTGGCATGTTCAACTACGCCATCACTATATATTCCTTACTGGGTATAGAATACTACTTATATTACAGGTATGAGTACCACTTTACTATTGTACATACAAACCTGCTATATGTAACCGCCAAATGGCGCATTGCTTGTACTGTCAATAAAAATCTACTGAAACGAAAAAATATGATTTGAAAACTTGATACATTTTGGAGTTTCCTTCCTACCTACTAAATTTAATTTCATGGAACACTATATTCCAAACAACCCCTGGAACACTTGTACCAATGATGTGTTTAATTATACTCTGCACACTGTATATGTGAAATGCATTGGCACTTATTAATAAATCTAAAAAATGTTGATGTAGTTATATCATATGCATGACGGAATAATACCTGTAATCAATTATTTTTATAGATAACCCTGCAAGTTTTTTGTTTCCACTAGTGTTTACAAACAAGATTTGCCCAATCACAAGACCACCGTGATTGACTGTCACAGTGGTCATATGATTGGGAGCTGGACCCACCAGCTCCAGATTCTTACTAGAGACCGGGATCTGTATTTGACATCTCAGTCACTATGCTGGGAGTGCACAGTGAGTACTCCCTCAGCACAAAAACCTTGGCTGCCCTTTTACATATATGTGTGGTGTGTGGGCACTAAAGCCAGCCCTCTTTTCTGTCACACATATGCCTTATATGGTGACAAGAGGTTAAAAAGAAGTGCTATACAACATTTTCAAGCAGTGTGTTTGTTAACCACACAAATCACTGGCCTTTGATGTTCTTTTCCACAAACTTGCTTATCTCTAGCAATGTTCCCTCCTACAACACAGAAATATGAAAGATATGAATGAAAACATCTGTTTCAACAGTTTAATTTTCTGATATGGCTTTCATGCTCTATCTTGCACATGTAGACTCTGCTACAGAAAAATGTAAACTAAGTAGGTATGCGCTCTATACTAAAGATGATTTATTATATATATTTGGCACACTAACAGGGTTTTCTTGAACTGAGTTAGGCAGGTTTCAAATGTCAGTTTATAACATTGACCTCAGTATGCATTCATTAGTCAGAATGGCTGGTTGCTGTCATTCGGGTTTTACACATCATTTACAAGTGTTGTTGATGGAACTAGGATATCATCTAGCATTTGCAACATCATTATGATACTAGCAGGATACAGTGAGTGAGTCACCTATGTGTCACTCTCGTTTGTGCCTCTGTCATAAAGAAAGAATCTGTTAACTTCATAAACTTGTCATTTTTGCAGACTTTCTACATTCACAATAGAAATAGAATATACTCTGCTATTACACAAGGGCATTAAAGGCTAGCGATGAGTACACACTACTGTAATGAGAAAACAACAAAGCATAGGTCCTCCTGTAACTTTATATCCTATGTATTTCCCTCATATGCCTAGCTTCTTTTTTATTTAAAAAACTTTTCAGATCCTATATACTACACAAACATTAAAATTAAACATTATGTGGCAGTAGTGTGCCCCCAAGGAAAATAGGCAGATGACACTTTTGGAAGTGCACCCAAAAGACAAAAAGACATGGGGGTGTCTTTGTAGAACCCAAATGAGTGTAACAGGGGGGCACAGAGAAAGTCACCTGATGGGACAGGAAATAAAGTTTCCCTTTAGTAAAAATGGTGTGGGACAGGATTTGGCCCATAGGAGTGATAGCTGGCACAGCGGTGCCATGTTTAAAAATGTAGGCTTGTGTGTTCTGCCCCCTCCTTGGTTGAAACAAGGGGGGGATATGTGGCAGGGCGATGCCCCACTGGGGTGATGTTAACTCAAGATTCTCATCCAGGCAGGTTAAGGGGCTCTTGGGGATTTGCATATATTGGAGAAAACTGACTTTTCAGTTTCCTCATCATTTGGTTAAAGTTGGTTTGGGACCTGGAGCCTGAAGATTTATTAGAGAAGTGGGTGGGATAAAATCATCAATCCTAGGTCAGTGTTTTCAAAAATAACCAGCACACTGATTTAGAAGGTGTGCGTATGTTTTTTGTTGAGTCAGGACTAGGGTTCTGGGCTACACCCTGGCAGACAGGGGAAGTCACTGGCTCCACCTTGGAGAGACAAAGCAGCAAGGTGCTGCTAGGTATGTGCACAGACCTATGTATGAAGACTGTCTGTAGGAGACAGACAATGGGCCTAAAGGGTAAGGCCAGAGCAGGAGTACTGCAAGTATAAGTCAGAAGGCTGAATGTGGATTTCTTTGAATGGTAATGCTAAAAACGCCTGCAAGAGAAACCTGTTGACTTTTTATGTTGAATTTTCTTTTAATAAAATTTGACAAGAAAAGCCCTTTAAAAAAAGAAAAGCGAGTGGCTGTGTCCTTAAAAGCTCTATCATTTGAAGCAAATTCTCACAATATATAAAGGCATATACTCAAATGATATTTATATATCCTTTAAAGGAGTAATTTCTTAAAATAAAAAGCTTATGTTGTTACTGTAGATGGGTCTCGAATACTGGTAATTTCTTCTGTGGTCATCTAATCTTTGTTATTAGGTGTGTTTTCTTTCATGCGCATATGATACATGATGTTGTATTTTTCTGTAAAAACCCCATGAACTTTTATTGAACCAGAAAATAATAAGAATGCACCACCAAATGTAATATAAATGATGACCTATATGAAGAATCTTTTGAACATGTTACACACTATTGCTGTTTTAATAAGCTCCAATTTACAACTATTGAATCGTTTTTTTTACATAAATATTTTTCAGTTTTGATCTTATTACTGTTATGCCTTGTACACACAGTTGGACATTCCGACCACAAAATCCGTCAGATTTTTTTCCGACGGATTTTGGCTGAAACTTGTCTTGCATACACACAGTCACACAAAGTTGTCAGAAAATCCGATCGTTCCGAAAGAGGTGATGTACAACATGTACAATGGGACTACGAAGAGGCCAGTAGCCAATAGCTTTCATCCCCAAATTTATTCTGAGCATGCGTGGCACTCTGTGGAAAACTATACACAAGATCGGAAAAAGTCTGATCGGATTTTGTTGTCGGAAAATTTTAGGTCCTGCTCTCAAACTTTTTCCATCGGAAACTCCGACGGAAAAAATTTGCTAGAGCCCACACACGATCGGATTTTCTAACAACATAATCTGATCTGACTTTTTCCGTTGGAATTTCCGACCGTGTGTACAGGGCATTATTCTGTTCAAGTATGACTGTATTATGATTGTATTACAAAGGATACTGTACATTTAGCCATGCCACTTTTTACCATAAATTACAAGTTTTGTAAAGGAATACACTATCCAAAGCTTGAATTAAATAAATATACATTGGTATATTTTATTTTGGAGATCCAAAATATATTCAGAATAATACATTTGTGCCTTTTTACTGTGATTCTACAGCATGACAAAAGTCATTATCAGTAGTTATACACCTCATCAACCATCTGCTTTGCTTGTTACTTAGTTTGACTTTATTGGTCAGCTAATAACTTAGCACCATGTCATACATAAAATACATTATTATATATTTGTAATAAGATTAACTTAAGCAATGAAGAAACAAATTAACTTCAAAGAAACCATTAGAAAAAAAAAAAAAAAAAAAAAATAAATATATATATATATATATATATATATATATATATTAAGTACAATCTGTCATTGTCGGTTTTGTAGTATGTAAGCTAATACATAGTGTATATTGTAACACAGTTTAGCTACTAGATTCTGTGATTGGCTTAAATGTATACATTAGTACAATAATGTATAACCTGACATTGCTATATTCCATTTTTCAAGATGCTAATGTAAATACATAAGACTGTACATAAAATAAATTTCACTTATTCAACATCAGAAACATGACAATGTATATATCTAATTATTGAAAAGACAACACTTATTGTGACTGAATACTAAGTGTCTACTGCGAATAATATCGTAAATTATGTTCTCATATATCGTGACATATATGGAAAAAATGGTTGATAGAAAACCAACCACTAAGTGATACAATGTGACGCACACAAATAATAAATAAAAAAATATAAAGAAAATGTATATATATAGTGAACACCTGCAATACACAATACGTGGTAAACACCTGGCCGAGTCTGTAAAACCGCTCTCGTGGTTTTGGGGGACAGATCTCGAAAGGATGGTACCAATAATTGTTGCATTTAGTGAAAAGTGGTTATCACAGGGCTGGCATTGAACTAACCAAAGATAATGATAAACTTTATAATCAATGCCAGGCTGAGCTTGTAACCCCGACTGAAAAAATGGTCACAAGATAATCGCAATTTGACAATTGAATAAGTGCATGTATAAAGAAAATAAAGCACATAATAAATACAAAATAAACACCTATAGTGCGCAGTAATTAGCAAACACCTGGCTGAGTCTGCACAGCCACCTAGATTGGTTCTGTGGGGCAGAATTCAGAAAGATGTGTGTGAAAAACAAATATACCAATATTCATATACCTTGAAGGCGCGCAATCAATAGTGAAAACCAGGCTGGGATCAATGATAAAAAACAGGCTGAGCTTATAACATCAGGAAAAATAATCAAAATAAATTCACTATTTGACACTGAAATGCGAGATAAAGTCCAAATATAAAACGTGTAATGTCCAGTGATGGCAGCAAACAGCTAGGACTTAAATATCCAAAGGATCATCTAATAATAAAGACAGGAGTGATTTTCACAGCACGCTGTAGAGTGAGGGAGACTTCCACCAGAAAGCACACTTGTCCGCTTACCGGAAATATGTGGTCCCTTATTACAGGGGACCAGGGAGGGCGAATGGCTCTTAACCCCAGCCAGGGATACACACAGAAATCCTGGAAGTTTTATGGCAATGTTGTCCTATGGCTACCAATCAAGGGATCTCCAATGTGGGGTCAGCTCGATAACAGTCAGAATGGTATGCAGCAAGCCAGTACCGAAAAGGATGAAAACTCGCATAGTATAAAATCCTTAGTATGTTTATTTTAAAAAAGCGACAGAATGCACACTTACATATAAGTAGAAAAATCAGGACACATAAACGAGCCGGCAGGTCTCGCTAGCTGCCCGTGGTTACGGGACTACGACAAGAAAGCGGTGACGTCAGGACGTAGCTCCTCCTCCCGTGGGCTGACCCCACATTGGAGATCCCTTGATTGGTAGCCATAGGACAACATTGCCATAAAACTTCCAGGATTTCTGTGTGTATCCCTGGCTGGGGTTAAGAGCCATTCGCCCTCCCTGGTCCCCTGTAATAAGGGACCACATATTTCCGGTAAGCGGACAAGTGTGCTTTCTGGTGGAAGTCTCCCTCACTCTACAGCGTGCTGTGAAAATCACTCCTGTCTTTATTATTAGATGATCCTTTGAATATTTAAGTCCTAGCTGTTTGCTGCCATCACTGGACATTACACGTTTTATATTTGGACTTTATCTCGCATTTCAGTGTCAAATAGTGAATTTATTTTGATTATTTTTCCTGATGTTATAAGCTCAGCCTGGTTTTTATCATTGATCCCAGCCTGGTTTTCACTATTGATTGCGCACCTTCAAGGTATATGAATATTGGTATATTTGTTTTTCACACACATCTTTCTGAATTCTGCCCCACAGAACCAATCTAGGTGGGTGTGCAGACTCAGCCAGGTGTTTGCTAATTACTGCGCACTATAGGTGTTTATTTTGTATTTATTATGTGCTTTATTTTATTTATACATGCACTTATTCAATTGTCAAATTGCGATTATCTTGTGACCATTTTTTCAGTTGGGGTTACAAGCTCAGCCTGGCATTGATTATAAAGTTTATCATTATCTTTGGTTAGTTCAATGCCAGCCCTGTGATAACCACTTTTCACTAAATGCAACAATTATTGGTACCATCCTTTCAAGATCTGTCCCCCAAAACCACGAGAGCGGTTTTACAGACTCGGCCAGATGTTTACAACGTATTGTGTATTGCAGGTGTTCACTATATATATACATTTTCTTTATATTTTTTTATTTATTCTTTGTGTGCGTCACATTGTATCACTTAGTGGTTGGTTTTCTATCAACCATTTTTTCCATATATGTCACGATATATGAGAACATAATTTACGATATTATTCGCAGTAGACACTTAGTATTCAGTCACAATAAGTGTTGTCTTTTCAATCTTTAGCGCAGCTCCTTTCCTTTTTCTTTTCACATCTGATGTAGTATAACATTTTGAGCAGCAGCTTTCGTCCAAGGGATAGCGCAATTTTTTATCTTCCATATATCTAATTATAACATATGGCCAATTTAGCAACCATTTATTTTTAGACCATACAAAATACAGAATACAGTTTAATTTGTCTAGTAAATGACAGCTCCGGGCTGGTACTTTTTGTTTGAAAAAAAAGGGCATTAGGATTCCCTTCATTAATACCAGGCTCTTAATTAATGGGGATCCTGGAAAAAAATGGCGTGGGGTTCATCCTAAAAATACATGCCAGACCATGAACCCCTTTGGTCTGGTATGGATTTCAAGAGGAACCACTATGAAAAAAGCAAGAAAGAAAAGTGTGGGTCCTCCCAAAATCCATACCATCCAGACCCTTATCTGAGCATGCAACCCTGCAGGCTAGGAAAGGGGGAAGCAAGCATTACCCTCCTCTCCTGAACCATACCAAGCTATATGTCCACACCATGAGAAGGGTAACTTGCTAGTGGGGAACCCCCTGACAAAGCGCCTTGTCCATATGTTGATAAGATCTCTTGGAAAGATGAAAGCAGTGTCACCTGAGTGTAGCAGTTTGAGATATTTTATTCCAAAAGTAAGACAACAACTTAAAGGATAAAAGCATAAATGTTCTTTGTAGACTGAGGTTCTTCCACTCTGGATGTGTATTCCGTGACACTGGTGGGTGTAAGACTGATTATTCTGGCAGCGCTGGTGGCTCCCAGCACTTCCTAGTAGCTCGGTACACTAGGAAGGTGAAGGTGACATGACTGCCAGGTTCAAGGTGAGGGGGTGGGGCACACATTGAGAGCATGCATGCTCCTTCATCAGGCATGACTGGCAGCCATCTTTGTATAGGTATAGATAGGGAATCATGGGGGCAAATGGGAGTGTCACTCCCCAAACACCATGGTAACAGTCATATCAAAGCACATTTCATATCGGTCAATAAAAGCTATGCAAAAAGCGCTGGGTAATTTAACATGGAAAACAAAAGGTCATTAAGGCAAATTCAAATTAAAAAGCCATGCACTTACAATTGTATTATTGTTTTTTACATCTAGCAAGTTTGGTTAGTCATATGCATTTTTTTCAAAATATTTATTGCAATTTACATTTGCATGTATGTCTGAATAATAGGTAGTTTCCTCTTGGTAATATTCATTATGTGCATGTTTCTGAGCCCCATGGTTAACTTATCTCTGACTAAATACTAAAAGTCTGCAAAATGATTTTGAATCTCGTTCTTATATAGTGTGTTAAAATTTCAGGGATATTTTTTAACAGACAAGAAGAAATAGTATGAATAAGTGCCCCACTGTGAAGCCATATCAATTGTGCAATTACATACTACTCTTAAGAACAGGTCAATAGGGGATTATTAGTAATGAGGGTGCAGGACACTTAACTGAAGACTTAAAGGTTTGCCTAATAAGCACATTCTATCCACTAGACTCAAGAACATCATTAAAAAATCTAATTAAGGAGGAGAAGATCTCTTTGCTCCTCACGTTGTAAGCAAAGCATGTTAAATGATCCATGGTATAGGCTAATATCCACATTCTTTGAAGTATGTAGGGTTAATACTTTGGAAGAATAAAGGACTAGATTCATTAAGAGCTGTTTGCTTATTTAACTTGATAGTAAACTAATATAAACTGTTACTATTTTACTTAAAGTGTTGTAATCCTATTTAACTTTAAACAATGTCTTGAGCAGAACTGTATCCTGTTATGTTCTGTTTCAAGTGATGATTTACATATAATATTTTTTTGATCAAAAACTACCAATCAAGTTTTTAAGTCACAGGATGCTTTCTTGATAATTTAAGAAGAAGACAGGAAACCTGGTGTTAACTAGAATATTTTAAGTGAAAAATCAACAGAAAGAAAAGGAGTCTGACCTGCAGTGCCATCTCCCACCTTGGTCCTAGCAACAGGGATGATTTGAACATACCTGAGTTTAGTTCAAGGCAGGTTCACAGAATATGAAAGTATATAAAGTTTGGGTACCAAACTCAAAACTATTTGAAGTTGATGGGAGCCAAATGTTAAAAAACATGGCAATTTTCTAGGCTAATAGGCAACACATTGTTGAGCAAATGTCATGGGGGATCAGACACTGTCCTGAGGACATGTACCAAAGTTAAAGATGTAAATAAAATTATGTTTGGGATGGAGCAGCTATTTTAACCGGTTCCCGACCGGCGCACGAAGATATACATTGACAGAATGGCACGGACAGGCAGGAGGGCGTATATATAAGTCCCTCCTTAATGCCTTCAGTGCCATCGGGAGCACGCCAGGAGCGGCACGCTCCCGCGCCGGTCGGGACCCCCGTGAGGCCGGTCACGGGTCCCGTGGACTCGATCCCCACGGGGACACCTGCAATCGTCTCACGGGAAGGCAGAACGGGGAGATGCGGAAATAGACAGCATCTCCCCGTTCTGCCTAGCAACTAGTGACGCCGATCTCTGCTCCCTGTGATTGGAGCAGAGATCAGCATTCACTAGCTGACAGCCACGCCCCCCCACAGTAAGAAACACACCCCTAGGCATACTTAACACCTACACTGCCCCCTTGTGGTTAACCCCTTCACTGCCAGTGTCATTTTAAAAAAAGGACGTCAATTTTGTTTGGGAGCCACGTCGCACGACCACGCAATTGTCAGTTAAAGCGACGCAGTGCCGAATCGCAAAAAGGGGCCTGGTCTTTTGGCTGCAAATTGGTCCGGTCTGAAAGTGGTTAAAAATGCATGAGGAGCAAAATTAAAAATGCAAAATTCCTTTAATTAATGTATGTGGAAGTGCCCTTAATCTGACTGTGGTGGGCACACGTGTACAATGTATACAGCCCACTGCAGCAGAACTGACATTTACAAAGAAAAAAATTGCAATTTAAATTGCCAGTAAATACATATATTGTACCCCTACTAATTTGAAAACAAAAAGTAAAAAGAAAATCAAGTCCTTTAAAAAAAAACAAAAAAAAAGCCCAGTAATATAAATTCACCATTAATCATGTCAACCAACAATGCAGTTACATGCCAATCATGAAGAATAATGCCTACTGACCTGCCAAATATAAAAACCTGTGATCAAGACATTTCTTTTACTGCCGCTAAAGTAAAAAAAAAAATGTGCAGGGTCTCCAGGTACATGTCATAATGGATGGATATAATCATATTTGCTCAGTGATGTCATGGGGATCAGTGCAAAAACTGTAGTCTGACTGTATTATACAGTTAATTACTTAAATTTCCTTTAATATTTAAAGTCTAAGTCAACCTGCTTGCATAGTAGGCATAGTGGTGATGTCTCCACATTTGTTGTCCATTAACACTCCATCCAGCCTATAAGGGCAAAGGTGCATATTTTGGTATGGACTTGGACTAGAGGAATAGTGTGCAGAAGCTGAGAACCTCACCTGCAATCCATCGTGCTTTTCAGACTCCATTGCAAATAAATATTCACTTTTTTTGCAATTTATGTGGGTAAATTATTTATTTGTTTGCAAAAGGTAGAATAATGCCCTGTACATACAATAGGATTTTCCGACAACAAAATCCATGGGATTTTTTCTGACGAATGTTGGCTCATACACACGGTCACACAAAGTTGGTCGGAAATTCCGAACATCAAGAATGCAGTGACGTACAACACGTACGACGAGCCGAGAAAAATAAAGTTCAATAGCCAGTGCTGCTCTTCTGCTTGATTCTGAGCATGCGTGACACTTTGTGCATCGGAATTGTGTACACACGATCAGAATTTCCGACAACGGACTTTGTTGTCAGAAAATTTGAGAACCAGATCTCAAATTTTGTGTGATGAAAACACCTATGGAAAATGTGTGATGGAGCCTAGACACGGTCAGAATTTCCGACAACAAGGTCCAATCACACATTTTCCTTTGGAAAATCCTATCGTGTGTACAGGGCATAAGCCTTTAAAATGTAAAACCTTTTCTGTGTAGAAAGGTTAGTTTGTTCTGTATGCCTCTGATTGTTCATTCTACTGCTTTCTGAATATTACTACCATCTTGCTTAGTTTCTTCTTATTAGCCAACATTTACTTGGATTAGATGCTGGCCCATGTGTGACATAAGCATCTTAAGCTAGCACATTAGCAGAGTAGCTTATGCCGCTGCTTCATTTACTTAAAATATGGAGCATGTGTGAATGGAGAATGGAACTGCAGACAGAAACTGAGCTACATTTAAAGAACAGGGTGCATTTTTAAAGGAATTTTATATTTTGGTTAAAGTTCCACTTTAAGTAATGATGGTCCTTAAGCTCCTAATTTTCTACCTGCAAACCTGTTTTGTACCATGATTAGAATTATGATTACTATGATTGCTATATGGTTTGTATAGTATGCTCTATATAAGGGTGCTATCATGTTTACTGTAATTCGTATAATAAAGAAGAAAAGTAAGGTAGCATTGATGTCGTAGGTACACTATCTGCTTCTGGACTAAGTAATGCCATATTACCAGCAGATATTTTTTTACACTGTTTCAAACCATCAAATAAAGATATACATGGATCACATGGTTTGTCTGCATATTACTATATTAACAAAAGTAACTTAAAATGGCCTATAGATGGGACTCGAGGTTTAGTACTACAAATTTGAAAGTAGAGCACACTTCTGATTTGTGCACCAAGTAAACCAAATAATCATTTTAAACTTGTAAGTGCCACAGGGGAAATTAATTAAATTGTGGTTTCTGTCTGGAACTGCCAAAACAGGATTTTTGCATCAGTCTAAATAATCCCTTAAATCTCTAATAAAGTACAATGCAACCAATTATTATTAGTATTATTTTATCCAAGCAATTAAAATATAGGCAGGTGGGGTATGTGTAAATATGTATATTAGATTTTAGAACAGAGCAAAGATTAACAATTTAACGTTTAGTTTTGTTATCTGTGGAAGTTAATTTGAACCAAAAAATTATTTTTACATGGAAATTAACAAGCATGCTATTTAATAAGGCACTGGGCAATGTACAGTTTTAACAGCTTAATTTCGCAATTTCTTTCCTATATTTTCAGAGATAATTTTCATCCCATTGAAATGTACTTTTTATATGAAACATCTGCCAGGAAGCACTGGGGTTTATTACTAAAGATGGAGAGTGCAAAATCAGGCTCACTACTGCATAGAAACCCATCAGCTTACAGGTTTTATTGGCAAAGCTTAATTTAAGAAGCATAGGTTAGAAACTGATTGGTTTCTATGCAGAAGTGAGCCTGATATTGTACTCTCCAGCTTTAGTAAATAAACCCCACTGCTACATTATACCACTTTAATGTTCATATTAAATATACTGTACAAATACTATATATATATATATATATATATATATATATATATATATATATATATATATATATATATATATACACACTATATTACAAAAAATATTGGGACTGCCTTTACACACACATGAACTTTAATGGCATCCCAGTCTTAGTCCATAAGGTTCAGTATTGAATCGGCCCACCCTTTGAAGCTATAGTAGCTGCAACTCTTCTGGGAAGGCTGTCCACAAGGTTTAGGAGTGTGTCTACGAGAATGTTTGACCATTCTTCCAGAAGTGCATTGGTGAGCTCAGGATCTGATGTGGACAAGAAGGCCTGGCTCATAGTCTCTGCTCTAATTTATCCCAAAGGTGTTCTATCGGGTTGAGGTCAGGACTCTGTACAGGCCAGTTAAGTTCCTCCACCCCGAACTCGCTCATCCATGTCTTTATGGACCTTTTTGGAACAGGAAGGGACCATCCCCCAAACTGTTCCCACAAAATTGGGAGCAAGAAATTGTCCAAAATGTCTTGGTTAAAAATGAGCCGAACACCCTCTGGTCCGGTTCGCAGCAGAACATGCGAACAGCCCAAAAATTTGGCAGAACACGCGAACACATCTATTGCCGTGTACAGATGATCGGACTATCCGGCGGACTATCTCGTCCGCCGGACAATTCGCCTGTGTGTGGGCTCCGGTGGACTTTTTCTTCCCTAAAGTCCGGCGGACTTAGAAAGAAGACTTGATTCGAAATTGTCCGCCGGACTCGGCAATCCGGCGGACAATCCGCTCGTCTGTGTGTAGTCCGCCGGACTTTCCAAATGAACGAGCTTTCTCACACACGGAGTAAAGTCCTGACTTCAGGTATGACGGGACTAGCGAAGGAAGTCAATGTCACCACCTCCATCGGCAAGAGTGACACCTTGCTAGCCCTGTCGCCTGGTATGGGTTTTAAGGGTAACCCTATGCCGAAAAAATGGCGTGGGGGTCCCCCCAAAGTCCATACCAGACCCTTATCCGTGCACGCAGCCCGGCCGGTCAGGAAAGGGGGTGGGGACGAGCGAGCAGTGATTTTTTTAATGCTTAAAGTGAAACAATAAAAATTAAATATTCCTTTAAATATCATCCCTGGGCGGTGTCTATAGTATGCCTACAAAGTGGCACATTTTCCCATGTTTAGAACAGTACCACAGCAAAACTACATTTCTAAAGGAAAAATTGTAATTTAAAACTGATCGCGGCTGTAATGAATTGCCGGGTCTCCACAATATAGATAAAACTCATTGAAAAAAAAAAAACAGCATTTGGTTCCCCCCAGTCCATTACCATGTCCTTTGGGTCCTGTATGAATATTAAGGGGAACCCTGCGTCAAAATTTAAAAAAAAAATGGCATAGGGGTCCCCCCAAAATCCATCTGTCTCTTGTTTATCATTTTTGACACTTTTTTGTGAAATGGTAGGGGTACGATGTACCCCATTACAAATTCACACGGGGGAGGCCGGGATCTGGGGGTCCCCTTGTTAAAGGGGGCTTCCAGATTCTGATAAGCCCCCGCCCACATACCCCCACAACCACCGGGCAGGGGTTGAGGCCCTTGTCCCCTTCAACATGGAGACAAGGTGCTTTAGGATCAGACCCCCAGAGCAGCCTCCCCATGTTGAGGGCATGTGGACTGGTACGTTCAGGAGGGGGCGCGCTCTCTCTTCCCCCTTTTTTCCTGCGGCTGGCCAGGTTACGTGCTCGGATAAAGGTCTTTTAAAGGATTTTGGGGGGACCCCAAGCCATTTTGCTTTATTTTGGCACAGGATTCCCCTTAATTTCCATATCAGACCTGAAGGGCCTGGTATGGATTTTAGGGGGACCCCCACGTATTTTTTTTTAATTTAGTTTTTTCAATGAGTTTTATCTATATTGCTGAGACCTGAAAATTCATTACAGCCGCAATCAGTTTTAAATTAATTTTTTTTCCTTTAGAATTGTTATTTTGCTATGGTACTGTTCTAAACTGTGCCACTTTGCAGGCATACTATAGACACCCCACAGGCATGATATTTAAAGGAATATTTCATTTTTATTGTTTCACTTTAAGCATTAAAAAAATCACCGCTCCCGAAAAAACAGCCGTTTTAAACAAAAAAATTTGTATTGATACATGTCCCCCGGGGCAGGATAACTTTAATAACTTTCACATAAGCCTTTAAAATTGGCACTTCTGATTTTTTGTGTTCTGACGGCTTTCGAATTTGCCACGAACACAGCATATTGTTCGCTGTTTGGCGAACAGGCGAACAACCAATGTTCGAGTCAAATGTACGTTTGACTCGAACATCTGGCTCATCCCTAGTCTTGGTATGATGATGCCTTAAGGCTTAAGATTTCCCTTCACTGGAACTAAGGGGCCAAGCCCAACCCCTGAAAAATGACCCCACACCAAAATCCCCCCTCCACCAAATGATTTGGACCAGTATACAAAGCAAGGTCCATAAAGACATGGATGAAGGTGTTTGGGGTGTAGAAACTTGACTGGTCTGCACAGAGCGAAAATGGAAAAATACAATTACTTGCCTTGCTCAAACACAAATTTGGTTTAGATAATAATAATAATAACAATATATACATTTGAACTGAAATGTTTATCTCAACTTGGCTTTCTGTCCCTTAGATTATACATAGATTGATGTCATTTAGATGACTGAATGTGTGAAAAGCTATGACAATTACCAGATTTGATATTTGGTTACCAAACAAGATTAATCACCAAGGTTGTATCTCTGCTCTGTGCCCCATGCCTCTTTAATGCAGCAAACCTATGCTCCTAGCTCTTTGTGGTTACATGTTTTTGTATAGCTCATATAAAAGAGATATGTTGAATCTGCTGAATCTTGTCATTTTAGTTTGGGGGCTTTGAATCTTACATGACAAAGTGTTAGCAGACCATTTATGTAGACATAGGTGCAACAGCCATTGTCATATATTAGACTGTGATTAATAGTTCTGCCATTAGGTGGTAGTGTTGTTTAAATCTTGCAAATGTAATGTTCTTCCTAGAGGAACTACACAGTTATGATGTAATTTCCTCTTTCCTCTATACTTTTACACTAAAAGAAGAAGTATTTAGTAAGGTGTCCAGCTACATCTTGACAGGTCAGTCATATCTGCAGCAGTTTTTAAAAGGTTTATGAGCCAACGCATCAAACACTGCCACAGATACACATACAGGTCAAAGTTGCAGCAAATCTCTGGAAAAGAAAAAAAAGCATGTTTAATTGCAGTGTTTCATCAAAGTTCTCAGTCACTAATTTGACAAACCAGAACTACCAGCCCTGGAAAGATAAAACAAGATGCTGCTAATAAGAGTGGGTATATGAAAGTGTATGCAAAAACTAAAACCAAACACACCTATAGATGAGTGGACAGAAACATATGAAATAGCAGCAAGTGCAACAGCAGAAGAAATTTGTAGCTTAACTTTGTGTAGCTCACACAAAGTTAATAAGGAAGAAAACCTTTTGGGGGAGGAGAAAACAAGTTTAAAAAAAATTTGTTATTCTATATAGATCAATATTTATCAATCACATTAATGTCATTATTTTTCAACAAACTTCTTGGAAGTTATTGAGAGAAAAAATATCATACAAAGACTGATACTGGAAGTTGTATTTCATATTTTCATCATGTTTTACTTTCAATGTTTTATTTGTTTGTTTTCTTTTATTCTTTTTTTTCCTACTCCTCAGAATTCTTTTCAGATTTATATGACAAATCCATGTGTTTTCTTTTTTACCTTTAGTATTTTATTTCCTACTCTGCCATATGATTTGATATTGTACTCTCAAATTGTTTCTTTGTGTATTATTTCTAAAAAAAAATAAAAAAAATATTGAAAAAGAGAAAAGGGGGAGAAAGAGAAGGGGAAAAAAGAAATTGAAAAGAAAAAAAAAAAGAAAGCATACATTAGCAATAAATTACACTTAACTAGAAATATATACCATATCAAATTAATGAAAGGCCAGCAATTCAGAACTATATATGAAGTACCCTAAACATATAGGAGAAAAAATAAGAAACAGAACATTTCTACTGAGTGGTTACCTTGACAACTATCAAACAATTGTTACACCAGTTAATGCTTTCCCAGATTATGAGGTTACCCTAAAATATTTAAAGGCAAGCTTGTCAATGAATATAAGTGAAAAACAGAAAGTGCAAACAATTAAAAAGACACCTACAGCACAATCTGAGATCAGCAAGCAACCAGTGACCGCAATAACAGTATGCAGTGTGAAATGCATGAATGTGTTTTGTGGTAAAAAACAGTCCAAGGCATACTGCATAATTTGGAATACTAGGTTAAATCTGCAAAAGAAACAACTTAAAGAGTATGCAAACCCAACATTTCATATTCCTGACATGTGCCTGTTGTACCATGTATTTGTATGAAAAAGCATCCTGTCTTTGTATTGCTCCCTTTGTGGGAAATACCTAGTGTTCCTGCCAGTCCCTCTGCTTTCCTATTAAAAACTGACTACACTAGTTATGAGAGCTGGAAGTTCAGTGCACTGCTGTTTCTCCTCCCCTAGCTCTCTGTTCTCAGCTGTATAAGGAGCTTAGAGGATATGTGATCACTTATAAAACACTGGAAAAAAAGGTATTTATAATATTTCTTATATCTGTTTTGCCTTTCATTTCTATTGTTTTAGGCCTGAAGATTACATAAATTCCCAAAACATTATATGTTTTCAGAAAGCAGACACCCTAGAAAAAAATAGTGTAGTTCCAATATTTTATTTCACAGAATAGTACTGCAAAGGTCTAGGAAGCACAACATTTCAGTAAAAAAATGCATTAACGTTAATATTAGGGCATAGAAAAACACATTTTCTTTTGGTAAAATATTAAACACAAGGTTGCACCTAGTAAATAGATACCCAACATGTCAAACCTAAAATTTTGAATATGGCTGTGAAATGGCGACGGACTGAAGTACCCTATATTTTCCATAGGTGACCCTTTAAAAGCCCCCTATAGGTCACAAGTTTATTGTTACGGAGGAGGTCTGATGGTAGAAATATTGCTTTTTCCCCAGCACGTACAGTGTTAAGTAACATGTGTGATGCAATCAATGTTTTCATGCGTAGGAAAATGTGGGGGTGGGCCTCAACAATTTTGGGGGGTTTATTTCCTTTGGTATAATTTCAACGATTTTACAATTTACGTGTTTTTTTTTATTAACTTTCATCACTTGGGGGACAAAAAAGTCCCTGATGTGATCATTTTTTGGTGACAGGTTCACTTGAGGGAGATATCCGGGATCTAAAAGAACCTGGATGTCTCCCCTATGCTCTACTGAATGTAAAGCAATGCAGTAAGCCACATTATAGAGAAGGGAAAAACAAAATTATAGATGAACTGTATCACCTAAATTACAGTGAAGTGGTTAAACTGTCAAAAAGGAACAACATCTGAATTGTATTCACACCTGGCACTGCCATCTTGGACACAAGGATTCTGAAACTATAAAGAAACTAGCTGAAGATCAATGTGACCAAGCTTTGGTAAAATGCTCCAGACAGATAATGGCATAGAGTACACAAGTGGTAAAACACAAGTTATTCTGAGGAAGCATGTGATTATGATTCAGACTATTTACTATACCATGCAATCCAGAGTAAAATGGTGTTGCAGAGGAAATGAACTGCATATTAGGGTTGATTTACTAAGACAATTAGGCTATTCATTTGCAAGGGAATTTTCCCTTAGCTTAGTTAACTACTTCAGCCCCTTCCTGACCAGAGCACTTTTTGAGATATGGCACTGCGACATTTCACCCACACAAAATTGACATCCTTTTTTTCTCACAAATAGATTTATTTTGGTGGTATTTGATCACCTCTGCGGATTTTATTTTTTGCGCTATAAACAAAAAAAGAGCGACAATTTAAAAAAAAAGGAATATTTTTTACTTTTTGCGACAATAAATATCCCCAAAAATATATAAAAAAAAATATATCTTTCTCAGTTTAGGCCAATATGTATTCTTCTACATATTTTTGGTAAAAAAAAATCGCAATAAGCGTATATTGATTGGTTTGCGCAAAAGTTATATAGTGTCTCCAAAATAGGGATAGATTTATGTCATTTTTATTATAATTTTTTTATTATTAGTAATGGCGGTGATCTGCAATTTTTATCATGACTGCAACATTAGGGCGGACACATCGGACACTTTTGACACTTTTGACACTATTTTGGGACCATTGTCATTTATACAGTGATCAGTGCTATAAAAATGGACTGATTACTGTGTAAATGACACTGGCAGGGAAGGGGTTAAACACTAGGGGGCGATCAAGGGGCAAGTGTGTCTTAGGGAGTGATTCTCACCCTGGGAAGTTTGCTAGAACATGACAGAGACCACTGCTCCCGATGACAGGGAGCAGTAGATCTCTGTCATGTTGCTAGGCAGAACAGGGAAATGCCTTGTTTACATAGGCACCTCCCCATTCTGCCACTCCATGACACGATCGCGGGCATGGTCACGGAGTATGCCACAATGCCACAATTTAAAGGGGACGTACCTGTACGCCCATTTGCCCAGCTGTGCCATTGTGCCGACGTACATCGTCATGCACTGGTCGGCATGTGGTTAAATGATAAATTCACCTTTCATAACATGTTACACCCATATTCAGGGTGTAACATGTAACATGCTATGAATACACTGATCCCCACACCCCCGGAACCCCGCTGTGACATCAGACTAGGGATCTCCCTGTGTCTGCTGCCATAATTCAAAAAAGACGCAGCTGTTCGGGACTTCACCCTCCTTGCCGCGTCACTCATTTGCAATCCTCTGTGAATGGAAAACTACAATCCTTTGTGGCTGTCGGCTTGTAGATTTCAATAAATTACCATTCAATAAACTACCACGGGGCTGTGAAGGCTGTACAAAGTGTAATTTCTGCAGGAAAAAAGTAATTTAAAATCACTTGCGGCTATAATGAATTGTCAGCCCCCTGTAATACAGAGAACAGTCATTGAAAGTCATTGATAAAAAAAATAAAAAAGCGTGGGGTTCCCCCCAAATTCAATTACCAGGCCCTTCAGGTCTGGTATGGATTTTAAGGGGAACTCCATGCCAAATTAAAAAGAAATTGAGCGAAGTTCCCTCCGAAAATCCATACCAGACCCTTTATCCGAGCATGCAACCTGTCAGGCCGCAGGAAAAGAGGGGGGACGAGAGAGCGCCCCCCCTCCTGAACTGTACCAGGTCACATGCCCTCAACATTGGGAGGGTGCTTTGGGGGTAGCCCCCCAAAGCACCTTGTCCCCATGTTGACATATGCCTCATCCCCACAACCCTGGCCGGTGGTTGTGGGGGTCTGCGGGCGGGGGACTTATCGGAATCTGGAAGCCCCCTTTAACAAGGGGACCCCCAGATTTTTTTTATCAATGACTTTCAATGACTGTTCTCTGTATTATGGGGAGCCGACAATTCATTATAACCGCAAATGCTTTTAAATGACTTTTTTTCCTGCAGAAATGACACTTTGTGCAGGGACAGTTCTAAGCATGGGAAACATGTGCCCCTTTACAGGCATACTATAGACACCCCCAGGTACTAAATTTAAAGGAATATTACACTTTTATTGTATTCACTTTAAGCATTATTAAAATCACTGCTCCCGAAAAAATGGATGTTTTTAAAACTTTTTTTTGCATTGATACATGTCCCCTGGGACAGGACCCAGGTCCCCAAACCCTTTTTAGGACAATAACTTGCATATAAGCCTTTAAAATTAGCACTTTTGATTTCGAACGTTCGAGTCCCATAGACTTTAATAGGGTTCTAAAGTTCACACAAATTTTAGGTCTGTTCGCAGTTTCTGGTGCAAACAGAACCGGGGGGTGTTCGGCTGATCCCTAAAGCCGATACACTAACAGATCTGCAGGAGACCTGCATGGCATGAGTGATCTGCTGATCGCTGGTGCAATGGTTTGCAGGCTCCTAAACAAAAAATAATAAATGCACTTTTTTTGTCAAAAGGTGAACGTATCCTTTAATGTAGTAATTTGTGTACAAAGGAATAAAATAAAAGACAATATACCCTATTATGTGAAAATGACACAAGCATGCTTTTTGATGAGGCTATATCAACAAAATACTAGGAAGAAGCAGTAATGACAGTCTGCTATCTCCAAAACCATCTAGCTGGAAAAGCAAACAGTCAAAACTCCATATGAGCTATGAAATAGAAAGAAGCCTGACCTGAAACACATCAAAATCCCTGAAAGCAAAGCAAACATACGTGTTCCTAGAGAAACTAGTACAAAACCGGAGAGAGCGGAGAAGAGGCCGGAGAGCGCGAAGGAGTCGGAAGAGATCCCCGAAGTCGTAGTCGTAAGAAGACCACCGGAGCTGCCTAATAAATTACTTTAAAAACCTGTCTAGTGTGTTTTTTTTATTGACTCTTTTCCCCAGGTGAATGGATAGGGGTACGATTCCGGATTCCGATAAGCCCCCTGCCTGCAAACCCTGACAACCAATGGCCAGGGCTGTCGGGAAGAGGCCCTTGTCCTCATCAACATGGGGACAAGGTGCTTTGGAGTGGGGGGGCCGCAGGGCATCCCCCTTCCCCAAAGCACCCACTCCCCATGTTGAGGGCATGCAGCCTGGTATGGTTCAGGAGGGGGGCCACTCGCTCGTCCCCACCCCCTTTCCTGACTGACCGGGCTGCGTGTCGGAAAAAGGGTCTGGTATGGATTTTGGGGGGACCCCATGCCATTTTTTCGGCGTAGGGGGTTCCCCTTAAAATCCGTACTAGACCCTGAAGGCATGCAGGTTTTATTATTAGATAGGCGACATTGTCGCTTATTTCTCGCGCTTGCTGCTATAGGAAAATGTGACATTTTCCTATTGCAGCCAGCGCGAGATGTACAGTACCCTGTCGCCGAGAACCAGCGCAATGGGATCGCGCTGGAAACACAATAACGGCGGCAGGTACTGTAGGCCTTTTGTTTACATAAAAAAAGTTGTAGATCTTTAAGTTCAGCTCATGATAAATAGAATTTTGTTCAGAGGAGATCATGGTATGGACTCAGCTAGAGTAGAAAATGTATAATGAATAAAGTCTTATAAGATAAAGGGTTCACACAAGGTAAAACATATTCATGTCTATACTCTAAATGCACAGATAGCCAGTGGATTTTTCTGCTGCTCTATGTTGAAGATTTTCATTATTGCTCACAAAGAGATAAAGAAATTGTCAAAATTAGTACAGCACTCAACAAACACTTTAAAACTAAGGATCTGGGTAATGTGTTCTATGACCTTGGTATTCAAAGAAGATGGAAGCTTCCTGCTAAGTCAAAGTTCTAAAATTGATGTGATCCTTAAACAGTTTGGCATGTCAGAATGCAATGGTGTAAGCACACAAATAGAAACAGCTTATCTAACGCTGGAAGGAGAGGAAGATTTCTTGTCTAACAATGGACAGCACAAACAAGAATTTGGGGCATTTTTATATACTGCATCCACTTCACCTCCAGCTATAGGAACTGCTATATCACTTTTCTGAAGATGTGTAAGTAAATCCAGATAAAGTGACTGAAATGCAATAAAAAAATCATGCAGTACCCAAAACAGACTCAAGAACCTGAGAGTATCTAAAAATGGTAATCCAGAACTTATAAGATTTGTGGATTCATATTGGGTAGATGATACCAGTACTTGCAAATCTATGAATGGTTACTTATTCCAGTTAAGCAATTGCCCAATATCCTGGGCCAGCAAAAATAAAATATTAGTGGCATTATCTTCTAGAGAGTCGGAATACATCTTGGCAGCTTAATGTGTATTTGCAGCCAAATTGGGATAGCACCTACTTTATAATTGTTACAAGTCACAATTCACATAGTGTAACTTAAAAACAAAATGGTAGCTGTGTGTCTATATTAAATACCAAATACCTTATGCAGCAAGGTGTTTAGGTGACTGGGATTCTGTATGCTCTTGTTATCATTGCAACATTTGTGTAATCTTGTATATGTATTTTAAGTTGGCTGACTTTATTACACTGCGGCTTTCTATTTTGAGTCTCTGTTATATGTATATTTTATAGCATTATAGTTCATCATAATATGCATATCACATGGTACTTACTAATTTATACTACAGCAAGTACAATAGGTACATTTTTATAAACAAGAATTGCCTTTTTAAACTTAAAAAAATAGATCATTAGCATGACAAATACATTTTCTCTGCAAATCATGACAGATCACGTTGTCTGTTATTATTTTTATCTTGGTTTGGGATTCTGTATACTGACCTGACCTCTGAATGAAAAAATACTCTGCTGGTTCTGGATGAGTCTGTACATTTGATATGGTTCCTTACCAGCTTGTTATCTGTAGCCAGTGGGGCAAACTCAACCTGGGAGTGGCACATCAAATAATAATCAAACTTTCTTGAAACCTCCAAATGTCTTTCTTGGTTGTTGTTTGTCCCCCAAGGGAACCCATACCTATCTCTGGTGACAGAGAAGGCCCACTTAAGCCTAGTTTGTTTACATTACAGATTCTAGTGATGGATACTTGCCCTATACCTTACATAAAATGTCAGATGTGGTAAGGCATTAAGAACCTATCCAAGTTCAGATTCTTCGGATACCCCACACACTGGGGTATTCCATAGTTTCAGATAGGGTGCAGTTCACACCCACTTACTGAAGGGCCTTTTATCATTTAATGAATATTAAATAGCATATCGCAAACTGGGTAAGCCCCAGATACTTCTTAAAACTCTATGTTTCTGGCCATCAAGATAGTTGGGCAGAATTCATCAAGGGAAAATCGGTTCAGTGAATTAACTAGATACAAGGAAAACTTTTTGGTTTATGTACCTGAACATGCATCTTCCTTTTGATGCTTCCTTAGATTTTTCAGCTACTAAGGTAATCAGATCTGATCTGCATCAGGTATAGAATGATATATAGAGTGAATAAACATCCAAAACAAGTCTGCTGTTGTAGGTACCTTATTTCCTTGAACATAAACCTGTGGTCAGTGTACAGTATAAAACTGAAAATAAGCAGGTAGGTACAGAGATATGTTCACTAAACATCTTATTTTTCATTATGCAAATACATCATTTTAACTTAGAAAGTTAGTGCTCTGACACACCCTCTGTAATTCTCATCTATACATTGGTTAAAGTCTAGAGGCACATAACATTGCAGTAAGAGATGCATGGGAAATTGCAGAGCTCTGAGCTCAGAGCTTGAAACAGCTATTGCATGTTCCACTCTCCAGATTCAACGGTTCTCACGGTGCTGAATAACAGAAATATAGGCAAATGCAGGCATTTTTCTGTGCCTGCTTCAACTTTATGGTTTGCATTAATAATTTATATAGTAATAATAATAATTTTTATTTATAATTTGTATTTAATTATATTTTTATTTATAATATATAAAATGTAAAACTCACAAAACATCTCTTGTGTTTGTGTTATTTTTAATCACATTTTTCTTGATAAATGCTCATTCAAATCTTTTTTGAAATGTACATGTACGGTAAATGTAAAAAAATCTAATGATACCCATATTTATAATTTGCTTACACAAATTTGATTATTATAATTTAAGTAAGTCACTTGCTGGGTTGTGTTATAAAAAGTAATAATAATTTCATGATTGGTTTAATAAAAGGTTTAACAGAAATAAAACATAGGTCATACATGCTATTAATAAACATTGTATTTAGTTTACATAGAATAGATAGAAACTTTTGATTACAAAGAAGAGGTAAGGGCTATAGTGAGTTTCTTTAATAAGCCATTTAATAAACCATAAATGTACTCAATTTTTGTTCTTCCAATTTCTTCTGCTCCACAATACACTTTACTCACTAAGCTAGAACAATTGTTTTGCTTTAACAACTGTTAATTTCAACATTAGTAGCCAATGAGAGCTGCAAATAATAATCATATGGCTGAAAATAATGATCATTATAGCATATAACATGCATTACAGTTTAGTGAAATATCAGTTATGTTATCTTTAAGATTAGATAACAATTATTTGTCATATTTTGAGAATTCTCCTGACAGCAATATAAAGAAAAACATTTAAACAATTAATTGTAATTGCAATATGTTAGTTTGCTAGTTTAGGTTAATGCTTTGAGAAACTAAAGGATACTTTGGAGAAAAGCTTAGTCTGAAATCTGAGAAAGGTGATAAAAATGAGGCATACTGCTTCATGAAATTCAGTGATGCAGGATGATAGGATCACAGAACAAATTGTGGGAATCATAAATTCTGTCTGGTGTTCCAGAGATTAAATTGATGCAAAATGTTTAAGTTAAGTGAAACTAACACATTTCAATTGGCAGTTATATACATTATAGGTACTGAAAGTAATTTTATAATTACAACTGGAAAAAAACATGGTAATATTTACAATTTCAGCACTGAAAATTGTGTAAAGCACTAATTTGAAAAATGCATATAGTAGATTACAGTTTGTGTATGCTAAGAACTAAACAAATAAAATATACAGTACATTGATACACATTTTTTATGGACTGATAATGTTTCGAAGATATATTAATTGATAAAACAGCATCTGTAAAAATAAATATTATATAGTATAAAAAATTAACTAAACTACTAAATAGGTAACTTAAATACTTAAAGGGTAGCTTACTTAAAATAACACTTTTACCAAAATAAGTTTCACAAAAGAATTAGCTGCCTAAACAGGTAGCCCCTATGAAGTAAAGCAGCAAAACACATTTAATAACTAAATGTTTAAAAACAGTTACACACAATGCATTTATAAATGAAGACATATTGTGAAATAGCTAAATAAAACTAAATAAAATTAGCAAACAAAAAATAAATCATGTAAAATCACAAAAACAAAAAACAATCTGTTCAAAATAACAATACCATTAATATGATAATTTCTGTAGAATTAATATAGGATTATTTCACTTAACATTTTAAAAGAATGAAAGTATTCTGAGCAGGTTAAAATAATGCAGCTATAAGTCAGACACACTTAAACCATCTTTTAGAAATTCAATATTCCATTTGATCACTAACCACTTAAAACTTGGCAAATCCAGTAGAAATTATTTTATTTTATAATTCTATTTTTACTCAAAGTAAACAATAATTTAGGATTTTAAAGATATGTTGCTAGTCCAGTGGCTTTTCCTTTATTGTAAGTACATTAAGTCTAATATTTATATGGCTAACTTGCCATATTTAAATGCACCTGTTGAGTATCAATTTAATCACTGCCCAGATTGTAATTATGAGTAATATTTTATTTGATGTCAACCATAAAAATCCTATTTGTTTCCAACTTTAATTACATTTTTTTTATTTTTTTATATAAAGTAGTAGTTTTCTTTTTACAAAATTGGGAACCATGTATACAATTTGGAAATGTTTTTTCCAGTATGCCAATTAGATCTGTCACTGTAGTCAATTTGCCAAAGAACTAGAGACTGTTCACTTATCAAAGTAATATTCACTTTTTAATGTGTTTACTGAGCTTAGTAGATATGCTAAAGCAATGTCTACCTCAACCATCCAAACATGCAAGAAAAAGCGTGTTTCTTCTTAATTTCTATGCATGTGATTGGGTATACAAAGCGAACTTAGCTTCATCTTAGTTAAGTTCATGTTCACTGACCATTCATTTTTTTGTCAGTAAATGTCAGTAAATCATTTCCTATGTAAATAGCAGTGGAGTCTTTCCAGGTTTCACTCTGCTTCATTGTTCACATCTTCTGAAACGACACTATTTGTATAAAGCAACTTGAAATTGATCTTTGTTTAATGGTCTTATGGAACGGGAAATGTACAAATGTGAAATGTTTACACTTTAGTTAAATGCAGATACATTACTCTTATTTCGCATTTGTGGTTAGATTTTGGTACATGATCCCCAGACCACTTCCTGATTCCTAAACCCTGGACTGGAAATACTATTTAATTACAATATCTTTTTAACCACAAAAAAACAAAACACATCTAGTGCAAAAGAACCATTATGCTTGAAATGAGTCCCACTAGAATAATGGAATGTTTTTTTTCTCTGATAAACTAGTGTCAACAATTTTACATTAGTCATATTCCACTTTTAGAGCCACACAAGCTATACAGTGAACAGCCATACTGATGAAAAAGATGAATTACAGGATATATCATTTAGAGGATTCATTGTTTTTACATAAAAGCTTTTCTCTGCAGCACTACTAAGCAAATAACTCAGCTTACATACAGTATGTAATGCTGAAGTATGGATGGTCCATCTACATATATACGATTATAAACTATAAATGAAAACAAATGGATAATATGCTAAAAGAATGATTTAATCTGCTGGTATAAACTACAACCAATTATTCAGTCATGTGCAGGAGCATTTCCTGATTTGTAACTTTATTAGTCACTGATAATTAATTTAGGTAACTACAGGTTAGTAAACTGAAAACTACTTTTGGAAACCAATCCCATTAACATGAATAACTTCAGGACCATCATTTTATACTCCTTTCCTGTTCAGGCTATTTTTGAGACTTTAGTCCTGTGATAATTTGACTGACAGTTAACCATGCAACACTGTACCCAAAGATTTTTTTATGAGACATATAGAGCGTTTTTTTTGGTTGTATCTAATTGCCACTAGGTTTTTATTCTTTACTATATTAGGAAAAAAGACTGGATTTTTTAGAAAAAAAAATTTCCCTTAAGTTCTAAAACATATCAAATAAAAAAGCCCAAAACAGTAAGTACACGTCCACAATGTCCCTTTTTTGAAAAATGGACATGCCCAAAGTTAATTCCAGTTTTTACCATAATTTTTTTTAATTGAAGGGACATGTAGGGATTGTGGTGGTTAAAAAAAAAAGTGTGCTTAAACTTTGAGGGCTCATTCACGCGCGATGTTCTGCAGCAGATACCTGCAGGTCTGTGTAAGACACCCAGGAAACAATTGTTTCCTATGTGCCTGTTCACACCAAAATGCAGGTGTGATGTCCAGTGTGGAGCTGTGCGGGATTATGCAGCAGGTCTTCCATTTTCCTCACAGCACCACAACTAAACTGTGACGGGCAGAGCGGTCCGTGTTTTACAGTGTCCCAACAGCATGACCACAGCTTAGAGGGGGCAAATCTCACATGGTGGACCAGAGGGGAATGAGGGGGAGTGGGAAGTACAAGATACGGTCATCTGTGTGTCTCTCCCTGCAGCCGCTGAAAGATGCTTCTCCCCCTCTCACTGGCTTTTGGCAGCTGCAGGGAGAGACACACAGATAATTAGACCTTGCCAGCCCCCCTCTTCCCCCATCGCACCAATCTCCCTCTGGTCTACCATCTGAGTCTCAATGCTGCCCAGCCCCCATGTGCCCCCTGCCACACCACCAGCACCGCCGGCTTCCCTCCTTGTGCCTCCCACCGGCAGCTACTGTGGACAAAATAAGATTTTTCAGTCTGAAGATCAGGGGGAGGGGCTAGCAAAATTTGTCATGTACTGGCCCTTACTTTTCTGAGTAAACACATTGAGTGGTCAGTACTGATCACTCACTGTGTTCATTCATAACTGAAGCATATTAAACATTATTTACTATGCTTTAATTTATGAATGGACAGGAGCTTCTGTATAGAAAGAGCCTCCTGCTCATTTATTCTGCATTGCATTTGAGGTGCAGAGAAAGGGATTGAGGAATGTTCTCAGTCCCTTTCTCTGTCTCAACAGTGATATATCAGGGGGTCTGTTTAGACCCCTGATATTTCACCAAAGCCCCCACAAAAAGTATTTTTTAAATATAAAAATGTAAGGCCTCATTCAGACTTATGGTTGGGGGAAGCAGCGAAAATTTGCAGTTGAGACACATTTTTGCCATCAGCCAACCACCCACCCCCGTAAGCTACAATAGGCAGCAATCGGCACAGTCAAGTCAGTGGGAAAATGCCGCAAATGCCCTGCAACTGCATGCGATGCAGTCACTTGCAGCACTTCTGTCTGCAAAAATGGGGTTAAAACAGGTGGTGAGGAGGCATTGTATCGTTTTCTCAGCACCTGTCAGTAGGCTCTGAAGCACGATCTGAACACGGATCAGGCTTCAGAGGCAGAAGAGATGCATGTCTAAGGCTCAGGCGCACCATCTGCAGAGACCTGTAGATCTCTGCAAGAAACACAGAAAACAGTTGTTTTCTATGTGCCTTGTTCGCAAAACAAAATGCAGGTGTGATATCCCAAGTGGAGCGGTGCTGGATTATGCAGCATGTCTGCATTTTCCCTCACAGCTCCGCACTGGAATGCATGACAGCCCCACTCTGAATGACCCAATGTGACAGGAAGTGGAAGCAGAGTGGTGCTCTGTGTTTATACTGCCCACCTACTTTCCATCATGTTTGATCTCGGCTAGGATAATGCTGCCACTTGGGTATGTCTGCTGCAAGGCATAATGTGGCCAGGCACTAATGGTGGGGGACAGAATGATGGGGACAGAATAGCAGCACAGATGAGGAGGAAAGAATGTCAGAGACAGAATGGTGGGGAACACTGATGGCAAGGGACAGAATAGCAGGGGCAGAATGGCAGCACAGATGAGGAGGAAAGAATGGTGGGCACTGATGAGATGGACAGAATGGTGGGCACTAATGAGATGGACAGAAGTGTGGGCACTGATAGGATATACAGAATGATGGGCACTAATTATGAGGACAGAATAGTGGGCACTGATGACAGAATGGGGACACAGGATGTGATGTCAGTTCGTGTATAAAACAGACGTGCATGAAAACTGATGTCAACGTGCATTAAAACTGATGTCAACTCGTGTCTCTACAAGTGAAATCTGAACATTTTTCCCATCAATTTTCATGCACGTATGGTGTTAACGAGCCCACTGAAGCCGAATGCTGTCACTGACACTTTAAACTCTCCCGAAACAATTCCACAACATCAGTGGTCAGGGACCCTTTAAAACTCTCTCCACCATCATTCACAGCTTTCCTTCACTGCAGCCAGTGGATTTGATGAATGGATTAATTTATTAAATCCCCCTTCATCCCTTCCTCTGTTGACAGGGTTCACCATGTAAACAGTACTACACAGTTTATATTGGTGATCACTGTAATTGGTTATCATAGCAATCACATCACACAGACATGCTCCAAGTAGCTATGTACCTTTAAATGATGCCACTGACATGTGTGTGCACAAAGGTAAGCTAAAAGGATTTACAGGTCCACCCTCCCTAGTAAGTGTTTATTTGCAAAAGTCATATTTAAGGTGGGGAAAATATATACCAATTATTTTTTATTTTTTTTAGAATATTAGGTTTTGAACCCCAGTCAGGTTTAACTGCTTCCTGTTTCACTGACCCATCACATAGACCTGACAGAGTCGTTAACCATTCCTCACTGTATAAAACATTTTGTCTGAACATACCCACTAACAGGTGTTTAAAGTGCCCAAAAGTCCCTCATTAGGAACCAAATTCCTCTTTACCCCTCAGATGTCCTTATATTTGTTGTGATGTACAGACTTCTATAACAAAAATGTCCTGTTTATAGATCCAGTATAATGGCAAAGCAGTGATTTAGCCAATCATTTTCTACATATAAATTATTCATGATCCACATACTAGGTGGGGCAGGGGAGTATCCTTTGCTTTCAAACTTTATGTTAAAAAGTGTCACCCTTTATCATCTCAGCAAATTAAGAGGTATGGGTATTGATACAATTTCATAACACACTTACATGTAAATTGACTGAAAATCATATTTTAAATAAATGATTATCTGTGCACACTGTTTAGATTTACAGTATCTCACAAACGTGAGTACACCCCTCACATTTTTGTAAATATTTTATTATATCTTTTCATGTGACAACACTGAAGAAATTATACTTTGCTACAATGTAAAGTAGTGAGTGTACAGCTTGAATAACAGAGTAAATTAGCTGTCCCCTCAAAATAACTCAACAAAAGGGAGTACACCCCCTAAGTGAAAATTGGGCCCAATTAGCCATTTTCCCTCCCCTGTGTCATGTGACTCATTAGTGTTACAAGGTATCAGGTGTGTTGCTCTACATAAAGATGGCCTAGGCTATAAGAACATTGTTAAGACCCTTAAACTGAGCTGCAACACAGTGGCCAAGAGCATATAGCAGTTTAACAGGACATGTTCCACTCAGGCCTCGCCATGGTTGACCTAAGAAGTTGAGTCCATGCGCTCAGCATCATATCCAGAGGTTGTCTTTGGGAAATAGACATATGAGTGCTGCAGAGGTTGAAGGGCTGGTGAGTCAGCCTGTCAGTGCTCAGACCATACACCACACACTGCATAAAATTGGTCTGCATGACTGTCGTCCCAGAAGGAAGCCTCTTCTAAAGATAATGCACAAGAAAACCTGCAAACAGTTTGCTGAAGACAAGCAGACTAAGGACACTGGAACCATGTCCTGTGGTCTGATGGGACCAAGTTTATCTTAAGATAAACTTATTTGGTTCAGATCGTGTCAAACTTGTGTGGCGGCAACCAGGTGAGGAATACAAAGACAAGTGTGTCTTGCCTACAGTCAAGCATGGTGGTGGGAGTGTCATGGTCTGGTGCTGCATGAGTGCTGCCGGCACTGGGGAGCTACAGTTCATTGAGGGAACCATGAATGCCAACTTATACTGTGACCTACAGAAGCAGAGCATGATCCCCTCCCTTCGGAGACTGGGCCACAGTATTCCAATATGAAAACGACCCCAAACACACCTCCAAGACGACCACTTCCTTGCTAAATAAGCTGAGGGTAAAGGTGATGGACTGGCCAAGCATGTCTCCAGACCTAAACCCTATTGAGCATCTGTAGGGCATCCTCAAACGGAAGGGGGAGGAGCGCAAGGTATCTAACATCCACCAGCTCTGTGATGTCATTATGGAGGAGTGGAAGAGAACTCCAGTGGCAACCTGTGAAGCTCTGGTGAATTCCATGCCCAAGAGGGTTAAGACAGTGCTGGAAAATAATGGTGGCCACACAAAATATTGACACTTTGGGCCCAATTTGGACATTTTCACTTAGGGGTGTACTCACTTTTGTTGCCAGTGGTTTAGACATTAATGTCTGTGTGCTGAGTTATTCTGAGGGGACAGCAAATTTACACTGTTATTCAAGCTGTACACTCACTACTTTACATTGTAGTAAAGTGTCATTTTTTCAGTGATGTCACATGAAAAGATATAATAAAATATTTACAAAAATGTGAGGGGTGTACTCACTTTTATGAGATACTGTAAATTCTACAGCACATCTCTTTTACATTACTTCCTGAACCAGTACAAGTATAATGCACCAGGAGATATTTAGTTAACTGCAATATCAGTGGATCATTTATTAACAGCAACTCTGTCAATCATGTTTTCTTTACCTTCCTGCAAATGCTATCATACCTCTCAATTTCCCATAAAATCAAGATGTCTTCATAGAGAGTGGTAATGTGATATGCTCTTGTTAGAGCTTGTGTGTCAGAGGAGAAGTGCATGCATAATTTAATACAGACTCCTGAAATCCACTCATCTGTTGGAGGTAGCCTACTCTACTCTTCAGAACACTCAAGGGGAGCTGAAGTACAAAATAATTTCCTATCCAATACATCTAAATACAGCTGAGAGCATATCAAGAGGCTATGCGTGAACTGTTTTTTTTTCCTTTACTGCATTCTGTTTTTTCCCCTAATATTTTCAGTAACAAACTGTTTTGCAATGGGATATAACAGAAACAATAATATAATGTTGACATCAAATACATCTAGGAATAAAAGAGAGTAATAAACCAAAAGCCATTACATTAAGCTGTATTAATTGGTGATAAGTAAACCAATCCAACATGAGTTGTAATTCACTCAAAATACTCTGAATAAATCTTGAATAGTCAGAAGTCAAGAATGGATCAAATCTGAAAAAGTTGTCTTTCTTTATGTGTTCACTATCTTTTAAAAGCTACTATAAGTGTCCCAATGTACATAAATCAAGTTTTATGAATTATATTGGTAATTTACCAGATCTTTAAAAGTTAGTTCATCTTTACTATTAGGAGGCTCAATAAAAAAGACAGTATCCATACTGCTACTATCTGGGAAAAAAATGCACATTATAAAGTACATCAATTTGCTTTACAAATGTACTCTGCAAACCAGAGGCCTGAAGCTGGTGGAGCACAATAAAAATGAATGTAAAAAAAAGTAAAAAAAAAACAAGAGTAGGAAAGTCCGGCAAGTGACCTGTCAATGTTACATGACTGGCTCTCCTCCAATCACGGATCTTTCTCAGCCTTTTTTAATAATTCATTTTATAAATGTTATGTGGCTTCACCAGACACACACAGTGATTCACATGTTATGAATTTATAAAATGCAGGCCACAATGTATGAAGCAGAGTAAAGTATAGCAAAGAGAGGATAGCTTTTACGGTTCTCTAATATTAAACAGTCTCTAAGAGTAACTGACTTATTTCCAGAAAATTAATTGTGCTGAGCATAATGAAGTGAGATTTAACGTATGATGCTTGACAAGAGGCGTGATAAACATGTACCTTCGCCCATCTTTCTGCCACTCTCTTAATGATTTTCTTTAAACAATTCCGTTCTCTTTTACTTGCATTCATGATCTGCATGTGTTAAAGTGAACCTAAACTCAAAAAGTGATGATTTGATGTTATAGGGAACATTTAGAATTTTTTTTTTTTTGTCTAAGCAGTCCCCTTAAAGGATAAGTTCACCTTTTGGGGAAAAAATTATAAATGCACATATTTTTGAAGGAAAATGTCCATTTATTTTTTTCCCTTAGGAGCCTAGAAAGCAATGCAAATGTGATCAGTAGATCAGGGGTGCAATGGCAGACAAGTCCTGCAGCTTGCAGCCCATACCTGCATACGGGCTGGCTGTTAACAAGCTGCAGGGCTTGTGAATGAACTACAAGGTGACCTAGTAGTCCATTCAGAACTACAAGCCGCCAACAGCAAAGGACGGTACTTGCAGTTCAAGTCATTCACAGAAAACTGTATATTAATGATCTGGCTGTGTGGACGAAGCCCTGCACAGCTGCATTATTTTCAAATAGTGACAGCAGGCTCTGGGAGAAGATCCCCCTTGCTGTCAATGGGGGGAGAGGAGAAGAGGCTGCTGGAATACCCTAAATATGGATGTAACATGCACCAAGAGGTGAACTTAACCTTTAAAGAAAATGTACCTTTTGTCTGTAATAAGTCTGGTACATATCCTCTATTGGCAGTGCCAAGCTCCCAATTCCTTTTTTTAACAATAGTTTGCCTATTCTTCTTGAAAATGACCAGAACTAAATAACAAGATTTCTCTTCCACAGATGTCAATGGGGTTTGTCACTAAGTTTGGGGTGTGAAACTGCTGAACCAAACCTGGGCAAATTTACTCATCCCTAGTCTCTGCAAATAAAAAGCTTCCCAATAAAATTATGCGACCACCAACAGGTTTCACCATAAGGATCAGGAATATGAGCAGAATTGATTTTTTTTTGCCAAATACAATGTTTTCTGCTAGGTCAAAGATTTGGGGAAATAAAGTCCATGTTAAAATTGTTCTGTGGATAGTTTTTCCGCCTTAGCTGTGGAACCCAGAAGGTATGATGTACCATATTTTTTGCATTTTTTCTAATAAACTAAATAATGCTCAGAATGATGTTTTCATATATTCTATAACAAACTCTAGGACCTTTTAAAAAGTGTAATTATTTTAGGATCAAATAGCAAACATATGCACACATATGAGCTCTATTTAGAGTGGACATTTACTCTTCCTTTACAGATTAAATAACCCTAGCTCTTCCCCCTTCCCGTATACATTCAGAAATATTTAAATACTTGCTTCCACTTCCTCATTTATTGCCAAGGCGAGGATAACAATTACTGGGTTTGCTCCATCCGCAGCCTGCTGGAATCAGGTCACACATTCCAGGAGGCTACAGGACAGTCTCATCCAATCAGTGCATCTTGCACATGCACAGAAGGAGGCTGGCTGTGACTAATCAGAAAGTCACAAATGGCACCTGAATCCAAGATGGTGGCACAGGACTGAAGAGAGTGCAGAAAACTTCTAGTTGTAGAATGGCAGCCTTGGACTTCTGGTCAGTACTTGTCAGAATCTACAGTACTTGTAAATGCAGTTAAGTGAAAAACTTTTCAGATCCGGGTAAAATATATTTAAACAATTTTCTGACTTTTTATATAGGTATCACCAAAGCATATAAGCTTGACATAAAAGGGGGTGAAAAAATATGAAACCAAGACTTTTGTGTTTTTTGGAAATCTGTCTCTATTTATTTCCACTTCAAAACTATGGACTATTTTTTGTAGATCTGTGACTTCAAAATACCATTTACATTTATTTTATCAGACAATTAAAAATGAGCTAAGTGTCCCTGGGTTAAGTTTGAGCAGGGTGAACCAAAACCTTATTAAAAGCAATGGGTACCAAAACTGTCAAATTAAAAATGTCAGTTTTCTGGGCTAATAGAGGTATTTTGGGAAATTGCTCCATCAAACATTCCATAATGCATTGAAAAACAACTGTAAATGGCCAAAGTCTTGCAATTTCAGGTGATGATGGTTTTGTACAAAATTGCAACCCAAAACATTATAAAAGGCTGCAGTTTCAGCCGCCCTTTCTTCATTGTGTGGGAGATTAGTATGAAGGATGGCTGACAGGGAGAGAGATTTGCCAGTGCTGCTGCAATTATACAGTGCTTTATGGAGCACTATTTTTAGCGCTGTATATTTCCACTGAACTAACTTGCAGTTCACGTTGCTTCATTCACTGTGCTTTCATTAGACACAAAAGCCTCATTGGGTACAGAAGGAGCATGAGGGGGAGGACGAGTATGAGTGCTGTGGCAGCATTCAAGAGGAGGAGGAAGAGGAGGACATGGGGCAGGCTTCCAGGGGTGGGTTTCATCCTTTACAAACCATGGTAATTGTTAATGGCTGGGGAATGTAGTTGAGAGCAATGTAATACTCAGTGATCCCAAGGACTTGGGTTTTTCTGCCTCTAGTAACTTGTGGTGGTTCAGCTTGTTAATGCTCCAGAGCCTGCAAAAGGACCTTAAGACTTATGGCATCAAAGAGGTGAACCACTACTGATTGGAAACCCTCCTCAATCCTCATTACATAGGTAAAGTTGCAGAGCCCATCCTGCCCTTGCAAAGGATGAAAAATCTGGAGGGCATTTTGTGAAGGAATCTGTTACCCCCTTTCCAGAGGTTGGCAGTATATTATCTCATACACAATGTGGATTGGAGCCTGCTGTCATTAAAAGGAGGAGCAGCGGTGGGAGTGGATGTCAAAGTGAGACATTTAAAACATTTTTACCTAGCACCAGGGTTGTCCACTGCCAGAAGCTATCCACAATGCCTGCATCATATTGTGAGCAGTACATGGGTCAAGGGGAAGATGTTAACACCTTTCCAAAAGGGGAACCCTTGAATATTGGGTAACAAGAATTTGGGTAACAAGAATAGTGTCAGGGCCAGGTCTTGAACCTGGGATTAGTACTTAGACTCTGCACCTCAGGTCCCGCGTCATCCGACAGGGTGAACTACTTGCATAGCTATCCTGATAGTCGGTGGGAGTCCCCCTACTGCTATAGCTGCTTGTCTCTGAGACGGATGCCTGATCATGACAGATAGATCACAAACCAGAGCTCGCCCTGTGTACAATTGAGCTTCTGGGCCTGGATAAGTAACAACTAAAACATATCAATTCCCTGCTGCGGATGCTGCAGATTTAATTTTCTGTCACCCAAACTATTTATTTTCTGTAGAGCCTAAGCCTCTCCTGAAATAGATTCCACCTTCTGCCACCATTGCCCTCTCCTTCCTCCAGCAGCACACCCAGTCATCATTAACCCATCCTTCTACCACTACTGAATAGTTGCGTCTTCAATGTTGTCCTTTAAAGGGGTTTTAAACACTCATGTTTTTTCACCTTAATGCATCCTATGCGGGGCAGAGTCATATATTCGGCGGCTATGAACGCTGAATGCTGGACCCTGGAGCGCGCCCACAAGGCAACCCCCTTGGGAGATCGCTTCTCCTAGGGGGTTATCTGATGCGGGTAGAAGCTGCGAGAGCCACCAAGGGACCCCAGAAGAGAATATGTTTGTAGCCAATCTGTGCAAAACGAGCTGCACAGTGGAGGTAAGTATGATATGTTTGTTATTTAAAAAAAAACTAACCCTTACAATCATTTTAAGCCATTTTTCATTGGTACATGTTCTCAAGGCCACTGTACAGCTCCCCATGAAATGGTCATTACTGATTTCTAAGATTCCTTTCCCATTGACTTCAATGGGGTTCAGGTTTAGGATCCCAACTTTGGTTATGTTTGCTGAACCTGTGTCCAACCATCCCCAGGAACATTAGGCTCATGCCTACTTATCAGTTTAACAACTATACTGAGTCAACCTAAACTAAAAAGTAACACTTATTTTTTTTTTTTTATTGCAACTCTGTGTGATAAATCATCAATTCAAATTTCAACTTTTCAGTATGTTCTATTTCAAAATGCCCCATTGAAGAAATAATAAATAACCAAGGTCAATATGAGACAGGAATTCATTGTAATACCTGAACAATATCAGCAGTGGGCTTCTGTATATGAAATGATTTAATGATGGCCTCTATTCCTCCTGTTCACTCACAGCAGCTTGACAGATTACACTGACAAGTTGCTCACAAATTGATAAGGGGTTTGTAGCATTAGATAATTTGTCAAAACTGTCTGAGATCATGTTTAATGGACAGCACCCACATGAACAACGCAATAACTTGGTGTTTCCTTATCACTACATCATAAACAGCAGGGCATTGCAATCAAGATGAAAAAGGAAGCTATTTAAAAGGAAAATAAAGACTATACCATGTTATTTTATCACTGTTTTAAATTTATTTGTGATAACCATCAGTAATTTTAACAGTATTTTTGCTATGCTCGGCTTTAAATTGAGAATCGACACTGACTTGAAAATTAAATTTGTCCTCCCAACTGCATAATAAAATATATAACTCTTGCTTTGTGTGGGGGCCAGATCTATCACAGACCATTGTTCATTTTAACCCAAAATCCCATGGCGGCTGGTGCTTTATCCTAATTTTTCTAGGGAATATGGGCAGGTTCTGTGCAGCCTTCACATACATTGCAGGATCGGTGATGGCATATGCTCCTACATTGTATGTGAAGATGCCAGAAAGACCGGTCAAAAGACCACCTAGAAGAGCAGTTTTGGGGACTGCTTGTCATAACCAGAAGCAGCAGAGAGGAACACTGTGGGACCCTGGATTTACTCTGTGCTAGATCATCCCCTAGTCAAAACAAGCATTATAGTTTTATCTACAGTATATTTTGATGTTATTTTCCTATTCTTGGGGAGAGAACTTTTTTATTTTTTTTTAATGAGCCCAGAGTTTTAATTATATGAAAGCCCAGTCACAAAATCTAATATAAGCTTTAAAATAGTAATGACATTTTGTTTTGCTACTCCATGTTTGGAAGCAGAGAATGGCTGCAAAGAGGCTGCAGGTGTTTAACAGCACTTGAAATGCAACATAAGATGGGAACCAAGCAAAAACAAATAGTTTAACTAACACATTTCAGTTGTGTACATGGGGCTTTACCAAAGTAAATGTCATTCAGCTGGGGTTTAAATCTACTTGTAGTCTCCCAATGAAAACTAAAGACTCTTTGCTACTACAGATCATATACTTAGACAATTATTATTTCAGTATCACAATCTTTACTCATTGAACTATTTTACTATAAATATTGTAAAAAAGGTATTTCCACCTTTTTTTTTTATTTATTAACATTTGTCTTATATTATCCTTTAGCTAATTTAACCACTTCAGCCCCGGACCATTTGGCAGCCAAAGGACCAGAGGTCTTTTTTCAATTTCGCACTGCACTACTTTAACTGGTATTGCGCGGTCATGCAATTTTGTAACCAAACGAAATTTGCGTCCTTTTCTTCCCACAAATAGAGCTTTCTTTTGATGGTATTTGATTGCCTCTGTGATTTTTATTTTTTGCGATATAAACGGAAAAAGAGCGAAAATTTTGAAAAAAAAAGAGATTTTCTATTTTTGTTATAAAAAAAATCTAATAAACTCAATTTTAGTCAAACATTTGGGCCAAATGTATTCAGCCACATGTCTTTAGTAAAAAAAATGCCAATAAGCGTATATTTATTGGTTTGCGCAAAAGTTATAGCGTCTACAAACTAGAGTACATTTTCTGGAATTTACACCGCTTTTAATTTATGACTGCCTATTTCATTTCTTGAGGTGCTAAAATGGCAGAGAAGTACAAAACCCCCCCAAATGACCCCATTTTGGAAAGTAGACACCCCAAGCTATTTGCTGAGAGGCATGTTGAGCCCATTGAATATTTTTTTTTTTAGTCCCAAGTGATTGAATAAAGACAAAAATAAAAAAGATTTTTTTTTTTTTTCAAAAAGTTGTCACTAAATGATATATTGCTCACACATGCCATAGTTATATGTGGAATTGCACCCCAAAATACATTTTGCTGCTTCTCCTGAGTATGGGGATACCACATGTGTGGGACTTTTTGGGAGCCTAGCCGCGTACGGGGCCCCGAAACCCAAGCACCGCCTTCAGGATTTCTAAGGGTGCAAATTTTTGATTTCACTCCTCACTACCTATCACAGTTTCGAAGGCCATAAAATGCCAAAATAGCACAAAACCCCCCAAATGACCCCATTTTGGAAAGTAGACACCCCAAGCTATTTGTTGAGAGGCATGGTGAGTATTTTACAGCTCTCATTTGTTTTTGAAAATGAAGAAAGTAAAGAAAAAAAATTTTTTTTTTTCTTTTTTCAATTTTCAAAACTTTGTGACAAAAAGCGACATCTGCAAAATACTCACAATACCTCTCAGCAAATAGCTTGGGGTGTCTACTTTCCAAAATGGGGTCATTTTGGGGGGTTTTATGCCATCTGGGCATTCCATGGCCTCCGAAACTGTGATTGGCAGTGAGAAGTGAAATAAAAAAATTACACCCTTAGAAAGCCTGAAGGCGGTGATTGGTTTTTGGGGTTCCGTACGCAGCTAGGCTCCCAAAAAGTCCCACACATGTGGTATCCCCGTACTCAGGAGAAGCAACAGAATGTATTTTGGGGTGTATTTATACATATGCCCATGACATGTTTGAGCAATATATCATTTAGTGACAACTTTTTGTAAAAAAAATATATATATTTTTTTTTTTTCATTATTCAATCTCTTGGGACAAAAAAAAAAAAAAAATATTTAATGGCTCAACATTGCTCTCATCAAATAGCTTGGGGTGTCTACTTTCCAAAATGGGGTCATTTGGGGGGGGTTTGAACTGTCCTGGCATTTTATGCACAACATTTAGAAGCCTATGTCACACGTCACCCACTCTTCTAACCACTTGTAGACAAAGCCCTTTCTGACACTTTTTTGTTTACATGAAAAATATTTTTTTTTTTGCAAGAAAATTACGTTGAACCCCCAAACACTATATATAATGTTAAAGCAAAGGCCCTACAGATTAAAATGGTGGGTGTTGCATTTTTTTTTTCCACACAGTATTTGCGCAGCGATTTTTCAAACGCATTTTTTGTGGAAAAAATACACTTTTTTTTTTATTTTAATGCACTAAAACACACTATATTGCTCAAATTTTTGATGAAATAAAAAATATGATCTTAGGCCGAGTACATGGATACCAAACACGACATGCTTTAAAATTGCGCACAAACACGCAGTGGCGACAAACTACATACATTTTTAAAAGCCTTTAAAAGCCTTTACATGATACCACATTAGATTCACGGAGGTCTACTGCTAAAATTACTGCCCTCGATCTGACCTTCGCGGTGATACCTCACATGCATGGTGCAATTGCTGTTTACATATGACGCCAGACCAACGCTTGTGTACGCCTTTGCGCAAGAGAAGGGGGGGCAGGGGTGCTTTTTTTTTTTTGTTTGTTTTTTTTTTTATTTATTTAGCTTTTTTATTTTATTTTTAAACTGTTCCTTCCATTTTTTTTCTTTGTTATGATTTTTATTGTTATCTCAGGGAATGTAAATATCCCCTATGATAGCAATAGGCAGTGACAGGTACTCTTTTTTTGAAAAAATTGGGGTCTATTAGACCCTAGATCTTTCCTCTGCCCTCAAAGCATCTGACCACACCAAGATTGGTGTGATAAAATGCTTTCCCAATTTCCCAATGGCGCGGTTTATATCCGGGAGGGGGGACATTCCCTCCCACTGCTTGTAAAAGCAGTCTAGAGGCTAATTACCCGCTAGAATTGCTTTTACATGAAAGCCGATCACTGGCTGAAAAGAATGATACCAAGATGATACCTAAACCTGCAGGCATCATTCTGGTATAACCATTCAAAGTCCAGCAACATACTGGACATATATTGTAATCTTTTTTTTTTCATGCAGCCTCTTGGCTGAACGAAAAAAAAAGAGATTGATTGGTGGGTATGCCCACCATTAGAATACCTCCCTTCATCCACCCACTTCTAATGATGGGCATACATGCACCATTTATATATGCCGATGCATGGGGGCATCCTCCCGCAAAAGTTATGCCGTGTACACACGGTCGGAATTTCGACCGTATGTACGTGGCATTAGGAGCCAATCGCTCCTCCCCCCCCTGCTGCCCCCATGCTTCGGCATATATGCTCTTTTTTTTAACTGTGGTGGTGAAATCACCTCCTACAGTGTTGGAGTCGCGTCTTTATGTATCGTGGGAGCAAACGCTGTTGCTGTCAAGATAAATAAATCCGCGTTGCAACTGAATGGCGCACCTGAAAACAAAAAAATGCTTAACACTAAAACACAGTAAACAAAATTACATACCTGAAAAGCAAGCATGATAAAACATGATAAAACATAATAAAACATTGCAGAATAGAATGGAGTAAAAAAAGAGCAACAATAGAGAGAGAATAGAGTGAGAGAGAGAACAATAAAACGACAACTATTTTATTTTTTTTAATTTTTTTGAGATTCACAGGTAAAAAAGCTCCTGACTGAAGCGACTGAATCAAAACGCTACCACAAAAAAACTGTTAGCGATCGCAGGGATCAGGCCTGACTCTGCGAACGCTGCAGTTATGTGTGCTTAGTGTTTTGTAAGTGACAGTGATCGATCGATACTGCACTTGGGTGGGCTGGGCTGGGCGGAGGGGGAAAACGCAGGTGCTAGCAGGTATCTGGGCTGATCCCGCTAACAATGCGTTTTTTTTTGGAACCCTAAACTGCTGGGACGCTAGTATAGATCTGATCAGATCAGATATTGATCTGTTCAGATACTGTGCCACTAAGGGAGGTGTATGCTTTGTGCGTGGGTGTTTGCGGTACTGGCACTAACCTGGGGCGACGCAGACCTTATTTGACCCTAAAACCTAATTGATATCACCCGCCGGGCGATCAGGGGGTTAAACCGTTATTGGGTAATAAATGGCGGGTGCCCTGACAGTATAAAAAACAAGCTAACTAACCAGCGTCACCCGTAACAGTAATACAAAAAATAACTGGTTACCTAGCGACACTAATGCAGCGATCAGAAAAACGATCGCTTAGTGACACTGGCAAAAGGGGGTGAAAGGGTTAACTAGGGGCAATCAGGGGGTTAAACCTTTATAGGTAATATATGGGGGTACCTGACGCTATATAAAAACCTGACGGGGAACCTAAATAACGAAATAACTAACTGGCTAACCAGCGTCACCAGTGACAGTTATACAGTGATCACTGGTGAAAGGGTTAACTCTAGGGGCAATCAGGGGTTAAAACCTTTATTTAGGTTGTAATATGGGGGTACCTGACCTATAAACCTATTTATGAACCTATATAAACATGGCGGTTACCTAAAAAAAAAAAAAAATGGTTACCTAGCGACACTAATGCAGCGATCAGAAAAACGATCGCTTAGTGACACTGGCAAAAGGGGGTGAAAGGGTTAACTAGGGGCAATCAGGGGGTTAAAACCTTATTAGGTAATATATGGGGGTACCTGACACTATATAAAAACCTGACGGGGAACCTAAATAACGAAATAACTAACTGGCTAACCAGCGTCACCAGTGACAGTTATACAGTGATCACTGGTGAAAGGGTTAACTTTAGGGGCAATCAAGGGGTTAAAACCTTTAGGTTGTAATATGGGGGTACCTGACCTATAAAATATGAAGTATAAAAAAAAAAATGGTTACCTAGCGACAGCAGTGACACTAATACAGCGATCAGAAAAACGATCGCTTAGTGACACTGGCAAAAGGGGGTGAAAGGGTTACCTGGGGGGCAATCAAGGGGTTAAACCTTTATTAGGGGGGGGTAGGGGGCTACCTTGGACCTAAAACTAACTGCCCTGACCGTTATTACAGTCACACTGACACTAAATGCAGTGATCAGTAAAAAAATGATCACTGCAATTAGTGACACTGTGACTGGGGGGGGGGGGGGTGATCTGGGGGGTGATCAGGGGGTGACAGGGGGGTGGAATATGTGCCTAACTGTACTGGTGTCAGTGTACTGTTGTGCACTAACCTTTACATGTTCACCGCTCGGCGTCTCCGGTCACATAGACCGGCGCACCGAGCGTGACATCACTTCCGCCTTCCTGTCTATACAATAGACAGGAAGGGGAAGCTTTTCATTGGCCAGGAGCGATCGCGAGGGGGTGGCCAGAAACCACTGGCCGTCCCCTCGTCCCGGATCGCTCCTGACACGATCCCGACCGTCCCCGCCGGCGGAGGGGGGTCCGATCGGACCCCCCAACCGCCGGAAGAATGTCACGTACAGGTACGTGATTCTGCCTGTACGTGCCATTCTGCCGACGTATATCTACATGGGGCGGTCGGGAAGTGGTTAATGGTTTTAGATAGAAGAATGTGAAGTAGAAGCAATGAGCTTGTATTTACTCTCTCAAGTTGGCTCCTGACTGTAATGTAAAAAAATATTCAGGTGTTTTTTTAGCTACCTGATCACCTTTAACAGAAGGGGCAGTGTGGAACACGCCCAGCCCCCAATCACACTCCCTCCATAGTTGCTGGGCTCTTTCTGGGAGTCCAGGAACACAACCAGTGAATTCAGGATGGCAAGCAGGAGTAGATCAGAGAACATCCATTCCCTAGTCTCCTCTTCTGTTCTCCATATTTACAATGCTATCACATAGGAGGGCTTCTTAGCCTCCTTGTGGTAGCAGAAAAATTATATAAAACAAAAATATTTAAAAAATAGTAATACAAATAAAACATTTTTTTAAGTAACTTCGTGAATTCTAGGCCCCTCACTTTTGGTTTATAATTAATTGATGAGCTGTAAAGGCATATACAGCATCACCTTTTGGGTACCATACGTTTTTCCTATATTTTGGACGCATTTAGTTTTTAGAAGTCTGCACTAAGATATAAATCAGATTTTAGGCATCCTCTGCAATAAACATTTCATTTTTGGTGAGATGCTTCTAAAGGGTTAATCACTTCTAAAGGTATGCAGGCACAGCAACTTCCCTTTTTAGAGCCCTGCAGGTTCCTTAGCTGATTAATTAATTAATGAAAACCCCACTTCCATTCAGAATCAGTATTTAATAGACATAGAAGAACAGTTTTTGCTTCCGAAAAAAAATATATATGATTACAGCGCTCACAATAACACAAACACATCAAATAATCAGTCCTAGGATTTGCCTTAATACACTGAAAGCATTTGTATGTCCATTGTAACAACATGTCCTTTTTGTATTAATTATCTTTGTCCATTAGCAACACAGTATTTGTATCATCTACATTATATTTTGTAATATCTGATTATTCTAAGGTATCTTTTCTGTATAAATAAATTATAAAGATTGTTATTCTTTTTGCATGGTTATCATTCGTTTTAATTCTATCCATAATAGCTGCAACCGCATTGGTTGATTCTTATATAGACAAAAGGTTTTAATCACTTATTTTATGTATCATTAAGCGTATAAGTGAGGTAGGTAAAAATTGCCATGTCAATCACTGCGAGGGGATTATTCAACAAAAGTGAAGCTACAATTTTAGCTGTCCTTTTTTTATAAGAAGTGCAAATACTACTTGATACTGTTAAACATCTATGAATAATTTTGTATAAACTATAGGCCTTAAAGTGGACCTAGCATCAAATGTATTTATTTATTTGTTTATTTATTTATTTATTTGCATTCTAACTAATGTGCTGGTGTTATAGGTATTTATAACCTCTCATAGAGATGACATAACTCCAACTGACAATGCCTGCATCTACTGTAAATTCTTGAAGTATTAAGCCATCTTTGTTCAGGAAATATTCATATACTGGCTCAGCGATGACACATTACTCTGTGACATGCTACAAAGTTACAATCTGTTCTTATGAGAAGAGAAATAACTGAGGAAACGCATTCCTGCCTGCAGCTTACATCATCTCAGTCTAGGAATAATCAACTAAGAATCCATAGTTAAAAAAAAATAAATATTTAGTGATATAAAGTATTTTTTTTTCAAAGTTTTAATTACACTATAGACATACTGTATGTTGTAATATGTCAGCAGTTTATTCATGCAGACAATTTCTAAAAAGTTCAACTTTAGCAAATAATAGATTTCTTAAATTATACAAATTTACACCTATTATCAGCAGGTCATAACCATCTATATCTTTGTGATATTGCATTTCAGTGACAATATCATTTGTTATTTTTGTTTGGTTTTCATGACAGTATATCTTGTCATATTAATGACCTTTAAAATACCATCAAGGCCAAGGAACAGAGGGTTTAAAACATATACACCCAAAGCAACTTAAAATGTGTTCACAACTTTACCAAGTTATTGAGACATTGTTAGAATGATTCAGAAATGTTACGCAATAGCACTATATGTCTTCCTCTGTAAACATCAGCACTTGAACAGAGACCAGATAACTCGATAATTTAGAGTGGACAAGCAGATGTGGCTTACTAAGCTTTCAATTAACCCTTTGACACCATTTCTCCTAGAATACTGATAAACAAGTTTAAATGCACTGGGATTGGATTGTAAATTGACAGTTTGCAAGACATTGGTTTCAAGAGAGAAGGCAAGCAGTTATTGTGGTAAACAGAATTTAGTGGCGTACCTGTGGGATCCATTCTAATACTATAACTTTTAACTGTCTCTAGCATTGACATTGTAGATGACCTGGGACAAAAAGTATATGTTTTCCACTCAAAGTAGATAGTTTGAAAATATACCCAAGAAAAATACAACGTTAATGTTTTCTTTAAATGTTTTCTTCAAAGCGGACCTTAAACTTCAAGCATGGTCTGCTTATTTGTTCAGGGCTGCTTGACTAAAATGCTATACTAAAGAAAAAAAAATTGTGGGGGTAAAAATGTAGTTTACTTATCTCATCACCCCTTCTGTACTAGGGGGGTGATGTTATCCTACTGACACAATCCCAGGAAAAGCTTAATAGTTCAATCTCACAGGATGATTTGCAGAATAGTCTTCATGCTGATTTGGGCTTTTCAGCATTCCCCCGAATCTTGCAGGCAGATGTGGGGGAAATGGTAAGTATATCAACTAACTAATATTTTTTTCCTCCACAGGTGTTTAATTTTTTTTAATAGTGGATGTTTTTTTAGTGCAAGGTCTGCTTTAACAAGAAGAGATTTACAACATATTAAAATATTCATTTTACAGTATTTCAGGCTTTCTGAACACTTCAAACATTTAGAAATATGACAAGTTAGATACTCATCCCACACTTAACTACTGCCAAGCTGCCCAATTGCTCAAGTCCAGGACTCTGCTTCTGTTCTGTACAAATTACTCATGCATCACTAATTTACTGGCTGACATATCAGTTTGGATGTCATACCACTTCTTCAAACCCAATCTATCCAAAACCAAGCTCATATTATTTCTTCCCCCATGTGCCCCTTCCCCTAACTTCTCTGTCGAGATCAATAGCACAGCCATCAACCCGTCCACGCATGCAAGAGTGCTAAGTGTAATCCTGGACTCTGAACTCTCCTTTTGGCCCCACATCCAATTACTGTCCAAAGCTTGCCGCCTCAACCTCAGCAAATTCTCCAAAATATGCCCTTTCCTAACCAATGGCTCCACAAAACTCCTAATTCACTTCCTGGTCATCGCTACCTTGGCTACTGCAACTCCCTCTTCATTGGCTTACCTTCACATAGGCTATCCCTCCTTTAGTCCATCATAAATGCTGCTGCCAGAATCATCTACCTTATCAGCAGTTCATTGTCTGCCACTCACCCTTTGCCAATCATCTCATCGGCTGCCACTCACCCAATGAAGGAAATTCAAAATGCTAACAACAGCTTACAAAGCCATCCATAACTTGGCCCCCAGCTACATTACTAAACTAGTCTCAAAATGCCAACCAAACCGTTCTCTTCCTTCCTCCCAAAACCTCCTGCACGCTAGCTTTCTTGTCACCTCCACCTAAGCTCACATCTAGGACTTCCCATGGACCTCTCCTAATCCTATGGCATTTCCTACCCCAATCTGTCTGGCTGTATCCTACTCTGTCCACTTTTAGATGATCTCTGGAAATCTTTCTCTTCAGGGATGCCTATCCCGCCTCCAACTAACAACTGTACTTTTTTTTTTTCTCCATCAGTTCATCCCCCACAGTTATTACCTTTCACATCATTTGACCCTCCCTTTTGGATTGTAAGATCTAACAAGCAGGGCCCTCTGATTCCTCCTGTATTGAATTGTATTGTAACTTTAATGTAATATAATAATAATGATCTGCACACCTATGCCATAATTTATATTCAAATTTGTTTATTTGAGAGACAACACACACGGCATCATTCCACCCAGAGTCACCCCTCTAACATAGGATCTATGTGTGCTGTCTGTCAAGAAAACTACCGTATTTATTGGCATATAACACGCACTTCTTTCACCCTGAAAATCAGGTGCAAATAGTACGTGCGTGTTATATGCCATTCCTTAAATTTTAGCTGCCTCAGGGGGGGACAGGGAGGGGGCGGGACGAGCGCTGTCAGATTACATACAGTGAGAATCTCCTGTTACTCAGCGGCCTCTGTAATAGGAAGTCCCATCTCCTGGGCTGGCATTGGACCACTGTTCTGCCTAGCATAGGAGGCAGGACTTTGTATTAAAGAGGCCGCTGAGTAAACAGGAGATTCTCACTGTATGTAATCTGTCAGGACTCTTCACTGTCCCCTCCGAGGCAGAAATAATCAGTTGCGAGGCTGCATTGATGGCAATGGTGACTGGGCTGCATTGATGACAATGGTGACTGGGCTGCATTGATGGCAATGGTGAATGGGCTGCATTGATGAAAATGGTGACTGGGCTGCATTGATGGCAATGGTGACTGGGCTGCATTGATGGCAATGGTGACTGGGCTGCATTGATGACAGTGGTGACTAGGCTGCATTGATAACAATGGTGACTGGCTGCATTGATAACAATGGTGACTAAAACTTTCCTCTTAAAGTGAAGGTGCGTGTTATACGCCTATAAATACGGTAATTTCAATCCAAATTACTTCATGTGTGTGGCCCATTTGTTTGCACAAAAATTCGAAAATGTAATTTCAATTTTAATAACCTGCACATAACTGGATGTCTTTACTAGTTTGCAGCATATTTATGGTACACAAAATGAAACATAATAATTCCTCTAAACATGATCAAAGGTAGAAACCTACAAAACTGTTATAGTATACTACTCATGTGGGAGTTTAATTACCTGTAGCCTTAACTCTATGAACCATTGTATTTCCATAAATCTCAAACAGGGTAACACTGCATGTATCAAACAGGCAGAAAAAAAAATAGATTTTTCCTCCAATTCACTACAATTTTTACGCATAATCTACAGCAGAATGGGAGACCTCTACAGCAGAGTATTTCAGGAACCTCATGCTGGTCGTGCACATTTTAATGCACATTCACAGAGACGTGCACATGCTTGTGAGCATAGATGTTTAACAGTATATGCAATAATGAGGACACGTGCATGTGCATAGGCTATGGTGCACACAAAGGCGTGCCAATAGTTCCTGACACCTGGTGATTTATTTAAACCGGACATCTGCCTAGTATCATCACTGGATGGTCTTTAGCTCTTATTCCTGTGACCTGTGTTTTTGAAAATGTGTTTATCCTGTTACTGCTCTACCTATGTGTTCTCTGGATTTCACTTGCCTGCTTATTCTGTGTTATCGACTGAGATTCTGCATTCTGATTTTGTACTTTGCTTCCAGCACATTCCTGACCCTTGCCTGTCTTTGACTTGGGACCTGATTGTGATTCTGTACCTATCTGCCTGGCTGCTGCAGAACTCGGCTTGTGACCTGACTCCATGCTTCTGCTCATTGGATTTCAACACTTTCAAACTCAAATTTGCAGACCCAACTCCCTGGCACCTGCACTTTTCCACTGCTCTAGCAGTCCCTGTCTTCATTATTATGGCTGCTTGGACAAGGATTGTGCAAGGGGCCACTATAGTTATCTTGAGCTACACTGTCAGGTATGTGACAGTCTGACTGATGTAAGCATCAGAAGTTACCCAAGTATTTTTTTGTCCACCTGATGAAATAAGCAACACAGTACATTATCCTAAAATTTTATAATTTCAAGGTCTTTTAAAACTCCTTAATAAAGAAGATTTAAACCATATCTGGACAACATTTAGGCTTCTAAAGCACTGTGCATCATTAACAACTACAGTGTTTCGTTCTTTAAAAAAAAAAGGATGAATTTTACTTTATTTTCAGCCTTGTTTTGCATTAAGGCTGCTAATCTCCAGCAGCAATATCTAATCACTTCCTGTCTACCCGCACTTGCTTCAACTTCAGCTGAATCAGATCTAATTTGTCAGAAATAAAGTGTGTCCCACATCATGTAGGCAATTTGATCCTGGAGAAATCTTCACTGCAGGGATGCCAGTCTTTTTCCAGGTTTTTGACTTTCACCACTGCAATATTTAATAGCTTTTGTTCTCTGGGTTGAACTTAACAGAAAGAGCTTCTGATGAGTTCCTGTCCCCTTATCCCTCATTCATTGCATTGAGAAAAGTTCTTTCACTGCTTTCACTGTATGTAACACAACCACTGAATGTGGGGGAGTCAGATGTCTAAATATGGGGGAGTCAGAGGAAAGACAAAATTCTCTCCCTGAATTGCAGATAGTGTTATAGTGTTACACAACAAGGGTGTTTACCAATGCGGACAGACAAAAAACATATAAAAGTAAGCAGTTTATTAACTGCAACATGACTTGGTTACTCTATATTTTGCAGTGACTGTTTTGTTAAATTGTATGTGAGGAAGAACAAACACCCACTAAAAGTCTGCATCTGTGAGCAATTGTCAAGCATATTGGGAGGTGATGATGAGACACCAATCACACAGCACTTTGCACAGTTCCACAATGGGCAATACCAAGGCCTTAAGATTAAAGGGATTTATGCCTTAAAGCTGTCAGGCAGGAGGGGAGATTATAACAGATTATAAAGAAGTGAAAATTTGGGAAAGTTAACCCCTAAGAGGTTAAACAAGAATTTAAATCTACAGGTTTTCCTGTCCCTATGATGTCTATGGGTACTTTTGGTACACTTCAAATCAGCTTTCTTCTGACCAATCCGCTTTTGATTTTTTGTGTTGCTGTTGTCTGTTTCTTTACTGCCATCAATATGGGCATAATACATGTCTTTGATCTAAGATATAAAGTCCTTTATATATTTGGCTCTGTCAGAATATACTGGATACATGCCATTTTTCCTCATCTGGGAATCCAAATATGGTAGAATGTGTGTTGCTTTACCATCTGAGCAAACTTTGCATGCATGCATGAAAATACAATTTGTTGTGTTTTTACCAAATCGCCACAAGATGGCGCTATGCAATTTATTTCCTTCACACATAGAAGCTGACCCATTAAAAGGTTATGAGCTAGGAGTGTCTTGGTCTGGATGATGTCACAGGGTATCCTGAATACAGGGACCCCATTTACTCTTTAAAAGACCAAGCTACGCTGTGTCATGCTACCCTGAGGAAGCTCTTGCATAAGGTGGGTGGAACACATCGGTGTGGCGACCCCCCCACACCCACAGTCTCATCATGTGGATGACCATCCCTTGTTACCTAATCGTCCAACCGTTTTGGTCTTGTACTGTGAGGCAACCATTCCAATCATCTGACAAGTGCCATTTGAGTGACACCTATTGAGCACCAGAGAACCCTGACTGGCACAGGCATCTGTCAGAAGTCCACTTCCCAAGGGAGCCCTGACAAGCCCTTGACCCAGGCATCCAGCTGCACCGGTGACCATAAGTACCCTCCATGAGGACAGAATTCTTGACTTGAATGTCTCCCACGGTCTATGGGTATTTATTGCATGTGGCTATTTGTCACAATCATTAACTGGACTGTGCCTGTAACCTACATGGTGGCTGACATGGGCATGTCATTTTTATGCTGGCTCTCCACAACTGTTTATGCATTCTCAGGTACCATTCAGGGTGTAGAAATTTTCCACTACTAGACTGTATATAGACTTCACACTGCCATTTCTGCTGGTCACCACCGGCCTGCTGCTCTGACCGACACTATTGTCTTCACTCAGAGCACTTTGGGATTCCCTATATAAAAATATTTGAATTGTCAGTATTGGGTGACTAAACAAGCACTCTTGATATCTGTGGATCCACCACGGCTAGCATATGAGACACTCTCTGTTGCCCCTGTTCTGACACCATCAGAGGATGCCTACTGGGAACTATTTATTTGTTTGAAGCTCTAACTGTATTAATTTTACGTCCATTATGGGTAACATAGTGAACCTGGATGTTACCCACTGATTTGTATGGCCGTGCTTGGGCTAATGCAATTATAGGGTATTTTCCCAGGATCTCATTTCTGACCCTTAGTATTAATTATTACATGTTAATACAGTTTGTCTGCCAACTCATTAGTGCCGGTTGCGGATGAGAACCCGGGGGTGTTTTAATGACAACGTTGTCAGTTTTAATTCTTGTTGTATCACCAACCTTTTTGCACATGATTTCCGTATGTTGATTGTTCTATTTGAGGAGAGGTGACGTTTGTCCCCTGCATAGAAAATAGTGGGTTTTTCCCAACCTTTTTACTGTATATGCAGTAAACGCAATGAAAAGAACTTTCCTCAATGGAGGAGTAGAGGAGGGGGCGGGTCTATGTCAGGAGCTTTTTCTTTTCAATTTAGTTCAGAGATCTGAAACTATTAACTACTGCTGTCTAGAATTTCAGTAACTTGTTAAAGTTAGCTTGAAATTTTAGGTTTAGATCTACTTTAGCCATGCATAAGGATTTCACACAGTAGGTTTAGGTGTAGAGAATTATCTTAGAGGTGCAATACTGAAAAAAGTTCCACAGGCCATAAGTTTGTCTGAACATTCACTTTATTTATTATGTAGGAAGCTGATGTGCTACTCTTGCATAATCTAATGTTGCCAAGCCAAATTGAATTTGAATATTGAAATTACAGAAGAGAATATATTCCTATTTATGGCTGAATCTTTGAGGGATTGTTTGGGAGAATCTTGATAAATAACATGGATGTCTTTTGTTCTATTTGCCAACATGTTCTCCATGTTTCAGAACTAGAAGGGTTAATGTCATTTCTTTTTACATAAACAAAATTGTAAAAAAAAAAAAAAAACACTGACATCATTGCTTATATTTAGCCTAAATCTAAATATGGACAATAATGTCACAGTGAAATCCATACTAGAGTTCCCTGAGCATTTCAAACTGTGCTTAGCACTGCACATTTGACATTTGATTATAATGGCCATTTATTGCTATGCGCAAGAAAATAATTACAAACTTCTCTCCAGGTGGTACAGGGACCCCCTTTCCCTACATAGGATGTTCCCATCCATGCCGGCCACTTGTTGGAGATGGCTCAGCAGAAGGGAAATACTTACAAATCTGCTGGGAGTGCAGCGGGATTCAATCATTTTGGTCCCAAGTTTTTACTGTCTATAATAAAATATACAAGGAATTCTTAACACCTACCCCAAAAGTAGCACTTCTGTCTATGCTTCCGGGCTCAGTGGCATCTCAAAAACGAAGCTTGTTATGCTTCTTCCTTTTAGCAGCCCGACAAGTAATCCCATTGTTTTGGAAAACAGATACCTCTCCTTCCTTAACCTTGTGGGTTTCTACCATCAATGATATTATGCGGATGGAGGAAATGCTAGCGCTGGATAATGACACATTTCAGAAGTTCTCCCTCATCCCTGGTGATGTCACACGCTAACGCCAGTGCCGCGGTCCACGCTGTCTTCCATCCAGTGCATACCTGGAGCAACATGGAAGAATGCTGGCCTCTCCCTGTCACACTGTGGCTTCACACATGCAGACCCTGGATGCCTGATATCGATCCACCGGGATGTCTTAGTATTAACAGATTAGCCTGTTTTTCTACTCCTTATGTGAGTGACCCCTTGTCTGTGCGAACTTGTGTCACATTAAATATTACACTTAGAGGCGCTTTTCTGTTTTGCTTTTCTCTTCTGTCGGAGTTGGCTTCACTCTCAGAAAAGCATTGCCCTTAGTGTTTTATTCCCCCATTTGGTGCTTGTCCTCCCAACAGGATATAGACTTTCACGCACAAACTTTATATGGACTTTTTATGTAGGATTTTTACATTATTTTACATTTTAATCCCATGCGCTTGCATTTTTTTCTCTTTGTATTTATGTTTTTTTGGTGAATGCAGAACAGGGGATACTATGTACCCTTACTCATTCAACTGGGAGAGGCAGATATTTTATGGGACATATCAATTATTCTATAGAGGGCTTCTGGATTCCAATAACTCTCTCCCTTCTACAGATCAAGACATATTTTTGGAGGGTACAGCATGTAAGGATGAGGTCCCAGTCAACCCCCACACAATGTTTTTTAAAAAATCATAAAAAGGTGGGGTCCCTCTGAAAAGATTATAAAAGGAGTGTGCACAAAACTCTTAATCCATACCAGGCCACATGCCCATAACATTGAGAGAGTACCTTGCAAGGGTATGACAATGCTAACCCTCTTTGTCCCTATGTTGATGCATCCGATGCATTAAGCAGTAAGCAGATGAGGGGGTCTGTGGGGGGAACTCACTGGAATCTGTAAGTCCCCTATCAAATTAGTGGGGCTCGCAAATTTCCCCTCATACATAAATGGGTACAGGGTGCACTGTACCCCTTGTTACTTATTCACAATTTTTCTTTTTATATGTAAGTAAAAAAAAACACACAATGAAAAAAAATGAAAAAATGTTGACCCGCTGCCATTACAACCTATTTAACAATGATGCTGCCTTGCTCCTACTCCCATTGCAAAGGCCAGATCCCTTTTAGCTTCTAAAAGTAAACAAGCCTGTGGGGATCCTTGCTGATATTATTAAAGAAATACAGCCATGACCATACTTGATCAATGACATGATTTATGATCCTCATTGGCTTGTTAGGAACAGAAGATGGCAGCAATTTTGGGCCAATTTGTTTGTCCGTTCCCTCAACTGTGAACAGACTGGGCTTGGGTTAAACTCATGCTTGATCCACACTCAAAGCTCATTCCTCTTCACAAACAGTAAACATTTTAATGCAACATAAATGTTTCATCAGTACTTCTCTGTGATGCTTAGCATATTTCAAAAATGTAGGTTGCTAATAATACTTTCTAAGCCAGTAAAATCATTGGAATGTATTGTACTTACGGTTGACAAAGCTTAATGAGGTCTTGGTCCGTCGTGCCTGGTGGAAGTCCTCTAATATATAGGTTTGTTTTACTCAACTGCTCCGTACTGCTGTTGCTGCTGTTGTTACTACTGTTTGTGCTGGGGCTGGGGGGAGCCATGGGATGAGGAGCTGGGGCATAAGACTGCTGCAAATATGAAAAGAATGTAATATTAAAATGACAAGGATCAAAATAGGTAGTCATATTTACTGATTAGAATTTCTTTTTACTAGAGTAAAAAATTAAGGGTAATTTCCCCACCCCCCAAAAAAATAGGACAAGCAAATGTGATATAGATAGATGCATTGATATGTAAAAAAGGCAACATGAATATGTAAATACACTAGTAATACTTATATTTATTAATTATTATTACTAGTCAACCAACATTAGAATTCTTCTATAGCCTATGGGCGGAGCATTTGACCATAAATGTCCGCTTGCGGCGACTGCTTCGTCCAATCTTCATGTCGAATCTTTTCTCTCTATGTCGAATAATCTTGGACTAATAGAGTTAGGTTAGGCACATTCAACCTTTTTTGCTATTGTCTCTATAATGTCGAATCTTTTCTCTCTATGTCAAATCTTTTCTCTCTATGTAGAATAATCTTGAACTAATAGAGCTAAGGTTAGGCACATTCGACCACAGGTTCGATGGACACAGATCGCTATTGTCAGCGTCATGTCGAATCTCCTATCTATATCGAACTGTTGCAACGAAAACGAAAAGAAAGCATTTGTTTATGTCGGATCTTTCGGTTTTCGGATTCTGCATGTTAGTTATCGTTTGTTAAAACGATAGCGAAAATACCCAAAATTCGGACAAAAATGCATTCAGACGAAATAGAATGCACATGTCTAATTAGTACCATGAACTTTGGTGCATGTGAATATGCATATCTCAACAGATGTGTGAGGGGGGCATTAACAATTAATGGCACTGCTGTGTATCTGCTAAAGGGCAGCACATTTCTGCGGTGTCAGAAAAGTGATTTTGTATGCATTCCCAACACGCATGAATGTGAACGTAGGCTAAATGTCTCTCATTACATTGGGGCTTTGGTGTACAATCCTTTCATTCACACTACTGGCCAGTGTGAAGGTCCCCCTTACATTGGTGGCCAGTGTAAATCCCCCCATTACATTGGTGGTTACTGTGAATGCTCCTATTACATTAGTGGTCAGTGTAAATCCCCATTACATTGGTGGCCAGTGTAGAAACTCTTCATTATATTGGTGAGTTGTAAAAAATCCAACTTGCATTTGTGGTCAGTTTCGAATCTTCCTTTGCATTGGTGGCCCATGTAGAAGCCCCCTTTAAATTGGTGGTGAGTTTAAATCCCCCTTACATTGGTGGCCAGTGTAAAAAATCCCCCTTTATTGGTTGTTGATGTAAAATCCCCCATTACATTTGTTGTCAGTGTACATTTGCCTTTACATTGGTGGAAGTGCAGAATTGCCCTTACACTGGTGGTCAGTGTAAATCCCTCTTTACATTGGTGGCCGGTGTAGAAGCGTCCCCTTACATTGGTGGTAAGTACAAATCTCTTTGACAATGGTTGTCAGTGTATAGTAAATCCCCCTTATATGCAGGTCATTGTATATTCCCCCTTACACTGGATGGTGTAAATGCTCCTATTACATTGATGTCAGTGTAGAAATTCCTCTTTATATTGGTGGGTGACAAAAATCCCCCATTACATTATGGTCAGAGAAAATTCCCCCCTCACATTGGTGGTAAGTGTAAACCGCCCCTTACATTGGTGGTCATTGTAAATTCCCCATTACATTGGTGGTCGGTGTAGAATTCCATACTATATACTTTGCAAAGATTTCCAGATTTCCTCTACATGATTCACACATCCACAGTGTACTGCCACCTAACTAATCCCATCCCCCACCACTGCCACTGATCCCATCAACCCCCCAGCATTGCCACTGATCACCACCCCCCCCAGCATTGCTACTGATCCCAGGAGTCCTAGGCTCTCTATTGAAAATGAGCAAAGAAAACAATAATGTTATTGCATACATTTTAGTGTTACAGATTGTTATCCCTTCTAATGAAAAAAAAAACAGTATGTTACAATAAAGGAAAAGGGTGCATTTTGTGGATTTGGACTAAGGGCAGGTTCACACTAGAATGCTCTGCAGGAAAGACATATTACATGTGCGTTCCGCACAACTCTTTCAAAGCGCACTGCAATGTCTGACAAAGGAGTCGCACGTGTGCCAAAACGCATTACCGCCAACCATGCAATAGGTCTGATGAAGGAGCCATGCATGCTACAAAACACGTTACTGCCCATCGCCCTCACCCAACGTCCCATGGGCTGTCTGCGTTCCGGCATCGTCTCCTCGCTTTCTCGCTCCTGCATGTCATTGAGGAATCTGACAGATGCTGGATGGCTCTTTCCCCCCACAGATAAAAGAAGGATGAGTGACCCACATGAGGACTCTGCATTTTACATGCTTGATTTTACTACACTCTTGTAAGTGTTTTTAATCCCTTTGTGCTCTATAATAAACCTTTTAATATTGCATTTAGAGGCGCCTTTCTTTCCTTTATGATCTTCCAGAGCTGCTTCTCCTCCAAAAGTGCTGCCTGAAGTGCTATCTCTTCACTGCTACCCACAACCGGCTATCCACCCTCACCAGAACACCCTCATCTCTCTCTTTTCCTGTCTTCCAATCATGTTCCTGCATTGTTACCCTGTGCATTGTGCTTATTGCATAGGAATATTCCATCGCTGTCACCATCAGGAAGCCTGCCCAAACAATGGCATGCAACAGCTGCTAGAGTGCATGAATGTATATAGGAAGTGGCTGCAAATAGGCTGGATGAGATCAGCAGCATTGAGATGAAAAAAAAATGTCATCCAGTTAGGCTTCAGAAAAATAGTTGCACCCCCACTAAGCACTGTGCAAAAAAAAAAAAAAAAACATACATGAACACAGCAATTCTCCTGAAAGACTTTATAACTTTTTTTTCATTAACATAGGTTTCCTTTTTTTAAGTTTAATTTCCACGTTACAAACTATTAATGTATTCCATATGATAGAAATGCTCTTTTGTGAAAGCTTTGTTAATTGTATTAGCATTTCAGCTAGGAACTACTTCCCACAATACATTGCAAATTATTTTTCTAAGCTTCCTAGAGACCGAGCATGGAAAGAATTGGCTTTGAGGAGAGGAAAAGGTTCCTGCATTCTGCCATCTGCCTTTCCCAAGAGAGGAAAACAGGTAAGGCTTATATGTTCTACAAAAACCAGCTTGACGAAACCTGGCAGCAAAAGCACCAAGGAAAATTCAATAGCTGACATCTGGAGAAATGGTTTTATTTTTTTATTTTTTAACAACTACCACCTGCATTCTGATGATCGTAAAACATTTTCTTCAACTATTTCACTAAATGAATATCAACTATATTAATTATTATTGTTAATTGCAAAAAAAAACAAAAAAAAAGAAAAAGCACTATTATGTATATAGGATAAGACAAAGAGCAATGTCCAATGTGGGGTAAGCCACATATTCCATCATCTAGTTGACTATGGCTTACTCTAGCGCATGACAAGTCTTATTAAAAAGTAAGTAAAAAAAAGAATAAAGGTCTGTCATTAGGAATGTTTGAGATTTGGGGGCCGAGGTTGCAAATGTATGGTGACATGGTAAAAATAATACACTGCCTGACCTTGCAACTGTGGGCATCAGGGTTAGAATGGTCACTAATGAGGGCTTTGCTAAGTGCCAACCTCCTCAATAGAAAAGGGTGGGTCTCCAGCAGCCATCTGTAAATGAAGAATTAGTTGCTATATGGTGCTATGCAGTGCTATACTGTGCTAAATACCTGTGGATTGCAGTGTGGTGGGTTACATACAATATTCTCGTTCCCTCTTCCCTGTGTTCACAGATCAGAGACCCAACAGTCCTTTTTAGGAATTCAATTTTGCACATGTCAGCAACATCTGTTGCTGCTGTTTAGCGGCTGATCCCTTTAAGCATCGCCCTTAACATTCTGTAGCCTCTACTGAAAGGGAGGAAAGTCTCACATACAGTCCATCCAGAAAGTATTCACAGCACTTTACTTTTTCCACATTTTGTTCTCTTACAGTATAATTCCAAAATGGATTAAATTCATTATTTTCCTCAAAATTCTACAAGCAATACCCCATAATGACAACGTGAAAGAAGCTTGTTTGAAATCTTTGCAAATGTATTAAAAAAAAAAAAAAATAAAAATCCCATGTACATAAGTATTCATAGCCTTTGTCATGACACTCAAAATTGAGCTTTGGTTCATACTGTTTCCACTGATCATTCGTCATATGTTTCTACAACTTGATTGGAGTCCACCTGTGGTAAATTCAGTTGATTGGACATGATTTGGAAAGGCATAAACGTGTCTATATAAGGTCCTACAGTTAACAGTGCATGTCAGAGCACAAACCAGGCCATGAAGTCCAAGGAATTGTCTGTAGACCTCAGAGACAAGATTGTATTGAGGAACAGATCTGGGGAATGGTACAGAAAATTTTCTGCAGCATTGAAGGTCCCAATGAGCACAGTGGCCTCCATCTCCATCATCCATAAATGGAAGAAGTTTGGAACCACCAGGACTCATCCTAGAGCATGCCGCCTGGCCAAACTGAGGGATCAGGCAGAAAGTCCTTAGTCAGGCAGGTGAACAATAACTTGGTCACGCTGACAGAGCTCCAGCGTTTTTCACTGGAGAAAAGAGAAACTTCCAGAAGAACAACCATCTCTGCAGCACTCCATCTTTTAGGCCTGTATGGTAGAGAGGCCAGACAGAAGTCACTCCTCAGTAATAGGCACATGACAGCCCATCTGAAGTTTGCCATAACACACCTGAAGGACTCAGACCATGAGAAACAAAATTCTCTGGTCTGATGAAACAAATATTGAACCCTTTGGCCTGAATGGCAAGCGCCATGTCTGGAGGAAGCCAGGCATCAATCATCACCTGGCCAATACCATTGCTACAGTGACGCATGGAGGTGGCAGCATCATGCTCTGGGGATTTCTTTCAGCAGCAGGAACTGGGAGCCTAGTAAGGATTATACAGTGCAGCAATGTACAGAGACATTCTTAATGAAAACCTACTCCAGAGCACTCTGGACCTCAGACTGGGGCAAAGATTTATTTTCCAACAGGACAACGACCCTAAGCACACAGCCAAGATAACAAAGGTGTGGCCACTGGACAATTCTGTGAATGTCCTTAAGTGGCCCAGCCAGAGCCCAGAACCCAATTGAATATCTCTGGAGAGATCTGAAAATGGCTGTGCAACAATGCTCCCCATCCAACCTGATGGAGCTTGAGAGGTCCTGCAAAGAAGAATGGGAGAAACTGCCCAACAATAGGCATGCCAAGCTTGTAGCATCATACTCAAAAAGACTTGATGCTGTAATTGCTGCCAAAGGTGCTTCAACAAAGTATTGAGCAAAGGCTGTGATTACTTATGTACATGAGATTTTTTCGTTTTTTATTTTTAATAAATTTGCAAAGTTTTCAAGCAAACTTCTGTCACTTTGTCATTATAGGGTATTATTTGTAGAATTTTGAGGAAAATAATTAATTTAATCCATTTTGGAATAGGCTGTAACATAACAAAATGTGGAAAAAGTGAAGCGCTGTGAATACTTTCTGGATGCACTTTAGGAATTTCATAGGTTTAGGATATGCTATATTAAGGAGGGTCAAGTGAAAACATCCCCATGGCCAGCATATAAGTGCCAGCTTAGCAAAATTGCTGGCTTTTGTTAACTAGGCTAAGTGTATATGTGAATACACTCCACACACTATAGTGTATTTACACATGCACAGTTATGCCGTGTACACATGGTTGGACTTTCTGGCAGAAAAAGTCTGACGGAATAATTTTATCGGATATTCTGATCACGTCAGGGCTTCAGTGGACTTTTTTTCCCCGAAAATTCTGACGGACCTAGAAATAGAACATGTTTTAAATTTTTCCAACAGAATCAATTCCTATCGGGAAAAACGTTCTTCTGTATGCTGTTCCGACAGACCAAAAACGACGCAAGTGCAGTTATTGGCTACTGGTTATTGAACTTACTTTTTATAGTCCCGTCGTACGTGTTTTATGTCACTGCATTCTAAACGATCGGACTTTGATGTGATCGTGTGTAGGCAAGTCCGTTTCAGCGGAACTCCATTTGAACTCCATCGGAAAAACCGCCAGAGTTTATTCTGACGGAAAAAACGGTCATGTGTACGCGGCATTAGATCTGAGTATTCTTTGGAAAAAAGAGGTAGTTCAAACTAGAGCTGTATCATTTCTTTTCTTTGCTGCAGGATAAATCCTGTGTTACACCTCAGAGTTTACAGCCAATTCATGTGCGCCAACACTGTAAAGATGACACGTTTCCACAGCTCAACTGCAGCTAAAAAAGTCCAATGTTTGCCAAAGAGTAGAGCTTACATTTCATCTTAAGTTTGTGGCCTTTTCTGGTGCTCTGGAACTGTAAGGGCTCATTCACACAGGTGGCAGGGGGGTGGTAGAATGAGGTGTTTGAGCCCTAGTTTTATCGATCCCTGACCACTTACTTAAAGGAAAGGACATGCAGCTGCACAAGACTGTACACATTTTGCTGTGGTCTTAATGCTTTGCTTTGCATGATTGGCAAGCATAAAACTATGTGTCACATTCACCAGGCAGTATCACCTCTGGATGATACCACAACCTATTTAGGTATATGGAGCAATCTTGCAACTGTCTGCAATGCATGCGATTACACCCTAGTAGTTCAGCTCGTTTAGGGTTAAAACCACAGATCGATTTTCAGAGAGGAAACAAAAGGTTGACACAGATGTCAGACAATTGTATCACAGCGCAACCATTTTTCTTTGCTGCAGAATAAATAAAGTGTTGCGGCCAAATCTAGTTATCTGCCATTATACAATATTTGTTACTATTGTTTCTCATTCAATACACTCTAATGTTTATTTCAAGATAAAACCTGTCTCCCTTTTTTCTCCTACATTGCAACTTAACCAAGTTGCTTACGTACTGTTGGGCCACTGTACTTTATTCATGGCTGTTGTAATACACTCTAATCTACACTATATTTCTGGATAAACCTGCCTCTTTTCTTCATTTTATATTGCTTAACTAAGCTGCTTACATACTGTCCTACTACTTTACAATATGTGTGGCTATTGTCCCTAAGTTAAGATGCTCAATATTTACTTCAAGATGAAGTGTGCCTTCTTTCTACTCTTATATTGCTGCCTAACCAAGTTGCTTACATAGCCAGTATAGCTAAATGGTTTGATATCTGTTTTTTTTTTTTTTTTTAAGTTCCAGTTTGTCTTGCCAGCTTATCACATAGCACAATAAAAATGTACTTTCATAAATGTTTTAAAGAATCAAACACTCTTCATAAAGGCAACATGTGCTCTGATTAGTTTTGGGACAGTTGGTTGAAGAGTTGGGGGCCTAAAGCTCGTATCTTGCTAATGACAATCGCCACTACCATCCTGTCTGACATAAGTATGATCTGCATTCTATACATGACCCTACTATATGTACAAGATTACAGCCTTCTCAATAATCAGGTTTTATACAAATCTTTTCATAATAAAAAATTATGTTAATTTTTAATTTACTACATGTATAATTTCCCCACTCCTCTTGAAGAGTTTGCACTTTTGTGGAGCCGGTACCCGATTTTGAAAGGTACGCGCTGCCAATTCTGCTCTGACTGCTTAGGCGATCGGAAGTGGAAGTTCTCCTTCCTTCTTCCTCCTTCCTCCCTCTCCACAGTCTTCTGGGACACGTGACAGGTTCCAGAAGACTGCTGGATCATTCACAAAGTACAATGCTGCACAGTAGGCACCTGGCTGTGAAGCCGAAATCTGTCACAGCTGGGTGCCTACTGTTAAGATGCCTGCTCTTGAGGAAAGAAGACAACAGGTGAAACCAGATGGGGTAAGCACACCACTGGATCATGCGACAGATGAGTGGCTGTTTTTTCAAAAGTCAATAGCTACAGTTTTTGTATCTTCTGACATTTAATCTTTTCACAGGAGACTTGGCAACTGCTTTATGTGTTTTCTGAGTCCTGCTGCTGCGTCTATTGGCACAGACAACAGGACTCGGCCCCGCCCCCAGCTCCCATGTTGCTAGCTTTGAATGACAGCAGCAGGAACCAATGGCTCCTGCTGCTATTAATCCAGCCAATGAGGACCAGAGACAGCGGCTGGAGCTGCTCTGTTTGATCCGACCACAAAATCCGTCGGATTTTTTCAGACGGATTTTGTCCGAAACTTGTGTTGCATACACACGGTCGGACAAAGTTGTTGGAAAATCTGATCGTTCCAAACAAGGTGACGTATAAAACGTACGACAGGACTACGTAGAGACCAGTAGCCAATAGTTTCGTCTCCAAATTTCTTCTGAGCATGTGTGGCACTTTGTGCGTTGGAATTCTCTACACACGATCAGAAAAAGTCTGATCGGATTTTGTTGTCGGAAAATTTTATATCATGCTCTCAAAATTTTTCCGACTGAAAAAGTCCGCTAGAGCCCACAAACGATCAGATTTTCCAACAACATAATCCAATCTGACTTTTTCCATCGGAATATCCGACTGCGTGTACGGGGCATTATAGTTTTTTAACTTGCTTGTCTATTTAAAGATCTATACTTGACCCTAGCAAGTTTGAATCCATTTACTGTTGAGTGGCTTACTAACTCTGCTGGAAGTCTATTCCAACTATTAAAGTGTTACTAAACCCACAGCAGTAAAATCAGTCTGTATATGCAGTAAAGCATGCTTGTTATACTCATTGTGGAACGTAAGGGGTTAATCCTCTGCATTGTGAAAGAGGTGGTTTGATCCTGTATGCACAGATCCTCCCCTTCTTCCACAGTCCCCAAACCATCTCCTGATAGAACAGAGCCTTGGGGGCAAGCTGCACTTGCTCACTTTGGTGTGTATTGCTAGAGTTTTTTTTTTATTACTAGGGAGAGTGCATGTGATCAGCACAGGGCCAATCAGCACTGCCTAGACAGAGGGTCAGGGGTCCTGCAGCCTCATAGGACAATCAGGGGAGAATGAAAACTCCTCCTGCAAGCTTTAACCAGACACAACACTGCTTTATACTGTTGATGAGAAAAGGTATTTAGCAGTTTATATTTACTAAATCAATTGCATCTCCATGTTCTGTTTACTGTGGGAGACCAGATATAGTGAATGCAGGGTCCTGGGTTTAGTAACACTTTAATTACTCCACTCAGTAAAATAATATTTTCTAAGATTCGTTTTGAACTTTTCTCTTGCTATTTTGATGTCATGTCCCTGTGTTCTTGATTTTAGCTTTATGTTGATCTTTAGCTGGAAACACTTAGCAGATCTTATATCTATGTAAATGTAAATCTAAAAGGTACTGTGGTTTGCTGCATTTGCACATACTGTTTTGGAAAAAAAGCTTGGAAGTATGCATATTTCATTTTAATTATATCTCCTTACATACAGTATTTTTTTGCAGCAAGCCCTAGTCTTTTAATAATGTTAGCCTTGGGTATGTTACATATTGTGGGGGAGATTTACTAAAACTGGAGCACTCAGATTCTGGTGCAGCTGTGCATGGTAGCCTTCTAACTTTAGCTTGCTCAATTAAGCTTTGACAGTAAAATCTGGAAGCTGATTGGTTTCTATGCAGAGCTGCACCAGATTTTGCACTTTCGAGTTTTAGTAAATCAACCTCCGTATGTCATAAGGGGCATCATGCTAATAATTGTGCTCCTAAGGCCAGAGCTCCGAACTGTCCCTGATTTTGTGGGACTGTCCCTGATTTGGAGCAATGTCCCTCTGTCCCTCTTCCCCCCTCATTTGTCCCTCATTTTGATCTGATCCATATAGTTATATATAAAATGTACTTTTTATCTTTCAAAAAGTATTTCCAAGTGCTAAACATTTCATTAAACTTCTAAATTGCTACATTTGTACATTTTAAAAGCCATTATAAAAGCCAAATACTACTAAAATAGTAGTGGTAAAAAAGCCCTTGTGGATTTAATTAACCTTTTTTTTGTTAATTCTCCTTTAAGGGGGTGTGGCAGGGGGCATGTCCTATGCCTACATATATTTGTTAGTAGGTGTCCCTTATTCCCATTTTAAAATGTTGGGAGGTATGCTAAGACCACTCCTAGTGGTGAACATTGGATGTTGTGTGTAGGCCTCATCTGGCCACATAAACAAACCTCTATATAAGCAAGTAATGTTTCATGTTTCCCGAAGGGATGACCAATGGTATTGGCTTGTAGGAGCAAGACCGATATTTTTTTTGTCCTGCATGTCATGTCATGGTCATGTAATCTCCGCTATTCAGTAAATTACCCACTTTATGGTATAACTACTTCAGTTTCAGTGTTTTAATTTACTTGTTGATCAACTAGTTGCTTGGCACCTTTTGGATTAGAATTCATTGAAATGAATTTGAAGTAAATCTTCCAAAATAGATCTTCCAAAATGTCAATATATTAAACCATGGGGGTAAATATGATAGCCTGACAACTAGCATTTTGAAAATTTGAGGTCAGCAATAGCAATCTATCTGATGTAGGTTTATTTTATCACTACCACTCACACCAGAATGCTAAACAGGCAAATCTGGCTTTAATTAGACAGGATCCCATTGCAGTCTAGTGGTGCAATTAGCTGCTAGTCACAGATGCATAGCAATAGCACTCACAGGCTCATTTCATATGTGGCCAAGCATGACTGAAATACTTTCATTTGTTTTCTGCTCATTTTGGATGTCACATAGCAGAACATGCACCACATACAATGTAATTGTGCTGTTTACATTCTATGCTCTCTTCACAATATCTTTTGCTAAAACAAAGAAAGCATAAAATAAGACCTCAAATATGAAAGCTTGCTTAGTTTGCTCACAATATGCCACTATCTTCTAGCTATTTTCCTACAACTTTAATATACTTAACAACCACCCACGGCGAAAGGCCTTATTTGTAAGGGTTTGTTTACCTCTACGTTGGTCTCTGAAGAGTAATTAGCAGTGGATCATTTTGCGCTGAAGCCCCATTCACTTGACTGTTTTTTTTTTTATTTAGCAGAGACTCTAGGATATAAAATGGTGACCTTTGCAATTTTTTATGTCACACGGTACTTGTGCAGCGGTTTTGCAAGCGCAATTTGTTTGGAAAAAATACACTTTAAGGCCCCTTTCACACTGGGGCGGGGAGCCGCGGTGACGGCAAAGCAGCGCTATACTTAGCGCTGCTTTACCGTCGTTTTAGCCGTGGTATTTGGCGGCTCGCGGTGCGGTTTTACCCCCCGCGAGCGGCCGAAAAAGGGTTAAAGATCCCCGCAGAGCACCGCCATAGCGGCGCTTTGCGGCGGTATTGCCACGGTATTACCGCGGTTTCCCATTCAAATCAATGGGAAGGAGCGGTATAGGAGCGCTCCAAATACCGCTCCTATACTGCTCCAAAGATGCTGCTAGCAGGACTTTTTTGGCCGTCCTGCTGGCGCACCGCTCCAGTGTGAAAGCCTACCGGCTTTCACACTGGAGGGAATGGGGCCGGATTTTTTCAGGCGGTATACAGGCGCTATTTATAGCGCTGTACCGCCTGAAAAACGCCCCAGTGTGAAAGGGGCCTTATGAATAAAAAAAACAAAACACAATATTTACTCCTACTGGTTTGTAAAATGTGAAAGATGATGTTACACTGAGTAAATAGATACCTAACATGCCACGCTTTGAAATTGTGCACGCTCGTGGATTGATGACAAACTACAGTACTTAAAAATCGTAAAAATCTCCATAGGTAACGCTTTAAACACCTTTAGAGTTACAGAGGAGGTCTGGCACTAGAATTATTGCTCTTGCTGCAACGATTGCAGTGATACCTCCCATGTGTGGAAGGAATAACGTTTACATATATGTGTTGTTGACTTATGTATGCGTTCACTTCTGCGCGCAAGCATGGAGGGATGGGGGCGCTTTAATTTTTGTTTTTCCTATTAATTTTGCTTTTTATTTTTTTATTACCCTGTCCCTTAAATTTTTTTTTTTATCACTTTTATTCCTATTACAAGGAATGTAAACATCCCTTGTAATAGAAATAACGATGACAGGTCCTCTATATGGAGAAATAAGGGGTCAAAAAGACCCCAAATCTTTCCTTTTCTCTCTAAAAGCAAAATATAAAAAAAATAATGTTTTTGTTCTTTTGCTTTAAAAAAACCTTGGCCGGAAGTTACGTCATAACGTCGCTCCAGTCCTTCAAGGCCATAGAGGCAATCAAAGCAGATCTACTCTTTGATTGCCTGTGTGTCCAGCCAGCGGCGCTGTCAGATAGTTTCTCGGGCGAACCGGCAGAGATAGTAAGCCCGGGAATAACCCGTGAGCTGTGAGAAACACCCGCCTCTTCTAAAAAGCGGCTCATGCCCTGCTTGGAACGCTTTCATGGGTAAGTCAGCCGCTGGCTGTAAAAAACAATACCGGGGTTATAGATGATATCTTCAGCCTTAATCCCAGTAAACCACTTGCAAACCACAATGTTTATATGTATTGCAGTTGGCAAGTGGTTGAATAATGATGTACAAAATGGCAAGAGCCTACAGTTTCTAAACAGTCAACTTTGGAATTACATGTGAATCCTGCCTGAGTAATATCTAGAGGGCAATTTTGTTTCTCTAATATTATCTCTCATATGAGAAAAAAAATATATAGATAGATTGTCAACTAAAAAGTTGTTTACATATATTCCTGTCAACATTCAAAGCTTGTGTTTATTTCTTCATTATGAACTCATTTTTGCATGATTCGTTTGGAAGCTGAGATGGACACCCAAGGGGTTTAATTGTTTTTTCTTTTTTATTATTATTCATGATTTATATACCGCCAACAGTTTGCGCAGCGCTTTACAGGAATGATTGGCAGACAGTACAGTTACAATACAATTCAATACAGGAGGAATCAGAGGGCCCTGCTTGTTAGAGCTTACAACCTAGTAGGGAGGGTCAAATTGTACAAAGTGTAATAACTGTGGGGGGCGATCTGAAGGAGAAAATAAATGTACAGTTGTTAGGTGGGGCAGAATAGGCTTCTCTGAAGAGAAGGGTTTTTAGGGATCGTATAAAAGCAAGCAGAGTAGGAGATAGTTAGACAGATTGAAGTAGGGAGTTCCAGAGGATGGGAGGGAAAGGTCCTGGAGGTGAGCATGGGAGGAGGTCACAAGGCGACTAGAGAGCAGAAGGTCTTGGGAGGAACGTAGAGATCGATTTGTTTTGTATTTTGAGACTAGGTTAATCTTGTAGCTGAGTGGAAGCCAGTGGAGAGATTGACAGAGTGGAGTAGCAGACACTGAACGTTTGGCAAGGTGGATGAGTCTGGCAGCAGCATTCATAATGGACTGAAGGGGGGATAGCCTATGTAAGGGTAATCCTGTGAGGTGGGAGTTGCAGTAGTCAAGGCGAGAGATGACCAGGGAGTGACCTAGGAGATTTGTGGTGTCATTGATTAGGAAGGGGCATATTCTAGAGATGTTGCAGAGATTGAGGGGGCAAGATTTGGACAGTGATTGGATGTGGGGCCGAAAGGAGAGTTCAGAGTCCAGGATTACACCTAGAACTTTTGCATGTGAAGACGAGCTGGTAGTAGTGCTATCAATCTTGACAGAGAAATCATGGGAAGAGGTAGGTGGAGGGAGGAAAAATGATGAGCTCAGTTTTGGATAGATTGAATTTGAGGAAATGGTGTGGTGTGGTGTGGCATCCAGGCTGATACGTCTGTTAGTAAATTAGTGATATGCGAGGAAACTGAAGGAGTGAGCTGAGGGGTAGAGAGATAAATTTCTGTGTCTTTACTTTCCAAAGTTAAAGTATACAATGTAGAAATAGAAGTTGATTTAAAAAAGAAAAAGATAAACAAGAAGACACTGCTACTTAGCTAATAAATGGATAACAAAATTATTATGCTGCTAAGAACGTTTGATAAATTGCTGTTACAAAAGGTTTTTTAAACATCTGCTTTGATACTTCAAATATGTCACAGCCTGTGGAAATTCCAAAGAGCTTATTCCTCCAGGAGACCTTTTCTGTGTAAGAACACTATTATACATGAAACACCTGTGGTCGACAAACTACCCATGTGGTGTAGCCCCATTAATTAATATCCTAACTCTCATTTATAATGTTTCAGAATTTGCACTAAACATAACCAAACAAAAGCTGTGAATAAAAAGTATGTACGGCCAGCATTCCTAACAAATGATGCAAGTTCCCATTCTGATTGCAAACAGATGCTACAGAGAGCAGAAAAAAAGACTGTGTTGTAATATACTAACACAGATAATACTAGAAAAAAAATGGTCAAGGGGATTGTTTTACACACTTGCTAAAAGGATGTGCTTTGTTACCAAACTTTCCCATTACACAACCAAATGAGAAATCATAATTGATCTTAGGGCAGAGTATGGTTTAATGTAATTTATCAGGACCTTTTAGCTCTGTTTGGAAACACTGGATCACACACACAGCAAAACAAAGGTTTATTTTGTACATAGTATGACCAGTTCTGCCCAGTTTTTTTCCCAGAGGAAATTGGATAAGTATATCACAAATTGTGGATCTTAAATTTTATTTGTCTTTGAAAAAAAAAAAAAGGAAAGATGTTTGTTCAGCACATCTAGGTCAAAGAACACATTTGTTCCAAAGAAACAAATTGCTATTTGGTTAGGAAATACATCTTAGCACTGAACAATAATATAAAGTTCAACAAACAAGTACACAGCATTGTTTCTGTGAAAAAAAGGTTGTTTTAAATAAATGAAATTTGAATTTGAAGCATACCACACAATTTAGAGTTTCCAAAACTATAGGACTCACTTTGGATTTATTTTTCATGGATGGAGATATTTTATGATGGTTATGGGTCAATTTAGTAGGCTACATGTGTAGAATATGAACATGGCATTTTTTAGGGTTTTAAATAGGAGTATATTTAAACATTTAGCACAGTAGTAATAGAGTTCACACTGGTTTACTTATTCACTTTAAATTGATACATTGATTTAAAGGGATAGCGCACCACTAATATACATTATTATTTGAAAGAAATGTAGGCATTCGATTTGTCCAAACACATAATTCACTGTCTGATAACACAAAGGAAGTAATCAGCAGACATCAGTACATCTTGGCAGGTGGTAGAGTAGAAAGAAGTCAGCAAACCACCATTACATACATACAACAAAAGTACTAATTGATATGATTTACTCATCAGGGCTAATCCCAAAGAGAAACTCTAAAAAGTGCTATTGATGTTAAAATTGTGATATGTGTTTTGGCTCAACATTCACATACTGGTTTTGTATATCAGATATACGTGAATACTTCAATTGCAATACAAATGTCTGTGCATACTTACTAAAGTGCCTGACGTTATTATCCACTTCTCTTTCACCTGTCAAGATAGACTGATATCTGTTGGTCACTTTTTTAAAGTGATCAGACTGTGAACTATATGTTTAAAAAATGGAATGCCTGCATTTCTCTCAGTGTCCCTTCCACAATATCGGCAGTGTGTACTTTCTTGTCCTCAGCCTAGAACAAAACCTGTGTATATGTATAAACTGATAAATTGGTAAGTTCTCATGTAGGGACTTAGGCACTGGAGAAATGTGAAGCAGAATTATAGTCTGCTGTATAGAGATTGGTTAAAGTCTCATTATTGGAACCTACAGACACTGTCATATCAAGGAAGGAGATGGAGAACCTCAAGGTAAACTGGAATGAAACTGGAATGAACACAATATTAGAATATAAAATAGGGAGCAAAACTCAAGCTCATAAAAACTGACCAGATAGCCCAGCCAAGTCCAGAAAATATCATCTATAAAGTGGAATGATGCTCTATATACACTATATTACCAAATGTATTGGAACGTCTGTCCTTAAACTCAAATTAACTTTAATGGCAGCCGAGTCTTAGTCCATAGGGTTCAATATTGAGTTGGTCCACCCTTTTCAGCTATAACAGCTTCAACACTTCTGGAAAGGCAGCCCACAAGGTTTAGGAGTGTGTCTATGGGAATGTTGGCCATTCCTCCAGAAGCGCATTTGTGAGGTCAGGCATGGATATGGACAAGACGGCCTGACTCTCAGACTCTGCTCTAATTCATCCCAAAGGTGTTCTATCTGGTGGAGGTCAGGACTCACTCATCTATGTCTTTATGTACCTTGCTTTGTGCAATAGTCCAAATTATTTGGTGGAGGGGGGATTATGGTGTGGGGTTGTTTTTCAGGGTTTGGGCTTGACCCCTTAGTTCCAGTGAAGGGAACTCTTAAGGCTTCAGCATACCAAAACATTTTGGACAATTTCATGCTCTCAACTTTGTGGGAACAGTTTAGGCATGCCCCCTTCCTGTTCCAACATGACAGTGCACCATTGCACAAACAAGGTCAATAAAGACATGGATGAGTGAGTTTGGGGTGGAGAAACTTGACTGGCCTGCACAGAGTCCTGACCTCAACCCGATAGAACACCTTTGGGATGAATAAGAGTGGAGACTACTAGCCAGGCCTTATGGTCCACATAAGTTCCTGACCTCACAAATGCGCTTCCGAAAGAATAATCAAAAATTCCCAAAGACACACACCTAAACCTTGTGGACAGAATTTCTAGAAGAGTTGAAGTGGTTATAGCCGCAAAGGGTGGACGAACTCAATATTTAACCCTTCGGATTAAGACTGGGATGCCATTAAAGTTTATGCGCGTGTAATGGCAGGCTTCCCAATACGTTTGGTAATATAATGTAGTTCAACAGCAGCTGTTTTTCTCTTCAGTCACTGTGCTCCTCTATTACAGTCAAGAGCAAAAACAGGAAAGGTAGGCAGCAGCAACCAGAATCTGTCAAATGTGGAGGATAAAGAAATCCTGAAAATTTCTACCTCTGAAGAACTGAGAACAAGCTGCAATTGGATTCTGATTTTGATGTGGGAGAGACAGTGAGTGCCTAAAGGACATTTATAAAGAAATATTACAAAAGACTATCTTCAGGACCACAGTCAGACTCTTGTTTAATTCTTGGACAATCTATTTTTGTGTTAATTGAAACATGCATACTATAAAGCCCTTATGAAAGGGGATTGGGTTTTCTGTTGGCTTTTCTTGTGACCTTCTGTCCTGTGCAGTCAAGATTTACTGGACATAATATCTTGTTACTCTCAACCTTCACACATTCTTCTTAACCTCCCTAGCAGTAACCCCGAGCCAGACTTGGGCTTGCGTGCAGGATACAGGGGGGAACTTACCTTTTCCCCTGGATCCTGCGATGTCTCCCCGCTGTGTGAGCGAGCCGTCCGCTCGCTCGATTCACACAGTGCCGGTCTCCGTTCCCTGCGACGTTACGACGCACGGGAGCGGAGATCGGCGCCAAATTTAAAAAAGTTTAAAAACACACAACACATACAGTACTGTAATCTTACAGATTACAGTACTGTATACAAAAAATACACACACCCTTTGTCCCTAGTGGTCTGCCCAGTGCCCTGCATGTCATTTTATATAATAAAAAGATTTTTTTTTTCTGCCTGGAAACTGGAGATTGTCCATAGCAACCAAAAAGTGTCCCTTTATGTCAAAAGTGGTTTTAGACCAGCTAGAAAACACCGATAAAAAATTAAAATCACAATTTATCATCAAACAATGAATTTAATGACAGCGACTATTCTGCAACTGAGCAAATTTCAGTGTTTTTGATTTGATTACATTATTGAATCATTTTTATATATATTTTTATTATATTATAATTTATTATTTTGTGTTTCAAACTTTATCATACCCGGGATGTCTACTAGACTCTGGTTCGGACAGATTTAAGTGAGTTATTCATAAGAATTGCATGCCTACAATATAAAAACGCCAAATTTCCATGCAAAATAATTGTACCGCTTTCAGCACAAAATTCCAGACAGAATCATACCGCCAGGGAGGTTAAGTATTGGACATTGAATACAGATTCAATGCAATCTATTGCAAATGCACAAACTATTCACCCCTTCTAAAGAACTTTAAAGAGTACCAGATGAAATAAATGCATCCTTCCTGCCAACAATTGGCTACATTCAAAAAAAATGGATACCTTTTCACTTCAGGCTCCATGTATTTCTATCTCAGAAAATTATTTTTTACTACACTACTACTTCTTTATATCATAAGGCAACATGACTTACACAGATTGCCAATGAAACAGTAGTAAAACAGTGCCCTTTTTGCGGTTTCTAGAAATGTTTCCTTTATCCCAGTGTTTAAGATTTTTGGTTACCAAGACTTCCAACAATAACTAAAACAGCAGATTTCCCCTGGTGGTGTTAACTGACCTCCGAAAAAAGATTTTCTGAAAATACATTTCATCCCTCAGAGACACTTTCTTTGACAGAAATCATTGTGGTAAAGTAGCAAAAACCAGACCCAAAAACCTCTGCAAAGGAAGAAAATGGCTAAATAATAATGCACATGTTTGTGGGAATATCAGCATAATTAAGCATGCAATAATATGCGCATAGGAATGCATTTACCAAGACATGCGCATGGACATATGGGCACATCCACTACAGATACTGGTGCCTAGTGGGCTATTTAAACCTGAGTAGTGCATAGGATCATTTCTGAATTATCTTTTAGTCTGAGTTCCTGCAATTCTTAATATTGGACCTTATGGTTGACCCTGTTATTGACCCAGCTTTTGTCTGACCTGCTTCTGCTTGTCTGTCTATGTTTTCTGCTCATTTCTGTTACCAGCTTCAGCCAGGACTTCTAACCAACATTTTTCCAATTGACTCTGTGCGTCGCTGTCTGCACATAGCCAACCTTTGCTTGTTCCTGACCTTGATCCTGCCTACAAATTGGTACTGTACCTTCCTGCTGAGCTGTTACTGAACTTGGTTTGTGAGCTGACTCCACTTATAACTGAACTTGGTGTGTTCTGGGTGCCCTGTTCGATTTACTTCTGCTCATCTAAAACCAGCTCTCCCAAGTTCCAGTCTTCAGTTTCAGTTTCCTGGAACCTGTACCCTTTCATCACCCTTGCAGACCCTGACTGAACTTCCAGGGGTGTTTGAACATGAATTATGCAAGAAGCCACCCTCATTATCTCGGGCTCCTCATACAGGTATGTGACACTGACATTGCTACAGAATAGTCTTTTAATATTTTTTCCAACAACCCCCATTATTGGCTTTCAGACAACCACCCAACCTCAGACATAAACTAATCAGCAGGAAACTTCACTATGATTATATAGTCACAAATAATGGAAGCAAACCCTGCAATAAAAAACGCTGCAAACTGTGCAACCAGATCAATCTATCCAAAAGTGTCAACCACAAAAATGGGACCTTCGGTATCATGGGATCATACAGCTGTACCTCCAGTAATGTGGTGTACCTTATCCAATGCAACAGGTGTAGCAAAGGATCTTATGTTGGTGAAACAGGATAGAAGTTGCAAGTGAGGAAAAATTTGCACAGACATACCATTAGACTTGATTCACACGAATGCGTTTTTTGCTGCATTTTGCATTTTGCAGAAATGCAGGGAAATTTTTTAACATGGGTTCCTATGGAACATGTTCACATCAATGCATTTTTGTGCCTCTGCGTTTTTGGAAAGGGTCGGGGGCTTTTTTTCATGCAAAATGCAGCATTTTGCATGTAATAGAAGTCAATGGACCCACATCCAAAACGCAAGTACCGCGATTTTGCCAAGATTTTGCCACGATTTTTGTTTTTTTTGTCTTCAGTTTTTTACACTGTATATAGCTGGTTGCTAAGCAACCACAGTGTAAAAAAAAAAAAAAAAACGCGGCAAAATCGTGGTAAAAATGTGTGTCCAAAAACACGGCAAGCACTGCAAAAAGCACTGCAGAAATGCTCAAAAGCAACATGCATAGATAGAATCGAGCCTTAAGGAACATAAGGAAGACTGTTTCTGCACACCTGTGGGACATCATTTCTCACAACTATAGAAGACTTCAATGTTTTAGTTCTTAAAGGGAATTTCAGAACTATCCAGGAAAGGAAAACGTTTGAACTAAGAATGATACTTCTTTTTGACAAAAAAAACAATGGCCTAAATTTAGATAATGGTCTCCTCATCCATTATGCTACAGTTTTATGACCCCCCTCTCTGACTATCACCCCCCCCCCCCCCTCCAGATTGTAGCTTTCCCTCTGTCTTATTTCACTTGCTGATAGCTTTATTACCATTGCCATACACATTGATTTGTATGTGTTTGTTTTTCTTTTTCCTTTCCCTCAGAGATTTTTTGTTTTGTTTTGTTTTAACATTTTACCTTCTGCTAAAACGTTTGTGAATGAGTACTGCTTGGACCTTGAAGAAGGGGACACACCCCCTAAAGCTTGCCCATGAAAAATGATATGTTAGTGCAAATAAAAAAAGTATCATAAAAAAAAAATCATACAAATATTTCAAATATTTAAATTTCACAGCTTTATAGATGTGCCATTTTCTTAACCACTTTCAGACCGGACCAATTTGCAGCCAAAGGACCAGGCCCCTTTTTGCGATTCGGCACTGCGTCGCTTTAACTGACAATTGCGCGGTCGTGCGACGTGGCTCCCAAACAAAATTGACGTCCTTTTTTTCCCACAAATAGAGCTTTCTTTTGGTGGTATTTGATCGCCCCTGCGGTTTTTATTTTTTGCGCTATAAACAAAAATAGAGCGACAATTTTGAAAAAAATGCATTATTTTTTATTTTTTGCTATAATAAATATCCCCCAAAAATATATAAAAAAACATTTTTTTTTTCCTCAGTTTAGGCCGATACGTATTCTTCTACATATTTTTGGTAAAAAAAATCGCAATAAGCGATTATTGATCAGTTTGCGCAGAAGTTATAGCGTTTACAAGATAGGGGATAGTTTTATAGCATTTTTATTAATAATTTTTTTTTTTTATTATTAATGGCGGAGATCTGCGATTTTTTTTGTGACTGCGACATTATGGCGGACACATCGGACATTTTTGACACATTTTTGGGACCATTGTCATTTTTACAGCAATTAATGCATTTAAATGCATTGATTTCTGTATAAATGACACTGGCAGTTTAGGGGTTAACCACAAGGTGGCAGTGTAGGGGTTAAGTAGGCCTAGGGGTGTTTTTTTTACTGTGGGGGGGCGTGGCTGTCAGCTAGTGAATGCTGATCTCTGCTCCAATCACAGGGAGCAGAGATCGGCGTCACTAGTTGCTAGGCAGAACGGGGAGATGCTGTTTATCTCGGCATCTCCCCGTTCAGCCGCTCCGTGAGACGATCGCGGGAGTCCCCGCGGCGATTGAGTCCGCGGGGACCGCGGCCGGACTCACGGGGGTCCCGACCGGCGCGGGAGCGCGCTGCTCCCGGCGCGCTCCCGATGGCACGGACAGGCTAAAGGAGGGACGTATATATACGCCCTCCTGCCTGTACGTGCCATTCTGTCGACGTATATCGTCGTGCGCCGGTCGGCAAGTGGTTAAAGAATATGGGGAAAAAAGAGAAAAAAAATAGAAAAATCTAAAGGCATCAGACTAATGAAATAGCAAGGTACATTCCAACACAAGCTTTTATATACAGGCTCAAGAGAGAAATGAAAAAAAAAACACACGGGAAAGGCAGAGAACTAACCTCTAATGCCTCGTACACACGGTTGGATTTTCCGACGGAAAATGTTTGATTGGAGCCTTTTTTCGGAAACTCTGTCCATGTGTAGGCTCCATCGGACAGTTTCCATCGGAATTTCTGTCATACAAAATTTGAGATCTGGTTCTCAAATTTTCAGACAACAAAATCCGTTCACGTAAAATCAGATTGTGTGTACACAATTCCGACGCACAAAATGCCACACATACTCAGAATAAATTATGAGACAGAAGTGGTCTTGCAAAACTAGCGTTTGTAATGGAGATAGCACATTCATCACGCTGCAATTTTTAAAATTGTTTAATACAGCACATTCTCTTCTTCTTTAGAATGCTAGAAGAATGAAATTGTTTTGCTGCTCATAGTCACACAGAATTCTCACAAACTTATTTCTTTATTATTTCTCGTGATCTCATAAATAATATTAATTTTGTTTTTCCTTTTTCCTTTTTTTTATCAAGTTCTGCATTTTTTTTTTCTAGTGCTCTCTATAAAATTATTTCTCATTTTGTGTGTCAAGTTACCACAACACCATTATTATCTTGTATTTTTTAACCTCAAGGAGGTTGGTTGGTGTCCCTTGTTAATTTGACCTTGTATTTTTAAAATGTACCTGCCTGGCTGTACCTGCCTACTCACAAACAAACTGTCCTTTTTTAACTAAAACACATAGCCAAGTATTTGTGAAAAAAAAAAATAGCCATTTATTCTGGGTCAAAACAAAATAAAGAGGAAGGCAACACTGGAGAAACTGCTGAGATTTGCAAAACCTTTATACCCCATGGCACACATCAATTATTTTGCAGTCAAAATTGGTGGCCTAAGGAGTCATTTTAATAGTGAGCACGATCCAGTAGACATGTGCACACTGAAATATTTCGTTTTGGAATTTCGTTTTCGTCCGAAATTTTTTTTTATTTAGTTACTCCCGAAATTCATTTTTAATTATTTAGTTTTTCGTTAAAAATTGCATTTGTCCGAAAATCCAGATTAATTAAGGTCGAATCTGTCATTGAAGGCTTATGGTGTCTGTCGAATGTTCAAAGAAGATTCGACGGAGCAGCTAAACTGTATGACTCTGTATAGTTTAGCTGCAATTCCACCCAATTCCAGCAGCAATCTTTTCTCTCTAGGTTGAATCTTTCCTCTCTACGTCGAATCTTTCCTCTCTACGTAAAAATCTTTCCTCTCTATGTCAAATCTTTTCTCTCTATGTAGAATAATCTTGGACTAAGAGTTATGGTTAGGCACATTCGACCATAGGTTCAATGGACACAGATTGTTATTGTCAGCATCGAATCTCCTATCTATATCGAACTGTTGTCACAACGAAAACGAAAATAAAGCATTTTTATGTCGGATCTTTCGTTTTTTGGATTCTGCACTTTCGTTATCGTTTGTTAAAACGATAACGAAAATACCCGAAATTCGGACAAAAATTAATGCACGTGTCTACAATCCAGTCCAGGACTTCAAGAGATCAGGAACAGCAGCAAATTACATATCTGTCCCTAGGCTGTGGTCATACAACAGCCTGTGTCTTTTGCCAGACCAGACTGAACCCAGGCCACTGCCAGTGTCATTTACACAGGAATCAGTGCATTTGTATAGCACTGATTGCTGTATAAATGACAATGGTCCCAAAAATGTGTCAAAAATGTCCGATGTGTCCGCCATAATGTCGCAGTCACAATAAAAATCGCTGATCGCCACCATTACTAGTAAAAAAAAAATATTAATAAAAATGCCATAAAACTATCCCCTATTTTGTAAACGCTATAACTTTTGTGCAAACCAATCAATAATCGCTTATTGTAATTTTTTTACCAAAAATATGTAGAAGAATACATATCTGAACTGAGGAAAAAAAATGTTTTATACATTTTTGGGGGATATTTATTATTTATTATAGCAAAAAGTAAAAAATAATGAATTTTTTTCAAAATTGACGTTCTTTTTTTGTTTATAACGCAAAAAATAAAAACCGCAGGGGTGATCAAATACCACCAAAAGAAAGCTCTATGTGTGGGAAAAAAAGGACGTAATTTTGTTTGGGAGCCACTTCACACGACCGCGCAATTGTCAGTTAAAGAGACACAGTGCTGAATCACAAAAAGTGGTCTGGTCTTTGGCCAGCAAAATGGTCCGGTCTGAAAGTGGTTAACCAAAAAAAGGATATTTACAATGTGAAAAAAAAAATATACACCAAAGATGTTGGTTTGTTCAAAAACACTTTTCTAATGCACATGTGAATGTGCTTTGAGTAAAATGTTTTCTACTCAACAATGTGTGGCTTCAATACTCAATAGCAATTTTTGTAGGAAGTTGGTTTTTACAGTGACAATGGGGGTTATTTACAAAAGGCAAATCCACTTTGCACTACAAGTGCAGTTTCATGTGCACTTTTAAGTGCACTTGGAGTGCAAAGTGGAATTTCCTTTAGTAAATAACTCCCACAGTGCTTTCTAATTTGCCACAATTACGCCATTTTCATGACTCTACAAAATTCATTCACGGTGCTGAAAATGATGAATATTTTTCCCAGTAATTCATTACATACATTAACAACAAAAACAAGGTGTGTGTAGCAGACCCACAACATAATAATAGTTTGCTGAAGAAGAGATTATCGCCTCATGTATCAAATAAATTACATTTGCACTATTGAAGAAACTGTCCAAAAAGAAAAGCCCATTGGAGAACCTAGGAGACAGCTAAAAGAAACCCAGGCAGTAAATCAAAGGAAATCTTATTTCAGTTCAAGTTAAAATATTTAGGATAAAGTGTTTCTTAAACAGTTTCTGGCATATAAATGGCCCCCCACACGCAAAGTACTCAACATACTTCTGTCTTACTTTGCGGGCGCTTTGGGGGGGCAAGCTAGGATGGCCAGCTTCAAGCGCCGTCAGGGTTTCTTTTTGATATCCGGCCGCAGGCCCAACTGAGGCCACATAGTTTATTGAATTTCTCCTAAAAGAGTTGTGTAGAATGCAGCATGCAAGGATTATATGGTTAGGTTTATATTCCGCCATGTTGATTGGCATAAGGAATAGGCGGAACCAAAAGCATTCTCCACCACTCTTCTGGCTCTGGCCAGACAGTAGTTATAAACCTTCTGGTCCGGGTTGAGGGTCCTCGTTGCTTCAAAACGGTTGGCTGGTCAGAACGAACTAACAGAAAGCACTGAAAAACAAAGGCCAGAGCTGAAAATCAGATACGAGCGGACAAGAACGCACTGAAAATCAAATACGTAATAGAAATACAAACCGACAAGCACAAACTGAAGAGCAGTAATGATTGGAAAAGCAGAAGGCTGAAAAGCGCAAATCGTCTGTCACCAAACTTTTACTAACACGAGATTAGCGGAAGGAGCCCAAAGGGTGGCGCACTTGGTATTGAACTTCCTCTTTCTAGTGCCGTCCTACGTGTTATACATCACCGCGTTCTTGACGTTTGCAAATTCCGACCAACTTTGTGTGACTGTGTGTATGCAAGACAAGTTTGAGCCAACATCCGTCAGAAAAAAAAACATGGATTTTGTTGTCGTAATGTGCGATCGTGCGTACAAGGCATTAAAATGTTTACAGATGGACCCTATGACTAACAATCTCAGTAAATTTTGTAGCCTAAAGAAGTCTGATAAACCACTCTGTTTGTATTGCTGTTTTAGATGAGAGATAAAGAAACAAAAACTAGAATCTCTTTCATATATATAAAAAAAAAAAAAATAACACATCTCTCCAATAAAACAAGCAACATATGCCTGGCACTCCCTCAGGGAATTGTTAGCAGTCTCATGACACCATGGTGAATTTCTTTCTCATTTTGACTTCTTGTAAGTGAAAACAATCAATACTGCTGTGAGTGACAAAGAAATACGTTATTGAAAGTTACCAAAAAATGATGCACACCAAGATAAGCTGTGCTATTGAGAAATTCTGTAGATTTTGCTGTTTTCTTTGTGTTAAGTTGTGAATGTTTAAGAACTGATTAAAGTACTTTTGAATATTAGCATGATTGTAAGAAGAATTATACTGCACATCTGATTAATTTTAAATTTGTTAAAAAAAACTACGGATAAAGATCAGAGACCTGGAAAATCTGCTTTAAAAATGTACAAAAAATTGCAGTTTTTGCTACACTCTATTCTCTGGTGGATAGGACTACATAAATTGATAAGATTGAAGTATATTTTTAAATATTCTAAAACATGCAAATTGCTTTTGATTTCTCTAACTTCACTTGAACAAGCAGATATTACTGCAACAGTGCAATAAAAGGGACAGTGGCTAGGCGCCAAACTTCGGTACTTGAAAATCCCCATAGGCAACGCTTTCAATTTTTGTACAGGTTACATGTTTTTTGTTACAGAGGAGGTCTAGTGCCAGAATTATTGCTCTTGCTCTAATGTTCGTGGCGATACCTCACATGTTTGGTTTTAACGCCGTTTGAATATTTGGGCACAACTTAAAATGCGTTTGCTTCTGCAAGCGAACAGGGACGCTTTCAAATTTTAATACATTTTTCTAGTTCGATGCTTTCTTTTTACATTTTTCCAATCACTTTTATTTCTATTACAAGGAATGTAAACATCCCTTGTAATAGGAATATGACATGACAGGTCCTCTTTACAGTGATATCTGGGGTCAATAAGTCCCCATATCTCACCTCTAGGCTGGGAAGCCTGAAAAAAAAAACAACTCTGTTTCCCAGCCGAGGCGGCGGCATGACATTGCGCCCGGCCTCCAAATGATCATAGAGACCTCGCGGATCATCTGGTCCGCCGAAAATCTCTATGATCAACATCTGGTGCTGGCGGATCCCTTCTCCAGCTCACCATTTGCACTGTGAGTTGGTAGAAGCTTCGCAGGGCGGCAGGAGTGGGGAAGACCCCTCCCGCCACCTGTAACAATGATCAAGCGGCTGAACAGCCACTATGATTGTTCTTATTGTGCAGGGAATCACCCGCTCTAAAAGAAGATATCTGAATGAGGCTTGTAGCTGCAGGCATCTTTCAGATATCACTGCTCAAAGTCTGTGATGTCAAATGATGTTGGGCGGAAGACAAGTGGTTAACCCCCCACTATTCTATCCAATACTAAAAAAGAAAGCTTTAGCTATGTATACACTTTCATTCCAATTGCCTTATCACTTTTAGAGGAACATTCTTTTCCTATGCATACAAATAAATGTTTAAAGAAAACACAGGTTCAATAAGCCACAGTAAAAATGAACAAATCACTCCTCTTATGTTATTTATGAGAATACAACATAGCCTTGTAAATAGACGAAATGCTGTCTTTGACATGTTAACTGTTATACGGTATCCATAGAAAAAAAGAAACATAATGTAAAATGAAATTATTACTATGCATTCCTTGTATAAAGACATGTTTTAAAAGATTTTGAATAGACCTAAGAAAGATATTTCCAATAGTAAAAAATGTCTTCTTGGACACTCCAAATGCTGGCCATCTGTACAATGAGTCAGAATTTATCTCATTACAAGGAAACATATTTAATTTGCCAATGTTCAATTACATTATGCTTTCAATCAGGATGTTCTAGCTTGAGTAGATATTGGACAGTACAGAGAGTCTGACAGTGAAGGCAATGAGATTTTTTGATTGCAAGTGCTATATCTTCCTGAACAAAAGATTTTTTTTAAATAAAAATAAAGATATAGACATATTACGGGTAGAATTTACCATCACTCGATGGTGAATTACAATAAGGATTTGCACTTCCAGACAGTACACGTTAAGCATACATAAGCATATATATATATATATATATATATATATATATATATATATATATATATATATATATATATATATATATATATATATATATATATATATATATATATATATATATGTGTGTACTGTATATATTATATATACCGGTATTATAATCACCGGTACAAAACATTTACGTTTAGATTTTCACGAACATGACCTTGATTGTTAGCAGTCAGAGATATGCTAGGAGGTGGAGATTTTACAGGGAATAGTTCATACAACCTAGAATTAGCACCCTATGAATGAGGAATATGCAAATTAAGCTGCTCCTTGAAGGTGAACAAGTCACAAAAAATTTGGAAAAATATATAAAAGGTGACGCTAAGCATATACAAGTGAATATACAGTATATATCATGAACCAAAATCATGAACATATATCACTGCAAAAAAACACATATATTGTTGAACATATAGCAAGCTGAAATTAGGTCAAATTGTTAGGAATAACAAATTGATTCCCACTGCCAACACCACTCCACTCCAATGGACCCTTCGGATGAAGCTAGGGCATAAAAATTTACCCCACGGGAGACGAGAGAGAAAGTCTCATAGTGTAGTATAAAGCAATGACAAAGTAGTAGGTTGGTGGAAGAACTAGAAGCATTTTTTGGTGTTGGGAACACTATCACTAATGGACTGTTTAGCTTGCTATATGTTCAACAATATATGTGTTTTTTTGCAGTGATATATGTTCATGATTTTGGTTCATGATATGTACTGTATATCCACTTGTATATGCTTAGCGCCACCTTTGATAAAATCAATACTTGAATTGTCAATGAATTGAGGTAGAAAGAGAATGGTTATTATCGAGAGTTAGACAGAAAGATTTTAGAAAGGGAGTGGGACAATGAAAGGAGAAGAAAAGAAAGAGGATGAGGTCCAGGAAGTGGGAATGTTAAGTAAAAAGGGGAGGGGAGAGGATCCAATAGGCTCTCTAGGAGGTAGATACCAGGAGGTGAGGGGCTAGGTCGTAGGGGTTATAATGGAGCAGGCATATGGTGTGTTGCAAAATGCCTTTGTAAATAAAAATGTATTGTGGCTATCAATATTGCCATCAATTTCTTACTAACAAATGTGTTGTGAATTTAACCTTTGATCTTTAGCATGTTAGAGGAGGGAGATTTCAAGGCACGAACAATTGTTTTTTCGTGGCCATAAAGATGTGGGGTATCAGTGCAATACTATTACGTTAAATGTTGCCAATAGGTTTGTGGAGAAGAACTTCCGATGGATCCTTATGGAGGTTAATCATATGAATGGTATTTATCATGTTGTTGACTGTAATTCATAAGCATCAGACTTTAAGGCAGGGCCACCATATGCGTGGCTTGTTATCCTTGTCCAGATACCCTCAAAAGCATTTGGAAGAGCCTCTACTGCATGCATTTCACTACTCATACTGTGATAAAGGTGTCCGTTTGTGAAACTGTGAACAGCGGTGATCCTGAGGATCGCCACTATCACAGTCCATAAACGGTTTATGAAACAGAGATAATTGGGAGAGAACATGTTCTCCCACTGATGATCTCCGCACACTGAGAATCCTCATTGACTGACACAGAAACAGACAGTTTATGAAGCTACGAGCTCAGCGCTTCACTGGTGATCCGAGTCAGAATTCATACTCCCCGATTTACCAGTTCAGAGGTGGAGAATCGGGGAGTGAAGATAGAATCCTGGGGGATCTCAGGGGGAAGAAGGACAATTATTAACTTCCTTCTACCTCGATCAGACACCCCCCAAGACAGTAACCATGCCCCCCATAATATTTATGTGTGTGTATATATATATATATATAAACAGTGTGTGTATGTGTATATATAAATATATATATATATATATATAGAATGTGTGTGTATATCTATATATATATATATATATATGTATATATAAGGTGTGTGTGTATATATAAATGTATGTAAAATATAATATATATATATATATATATATATATATATATATATAGATAATGTAGGGGGACTCTTTATTTTATTAGCATTAACCACGCTGTCTGTCCCTGTACTGAGCAGCTTAATAAACTAACATCTCTGTGGTTCTGTGAATTTCTGGTACTGTAATCTCGTTGAGATTCCAGTATCAGGGGCTTTTCTCCACTGCTTGAAGCGTTTGTAGATCACTTCACTCCTCCAAAGGCAGAAGTGATCTACAAAGCTTCATAAGCTGGCACCCAGTGCGAACGATCTCCTCTAAATATCCCGGAGATTGAAGCAGTGAAATTTTTTCACTGCTTCATAAACGGACATCAAAGTACCAGCATGATAGAACTTTATACGAGTTCTAAAGCCTGTACATTTCTATTACTTTCAAAAAGGGCACACCTTATATCTCCTCATTCTTCCAGACACAAAGTTGTATTTAATTTCAACTCACACAGAAAGAGCAATAGTAAGAGGAGAGGTGAGAGAAGTTAGTCAAGAGAGAAGTATGCTATAGGAAGAACCCTTTCATAGAAGGGTTGGATCGGTAAGGGATTTCCAAGGTTGTTGAAGATGAGAGCAATGGCTAATGTTGGAACTACAAATGTGTTTCCTGATTATTTCCTTCTTTTTGTATTAGCACACTTTGCAACACGGCATTTCTGGTAATGTTGGAAAAATCAAGTGCATATTCAGTTTGTACATCTTCCTGATAATCCCCTCACCATCATCCTTTCAGTGTTGTTGACACTGCCATCATGGGATTTTCATGGCTAGAGATAAATGAATGATCCATAATCCACTCTGCAATGAGTTCTCCTAATTCCTCATGGTGATCCTATTTGCTACTTTTAAAATGATATTAATATTACAACATAATGTTTGAGAAAACATTTTTTATGACCCCATTGGCAATCAGTTTCAGATTTCTACTTTAAGAGGGTGCACTGTTGATATGCTCTAGAATTAGTGAGGTTGCACACTTCCCAGCCCTCTTACTAAAATGAATCTTAGTATCTTAGTATCTGTGGGGAGGGGATCAAATGGGTTTTTATTTCAATAATCACAGAACATAAAGGAAAAAAAAATAACAAAAGCTATTAACTGATATTGTAAATGCTCTCTCTAAACTACAGTAAATGTTTAGTCTTTACACTAAAGATTGACACACAGGTCACTGTCTCTGAAGTGATGCACATGAGGCTGCTTGAGATATTGCCATGTTCATCAGGCACAAAGCAACATAACTCCTTGTTGTCATTCTCTTTTTGCAAGAAAGCCCTTTCAGATATAGCTGCTCAACATCAATGCTTAAAGATTCCTTTCACCCCCTTTACATCAGTACATACTATAAATATGATTGCTTCATTGAGTCTTGTAATTATTGTTCCTACACTAGTGTAGGATAAAGTGTTTTTTTCGTCTTGTTCAATGTATTTATTGAATTGTACTTGTTACAAATAACATTAGCCAAAGGCACTTGGAATGTGCAGAAAATATTCCAAAGATACATTTGTGAATGCATCAGTCAGCAAAATAAAGTGGGTTTATGGATTGCAGGATATATGGTTTCCAAAGATTGTAAGTTCAAGTATACAATGGCAAACAAAAGTCAAGCAATTCCCACTAAGATAGAAGTAATACAATTAAACACAGGTATATTCAATTAGATACCTCATGCATCAGGTAAAGCCTCGTAGCATCAGAAGTACGTAGATTATTAGGTAAGAGCAGGAGTGTTTTGTCAAAATGAGGGGGAAGATAGTGGTCAACCCATGGCTGCCAGATTTTAGTATATTTTTTTCTTTTCTTTTTTTTTTATTATGAACAAATCCATAAGAAGTCCAGAAAAACAGAGTTTATGTGAACCAAATCAAATGGGTATACATATAACTCTTGTCATTATGCTAAAATTTGTAAACTAACCTAAAGAACAAAAAAAATCCACCTACAATGAGATATAGAACTAGTCAGCTTCATTTTTCTGCAAGAAAACAAATAAACTATGTAGGTAGATAGATAGATAGATAGATAGATAGTAGATAGATAGATAGATAGATAGATAGATAGATAGATAGATAGATAGATACAGTAGATAGATAATTGTGTTTTTTTATTCATTTATTTTTTGCTACAGCAGTAAAAAGTAATGTTGCTAAAACAGCAAACATTTTTATATTGTAGATACTTGATACTTGTAAGTTCTTTGTTGCCTTCCCAAAAAATAAGCCAAGTGATTTCCACAGAGAATAACTACACTATGAAACGGAAGAGCAATATTCATCTGGAAACAAGGACAGTGGCTCATGTTCAGCTATGTCGTGATGTCTCACAGACACTGACAGATATGTTTCCTTAGCCTCAAACAACCTAATGGAGCTTTTAAACAATTTGCATACTGGCTACAGCTAAGTTGGAATGGCTTTGTCAAGGACATTAACCAAAACACACAGCTACAAAGTAAAGCCACATCCCCATTCAGGTTGTGAATTAAAAAAAAACAGACAGAAAAATTTAGGTGGATACAAAAATACCCATCCATATAGACAAGAGGACTTATGCCACATACACACGATCGGAAATGCCGCCAGCAAAACTCTGATGAGAGCTTTTTGTCGGAAAATGCGACCGTGTGTATGCTCCATCGGTCTTTTGCTGGCGGAATTCCAGCCAGCAAAAGATTGAAAACATGTGCTGTATTCAAAAAGTTCCTATCCGAAAATGCAATCGTCTGTATGCAATTCGTATGCGCAAAAAATCATGCATGCTTGGAAACAATTAGACGCATGCTCGAAAGCATTGAACTTCATTTTATCAGCTCGTCGTAGTGTTGTACATCACCGCGCTCTTGATGGTCAAAAGTTCAGAGAACTTTTGGCTGACCATGTGTATGCAAGACAAGCTTGAGCGGAATTCCATCGGAAAAAACATCCAAGATTTTTCGGATGGAAATTCCGCTCGTGTGTACGCGGTTTGTTTAAACACATTTATTCCCCAGTCCAATGTGTTTTTCACAAACTGTAATCTCCAACATTTTTAATGTTTCCTATCTTGAAATGTGATAAAGTGTATGTGCAGAGGATAGACTCTATATAATGTCACAATGTTATACGAAATTGTATTTTGATATAGTGCAGTGCCTCTAGAAGACGATGAAGATGTGCATTCACATGAAATGCGTTGGAGCAGGAGCTACGCGCTGATGTCTCACCATCACTTCAATGCTTGGCAGCTCTCTTTGTAATTGCACTTTTGTCATGACAATCATTTTGCATCATCACTTGCATTTGGATGAAGCCTTTTACTTTTTTTATGTGAAATATATACTTTTTACTAAATATCCTATACTATATGTGGCCCCCTGCTTGTAGCTCTGTGTGGTTAATGTTTTTTTCCAAGACACTATCATGCAAAGCTTTTGACTGTCCCCAGTAGGGATACGAGGTACTGTGGGGTGTCCCCATTGTGAGAATGGAGCTAGTTGACCATGTGTAAAGTATCCTGTTGACACAAACCTGCATGTTGCTGCTTTCCTCTGACAGCTTTAGAGAGACCCTTTGGCTAGCTCTATATAGTTAAAATTGAGGAGTAAAAGTAACCAGTCAGGGCAGGATGTGTGTTATTTGCAGGTTAACCAGTTGAAAATGTAGAATAAAAACCTAAAAACTAAAGCAAATGCAGCCACCCCTTCAAGGGCTGAAAATCTACAATTTATTACATTTTTGTTTTTGGGTTAAGATGAGCTTTAAAAAAGCTTATAAACAACACTCTAATGTTAGGAGAGAAATGAGAAGTAAAATAAATATTGCGCTAACTAGGTGCAAAAAACTAGAATTTCTAAAGAAAAATCAAAAAGCTGCTACATAAGAATATGACAAGTATTCAAAGTGAAGTGATGTGTAAATGTACCGCTAATACTATGTGCACTAAATATACACACAAGGTGAGTGATGAAATATATATACAAAAATCAATTTATAATAAGTAAATAAATACAAAGTAAGTCCAATATAGTGATAAAATCCTGTGAGGGAAAGAAACATCCAAAAGTCCTCAATGTGCAGATGGTGGTTCACAGATGCAAAAACATATGGAACCTTCAAGATAGGGAAACATCCATTCATAGAAAAGAATGCATACGCTTACCAGAACTGGTGCACCCGAATGTCAGCAACAATCATTAAGTCATTAAGTCATAGATTTTAAAATCGACCATAGGACCAGAACTTTCAGACAATCCAAAGGATCCGGATGATGTGTCCAAATGGGCTAGTGAATAGCAGCTGGACTGAAGAGTGGATGACCAGAGCGGAAGAACCCAAACAAGAAGCTTCTCCATTCCCCACATTGCTTTTATTTATGATCACTATTTTATCATATGTATTATTTATAATAAAAACACAATCTTTTTTGACCTACACCATTGGAAGCCCCCTTCTTCTTTTTTCATATACTCTTTTGATGAGAGCTGTTTGGGTTCCTCCGCTCTGGTCAGCCACTGTTCATTTCAACTGCTATCCACTAGCCCATTTGGACGTATCATCCAGATCCTTTGGATCCTCTGAAAGTTCTGGTCTTTGGTCGATTTGGATATCCATGCCTTAATGACTCGTTGTCACTGACATTTGGTTCCACCGGTTCCACAGGTTCTGGTAAGCATATGCATTCTTTTCTATAAATGGATGTTTCCCTATCTTGAAGGTTCCACACGTTTTTCCCATCAGCTATTTTGCATCTGTGAACCACCAATCCCTCACAGGATTGTATCACTATATTGGACTTACTTTGTATTTATTTACTTATTATGATTGATTTTTGTATATATATTTGATCACTCACCTTGTGCGTATATTCAGTGCACATATTATTAGCGCTACAGTTACACATCACTCTAATGTTAGGTTTGCATACACAATGGGGTCGGTTTATTAGAGGACTGGAAAACCTTAATTTTAGGAAAGTAAATGTGAACTTAGTGAATAAGATTCAATTGTATGCACTTTGAATAAACAATCATGTGCAAGGGAAATAAAAACAGGATTTTACCTGCAAAATATTTACTAAGTTGAGTGAACATTCATGTTGCAAAATGAAAATCCTCTATTGCTTCAATACGTAAACCCCACTATATTGCATTATTTATTTTCCAAGAACCATAATACATTTTTGTTTGGACAAATAAAACAATGTTTGTGTGAAATATGTAATTTAACAATTGATAAAACTGTGTATTTTACCTAAATGTGAGATTATTTAATCTAAATATTTTAAATAATTTTATTCTACGGGATGTTAAACAATTTATAATGGAAAAAAGTTCACATAAATAAAATACATGTCACTAGAATTTCAGTCTACAACATATAAACTGAGAAAATGAGTTATGTAAGAATTTTCACATCCACTGTTTTCCAGCCTGACAAGTTGTCCTTGACAGTACATCATATAGGACAGAGTAGAACTGACTGCCATTACTCTATTAATCTTCCTCTTCCCGGACCACCCATGCAGTCTGTCTCCTCTTTTTCTCACCAATTAGTCTTCGAAGCAAAAGTTATGTCTCCTTAAATGCCCTCATCAAGTTGAGCACAGAGAAGAATCCTACATATGCTTGTGCTGTGTAATTAGCTATCTTAAATGAGAAGCTGAGAGCAAAATATAAAGGAATTGTAACAGAGAATGGCAGTTATCCATGTCTGTACAATTAACAAGTACACTTATTGTCTGGGCTGTTATATAAATAACAAGCTCTGCATTTTTGTCAACGAATGCAATGTGCTATTTAAAAAAGGCAGAGCTTTTCAATCTGACTTCCTCAAGCAGACAACTTTCTGAAAAGACTTTAGACAACTTGCAAACATTACATGAATGAAACAGAGGCACGTAGTTTGTTCTGTTGCTAACTCAGTTACTGAAGCAGCCTGCTCCTTAATTGTATACCACATCTGCTTCTGTTACATCTCTACACAATCTGATAGAAGTAATTAAACATGGTATTATGTATATTGTGGGAAATTTATAAAAATGAGTAGTGAAAAAACATTAGACCCCCCCCCCCCCCGTCATCAGCTCCATTGGAAAGAAGATCATAAGCTAATTTCCCAGGTATCCACATTCACCCTGAAGTTTACACCAGATAAGTTCCTTCTACACCACACATATTTGTCTAGGAAATCCTACCAAAAGTCTCTAGCTATGTTTATGGTGAACGCCATCAGACTTTGCATCCCTGTACATTGGCGTTTAACACGTGCTCCAATGAAAGGGGAATGGTTTAAAAGATTGAATAACATTGAAGAAATGAAGGAACTTATACATATCTCCCAAGAATGTCTTCCAACGTTTGTCTGCAAGTGGGCCTGCTGGATACACTTTAAAACAACTGAGCAAGTGGCATGGCTTGACAAGCAGCATAGATGGCAGCATAGAGAAGGAGCTCTGCTCTTCCCGTGGCCTCTCAGCCTTACACTGACGGCAGTTTTTGGATATGGGCAAGCCTAATCAGCTCCAGTCCAGGACACCTGCATGGCGCTCCTCATCGATCGTGCGATCACACAGCATACCAGACTTATTCAGGTCCCAGCAACGGTCCGCCCGTGGTGCAGGCTCATCCAAGATGGCATCCGTCGACCATGAGGATGACTACAGCAAGAAGTCACAACCTGCATCTGAGGACATGGTGAGACACCGCTCTCCCCCTGACCATCCCCTGTCTTACGCAGACATGTCAGCGTTCGTAGCTGATATTAAAAACCCTTTCTCTTCTGATATCGCTGTGTTGAAAGCCAGCATTTTCTACTGATGTGAACATCATATAGCGTAGCAATGGCTGCTCCGTTCACAGATATATATTGCTGCAGATTTCTCTCAATTTCAATGTTGTTGTTATATTGTTCTGTTAACAACTAGGCAAGCACCTGAATGTTGCACTCTGTTCGCCACTTCAATTTACTTGGTTGTCCAATCCTGGACCCACAGACTGCATGGGTTCCACCCCTCAGTTGTTCCCATCACTCCATAACCAGGGCCTCCAATGAACAGAGGCATGAACAGAGTTCCTCAGCATATATGCCCTCTGGTGACTTATTGCTGACCCTGTGGTCTTGCTACTACACTCAAGGATCATGCAGAGTGACTATTTACTATTTGTCAGACATGTTATGCAGGATGCATCTTATATGAAGCATTAGACATGTGCATTCGTTCTCGTCCGAATGCATTTTTGTCCGAATTTCAGGTATTTTCGTTATTGTTTTAACAAACGATAGCGAACGTGCAGAATCCGAAAACTGAAAGATCCGACATAAACAAATGCTTTATTTTAGTTTTCGTTGCAACAAATCGATATAGATAGGAGATTCGACATGATGCTGACAATAGCGATCTGTGCCCATCGAACCTGTGGTCGAATGTGCCTAACCTTAGCTCTATTAGTTCAAGATTATTCTACATAGAGAAAAGATTTGACATAGAGAGAAAAGATTCAACATTATAGAGACAATAGCAAAAAAGGTTGAATGTGCCTAACCTAACCTCTACTTGGACCTCTATTAGTCCAAGATTATTCGACATAGAGAGAAAAGATTTGAGATGAAGATTTGACGAAGCAGTCGCCGCAAGCGGACATTGATGGTCAAATGCTCTGCCCATAGGCTATAGAAGAATTCTAATGTTGGTTGACTAGTAATATTATTTAATAAATATAATTATTACTAGTGTCATACAACATTAGAATTCTACTATAGCTTGTAGACTGATAATTCGACCGGAAATGTACAATTGCGGCATCGTACAGTTTTGCTGCTCCGTAGAATCTTCTTAGAACATTCGACAGACACCATAAGCCTTCAATGACAGATTCAACCTTAATTATTCCAGATTTTCGGATGAATGCATTTTTTAATGAAACAAAATAAATAAAAACGAATGTCGGGAGTAACTAAATAAATACATTTTTCATACGAAAACGAAATGTGCTTTCGTTCTCGTCCGAATGCATTTTTGTCCGAATTTCGGGTATTTTCGTTATTGTTTTAACAAACGATAGCGAACGTGCAGAATCCGAAAACTGAAAGATCCGACATAAACAAATGCTTTATTTTCGTTTTCGTTGCAACAGTTCGATATAGATAGGAGATTCGACATGATGCTGACAATAGCGATCTGTGCCCATCGAACCTGTGGTCGAATGTGCCTAACCTTAGCTCTATTAGTTCAAGATTATTCTACATAGAGAAAAGATTTGACATAGAGAGAAAAGATTCAACATTATAGAGACAATAGCAAAAAAGGTTGAATGTGCCTAACCTAACTCTATTAGTCCAAGATTATTCGACATAGAGAGAAAAGATTCGACGAAGCAGTCGCCGCAAGCGGTCATTGCTCAAATGCTCTGCCCATAGGCTATAGAAGAATTCTAATGTTGGTTGACTAGTAATAATATTTAATAAATATAATTATTACTAGTGTCATACAACATTAGAATTCTACTATAGCTTGTAGACTGATAATTCGACCGGAAATGTACAATTGCAGCATCGTACAGTTTAGCTGCTCCGTTGAATCTTCTTAGAACATTCGACAGACACCATAAGCCTTCAATGACAGATTCAACCTTAATTATTCCAGATTTTCGGATGAATGCATTTTTTAATGAAACAAAATAAATAAAAACAAATTTCGGGAGTAACTAAATAAATAAATTTTTCGTACGAAAACGAAATTCCGAAACAAAATATTTCAGTGTGCAAATGTCTATGAAGCATATCAATGGTCGTAAGTGATGCCATTTTACTAGATTTAAACATGTTATAGTTCTTATAAAGTCAGTGTTATTTTTGTTTGCTTCTACTGCTTTAAATCAGGCTGTGGGAGAGAGCTGTTTTTGCCTTCTTATCTAGATAGATTATCCATCTTTTTAGTCCCCAGCTTGTTTCTCCCACATACCCCCCACTGTGTTCTACATATAGTGCTTTTGATTGCATTTTTTTCTGTTTTCCTTTTTTGGTAATCACTGTTGTGGACACAATTTGAGGAGCCCCTCTACGAATAGTAGAAGAGTGCTCATTGATATACCTGTACATAAACCCCCTGTTCTATCGGGGGCTTTTCTTTTTCTTTTTTCCTCTGCCTTACCACCCCCCCTTTTTTATGTGCTCCTCTCTCTCCCCTCTTATTTTTCTCTTGGTGAGTGGAGGCTCTTATACCCCTGTCAAATCAGCCCGATCAGAATGGCATACTCTTCACTAGGGAGATGTCTTACTCTGATCTCACACAACTTAAGGGGGCTTAATATCCCAGAGAGAAGGGTGTTGCTTATGAGGGAACTGAAAACAGCTCAGCCAACCTTTGTTTTTTATACAAGAGACGCACTTTCGGGCTCGCTCCATACCAAAACTGTTTGATAGACACTATCCCGAGGTATACCATGCGCCAAACCCAAACCACAAATCCAAGTGGGTGTCCATATTACTACATAAACAGGCAAATTTTAAACTAACCAAGCAATACGCAGATCCCCAAGGTAGATTTTTATTCCTGAAGGGAATATGGCACAACAGACCATTAACCCTGGCAAATACATATTTCCTTAATTCAGGACACCTTGCATTCTGTCGTCATCTTGTAGATTAGCTAAAAGGCTTTGCTACTGGTTGTATTATACTGGGGGGGTGATTATAATACCCATTTACTTCCACTTCAGGACACCTCCAATGGCAAATTTCATACTCCATCATACGGAAAATCAAAACCCTACTGAATTGGTACACCTGGCAGATAGAGATTTTACTTACTACTCTCCATTACATAGGAAACATTTGCGCATTGACTATAAGTTCATTATGCAACATGACCTACCTCTACTGTGTTCTGCCCACATAGGCATACAAACTCTCTCAGACCATTGCCCAGTGTTGATTTCTTTGACACCTGCAGCTGGCGGTTGAATCCCACCTTACTGACAGACCCCGTTATTTCCCAACAAATAGCCGTAGCAATCAAGACATACTTTCAGATTAATGACACAGACGGTATGTCTCCCCTAACAATTTGGGAGGGGCATAAGTGCGTCATACGTTTTGATCTTATCCGTCTTGGGGCTCTCTAAGCCAATAAAATCACTGCAATGCTAGCAGAGAAAATTGTGGCCCTAGAAAACCTACATAAACAGTCCAGTGTGGAAGCCATCTCCGCTGAACTGTCAAAAGCGTGAAAAATGTAAGTCCTTGCTCAATCTCAAAGCAAAACAAAATGCATTCTTTATTTTAATAAGGGCTTCTATAATGAGCATGGGGATAAATGTGGCAAATTTCTTGCAAAAACCCTTAAAGCACTAACACAAGCTAGAACTATTTTGTCTATCAAGGATGTATATGGTCAATCCTTGTACAAAACAGATCAGATTGCGTCACAATTTCACGCCTTCTACACTAAGCTTTATAACCTGCCCATGTCCCATAAACCACCGGATCTCCAAGGAGACAGAGAGTACATTCTGCATGACTATATTAATGAAAGTGGTATGCCCACCCTAACATCTACTGAAATTGAATCCCTGGATGCACCTATTTCAGAAGATGAGCTTCTATTGGCAATTAAGTCTCTCAAGCCCGGTAAAAGCCCAGGTCCCGACGGGTTCACGGCACATTATTACAAAGCCTTTATTGACATCCTAAAGACGCCCTTCCGCCATGCCCTCAACCACCTAAAAAACCCTCGTCCTATACCAGAGGTCTTTATGATGGCTCACATAGTTCTAATTCCCAAACCGGCTAAAAATCTCGCTATTGAATCGAAGGCCTTCTCCTGTCTACTGACGTGGAGATGCCTTTGATCATGTGGCATGGGACTACCTGTTTACCACCTGTAGACAAATAGGCCTGGGATCCCGCATGATGTCGTGGATCTCAGCTTTATACCATAAACCACAGGCCCGACTTAAAATAAATGGCACCCTCTCTGAAGCGGTACATGTAAATAATGGTACGAGGCAGGGTTGCCCCCTACCCCCCCTCCTGTTTATACTATCCTTGGAGCCCTTTATCCACCTGACCAACGCTAATCCAGACAGGTTTTCAGTTAGGCCCTAGCACTTACAAAACAGCAGCTTATGCGGATGACCTTCTATTTTTCCTCGCTCAGCCACATATCTCAATCCCAAATCTCATTAAAGCTTCCCGGCTTTTTGGATACATATCCAACATGAAGATAAATTATGCTAAATCAAAAGCCCTTAATCTCACCATATCTCCTAATTCATTATCTAGGGCATGCGCCTCATGCTCATTTAAATGGGAAACCTCAGCAATCACTTACCTAGGAATAAGACTCACGGGCAATCTCACGGATACTTACCACGCTAACTTCCAACCCTTGTTAAGCAATATACAACAGGACCTGAAGGGATGGACAACTAGCCCCTTCTCATGGTTTGGCAGGGCTGCCATACTCAAAATGGTAATATTGCCCAGAATATTATACTACTTCCATACCCTGCCTATACCACTCCCCTGCCAGTCTTTTAAGCAACGTAATGCAATCATGCGCACCTTTATCTGGATGGGGCGAAAACCATACATCAAACTTGACACTCTCATCAAGCCAAAAGAGTGGGGTGTTATCGGTCTACCAGACTTTAACATCTATCACTTTGGGGTACACTTAGCTAGAATCCTAGATTGGAATTGCCATAGAGAGCAGAAAGACAGGGTCACCTTGGAGGAGACCATATCAACATTGCCCCTAAGGTTCCTTCCATGGATCCCCTGGAAGAAGTTGCTGCACATTTTACAACAGCACCCACTACTAGGAGCGATGCTGAGAGCATTTCATAAGGTGACTACATGCTATAACTTATCCTCATCCCCTGGCCCGCTCACGCCTATTACCCAAAATCTGGGGTAGATATTCACCTAACTCCACCCATCAATCAACACTTTCCCGTTTTATTGATGCACTGTGTCGCTACCAATACGTTGAAACCTTTTGACTCTTTAAAATCGGATTTGGGTCCTCAACGTCCCTTTTCCTTTTGTACTTACCATCAGCTGCACAACTATGTGTATACTTCTCAAACTAAAAGTCAGTTTTTCAGACTTATGACTCCCTTTGAACTCACCTGCCTCTCTGGAACTCCACTAACTAAACCTACCTCACTTACGTTTTCCTGGCTTCAGGGGGCTAGAGGTGGGGAACCCCACGGGGCCCGAGCACAGTGGGAAAAAACACTTAAAACAAGTCTTACCGAAGAACAATGGCGGCAAGCTTCAATCTTTACTCACAAGTGTTCAATTGGTACAAGATTACAGGAAATGTCCTATAAACTGTTAACACACTGGTACGCCACACCAGATAAAATAAAAAAAAATGGTACCCACTGTCCTTGGATTTATGCTGGAGGTGTGAATGAGCACGGGGCATGATTTTGCACATATGGTGAGACTGCCCTCAGTTGGCACCTTTCTGGAACAAAGTGCGCAAGTTAATTACACTTATTACTGAAACCAAAATCTCTCTCACCCCTGCGTATTGCATCTTGCACATCGCAGATTGCTCCATGAGACGTTATAAAAGGTCTCTAACCAGACATCTGCTAAATGCAGCGAAAATTCTGATTCCCAGACACTGGAAATCGAAGTGTGCCCCTTCAGTTCCTGAATGATTTCACTCCATAGAGGATATTTACCATATGGAGGAAACAGTGGCCATTGCTAGGGAATCCTGTGAAAAATTGAACACATTATGGTCGCCCTGGTTGGTGTTTCGGTATTCTGACCGTTATCTGCAATTAGACACAATGTGAAATCCCCACTACAGCACGGGCTGCCATCTCTTTCCATTTCCTGAAGGTCAGATCACTGATTGACTGTCTCCCCTGTCAATTATCATTTGCCTTATGCCCCATCTGGATATGATGAGTCCCACAGTGGCTCCATTGGACTGCTATAACCTTAGACACCCTCACCAAGACTCTTTACTGATTTTTTCTTTTCTTTAGGCCTCATTTTACTTTGCTCTACTGGTTTGTGGCCTATATTATTTGCAAGAGTTTCTGCTAACATATTATATACTGTAATACCCTTTCTTGCCCAAGTTACATTTGAAACGAGGTATTCTTGATTCTATGTGGACCTACCCACAACTGTTAGCAATGTTTTGAACTATTTTACATCTCTACTCTTTGAAGTATACTGCTTTCTCTTCAATACAAATTTTTATTGTAAAAAAAACAACTGAGCAATACAAAGACAACCTTTAATTTGTAGACTACTTGTAGAGGTTGAGATGGCTTTGGATTGCTCTCCTTTCTCTTTGTGCGGACAATGAGGGAAGAAATCCTTCCTTACCTCCCCCCCCCTCTTAGGCAGGGGCTATAAACCACCCCTGTTACCCCTCCCCTATTGTGTCCGACAGACTTTCCCTCACTTCCTCTCCCCCTTCCTCTCTCCCTCCAAGCCTTATCCCCTCCTCACTTCCCCCCACCTCTTTTTAAATCTTCTTTCCCTGTCTCCTTTTTCTTTGTCTACCTAAACTGCTCATGCCTTGTTTCCTCCATCACTGTTCTATCTGGATCTCATTCCAACATTGAGCCACAACTATAGGGCTGGGTTTTTTGTGTGTTACCATCTTATATTGATATGGGAACCACTGAGGTCCTCTTGCTGCATTTTCTGTGTCAAATTATGTTTGTATTTGTATTTTTAGCAATAATTAAATGGTCACTATTCCTTGGCTTGGATGGTACAGTATTTGCTTTGTTTTGCTGTGACCTCAATAAAAAACGTATAGAAACACATTTTAGACCTACTCACAGACTGCAACCAGAATTTAGTTTTTATACTCTAACCCTAAAGACTAGTATTAATAATAAAAATACAAAAAAAAAAACACACACACATACACGTGACATTTGTTAATATTGATCCGATGTGTCCTTTGTACATCTGGCTCCTGCTGTTCTTTAAATGTTCATCCTTTGATGTCCCCCCCACCACACACACACACACACACACACCCCCACCACCCCTGCCACCAAAGAGAGCTGAGGGAGCTATGCCAGGCACTCATCAAAAGTGACCAACTATGTCCACCCTATTCACCCAGCTCCTCTATTCATAGAAGCCATACTATGAATGGAACATGATCTATGGATAGATGATGGGAGGATAATCGAAAGGTCCACCTCTTCCATTCATAGATCATGTTTCATTCATAGAAACAATAGTAGGAGCTGGGTGGAAAGGGAGGCACAGTCAGACACTTTGGTGAGTACTTGTCTCAGCTCCTTCAGCACAGTGCAACTCTTGCATTCATACTGAATTCAACTGATGACTGTATCTGGTTTGTGGGTGTGTGGGGTTCACAGACCTTCATGCCTTTGTAAAGGCAAACCTACTTAACAAAAAAAAACAAAAAAACTGCAGTAGCTATTAGATGCCTCATTTATTCCATAATAGTAACTATAAAATAACAGCTGATGTCAGACTAGGCAACAGACTAGGCAACAAATAAATGTTACCTTGTTTCAGATTGCTGAATACCAGTTGATTCATTTCAACTTCTGCACTTTTTATTTGCCAAATTTTTTATTAAAGGAACATTTCAAGATCACAGAGTGAGCCTCTGGACCCCATTACAATTATATAAAGTTAATACAATGTAAGCAATAAGAGTCTGAATACAATAATTGTGGGCATGTAAAACCAAAATAATGCCGCTCTAGGTGAGTAACCGACTCTCACAAGTTGTGAACTGGAACCAAGGGTGCTGCACAGCTGGTCTGTAAGATTCAGTAACATGCACAAATCCAAAATATTGCTGCACTCCTTGGTAAATTTATTGAAGCATTGCAATGACATCACAGGTATGACAGGAACATTAAAAGGGTCAAACCTCAAGTAAGAGCTGAATTTAGCGTGAAACACATCACCTTTTAATGTTCCTGTCATACCTGTGATGTCATTTTAATGCTTTAATAAAGAAATGTGGACATGCATTAGATAAGACAACCTTACCATAAATACATAATAAATAATAATAATAATATAATACATAATAAATGTGACGTTGCTATAATAGAGATGACTAATATGTGCTGTCAATCATAAGACAGAGAATTAGGAGGATATCAGTTGGTGACAACATACATTTTTGTAGAGGCCTATAAGTGAAACTTTAAGTAACAGCCATAGAGAGGAAAATGAAGAGAGGAAAATGTGTTTCAGTGAAAAAAGAAGAGAAGACACTGTAGATGAAAAAGAGTTTTGAAAGCAGTGTTGATTAAGGCAAAACGCAGGTAGGGAGGAAAAGGGGGGTATGGAAAGAAAGGAAAGGGGGGTGGGACCCCAGAGGCTGCCAGGGGAGGAAAAGGGACCCTAGAATTAAAAAATTGACTGTAGGGTCTAAAATTTCAGTAAGCATGCAGTGCATTCTAGGTGGAGAATAATTAAGCCATGACCGCCAAATCAAGAGTAAATGCTGCACATTTCTAAGTAAAACTGACAATTTTCATTTATGTCATGCTGCTCCTGCTACACAACTATTGATTGAGAAGCTAACAAAATCAACTAGGGTCTCCTGCCATGTGCAGATTCTAAGAAAGCATAATAACCTAAATAGAACCTGGATAATATAGTCCTATGGATATAACAGTTATTAGCTTAATCCCAGATTGCTATTGCCACTCAGCTTGATGGCAGGGTTTTTTGTAATGATGTAAAACCCCTTTCCTGACCTTCCATAAAAGCATCCTTAATAGGGATTGACACATTTAATTCCTGAAAATAGTACAAAACCAGAATACAGAACAAATAATATAATCCACTTTAGTACTTAATTATTCCCAAGCTAAATTTGGAGACTTCTATCCCAGTTTAAGAAAACACATTCTTTACAGCTTCTTCCAATCCTTCTCCCAATTATAGGAGAAGGAAAGAGAAGTAATGTAAACATTCATTTTCAATCTTGCATCATTCCCTCTACTTAGCTTTATACCATCCCATCCATTCTCTCTTATCACCATATCCTTCCTTTACTTCGCCTCCTAGTTTGTACTCCCCCCCCCCCCCCCCAACAAGTTAGAGTGAGTGGGGAGGAAAGAGGAGTGAGGGAGAGTGAGAGAAAAGCTAAGAAGAGAGACGTTACTGGGAAATCTTCAACTTCTCCTACCCAGAGTTTTTTTTTGTTTTTGTTTTGTTTTGTTTTTTGTTTTTTTCTCAGATTGAAAATGCCTTACTTACTTGGGTGCTTTGTATTTCTTTATGACCTAGTTTACTAGGAATTATTAGGTTTCATTTTTCTTTTACTTGATAACCAAGTTAACCTTATGCCATGGTTTACGTTGGATACGATCGATGTTGTTAAATGTATCTATGCCATGTTGTTTTTCTAACAACATATTTGTACTTTGATATATTGCTTACTCAATAAAAAATTATGAAACCAAACAAAAAAAAATGGATTCACTAATTTTAGCTTATTTTTAGCTAATTTTAGCTATAAACAAACCACATATATAAGTTTGACCTCTTGAGTTGTCAGCTGGGAAAAAGGGTTCTTATGAACTTTTTGCCTATTGAATACTGAACTTTAGGGGTTGATTTTATTTTGACAAAGACTTCCCTCTTCACTTCTTTACTCAGAGAGTTAATAAATGGGTTAAACATTTTAATGAATGTCACTGTGTGGAATTAAAATGGACTTGTGCTTTGCCTTTCATAATTATGTCTATTGTCAGTTTCCAAGTAGGAAGTATACTTTGTATTGAGCAATAATGATTCCCATGTCATTAGCAGACATGAAACACAGTGTAGACCTTTATGCAACATGGGACATTCTATTTTAATTATTTAAATCAATGACCCAACAGTTAATATATTTATATTACCAAAATTAAGTCGGTTTACAAATAACTGATTCCTGCACTATCATTGCACAAAAAGGGGGCTAGTTTCTATGAAAATCCATTATCCAAAAGGCAGAATACTTCTTATTCAGGATATACAGTGTATCTTTACCATTTTCAAATACAATGAGAGAATCTCTCCCATGATTCTCTATGCGGTCCATTATGCACAAAAACAGTTTATTTTATTACTTTACTCCCTCTCTGGATACAGGTCAGAGTGTCAAGTTGGGAGGTCCACACACATACAATTTACCTCTATAGTGGCAAATCAGCGGTGTGGTGGATTTCTGAGTTAATGCAACTGAGCAGACCAAAAAGCTTGCTAAAAGAGCAAGTTTTCATATGTTAGCTCATCTCTGATCTATTATTTCAGTCTTTTGTGTTCAAAGTCCTGTTTGCAAACTGTGTTACAACATGGAGGGAAGCATCTGTAGGTGCTGTAATGTACTGTAAAGTACAAACATCAATACAATATTTGCATCAGGATTAAATTGCTCCACTAAAGCCATAATCATTTTTTTCCCAAAGTGCATTTAGGCTTTAGAAAGGAACACAACATCCAATTCCATCTCTATTTGGCAGCAACCCCATACAATTTTTTTTTGTTGTTAATAGGACTGCACACAAACAGATGAGGTCCAAGTACAGGGAGAGAATTTGTCCTATCAGGCTTCCAATGCAGTCTAAGCACCTACATTGTAGTGATTATAAAGGATTTGTTTTAAAAATAACAAACATCTCTATACTTACCTGCTCTGTAATTACACAGAGCAGCCTCAAACTTCCTCTTCTCAGGTCCCACTTCAGCGCTCCTGGCCCCTCCCTCCTGTTGAGTACCCCCACAGCAAGCAGCTTGCTATGGTGGCACCTGAGCCGAGCTGCTGCTCTGTGTGTCCATTCAGACATGGGGCTCCTGGCCCCTCCTCTCTGTCCATTGCCCCTGCAGGTAGTGGCTTCCCATGGGGACACTTGTGCATGCTCGCTCCCAAACTCCCCTGCTGTGTATATTGACACAGATAGTGGGACTCGTCCCCGCCCCCCGATCCCTCATCAATGGCTTTGATTGACAGCAGTGGAAACGAATGGCTCACGGTACCCCAGCAAAGCCAGTGAGACATGGAACTGAGGGGAGAGAAGAGTTGCAGATGTGTATAGCGTTGGATCAAATGAAGGCTAAGGTAAATAATAGAATAATAGGGGGGGGGATAGGGACCAAAAACGATGCCTAAACATTTTTTTACCTTAATGCATTAAAGGGTAACTCCACTTTCATGGAAAAAAAAAATTACCAATTGAAATAAAACAATATAGTGTATTTAAATGCGACTCAAGTCATTTTGTAATTGAATGTTATTAAAAATGACCTTTCCTTTTCAACTTACACTGCTGTCATTTCCTGTAAAATGCAATATGTCTATCTGGAGGTGTTCTGTACACTGATGGTGTACAAAATTCCCCCTGAAAATATAATTTCCTGCTTGTGGGATTGGCTTTCTAATTTTCCCAGAAGTCTGAACTTAGATACACATCAGATTTTTGGAATCCCATGTAACAATCATTTTTGGCAAGATACTCCCAAAAGAAAGCATGTCTAAACAGATGCAAATCGTGCCAATTTCCTCATTAGAGCCCTGAAGGTGCAGCATCTGACTGATAATTAGAAAACCACTCCCATATAGATTCAGTCTCCACATGGACACAGACAAACTGCTATTTCTTCAGAATAACAAAAGGCAGAAATTTGCAACAAAGTTTGTTAAAATCCTTTTAATAAAAGTGGAGTTACGCTTTAAGGTAAAACATGTTTAGGCTTTAGAATCATTTTAATTTTCCAAATATTCAATTTAAATAACAACTCCTCTGTTATCCACCAAGACAGTTCAAAGTTTAAAAAGGAAGATTTTTTTTTTTCAGTTGCTGAACACTGCAGTGAAAGCAATATTTTTCTCATGGTTATTGCAAACTTCCTTCCTTTCCTTAAGGTTACAGCTGCGAGGAAGACAAGTATTGCTCATCCCACTCAGCTCATTTTGAGAAGTAATTAGTTATGATTGCCTGAAATATCTGATACTCTCCGAGGTATAGTTATTCTTCATTTATCTTTCTTTCTTTGTGTCACTTATACGAAGGACACAGTGCAGTCTCCTAACAGAAGTATTGATCCTGGAAGGAACTGAATGCTTTGAAGACTATTTTTATAGCACAATCATCTAACTCTGTCATTGCCCTGAGCAGCCATACAATGTGCAGATCTTATTTTTCTACCTTGGTCATCTGTATCCACATAGGGAAGCTGATTATAAAAAAAAATAGGTTAATCCCTGCCATGTTTAACAAAGTTATGAAATGAACGCCACTCCCACAAGAAACTTTGCACAAACCAGCAACTCCCGTTCTGTGCTCTTGATTCTGGTACATGAGAAAACTCAGAGCCCTGCCAAACCCCCTGCTATTGGTTGATGGGTCAACATCAGTGGATTGCATGGGAGAATAAAACATGTTTTTTTAACTTTAAAAATCCTTGTGTGATTTTAATATCACAATACAAACATGGGTGTTCGCAGAACTTTTTTTAGTGGGGGGGGGCATCATTTTAAGGTCACTCATGCTCCTCCCATTTTCAAAAATGTAATGAAGGGGAGGAGCTTAGACATTATAATGTACCATATATATACCCCTATAGGGCAGGCCAGGACAGGTACCCCATAAAATAGATCCCCTTTACTTAGTCTTCTTACTCTTATCTTTTTTTCACCTGTATATAGAATAGAATCAGCAGGTTTTCCTGCAGCCACATACTCCAGAACTCCAGACTCTCTGGCCTCTCCCCCTGCAAAGAATATTATATATATATATATATATATATATATATATATATATATATATATATATATATATATATATATATATATCCCTCTACCTAAATTCCAGATTGCACGCCTACAAGTCATTAAAAACACAGCAGCAAGACTAGTCACGGGGGAAAAAAAAACATGTGAATCCATCTCCCCTCCCTGAGGATCCTACACTGGCTAACCGTAAAGGATCGGATCACATTCAAGACCCTCTGCCTGACCCACAAATGCACACAAGGAGATGCTCCTCAATACTTATGCGAAAAAATAAAACACTACACTCCCAATCGCAAACCTCCGATCAACCAACCAAAACCTCCTCCTCATCCCCAAGTCCCAGTACAAATCAAGGGGAGAACGAAGATTTGCAGTCCAAGGACCACGGCTACGGAACGCTTTACCTACAAACATCCGCTTGGAAGGAAATCGGGCCTTCAGGAAAAAACTCAAGACCCACCTCTTCTAAGAAGGAATCAACGCAGGTCGGATCAAGGCCTCAAGGCGATTCAGTTTGCAGTTGCAGCGCTATACAAATCATTCATTCATTCAAAAGCTGATCACATGACCCGTCAAAGTCATGGAAAGGGTTTCCTCCCCTATCTGGCACTTTTTCATACCTTTGTTAAAATGATGTGGGCTTTACATCACATTTACATGCATGAAGCACAGTGCTACAGAGGACGTTTTTCTTTGAAAAATAGCGGTATTACTGTGGTAGGGTCATACCCATCTACAAATAGGACTTTTTGTCTTTTTGGATGTTGCTGATAAACTTCTCTTTTACTCTACTTTGGCAAAATAAGGTTAAATGATCAAAAAAAATGAGGACACAATGTAATTAGTAAACTATTGAAAAAAAAAAAGTAAATGGAGTTCCACTGGTAATATTTCTACTACCACTGTTTATCTGTGCAATATTCCAGTATTCCAGAACCAATGACATATCAGTAAAATTAAATTCATCCAAATAAAAAGATAGAAATGTATTTTCCTCCAGACGTGTGATTTGATATTGCAAAAAAAGCTGTTTTATCCTCTTTATCAACATTTTGAATATCACTTGCAGAACTTTGTGAGACTGAACACTGTAAGTGCTCCATGCATTTGCAAAGTGTCAAGATCTTCTAATTTACATGAGCCTGGATTCTGAAGAATCTTTTGCAGAAGAGGCACACTTCCTCTTTTGCTACAACCAGAAGCAGCCTGTGCATTGTTATCACCTTTAGTCATTTCAGAAAAAAAGTAACCTTAATTCACTAGAGGTTCCCTCTAGTGAGCAGCTTGCAGTGAATTCAGGTCACAGTACAAAATGCCACCAGGAGTCAAACATTTGCCAGGAATTGATTTTGCTACATTGCTTGTTCTCAAGGCAGAATACTAGAATATTAGATATTGCTACTATTTAAATGCTACTTTTGTGGAAAACATCATAAAAGCATTTTTAAGCAGTCAGTCCAGGTTTCACAGTACAACCATAAAACCATACAGATATCTCACACAGAGATTTAACCACGTGCCACATGCAAGGTTTTTGTTTTTGTGTAAGTTGAAAGCAACTAAAGATTCAATAAAATAAGCTTTTGGGAGCAAAACGGGGTGTAAGTCCTCTATATATGCTGAGTGTTCCCTTACACTTGGAAAATATATATTATTCCAATGTGATTTTTCACACTTCAGAGATATGCAGATAAGTTAACTGGCTACCAACCAAACAGACAGAAGAGTGTGTATCTATATGAATGAATGTCGTAGGGATATTGTAAATATCACTAGTATAGTGATGGCCCATTATTTAACTTTACTTGCTTCTAACTCATCAGCTTCAGTCAGTGATAACAGATATCAAAAAGTCTGCAGCTGTTGCTCTGAAAACTTCTTGACCTCCTATCTTCTCTGTCTACATTGTGTGAAGTCACAGACTTTAGGTCATTTCTAAACCCTTGAAGTAAGGGTTAGACAAAGCAAGAAAAGTTAAATAAGGGCAAAGTAAAAATCGTTATTGGCAAACCTGTCCAATTATAATAATTTAATCCTAAATATGCAGATTATTGCATAAATTCAGTTGGGACTGGTTCTCTATAAAGTAAATTTTCTTGTCAGTGGCACAGGACCGCATGTAAGAGAAATACGGGGATTTGGTTTTGCAGGTAAAATGCAGCTGGTAGATGATACTCATTGTTGCTGTTATTAATAATAAATCATATATACAATTCTAATGGATACTGGAACTGTGTGTAGAATGCAACTTCTTCAAGCAAGTTCAAGGTAACTGCTGTACATTTTCAGAGAAGGTAGCATTTATTTTATCCCAGCAATATATGACACATTCAACAGAGTATATACAAAATAATACAGTGATCAGATGCCCTATAAGTCCCTTCAGAAGACAAGTGTTTTTGTTCAGAAAACATTAGCAAGGATATACAGGGGAAGCTAAACACATCCAGCATATATGTCCATTCTACACCTCATGCAAGTGTCTTCCATATACACTAAATCCTAGGCCATTCCTCCCATCACCCTCTCTCTTAGCAGTTGAATCCCCTTAAAGGTTTTCCTTTAAATTGCCTAAACCTGGCCATATATGTATTGAAACTCAGATGGCATAGCAGGGACAGTCCCAAATTTTAATACATCTATGGCTGTTCCCATTCAAGAGGAGCTGTCCCAGTGAAAATGTATTCTCAAGCAGGACGGTAATGAAAAATTTGTTTACAGAAATGTGTGTATCAATGCATGCAGCCAATCAGCTGCAGCTCTGATGAGTGTATTCTGACAGTTGCTGTCAGAATACAAAAATGCAGCGGGAGGATTCCTCCATCCACCTTCAATTTGTGGATGGGTGAATCATCTATGGCCAGCTTCCAACTTTTCCTACAACCCTATATTATAACAATTACTCTGGATGCACCACAACAAAATAAAACTCCTCTGCCCTTCTAGATCATGTCTCAGTTTTCTTCTTTTTTTTTTTTTTACCTCATATACTATACTATACTATTCCTGCTGAGGTAGACATTGTGACTAACGTGGATGTCAGACCCCTGCCCTTCTCACTAACTCATGACAAAGGAATGGCCAATCTTACACTGCGCTGTCACTTACGTAACAATGCCACTCTCAGCTGCACCCTGCACAAAGATTTTCCAGCTTTCAGGACCACTGTCCTGGTGCCAGCAGCCTGAGAGCGATTGTCACTGGGTTAAAGTTAATAAAGCAAATAACGCTTTAAATGGCCAACGCTCCTTTTTTACCAAGAAGGAGGAAACTCACAATCTCAGCATTAACAACTATGGTTTTAGAATAAATGTCTGTAACACTGTCACTGCAGATTGATATATTCAGAGATTTATACAACAGCAGGGTTGTTTAACCACTTCCCACCCGGCCAATGTAGATATACGGCCGGGTGGGAGCCGTCTACTTCTGATAGGACGTTCAGGAACGTCCTTCATAAGTAGAGGGATCGCGCGCGCGCGTGCCCGCGCAGCGGCGCGATCCCGATGCGGCCGTGTCACCCGGACACGGCGCATCTCGAATAGGCAGGAGGGCACGGTGATTGGCCCTCCTGATCACATGACGGCCGTGACGAATCACGGCTGTCATGTGATGTAAACAAACAGCCGGTTGCTAGGCAATCGGCCCTCCTCTCCTCACACGGAAGTCGTCGGTGAGGAGAGGAGAGCGGATCGCTGCAGCCGGCTGGTGATCAGTGAGTATGAGATGTTTTTTTACTCACTGATCACCAGTCTAGGGTCCCCCATAGTAAAACACACGTCCCCACAGTAAAACACACATGTCCCCACAGTAAGACCCACATGTCCCCACAGTAAAACACACATGTCCCCAAAACACACATGTCCCCAAAACACACATGTCCCTAAATAATAAAAACACATGTCCCTCACATATGTCCCACTAAAATCACATGTGCCAATGATTATCTGCACACATATGTCCGTGATCACCTGCACACCCCTTTTACATGATCATTTGCGTACATATGTCCGTGATCACGCGAACCAATTATTATACACTTAACGGAATTTTTTTTACAAAAAACATGTAGCAGAATACATTTTGGCTTAAATTTATGACAAAATTTGATTTTATTGGATTTCTTTTAAAAAAGAAAGGAGAAAATATTGTTTTTTTTCAAAATTTCCGCTATGTTTTCGCTTATATCGCAAAAAATTAAAAACGGAGTCGCGAATAAATACCACCAAACTAAAGCTCTATTTGTGCGAACAAAATGATAAAAAATTCATTTGGTTACAGCATTGCATGACCGCGCAATTGTCACTGAAAGTGCGCGAGCGCTGAAAGCTAAAAATTGGTCTGGGCAGGAAGGGTGTTTAAGTGCACAGTAGGCAAGTGGTTAAGAGACAAGGATCTTTTTAGTTTGCATTAAAAGCCTTTAGAAGCAGTTTTAGCACTTTTCTAAACAGGGTTTAATAATGAAAAAATCAAAGTGGTGCAAATAAAATATTTACAGAAAAAGTATGTTACAAAGAAATAAATAGACAATAAAGGCAACAGAGAAATAAAAAGGAGTTAAAAATGAAGAATACTTAACAATGTCCTGGTTTGCAGAGTCCACTGAATAAACAAAAAATTTACAGTGGCTCTTTCAAGTCTGGTTAGGTGTTTCTTAGTTTGATGGTGAAACAAGAGCTGTAAACTTCAGGAGCAGCCTCCTTTTTCTCTGATATCACAGGGGTGTTGTCAGAGACCATCTGACCAATTAAGTGGCTGAGGAGTGGCTATTGGGGTATCACTGTGTTTATGAACACATCTCAGGTAAAATTTTCCATAAGTATTCATATCCCTGAATACGTACTGTTTACAGTTGGCTAATGTGCATATTATTGTCCAGCATGAAATTATCTTTGAAATGGCCATAAATGTTAGGTCTTGGATGCCCAGTTCGCCTAGGGGAGGAATTGGGCCGATTCTGCTCCCAATACTCCAATGTTTACAACGTTTGGACTCAAGACACTACAAATTAACAGAGGGAGATAAATATGTCCTTGTTCTGGCTGTGCTATTATTATTTCATGAGTTATGAAGTAAGCTGAAGTTTTTGAATCTTGACTGCTAACCAGTGTAGACTAAAATGTGTATTGGCCATTCCCTGAGCTATTTACGATATGGGTATCTGTTTGTTCTCTGGATTGCTCAAGCTTGCGAGGGTGACAGTTTTATTAGGGTTTCCAGGCTGAAATTGTGGATTAGGTAATGGAGAGGTCTGTATGTCTGATCAATGGATTGATAACAAGGTCCTGGCATCAGTTAACAGTTTGTGTATTGTATAAACAGACAAAATGGCATAGGAGACTTGTGACATGAACAAAATGGTGGCTACATACACAGGTATTCACGTGCCCAGTAAGCACAACCATTACAGACATACCCCCCCATAACTTTTTCTTCTAAAAGACCTTATTTTTATACACAGTGTTTGGGTGTACTATTGCAATTCCAGGCAGTAGCATTGTTTTGCTGGGAAATAAACCAATGTAAGCTTGTGGAGAGGTACAGAAAGAGACAGAAAAAGGTAGAGTTCTGTAGTCCAGCAGTCAGGTCTGACAATTCTGCTTAGGATTTCACTTTAGAAAAGGCACTGTTGTCAGTTTAAAGTTAAAGTTACAAGCACAATGATTTTGTAGCACATCAAAAGTATTTTTTCTGTACCTGAATAATTTTGAAAGGGTTAAAACGTTGTGAGATGTGAATTTGTTTCAGACATGTTAATGTATTTCAGATACTGAAAATATTTTTATTTTATTTATATAGTTAGTATTTGCCCTGACATACTCTTCAAGTCAGGCCAATAGGGTGTAAGACTATATTAACATATATGTTAACTCCAGATTTACAGTAAGCCTTAGTTCTGGATAGAGTGGCGAAAGATTAAATCCTCTGCTGAGATGATTGCCACTTACTTCCTGCCCTAGTGACCACAGAGAAACTTAGAGGAATTACCAAAAGGCCCTTTTCACACAGACGATCCAATAAAATCAACCTGATCAGACCCTCCAGTCTCTTCTATGAAGTGGCGGATGTCAACGGACACATGTCCGCTGACACCCGTCGCCATTCAATCCAAACCTGTCCACCAAAAACAGATGGATGGGAGACATATTGTCCATCCCTCTGGCAGATTGGATGGCATCTGATGGAAATGAACAGGTGGTCCTTTTCCACCCGATTGCCCCAGGCTTTGTCCGTGTCTGTTCTCTGCATAACTGAGCAGACACAGATCTGTCATCCGCATGCACAGTAGGGATCAGCGGAGAGATCCCCAATGACAAAGGGGATCCTCCTTCACGGGAGGTGCATGTGTGAATGGGGCCTAATAGCAATACAGACTACAATAAATGCATGGCTGATGGTTTTATCCTTCTCACACTATCTAAAACAAAAATAAACACTTTGTCTGAATCTCCCATTTGAAAGGGCTGCTCTGCTTTACTAACTTACTTACTTAGTAACTTACCTTCATCAAGCAATAGCTAAATGCCAAATCAGAAAGGACGTATTGAACCGAATAGTTGGGTGCACTTAACTTTTACTTTGCCACTGTATCTATATTTACCCATCCAGCTTGAGTAGCTAAATATCAGCTGTCCCAAAAATATAATGGGTAAAACTGATATTGTTAATTATCATAATTATATGTTTAATTTGTCTGTGAAAACAACAAGCCTCAATTCCAGCTTTTACCATACAAGAAAAAAAAAATATTTTGTACACAATTCTAAAACTAGTATGTGCTAGAATTCTTTCAACATATTCCACCTCTAAGCTTTCGAATATCTGTGCTGTAATAGGCCAACTACCTGAAATGCCTCCACCACCCACACCTCATTAAACAGATAATTGCTGGCTCAACAATTCTGTAATGTGAACATCTGAAAAGCTTTCTGCAGCCAGAGATAGTACTCGATGTTGAAATGAGCAAAGCCAAATTGGCAGTTTGTTCGATTTTCAATCCCCACATTCCCCCTTCTAGACAAATGTTTCACCTCTTCTAAACAAGAGCACTTTTCTACATCACCACCATAAAAATTTATACAGTTACGGAGACTTCAGAAACACATATATAAATCATTGCCTGGTACAACTGGAAGGACAAAATATCTTTGACTTTTGTGTATATGCGGGTGTCTCAGAGATTTATATTTCAATAGCCAGAGCCATATAGTTATTGATGTCAGGCAGTGGAATGTGCATGGGGACCTGGGATTGGGGGCTGTTTATGTTAAAAAGGAAGGACATATCATTGCTTTATTTTTACAAAAAAGGTGGCGAGGAAAGAATGAACAAGCAGAACATTTAATTGTGCAGATTCCTTTTCTTTGAAGCTGATTGTATAAGAATCTTTTTCTAAGATATCTTTTAAGCAATGTGGGTAATATTCTGAATCAACATTCTAAAACTCCAGATGGACAGAAAAGACATATTCAAAATCAGTCATTTATTTACTTAAACAAAATTCAAAGTGATACTAAAGTCACATTTTTTTAGTTTAAAATAACAAACATGTTATACTTATCTGCTCTGTGCAGTTAATATGCACAGAGCAGCACTGATCCTCCTCTTCTTGGGTCCCTCTTCGGCACCCCTGGCCCCTCCCTCCTGTTGAGTGCCCCCACAGTAAGCAGTTTGCTACAGGGGCACCCGAGCCAAGCTGTTGCTGTGTGTCCATTCAGATATGGAGCCGCGGCCTGGCCCTGCCCCCCTTCTCCTCTCATTGGCTGACTGACTTTGATTGACAACAGTGGGAGTTAATGGCGCTACATTGCTGTCTCAGCCAATGAAAAGAGGAGTCCAGAGAGCTTAAACACTCCTACAACATTGCTGGATTGAGATGGGGCTCAAGTAAGAATTGGGCGGGCTGAGAGGGGCTGCTGCACACAGTAGGTTTTTTGTTTTAATGCATAGATAGAAAAAGCTTCTGCCTTTACAATCACTTTGAATGTATTTTAACTGCAGACCAAGTACCTAAATCTACATTTAACCCACTTTGCAGCAGTATTTGCTTTGGAAGAGGGAAGGCCAACAGTGTGAACCATCCAGACTCTACTGTTTGCACAAAACTGCTAATCTAATATTATCAATATACTGACAGGAAAGGGAAAATAGAAGATATAGACTGATGGTCATACTTTAGCATTGTTCATAAGACATATTGGCCGGCAAGCCTTATTGCTTACCTGCAGTAGAAAAAGTTTGATCCCCAACCTGACTATTCTGTTTGGTATTGGGTCATGGATCACAAGATTCACTGAAAATAATTACTAATGTGCTGCAGGGTGAAAGAGTTCATGTATATGCATAATAACTTTGTCTTAAGATGTTTTCTTAGCTTATACAAACACTGTAAATTTGTCATTCCAGTAAAAGTGAACCCCCCCCAACCCACTGATACTTACCTTTCCATTTTTTCACCACCGCCACCAGTGTAAAATGCGTAGTGCTTCTGGGTATGGGGGAGCATGTGAACTCCCCCCATGTGTCAGTGCTTGGGTTAAGCAGCCAATCACTAAGCCTAAGCACTGAGACATAGTGGAGGGCATGATTTTTCTTTTCCACCTATGCTTGACAACAGGTGCCCTGTCGAATTGGGGGCCAGTGAGAAGAAGAATGACCTATTACATTGGTGGTCAGTGAGAAGAAGAATATTGCTTACATCAATGGTTAGTGGAAAGAATACTGTTTACATTGATGTTGAGTAGAAAACATTTTCCATAATATTAGTGGTCAGTGAGATGAATACCCCTTACATTGATGTTCAGTGGTCAATCTTACATTGGTGGTCACTGGAAAGAATGACACCTGACAAACAACTAAAAAGTATTATTGGTGTTGGTATTGGTGGTTAATAACATGAGAGATAAAATGACATATACCGTATTTATCGGCATATAACACGCACAGGCGTATAACACGCACAGGCGTATAACACGCACCGTCATTTTAGGAGCGAGGTTTCATGAAAAAAAACAAAAATTTTAAATAAAGAGCTTTGAAGCAAAATAAGGGTCAGTGCCCATCAATGCAGCCTCACCATTGCTTATCTGCAGCCTCACCATTGCCCGTCTGCAGCCTGATCAATGCCATCTGCAGCCTCACAATTGCCCATCAATGCAGCTTGATCAATGCCCATCTGCAGCCTCACAATTGCCCATCAATGCAGCTTGATCAATGTCCATCTGCAGCCTGATCAATGCCCTTATGCAGCCTCACCATTGCTATGAATGCAGCCTGATCAATGTCCATCCGCAGCCTCACCTCAGATTACTGCTGCCTCAGAGGGGACAGGGAGGGGGGCAGAACGAGCAACGTCAGATTACATACAGCAAGAATCTCCTGTTTACTTGGCGGCCTCTTTAATACAAAGTCCCGCCTCCTGGACTAGCTTCTATGATAGACAGAACACTGGTCCAATGCCAGCCCAGGAGATGGGACTTCCTATTACAGAGGCCGCTGAGTAAACAGGAGATTCTCGCTGTATGTAATCTAACAGCGCTTGTCCCGCCCCCCTTCCCGTTCCCTCCTAGGCAGCCCAAATTGCAGTATCGGTGTATAACACACACACACTATTTGCACCCGATTTTCAGGGTAAAAAGGTGCGTGTTATATGCCAATAAATACAGTACTACTGTTCCCATGCCAGTGGCTCTGCCAAAATGACATGCACACAGACAATGCACTTTGAACAGACCACTCCAAGCTCCTTGCTCCCAGTATGCCACTGGAAGCTAGAGACAGCTATGCATCACAATTTTAGAAAAAGAGCAGAAATTCCAGCCCTAGTATTATTCTTATTGGAGGTTTCCTTTAACACATCCACATAATCCATTCCAAGTTTAATGGTTAAAAAGATTTGTTAAGTTTTGAAGCAGATGCTCTTTGGATAAAGTAAACTAAATAGGACAAACAATAGAGTATACATTATTATACCGTATAAATATGAAGAATGTTATTTGAATGTTGTTTAAAGAGTCACAGAAAGCCTAATTGAGCATAGCACTTAGAAAGGTTTTGAACAATCCATAATATATAGATTGGCTTGAATTTTAGGCTTCAGATACAGAAACAGATACTGGGCTACAGTACTCCAAAACTGGAATAAGGGTTTCTGTAGCACACTGAAAGAAGCCCAATAAGTTCAATCAGTTCAAAAAGGGCTTTTGACACAAATTTTTGTTTGCATCAGAACTACTTTTCTCACTTTACATGTAAATATAATGGCCTGGATGATTTAATATACAGGTTTTAGTGGAGTGGTCGAGTGCAGGAGATATTTATTTTATTTAGAAGTAGTCTACTTAAGGTAGGAAAAACATTTTTTAATAAAACCAAATCCTGTTTAACAAATAAATCATAGCCCAAAACTTAATACGGATTGTTTGCAAATGTTCCTCTACCTGGTGTCATAAATGTCTCTGTAGGAATTCAGCAAGTAAACTTAAAATATAATGGGACATGTTTTCTATGGAGTGTACTTCATCAGATTGGTAACCCCACATCAATAATGTTGTGTAATACCTAGAGTAAATGGACTGACTTTCTTAATTATTGAGATAGGTTAGCAGCAGTGTTTGGTCTGAAGTCACAGGGAACAATTTCACTGCTTTCCTTCGGGGAAATAACAAACTCCAATTAGTCTAATTGTCAAGCAGTGCTTTAGGAAGGGAACAGCACAGATAAAGGAAAGGAAGGTCATGTTTTCAGACTCTTGATGGGGGCCAGCTTAGAGGACAAATAGTCCCAAAGGTCTTTATGTATGTGTATTATTCTTCAAATATAAAAGCTTTCTTTTTTTTTAAATATTTTTCCAAAGGTTATGGTGTGTATACAAGGTGGGCATTGAATAACAGTACTTTATGTTAAACAATGCAATCACAAAAAGAAATCAGCTACTTTTTCATTTCTTTTCTTTTAACTGGTATAACACACACAGTGCTGATCTTTTATTTGATGCAATTATTTCGAAAACAAAATATACTTGTAACATGTGTGGCTGAAATGTTCTATATTTTAATATTCTAATGCCACATACACACGGTCGGATTTTCCGAAGGGAAATGTTGGATGTGAGCTTGTTGTCGCATGCTGGGAATCAAGCAGAAGAAGCCGCACTGGCTATTGAACTTCCTTTTTCTCGGCTCATCATACGTCTTGTACGTCACCACGTTACCACGTTCGTAATTGTTGACCAACATTTGTGTGACCATGTGTATGCAAGACAAGTTTGAGTCAACAACCTTCAAACAAAAATCCATGGTTTTGTTGGTGGAAAGTCTGATCGTGTGTATGAGGCATAAGTCTTTATGATTAACAATATAATTCACAAGTTTTTTAAGCGACTGCTCAGATGAGTGATTAGATGCATCTTACAGGTCCAGGTTATTACTTGGCCCTTGTACACGCATTCCCACTGGAAATATGTGCTTATGTTTAGTCACCTAAACATTTTTAAAAAAGTTAATTAGGAAGTTATTCAGTAATATCTATAACACCTTTTAATAATGATCTTACATGTCATTTATTTGAAACATGCATCTCAGATGTAAATCTAACAACGCATAGTCAGATCAGCATTTTATGTTTTTATATGCCTACTTTGGCATGATTTTATATAAATGCATGTTTTAAAAATAAACACTGTTATATATAAAAGTTGATTTGTTGTGCACCTTCAACCCAAATTAAATTTAATCTGGAATCTTTTATCCAAAAACTTTCATTCCAGTACCACATTTACCAAGAAAACATACAATATACATATACTGTCTGTGAAATAACATAGAAAAAGCATATAGGCATATCACAAAATACACAACCCCTGAAAAAATAAAAAAACACTGACTGACAAATAATACAGCTGCCTCCATTTTTTAATGACCCTTTAGGCCCGGTTCACACAGGTGCGACATCCACTCCGACTTTGGGAGCACATGTCACATGACGTGAACAGATCAATGGTTCCCTATGAGAGCCATCCTAACTGGTCCGACACAAGTCAGTCTGACTTTAGAAAAGGTTCCTGTACTACGTTAGTTTGACTTTGGTCCATTTTCAGCCCATTCAATATCATTGAAGTTGGATCAAAGTCGGATCCTCATCCTAACTATCCGACTTGGCACATCTGACTTGGTGATTACAGCAAAAGAAAGAGGAATTTATGCCACACTGGGATTGTTTTGATTGGTCAAAGAACAAGTCGGTCTATCTCAAAGTCAGAGCAAAAGTAGGACCGAAGTAGGATGACAGTCATACAACAGTCGTGTCATACCAGTGTAAACCCAGCCTTAGTGACAAATTACCCCTTCTTTTTAAGACAAAATAAACTATTCAACCAGGGGGATGAAGGCTTAACTGTGTTCCACACAGGGGGGGATCATACCAGTAGATTTCAAGTAAAATGTACACTTCAGTGTAATTCACCAGCATGAACTAAAATATCAGTTTTAAGTTAGATTAGATTTCAAATGGGCTATATAATCAGAATTGTTTTAGAAGAAGAACATTTTTTATGTTTAACTGTTAGCCATAGTGGGGTTGATTTACTAAAATTGGAGAGTGCAAAATCTAGTGCAGCTCTGCACAGAAACCAATCAGCTAAAGCTTAATTGAACAAGCTGAAGTTAGAAGCTGATTGGCTACCATGCACAGCTGCAACAAATTCTGAGTGCTCTAGTTTTAGTAAATCAACCCCATTGTCATGATGCAATTTCCATTATTAACATATAAATATATTTGCACATATGTTTCCAGGATGGATTATATTTATTTGAAGCAAAAGCCATGTGTATGTGAAGGTCTGGGGTTCGTTTTACTCATTCAATGAATAAACTATAATTTGTAATGACAGTAATAAATTGGTTTGCAAGTATTTTCTCTCTCTTAACAAAACATTTTGAAATCAACCCAATTTATGTGGTTAACATAGATAATAAGGTCATGTGCTTAGTCTATTCATCCATCCTTCATGCTCCTTTTCATTCATAAAGCCGCTTAGAGACAAAAGCCGCAAGGTAAAATCCATTGAACAAAAGAATGCAAATTACATACAATCTCTTATGAGCACCTCAAATAATAAGCAAGTTCTAGATAAATGATCGAAAAAGTGCTAAGTGCCCCACTTCTGTGATAACCAGGCACTCATGCGTTAAGTGACATACTGTAACACCGTACCAGGAGATAATTTTGTATTAACATGCACACACAAATTGGCCAATTTAACAGTGCTATTACATTTTTCCCAAGCACAGAATTTTCTTGTGAGCAAAGGAAAAAAAAGAAAAGAAAAGCCCATTCACCGAATCACATCGAATAATTTGTGATGCTTTTCAACAATGACCATGGATTTTACCAAACCCATTTGATCTTTGCTTTTTCACTTTTAAAGAAGTACTGAGGTATAAAGAAGAAAAATTATTTTGCAGCTGAGTTATGTAACCAACATTTTTTTTTTAATTGTCATTTCTTGTAAAGAAGAAGCAGCTAATACACAGTCAAATACCAGATGACCTCTAGAATGTTGGTCTGACCACTACACTGTGCACATCTTATACTGTATAAAAGAGATGAAGCTACGGACCTATTGTATCATGGGAACAGGTTTGTCTTTCACCCAGTTGTGATATTCAGAAGATTACTGAACTGCCTTGTTTCTTTATCTAAGAGCCCTTTCAGACGGGGGCAGTAGCAGTAAAGTGCCTTTAGTTTTAGAGGCGCTTTATCGCTGATATAGCAGTGCTTTGGTGCGGCTATTCAGGCTTGAGTGGGGCGCTTTTAACTCTCTAACAGGGGTTAAAACACTGTGTAGTGCCGCTGCCTATGCATTCCAATGGGCAGGGGCGGTGAAGGGGCGGTTGAGGAGCGGTGTATACACTGCCCCAAAGATGCTGCTTGCAGGACTTTTTCTAACATCCTGCAAGTGCACCACCCCAGTGTGAAAGCACACAGGCTTTCACACTGTGACTGCAGATGAGGCATTTAGGGGTCTAAATGAGTGTTGTTGCTATAAAATTTGGACTGATATGCTAAATGACAACCCTAAAAGGGCTAACCATGTTGCTCTTTAAGTGAATTAAAATAGGAGTACAATTACAGATGTTGCCTCGTTAAAGCAAGACGGAAGTAAAAATGCTAGTAGGCAGAGATTTATAGTAGAAGAGACTTTGTAAATCTTTTCTTCCAAAAACATTTGGTAAGATGCCAAAGTGTAAAGATAAACAACTGGATAATGCAACTTCATCACCCATCTCCACACTTGGACTTCTCCTCCCTTTCTATTAAAAACAAATGTTGATCTGACCTGTCTGTCAGAGTTAAACCTTGATCCAGAAGGTTGGCAAAATATGTTTCTACCTGCTTCCGGGTTTGTAGCTCTGAGGGCACCATGAATCACATATGGTGGACAGGACCAATGGTGAACAGACTATGGATAAGGGTTTATAATTGAATCCACTCTTTTATTCCTACAAATGTCTGTAAACATCCCTACAAAGCCCTACTGGATTAACCAGTCTCAGACATTTTTCACTCAGAGCATGCATTGCTTTTCTATGCCGCTACCAGATTAACTATCACCGGAGTCTGGACAACACCTACTTTAAGCTTTGAGGTAGTTAAAAATAGACTCATAGATATTATGACTAACAAAAAAACTTACCACTGTACTGGCAGATTCCCACCCCTAGTTTCTACAGATTTGCCAGCCGTAGATAACTTCACAGCCACAAGGATTTAACAATTCTCTCCTATGCTGACAAATTGGCTCCCTAGTACTCCCTAACCCTTCTATCTCTCGTATTGTTCCCTTCTTTACTCCCTTTCTTGCCTGCTCAATAGCCTTGTTTAACATATTTCTTCCTTCACCTATGGTCATTGAACCCCCTCTATAAAACCTTTTCCCATGGACTAACATAATCAGCTGTACTAGATAGTCTTACATGGCTTCAATGTTGAATTCACTGTTATGCTTTGATCCTGCATTCCCTACATGGAGGATTCTAAAGCAGGGTATGCACGCTGAGCTTACTTTCGTTCAAACAGCCAGTTGAACATAAAAAAAACACCTTGCAGATCCCTGCATCAACACAAGCAATGTTGATGCAGGGATCTCTCCCACTATGATATTGTATTATGACATCAGGAACTCCCCCCATTAGAATACACAGATCAGTACTGCAGCTATTCACTGCAAGTGTTGATCGAATGCTGGTTTTCCAACATGACTGTTCGACAGAAGCTGGACATTAGACTGGCTTCTTCGAAAACAGATAGGTGTACACAGGTACCAAAAAGTCTTTCAGTTTCTGCTAAACCGACTAAATTTCATTACATGTATACCAAGACTTATATTTTTATATTTCCCTTTTTGTTGCATATAAATCAATATTGGTAATTACATTCATAGAAATAAAATAACATACATGCACTTCACAAACAATATAAACACATAAAATTGACAAATTATTGAAGCATAACTTATAAAATTTTATGATTCTTTTTTTATGACCTGTAAACTTCATGTTTAATAGCCTAACTGAAAGATTATCTTCCATGCATTTCTTGGGTTAAAACAATTCTCATAAAACTTTAATACTGCTTATGGGGAGTAACAAATGGTATCCCAAGAATGCCAGATTGCTGGAAATAAAAACTGCTTAAATCGACAGTAAAATTATCTTATTCTTTTCTTATATTGATTACATTTTTTTTTTTTAAAGTATATTTTACTCTACATTTTGGAAAATTATCTTTATAAGCTAGAATTCTTTTTCTTTCAGTGCCATTCATGTTTTTATTTCCTACTGATAGCCTGACTATAAATTGTGTTGTGCATGAGAGGTGTGCTTAGTGTTAAGTCATTATTTTAGAGTTTAAAGGTATCTAAAGCCCAAAAAATTAATTCATTGCAGCTAACCAGTTTTTAGAAGTATTAGTAGTTTCATTATTTGTTAAGGTTTGTTTTTTTCATTGTTTTATTTTCACCTGGTAACCTTGACAGAAAAGAAGGTGAGTATGTCATGAGATAACAGCTGTTTTGTCCCTATATCTTAATAGAACATATGCATCTCCCATGGGACTATATTGCAGCCAAAATTACAGAGACAAATTAATTTATAAAAGTAAATTTTTTTTATTAACCACTCCCTTCCCCGCCCATAGTCAAATGACGTCCGCAGGAGGTATCTCCCATCCGGGGCGGGTGTCGTATGACATCCTCGGCTTCCCGGCCGTCTAGGGGGCGTGTGCCCGCCGCGTCACGTGGGAGACGATGCGCATGCCCGTCGGCCGCGATGTCTTCCGGGCTCCCACGATTGTCGTTACAGAGCAGGCACGTGGATCTGTGTGTGTAAACACACAGATCTAGTCCTGTCAGGGGAGAGGAGACCAATCATGTGTTCCCAGTACAGAGGAACACCTCTCCTCCCCTTGTGAGTCCACTCCCCCTACAGTTAGAATTACTCCCTAGGTAACACATTTAACCCCTTGATCGTCCCCTAGTGTTAACCTCTTCCCTGCCAGTGACATTTATACAGTAAAACATTTTTATAGCACTGATCGCTGTATAAATATGAATGGTCCCAAAATAGTGTCAAAGGTGTCCGATATGTCTGCCGCAATGTCACAGTCATGATAAAAATCGCAGATCGCCGCCAGTACTAGTAAAAAAAATTATAATAAAAAAGCCATAAATCTATCCTCTATTTTATAGACGCTATAACTTTTGCGCAAACCAATCAATATACGCTTATTATGATTTTTTTTTTACCAAAACTATGTACAAGAATACATATCGGCCTAAACTGAGGGAAAAAAAATATGAATTTTTTTAAATTGGGATATTTATTACAGCAAAAGTAAAAAAATATTGTGTTTTTTCAAACTTGTCAGTATTCTTTTATTTATAGCGCAAGAAATAAAAACCGCAGAGGTGACCAATACCACCAAAAGAAAGCTCTATTTGTGCTGAAAATTTAGGTACAGTGCTGCATGACCGCGCAATTGTCAAGTAAAGTGTGACAGCTAAAAACTGAAAATTGGCCTGTATTGAAGTGGTTAAACAACAAGGTTAGTCTAGACAGCATGACTTCTAGTTTAATGTGTTTAATCTCCTAATCATGAGTAGGAATACCATGTAACATATGTATTCCTAGCAATTAGATGACCATCAATTATTCCCAATGCATTTCAACTGTAAACAGTCTTCTTCAGGGGTGGTAAGGAGGAATATGCCTAGATGAATAGACCAGATATAGAGCTAAACATTGTTGTAGCACATCTTATGGGGGGTCCCCAGTGGTGAGGTTATGCAACCCTCAGGGGTTCAAAAACAGTCAGGCAGTGGCAAAAACTGCAGGCAAGCTAATCCCTTAGAGATCCAACCAAAGATGGATAGGCATATTGAGTATAGGAGTATATGGATAGGCACATTGAGTATACCAGCCGAAGAAGATACATAGAGGTAATGAAATAATTGTTAGAACTAAGCCAGCCCCACTGGAATCTGTATGGGAACCATATCATAAGTTACCCTGATGGTGATCTTGACAATAACATACTTCCTATTCTAGGGTGACAACTTTCACACAATGCCTTGTATTTCTGAAGGAATAGAGCTGTCATCCCAGGACAGAAAATGTACTAGAACTACAGTACACCTACAGTTCTTCATACCATAGGGAGAGGTGTTCTTTAGTTTACAGAGAGAACTAAAAAAAAATACAGACTAATACCAGTGCAGCACAGGCAGTTACAATGCTTACTGGATTTCTGACAGGATCTTCTCTTGAAGAGCAGCATTGTCACAAAAGGCTGCTCTTCTGATATGAATTATAAACACCTCCCCTCTTCTTATTACCATTACATAGGGAGGAGAGGGTTTGTATTTCAAAGAGGATGACTTGGAAATCTGATAATATTGATTGTTATTTACATTTTATATGCTTGTCCTATCATGCTTGGTTCCATTAAAAATTAAATATTGTGGAAAACCACAGCCAATGGAAGGAGCTCTCAGTGATGCAATGCTGTCAATCTGCTTCCTGCCTTATGGCTGTTGAATTGAGATATCATGCACAAATGGTGCACACTGTTCTCAATGAGCAGACCAATTTGCAAACTTGCATTGTGGGAACTTATAGCAAAGCATGGCTGTTGTACAGCATCACAAAGGAGACAAAACATATGTAACAATGGTTTCCCAGATACACATATATAACTAGGGCTTTTTTTCTTAGAGAATAGGTGCAGGAACTCCCCCTTTCTGAGTCACCTCTTTTCTCCGCCCCTACCCACCTATGAGCAACATTCCTTGGTTTCACCCCCATCTTCCAGTACTCCCTTTTGTAGAGACTACAGAACCAAGTATCATTTTGTAATTTGTATTGAAAAGCACTAAAATAGATCCCCTGGAGCCAGTAACAATAGAGCCCCCCCCCCCCCAGCAACAAAATTCCCCCCAAGCAACAATAGGCTCTTGGCATCAACAACAGATCTCTCACAGCCAGCATCAATAAACTTTATGGCAGCCAGCAACAATAGACCCCTCCCTCAACAGTAGATCTCTCCAATCAACAACTGACCCCAGCAATATAAGACCCCCCTAAGCAACAATAGATCCCCCCGCAAGAAACAGTAGACCTCCTCAGCAACAATAGACCCCCTAATGCTGGAGGTGCCAGAACTGCATCTCCCCGAATTCCCGCTGAAACAAAAGCCCTGTATATAACTACTAATTATTTACAACATATAGAAATGAACATTAACCTATATTGATAAAACTATTTAGATCAAGCTGTTTTCTTTAATATTGATCATATCTAAAAAAACAACAAAATACAATATATTGCCTACAAAACCATAGGGTGCAACCCAAAAACAAAAATGTAATATATTGCAGTTTACCAATCCTTGGCTGTGTTGGCTGCTTTAGGCATTTTTTAGGCATTTTTTATGTTATTTTCACTAGCAGGATCAAAATGGACACCCGTGTACAGCAGCATTATCTGAAGATGCCCCCTAGGTGCCAGATCAACTAGTAGATTTAAGTGGAATTTACACAAGTAACTAACAGAACTAAAGCCTAATTCTTGCTAAAATCTTTGAGTGTTTCATTTTTGAGATACATTTTTAATCAAAGGAATAACAACTGATCGATGTAAGCACCTCTGTAAGCAAGCTCTACAGTTATTATTTAAACCAGCTCAGCTCAACCAGTACCAGTCATCCATCGGTGACTGAGCAGCCTTCTAGTCTTCTCTCTAATATAAAATTATAGCAGGTGCTCTGGGTGGGGGAACAGGGTGGGCTGAGTTGCTGAGAGAATGGCTTCAATGCTTTGACTGTGAACTGTGAAAATGAATTGTTCCACAGTGCCTTAAGCTATAGAGGTCATTAGTTCATTGCTTGTTATTTATATGGAAATACCTGAATGACCATAGTGTAGTACCACATCTCCATATAAATAAGTAAACTGTGAGGTGTTGTAAAGGTAGGTTTATTCTTATTACTGTACATCACAAAAGATAAAATGTACATTAGTTAAGGTTTACTTGAAAAAATAATATTTTCATTGAGTAGTCAGTGGGAGCACCTGGCTAAAGCATGCCCCCAGATTAATGTTTTTCTTGCATTAAAAGTTGAGAAATTCTGTACTGTGATTTTGCTGCAGTTCTGAGGAATGGAAAAGTCAAACTAATAAGGTCTTTACTTGTCTCTATTCATGGTATGGCCAAGACTATTAGGAGTGTGTTTATGGGAATGTTTGACCATTCTTCCAGAAGCGTATTTGTGAGGTCAGGCACTATTGGACAAGAAGACCTGGCTCATAGTCTAAACTCTAATTCATCAAAACAGTTGTTCTATGGATTTGAGGTCAGGACGCTGTGCCGGCCAGTTAAGTTCCTTCACAACAAATGCACTCATCCATGTCTTTATGGACCTTGCTTTGTGCACTGGTCCATATCATTTGTGTGGGGATGTTTTTCAAGGGTTGGGCTTGGCTAGTTCCAGTGAAGAGAACTCTTATGCCCCGTACACATGGTCAGAAATTCCGACCACAAAATCCGTCAGATTTTTTTCTGACGGATTTTGTCCGACACTGGTGTTGCATACACACGGTCGGACAAAGTTGTCGGAAAATCCGATCATCCTGAATGTGGTGACGTTCATTGCGTACGACGGGACTACGTAGAGGCTATTAGCCAATAGCTTTGGTCTTGTAGTGTGATCTGAGCATGCGTGGCACTTTGGAATTCGCTACACACGATCGTAAAAAGTCCGATAGGACTTTATTATTGGAAAATTTGAGAGCAGGATCTCAAACTTTTTCCGTCAGAAATTCCGATGGAAAAAGTCAGATGGAGCCCACACATGGTCGGAATTTCCGACAACATGGTCCGATAGGACATTTTCCGTCGGAAAATCCGACCGTGTTTACGGGGCATTAAAGCGTCAGCATACCAAGACATTTTGGACAATTTGGGTATGCCCCCTTCTTGTTCCAACATGACTGCGTACCAGTGCACAAACAAGGTCCATAAAGACATTGATGTGCGAGATTGGGGTAGAGGAACTTGACTGGCTTGCACAGAGTCGTGACCTCAACCCGATAGAACACCTTTGGGATGCATTAGAGCTGAGACTGCGAGCCAGGCCTTCTTATTCAACATCAGTGCCTGACCTCACAAATGAGCTTCTGGAAGAATGGTCAAACATTCCCATAGACACACAACCTTGTGGACAGTCTTCCCAGAAGAGTTGAAGTTGTTATAGTTGCAAAGGGTGGGCCAACTCAATATTGAACCCTAGAGACTAAGACTGGGATGTTATTAAAGTTTGTGTGCGTGTAAAGGCAGGTGTCCCAATACTTTTGGCAATATAGTGTATATATTGTTCCAGCTAAATGACGACCTAGTACAAAGAATCTCCAAATAGCAGGGTTAGCTAAGAGTCACACTAATGGTTTTATTTTACACACATTGGGTTAATTTACTAAAGGAATAGAGAGTGTTCACTTTGCAAAGTAAATCTTCACTTAGCTTACGCAATAAGGTACAATTATGATCACCTTCATTACTCAAAAATGTGCAAGGATCTGCTTGAATAAACAACTATTAAAGTGTAACTCCACTTTTGTTGAGAAAAAAAACATCCCCCCTGGGTGATCTATGTACATTGCAAGGATTATAACAAACTTTGTTGCAGATTCCTACCTTTTGTTATTCTAAAGAAATCCCTGTGTGTTTGTCTGTGTCTCCTGACTGAGTAAGTGTAATGGGAGTGATTTGATAATTATCAGTCAGTTGTGGCACCTGCAGGGCACTAATGAGGAAAGCAGCTGGGCCTGCATCCCTTTAGACATGTTCCTATTGGAAATATCTCACCAAAAATGAAATTTTTGTTGCTGGGGATGCCTGAAATCTGACTTGTATCTTAGGCAGACTTCTAGGAAAATTGGTGATAAAGAGTGTTTATAAGAGCGCTCTGAATAGCAGGGCTATTTTCTGTTAGGAAAATTGGTGAGCCAATCACACAAGCAGGAAATTATGTTTCTCGGGAGTGGTCAATACGCATTTTGTGTACAGAACAACTCCATGTAGACATATTGCTTTGCATTTATAGAAAATGACAGCGGCTGCAGATTGAAAAGGAAAGGTCATTTTTAATAACATTCAATTACAATATGACTTGTATTGCAATTATACACGCTATATTATTTTTCTTTATTTGCTATTTTTCCCCCCACAAAAGTGGAGTTACCCTTTAACCACTTCATTACACGCCCATAGTCATATAACGTCCGCAGGAGGGATCTGGGGGTGCCCGCCGTGTTGCTCGGGACCCAGTACGCGTGTCCGGCGGCTGCGATGTCCTCCAGGCACCCGCGATTGCCCGTGAACACAGCAGGACCGTGGATCTGTGTTTTTAAACACACAGATCCACGTCCTGTCAAGTGAGAGGAGACCGATCGTGTGTTCTCAGTACAGAGGAAAACCGATCGGTCTCCTCCCCTTGTGAGTCCCCGCCCACAGTTATAATCACTTCCTAGGAAACATAATTAACCCCTCGATCACCCCCTAGTGTTAACCACTTCCCTGACAGTTACATTTACACAGTAATCAGTGCAATTTTATAGCACTGATCGCTGTATAAATGTAAATGGTCCCAAAAATTTGCCAAAAGTGTCCGATATGTCCGTCGCAATGTCACAGTCATGAAAAAAATCTCAGATCGCTGCCATTACTAGGAAAAAAATAAAAAAATGCCATAAATCTATCCTGTATTTTGTAAACGCTATAAATTTTGCGCAAACCAATCAATAAACACTTATTGCGATTTTTTTTACCAAAAATATGTAGACGAATAAGTATCGGCCTAAACTGAGTATCGGCCTAAACTTTTTTTAAAATGGGATATTTATTATAGCAAAAAGTAAAAAATATTGTGTTTTTTTCAAAATTGTCGCTCTTCTTTTGTTTATAGCGCAAAAAATAAAAACCGCAGAGGTGATCAAATACCACCAAAAGAAAGTTCTATTTGTGGGGAAAAAACATAAAAATGTTATTTGGGTACAGCGTTGCATGACCGCGCAATTGTCATTCAAAGTGCGACAGCGCTGAAAACTAAAAACTGGTTTGGGCAGGAAGGGGGTGAAAATGCCCTGTATTGAAGTGGTTAAGAAAACACAGCTTCCCTGTATTCACCAAACTAAATGCAGAATAACCTTGCAGAAAATAGGTTATATTTCTGCTTGCAAAAAACACAATGTAAAATGTATGTAACATTTGCTTTTTACTAACAATGCGTAATTATTGTGAAGAATAGATATTACCTGACAGAAGCATGTGATACTCTAGTGATCATTATTTTTATCAATCTTTTTAAGAAATAGCAGCAAAAGAGAAACAAAAAGACCAGTGTACTTGTAATCATATGACCTTTATCTGTTTCAAGTCCTCTGTGCCTTTCAAAGGTTCTTCGGGAATATTTGACATATTTTTCAGACATCTGCATGGCAGAGGCTCCTCTTGTGCAGATTACAGTTGAAGCCTGGCACAAAAACGTGATGTCAGGCAGGTGGATATTCCGGTCTCTCTGTTTTCACCTCCTGTCCTTCTGAAAGGAGCCACAGAATGACACCGAATAAACTATACAAGTAGGCTGAAGCTCCTCTATGCTAATGTCTTTAACTTTCTTCTATAAAACCTTTCCAATAAAAATATTTATTTTTTCATCAATTTAGGAAAATATGTATTCTACTACATATTTTTGGTAAAAAAAATACCAATAAGCGTATATTGATTGGTTTGCACAAAAGTTATAGCGATTACAAACTATGGAATTTTTATACTATTAATGGCGGCAATTAGCAACTTTTAGTGGGGCTGCAATATTGCAGTGGACATCCTGACACTAACTGTCACTTTTGACACTTTTTTGGGACCAGTGACACTAATACAGTGATCAGGGCTAAAAATATGCACTGTTACTGTACTAATGACACTGGCTGGGAAGGTGTTAAACATCAGGGGTGATCAAAGGGCAGCACAGTGGTGTAGTGGTTAGCACTTTCACCTAGCAGTAAGAAGAATCGCTGGTTCGAATCCCAACCACGACACTACCTGCCTGGAGTTTGCATGTTCTCCCTGTGCCTGCGTGGGATTCCTCCGGGTACTCCGGTTTCCTCCCACAATCCAAAGACATGCAGGTAGGTTAATTGGCTTCTGTCCAAAAATTGGCCCTAGTATATGAATGGGGACCTTGGATTGTGGGCTCCTTGAGGGTAGGGACTGATGTGAGTGTGCAATGTACAGGGATAGGGACAATTGTAGACACTCAGGTTGAACTGGATGGACTGATGTCTTTATTCAACCTAACTAACTATGAAACTATGAAACTATGAAAGGGTTCACTGTGTGCCTAACCAGGGTTTTACTGTACTGTGGGAGGTGCTTTTACTAGGGGAAGAGATGGAATTTGTTCTTTGCAGGGAAACATATTCTGTCCATTCCCTCCTGTCAGAACGGCAATCTGCCTTGTTTACGAGTCTGCAGTGCCCGCCGATTGGCTCCTGCTGTGCATAACAGCGGGAGCGAGCCGCCGACAGTGTGCATGTGTGCCCCCTACTCGGAAATGTCAGATCACGTATATATACATGATCCTGTGCACAGGTGCCGCCCTGTAGCAGTAAACCTGCTATAGGGCAGACCTGAATTGGATAAGCATTCTAACAGGTTCTTGAGCATCTCAGGAACTGCAAAGATTACTGCAATTCTATTTTCCCTGCGGGATTTGTAATTGATGCTATAGAATAAAGCATGCAACTATATGAGAGATGGGTATTCTAAAATGGTCAGAAATATCCAAAATGACAAGATGGGTTCAGGCGGAGTCTGGCACTAAAGCAGAGGGATCTTATCACTAAGGTTTGTCAACATTTCTGTTGTACATACAGTATTTGCTTATTTGAAGTAAATATATACTGTATGAACTTTTTTTACTACTGGGGGTATATGTTTGGCTGTGATTAAGTGGCAGGTGCTCATTCGGTACTTAAGAGCGAGCACCCTCATATCATAAAATGCAAAAATGCCTCGAGGCACTTCCGTAGGATGGAAATAGTCTTATTATTCAAGTATCAGAGCTATAAAACAAATTTTTGGCTCAGTGGGCCTTCCGGTTAGGTTTTGCAACATTGTCTACCAAGTTTAGAACATTGTCTTTTGGGGAGTTTTAGCCCTTTAGATCCTAGTCCATATCCACTGTGAAAATTAGAATACAGGGGGTCCCCTACTTACAAACATCCGACTTACAAACGACTCCTACTTACAAACAGAGGAAGACAACAGGAAGTGAGAGGAATTCCACCCCTAGGAAGGGAAATTCACTCCTGTAAGAGTTAATATGGGAAAAAGATGTCTCCGTTGATGCTTTATCACCAGTCCATGCTTCCCTAACAACCCAAAATTTTCAATATCCAATTGTCATTGGGACAGAAGGTGAGGTGAAATCTTCTGAACAGGGGCACAGACAGCAAAACAAATGTTACAGGGATGATAACCCTTCTCTATGTTATCTAAAAAACTTAAAAATAGATTTTTTTGGCTGGAGCTTCACTTAAAAAAATGTACTTGTTCCGACTTACAAACAGATTCAACTTAAGAACAATCCTACAGTCCCTATCTTGTTTGTAACCAGGGGACCCCCTGTAGTGAACTGCCGAGCTTCCTGTTTATATATGTGAAATAAAGTGCTGAAGTGCTATTCTCTAACTATTGCATGAATAGATCTGTGCATAAATACATGAACCATGTAAAAACCTCATCAATATCTAATAGTCTTTGGTAGACAAAATAGCACAATTTTTTACTATAGGATATTTTGCATGAAAGTATTGTCCAAATGTTATTTTAACCACTTAAGCCCCGGACCATTTGGCTGGCCAAAGACCAGATCACTTTTTGCGATTTGGCACTGCATAACTGACAATTGCGCAGTCGTGCGACGTGGCTTCAAAACAAAACTGACGTCCTTTTTTCCCCACAAATAGAGCTTTCTTTTGGTGGTATTTGATCAACCCTGCGGTTTTTATTTTTTGCGCTATAAACAAAAAAAGAGTGACAATTTTGAAAAAAACGCATTCTTTTTTACATTTTGCTATAAAAAATATCCCCCAAAAATATATAAAAATGTTTTTTTCCTCAGCTTAGGCCGGTATGTATTCTTCTACATATTTTTGGTAAAAAAAATTGCAATAAGCGTTTATTGATTGGTTTGCGCAAAAGTTATAGCGTTTACAAAATAAGGGATAGTTTTATGACATTTTTATTAATATTTTTTTTTTTACTAGTAATGGCGGCGATCAGCAATTTTTATCATGACTGCGACATTATGGCGGACACATCGGAAATTTTTTACACATTTTTGGGACCATTGTCATTTATACAGCAATCGGTGCTATACAAATGCACTGATTCCTGTGTAAATTACACTGGCAGTGAAGGGGTTAACCACTAGGGGGCAGTGTAGGGGTTAAGTATGTCCTGGGTAGTGATTCTTACTGTGGTGGGCGTAGCTACGTGTGACACGTCACTAATCTCTGCTCCCGATCACAGGGAGCAGAGATCAGTGACACTATCACTAGGCAGAACGGGAAGATGCTTGTTTACATTAGCATCTCCCCGTTCTTCCTCTCTGTGAGGCGATCGCGGGTATCCCCACGGACATAGAGTCCGCGGGACACACGACCTGACTCATGGAGCTTGCCGCGGGTGCCCGCAGGTCACCTCTTAAAGGGCAACGTACAGGTACATTAGTTTGCCTGTACGTGCCCTTCTACCGCAGTATATCTGCGTGACGCGGTTGGCAAGGGGTTAAATATGTAAAATGTAGAATCATCTGCCAGCCACACAAACTATTGGCATAAGGGAAAGAACCAATGAAAAATTAGGACGGGGTATATAAAAGCGGCGATAACTGACGTGACCATGGCTCCTGAGGATGTCCACAAAATAAACTTCCCCAATAAAGATCAGAACATGATGTTCACATTTGTATGGAAGCACAATTGAATGAATGCTAATTATTCAGAGAATTACCATATTCATGTTTATTGACGATTGTTTTTTTTATGTACTAAAGCTTCATACACACAATACGAAAATTACCACTTTTGAAGTGTTCGTGCATATGACCGTATCATTTTTTTTTTTTGGTGGGGGAGTGGATCTTGGGTGGGAGTTCCCACACTCTTTTACCCAGGACTTGACCCCTGCTTTTAATGCTGCAGCATCCTAACAGTGGGCAATCATGCACCTGATACTACCCACATGAACAAAGATTTATATTTTTCATTTTTACTTAATCAGTTTTTTACCACATTTATAATTTCTTATCCACTGTTAATATAACACCCACCAAAGCACATATTTTTTAAACTATAGTGCACTATCCACGATTAGGTACACACAGGAGAAAATGCTGTTAATATTCTGCTCTTAATATGATAGAAGTAAAGTTAAAATAGGCTGATAGAGACTCATTCAACAATAATTTATTATTGTCAGTGGTATAGTATTAGTCTCCTTGTCCTTCACATAGAACATTCAGTTAGCAATAATATCAAACATAATATTAGAAGACAGACAAAGATCAGCATTTAACAACAGTTTATCGAATTGTATTCAGAACAGACACAGAGGCCTAGTGAGTAATCTTGAGATCAGAGCAGAATCTATCAGTGTCAAACTCCATTGGCAATTCCATAAAAGACATTTTGCTGTATATCAAAGAATGACAACACTTTCCAATTTCTCGAGCAACAGATTCTCTGATTGTACCAAGAACAGATGAACAGTGGGCCTTTTGTGCAAAATTCTTAAAAAATATCACAGAATAAGTCCCTTTACATTCAAAGAAGACAACTTAAAAAAAAAAAATAATCCTTTAGCAGCAGGTTCTCAGATTGTACCCAAAGCAGGCATAGGGAAGCCCTATGAGAAGTCTTTAGACCAGAGGAGGACCAATCTGTTATAAATTATGATGGCCATTGAACAACCAGAAAAATATGTTTTCTCAATTCCTCACAATCCATGGGAATGTTATGTAGCTCTGAAATATGAATTGTAGAAATAATAAAAGCTGAAAACAGTTATTTCTACTGTTGTTTTGGTTTCTCACAGTATAATTGTTCAACATCTGTTAAAATGATTCCATGGAGATGAAAATGCTTAAAGAGAACCAGCCAAGATGACGTTTATGCAAGGCCCTGAAATGTAAATTTTAAAAGTTATAATTGTGCAGAGTTAAAGTATATTTATAGGCTTTTTTTTTTTCATTTTGGATAGTAAGGGAGAGTTATAACCCGTGTCAGTTTTTGTTTTGCCATCTGTGTCCCATTGCGGAGATCTCCCTTCACTTCCTGTTCCATAGCCAAACAGGAAGTGAGAGGAAATCCTTGCTAAATTAAGGGAATTCCTTGGGGACCCCAATGTCTCAATTGGAAGATTTTCCCTCTATTACTTTTCTGGAGACAACCCAAGTTGGGATTTTTCTTTACTTTCACTTTCAATGATAACAGGACAAATAGAGAGTGTGAATATCCCTAACAGGGGCACAGACAACAATAGAAACTGACAGAGGTTCTAATCCCTCTCCACTCTATCCAAAATAAAAATAAAAAGTTTTGCCTTTAGTTTTATTTATGCTCTGAAGTAATGAAAATTGGCTTGTTCAGCAGAAGGGACAGTCCTGCAATGAGAATGGACACAGGAAAGTGTTTAAAGGAGGGATGGGAATTAGCTGTACAAAATCTTTTTTAAATTTAGGACAAATTTAACTAGAAAGGTTAAATTCTAGCTTACTTTGAAAAGATTATGTTAAAAGAGAAGCATTTATATAATAGGTATATGGTGAGAAAGAAGAGGGGCTCCAATGTGTAATATTTCAAACAGGACCCTTTGATAAAGTCACGTGAGTAGTGACGCAACTCGTCAGGGAGGAGCCAGGTGTCGTCATCACTTCCGGTCACGGCCCAGACCGGAAGTACTCGTTCTGATCTGCTTTTTTTTTATATTTTAAATATAAGTGACTATGTGTGCTGGAATAAAGCTATTTGTTTGAAATATTACACATTGGAGCCCCTGTTCTCTCTCACCATATACCTATAATATAAACACTGAGTTTGGATCTTGGAGATCGGAGTGTCTTATTGGATATTGTGTGATCCCTGGAGGAAACCACTGGAGACCAATCGACTGAGGAAATCGTTTCCCGATCCAAGCTCAACTTGGCTTGTAGGGGCCGCTGTTAGAGGTGAGAGGCTGGGGGAAATAGGTGGCGCACTCTGGATTGGATGAAATAGACATTGCCCTATTGTCTTTGCACATCGATCGTTTTTGCACTTGCACTTTGTTTCACATATGAATTATTGCAAAGAGACTTAATCCCTGTTACTGGGAATTGTATTATACTGAAAGCATTTGTGGACATTGCATTTGTTATATATATTTTAGCTGTGTCATTCACCATTGCACTTATTATTGCACTTTTGAAGAAACACTTACTTGAGTTTGGGATATTTATTATTGCAACATTGCACTTTTGAAGATTTATGCACTTATTTCACTTTTGAAGATTTATTCATTGATGCATTTTTAAAGATTTTGTATCTATATATTTTATATATTGATTATCTTTGTTATACATTATCCTTTTTTTATTTTGGTTAGGTAGTGCCACATATTATTCATTTAAATGTAATAACAAAACATCTTGCAGCTGCATCAGCAAGTGCTCTGTGCCTGTAAATGTTCCATTTGTGTCTATGTCAGATTTAATTACTACACCTGCACCAGCATTAGACTAAGACAGGGGTCTTCAAACTACGGCCCTCCAGTTGTTCGGGAACTACAATTCCCATCATGCCTAGTCATGTCTGTGAATGTCAGAGTTTTACAATGCCTCGTGGGATGTGTAGTTCTGCAACAGCTGGAGGGCCGTAGTTTGAGGATCCCTGGACTAAGAGAACCAAGGATTGTGGGATAAGTAATTTCTTCACAGGAAGTTTAAGTTCTCAGACTACAGACAGAGGTCATACAGTAACCTGTGCAGTGCCATGATGTATGCCTTAAATTTGAACACAGACACTTCTAACAGAGGGATGTGAAGATTAATCCCACTATAGGCTGTGTATACAAGTCATCAAATGACCCTATGAAACTACATGATCAATGTTCATCTTAGCAGGTGAAAAACGGTGCAGTTAGGAATGTTTACAATGTATTTAAAATATACAATACAAATATCTAAATTCCAAAACAAAAATTTTATATATAAAGACATAGATGTTGTGGCTGCATGTGTCTGCATGTGTTTTCTTTCCCTCTGCATCTCCCCTGGCAGCCTCCACGTCTCCTCCCTCCTCCTCTCTCTTCATTATGGCCCAATAGAATCACTTCTCCTTTGGCCAATCGGGAAAGAGGTCTCAGGACTCGCTTCCTGATTGGCCGGGAGAAGAATCAGTGTGACAATAGCAAATATTCATTCGCTATTGTCACACAACTGGGTGCACCCAGAGCCCACCCTTTTTTGAAGCCTATTAGAGCCTCTGGCTCTAATCATGTGCTTCAAAAAAACAAAAACATTGTAATCAATGCGTCTGGCACCCTGCATGTAGATTTGGGGGCCGGACACATGGATAGGGGGGCCGGCACTTCTGTGCCCCTAATGGACAAGCCGCCCCTGTCTGCATGAAATAGGAAGGAGGGGTTATGTAGTTCACAGAAGATAGCTGAGAAAGCAACACAATTTAAGAATTCAGTTCAGTGGACAGAGAGTTATAAAGACACTGAATATGTGGCTGGATCAATGGGTGTGTGCAGAAGAATTACATAGGCTGAAAAATAGAAAAGTAATGCAGTCACCATATGTAAGGATTACTACGCTGCAATATATTAAATGTTTGTTCTTGGATTTAAATATATATTTTTTCTGAAATAACAATAGTACGGATCAGCAAAAAGGGTTAAAATGTGAAAATATCATATTTTGGTTAAAGAATATGAAAGTCCCATAAAAAATAGCTCTAAGGTAAACAGTGCAATAATAACTAATACTTTTGTGCCTACTGAAAATACACTATAATGTTTAAGTTTACAATTAATAGAAACCTGTTTATATCATAAAAAAGGTTCCTAATTGCTAGAGGTGACAAATTCCCATTCAGCTACCTTTATAAAAAAAAAAGGTTGCTTATTAGACACATTGGGAGCAAATAAAATCATACGTAACAGCTATAACAACCTATACAAAAGGCACGGCTACCCTGTGATTTTGTTCATTCACACAAGGAAATCCCTGGTCATGTCAGATGATCAGATTGCTTGATCTAATATTGAAATGCAGGCTCCAGTGACTTTCACACAACATTTATTTTTAATGTAGTTTATAGGAATTGTGTAGCAGAGGATCAAAACAAATAGTTCTTGGCTTTATCACTGAAATCCAACAATTTTACAGTTTTGTACCTCTCCTGCTATTTGTGTACACATTTATGCATAGTCTACACATAGGAAAATATGGTGATACACATTCAATTTCTCCATGTGCTTTTTGTCAGAGACCTAAAATATCAGGTAAATCCCCATGTTTCATTTTATAAAATTGTTTCTATAAATGGGGAACATTATAAAAGATGAACTCCAGGCAGCTAAATACACGGTTGAAATGCACATATGGACGAAAAAGATACAAGTGACAGAACACACAGCTTTTCTAGATAAAGCTGCACTATTATAACAATTAAAATATAATAAATGATAAACCTTCCAACTTGCACCTTGTTTTTTTCACCGTCATAAGATGTACATTGATCATGTAGTTTCATGGTGTCATTTGTAGCTTTGTACGCAACAGCCTATAGTAGAGTATATCTTCACATTCCGCTGTCAGTAGTTTATGCTTGTGATTAACCACTACAATACTGGGCACTTTCGCCCCCTCCTTCCCAGACCAATTTTTAGCTTTCAGCGCTCTTGCTCTTTCAATGACAATTGCGCGGTCATGCAATGCTGTACCCAAATGAAATTTTTATCATTTTGTTTGCACATATAGAGCTTTAGTTTGGTGGTATTTATTCACGACTCTGTTTTTTATTCTTTGCGATATAAGCGAAAAAATAGCGGAAATTTTGAAAAAAAATATTTTCTCCTTTCTTTTTTAAACGAAATCCAATAAAATCAAATTTTGTCATAAATTTAAGCCAAAATGTATTCTGCTACATGTTTTTAGTAAAAAAAATTCCGTTAAGTGTATAATGATTGATTTGCGTGATCACGGACATATGTACGCAAATGATCATGTACAGATGTGTGCAGGTGATCACGGACATATGTGTGCAGATAATCATTGACACATGTGATTTTACTGGGACATATGTGGGGGACATGTGTATTTATTATTTGGGGACATGTGTTTTTATTTGGGGACATGTTTTTTTCATTTGGGGACATGTCTGTTTTGGGGACATGTATGTTTTGGGGACATGTGTGGGGACATGTGTGTTTTACTGTGTTGGTGTACTGTTGTGGACACTAGACTGGTGATCAGTGAGTAAAAAAACAGCTAATACTCACTGATCACCAGCCGGCTGCAGTGATCAGCTCTCCTCTCCTCAACGACGACTTCCGTGTGAGGCATAGATTACGAGATATTGATGGCTTTGATGAGTCATAGATTACGAGATCTATTGCCAGCACACCAAGGATCTCTGAGATAGCGTCTAAAAGTTTTATTAAAGCGATCACATCACAGCATACAGTAGTGATGTTTCGGGGGCCTCAGATATGTGGCCAATTGTGTGGCATGCCGTGTGGTACTGTACAGGGAGTTCCCGAGTTACGAACCTCCAACTTGCGAACAACTCCTACTTAGAAACGGCAGGTGGTGCCGGCGGGCACATCGGAAAACATCGGAAAATATTAGAAAACAGCGGAAAACATCGCAAAACGACGTCGGAAAGCAGCAGAAAACATCGGAAAACACTGGAAAACGCTGTTCTGCACAAGCGCGTCCTAATTACAAACAAATCCGACTAAGGAACAAACAGGCAATCCCTAACCTGTTCGTAACTCGGGGACTGCCTGTACTGGATAATTTATTACCTATGTCTTTAGTCTAAGAACTGACACTTCCTGTGAAGAAACTTCATATCCCACAGGTTTGCGCAGGCGCTGTTGTGGGCAGCTGCGACCCGCGATGGCCTAATACAGAGGAAGAACGGGGATCTGCCTTTGTAAACAAGGCAAATCCCTGTTCTGACAAGGGATATGTTAGAGATCTACTGTTCCCAGTGATCAGGAACAGTGATCTCTGTCATGTCCCTGGTAGCCCATCCCCCTACAGTTAGAACACACCGAGGGAACACACTTAACCCCTTTGATCGCCCTCTATTGTTAACCCCGTCCCTGCCAGTGTCATTTTTCCATTGATCAGTGCATTTTATAGCACCGATCAATGTAATAATATCACTGTCCCCAAAAAGTTTCATTTGGGGTCAGATTTTTCTGCTCCAATGTCGCAGTCCTGCTAAAAATTGCAGATTGCCGCCATTACTAGTAAAAACAATAAAAATAAATGAAAGTCCCTAAATCTATCCCATAGTTTGTAGATAATGTTTGAGCAAACCAATCAATATATGCCTATTGCAATTTTTTTTTACCAAAACTATATAGAAGAATATATATCTCCCTAAACTAATGAATAAATGTGTTTTTTTATATATATTTTTTGGATATGTATTTGGAAAAGTAAACATTTTTTTATTTTCAAATTGTCGCTCTTTTTTTTTTTAGCGCAAAAAGTAAAAACCGCAGAGGTGATCAAATACCACCAAAATAAAGCTCTATTTGTGGGTAAAAAAGAACAGCAATTTTGTTTGGGTTCACCGTCTCACTACTGCGCAATTGTCAGTTAAAGCGATGCAGTGCCGTATTGCAAAAAATGGCCTGGTCATGTAGGGGGCAAATCCTTCCGGGGCTGAAGTGGTTAAAGGCGAACTTCATTAAAATAGTCAGATATAATAAATATTTTGGTCAGGAGTATGTAATGTATAGAGGTAAGATGATACTTACCACAATCTAGTAGCCAAATTTACAATTTTTAATCAGTGAAAAACATTCAAGCAGCACAGAAAATACCCCAATAACATTTTTTTCCCCCAAATTCACCCCTAGCAAATAGCAAATACACATCCTAGCAACATGTCAAGGAGTGGGGCTTGTTAACTAGGAGTTTTTAGCCAGGTTTCAGAGGGGAGCCAAATGGCCTACATGTAAAGCAATAAAATGAATGTTCATCTTACAAAGCTGCATAGATTTTTAATATCTACTGGGGTCACTTGGCTGCATAGGCTATTTTCTAGAAAAAGTGAACTTAGCCTTTAAGGGATGACCACTGAGTTCCAATTCCTGATATGCACTCACAGGATACAGGATGGAGTTGCTCATGCAATCAGAAATGTCCAGTGAAAGCATACATTTTGAAATTAGTCTGAAAATGAAACTACCGTATATACTTCAGTATAAGCTGAGTTTTTCAGCACATTTTTTATTCTGAAAACCCCCCCTCGGCTTATATTCGAGTGAGGGTGCCCATTGGCAGCTGTACCTGTGATTGCTAAAACAGCAGGTGTCTCTTGCTGCTTCATGCAGTCTGTTCAGTGGCCGTCCATTGTAACAAAGCCCCGCCTCCTCCTCGACTGTGATAGAGGAACACTGATACAATGCTGGGAAACTGTATCAGTGTTCCGTCTATCACAGATGAGGAGGAGGCGGGGCTTTGTTACAATAGATGGCCACCGAACAGACTGCATGACACAGCGAGAGACACCCACTGTTTTAGTAATCACAAGTATTGCTGCAGATGGGCACAGTGAGGCTGCAAATGGGAACAGTGAGGCTGAAGATGGGCACAGTGAGGCTGCAGATGGGCACAATGAGGCTGAAAATGAGCACAGTGAGGCTGCAGATGGGCACAGTGATGCTGCAAATGGGCACAGTGAGGCTGCAGATGGGCACAGTGAGGCTGCAAATGGGCACAATGAGGCTGCAAATGGGCACAGTGAGGCTTCAGATTGGCACAGTGAGGCTGCAAATGGGCACAGTGAGGCTGCAGATGGGCACAGTGAGGCTGCAGATGGACACAGTGAGGCTGCAGATGGGCATTGTTTACCCAGTAGCTGCTGCATTTCACACCCTAGGCTTATACTCAATACGTTTTCCCAGTTTTTTTGTGGTAAAATTAGTTGCCCCAGGTTATATTCGGGTCGGCCTATACTCGAGTATATACGGTATAAAGCTTTTAGCTTAATTTAATTTTAATTCTATTTTAAATATTATATCTTTATCTATTGTTGTTTTATATTTTCTACTACACGTATGACGTCTTTGTTTACCAACTAAACACAATATATGGCAATGAGTTTTCAGAGCACTATGGGTTATACAAGAAGTTTGCACAGTTTATTATTGAAGTTTTGAAAGGATGGGTGCACCACACCAACTTGTACAGACTTTTTAAAAGATTTTAATTTTTTAAATTTTTTAACAACCAACGCACACAGTTTATTATGACAGCCCCAAAATACTTTTCCCAGTGATGCGTTTCGCCTTGTAACAAGTTTATATAGCCATATAGCTATTTCTGCATGCATAATTTTGACTAGTGTTGCAAACACAACAATCTGAAAGGAATGCAATATAAACGGAGATATAGATGAAAAGGTAAAAGGGCAAGAGATTACCATACTCAAATAGTCACTGCTTCTAGTGTGTGCCTAATAAAATGATAGAAGGCTGCAGGAGGGCAGAAATGTTCTCACAGAGATTGTGCAGCATTAATATTTTCTAAAAGGCTACACTTTCAGAGTCCAATTAGCATATGGTAATCAATCCTTGGTTAAATGTCAACCATTTTAAAGCACTTTTGTGATACATTGGCTGAAAAACCAGCACAGATAGACTTCTTCAAAAGACACTCTACACTTCATTTGCCAATCTCCTCCTGCTGTGTCATAAGCTGCTCACAGACACAAACCTACCTTATCTTTAAAGAGCATATCCGAGTAGCTTAAAGTGTCAGTCTATCAGTTAAGAAGTTCTGAAGATATCTTTGTTTTTAAAATGTTTGCAATATGTCCATAGTTTTTGTATTGTTTATAAATTATTTGTGGGGTAGGTGGAGGAACCCAGATGTGGATTTTGCTACAAAGGCTAACCTTAACCACGTGCTTACTGGGCACCTAAACCTCCTGCCCAGACCAATTTTCAGATTTTAGCGCTGTCACTCTTTGTACGACAATTGTGCGGTCATACAACACTGTACCCAAATTAAATTTTTATCATTTTTTTTTTTTTTATCATCGCCCCCCCCACCAGAAGCAGGTCTGATTGAATGTAATCAAACAACTGATGGTCAGACTGCATAACTAAAGTCTACACCATCCAGGGCCTGGAGCTTGCACATCAAAAGGGTGCCCGGGAGTATGTTCTTTCACTGATGCTTAGGCAGGATAGGCACAGCAAGGAACCATGGGAAATTTAGTTTTTCTAGAAGCTGATGTATCACCCCCTATTTTCTAGCTGGTATGAAGAGCTGGAAATAAAAAATAAAAAACAGTAGCTGCAGATACAGGGAAGGACTGAGGATATACACACTTTTTAAAGTAAGCACAAATATTTTAATGCTAAAACAGCAATTTTAGTCAGTGATTAATGCTCTTAACACTTAATATAACCAATTAGATTTTAGTTCTACTTTGTCATAAAATCAACTGAACATGGAAGAAAACCATAGTATAAAGTATAACTTTAGTTAAAAATGTCCCCCACCCCTCCCCTCCTACACCTCCGTCTACCGATCCTGTCTAACCTGTTTAAAAAAGATCTGTGTACTTACCTATTTTCAATCCATTTTAGTCTTCACACATGATTGTGTGGCTGTGTTTAACTAATGCCTGGTACACACAATGAGATCATTGGGTGAATGATCGTCCTTTTTTTATTTATTTTTTGTATTCTACTCTCATATTGAAAATGAAGAGGTTGCTAAAGTTACAAAAATTCTCATATGACTTAATAAGAAATCGGAAGTGATGTCTTGTTTTGTATTGTATTTGTATTGTATTGTCGCACAACAACTGCACTGATTAAATGAAAATCGTATGATCTGGAATCGTACGAGGAACATTTTCGTGTTTGCACCATAGGATAATATCGGATGAACATCGTGATCATAATAATGATCAGATTATCGTATGATCGAAAGCGGTATTTTTTGTACAATTTTCCGATTGTGTGTACGGGCCATAAGGGAGTTCTCAACAACAGCAGCTCCTAAGGCCCAGCCAGCATTCCCTCGTCTCCCCTGCGGCAGCAGAGTGGAGTCGGAGATGTAGGATCACGTGAATGGACCAGAGAGGATTAAAAATAGGTAGGCACACACATCTTTTTTATATATATACAGGTTAGGTAGGAAGAGGGTGAAGGGAACATTTTTAAGAAAAGTTATCGTTTTTTCACCCACTTGAAGTACTGTAATTTAATATATTTAATTTTTCGGATATAATTTATGCAGCTAAGCATTAAATCTCATGATAGGCACTCAGATACATTGCATTAACGTTAAAACTGTATTGTGTATGATCAGCATTAGCGCAGACAACAAATTGAGAAGACACTCTTTTTTCAAAGCCTGTTTTTTTTTTTTTTTTTTTTGTACATTATCTCATAAGAGGAAAGCTTCTATGGTAAATTCCATCTCCATGGTTACTTGGACAAGGGATTGCATAGTTCCCAGATATGGTCTAGAGCTGTTCTTCTACAGTATATACACAGAGTAATCAGAATACAAGCTTTAATCCATTATCTCATTAACTTTTTGTGAGTTAAGAACTAAGATATATTAGCAAATCTCTAATTGTCCAAGGGATTGTACTCTAAGGCTGCTTTTTATATGCCTGTGATAAGATTCCTTTTTGTGCCTTCAGACGAAGGCTTGAAAAAACGGATCACAGATCACTACAAAAAAACATTACATTATATGCAAATGTTGTGTGCAGCCTGCTGTGTCTTTGGTTCATACATCTGTTTGATACTTATGCAAGTACAGATGCAGACATTGAGACAATGCCCAAACTAAAGCCAAATGCCAACTGCCTGCTGTATGTACCAGTTTTTTTTTTTTACTAAATTATATTTTTTTAAACTATCAATAGCTGCTCTGTGTATGGGGTAAAAACTATTTCCACTTCTAAATGAAAAGCTCCCTTATCTGAATAGGCAGCTGTGATAGTAGATGTTGTCATAAAATGACACCAGTTAGTGAATGTTAACCACTTGACCTTCAGAAGATTTTACCCCCTTTATGACCAGAGCATTTTTTGCTATTCGGCACTGTGCTATTTTAACTGGCAATTGCGCGATCATGTAACACTGTACGCAAATTAAATTTGTATAATTTTTTTCAAAGGAACAGAGCTTTCTTTTGGTGGTATTTGATCACCACTGGGTTTTTTATTTTACAATATAAAATAAAAAAATATAGAAAATTGTGAAAAAAACTATACTTTTTTTACTTTCTGCTATAAAATATATTCAATAAAAAATTTAAAAATCTAATTTCTTTATGAATTTAGGCCAAAATGTATTCTGCTATATGTCTTTGGTCCAAAAAAATCCCAATACGTTTATATTATTTGATTTGTGTGAAAGTTATAGCGTCTGGTATAGATACTACATTTTTTTTTTTAAATACTAGTAATGGCGGTGATCAGCGACTTAAAGTGGGACTGTGATACTGACACTGGCTGGGGGGGTTACACTAACTAACTAACTGACACTTACATCAATATTAACACTAATATAGTGATCAGTGCTAATATTATACACTGTCACTGTACTAATGACACTGGCTGAGAAGGGGTTACCATCTAGGGGTGATCAAGGGGTTAAGTGTGTGCCTAACAATGTTTACTGTGTGTGTTATGTGCTGCTTTTACTAAGCGATCTTGCTGTTTTTTTATATAATACAGTGTAGTGCAGAGTATATAATACAGTGTAGTGCAGAGTATATAATACAGTGTAGTGTGGTGTATATAATACAGTGTAGTGCAGAGTATATAATACAGTGTAGTGTGGTGTATATAATACAGTGTAGTGCGGTGTGTATAACACAGTGTAGTGTGAATAACACAGTGTAGTGTGGTGTGTATAACACAGTGTAGTGTGAATAACACAGTGTAGTGCGGTGTATATAACACAGTGTAGTGTAGTGTGAATAACACAGTGTTGTGGGGCTACTGAAGCCGATCAGCGGGTGGCGGCAATCAATTATCGGCCCACTAATCGGCATGTGCTGTAACAAATCCCAGCACAGCCAGGGTGGCAGGTGCATGCACACGCACCCTTACGCAGAAGCACTGATTACATATCAGATACGTGATTCAGTGCAGAGCGGCCTCCCTGCAGCAGTATATCTGCGTGGGGCAGTCAGCAAGAAGTTAAAATGGTGTTAAAAATTAAAATTAAAAGTCAGAAACTACAAATACTGCAGCTGCTGACTTTTAATAATCAGACACTTACCTGCCCCAGGGTCCAGCAATGTGGGGGAAAGCCCCGCTCATCTCCCCCTCCTGTCTGCGGCGCCTGCATTGTCACTGTGGGCCCCCGGCGGTGGCTTCGCAGCCGGCCACGCACAGCTGCGTGCTGTGACTGGCCGGGCAATCATCTGGGACCTGTGACATGTCCCAGATGATTGCCGAGAGGGAGGGGGGAGAGGTGAACTTACTTCTGGTGCTGCGGTGCCTGGGGAGGAAGTGGGAGCTGGATCCCTCTAAAAAGAGATGAATGACATACCAAATATGGCATGTCAGGGGGGTCACCTTCCTTTAAGGTGGAAGTTCCATTTTTGTGTGGAACCCTGCTTTAAAATGGTTGTAATCCCTTACATATACCGAGTAAAGCAATTAGCCTCAGGTGATACACAAACCCTCTTACATAAGTTATGTCTGTTTATCTGCAGCCCTCTCTCATCTACAGCCATTCAAAGTACACAGATCAAATGATTTGTCTCAGCAGCAGAAGGTAGGGGGCAGGGATCTGACATCACACACACTGCACAGCTAGAGCACAGAGTTCCCTGTAATCTGAGAGCTGAGTGGAGAGAATGGACACACCCCTCTGTACACAGGCTCATGCAGAAACATACATAGCCAAAGCTGTAAGTCATCTGCTGTGTGCTGGAGGAGGGTTGGCCGTCACCTGGGAGGCTTTGGAGTCGGCATTACATATTAGAAGTGAGTCTTGAAGATAGCAAAGGGAAGAGGGAGCTGAAAGAAATTACACTTGGTGCTTTGGATTGGGTCAAGTACACACTATAGAGGCAAATGCTTTGTTTATTTTTCATGTTAGTGGTTTACAACCACTTTACTATGACAAAAGCCACGTATATGAGCCAGAAATGTAACTTGCCAATGGGTTTACCTGTTGTTGCCATACTACTGTGGTTCTTTAAGCTGAAACCTTCCTCTCATAATACATTTAGAGCCCATTCAGCAGAGGATCTGTGAGCAGATCCCCTAGACTTAAGGGGGTCACAATGTGGGCCCACCAACATGGGCTTGTTGCTGCAGCTCCCATTTGTAGATACACACTAATTATTGTTGTATTTTAAGTTCAGGTGTGGGGGGCCCATTTAACCACTTAAGCCCCGGAAGATATGGCTGCTCAATGACCAGGCCATTTTTTGCGATACGGCACTGCGGCGCTTTAACTGACAATTGCGCGGTCGTGCAACGCTGTACCCAAACAAAATTGATGTCCTTTTTTTCCCACAAATAGAGCTTTCTTTTGGTGGTATTTTATCATCTCTGCTTTTTTATTTTTTTTGCTCTATAAACATGCTCTAATGGAGCACATTCGGCGCAATACAAATTCAATATCAAATCAAATCAAAAAAAGAGTGTCAATTTTGATAGAAACACAATATTTTGAAATTTTTGCTATAATAAATATCCCCAATTTTTTTTTTAAAAAGCTAATTTTTTCCTCAGTTTTGGTCCGATAAGTATTCCTCTACATATTTTTGGTAATAAAAATGGCAATAAGTGTATATTGATTGGTTTGCGCAATATACAATATAGGGGAAAGATTTATGGCATTTTTATTATTATTTTTTTTTTTTTACTAGTAATGGCAGTGATCTGCCATTTTTATTGGGACTGCGACATTATGGCGGACACATCGGACACTTTTGACACATTTTTGGGACCATTGACAATTATACAGCGATCAGTGCTATAAAAAAGCACTGATTACTGTGTAAATGTCACTGGCGGGGAAGGGGTTAACACTAGGGGGTGATCAAGGGGTTAACTGTGTTCACTTGTGTCTGTTCTAACTGTGGGGGAGATGGGACTGATTAGAGCAGATGACAGATCATTGTTCCTAGCTAGTAGGAACTTACGATCTGCCTCTCCTCACAGAACAGGGATTTGTGTGTTTACACAAAACACGTCCCTGTTCTGGCTCCCATGCCCACAATTGCGCATGGCCGACGATCATCGTGACCACCGGCCACACGCATCGGCACCCCCACAGCGCCTGCCATCTGGCTTAAAGAGCCAAATTACAGCTAAGACGGTTTGCGGGATCGTGCCGACCTGCTGCAGTATAATGACGGCAGCTGGTCGCCAAGTGGATAAAAAATTGACCTTACCTGGTAACCTTTATTGGAGAAATCCCATCGCATGCTGTTCCAGAATCTTCCTTGGGCCTGGGATTACGGTATAAAAGGCAGCCATCCTTTTGGGACATGCACTGTGGAAGCCTCAGGTCAAAAAGCACCCACCCACTCTGGGAGGGGGGATCAGTTTGTGTCCGCATCTACACAGAGGAGGTGGGGTGGAACTGTGATAGGTGGGTAGCCAGATGTATGCAGACTTTGGTCCATTACATAGGGCTACCTCAGATCCATCACATTTAGGTCCAGAGAAACGGAAAAGGATTCAGACCTGGGTGGACTCAGAGGTAGGTGGGTATAAATGGACACAAGTTTGTTTACAAAAGCTTGCTCATAAAGCTGCATGGAGCGTTCAATCAGGTCCGCCTGAAAAACAGACAGGCAGACCAGATTCGAAAGCGTAAAAAGGCCCTCAAGCAAAAGTAAGCATATGATTCTCTGCTTCTAAAATACTGGATTAATAGTACTGTCAAAGCTCCCAAAGTAAACTTTGCATCTTGCCATCTACATGTATGAGGTTGTCCTGTCACTTTCCTCATCTCTTGGTGAAAACAGATACTCTTTCTGGGCTGCTGCAGGAGGAAAAGCTGTAAATTGACAAAGTATTTTCTTTAACTTATAAAATCCAGAAAGTACAGTTGTTGAAAAATCAGAGTGACTGATCTGAGACAGGAAGTAAGACAATCACTGTGGACTCTGAGCTGACACCTTTCCTGTAAAAGGGAGAAAATACAACTAAATAACAGAACAAATAGCTGCTCTTAAAGTGTTACTAAACCCAGGACCCTGCATTCACTATATCTGGTCTCCCATAGTACACAGAACATGGAAATGCAATAGTTTTAGTAAATATAAACTGCTAAATACCCTTTTTCATCAGCAGTATATAGCAGTCTTGTGACTACCATCAGTGTCTGGTTAAAGCTTGTAGGAGCAGTTTTCTTTCTTCTCTAACTGTCCTATGAGGCTGCAGGACCCCTGACCAAGTACACACCAAGCATGTGCAGCTTGTCCCCCTAGCCTCTGTTTTATCAGGGGGTGGTATAGAGACTGTGGAAAAAGGCGAGTATCAGAGAAGACAGGATCAAACAGCCTTTTTACACAATGTGGAGGATTAACCCCTTAGGTTCCACAGTGAGTATAACAAACATGATTTACTGCATATACAGACTGATTTTAATGTTGTGGGTTTAGTAAGCTTTAAAGCGGAAGTAAACCCATCCATAAAACGGTTTAATTTTCGGCACGTGCCGGAAATGTATCACTCCCATTGGTTGTGCTCTTAACCAAACTGTTAAACCATCCAATGGCTGGTGTCTAAACTGATCACATGTGCAGCATCATGGCAGTTGTAGGTTAAACAGAGCAGGCTGTTTAACCTACAATAATTTAGATGTGGTAGCATTGCGTTTCTTTTTTTTATGTGCCCCTAATTTAAAGGATACCTCTAAGGCATGCTTTGTGAGCATTCCAACAAACTGGCATTGACAGAGAAATAGTTTTTAATTTCGGATGCAATATGTTTCTGGAGATGGGGGTGAGCGATAAGGGAGTAATTGAGCCTCCACATAGTCCCTGCTTGTGTAGGGTGCGGGGGGAATAGTTTGAGTATAATTGGGGCATGGTCAGACCATGTGATGGTATACATTTTTTGCATCCTGCACTGCTTGGAGGGTGTGCTTATCAACCAGAAACATGTCTATCCTGGAGTAGGATTTTTGGGTATGCGAATAGAAAGTGTAGTCCCGTTCGGTGTCATGTAGACATCTCCATGGGTCATTTAAATCTTCAAAGCAGAGTAGTGAAGAGAGAGCAGTGGATTGTCTGCGGGATGGGTTGGAGGAATCTAGGGCAGGGTCTGTTATTTGATTAAAATCACTGCAGAGCATAAGAAGGTGTTGTCTGAAGGGAGCTAGTTTCCAAACTACGGTTTTGTAGAATTGTCCTTGATGGGTGTTTGGGGTGTAAACATTGATGATAGTTACAATGTGGTTGTTAATGGAGGCATGCAGGATAATATACCTGCCATATGGGTCAATCTCAGAGTGGAGTATTCAGAATGCCACCGTGGATCGCACAGCAATAAGGACACCAGATTTTTTCTTAGGGGAGTTGGCAAAAAAGCAGTGCGGGAACCTGGATGAGGAAAAGTGAGTTTCCTGCACACATATGATATCTGAATTAAGTCTAAGGGCTTCTCTCCATAGCAAATGGCATTTAAAGGGAGAGTTAGGGCGTTTGACATTCAAGGAGGTGATGTTAACAGCCATAGTGGTTAGGCGGTGGGGGTAAGCCTAGAAGGAGGGGGAGGAGGGGGAGGAACACCTGCCAATTCGCACACAAAATCCTGAATGTTGATTGTAAAATACAGTAAGAACACTTATTAATTGCTAGTACTATGGTTTTTTAAATTAGGATATTTATTATTGCAAAAAGTAAAAAAATATTGTGTTTTTTTTTCAAAATTTTCACTCTTTTTTTGTTTATAGCGAAGAAAAAAAAAATGCAGAGGTGATCAATAACAACCAAAAGAAAGCTTTATTTGTAGGAAAGGAGATACATTTTGTTTGTGTACAACGTCACACATCCGTGCAATTGTCAGTTAAAGTGACGCAGTGCCGTATGGCAAAAAATGGCCCGGTCAGGAAGGGGGCAAATCCTTCCGGGGCTGAAGTGGTTACTGGCTACATTTAATGATTATAACATATTTTTCATTTGAAATAAGAGTCTGCTTAATAATGGGGTACCTTATTTGAACATGTTTGGGTTTATATACTTAGAAGGGGCAAAAGAGCATGTGTTATAACTGAACACCAGAAATTGCATCCCTCGTCATACTTGCATATAATCATTGGAAGCTAATTGCCTGAATGCTTGCTTTGAGTTGCTGCATAACTGCTGACACCTTCATTGGTTTCAATGGGTGGCCTTTCTACAGTATTCTCTACACCTTGATTCCGAACGTTACAATATAGCAGCAATCATATTCTTCTTCGTGCAAGTGAGCTTTATAGATTGTTTTCAAATAAAGGGCAAAGGTTTCATGGCAATAACAAAAGATGTTTATGCAATGCGACAGCCCTACATATGGCAAGAGGTGGCCAGGCTAATACATTCATTTAGACACATTAATGTGTCAGGTTCTAAATACGGAATCATGCATTTTTTTCACACTGCAGAAAAATTGTATAAAACCAGAAATTAACACATTTGACCTACTTAGAATGTCAATTACTAGCATTAGCTCTCGGGTGGCTGGTGCTCTGTTACAGCAAATGCTGCTTATAGACAAAGACAGCTCCTTTTTAACTCCCTGATAATACACTCACCAGCTACTAAAAGAGAACCAGTTACAAGTAAGGATTTGCAATAATCTGAATACTCACTTATAAGGTGTTGTAGCAGTGCAGATTTCCTCTTAAAGTGTAAGTAAACCCCCCTATCGTTTTCAGCATGCCATCTCTGGTCCCTTCCTGCTACTTGAACTAGACAGAGCTATCGCTTCCCTCCCACTAGACAAAGCCCCCCATCTTTGCAATACTACAAACAATTTTCTTCACTACTAGCCCCCCATCTTTGCCAATCCTTTAATCATACCCTCTCCACAGGATCCATCGCCCCAGAAGCTCTTGAAGCAAACATCACCACGTTTCCCAAACCTGGTAAACCAGCTGACGATCCGGCCAGCTATAGGCTTATCTCACTACTAAATACCGATACAGAGCTTTATGCCAAACTTCTGGCAGCACGCATCTCCTCTATCATCCCTCACCTAGTACACCCAGACCAAGTGGGATTCGTTACAGGTAGGCAGACATCTGACAGAACCCCCCGGTACATCGAATTACTACAATGGGTCGAACACCACCGAACGCCTTCTCTGTTCATCTCTCTAGATGCAGAGAAGGCGTTCGACAGAGTGAACTGGAATTTCTTAAAAGCAGTTATATTGAAGTTTGGTTTCTCTGGCCCAATACTCAAAGCAATAATGGCACTATACTCCTTCCCCAGCGCTAAATTTATAACCTCAGGCATTCTATCAGACCCCTTCAACATAACTAATGGCACATGACAGGGCTGCCCACTATCCCCGCTGATCTTCACTCTCATCATGGAGCTGCTAGGACACTCCATTCGTACCAATCCAGCAATTTCTAGCATTGAAACTGGCAAGCTTAATCACAAAATTGACCTATATGTCGATGATGTGATTATCTCCATAACCAACCCCACACAATCACTGCCTCCTCTTCATTACACCCTAGACCTTTTCAGCAAAGCATCCCTATACAAAATAAATTACTCCAAATCTTTTTTGATTGGTGCAAATATAGACCCTAACACCAAGCATAGCATTGCTCAGCACACTTCTTTTTCATGGGTCCCAGATTCTACTCTATCATATCTAGGTATACGCCTAACTAGCCCTACCTCTCGACTACTTCTCCTAAACTTCTCAAACTTAGTAACTAAGCTACAAAAAACTGCGCAAGACTTACAACATATTCAAGCATCATGGGCCGGATGCATCGCACTCACCAAGATGTACCTCTTACCTCATATATTATACGTATTCCGAACTATGCCTGTTCCTATCTTGCAATCATACCTCAACAAATTACAAGCTATTTTGGCCTCATTCATATGGAATGAGAAATGCCCCAGAATTAAAAGATCTACTTTATGTTCACCAATTTCTGCGGAATGGGAGCACCCAATATTTCAGCATACTTCAAAGCGATTATCCTGGTCCAAGCCAAATATTGGTGACAGTCAGATACGCAATGCACCTGGCTACAAATTGAATAAATGGTTTTGACAACTAACCCTAAATTGACTCTTAGTGCATCACTTCTACAACACCACACCTTGAGCAACAACATTTGGAAAATATTTATTTTTTATTCACTCAGTAACCACTGTTGCTATGGGGTCCCTTCTATTCTACCACTTCCGGGTCCGCAGCGACTGATGTCATATCCCTCGGCGCCTGTGCTCCTGGAAGATGCGTGTCATCTTTCCCAGGAGTCAGTGGGCAGCGCCGAAGGCTAGAATTGCGCTGTTTAGAAACCGGAAATGACGTGAGCAACAATGGGGCGGGCACTTCCTCCTTCCCCGACCATTGTTATGGCAACAACATAATAATCCTTTCCTTGCTCCCTGTAAAAAACTGGCTAGGCACATATTTAACACTTTGATCGCCCTAGATGTTTAACTCCTGCCCCAGAAAAGTGTAATTTGTACAGTGACAGTGCATTTTTTTTGCACTAATCACTATGTGTCAAAAGAGTCAGTAAGTGTCCGATTGTCCGCTGCAATATCGCAGCTCCACTATAAGACACTGACTAGTATTACTAGTATTACTAGTATTAAAAAAGAATTCCAGTATATTACTCATAGTTTGTAGCCGCAATAACTTTTGCGCAAACCAATCACTATACGCTTATTGGGATTGTTTTTACAAAAAATATGTAGCAGAATACATATTGACCTAAATCTATGAAGAAGTTAGATGTTGTTTTTCTTATTGGATATGTTTTATAGCAGAAAGTTAAAAATATTGTTTAATTGTGTTTTTTTCAAACTTTACTCTTCTTTTGTTTGTAGAGCACAGATTTTAAAACGCAGAGGTGATCAAATACCACTAAAAGAAAGCTCTATTTGTGGGAAAAAAATACATAAATTTTATCTGGGTAAAGCATTGCATGATTGCACAATTGTCAGTTTATAGCAAAAAAATGGCCTGGTCATGAAGAGGTATTAGGGGTCATATTAGGGGTAGGATAAAAATAATTGAAATAGACTGTAGATTCGTTTTGCACAGAGCAGCCTCAATCCTCTTCTTCTTGGGTCCCCGAACAGTGCCCCTGACTCCTCACTCTTGACCAGTGTCCCCAAAAGGCAAGCCACTTGCTATGGGGCACTGATTTGTACTTGCTCCTGAGCCCCACTCTATGCATCCATAAGACATATAGAGATGTGGCTTGACCCCGGCTCCCACTCTCTACTCATTGGTTCACTGGCTGGGATTGACAGAAGTAGGGGCCTATGGCTCCGACTGCTGTGTCTCAGCCAAATGAGGAGAGAGAGACCCAGGACAGCCAAGACTCCCTTGCACATCACTGGATTAAGAGGGGGCTCAGGTGAGTATTAGACCCCTTTCACATTGGATCGTTTGTAGGCGCTATAGCATTAAAAATAGCGTCTGCAACCCACCCTAAAACAGCTGCTCTATTCACTCCAGGGCCTGAGGGCTTTCACACTGGTGCGGTGCGCTGTCAGGGCGTCAGAAAAAGTCCTGCCAGCAGCTTCTTTGGAGCAGTGAAGGAGCGGTGAACTCACCGCTCCTCCAACGCTCCTCCCCATTGAAATCAATGGGGCAGCTCTGCGGATTTAACCCCTTTTCGGCCACTAGCGGGGGGTTAAAACCCCCCACTAGCGGCCGAATATCGCCGCTAAAACGACGGTAAAGATAGTGCCACTTTACTGCTGACGCCGGTGGCGGCACAGTGTGAAAGGGGTCTTAGGGGGGCTGTGGGGGGAGCAGCACACAGAAGGTTTTTTACCTTTTAGGTAAAATACCTTCAGCCTTTACAACCACTTTATATTTGGTGCATATTGAACTACACAACCATATTTCGATACCGGTAACAGAACTTATGAGATGAGACTAGGAAATTGTTATTTCTGACTGCAAATCAATACCTATGACTTTAAATGGACTTTAAAGAAGGATGTCCAGGAGTTGAAAATATGGGATCCTATTGGGACTTCTCTTTACATGTCAGTTCCCATGTACTGTATCTCTCTTTACAACAGCTGAACCTTTGTTTGTTATATTTGTTCTGAAGAATAAATGTCCTATCAGACAAATGCAAAGCTCTCTTTATTGAATGTCTGAATAGGGGGACCTCAATGTCAAATTTCTTAGCAGATCAACTCAAGAGACAACTGCAACAATCATCATGGAGCAAAATGGGACTGTTGAATTGTTGGTTATTACACAGAGATCGAAAGCAGTGCCCAAATTCTTAGAAATCCTAATATTATTTTTCAATCTATTTCCATCACTTTCCCACGAAAGTAATCAATACACCTATCTGTTTTTCTTTTTTCAATACACTGTTTTTGTTATGAGAGATTGAAAGCAAAACTATGATGTGCCTATATATTAGTTTGGCGTACTGACATCATGCCATCCCCCTGTTAGGAAACAATTTTCCAACACAGTGAATGTCTTATCTAATTGTGATATATCTTTCCCAGACATCTTTCTGTTAAAGCCTTAATGATTTTTTACTTTGTTTCATATTTTTGACAACTTGATTGCAGCTTTCTCAGTAAAGCAGTTCATATGTGATTTGTTCAGGGAAAGCGTTGAAGGCTAATGCTTTGCTCACGCTGCTATTAACATGTAATGGGGGGGCGTGGCGACCGGACTCCAGGATGGCCGCTTAACCTGGCGGAAACATACCTCCACAAAAGGTCAGTGAGATCCCGAGAACCGGAGGCAGTCACTAGGGATGGGCCGGCACAGGAAAAACCCGCCACAGCCACCGAAAATAGCGAGCTACTGCGCCACGAACGGCGCCTCACAAGATGGCGATGACGGCGGGAATGCTGACACTCATACCTTACCTCAGAGTCTGGGAGAGGACGTGTCCGGAACCTACCGCACCGATGGCCACACACTACAGACTCCCAGCGACTCATCCTCCGGTCCCGCAACGCCTACCACACGGAGCCCAGTGAAATCCAGGCCGAGGAGAGAATCCCCATTTAGGCCGCAAAACGCTCCGGCCATGGAGGTAAGCGAACCACACTCATACCAAGCTAGCCAGCATACCATGAAAGGAGAATCAATTATGGACTTTCCTACAACAGATGGGCCCGTGTCTGACACTATAATAAAAGACATGTTGATTTCACTGAGATCATCACTACAGGCTGATATGGTCAGGGGGATTAATCAATGTAAAAGAGAAGTGCACTCACTAGGCCTAAGAGTGGACAGAACAGAGCACAAAATGGAGGAATTTACCTCAGCTTATAATGTAATGGTCGACTCAAATGCAGCTCAGGGGGAAGAAATAGGATGGATTAAAGACAAACTAGCAAGTCTAGAGGACCGCTCCAGGAGGAACAACCTCAAATTGAGGGGTATCCCTGAAGAGGTACCCCCGAATCAGTTACTACCATTTGCCCAAGCTTTATTTTCAACTTTTTTACCTCAGGCTACAGCACAAGACCTCATTGTGGACAGAATTCATAGAATTCCTAAACCGTCATTTCTGCCTGCAGAAATTCCCAGAGATGTTCTTCTAAGAGTCCACTATTTCCACATTAAAGATCAAATTTTGCAAATTTCTAGAAAACAAGAAAATTTACCCCCACAATTTGCTAATGTTAAATTGCTCCCTGACCTATCTAGACATACTTTACAACGCAGACGCAATCTTTTAACTATTACAAAAGCCCTAAGGAATCATAACATCATTCACAAATGGAAATACCCTGCCACTCTATCCATTATTCACAATGGCACCACCACCATGATCTCCTCGTTGGATGAAGGTCTAAATTTACTACGTAGATGGAAAATACTACCTGATGCAAGCACCAACTTTCCCGCCATAGCAGGCCCATCACATATCCCTAATGAATGGCAAGCAGTGACTCATAAAAAATCTCTTAAAAAATCCGCTGGTATACCAAGCACAGAATTTCAACAGATTACTTGAATGTCTCCTAGGAAGAGTGCCTTATACTCTGTTCCTTGTTACCCTCAGGTTACCATTAGCAGTTCCACCTGCTCTTGGATCGCTTTATGGATCCTTTTTTTATCTATATTTTCTTTTTTTATTTCTTTTTCCTTGATATGCACAGATCTCTCAAGAGCAATTTATCGTCCTACATCTACTCCAGAAATCCATATGATGGCTGTCAACAACCAGGAAAATTCACACCAACTGAAGTGAGTACTTTAATGTCTATCCTCCATATCCTTTATACAATGGACCAATGACGATCTCCTGCTTATCAATCAACGCACATGGTTTGAACCACCCGGCCAAACGATTTTCCTTATGGAAAGAGGTTCATAAACACAAGGCAGATATTGTATGTGTACAAGAAACGCACTTCCAACTAGACAACACCCCACAGTGTACCCACAAAGACTTCCCACACATCTACTTAGCATGTAATCCTCTCAAAAAAACTGGAGGCGTTCTAATAGCCCTGAAGAACTCACTTTCATTTCAACACAGAGATTCGTTTACGGATGAAGCTGGCAGATTTATCATTGTCTCAGGCGACATAAACTCTCAACCATTCACTCTGGTTAACCTATATTCACCAAATACACATCAAATTCGCTTCTTCAATAAGGTCCTTCGCAAACTCAAGTCTATGCAGTATGGTAAAGTCCTGATATGCGGAGACTTTAATGCTACTGTAGACCCCCAAGTGGACACATCTTCGGCCAAAATCCGCTCAACACCAGCTCTACAAACCATTCTTCACAAAGAGGAACTGTTCGATGCGTGGAGATGTCTCCATGCTGGTGAAAAGGACTTCACTTTTTTTTCCAACAGGCATCGCTCATACTCCCGTATTGACATGTTTCTAACTGATAAATGGTTGTTACAAGATATAACCACAGCTGCCATTCACGAGATTACGTGGTCTGACCACGCAGCGATTTCCTTATCCATTATGGAGAAGGGTGTCTCTTCTTCACCTCCCATCTGGCGGTGTAATAATAGACTAGTACAAGAGCCTTCATCTAACAAACTACTGACACAACACATCACCAATTTTTTCTTAGATAACTATGGTTCAGTTACAAAAACACATGTTTTATGGAACGCCCATAAGGCATACATGAGAGGTATTCTAATACAAATGGGGGCTAGAGCCAAACACCAGAGGTCTCAACAAATTCAAACCATACTCCATGATCTTAGAAAATTTGAAACACAAAATAAAACATCCCCTACCTCAGTAATAACTCACAAGCTTTCTATCCTTAGGGAAAAACTTAGAGAAATTTTATCTCAACAATATGACAGACATATCAGAAGCTTAAAATTGAATTTCTACCATAATGCTAACAAAACAGGTAAACAATTAGCCAACAGATTGAAAGCAAAACGCACTAAGACAAGGATAGCATACTTAAAACATCCCACATTACACCACAAAATTATTCATCCTAAAGATATAGCTGACCAATTTGCAGAATACTATAGTTCACTTTATAATATACATAAGGATACCGCTACGAACCAACCATCTAAGGAAAACATAAATGATTTCCTACAACGCATTCATTTACCCTCGCTATCTACTGAACAATTAGAATATCTTAATACCCCCTTTACCACTTCTGAAGTTGAGAAAGTTATTTCTTCTCTTCCTAACGGTAAATCCCCTGGCCCTGATGGCTTCTCAAACGAATATCTTAAAGCATTTAAACATGTCATAACACCTTATCTCACACATTTATTTAATGACACTGCCGATAGTGCTAGTATGCCCCCAGATATGCTTAAAGCATATATAATTACATTACCTAAACCTGGTAAGGAACCAGACACTCCGGCCAATTATAGACCGATATCACTGCTTAACTCTGATACTAAAGTATATGCCAAATTATTAGCCAATCGTTTATCAAATATTATTCCTTTACTAGTCAAAAATGATCAGATGGGATTCGTGAAGGGGAGACAAACTTCTGACGCAACCAGGAGAATTATAAATGTTTTGTATCATGCTAAATTGCACCGAACGCCTTCTCTGCTGTTATCTATTGACGCAGAGAAGGCGTTCGATAGAGTCCACTGGACATACATGGAGATGACGCTTAGTAAGTTCGGATTCCGGGGTCGTATACTTCAAGCTGTTTTGGCATTGTACTCTTGCCCCACTGCACAGGTATACTCGACAAATGCTTTATCTTCACCCTTTGATATTAGAAATGGAACTAGGCAGGGATGCCCCCTGTCTCCTTCCATTTTTAACCTTATGATGGAACCTCTTGCAGAAACTATAAGGTCTCACCCGCTGATTTCGGGTTTCCAGTTCGGCAACACTAAACACTCCATTAATCTTTTTGCTGATGATGTCATTCTGCTATTGACTAATCCAAAAATTTCTTTACCACATGCTCATGAGGTCCTGCAAGAATTTGGTAAGATCTCATACTATAAAGTGAATTTTTCTAAGTCTTTGATCCTCGCCCTCAAAATTCCACCCAAACTTAAACTTGATCTCCAATCACAATTTCCATATACATGGAGTACTGAAGGTGTTCCATATCTGGGGATTGTCTTGAAAGCCAAAGTTTCTGAACTCGTCAAATCTAATTTGAAACCACTCATTGCCAAACTGGGAATTCAACTCAAAGACTTTTCAATGAAAGAGGTTTCATGGTTTGGTAGGATTGCTGCATTTAAAATGTTGATATTGCCTCAAATACTGTATGTTTTTCGCTCTCTACCACTTCATATCCCACAACATTTTATTAAAAAACTTACTACTATGTGCTGGAAGTATGTGTGGAATGGTAAAAAAGCCAGATGCTCCAGGAACAATCTTATCTCACATAAGAGATTCGGTGGGGCAGGGCTTCCCGATATTCAAGACTACTACTGGGCAGTTAGACTGGACCAACTTAAACATTGGTTCCCGACTAAAGACCCACCAGTTTGGGTAGACATTGAAAATTCATTAATCCCACTATCCATATCCAACGTATGCAATCTTTTACTGACTGATAGCTGGGCTACTTGGGACCTACGTAAATTATCCCCTACAATCCAAATTTCCTTAAAAGCATGGAGACATGCACTAACTACTAATCAAGATGACGTTATAGACTTACCATACAATATACCTCTTTCTATTCTTAGGACGAAACTTCCCGACTTCCCTATAAATGACTTCATTAATATAGGAATTACGATGCTATCTGACTTCTTCGATGTCAATAAGCTCAAATCTGTAACACAATTGACCTCGCAGTATAACCTTACTACTGATATGGCTCCTTACGCATTTCGGATATTAGAGTTACTTCAAACCTTACCTTCTCCTTTAATTACCATTCCACGCAGACTATGGCAGTTTTATTATCCAAGTAGTAAAGAAGTGAAAGGAATTTCTTATTTTTACAATCTTCTACATGATAAATTACAATTTATCAAAACACCTGCCATGCTCAAATGGGAAGCAGAACTCGGCTCTGACTTTTCGGAGGTTCAGTGGCGCCACGCCTTCTCTGAAATTCATTCTGCATCTCATTGTGCCAAACACTGGGAACTTACTATTAAACTCTCCAATAGATGGCATTACACTCCTTGTCGATTGGCATCTTTCTTTACAGGTTTTTCTCCGAACTGTTGGAGGGAGTGTGGCCACTTAGGTAATCTATTACATATGATACTCAATAAAAATTGAATGATTCAAAAAAAACATGTAATGGATGTATTTCTCTATTTATGTAGACTCACAACTTATTTTATTCAGCTTAAGGTATTTATATCAAAAGAACACTAAATAAATGGAAAGGAGGTGTTAAGTATTCCTGAGTGTTTTTACAAATTCAGGATTACAATAGCTCATTTTGAAAACAACCACTGAAAGCAAATGTGAACCATTTTATTACAATAACTTATAATACTGTGATACATAACAGTAACAAAACGACTCAGATTTTCTTTTTCTAATGAAGTGCTTTTCACTTAGCAGAATAAGTCTCCTTACCAGGGACGCAGACAACAATGAAAACTTGACAGAGGTTTCCAATATTTCACCATGTTATCCAATTAAAGCTTTGGACTGAATTTCCAAAGGATAGTTGCACTTTACACTTTCCAGCTTCTTCCAATGACTAGATATGTATGTGAACCTCAGAGGCAAATTGTACATTACTGTCTCAGCAGAGTCTAAGCAGTTTTTACGGCTAGGATAAAAGTAGAAGAAGTTCACCCTAATACTAAAATCTCTAAATCTACAGGCATCCTCAAACTAATGCCGCGTACACATGTTCGGACTTTGTCCGCCGGACCTAGTCCGGCGGATTGCCCGCCGGACCCAGTCCGGCGGGACTTCCCCACACACGCCCGGACTTCCGAGAGTGTGACTTGCCCACACACGCCCGGACTTCTCCGGCGGACAATCCGCTGGAAAAAGTCAGCGGGACTGAATGGACTTTCCAATGAGCGGCAAGTCTGTTCATTTCAAAAGTCCGGCGGATTAGCCTACTAACGGCGGGATTGTCCGCCGGACTGCCAAGTCCAGCGGACAATTTTAAAACAAAACTTAAAACCTAGTCCGCCGGACTTTTGGCGCCCACACACGAGGGGATTGTCCAGTGGACTTGAGTTCCGCGGGATAGTCCCTTCGTGTGTACGCGGCATAAGGCTAACCTATCTAGCCCTGTAAAGAAGATATCCCTATACATACCTTTTCTGAAGCTGCTCCGGTCTAGTCTCAGCGGCAGATTCTCTCTGGAGTCTGGTGCAGAGGAGGCAGCCGTCAACAGAAGTTCCATAGTAACTCTATGGGTGACGTCACTTCTCAGGCATTTCCCAGCCGTTGTCGGCTGTCTCTTCTGCAGAGCTTCCACCACTAGAGACCGGACTGGAGCAGCTTCAGAAATGGTATGTATAGCGATTTCTTCTTTACAGGGCTAGATCGATTAGTCTTAGATTGTTGATGCCAGTAGATTTAGAGTATTTAGTATTAGGGTGAACTTCTGCTTTAAGTACAGTATATACTGTTGCCCCGACATAGAAATAAATATCTGTACCCATTTCTAATACACATAACAGTCACTTTTCTTTGCATTACTGTCCATGAGTAATCTGTACATACGCAGAACTAGGCCCCTTTTATGGCAAACTATTCTGTTAATCCAACTAATATGACTGCAAGGGCCAGTTCATACCATATTGAATTGGGCTGCTGTGGTCAGCTTTGCCCAGCATACTCCCAACAATTTGCCTAATGCCCTACAAGCTCATTTCACACCAGTGTGCTGCAGTGGTTTACACTGAAGATTCGTAGGATATGCAGTGTGTTGCATCACAACCTGCTGAGATGAATAAAGGTGAATGAAATGTTATTTTGTGACATTTCAATAAAGATGGGGAAAAAAGAGTAAACTGTGCAATTTGTCATTTACAATGCATCAGTACCACTCACTTCACAGCACAAACCAGCAGCCATGGTATACCATGTTTGTTAATCTGATTTAAGTTTACAGTCATCTCAAAGAAATGTACTAAAGATGCAAGGAAATCGGAGAACTAGTTTTTATGTAATTATCAAAATGATAAAATGTCTATATATGTACAGTTATACTAACACATGTCAAATTTGCAAAATTGGCCTTGGGCGTTAAGGTTTGTTTGAAGAGAGTAAAAATGTATGCGTTTCAGCCTCCTATATAGGCCTTAGCCATTATGATGAAGGCTTATGTAGGAGGCTGAAATATATTACATTGAATTGATTACTTTTTATGGCTTGTTGGATTAAATAAAGATATACATTTTTTAAGACGTCATGCTGCTGGATTTTCACTCTCTTCATTGGATTTTGGACGTTTAGAACTACATGAGTCCGGGCACAGATGTTTTGATCATCCTGTCTATCCTTATGGGATTTTGGGGTTGTAGAGCTTCCTTTGTTGCTCTAAGATTTGTTTTGACTCTGGTCTTCTTGAGGTTAAAGTATATTTCAAGGCAACGTATAAAAACATTTACGGTACATCACTACAATACGTGAACATCATACTGCAAGTACAGAAAAATACCTTTTGATCTGCCAGATATGCTCTTAGCTTTTAAATCTTGTTGTGACACACAGCACTTTTGTGGACTGAGTGGTGTTGATGTTTTCTATTTTTCGGTCGGGAAAAGTTCCTATTCGAAAATGCGATCGTCTGTATGCGATTCGGACGCGCAAAAAATCACGCATGTTCGGAAACACTTCGACGCATGCTCAGAAGCATTGAACTTATTTTTCTCGGCTCATCGTAGTGTTGTACGTCACCGTGTTCTTGATGGTCGAAAGTTCAGAGAACTTTTGTGTGACCGTGTGTATGCAAGACAAGATTTTTCTGACGGAAATTTTGCTCCTGTGTACGTGGCATTAGGATTTGAATACACTTTAACTACAGTCAGTTGTGGATTCCAGCTTACTAAATGCAGGTTTCATTCTAATGAAAGTTAGCTTTAGAAAAAAAGAAACATAATATAGCATTCCCAAACAATTTTAGCCATTTCCTTGTGGACTGCTTGAACAAACTTTTACCCTTTTCGCCCAGTTTTTAACAACTCCTCAGTAAGGCTTGGTTCATGTATGTCCGGCTGCGATTTCAGTGCAAATTTTTAAAAGGAGTTCACTGCGGTTTAGTTAAGTAAATTTTTACTTGAAATCGCAACTGAACCAGACTGAAAGACTCTAAAAACTGACTGTGGGCAGCCTGGACATATGTGAACTGGCTCCATTGAAAGCTGGTTCAATTCACATGTCATGCGAATCATATGCGACTCAAAACGCATCCATTTCGCATATATGTGAACTGAGCCTAAAGGTATTGATGGCGGTTTTAGCTCAGGGCTAGGAAACCTCTGCCCTCCAGCTGTGGTGAAACTACAAGTCCCATGAGACATTGCAAGACCCTTAAAATCACAGGCATTACTCCTAGAGGCAGAGACATGAGGGGATTTGTAGTTTCACCACAGATGGAGTGCCGAGGTTGCCTACCCTTGTTTTAGCTGATAGTAATCTGTCAGGGCTGGGCTCAGCCTTTCCTTCTCTGAGCTGTCTGCTCAGCTGTCGGCTAATTGCCAGTTCCTATCTCTTCACAGAATGAGATCCTGCTCGTCAGCCCTGCCTACTTAAGCCGTCCAGCCCAGAGGATCTCTGCCTTCGCCTTAGTCAACATCACAGAGACGCACTCCTGCATTCCTGTTAAAAGACTTGCTTGGCTGACATCCCTTCTGGCTCCAGATCCTGCTTGCTGTTTTACTACGCTCATCTCCGGCTCCCTGCCGCTTGGCTTGTCTGACTATCCGTTCCGGTTCCTGAACTCTATGTTTTGACTAAGTTTGTTCTATTTACTTTTATTATTAAAGTGTGATTTAACTGTTCTTCTGTCTCGGTCTGATTTCATGGTTTCTGACATAATCCTAAAAAGTAGCAGCCCCTACATCAAAAAATAACCAGCACCTCTGCTGCCCAGTAAGAGGGCTTATGAAAACTGTATATAATTAAAATACATTTCGGATATCTCAGGCAAAGGCATTTGTAAATATATGTGGAAGCTGCATGCCACATCAAGTAGCTTCTGTATTGTTCACTCTTACTCTAATCCAGACTTTCTCAACATTTTCAACACGGAGGAACCTTTGAAATAATCTTTCGGTCTCAGGGAACCCCTGTTAAAAATGGCTATATCTACAACTTACGATACATTGGTGTGATGGTCAGTGGAAGAGTGCTCCTTACATCTGTGGTCTTGGGGAATAATCCCCCCCCCCCCCCAGATAGCTAAAAAGATCATTGGTGTCAGTGGGAACTTATCTTAGAGGCAAAAATTGGTCATTGCTCAAGGAACCCCTAGCAACCATTGGAGGAATCCTAGGGTTCCACGGAACCCTGGTTGAGAAACCCTGCTTTAATCTATGAGAAAACAGATAATGGGGCATATATTGCAGCATTTAATTTATTAAGATTAGGTTTACCTAGAAGTTACCCCATTACTCATTATGGTGCTTACACTTGAGACATGTAGACTTGAAAAAAGTAGAATGAGTTTTCAGGTGCAGGTAACAAATGCAACAACGAAAAAGAATGTCAATCAGCTTAAAGGTAGCATGGGCAATTCACAGTGCGTGTGTGTGTTAATTCACTCAATATACAATTCAATTCGAAATATGCTTTTGATTTGAGCTAGAAACGAATTAAGTTTCTAGATTAAGTAGGATAAGGTTCCCCTTACATTCTAGTTGGGCCAAAGGGAATTTTATATTGTATTGTTCACATTATAATTATGCAGACATTTCTAATGTGTGACAGAAGAGTTGCAATAGTACTTTAACCACATTCTATTCAATATGGTACTATCAGTAAGATTTTATCTGCTTATTGATGATCCCTATGAGCAATCTTCTAGGTATTGATTTGAGCTCCCGAGTCTGATGAGTTAGGAAGACAGAACAATTTCTCCTATCTGTAACATTACAGATTAACAAATGGATTCAAACAATGTCAAATTTAACAGAAGGTGAAGTATGAGATCGTTGACAGTCATTCATATTTTGAATAAGACTATTTTTTGATTAACATTAGTTATTTTTCAGTAGAATTATGTCATTGTTTTACCAACCAGTTAACTATCTTTATTTTGTTCTCCAGATAATAAGCATCTTTAAGTAAACTCAAACTATCCACAAAAGTTTTTTTTTTTTTTAAATAGATATTTTGGAAGGTTGAGTCATTGACTTCTTTATTTCTTAGGGAGGATCTTTTTATACAAAATCTTTGCAGATGAGCTCACAGTTTTGCCCATCTTGAGATGTGTGGCATACACATTGACCCCCAACCTATAAAACCTTAAAAGGTTATGTTTTGTCGATTGGGTGTATAATGTTTGCAACATACCTTATATACTCGAGTATAAGCCGAGTTTTCAGCCCATTTTTTTGTGCTGAAAGTGCCCCCCGCGGCTTATACTCGAGTCAAGCACTTTTCTGCAGCAAAAATTACATTTTCCGACCCGACTTTGTGGCCCCGTATATCGGGGCCACTTAGTGCTAGGAAACAAATTTAGTGTTCAAACCCAGTGGAACCAACATTACAACATATCCAAATTTGGGGTTCCTAGCACCAAGTGGCCCCGAGATACAGGGCCCCAAAGTCGGTCAACTGTGTCCATCTGCAGCAATGTCATTTCGGGACCCTTTGGGTCCAGAGACCCCAAAAACCTTAACCAGGGTGTAACATGTAACATGTTACTGATACAGCACCCCCACCCGCGTCCCCTTTGTAACAGCACTCCAGGGATCTTCCCCCTGCACCAGTTGTCACAATTTAAAAACAAAACGCGACCATGTGGGGCTCTGCCCATCCAACTGAGACATTCAATCATAGAGTTCTGTGAATGGGGGGTCTACTACTATTGTCAACACTGCGGCTGAGGGCTTGTAGTTCTACTACCAAGAACTACCAGGGCACTGATGAGCACTCTAGGTAGTTCATTGATGCTTCCTGTCATTCAGTAACTGCCTTCCCCTTATGAGGTACGGGCAGACAGCTACTCAGATAGTCTAAAGGAGCCTGAGATTGCAACCGTGATCTGCTGATTACAGGTGCAATGCTCTGCAGGCTGCTAATTAAAAATATAATAAATTCAATTTTTTTTACCTGAAAAAAGATGTGCATTTATTAATTTCATAAAGGTGAACTTAGCCTCTAATTTTAAAGCATACATTGTAAAAAATATAATGGGGTAATGTGGTGTGATCACTTGATCTCCAAGGAGAAATGGGTGACAAAGTTAGCACAAATGACATGGCGGCTTTTCTGGTGGAGATCATGAGCTAAGGTTATTAAACTTAAAGCATCCATCAAAAATGAATTATAATTTGTAGAAAGACTTTCATCTTTAAAGCGGTATTAATCCCAAAAGCAAACATTTATTATTTTGCAGCTTAACAATTCTGTAAAGTCTGCATTTGTTTTCTTTTAAGGTTTTCTTTCTTTCTATTTTCATCTGTTGATTCAGCCAGCAAGTCTGTTTTTCAAAAGCACAAGCTCTCCAGCAGAATGTATCAGTTTACATGGATGAGACAAACCATTTAACACTGGCAAGGGTGTCTAAAATGGTCAACTTTTGTTTGTTCATGTAAAACCTTTAACCCAAATAGAAAAAATCAGTTTGCTGTAATTGATTATAAAATGAAAAATATGACGTTTTTGGTAGCCGTGGATCCCCTGCGGATGTGCGTGTGAACGAAACATCTTGGCTGGGGCCTGTACAAGCTGACCTCACACGATGACCTCTGGAGTGTGTTTATTGCATTTTATATACAGTCCACATGGATTGCTTATTTTATGTACTATTGGACATATTTTATTAAAATACTACACTATATACTTTTTAGTCCATGGGCTCCATGGTGTGAACTTTATACAGACATACCCTACTTTTAAGTACACAATGGGGTTTATTTACTAAAGCTGGAAAGTGCAAAATCAGGCTCCCTTCTGCATAGAAACCAATGAGCTTCTAACCCCAGCTTGTTCAATTAAGCTTTGGTAATAAAACCTGGAAGCTCATTGGTTTCTATGCAGTAGTGAGCCTGATTTTGCACTTTCCAGCTTTAGTAAATAAACCCCATTGTGTACTTAAAGGTGGGGTATGCCTGTATGCAGAGAAAGGATCAGCCTTTGAGCTGTTGGCGTCTGATGAATATTGAGCGATATATGGATTGGATGTGTATTTGCTTATACATTTCATCTATCTGGTTGAAGAGGTGGTGGTGTGCTGAACTGTTGGTGACAACGTGTATTATTTCTGCACTTGGGGACACTACATATGCATTTATTAATGAGGAAGATTGATATTCATCCTTGAACCTAATTTTGGGACTTTGCACTATTAGCACTTTCTTAGGAGGAAAATGTATATTTATTTCTTCACTTATTTTTTCTGACTTTATCAGCACTGTTTAACCGCTTAAGGACCGCCCTACATACATTTACTGTGGCAGGGCAGCCCTTTAGTGCAAAAGCACGTACCTTCGGCTCTAATGAACACGCAATCAGTGCGATCATTCATCAATTACGGCGATCATTCATATGCCCCGTACACACGATCGGACATTGCGACAACAAAATGCATGGATTTTTTCTGACAGATGTTGGCTCAAACTTGTCTTGCATACACACGGTCACACAAATCTTGTTGGAAATTCGAACGTCAAGAATGCGGTGATGTACAACACGTTTTCAAGCGATCCGAGAAAAATTAAGTTCAATAGCCAGTGTGGCTCTTCTGCTTGATTCCCAGCATGCGTGGAACTTTGTGCGTCGGAATTGTGTACACACGATCGGAATTTACGAAGGATTTTGTTGGAAAATTTGAGATCCAGATATCAAATTTTGTGTGATGGAAATTCCGAGATCCAGTTGGAAAATACCACTGTGTGTATGGGGCATTAGAGAGGCAGAACGGTAGTCTGTAAACAAGGCAGAGCGCTGTTCTGCCAGAAAAGAAAATGGAGATCTCATGTTTCTGCTGGATCTCTGTTTTCCTTTAGTCAAAGCACATCCCCCACAATCTGAAAGCACACCTAGGGAACACATTTAACCCTTTTATCGCCCCTGATGTTAACCCCTTCCCTGCCAGTGTCATTTATACAAGTCAGTGCATTTTTTTTAGCACTGATCACTGTATTGGTGTCACTGGTCCCCAAGACATGTCACTTAGTGTCCAATTTGTCCTCCACAATGTTGCAGTTCTGCTTAAAATCACTGATCATCACCATTACTAGTAATCTATCCCATAGTTTGTAGCCGCTATAACTTTTGCGCAAACCAATCAATATACGCTTATTGGGATTTTTTTTAACCAAAAATATGTAGCTGAATACATATTGGCATAAATTTATGTAGAAATTCCATTCTTTCAATTTTTTTATTGCATATGTTTTATAGCAAAAAGTTAAAAATATATATATATATTTTTTTTTTAAATCGTCGCACGATTTTTTTGTTTATAGTGCAAAAAATAAAAACCACAGAGGTGATCAAATACCACCATAAGAAAGCTCTATTTGTGTGAAAAAGAGGACATCAATTTTCTATGGGTACAGTGTAGCACAACCGCACAATTGTCAGTTAAATTAACACAGTGCCGTATCGTAAAAATAGCCTGGTCAGTAGGGCGTAAAACCTTCCGGGCTTGACCCCAGCTAAACTTCCATTCAATCCCACAGTGGATGTCCTTGTGCTGACCAAAGGCTTGACCACAGGTTACTTCCATTCATTCCTTCACTGTTGCCTCAATTGTTTTACATAAATGATACATATCAGCACATGCTATTCATCAGTGGTTGGTTACAATTTTTTGGCTGCAAGGGTAAACTTTTTCTTCAATTAATAATATAAAAAATTGGTTATAAAAAATAACATAGCTATCTAACTCAATTACCTGAAATAACTCCAGCAGGCTATTTCCACCATGGGTGCAACGTGATAATCAAAGGCAGCTCTGTATGAATTGGGGATAATTGTTCATTATTTCCTGCTCACCTTGAGGGTCATTAGAAACCTTCTTACACACAGGAGAAGCAGGTCTGCCAAGGGTTATGGTTAGTGCTACAATGCTCAACAAGCCTCACAGCACTTTTTCCTCTGCTAGTCTCACCAATAATCACCCAGAAAGAAGACAAAGATAGAAAGCCTAAAATGTAATCATAGCATCCAGTGACTGTGGATGATGCAGCATCATGCATGCAATTATGTATTCAATTATCTGTACTACAATTCTTTTTGCTATCCAGTCGTCTTCTCTCCATCTCCTCAACCTTTCTTTGTACCTTCTGGGGGCATGTCAGAGACAGTGATTTGTGTTCTAATGGAAAAATGGATGTTGCTGCATCCACACTCTGCATTTCAATGATCTGATGATATAGTTGAGGCATGCACTGTGCTAATGAAGGTGCATTTTCTACATCACTTTCAATATACTTGTGATACTAGCAAGGACATTTCCTGAATGCAGACACAGCCTGCTACTACAGTGCAAAGATATTTTCCTATTTTACATTGTAAACAGAAAAGAATAAAAACTAACAAACTAGTGTTTTTTTTTTTTTTTGTTTTGTTTTTTGTTATTTTCTTGGTTTCCTTGTGACTATAGTTTATAGTTTTTACTACTCCTGTGTATGGCCACTTCTCCTTCTTTGAGCAGGTTTGAACCAGAAAAATAATTTAGCTCCCATGAATAGAAGTTTCTATTCTGCACTTAAAGCAAACCTTTCCTTATGTGCTCTCCCCCCTTCCCATAATAAAATGTTTCTCCTACATTTTTTCTCATTTGGTCTATGACCACATAATAGTTTCTCACATAGGTGGGATGATGTATACAAAGGCAAATTGCAACCTCCTGGGATTGCCATGTCATACATCTCAGAAGGCATAACAATATTTCTCTCCTGCATAGATGACAGTGTTAAATCATCTGAACAGATGGGCAATTACATTTCCTTGTTTGTCATAGAAAAGCATATAATATTCTCATAATTTACTATAAACTCTCAATGTATATGAATGTGCACACTAAAGCCGGGTACATATGGGCCGAATGTCGAGAGACAATGGCTGGTTCAAAAAAACGTCTGTGGCCCATGTGTGTGTCGGTCTGTCCGACATGCATGCTGGAAAACCAGCAGCTGACTGACCCCTGATCAGCGCTCTCAGCCATTGGAAGAGATCGCTGATTAGAGTGTTCTGGCGGAGGAACGGTCAGAACACAACAGCTCAGCAGGGGAGATCGCTGAACTAACCTGGTATGGTTAGCACAGTGGCTCCGACCGGAGCTGACAGTTTTTTTTTTTTGTGCAAAAAAAAAATGAAAAGTGTGACATAATGAAAACCCGTGACTTAGTGTAACTAAAAGGCAGCCTTCATCCACAGGCCGGCTGGTATATAATTTTTGGGCAATTTTTATGCATTTTGTCAAACCACCCCTAAAGAAACCTCAAGGCACCCTGGTTAAAAAAGGCAGAGTTCAAGTATAAGGTTCTGTATGCTAATGCTTGGAATAGAGAATCCAGTGATAAAATTCCATACATATGCTGTTATTTTTTCCATAACAACATAGAGGTTTTCTGACATGCTATTTAGCTTGGTGTATGCACTTATTATTATTTAGTGTTTTCAAGTAATATGTTAATGTGTACATTTTATAGTGAAACTTATAGGAACAGATGGCACTGAAGCAGCATTATTTTGATGTCCAACACACGGAGCAAGCCAGTACTACACCATTACATATTGGACATCAATGTATTATCATCTAGGTTCGGGGATCTTGATGACTGTTGCATTTACATCGTCGCACACGTGCCCTCCATGCTATTTACTCCTATTGTTCAATAAATCTGCCCCATTGTTTACATAATGATTTTGCTTGTATTTACCTAGCAAAATTCCAGCAGTGTAATCTCTGATGTCATTGGGATTTCCTGCAAACTGAAGCTGCCAAGTACAATATGTTTTGTCGTACTCTGCAGTGACAGATCACTGCATGTGTGAACTACTGCTTTTAGATACCAGTAAGCATTAACTCGCTAGTATAAATGATCTGCTGCAGAAAGAAAAGAAAAACTCAGAGAAAAAAGCAAAACGCAAAAAATATAAAAATAACATTAATTTATAAATAAATAAAATAAGTAAAATATATGGTTTCTATGATATCTCAGCATACTGTTTGAAAACATCAAACATTCCTCCAAGCAATGTCATGCAGAGGTTTTGTGATAGTAAACCTGTGGAAAGGACTAACACTATTCTATTCATTCCTATCCACACAAAACTGACTCAATTGTATGTTGATTTTACCCTAACTATTTAAGCAAGCAGATTATTTTCCAATTGCATTGTGATGTGACGTCCTACTACATTATATAAAAATCAAATGTGATATATTTGTAGTTGGAAGACTTTCTCAGGTTTATTTAGGGAAAATTTCTGACACTGCACTATTTAAGCAAAAGTTGTATTGGAAGAATAAAATACAACTTATGGTTATCATTTTTACTTTTTTCTAAAAAATAAAAGAAACAAAGTAAATATAAATATGTTTCTTACACACAGCGTGAGCTCTATTGGAGTCTGCCTGCTCAGTGGGGAACCTTTCCGCTGATCCCCACAGAGCCGGCAGATTGCTGGTCCATGTCCGTTGAAGCAGGCACAAACACATCTCCGCTCTCCTCTATGGGCGGTCTGATGTAATTGGACTACCTGTCCATTTACACCTGACTGCCATTCAATCCGCCAGATGGATGGGGACTGGATCCCCATCCTTCTGTTTTTAGCGGATAGGATTGGATCGGATCAGATGTCCTTTTACACCCGCTGCTCCATATAGGAGACTGGAGGGTCCGATCTGATCCACTTGAAAAACTGACAGGCGGACCTTATCGGTCCAGCTGTGTGAAAGGGGCCTTATGGCCCCTACACACGATCCGAATATCATACGAAAACTGTTATCCGAAGAAGAATAGTCAGATTTTCGGATCGTGTGTACACTACTTTCGAGAGCTGATCATGATCATTTTCCTCGTACGATACCAGATCGTACGATTTTCATTTAGTCAGTATAGTTGTCATCCGACAATACAATACAAATACATTACAACACATGACATTACTTCCGTTTCGTGACTATATTTACCTATTTAATTTCTATTTGCGACTATTAATCGAAAAAAGACATACGATCTGTCGTACGATATTTAGATTGTGTGTATGGGTCATTAATCTGCTTCCAAGTTAAACAAGATGTAAAAAAAGAAAGTGCAGCGCAAAACATATAAAAAATGGAATATAAAAGTTCATATTCAATTAGCAATGTGTAGAGCGATGTGGATGAGAACACCCAGTGACTGTAGACTTTCAGTAAGTTTCACAGTGACAATCCTCCACCAAACGGAAAAGGTACTCTTACCAAATGTGATAATCAAAATGCATGGACCCATTCGTGGGATGATGGTGTGATAACGATCCAACCAGGAGGAAATCCAAAGGTGTGTGATGACCAGGACACCAGAACTATCCTGAGGATGCGGCTCCAACCAAGATGATCTACCATGAGATGATTATGCAGGTTTAATGCCCAAGAAAAAATAAAAGATGCAATCTCAGTGCAGACTGTATAAAAATCTTGTTTTATTTAAAAAGGGGGGGATAACACTAAAGCTCCAATGGATTTTAAGGACTGCACAGACAGTTGAAGCATGCAAGCCTCTGAATAAAAAACGGCACAGCAGTGGAGCCCAGTAACTCAATTAGAGCTCTGATGAGTATAGGCTGTACAAGCAATTAGGGCAAGCAGGCATCTGCACTGAATACAGCACATACATAGAGCACAATGAAAACAAATAACTAAAAAACATCAGCGGTGTAAAACCACTGTGTATAGCGTGATGGAGCGCGGGTGACTGGCATAAGCGATAGCTCCTCCCCCGCGGGCTCCACTGCTGTGCCGTTTTTGGGCATTAAACCTGCATAATCATCTCATGGTGGATCATCTTGGTTGGAGCCGCATCCTCAGGATAGTTCTGGTGTCCTGGTCATCACACACCTTTGGATTTGCTCCTGGTTGGATGGTTATCGCACCATCATCCCACGAATGGGTCCATGCGTTTTTGATTATCACATTCGGTAAGAGTACCTTTTCCGTTTGGTGGAGGATTGTCACTGTGAAACTTACTGAAAGTCTACAGTCACTGGGTGTTCTCATCCACATCACTCTACACATTGCTAATTGGATATGAACTTTTATATTCCATTTTTTATATGTTTTGCTCTGCGCTTTCTTTTTTTACATATTATTCTTAACGATTTGTGATTTACCTTTTTGTGTTCAGCTTGCAATTTTGTTTGTCTTATGTTAATTTTGGTTTGCGCTGATTGCTTTATATACTATAAGTTAAACAAGATGCCTGACTCCTCAAATAATGCCATTGTGTGAAAACAAGAACATGAAGTCAATGCAGCAAACATTTAGTTGGGGGCTATTTAAAGTGGGAAGCAGATAGCACAATGTTTGCTCTACACTGTGCCTGCATTTCCCAAGTTATTCATAAAACAGGGGCCACAGTGAATCATTTCTATCTGAAAACTGGCAGCCAGGAATTAAAATGAAGCAAACTCACGGTTGCTATAGCAGGAATTTGTTTACTTCTAGTAAATTAGTAAAATTATAAAAAAGGTCTCTTCAATAAAAAATACCAGCATTACAACAATTAGCGTACAGGATTACAAAAAAAGTACCTCCAGTAATAATGATTTGTGTTCATAATTAAACAGAAAGTCAATACATGAGGCAATTCATTATTTATTTCACTTTCCTGAACAACTAAATGTGATATTGTTAATGCCACGTACACACGATCGGAATACTTGTCGGAAAAGCCTTGGATGGTTTTTCCGACGGAATTCCGCTCAAGTTTGTGTTGCCTACACACGGTCAACCCAAATTCCGACTGTCAAGAACACGGTGACGTACAACACTATGATGAGCCGCTAAAATTAAGTTCAATGCTTCCGAGCATTCGTCAAATTGTTTCCAAGCATGCGTCGGAATTTTGCACGTCGGAATTGCCACAGACGATCGGAATTTCGGAATCCGTCGGAAAAATTAAGAACATGCTCTCAATCTTTTGCTGGCCAAAATTCCGCCAGCAAAAGTCCGATGGAGCATACACGCGGCCGAATTTTCTGTCTTTTGTCAAAAGTGTTGGGATGCCTGCCTTTACACGCACATGAACTTTAATGGCATCCCAGTCTTAGTCCGTAGGGTTCAATATTGAGTTGGCCCACCCTTATCAGCTATAACAGATTTAACTCTTCTGGGAAGACTGTCCACAAGGTTTAGGAGTGTGTCTATAGGAATGTTTGACCATTCTTCTAGAAGTGCATTTGTCATGTTGGCGCAGGAAGGGGCCATCCCCAAACTGTTCCAGACTGTTCCTACAAAGTTGGGCGCATGAATTTGTCCAAAATGTCTTTGTATGCTGATGCCTTAAGAGTTCCCTTTATTGGAACTAAGGGGCCAAGTCCAACCCCTGAAAAACAAACCCACACTATATTCCCCATTCCACCAAATGATTTGGACCAGTACATAAAGCAAGGCCTGCACAGAGTCCTTATCTCAACCCGATAGAACACCTTTGGGATGAATTAGAGCAGAGACTGTAAGCCAATCCTTCTTGTAAGTGCCTGACCTCACAAATGCACTACTGGAAGAATGGTCAAACATTCATAAAGACACATTCCTAAACCTTGTGGACAGCCTTCCCAGAAGAGTTGAAGCTGTTATAGCTGCAAAGGGTGGGCCAACTCACTTCTGAATCCTACGGACTATGCCATTAAATTTCATGTGTGTGTAAAGGCAGGCATAACATCCCAATACTTTTGGAAATATGGTACATGTGTGTGTATATGTATGTGTATATATATATATATATATATATATATATATATATATATATATATATATATATATATATATGGTTTGCCTTTTATCTCTATTTTAAACTGAATATATATATATTCTTAGACATATACTTTAAATGTCACTTTACAGACAGAATGGGATATCATTGATTCTGATTGGTTACTGTGTAATCTGTACATTGCACTTGTCTATTGAGCAAATCATTTTTCAGATGTGTTGTGCTGTATTCCCCACAATAAAGGAAAAATGTGGATAAATCAAATCAGCTTAATAAGATGAGAAAACTTGAAAAGGGATATATTACTTGTGTATTTAACAAAAAATTGGACAGTAAAAGCCTCCAATATTTTATTAACAGATCCTTTCTTTTCATGACAAAGGATGACTTGCCCAAGGCTCTTCAGGAAGACTGTTAATTCTTTATAAGAATCTCAGTCTAAAGGCAACATCCCCTTCTAGGCATTTTTGTTCCTTTTTACAACTCATTTACTTTCTCCTAAACACTTCTCAAAGCAAGTGTTGAAAGAATAGCCGGTATCAGTGGGTGTTCACTGTTTTTGGAGAGTGAGTTACGATTTTGAAGAACATGTGTGTTATATGCGTTACACACACCACTGATTTTCTCTCAGCACATAACCAGACATGACAGACTATTCTTGCTTTCAAGAACAGTTCTCTTTTAGACAACCAAGTAATGAAATGTCAAAATGACTTGTCATTCAGAAAACTGATATATTTCCAAGGCACTTTCTAAAAAATCCTCAGATACATCGAGGTCGATTTACCAATCATGCGCAAGGAAAAAATAAAACACTATTTTTGCTTGCACATGATTGGATGATAGAAGTTGACTAAGCACTGGAGAAATTGTATTTGCAAAAGGCACCTTCCCTTGCAAAGTGAATAGCCCATTTTTAATTTGGTCGTCTGATCATTTTAATGCTTACTTCATATTATAATTTTTGAGGTAAGAGCATGACAGTTGCACATATACACCGATCAACCATAAAATTATGACCACCCACCATAACAAGATAACCCAATTAACACTGACTAGGTGCCCCTTTTTCAACCAAAACAGCCCTGATACTTTGTGGCATGGACTCCACTAGACCTCTATAGTATCTGGCACCAAGCCATCAGTGGCAGATCACTGTCTCTGCTGGCTTGCATTCTTCCCATAGTGCATCCTGGTGCCATCTCTTTCCCAGGTAAGTGACACACATGCTCCCAACCATCCATGATGTAAAAAAAAACATGGAAAATATGACTAGGCCACCTTCTTCCATTGCTCCATGGTCCAATTATGATGCTCACGTGCCCATTGTAGGTGCTTTTGGCTGTGGACACAAGGCAGCATGGGCATCCTGACTGGTCTGAAGCTACGCAGTTCTATATGCAACAAACTGTAATGCACTGTGTGTTCTGAAATATTTCTATTGGAACTAGCATTACCTTTTAGTGGTTTGAGCTACAGTAGACCTTCTATTGGAACCGACTACACAAGCCAGATTTTGCTCCCCAAGTGCATCAATGAGCCTTGGCGGAATATGTCCAAGTCGCTGGTTCACCAGTTTCCATTCTTGAACCACTTTTTGTAGGCCCTGATGACTGAAAATGTTGCCTTCTCAAAGCCTGGCTTAACCCCCTAATTGCAGCATCACCGTGCCATAACCGCATGCACATTGTTTGTGGGGCGGCTGCAGCATGGCTCTATTCTCCTGGGGGTATACTTCCTGCCATGGCCACAGCATGTATACAACCATGGCTGCTACCTCTGCAGCTAAAGAGGGAGCAGATGAGGGTAGTAAAATTGAGTCACAGATGTATGGTTTTACCACTCCAACCCCCCCTTCCCCCAAGGGCACGTGTGAATGAGTCCTTGGTTCACACCTGTGCAGTTGTGTGCTGCGTATAGGACAGCCTATTAATTTTACTGGGCTGCCCTACCCACTAAAAAACAAGAAAAGCGGTCCCGACCATTATTTCAAATCATACTGTACCTGAAACACACCGCGTTTGCTAATGCAGGGGAGTACCATAAAGAATGAATTAATGGCACCATGCACATCTGATAAAGAGCAGCACGTTTGTCTGTATGTCGGGAAGGTGCGCGATTTTGCACGCATTTGCTGGCACGCAGTAAAGTAAACCTTGGACTGGTATGCATTGGGACTGAAAATACTTTTCAAGGGCGCCATGATTGGAAATACCTATAGCTAAACTGCCTTTTTACCTAACTGCCTAATTGTATTTGTTTAATCCTCTATTTTTCTTTTTTCTATTAAATCCAGTTCCTAAATTCCCTAATTTAAAACATATTCTTTTATTGTTTTTATTAATTTTATATCTCAATGCAACTGTTCAGGCTTAAAGTCTCAGCTTTAACATTTACCTACTTAATTAGCATAGCTGTGCAAAGAACAAAGCTTTGAAAATAGTGACACTGTCATAACGCAACAAAGAATTTTCATAATGAAATAACGATAATGAAATTACCTTGCAAAATCTTATAAAGAATAAATAGAAAAAAAAATAAATGTACATACAACAACATTTTTAACTTTCATGAGTATTATTTTTGTTAGCTATATGTTTGACTCTCTAGTCAGTTTATTTTTTAGACCCCCTTCACACTGAGGCAGTTTTCAGGCATCTTAGCGCTAGAAATAGCGCCTGTAAAGCACCTAAAAACTGCCTCCCATTCATTTCAGTGTGACTTTTCACACTGGGGCGGTACGCTTGTGGGACGTTAGGAAAAGTCATACAAGCAGCATCTTTGGGTGGTTTGGGAGCGCTGTATTTAGCGCTCCCAAAATGCCCTGCCCATTGAAATTAATGGGCATCGCTTCCAAAGTGCCTGAAAAACTATTTGGAAGCGCCGCAACACAGGCACTTTTAACCCCTTCGCCACTAAAACAAGCGCCGCTTTAGCGCTAATGTGGCTGCAGCCCCAGTGTGAGAGGGGTCTTAAGCTTCCGCCTAACCTTTTTCTTTTTTAAGTTTTAGATGTAGTAGAGAAGAGTAAAGCCTCGTACACACAACGGGAAATGTTCGATGACAGGCTGTTGGTGGACAATCCGACTGTGTGTATGCTCCATCGGACAATTGTTGTCGGACTTTCCGCCAACAAATGTTGGCTAGCAGGTTTTAAAATTTTCTGCGGAAAAGTGTGTTCTCAGGATTTTCCAAGCGTGTGTACACCATCCATCGGACAAAAGTCCAAAGTACAAACACGCATGCTCGGAAGCAAGGACGAGCCAGAAGCAGTCAGTCTTGTAAACTAGCGTTCGTAATGGAGAATTAAAATTCGTGACGTGGCAAATTATGAAATCTCGAAATGCAGCGCACATTCTCTTCTTCTTTAATAGGACAATAATGAAGCTGCTTTACTGGTGATACTGATGGAGTTATTGCAAACAAATTTTCAAAGATACAACTATGTTAGTGTCCCTTGTCAATTTTACATTGTATTTTTTTAAAATGTAACTGCCTACTCCCAAACTGTCATTTGAAATAAAACACATAGCCAAGTATTATTCTCCACAATTTTTTTATTGTGCATTAAAAAAGAAAACTAATAAAATTAGACACGCTATCTGCCAATAGAACTTAGCCAACAAGTGCATTCTATGCATGCAAAAATATAGAAAATATACCAAATCAAATCATTATTCAACCAAAAAAATTATGTCAAAGCAATAACTCCAAGGCCAATAATAAATAACACGTTATCTCCTCCGATTCTGCAACATGGCTGGTTGACAAACGGCCATTCAGAAATGAACTGAAAAGTGCGAAATGAAAAGCCTGAATCAACACTCACCAAACTTCTACTAACAGGAAATTAGCAGAAGGAGCCCAAAGGGTGGCGCTAAAGAGCTGAAAAACAACGTGGCTGTGTGTATGCAACACAAGTTTGGGCCAACGCCCTTCGGACAAAATTCCACAGTTTTGTTGGCCAACAATCCGATCGTGTGTACGACGCTTTAGAAACCCTGTAAATTGTTACTGCTGTCTGTGTCCCCCACTGAAATCTAGCCTCACTTCCTGTCCCAGTAACAACATTTCACAAGGCCAGGATATGATGAGAATTCCCTATAATGGGGACACATGCTACAACAAATACAACGCTAGTAGAATGGGAAAGGACCCAATGATGCAAACAGCAACAACATGACATACATCCTAACTGCCCTCCATTATATCCCCTTCATGACCAGACCATTTTTTGCGATAGTGCATAGGTTATTTTAACAAATAAATGCAAGGTAAGGCGACACTGTAACCAAATAAAATGTATGTATTTTTTCCTTCACAAATAGAGCTTTCTTTTGGTGGCATTTTATCGCCTCTGCTGTTTTTATTTTTTGCGCTATAAACAAAAAACGACCTACAATTTTGAAAAGAAAAAAATATATATTTATTACATTCTGCCCTAAAACAAATCAAATACATTTTTTTTATCTAATTTCTTCATCAGTTTAGGCCAATTTGTTTTCTGCTTCATGTTTTTGGTAAAAAATTCCCAATAAGTGTATATTGATTGGTTTGTTCAAAAGTTATAGCGTCTACAAACTATGGGATATACTGTATTTATGGAATTTGTATTTTTATTTATTTTTACTAGTAATGGCGGTGGTCAGCGACTTATAGCGGGACTTTAATATTGCAGTGAACAAATTGGATACCTAACTGACACTTTTGACACTTTTTTGGGAACCAGTGACACAAATACAGTGATCCGTACTAAAAATCTGCACTGTCACTGTACTAATGACACTGGCTGGGAAGAGGTGAACATCAGGGGTGATCAAAGGGTTAACGGTGTGCCTAGCTGGTGTTTCAGTGTAGTGGGGGAGGTGATTTTACCAGTGGAAGGCATGGATCGGTGTTCATGCTTTACAAGAACACATGATCCATGCCTTCTGCACTGACAGATTGGCATTCTGCCTGTGTACAGAATGATCAGCGGGTGCCGGCAGACATTTTGTAGATTCACAGCAGGAGTGAGCTGCTGGCGCTGCACACTCGAGCCCGAAACCTGGAAGTGCAGGATCACGTCAGTATATGTGATCATGCACAGCGTGGCCACCCTGTAGCAGGAAATGTGCTATATGGCGGTCGGCAAATGGTTAAAGGAAAACTCCAGTTTTCCTAAAACAATGACATACATACAATGCTTTAATTCTATGCTATTAGTTAGCATTAGTTATCTATGATTTCCTGATGCTGCTACAAATTCAGATGTTGGCAACACTTGGGACATTCTATATATAGTGTGTGTACAGAAAGGCCCCAGAAATGTCATGTTCTACTTATTGCTAGGAATTTTCTCTTACTCCAATACTGGGGGAGACCATGTTATGATAAAACTCTGCTTCTCATCTGGAGGCTTTAAACTGCCATAAATCACAGCCATGGTAAGCAGCTCATAGGCTAGAATCACTCAGAGCTGTACAGATTTTTCTTCTGAGGCCTCACATATTCAGAGTTCAGCACTCTTTGTATTACCCTTTCACATAGGTCACTTAATCTCAAACAGCAGACTAAGCACTGAACTCACTTTGCATTGCAGTATAAGGTGCTGTTCACAATGCGCACATTTACTGTATATCTTGCCTAGAGAATCAGGATCTACAATATATTGCACCATCAAGTAATGTAAGTATAATATGGTACAATATGTCATATATAGCGTATAATAAATGTTTGGATGCCACTCGGTGAGGAAGGCACCCGTTGGGTGTATCATTGGAGACATTTTACCACTGTCAACTTTCTATGGTTCCCTTTGGACTAGATAGCAGATTACACTATGTGACCCCCAGAATAGGTTAATTAATATGTTCTCAATGCCTACAATCCTTTGCTGGTAGTTTTCATAACCAGGTTCCCAGTGTCAAGGAAAATTTCTACAGCTTCCCAAAAAGTAATTAGGAAAAGTATACAGTATTACCTTGGATTACGAGCATAATCTGTTCCAGAAGCATGCTTGTAATCCAAAGCACCCGTACATCAAAGCGCGTTTCCCCATAGGAATCAATGGAAATTCAGATAATTGGTTCCACAGTCACTGCTGGTTTATGCAGTACCGCATTCGGCTAGAGGTGCAGAGGCACTCAGAGATGTGTCTCTGAGTGTTTCCCAGTGTTTTCTGAGCATCTCTGAGTGTCTCCGAGCATCTCCTAGCATCACCGGTGCCCCCGCACCTCTGGCCAAATGCGGTACTGCATACCCCAGCGGCTTGAATCCTACTCGTCTTGCCAATCAGGATTAAAAAATATAAATAGCTCGTATTGTGAAACACTTGTATTCCGTGTTACTTGCAATCCGAGGTTTCACTATACCTCACACTAAAGTACCCTGTAACACTTAGCACTGAACACTTAACATTTGAAGTGGTTGTAAACTTCAGACATGAAATATGAACAAAGCATATGCCTCTATAGTGTGTACTTATCTCAATTAAAAGCACTAAGTGTAATTTCTGTCTGCTGCCCCGTTCCTCTGTTATCAGCCTGAATCACTTCTGACAAGTTTTCCTGACATTAAGAGAAAAATGGGGACAGAGGAGGGAGCTCCAGCTGATTGACAGCCTCAGCTCTGATCCTGTGTGCTGTGTGAAGGGGGTGTGTCCCTTCCCTCCAATCAGCTCTCAGAGCTCTCCTCACCTTCTCTGCAGAGGTCACCATTTTAATGGGGTCCATAGGGTGAATGGTTGGGCTACAGGAAAATGGCGCCCCTCAATAGTGCATCTTTCCTGCGCTAGCACAGTATTTTTAGGGGCACATATTGATGTCAGCCATAGGTGGAGTCCCCGAGGACGTGCATGCGCACGAAACGCGTTGCGTGGGGCCCGTGCATGCAGACTCTTAACATTTAAAGTGGTTGTAAACTTCAGATATGAAATATGAACAAAGCATATCCCTCTATAGTGTGTACTTATCTCAATTAAAAGCAATAAGTGTAATTGATGTCTGCTGCCCCATTCCTCTGTTATCAGCCTGAATCACTTCTGACAAGTTTTCCTGACATTAAGAGAAAAATGGTGACAGAGGAGGGAGCTCCAGCTGATTGACAGCCTCAGCTTTGATTCTGTGTGCAGTGTGAAGGGGGTGTGTCCCTTCACTCCAATCAGCTCTCAGAGCTCTCCTCACTCTCTCTACAGAGGTCACCATTTTAACGGGGTACATAGGGTGAATGGTTGGGCTACAGGAAAATGGCGCCCATCAATACTGCATCTTTCCTGCGCTAGCACAGTATTTTTAGGGGCACATATTGCTGTCAGCCATAGGTGGAGTCCCTGAGGACGTGCGTGCGCACGAAACGCGCTGCGTGGGGCCTGTACATGCAGACGTGACGTCTGCATGTGCAGGTCCCACGCAACGCGTTTTGTACGCACGCTCATGGACTTTGCAGCATGACGCTGCAAAGTCCATGAGTCGGATTGGCGGCCTCTGGAGTGAGTTTATTGCATTTTTTTTATATACTTTTCACGTGGATTGCTTATTTTATGTACTATCGTCATGTTTTAATAAAATCCTACACTATATACTTTTTGCTGTGTGGGAGCTTTATATGCAGAGAAAGGATCACCGACACCGGAGCTGTTGGAGTCTGATGAATATTGAGCGATATATGGATTGGATGTGTATTTTCTTATACACTTCATCTATCTGGTGAGTCCATTGTTAAGGTGGTGGTGTGGTGCACTGTTGGTTACATTGTGGATTATTTCTGCACTGGGGGACACTGCATATGCATTTATTAAGGAGGAAGATTGATATGTATCCTTGCATCTAACTTTGTTTGCACTATAAGCATTTTTTTTTAAGGAGGAAGATGGCTATTCATATCTGCACTTATTTTTTGGGATATGCACTATTAGCACTTTCTTAAGAGGAAGATTGATGTTCAGCTTTGCACTTATTTTTGGGACGTTATCAGCAATGTTTAAGGATGGGTGACCCCTAGTGGTGATTACCCTTTATTTCATGCATTGTTTATTTATGTATTTTTTTTCTAAACTCTCAGACAAACTTATAATTTCAGGACTTTGATTGGATGTAGAGAAGAGAAGACTGCAGAAAAATAGGTGCAGCTTATTTAGGAGGATTTTTTAATTTCCGTGTAACACCTGAGGACAGTCATTTCACTAGGTATATGTAATATCAATCACAATTGATTATTTGCATAAGACTCTGAGGTTCATCATGTTCACAGTATGAGGAGGAGTGCAGCAGACTGAAGGAAATTCAGTGTTATATTACAGATTTATCAGGGTCATCAGGGTCACAGCAGATATCTTTAAATAAACACAGCTTTTAACACTCTGGCCTCCACAGAATATTATGTATTCAACACTAAAGCTGGCCATACGTTATACAATTTTCTTGTTGAACTTTCCATTAGATTTACCAAAACCATATAATATGAGGTCAAACCTAAAACCTTTTAATTTGTATGCAATCAGGCAGGCCCTTGCACTACATAGTTGAAGGTAAATCTAAAGGAAATTGAACAAGAAAATTGTATGGTGTATGGCCAGCCTTATTCACTTGTGGGGATGGATCTCTGGGGGTCCCTTATTGTAAAGAAAGCATCCAGACTCCACTACATCCCTTTTTGGGGGATAGGGTGTAGGAATGAGGCCCTCGTCTCCTCAATATTGTGGACAAGGTTTTTTGCAAGGTACCGTCTAAATGGTAATGCATGTGACCTGATATGATTCAGGAGGGGGGAAACAATGCATTGCTGCTCCCCTTTCCTGACTATCCAGGTTGCATGTCTGGATAAGGGTCGACAAAGTCATCAGAGCTTTATTATTCAATAAGCTCTGGTGAACATTTCCATGAAAAGTGCAACTTCTCTTGCAAAGTGAACAGTCTATGTGCGTTTAGGCTGGGTTCACATCAGGGCTTTTTTTCTCAGAGAATAGGTGCTGGAACTTCTGCTTTTTGACTCACCCCTTGTCTCCGCCCATACCCACCTCCGAGCAACGTTGCTTGGTTCCATCACCTACCCACCTCCCAGTACCATCCTTTTAGAGAATACAGAACCAAGTATAATTTTGTTAACGATGATAAGAAAAGCAGTAAAATAGATCCCCAGCAGCTAGCAACAATAGACCCCCCCCCCAACAACAATGGACCACCCGCAACAAAATACCCAGTCAGCAACAATAGACCCCCGGCAGCAACAACAGATCTCTCTGCAACCAGCATCAATAGACCCTCCAGCAGCCAGCAACAATGAACCCCCTTCCCAACAGTGCATTTCTCCCAGTAACAATTGACCCCCCAGCAACATAAGACCCACCTTTATCAACAATAGATCCCCACAACAGCAACAATAGACCATCTTGATAAATATATCACCTACAATGACAACTGATCCCCCCGCAGCCAGCTTCTATAGACTTTCCAGCACACCCAAGCACCCCTTGCCATTACATACAGTGTTGGCGGTGCCAGAACTGCGTTCCCAACGTTCCCCCGCGTTCCTCTACGTTCCCCCGCGTTACCGCTGAAAAAAAGCCCTGGTTCACATATATCCGAATTGGATGCCGGTTTCCCTGCTTCCAATTCGCATAACAGGTGAGTGTGACCAGCTCTCAATGGAGCCGGTTCACACAGGTTTGGGGTGGCGGCATTCCAGATTGCAGAGGGTCCTGTACGTGTTTGGGTCTGGATAAGTTGCAAATTCAGGCAAAAATTCTGCCCTAAATTGCACCTGCAGCGGTGAACAGGGACTCACCTGACCTCAGGCACGAATCCGCAGCCGCACATATGTGAACCTGGCCTTAGTCAGCTCCAATGGGGTTGATTTACTGTGCAGATGTGCATAGAAACCAATCAGCTTCCAGGTTTTTTTGTCCAAGCTTAATTGAACAAGCTAAAGTTAGAAGCTGATTGGATACAATGCACAGCTGCACCAGATTTTGAACTCTCTGGTTTTAGTAAATTAACCCCATTGTGTCTAGTTTAACTATGTAGCTTGGGGTGGCTCTTTGGGTCAGATGTTTCTATATATGTATCTATGTACAGTATATTAGTAATAAATTAAAAATAATGCTATTACATTTTTTTTTTATTGTGGTGAGCTAACTAAACATGTTTATCAACCTGGTTAGCTTGCTTCGATTGACCAATTAAATGCTACTTGAAAATAATAATCATCTCTAAATTTCCAATGATCTGATTGTAGGGGTGTGTGTATGAGTGTGTATCTGTACAGTGTATGATCATTGTTTTTTCTCCTCAGTAAATATATATATATATATATGTATATGTATAGGTTGGTGTACCATGTAGTAAAAAAACAAACAAAAAAAACCCAACAAAGCATTAAAGCATTACATTGTACTCCACTAATAGAACCAATTCGATTGTAACACTCTGTTTTCTTTCATTGGTAAACTGTTATTATTGTAGGTATGACTTATTTCCAGATTTCCATATAGTACACGATTTCTATAGTATTCCACCTTTACGATGACAGTGATTGTATAATTGTCTTTATCTCATTGTACATCCAAAATGTCAAAGAGCCTAAAAAAGAATAAAGCTTCTGTAGTGCAATTCAGCAAGCTCAACTGCTAGAAGTAAAACTGACCAAAAGCTGAACTGGATAAACAAATACTTGTTAAGACTAAATTATATACACGCAAAATAGCATTTTTTTGCAAAATACAAGCCAAAGTTTAAAGAAGTCATCAAAGAGTACTTCTGAGCTTCAAAGAAAGACATTAAGCATACCAACCTCTTTATTCACACAGTGTAGCCAAATAAAGTAAACATAAATCTAAATGTTTTCAGTGGGTTGCAGTTTTGATGCTAAATTTTCCTTACACCTCTGAAAACATGAAAATGTTATTTGGAAAAAAGACTTTTCAAAGTGTTCTATATATTTCCAATAAATATAATTTCAGAGAAATGTTATTGGTTAAAGAAAACAATTTAGCTGAGACCCACTGGGGATATGTGAAACAAATCTTTACCCAATGAATACACAGGCAGTGTTGCAAAAAATAAAAACTGGCAAAGGTTATAACCCTTCTCTATTATATATATATATATATATATAATAATAATAATAATAATAAGTGTATGTATTATTATTATTGTTGATGTTATTATTATATTGTGTCCCAAATAGAGAGCTCTTCTGTCTCAGTGACCATTGTCACTGGCACAGGAAGTGATGGAAATCCCATCGATGGGGATAAAGACTGCAATCTGCAATAAAAGTCTAATAAATCAAACACTTCTCCACATGATCTGAAAAAAACTACAAAATGTTTAGGCTGGAGTTTAACTGTAATCTCTGAAATTAAAATCTGCATTTTGTAATCTGGAACCTATTACCTACAAGGTTAAAATTATCTTTGAAAAATCTTCATCATATCAGTTTCTGCCTTTTCTTCATCATGGATTATCAAAAATCATATGTTTAACATTCAACCTGCCACATGGGTTGCACGTAAGCACACCATAAACAGGTAATGTTTTTGACATTGTTATTTGATTTTACTTATAGTATTAACCTTGTAATGCCACGTACACATGATCGGAAAAATCGACCAGCAAAAGTCCGATGAGAGCTTTCGGTCGGAGATTCCGACCGTGTGTATGCTCCATCTGACTTTTGCTGGCCGAATTCCAGCCAGCAAAAGATTGAGAGCATGTTCTCAATTTTTCGGTCGAAAAAAGTTTGGAAATTCTGATCGTCTGTAGCAATTCCGAAGCGCAAAATTCCTATGCATGCTTGGAAACAATTTGGCGCATGCTCGGAAGCATTGAACTTAATTTTCTCGGCTCGTCGTAGTGTTGTACGTCACTGCGTTCTTGGCGGTCAAAAGTTCAGCAAACTTTTGTGTGACTGTGTGTATGCAAGCCAAGCTTGAGCGAAATTCCGTCGGAAAACCATCCAAGATTTTTCTGACGGAAAATACGCTTGTGTGTACTTGGCATCAGAGGCAAGAATGGTCATATCAGCAAATTGTAACAGAGTGGTGTTAACTTCACTTGTGATTTGTCCAGCTAGAATTTTTTTGGAATGTTCTAATCTTTATGTGACTATAGAAAATTATAAATGGTATCAACATTTACCCTATACAGTAATTGGCTTGCACTGGACTGGATGTGTAAGTGAGGGGAAAATAAGCTTATCTGAGAGCTGATTGTTTTCCATTTCCAAATGATCATATTCCTTTTGTATAATAGATATACCCAGATCAGTATAGGAGATTAGCTCTCAAAAAACTGAGAAAAATTAATTGTAAGAAAAGTGGAGTTTCTATTCAGAATGACCAATTAGATCTTTTTAATATGTGTTGATGAAGCAAAGCATCTCATTTGTCATTGTGGTTAGTAGCAACTAGTTTATTACAAATAACCTCACTGAGAAGGACATAACCCTGTAGTTGAACCTTTGATGCCAAAAGAGGCAGTGAGGTTATTTAATTCAGTGTCAGAAAAATATTACTTAGGTTAGCCAATACAATTAAATCCTAGTCTAGGAATGTTTGAAAGTTCCTACAAATTACAAACAATGCTGTAGCTGTTCCAGGTCTTCTTGCCCATTATGTTATACTCAAAATACCTAAAGCTGAATGAACAATTTCCTTTTCAAAGAAAAGTTTACACTGCCATGAGAGGTAATATCATCCAACATCTTCCAGCTGGGTAGTCTGTGAGACCAAAGTTGCCTACCAACCTTAGGCCCCTTTGTCCGTTTTGCATCCACCCATTGACAGATGAAAAACGGAAATCAATGGACCTCTATGGAAAAACAGATGTAAATGGATGGTCGTCCATTTACATCCACTTACATCCATTTCCTTCAACATCCATTTTTTTTAAATGGATCAAAGTCCTTTTTTTTTCTTCTATTAAAAAAACAGATGTAAACTGTCTGTTTTTGCATGAAAAAATGGCTCCAAGACTCAAGTGGTTAAGGGCTCTAGTTGGAATACGTAAAAAATTGATGTAACCCTGATGTAAACTTCATCTGTTTTTTCTTTGAAAAAACGTGACTGAATTGATGAAACGAACGGTATGAAAGGGGCCTTACAGTACTTCACTTATAATAGGCAACCCTTTCTTTGACAAACACGCTTTTAATATGCCTGACACAATAATTACAGTAGCTGATCATCTAACATAGTCTTATTACATTTAGTCACAGTTACCCTGCCCAACATATCCATGACCAATAGTACAAGTGCAAATTAAGAATAATCTAAATTGCAAACAGGCATTTAAGATACATTATATTATGTAGGATGTTAGATGAGCTCATATTAACCTAGTACATAAAAGTTATAAAAAAAAAAAAAAAACCTTGTCTACAGTTAGCCACTTTCAGAAACAAATAGGAGATATGAAAACCATCTCCTGTGATGCACAAGCAATTATGCAATAAAGATGTTACATGTAAACTTTAGCTCAATATAGCTTTAGCTGAAAAGGAAGCCTTCCAAGTTACATTTATTATTGCTTCAGCACTGGACTACAAGCAGAAAAAGCACTGAGATGCACTGGCACATATCTGACATAACTCCTTAAAGACTAGGTTTACAACTATGAAAGCCCTCAAAACAGACTTGATAAATCATAGCATTGATCATTCCGTAATCAATAAGTTGAGCTTTGCTTCCACTGAAAGCAAACCTTTGTACATCAAAAACATATTTAACGGCCACTTAATATGTCTTGCAGGAACCTCCCTTCATCTTTACACCAGACCTAAAATTTCCTGCAGACCCCCTGAATCCAAGGAACCTGGATAGGTTGATGAAAATAGTGACCATCTTCCATGGTTGCTGGCTCTGACTCTTCCCAAACACCTTTTGTACATTATTATTGTTCAGTTATGCCAACCATTACAATGAAATCCAAAATACAATGAATAAAAACAAAGTAACATTTTATTACAAAAAAATCATAAAATCACATATGTACCTTACCTATTGCAGGTCTTAAAAACAAGTGTCTGAAAATCGTTTTCCACTCATTTATGGTATATACCAGCTGCTATTTATCTAGGCCATACAAAAAGGCTCATGAAATTTGCTTCTTGATTATAACAAAATCTGTAGCCTTGTGGGGATAAGTCCTCATAGGTCAACTTCTTCAGGACACATTGAGAATAATCACAGAGATAGCTCAAGTTTATAACCATGGCAACCATGTAGGAAACTCCTGGCTCGGGTACTGAGACAGAGAAAGAAGTAAAGGAAAAGCCGAGATTTCCTCTACTAATAACTTATTTGTGACCCAGATCATGGGATTGATTTACTAAAGGCAACCTGACTGTTCACTTTGCAAGGGAATGGGGAAATAAAGGAAAATAAAAAAAAAAAACAACATGTTTGCTTACACATGATTGGATGTTGCAAGATATCAGAGCTTCAAATTATTCACTAAGCTCTGGGACAAATTCCCTTGCATAATGAACAGCCTATTTTCCTTTAGGCTGGTTTCACACTGGGGCGGTTTGCAGGCGCTATTGCGCTAAAAATAGCGCCTGAAAACTGACCTGAAACAGCTGCTGTTGTGTCTCCAGTGTGAAAGCCCTGAGGGCTTTCAAACTAGAGCGGTGAGCTAGCAGGGCGGTAAAAAAAGTCCTGCTAGCAGCATCTTTGAAGGAGCGGTGTATTCACTGCTCCTATACCGCTCCTACCCATTGAAATCAATGGGACACCGCGGGACACCGCGGTAATACCGCCGGCAAAGCGCTGCTGCAGCGCTGCTTTGCGGGGGGTTTAACCCTTTTTGCGGGGGCATACCGCTGGTAAAACGATGGTAAAGCAGCTAAATATAGCGCTGCTTTACCGACGCCGCCCACATCACTCCGGTGTGAAACCAGCCTTAGTAAATCAACCCTTAGGTTGGACTTGATGGACTTTTGTCTTTATTCAACCTCACCTACTATGTAACCTATATATGTGTCATGAATGAGTCACAAATAAGTTATTAGCAATGGGAGACTTCCTGAGCTGGTAGGTGAATAACGGTATCTGCAGAGACTGCTGCAGGTAAAAGGAGATCCATAGCACTGTCATTAAAGATGGGTTTGCTCCAGGGGTAGTGTAGCATTTTCACAACCACACATAATTGGTAGCATCGCAATACCACCATTTTAGCTTATCCCAAAGACATTACCACACATGCATGGTATCATCCACAAAAAGGTAGATTAGCGCAATTGCTCTATTTTGTAGAAATGGAACATGGCCTTGTAATTTTTGCCCCCATCAGCTTACACCAACTCTCTACACCACAGCTTCTGCTGCAACTTACACAGGCACTGTAATCTCCAGCCTGGCAGCTCACACCATCACCCCCTTGCCTAACCTCTGCTTCTGACCTAAAAGACTGGACTAGCAGGTTCTAAGCAGAGGCACCCATCACCAAAGTGACTGAAAACCTCTCATTCTTGCCATTACTGTGCCAGCACCCCTTCCCTCTTTTACCACCGTGCTTGCTCCCAACTTCTCACCACCATGCCTAAAAACACAGCTCCTTCATGTCAATCCCTCCCCACTCTCACCACTGCAGCTGACTCATATCTTTCTTCTCCTGTATAACACCTGCACATTAACCCCCACTCTCACCACTGTGCCTGAACTCCATTCTCTCTGTGCTCTCACCGCATCTCTCACACATCCCCACTACACTGAAACCCACCACTGCTCTCACCACCACTTTACCAATGCACACTTCTGTGCTCCCCAGAACTGCAGTAAAGCATGTTTCTGTATTCAAAGTTATATAAGGTCTACATTATGGGGGAAGCAAAAGGGGTTGTTATAACACACAGTTGTGTAAACTTCAGGAACATACTGTATAGGAATTGTTGGGGGCTAATCTCACTATTGGTGTATCCAAGATTCATAAGAAGCCAAAGGCTTAATCTTATCACAACTAGTACAGTGGAACCTCGGATTGTGAGTAACACGGTTAACGAGCATTTTGCAATGCAAGCACTGTTTTTTTAAAAATCGTAACTCAGTTTGCGAGTGTTGTCTCGAAAAACGAGCACGATTCAGGCCAAAGCGTGTGCAAAACTGCATTTGGCCTGAGGTGGGGGGCGCCGGAGTCGAGCTGCGCCGATCGTCACCGTTCGGAAATGCACGGAAAGGCCCAAGGACAGCTTGGGAACGGAGTCTTTCCGAGGTTTGCCGAGGTCAGCCGAAGTGTCCTCGGGCCTTTCTGGCCGTTTCCGAGGCTCTCCAGTGCTCCCCCCACCTCTGGTCGCATGCGATATTGCATGCCATTGAAATAAATGCGGAACAAATAATTTTTGTTTCCATTGACTTCATTGGGTAAACTTGCTTTGATATGCAAGTACTTTGGATAACGAGCATTCTCCTGGAACAAATTATGCTCGTTATCCGAGGTTCCACTGTATATACATTTTTTGGTGCATTAATTCTTTAAACTCATTTTTCAACCAAAATTATATTTTTATATGACTCAGTATGTAGTGATACAAAAATATTAACAATAATAGTTACAGCACCCAAGAAACATCATATAAAATCTTGACAAATTGGTATTTCACCCCGGCCAGGTTGCATGCATGGTACCCAGAAACGACAGATGCTTGTTAGTGTTGTGGTAATGGCAAGGGTACTATGCTGCATATCTGGTGGGATTGCCCACTTCTGCACAATTTTTGGGATGATATATGTACACAGATCTATTCCATAATGGAGACTAAACTGAAGATTACACTAGAATGCTGCCTATTGCACATCTCCAGCTACTCATTAAGCAATTACAAAAATCTATGGTGCGACATATGTTGAATGCGGCAAAACCTATTATCCCCAAACACTGGAAAATTACTTATGTACCCATGGTGGCAGAATGGCTACTTACTGTGGACTCCATATACAAAATGGAAGAGACAGCAGCTATGGCCTCTGAAAACACTGAAAATTCCACAAACTATGGAGATCATGGTTCCTTTTTAAGTACTCTGATTCTTTTGCTAAGATGCAAAATGGCTGACTGACTTATTTTTGATTTATGATTTTGGATCTCTAACAGTAGCAGTTTCATTTGGTTGTTCTTTCTCTCATTAAAATACTGGCTTCTCATTAAGCATTCCAAGAACTTACAAAAATCAGAATATGGTGCCAGAAGATGGGCCGCCATATGTTGAATGCGGCAAAACCACTTTTCTATTATCCCGGGCAAACACTGGAAAATTACTTATGTACCCATGGTGGCAGAATGGCTACTTACTGTGGACTCCATATACAAAAAATGGAAGAGACAGCAGCTATGGCCTCTGAAAACACTGAAAATTCCACAAACTATGGCGATCATGGTTCCTTTTTAAGTACTCTGATTCTTTTGCTAAGATGCAAAATGGCTGACTGACTTATTTTTGATTTATGATTTTGGATCTCTAACAGTAGCAGTTTCATTTGGTTGTTCTTTCTCTCATTAAAATACTATGGTCGGGCGACCAACTTTAACTTCCACCTACACTATCTATCCACTCACTTGCCTTACAACCACTACCCCCCCCATCTCTCCCTGTTCCTCTCCTTCCCTTCTCACCCCCTCTCTCCCCTTGATCCTTGTCGGCGGGGCTGCGGGGTCCTCGGGACCCCCCGCTCTAATATATTATCCCTCTCCCCATGGCCCCCCTGAATATTCTTTCCCTTAATGTAAAGGGACTTAACTCACCACATAAAAGAGTGAAGGCCTTCCACTCGTTCATAGCATTGAAAGCTAGCATTGTAGCCCTCCAAGAAACCCACTATACGGCACAGTCAACCCCAAAAATTTTTAGCCACCGCTACCCCCAAGTGTACACTGCCTCAGCCAATGTTAAAAAACGTGGGGTACTAATAGCTCTCCACCAATTCCTTCCCTTCGTATTAACCAACGAAATCAAAGACCCGGAAGGACGTTATATAATTCTTGTAGGCACACTCCAAGAAGTAGAAACCACATTAGTCTCCTACTATGCTCCAAACGACAACCCGAACCCCTTCTTCTCTCACCTACTACAAACTGTACGAACACACTGTAAGGGCACGGTGATCCTCTGTGGCGACTCCAACTCAGTGCTACAGCCACATATGGATAAATCCCCATACGCTCCAGACCAGTATACTCCCTCCACACGCTTTAGGAAGCTATTGCAGCAAGCTGCACTACTTGATACTTGGCGAGAATGCAACCCAACAAAGAGGAACTACACATTCTACTCATATCCTCATAAATCCTTCTCTAGGATTGATCACATACTCCTCTCGGTTGCATCCTCCCCAACACTTGTCAAATCTTATATTCAACCCATACCATGGTCGGACCACTGTGCAGTAATCACTACAATCTCCTCCCTGATTCCCCAAACCAGTGACCGCTCCTGGTGCATGAACGAAGCTCATCTCACCAACCCATCTTACTGCCTGGATATCCAAGTAGCCCTCACAGACTACCTACGACACAATAACACTCCTGATATCCTTTGGGAGGCGCACAAACCGGTAATACGGGGCACATGCATTTCGGTATCCACACACCTAAAGAGAGACAAGAAGCTTCAACTAGCTAACCTTGAAAGAGAATACCAACAAAATTTCCTCCAATTCCAGGCGGCCCCATCCGAACCCCATAGGATAGCAATGGAAAAATCCAGAACCGAGCTGGATCTGCTGCTGGCTGAATCCGCCGATAAGGCCATCCGCAGATCTAGTCACACTATTTACACCAAAGCTAACAAGCCCGATACCTTTCTAGCCATGCGTCTACGACGACCTGACAGAAACCATGTCCCTATTAGACTAAGGACTGGTAAAAACACCTACACTAGTAACCCCACCAAAATTTTAAGTGAATTCCGTAAACGATTGGAAGACCTCTACAAAGCTAAGACTACCTTCTCCCACCCTACTGCTGACTCACTCCTGCAAGACACCCCTCTCCCCAAATTATCGGACTCAGACCGTGAGACCCTAGAAGCACCTGTCACCATAGAGGAAGTGCTCGCAGCGATAAAAACCCTTAAACCCCACAAAAGACCTGGCCCAGACGGACTCACCGCCTCATACTTTAAAATTTGCCTCAACTCTCGCCCCCCTTTTATGCAAGTCATTTAACTCCCTACTGCAGAATCATGCCTTTGGCCGAGACACGCTGACAGCCACCATAACGATGATACCCAAGCCAAACACTGACAACTCCCTTTGGTCCAACTTTAGGCCCATCTCCCTACTCAATCTGGATATCAAAATCCTGGCTAAAATATTGGCACTCCGCCTTAACCCACTTATTGGCAAATTAATAGACAGAGACCAGGTTGGCTTTATCCCCCAAAGACAAGCTAGCGACAATATCAGGCGAGTGATACTCCTCCAACATATTGCAAAAACCCGCAACATCCCAATGCACTTGCTATCTCTTGATATACGGAAAGCATTTGACACAGTGTCCTGGCCTTACTTAGATTACATCCTTAAACGCTGGGGCTTCGGCCCACATTTTTTACAATGGGTAAACTCCCTTTACAATCAACCACAAGCATATATCAGGTACTCAGGGTTCCGTTCGGACTCTTTCCCTATAGCAAGAGGTACTAGACAGGGATGCCCCCTCTCCCCTCTAATTTTTGCACTGGCTATTGAACCACTGGCAGCCTTGATCCGTTCAAATGCTGACATCAAAGGACTAGAAGTAGCCTCCACCTCACATAAAATTTGCCTGTTCGCGGACGATGCACTCCTCTTCGTAACATCGCCCCACATCACCCTCCCCAACCTTATCCACACTCTAGATAAATTTGCCTCCATCTCAGGCCTAGAAGTCAACCAAGCAAAATCTAAAGCCCTCAACGTGTCTCTCTCACCCCAAGAAATCTCTCATCTCCAACTAAATTTTCCCTTCACTTGGTCTACCACTTCACTCCCATACCTAGGTATAAAACTAACGGGAAACCCAACTTCGCTATACCAGGCCAACTATCTTCCCATGTTGACACAACTGTCGTCCCTGCTAGACACCTGGAAACCCCTTTGTGTCTCTTGGTTAGGCCGGGTAGCAGCTGTTAAGATGTCTCTGCTCCCTAAGCTCTTATACCTGTACAGAGTCCTTCCGGTTAGCGTTCCCCCTCACTACCACAGAATTATACAATCCAGAGTCTTCAAATATATTTGGGGCGCCACCAAACCCAGAGTCCTGAAAACCATCCTTCTCCGACACAAACTGCACGGAGGCCTGGGTATCCCAAATTTCTCTAAATACTACCAAACAGCCCAACTAGCCCAGCTTACACTACTACACGCACTCACAGAAGTCCCAAAATGGGTCTCCCTCGAAGCTATAGATCTTTACCCACTGACAGTTGACAATATACTATGGTTACCCCCCCTGTCCGAGGCACTATAGTCAACCCCATTACCAGTCACTCCTTAAAAATCCAGTCACTCCTTAAAAATCTGGGACAAACTAAGTAAACGCTTTAAACTGATCTCTCCACATAGCCCACTCCTATCCTTCTTACACCACCCCTCTTACCCAGCCTACTCTGAACCTGGCACTTTTTTCAACTGGCAGCAGGCGGGTATAACTAGGCTTCTCATATCTACAGATAGGTATACATGTGATCTCCTCCTCCTCCAGCTGACCACCGCGGCCAAGCAAACCATCGCCAAAGCATGGAAAACCCCAAAACTCTAACCTAGCAAAAAATTACTTGCATAATCATTATGAGAAATAATTGCTATTCAAGATTTAAAACCTACCAACCCCTCTCTTCCCCTCCCCCCTCTATTTTTCTTTTTTCTTATTTTGTCTTTGGTGGGTTTTTTTTTTTTGCACTTTCTCCAGTTCCCCAATATCCTTTTTGTGAACTGGAGACCAAAACTGAACTGCGTATTCCAGATGAGATCTTACTAATGATTTGTACAGAGGCATACTGTTATCTTTCTCTGCAGTCCATGCCTCTCTTAATACAAGAAAGTATTTTGCTCACTTTGGAAACTGCAGCTTGGCATTGCTTGCTATTATTAAGCTTATGATCTACCAAAACCCCCAGATCCTTCTCCACTATTTAATCCCCCCCCCATGTTCTCCTCCTAGTATGTAAGATGCATGCATATTCTTAGCCCTCAAGTGCATAACTTTTACATTTATCAACATTAAACCTAATTTGCCACATAGTTGTCCAATTAAACAGTGAATTGAGGTTGGCTTGTAAGTGGAAGACATCCTGTAAGGATGTTATGTGTCATCCGCAATCACTAAAATAGAATTTTTAATCCTAAACCCTATATCATTAATTACTCATAACATTAAAAACACCATTTAAAATAGGTTTTATATTTTCAATATAGAAGTTATGTGTGTGACATTTTAATACTAATTTGGCAAATCTGTTTTATATGACTGGCTAGTAAGCATCTATTCTCAAATATAAAGTTGTTTTGGATAATTAATAGGTGTTTTGTCTGTATGAAATGTATATGAAAAAAGTAGTACAAAAAAAAAATTACAAATTGAACTTGTCTCCATTATCGTTTACAGCATTTAGATCAGGCTATTCCACCTATTAGCAACAAGAGTTAGCATTGAACATAGAGAAAAAGCACATTTTGATGCATACCCTGTTTCACTAGTGAAGCAAATGGAGGTTTTACTACAGATAAGCCTCTGATTATAAAGTGAACAAATCTCTCAAAGGATCACCTAATCTAAGGAGGAACAATTACAGAATTTCCCATAGAGTTACCATTAAGTATTTTTTTTCTACCGGTTTATTTAGGAGAGCTGTTGTTTATGTGCCCCTGTGTTTAAAGAACAGTTCCTTTATGGAAAATATCATTATTTAGAAAGGACCGAAGGAACTGTAATTGCTTTGAAATGAATAGTGAAGATGGTGTTAGTAAGTATATTGCTAGTCTCTTAGTAAGCTATTGTGTATTCACTTGTCTTAAAATCTGGAGGCTGCAATGTACATTTAGTGTTTCCTAAACCATTACTGATAATAATGCAATATGACCAAACCATAGCTTGTATATATAAACAATTCAATTGGTCACATATTATTGCACAGGAAACACAGTCTGATGCCAACTGGTGCATGTGCGATTATGATTAGGTATAAAAGGAAGTATTTTTTAGATCATAGGAAGGACATATTGTATTTTTTTTTACATACAATTAAGTCAAGGTTGTCCCATGGGATTGCCACTTGGCTGGTGTGTAAATGGGTCAGTGGGTAAAAACTGAACATGATGCCAATTTTAATTATAGTGCAGGAAATAAAAAATTTAAATAGCCATTAAACGCTACCACCTGCTGTCATCAGCTCTATAGCTGCATTTTTTGTGTCCTGACCATCATATGGATTAATAAAATGTATGCACAGCTTCCCTTTCCTTGCACTGTTTGTATTATCTTTAACTTACACATTGTACATTTTAGCATACTAGCTTTCCTATATTTGCTTGTCTGTTGAGTAGCTGTTTTTTTTTTTTTTTAAGGAGAACTTCATATACTCACAAATGATGTAGGATGTAACCATAATAGATCATTCAAAATTGTCTTCACTGGATATTTTGGCAGCGATAAAAATGTGAAAACACATCTGCAAGTACCCCAGGACCATTTACTGCTCACATGCACCCTGCTTTGTTTGAATTGTGTTACTCAGCTTCACAGCAGTCTATGAAATCCACTATTTCAAGCAAAGTGCTGGGACCTGAAGTGCGGTAATGATCCCACAGTTCTGAGGGCCATGATTTCACATTTTTCTTTTTTCCAAAGGGGGCAGCAGAGGGAACTGTTATTTATCAACAGCACCTAATTCCTGCAAAGCTTTTATTTATGACTTCATGGAGTTCTTCTTTGGGAAAATGAGAGCATCTGGTGGTAATTATCCTATGGATGCTTCAAGCAGGGTTCAACCGATTTATTTAACCTGCAAACATTATCATGCCCATCCGCAATGCTATTGTAAATGGCCTCTTTCTGTATGTCCTACCTTCTGGTCTTGGCTGGTTTGGATACCCCACTGTGAGTTTGAACATCCTGGAGGATCTTCCCTTTCACCAGAGTGTTCCAGAGGCTTCATTGTTTACCATACCCCAAAGAGGTTGCTCTGCCTGCCTGTTTGACCATTCTAGAAATAGGTGGTCCCTGCAATCTGGCAAGTGTCCCTGACCACAGGGTGTTGAGTATCACAGAAGGCTCTGCATATGTTTGGTGGTGGAATCTCTATCCAATCAGCTCTGTTTTGGATTTTCTCATACTTATCACGTGGATTACATTTTTGCACATTTTTTTAAGTGTTTTCCTTTTTTCATCACTTGAATCATATAAAGACATTTTTATGCACTGAGTGTATTATGACGCTTTTGAGATATTAATGTATGTTTTATTTGGGTTTAGCGTGACTTTTTTATTAATTATTGTAAATGGACAATTTTCTTTTTCTTAAAAACTTTTTTTCATTTATTTCTTACAGCACTTCCAGCTTTGGTGGCCTAGGCGATTACGTCACAAGACGATTCCCATGGACTCCTGGGACATCAGTATTATCTATCCCAGGAGTCCATGGGAATCGCCCAATACTGTTATCAGCACCACGCATTACATGACACGTGACATTACTGCGCAGGCGCAAGATTGGGAGGTGGATGCTGGGAAGCTAGCTACACCGAAATCTCGGAAATAAAGACTAACGGGCTTCAGATGCCCACAACCACAATTGACCCTGCCTGCTTCCAAAATCAGGTTTAGATTTAAACAATTTAAAACAAATGAAAGGGAAAACATTATTGACTGTATCAAAATGTTAAAGTAGAAGTTGGCACAATGATAAGGAACATTTAAAAAAACAAGATATTTGGGGACTGGAACTCCACTGTCAGTCAAAATCTTAATACGTTTGAATGGAGTCTTCAATTAAAATGTTACAGGATTTTTTAAAAGTGAACCTGAACTCAAAAAGTGAAGCAATGCTATGTTATAGGGAACCACTATAAATGTTTATTGTGTCTTAACAATGCCCTGATAGAATAATCACTTGCCTTTAATTCTTTCTAAACAGCAGTGTTCTTAGTGTACTTATGCAATCTAAAGTATTGCGCATCATGAAGGTATACCCTATATACTCGAGTATAAGCCGAGTTTTTCAGCACATTTTTTTGTGCTGAAAGTGCCCCCCTCAACTAATACTGGAGTCAAGCACTTTTCTGCAGCTAAGGGGCATCTAGGAACCCTTAACTACCAAGTTTGAAGTTCAGGGGACCTATGGCTGCAAATGGGCACAGTGAGACATGCAAATGGGCACAGTGAGGCTGCAAATGGGCATTGTTGACCCTCTTTTCCACTTACAGTAGCTGTGCATTTCTCACCCTAGGCTTATACTCGATTCAATACGTTTTCCCATTTTTTTTGTGGTAAAATTAGGTGCCTCGGCTTATATTCGGGTCGGCTTATACTCGAGTATATACGGTATCTGCAGGGTAAGATCCAAACCTCTGTGCATTTAACTGCTAGGTTTAGGACATTTTAAATAGGATTTGGTGATGTCACTATTCTGTTAACTGTTCTCCATGCTGGAGAGGAAGCAGCCATGCATGGATCTTCCTGCTTTATTCATTATGTGGATCTGTGATTCTTGCACCTCTCTTGCTGCTATTTGTTCATTACCCCACCACTCATCGGATCACAGGTATTACATTAGAAAGAAAAGCCCTTCTCCTCTACCAAGGTGGCCATCTCCATACAGAAACACAGTGTTGAACAAGGCATGGTAATCTTGTAATGGGGAAAAGATCAGACCCCTAGCCTTTGCAATTTTGTGCTTGTTGATCAGCTTCTTTTTTGTTCTACTGAAATACCAAAAATATTAAACTGAAAGAGAGTGTTTTGCATTACATGGCAAGATATAATGTTCCTGCTAGATATGTAAATTGTATAAACCTATATGGATTATGGAGTACATTTGGGAGTTTATTTCCCAGCAGGAAATTTGATAGCTGTGAGTCTAACAAAGGTTCAGGATATCATGGAGGAAGGTTGTGTCTCTTCCAAAATGATGAATGGATAGAAAATTCCACCAGATATATCACATGTAACAGCTAACATTACAATCCTTAAAGCAAAGTACAGAGCAAGTCAGGAAAGGGCTAACCTAGTAAAAATCTGTTTAACTGGTATATAGATATCATTTCAGGATTGTTTTTATTAAAATAACTTTCATTATTGAGATACATCCTGTATGTGCACTGCACAAAGAGATATACTGTATGTGCTGTTTGGCTCATAAGATATTCACAAATTTTGTTACAATGGGGTGATTAAAATGTCTTAGGACTAGGCAACACGTATGCCTTGTTCCCTAAAAAATAAATAAAAAATAAAAAAACTGTTGTGGTTTGCGTACCATAATATTTTAGATTTAAATTCTATATTTTATGTTAGCAGTTACATTTCGATGTGGAAATTGTGGTTATGATCAAATAAGCTCAATTTCTAGTCTGTATTTCATATATTTTCAGATCAAATTCTGCAGACTCTCTCCGCCTATTCTGCATTGTTTTAAAATCACCTCCATGCTCTTAATGCTTTTCAGTGCCTCAAAATATATGACTTACTTCAACACAGGAGTCAATATAATCACATCTAAGCACTTAGCTTTAGATTTAGCTTTGCATGTCCAGCATGCAGTATTTTAGATTAGTTAAGCTGAACCGGAATGTGTGACAGTTTTAAAACCATAACATTTTTTTTTATAATTTTGTGTAACCTAATACAAAAGCTAGATCTAGACACATGCTGTGTCACATCATTAGTCACATCACAGCCCTTTGCTTTCTTTCCACTGTTGCTTCAAAGAAGAGTTTGCAATGCCCGTGGACAGGTTATGACAACCAAGGTATTTCTTGTAGTGTGGTATGTGCTGATTTTTACCAAGGATCTGGCTGTAATTCCTTCAAGAAAAAACAGTGATGCATATTTCTAGACAGGTAAAGAGATGAATCTTGTTTTCATCAAATCCATTCACCAGCAGTATACACATAGCAGTAATGTAAAATTCCGCTACTACAATCTGACTCGGCCACTTTAGTAACACAATTAGTTCTTTGTAGTACATTGGTAAATACCTTTTCTTAGAGGATTTGTCTGAAAATGAAAAAAATAAATAAAAAAAAAAGAACATCTTAAAATGCCAAAATACAAATATTAAACATTTCTTGTGTATCTATAGCCAAACTATTATTATTTTAGGTTTTGCATAGAGGAAAGCAGACTTAGAACCCCTGTTATCATGTTATTGTTGTGTGTGGGGAGATTCTATATCTTTATTTGTCTTGACTATTATTATGAGAAATCAAACATTAATTTGACACCTGAAGAGGAGATAGGGAAAAATCTTCCAATGGAGACACCTGAGGGACTGTCTAAGAGGGGATTTCCACATACTTATGAGACATTTCCTTCTAATTTTGTGTCTCCAGGGAAGAAATAATAGGAAATCTTCCCAACAGTATACAAACCGCAAAAAAAGGCAAAAGAAAAACTGATTGGGGTTCCAGCTATTCCCTACTCTATTCAAAACATAACATAATATAATACACAATAGTATAATGTTTGGCTTTAGACATACACTATATTACCAAAAGTATTGGAACACCTGCCTTTACACGCACATGAACTTTAATGGCATCCCAGTCTTAGTCTGTAGGGTTTAATATTGAGTTGGCCCACCTTTTGCAGCTATAACAGCTTCAACTCTTCTCTGAAGGCCATGTCTTTATTAACCTTGTTTGTGCACTGGTGTGCAGTCATGTTGGAACACAAAGGGGCCATCCCCAAACTGTTCCCACAAAGTTGGGAGCATGAAATTATCCAAAATGTCTTGATATGCTGACGCCTTGAGAATTCCCTTTACTGGAACTAAGGGGCCAAGCCCAACCCCTGAAAAACAAGTTAGGGGTGGAGGAACTTGACTGAGTCCTGATCTCAACCCGATAGAACACCTTTGGGAAGAATTAGAGCAGAGGATACGAGCCAGGCCTTAAATTCACTTCTGGAAAAATGGTGAAACATTCCCATAGACACGCTCCTAAACCTTGTGGACAGCCTTTCCAGAAGTGTTGAAGTTGTTATAGCTGCAAAGAGTGGGTCAACTTAGTATTGAACCCTACGGACTAAGATTGGGATGCCATTAAAGTTCATGTACCGTATGTGTAGGCAGGCTTCCCAATACTTTTGGTAATATAGTGTTTGTTGCAAACAGTCTAAGAATAGACCATTGATAGACCATTCCATGAATATCTCTAATACAAGAATTTACTTGCAAATAAATTATCTGACTATGGAAGGCACTACAAGATAATTGTATTTCACATTTTAAAGTACGGTATGTGCATGTTTCCTGGTTAGTCACTAAAGGCAGAGAAGACTAACCCTGATTAAATTATATTTACACTATATACTTTATTGAAAGGCTCACACACTTATTCTCATTTTCAAAAGTCTACAATTTCTTAAAAAGAATCCAGCATACAAGAAATCAAAGCAAAGATCTAAGGATAAAGAAACCACAAACAAAGGAAAAAACTGAAAGAATATCTTGCATACAACAGTAAAATACTGTCAAAGAACTTCACATATGAAAATAGTAAAAAGGCATTTTAATGCAAATCTCCCTTGATATTAAGCTGGGTATTACCATGTTTTTAAGTCTTCTTTATAGTTTTAAATACATCTAAATAAAGTCATACCAAAAGCAATTAAAGCTAGAGGATATTGCCTTAACTTTTTTCACAGTATAGACATAAAACAAAATAAGTATAGGCTGAATGCTGCCAACTACACTTTTGTTGACGATTAGCAATTTATAGAAGCAATAATAATAGTTCATACCAATAACAACTCCTCTAATTAAAGATAGCTCCAGGTTATGTCAGCTTAGATAGAGTGAAAGTGTGTTGGGTGAGCAGAATACCAATACAAAAAGAATTTTATCTTGCATATATTAACTATATCATACATACTATAATGCTACTGGATATAAACTATATTGTCAAAAGTATTGAGACTTCTGCCTTTAATGGAATCCTGGTCTTAGTCCGTATGGTTCAATATTGGAATGGCCCACCCTTTGCAGCTATAACAGCTTTAACTCTGCTGAGAAGGCTGTCCACAAGGTTTAGGAGTGTGTCTATGGGAATTTTTGACCATTCTTCCATAAGCGCATTTGTGAGGTCAGGCACTGATGTTGGACAAGAAGGCCTGGCTCGCAGTCTGCACTCTAATTCATCCTAGAGGCATTCTATCGGGTTGAGATCAGGACTCCGTGCAGGCCAGTCAAGTTCCCCCAACCCAAACTCACTCATCCATGTCTTTATGACCTTGCTTTGTGAACTGGTGTGTAGTCATGTTAGAACAGTTAGGGGCCATCCCCAAACAGTTCCCACAAATTTTGGAGCATGAAATTGTCCAAAATGTCTTGGAATGCTGACACCTTAAGAGTTCCCTTCATTGAAACTAAAGAACCAAGCCCAACCCCTGAAAAACAACCCCACACCATAACCCCCCCTCCAGCAAATGATTTGGAGGGGTGGCCCAATACCTTTGGTAATCTGTTGTGGATGAGGGAATTTGGGGTGGAGGAACTCTGAGGTGTCTCAGGGAGCCTTGACCAAACCCCTATCTAGGATTGTCAGGGGGCAGGCCTCCTTGATATACCCTGGGTCAGCCCAGCTAGGGAGTTGTTGTCGGTGGAAGAACTCAGAATGGAGTGCTATGCTGCCGGGGCCTTTGAGGGTGCCCCGCAGTCTGGGGGGGTGACCTTGGGCCAGGGGCTCAGATGCAGGAAGGATCCCTTCAAGAACGCATTAAGGATCTGGACAGGAGGCACAGAGAGGATTCAGAGAGGACAGCAAGAGCTAGTACTGCCTGGCAAGTCTAGAGGAGGGAACCACTGGTCTATGTGTTACCAGAAGGGTCGGTGTGACAGGCACAGTCGGGAGGACTGGGGAGGCACGCCGGAGAAGACTGGGAGAGTGCAGTCTGGGATGGGTGCAGAGCCAGCAGTGAGGACTGTGAAGTCACGGGCAGTGGGGTCGGGCAGATGCAGCCAGGAGGGCTGGCAGGGCCTGAAGTGGGCTTACTGGGAGCAGTAGTCCACCATAGGACAGCTAGCACTAAAGACTATCTATTCTTTTTTTTGCTACATAAAAGGGACCTACAAATGGCAATTTCCCTGTCCCTGCCTACAAATGGCAATTTCTGGGGCCTGACTGAGTCAGTGTTGGGCCTAGCCATGTGCCAGCTGTGACTGGAGTTAAGTGTTGTGCAGGAGAGAGGGAGTGAGAGAAACAGTTTTCCATTCTTCACAACTGCAGCCAAAATCATAGTACAGAACAGAAATTTTTAGTTCATGTGCGTGTAAAGACAGGTGTCCCAATACTTTTGACAATATAGTTTATGCACTTCAGAATTACAACCATAAATTAAACTATGACTTTTAAAGTTCCAAGCTCTGAGTTTTCTATTCTAATCCAGGATTCAGTACCTAGTGTTTTACGATAAAGCAACTTGGCAAGACAATTCAGGACAGCATACTCCCTTCCACAACCATTGAAGATTGCTCTCCCCAAAATGATCACTGTTTCATATTCTGTTGCCAAACCATTTTGCAGGCAAATCCATTTAATGCAACAGCTGTTGCTTACCTTATTTTAGATTATTATATGACTGACTAGGATGGTGTACAATAGCAGGGCCCTTGATATAACGTTTTTGTGATTCAGATACAGACTCTGTGATTGACAACTTGTTAATTCATTGACTTAGAACAAGCATGCAGACAGAAATGTTTGAATTTCTACACAGCATTTATCTGGACCAAATGTAGATCTGGATGACAGCACAGGAGTCTCCATCTTTGAAAACGAGCCACTAAGTTGTTCATAATTTTTATACTCATGTGGCTCTCCTAAAAATACACCTGTACTGGACAAACATGTTGTAAGCTAAGGCCTCTTGCACATGATACTCCCGTTTGAGAACCCATTTTTTTCATTTTTTGTATGTATTTTCACGCATATGCATTTGCGCAAACGTATTCTCACATTCACAATATGTTAATAGCCTTTTATGCACAAATGTGCATGATTATTCTATATTTTTTTTTTACTGAAGAATACACAGAGCCTGTTAGGAGCCTGTATGCATAGGCACATTTCAATGAATGGGCTGTATTTTAGTTCAGTAAAAAAGTAAGCTGTACTTACCAAAAGTACTGGGACTCCTGCCTTTACATGCACATGAACTTTAATGGAATCCCAGTCTTAGTCTGAAGGGTTCAATGTTGAGTTGGCCCACCCTTTGCTGCTATAACAGCTTCAACTCTTCTGGGAAGGCTGCCCACGAGGTTTAGGAGTGTGTCTATGGGAATGTTTGACCATTCTTCCAGAAGCACATATTTGAGGTCAGGCACTGATGTGGACAAGAAAGCCTGGCTTGCAGTCTCCACTCTAGTTCATCCCAAAGGTATTATATCGGGTCGAAGTCAAGTCCCTCCTGACCTCACAAATGCGCTTCTGGAAGAATGGTCAAAAATTCCCATAGACACATTTCCAAACCTTGTGGACAGCCTTCCCAGAAAAGTTGGAGCTGTTAAAGCTGCAAAGAGTGGGCCACCTCAATATTGAACCCTACGGACTAAGACTGGGATGCCATGAAAGTTCATGTGCGTGTAAAGACAGGTGTCCTAATACTTTTGATAATGTAGTGTATATATATATATATATATATATATATATATATATATATATATATATATATGTATATATATATATATATATATAAACAGTATCTCACAGAAGTGAGTACACCCCTCACATCTTTGTAAAAATATTTTTATAATATGTAATCACGTGACAACACTGAAGAAATTACACTTTTCTACAATGTAAAGTAGTGAGTGCACAGCTTGTATAACAGTGCCAATTTGCTGTCCCCTCAAAATAACTCAACACACAGCCATTAATGTCTTAACCGCTGGCAACAAAAGTGAGTACACCCCTAAGTGAAAATTTCCAAAATTTCAATATTGTGTGTGGCCACCATTATTTTCAAGAACTGGCTTAACCCTCATGGAGTTCACCAGAGCTTCACAGGTGGCCACTGGAGTCCTCTTCCACTCCTCCATGACGACATCACGGAACTGGTGGACGTTAGAGACCTTGCGCTCCTCCACCTTCCGTTTGAGGATGCCCCACAGATGCTCAATAGGGTTTAGGTCTTGAGACATGCTTGGCCAGTCTATTACCTTTACCTTCAGCTTCTTTAGCAAGGCAGTGGTTGACTTGGAGGTGTGTTTGGGGTCATTATCATGTTGGAATACTGCCATGTGGCCAAGTCTCTAAAGGGAGGGAAATCAGGCTCTGCTTCAATATGCCACAGTACATGTTGGCATTCATGGTTCCCTCAATGAACTGTAGCTCCCCAGTGCCGGCAGCACATATGCAGCCCCAGACCATGACACTCCCACCACCATGCTTGACTGTAGGCAAGACACACTTGTGTTTGTACTCCTCGCCTGGTTGCCACCACACACGCTTGACACCATCTGAACCAAATAAATGTATCTTGGTCTCATCAGACCACAGGACATGGTTCCAGTAATCCATGTCCTTAGTCTGCTTGTCTTTAGAAAACTGTTTGCTGGCTTTCTTGTGCATCATCTTTAGAAGAGGCTTCCTTCTGGGATGACAGCCATGCAGACCAATTTGATGCAGTATGCAGCGTATGGTCTGAGCACTGACAGGCTGAACCCCCACCCATTTAACCTCTGCAGCAATGCTGGCAGCACCCATATGTCTATTTCCCAAAGAAAACCTCTGGATATGACGCTCAGCATGTGCACTCAACTTCTTTGGTCGACCATGGCGATACATGTTCTGAGTGGAACCTGTCGCATTAAACAACTGTATGGTCTTTGCCACCGTGCTGCAGCTCAGTTTCAGAGCCGTGGCAATCTTTTTATAGCCTAGACCATCTTTATATAGAGCAACAATTATTTTTTTCAGATCCTCAGAGAGTTCATTGCCATGAGGTGCCATGTTGAACCTCCAGTGACCAGTAAGAGAGTGAGAGCGATAAAACCAAAATTTAACAAACCTGCTCCCCATTCACACCTGAGACCTTGTTACACCAATGAGTCACATAACACGGAAGGGTGGCTGATTGGGCCCAATTTGGACATTTTCACTTAGGGGTGTGCTCACTTTTGTTGCCAGTGGTTTAGACATTAATGGCTGTGTGTTGAGTTATTTTGAGGGGACAGCAAATTTACACTGTTATACAAGCTGTACACTCACTACTTTACATTGTAGCAAAGTGTAATTTATTCAGTGTTGTCACATGAAAAGATAAAATTAAATATTTACAAAAATGTAAGGGGTGTACTCACTTTTGTGAGATACTGTGTATGTGTATATATATATATATATATATATATATATATATATATATATATATATATATATATATATATATATATATATATATATATATATATAAATAGATATATGGCTTGACACACAAAAACGAAATTACCATTTCATAGTACAGCAGGTCTCTAACCAGGAAAAAATCTTCTCTTAGAAAACTGGAATTTGTGATTTCAACAATTTCTTGTTTTCAAACAATATATGGTTTTCAGCTAGACTGGATCTGTTCTTTAATCCTTTGCCTTAACGGTAAGCTTGTTGTGTACTCTCTACACTATGCAGATTTAAAAGGTAAAGGGAATGCTAGGGAATTTCTGCCAACATATCTAAAACGCTAACCACACTTGTCAGTGTTTTTGGCTCTGTTAGTGTGAACATGGAATGTGTTTTCAAGCTGATGTGTATACCACTGCCCAGAATTCCTGGCTGTAGTTGACATATTATTGTGTACAGTAAGCCTGTATAGGGGAACAATGCTCTAGCTTGTTACTTGCTGGAACAGAACGTACTTTTAATATTAGTTTGGAATGTGTAAGATTAGAGGTCGCAGAGGTCATACTTGTCAACAGGTTTTCCCCACAAGCAATGCAGTGTCTTCCCAATCAAACTTCAGTCTCTCAGCCCAAAAGAATATTAGCAATTCTGGCAGCTGTTGCTGCTGTTAAGTGTGGAAATTATTCACTACCACCAGCTTATTAAAAAGTCTGACCATGCAGTAATATGGCTTTACCTGTTACAACCAACTATTAGAGCTAAATGCATGAAATTTACAAGGATGAGTGTAGACCCTACGGGCCCAGGTCCATAGTTTTTTGGCTGAACCATGAATTGTTTCATTTATGCTGTGCCATTTTGAACAGTATCGCTTTGCATAAAAACATATAGATAAAATATTAGCTGAAACACTGGTTTATTTAATTTCATATCTGATGGAAGGCATTTAAACACAAGACAGGAGCAGTGAAATGACTGATTTGCTGTTTGTGAAATTCTAGACGTGGCTCATTGAACTGCTTCTGCAAAATGTACATTAAAAAAAAAAAACAACCTACTCTTTTTTTTGGGTGTGTGGATGTTTTTCTGGAGGTCGTAGATTTAGGGTAGCTTATTTTATTTTGCATTTGTGTTTTTCATTTTTTGTGTGTATTTGATCAACAATTGTGTACTATTGCTGTAACACTTTTGCTGCTGAAGCCATTTTCTCTCTATTTTTTTTTTCTTTAGTAGCAGGTGAATATTTTTGTCATACAATATTTATGATAATTTCCTTTGTAAGAAAACTATATTTTAGTAATAATACATTTAAATTCATTTACACAAATATCTTTTTTTTTCTGTAAAATATAAACAATGAGAGAGTCAGGAAACAGATACCAGATAGAACAATATCAAGAATATGTGCACTAGTGACACTGAAACAAGCTACAATATCCAAAATTGTCCATAAACAATGCTTTAAAAACCGTCATGGGTCATCAGATTAGAGTTAAACAATGCCTACTACCTCCATAAAAAAGCACAAAAAAATTTGTATTGACTTTGATACATTTTACCAAAATAATGAAATTTTTCACAAATCACCCAATGTTTACATTTTTTTTTTTTTGGGGGGGGGTAAAATTAAAACTTTCAATTATGCTTTAACCTATTTACAAGTGTTTTTTTTTCTTTTAACTGGTTGCCGACCAGCCGCCGCAGTTTTACTGTGGCAGAATGGCACGGCTGGGTGAAACAATGTTATCTTACGGCGCTTCGCCTTTTGGCCACTAGGGGCACGTGCCATGTGCCCGGAGCCGATGCGAGTGCCCGACAGAGCGAGAACCAGGATCTGTGTGTGTAAACACACAGATTTCGGTTCTCTCAGAGGAGAGGAGACAGATCGTGTGTTCATACTATGTATGAGCACCGATCTCTCTCTACTCCTAGACAGTCCCATCCCCCCTACAGTTAGAAAACACCTAGGAAACAAAGTCTGTGTGACATTTATACAGTAATCAGTACATTATTATAGCATTGATCGCTGTACAATTGTCAATTGTCCCAAAAATGTGTAAAAAAGTGTCCAATTTGTCCACCGCAATATCACAGTCCCAATAAAAATCGCTGATCGCCGCCATTACTAATAAGCAATAATAATAATAAAAATGACATAAATCTATCCTCTATTTTGTAGACGCTATAACTTTTGCGCAAACTAATCAATATACGCTTATTGCTTATTGTGATTTTTTTTTACCAAAAATATGTAGAAGACGGATGAAAAAAAATTTTTGGGGGAAAAAAAAGTGGTATATTTATTATAGCAAAAAGTAAAAGATATTGTGTTTTTTTCAAAATTGTCGCTCTTATTTTGTTTATAGCGCAAAAAATAAAAACCGCAGAGGTGATCAAATACAACAAAAAAAAGCTCTATTTGTGGGAAAAAAGGACATCATTTTGTTTGGGTACAGCATCACATGACCGCGCAATTATCAGTTAAAGCGACGCAGTGCCGTATCACAAAAAATGGCCTGGTCATTGAGCAGCCAAACATTCCGGGGCTGAAGTGGTTACATTTTGATGTACACCTATCAATATGAAATGATCACAAACTTCTAGACAGATTATTAATGGTGTCAAATGAAAAAGTATAAAGAACAGAGGTACAGATACAGTATGCTCGTGGTAAGCATAATTATAGTCACCAAGTCTCTAATACCCAGGTGCAATTTTAATACTGAAATAGGCTAAGCTCTAATGGGATTTGTGAAGCTGGAGTATAGATCCCTATATTGTGTTTTAAGCCATAGTTAGAATTTTAACATAATTATTCTTTTTCTGGCAAATGGAGGGAATTTCCTCTTTTTACCAAACTGGCCTTTTTTTTCATCCAAACATGAGCGTGAAGATTTATTCAGTCTGCAGAAAATCACGCAGTTCATGAATACAAGCAGCCAGGATTGATAAATTATGTGATATTCTAAAGATTAAAGAATTTGCATATACTTATTCACACATAAAATGTGAGTTTTGACAAAAAAAAAGGGTGCAATACTTTAAATTCATCAGATTTTCCTGATCTGCAAATCAGTTTTCTTATTTGTGACAGAAATATAAATATTAAAGCAAAACATCTGGCAGATATACTGTCAAAGTTCACCTTTTTATTCAGTTGCGCATTTATTACTTCAGTCACACATTTAAAATACAGCTAGTATTAGTGCTGTCGAAGAAATTGTTAGGAACACCAGCCAGTCTATGCTCAGTGGATTCCTGCTCTGTCTGTTTCTTCTTCCTCATAGCCTGCAATGCAGTTTCAATTATTCCACTGTTCTAACATAACTACACTAAGCAACAGGTGCAGTCAAGCTTGCACTGTGCCCACTCTGCTCACTGACCACCTCACTGGGCTTGTGATTGAGTTCGGCTTACTGTTCCTGTACCTGTCTGCTTGACCCAATCTATGCATGTTACTGATCATGTTGTTTGGATTGTCACTTGACCCAACTACTGCTTGTTACCGAATAAAAAAAATGAAAGGATGAGGCGCTATAAATGTTCAGTGAAAACCACGAATGGCTGTGGAAAAAATATATACAATAATATCATCCAACAAATAGATGTGACACAGATGAAAAAAAATTGCATGGGTAGCAAGCTAAAAGTCCATTGATGATAAATCCCAACACCAGAATCAAGTGCCCTGAGATAAAACTCCTAGTTCTTCCACCACGAGTGCTCAATGGGAAGAATGCCACTCACCAGACATGTTTGACCCCTTTTTACAGGGTGGTCAAAAAAAGCTTTTGGAATACCAGATTGATTCCACTGACAACACAATTCCACTCCACTGGCCGGTCAAGATGGAACCAGGAGGTAAAACATTACTTTGATGTCTTCCATGTATGCTGTTGTATGCAGAGATCCAGCTTCTGTCTCAAACCATTAATGAGTCTGAGAAACAGCAGGTCCAGGGTAGGGCTCAAGTTTTTAAGGTGTTAGTGATGTGCTGTGTTGCACTTCTGTACAAATGCCCTTTACCGATATGACATGTTCTTGGTCTCTGCAGAGGTCTTGCCCTTGTAGTTTCGCAACAGCTGGAGGGCCGCCAGTTTGAGACCCCTGCTTTAGACTATCTGACTGCATGCTAGTTTTTTCTGTTGCTTGTAGTGCCTCAGTTCACCACTGCTCCTCTAGATCCTTCCATTACATCAGTCCGCTTTAGCTATTGGGCACACTCATGTTCTAACACCACTGTTGGCTGTTAAATTACTTTCTGTTCCATTTACCTAACAATATTACTGAGAGTTTGCTGACAGTGTTGACACAAAAAAAGGGAATAGTGATATTCTCCTCATTGTGTTGATGCTCCTTTATTGTCCATTAACTTGGGCAACTTGGGAGATCAGGAACCTGGCTATGCTGTCTGAAACAGGTGCAAGAAGCAAAAGACTTGTTGTGGAGGGTTACCAAAAAAAAAATGGCAGATAAGCGTTCACATATATGGTTTCTAGCAACATATTTAGCTGTTTCCCTGGGGGAGTCACTTTAACAGACATTTCCTATATCCATTAATGAATCTATGAGAAAATGGAGTTGATTTACTAAAATATTAGAAGCTGTTCACTTAACAAAGGGAATACTCAATATGGTAAAGCTATGCTTACTTGGAATATCCAATCATGTGCAAGGGATATAAAAAAAAAAGTATATTTTTATGCACATAATTGCATGATTGAAGTGAACCCAACTTCAGCTTATTCAATAAATTAAATGAACATACACGGTCCATCAGTCTAGCCCACAAAACAAATGATACATTGCAGCTAATGAATTAAAATGAAAAACATGTTTATACTTCAGGTTCATTGTGGTAAATCTTTCAAAAGCACAAGTGACCATGTAAAGCAAGGGCTCTCAATGCCAATGACCTTCCTCGATGATTAAGATGTGTTATTTTATCTTCCAAAGTTTTAATTCACCTTTAATACATACAGGTAATTGGTATCCTCCAGATATGTAATACATGAATGGTGAAAGTGTGCACTTACAATAATTAGGATTGTTAATTGGACTGGAGCTGTCATTATTAAAGTATTATACAGGCATACCAATTTTCATGCTCACTTGAGTCTAAATGAAACTTGGATTTTAATTTACAAATTTACAGTGAATTTCAATTAACTAAGACTACCTTTGCTTGCTCTGGTGTTATAAGGTGCCATAAAATGTGATGTAAGTTCATGTGATTCACAGCAAGGAGAAATGACATCTCCATACATCAACGCATACCATCTGTTTATATTTTCTCCTAAAACTCTTTATTTTATTTTTGTATAAACTTGTAGAAATAAATTATAAACTGTGCCCAAAAATGTTTAAATAGCAGTAAATGTGTAAACATTTCAGGAATTTATCACAACAGACATTAATATTAAAGATGGAAGACATACTTTCTTCGAAAAATAAATACATATCACTACAGTATACTGTACAGTATCTTTAAGCACATCAATCAAAAATTCCAGTAAGATAAAAATACGTTTTTTTTGTATCCAAAACAAAAATATACAAAACTTTATAGACATATATCATAGAAATTGCTATGCTATTACCTTCTATGTGTTTTTCTCAAACAATATAGTACAATAATAGTGCAAGTCAAGTTAAAACATCTATGGAATTCAAGAATATCCTGTCTTTCAGTTTAATATAAAACTGAGAGCAGACCTGGGTGTGTTTACAACTCCCTAACACCCTAATTATAAAACATGATTAACCCAGTAGCTAATGCATGAATGTGGTCCCCTGATCCGTGATTGATGAGGTGGTTATGCTTTATCATTCAACTATATTTCAGAGAGCCCTTTTATGCTCCTTCTTTGGTTATTTTGATTTATGCTCCTTCTTTGGTTATATTCAATCACCTTTAATAAGTGTTTAATTGGAAAAAACAGCCTAGTGGTCCAAGGGAACCTACCACCAAAGTTTCTCTAAAAGAATGCATATTTATATTTCTAGAGTATTGACAAATTTTTCTTCTGGGTATACTGGTTTATATATTTAGGTTGTCTTTGATCTGCTGTCTGAAGCATTAATTTTACCCATGCTTTGGTCAGGCTTCTAAATGAACTAAAGTGATAAAGTAGCCAAAATGTTTTGAATCTTAATGCATCCCCTGCATTAAGGTAAAAAAAACTTTCACTAGCTGATATTTTTAAAACTACCTACTGAGCTGGCCAGAACGAATTCCTGATGGAATCTATTTCATATTTTCATAACATTTACTGTGAAAAAGCCTTTCTGCACGTGGTTAAAGGTTGTAAACCCTCATGTTTTTTAGGATGCATTAAGGTGAAAAAAATTCTGTCACTGACCAGCCCCTTGGCCCCCCGTTTTACTCACCTGAGCCCATTCGTTCCCACGCCAGAGACAGGGTCTCGGCTCTTGATTGGATAGATTGATAGCAGCGTAGCCATTGGCCCCCACTGCTGTCAATCAAATCCAATTACGCTGGGGGTGGGGCCGAGTCCGGCATTCTGTGTCTATGAACACAAATTCTGGACTCAGGAGCGCGCCCGCACAGTAACCCCCAGGGAGAGTGCTTTTCCTATGCGGGGAGCAGCCACGAGCGCGGTTGGGGGACCCCAGAAGACGAGGGTTGGGGCCACTTTGTGCAAAACAAGCTGCACAGTGGAGGTGAGTATGATATGTTTGTTATTTAAAAAATAAAAAAACGAGAGTTTAAAACACCCTTTAAATCGCTTTTCCTCCAGACATAAAGAGTACCAACTTGTCCTTTGTAATGACGTGAAAGTCAATAACTCTAATGAAAGTTCACTATATGGACCACCTATGGTGATCATATCCCCCTCATAATCGCCTCTTCTCAAGAGAGGATACATTCAGTTCAGCTAATCTTTCCTGCTAGCTTTATCAGTTTGGTTTCCTTTATCTGCACTTTCTAGCATTCTTGATATCCTTTTTGTGAACTGGTGTCCAAAACTGAACTGCATATTCCAGATAAGATCTTACTAATGATTTAAATTATGTCTCTCACGCTCTCTCTCTCTCTCTCTCTCTCTCTCTCTGGAATCTTTACAACTTTTATTACAAGAAATTATTTTGCTTGCTTTGGAAACTGCAGCTTAGCATTGTATGCTACTATTATGTCTATGATCTACCAGAACAATCAGATCCTTCTCCCCAATGTATGGTGCATGTATGTATTTTACCCCATAAATACAAAACTTTACATTTATCAACATTAAACCTAATTTGTCACCTAGTTGCTCAATGAACAGTGCATCAGGTCTGCTTGTAAGCTGAAAAAATCCTGGAAGGATGTTTTTTCCACTACATAGCTTGGTGTCATCTGCAAACACTGAAATGGTACTTTTAATTTCAAACTCTATATCATTAATAGATGGGTTAAAATGTAAGGGTTCCAACACTGAACCACTGACCTTAGACCACTCAGAATATGAAACATTGATCTCCACTCCCTGAATATGGTCTTTTATCCAATTTTCAGTAGACATGTGCACACTGAAATATTTTGTAACGGAATTTTGTTTTCGTCCGAAAAATAAATTTATTTAGTTACTCCTGAAATTCGTTTTTATTTATTTTGTTTTTTGTTTATTTTGTTAAAAAATGCATTCGTTCTGAAAATCTGAAATAATTAAGGTCAAATCTGTCATTGAAGGCTTATGGTGTCTGTTGAATGTTCTAAGAAGATTCGACGGAGCAGCTAAACTGTACGACGCCGCAATCGTACATTTCTTGTCGAATGTTCTGCTTACAAGCTATAGTAGAATTCTAATGTTGTATGGCACTAGTAATAATTATATTTATTAATGATTATTACTAGTCAACCAACATTAGAATGCTTCTATAGCCTATGGGTGGAGCATTTGACCATAAATGTCCGCTCGCGGCGACTGCTTCGTCAAATCTTAATTTCAAATCTTTTCTCTCTATGTAGAATAATCTTGGACTAATAGAGCTAAGGTTAGGCACATTCGACCACAGGTTCGATGGACACAGATCGCTATTGTTAGTGTCATGTTGAATCTCCTATCTATATCGAACTGTTGCAATGAAAATGAAAATAAAGCATTTGTTTATGTCGGATCTTTCGGTTTTCGGATCCTGCACTTTTCGTTATCATTTGTTAAAACAATAACGAAAATACCCGAAATTCAGACGAAAATGCATTCGGACGAAAACGAATGCACATGTCTAATTTTCAGTCTTTTTACAAACAGAATTTTCAAAGCCTATAGACTTTAAAGTGGTTGTAAACCCTTACAAATTACTTTTCACTACAGGTAAGCCTATAATAAGGCTTACCTGTAGCTACCGTGGGTATCTCCTAAACCTGCATGGTTTAGGAGATATCCCCTGTATTAGAATGTGCCAAAGTCATCAGCCATTGCTTCAGCTGATGCGTTGTTCCCGGCCGATCCCATGCGCATTCGCGGGAGGGACGTCATCGTAGCTCCTACCAATCACAGCGCCGGAGCCTGCGATACCCGGAAATAACTGCGGGAGACATGTCGCCAGGCAGAGCAGTGTGCCGGGAGCGCTGCGGGGGCTTCGATCTAAGGTGAGTATTTCATAATGAGCTGGTATGCTATGCATACTAGCTCATTATGCCGTTGTCTTCCAGGTTTTTTTTTTGTGGGTTTACAATCACTTTAACTTACATATTGGCCATGTGCGGGAAACTGTATTTTTGCTTACTTCCTCATAAGAAAGAAAGAAGATTTGCTTGACAACTTTGGTCTTATATTGTTTATCATTGTTTATCAAAAACTCTTCAACATAATGCGATCTTTTATCTTACACTGTACCAATCTAATGGTACTGAGACAGTCATTAAAGAGTCTTTAAAAATAAGAAACAATGACTTTGAAGCAAAAGAGCTCAGCTTTTTGAGGACACATAAGTGTATGCCATCTGGATCAGGTGCTTTATTTACCTTCATTTTGTCTAAATGTCTAAATGTTTAGGGACCATATCAATTGGGGTTCTTTTGGGGCTATGTCAATGCAAACTCCACTATGGACTTGAGCTCCCACAATTTCTTTGTATAAACAGAGCTGAAAAAAGTATTTATTAAATAAATAAACACATTAATATTTTTAAATGCCCTAAGTGATGTAGAAATTCTAATTGTATGTTCCTGTAGATTTTTTTTTCTATTTCTATTACTATTTTTGTTTTTATTTTGTTTTTGTTGCTGAATGGAATTTTTCCATACACACAGTACATTTCCAGCTCAGTAATATAAAAAATAGTAACCAAAATCCAACCACTGCTTATAGGGCTTTGTTTGCATAAATGGCAGACAAGGTTGGGTATACAAAAATCCAGTGTGCATGTTTTTTTTTTCTTGTTCATTGAGTACACATAGCCAAATATGAAATCATGTGGCTGCAACCAAACATATGAAACATGCAGACATGGTGAAGAGGTTAGGTTGTTGCTCAGCCAAATATCACAATGGATTTGTTGTTCAAGCTGAACAACTTTGACCATCGTATGATTATTTATGTCAGTTATGGTGGAGGCAGCATCCCTGAAACTGCTAATATCTTAAGATTTCCAATCTCTACAGTCTTGAGTTTACAAATGCTAAAGCAAAAAACAAGAAATCCAGTGAGCAGTAGACCGGTGAAGAAAAACACCCTATTAACAATGGAGGTCAAAGAAGAATGGAAGGACATTTTCAAGCTGACAAGAGGTTCCACAAATCAGCCAAATAAACTCAGAACCCAAAACAAAAAAAAACATGGATATGTGGGGTTGCACTAAACAGTACATAATTATATTAGTAAAATTAATTAGTAACCATGATTAACTGTTCCCCTTCAATAAATTTTGTTAAATATTAATTTTTTTGCTGAACAATACTATAAACCAATGCTTTTTACTCAGATTGGATCACGTATGTGTTTGTGATGGGTTTTTACATGACTTTGTAGTAAATGTAACCTAGTTTGTCCAAGCATGAAATCAGAGGTGAGTGATATAGCACACTTTATTTATTTATGTTTCAAATCAGATACTACCATGACTTGAGATGTAGCCCATAAAGAATGTGGTTAATATATCACAGAAAGTGATGGTTTCTATAGAACGAATACAGTATAAATATTCCTGCCCACCTCACCATCACCAACCACTGACATTTTATTTAGTTTTTGTATATGAGCATTTGCATTGAAATTTCACTTAGGAATCATTTCTATCTTTTGAATTATAATTATTTTCTTATTAACTATATATTAGCTTTTTATTATCCTGTTTTATTAATGTTTATTTAAGAACTACACTTAAATGGAAACAAATATGTAATTTTTTTTTCCTTGCATGATTTTGCATACATTTTAGTAATAATTCCCTTCTTGGATACCAGTACAGTAAAAAAGTGCTTGTGTGGGTCCTTGAATAAAAAATAAAAAAATAAAAAGTGGATCTTCACTGCATCTGAGCACCACAAACCAAAAACACTAATTAATTCTTTTATAATATTCAAAGCAAACTTTCCCATCTATCCATGTCTCTATGCTTTATTTTGCTGATAAATCACTTTGAAAAACACTCCCCTAGCATTTATGGCCGTGGCCATCTTGAGTAAAGGCTAAAAATTAACCACTCACAGACCGGAAGATTTTCCCCCTTAATGACCAGGCCATTTTTTGCGATAGGGCACTGCGCCACTTTAACTGACAATTGCACGGTCATGCAACTCTGTACCCAAACAAATTGATGTCCTTTTTTCCCACAAATAGAGCTTTCTTTTGGTGGTATTTGATCACCTCTGCATTTTTTTATTTTTTTTTGCTCTATAAACAAAATAAGGCCGACAATTTTGAAAAAAAAAAAACAATATTTTTTACTTTTTGCTATAATAAATATCCCAATTTTTTAAAATTTCTTCACCAGTTTAGGCCGATATGAATTCCTCTACGTATTTTTGGTAAAATAAATCGCAAAAAGTTTATATTGATTGGTTTGCGCAAAGGTTAAAGCATCTACAAAATAGGGGATAGATTCATGGTATTTATTTAAATTTTTTTACTAGTAATGGCTGAGACCTGCAATATTTAGCAGGACAGCGACATTGTGGCAGACAGATCGGACACTTTTGACACTTTTTTGGGACCATTGACATTTATACAGCGATCAGTGTTATAAAAAATGCACTGATTACTGTGTAAATGTCACTGTCAGGGAAGGGGTTAACACTAGGGGGCGATCAAGGGGTTAAATGTGCTCCATGGGAGGTGTTTCTAACTGTGGGGGAATGGGACTGACTGGAGGAGGAGAGAGATCGCTGTTCCCAATCACTAAGAACAGACAATCTCTCTCCTCCCCTGTCAGAACGGGGATCTGTCTGTTTACATTGACCGATCCCTGTTCTGGCTCTCTTTCCTGCTATTGTGGGTGGCCGTCTGACATTGCGGCCGCCAGCCACACGCATCAGGTCCCCTGCTGTTCAGCCGGCGCGTGTGTGCCTGCTATGGCTCTTAAAGGAGCCAACCTACACCTATGGCGATTTACAGGAAAGAGCCGACCTGCTGCAGGATAATGATGGCGGCTGGTCGGCAAGTGGTTAATGTAGTATTTACTTCCTGGAATCCATCTGCCCTTAGCTCAAGTATGCATGCAGGAGAGTGTGTTTAGCTCAGAAAACCCCTCCTCCTCTCCTCCTGAAGACTCCAGGGATGTATGACATCATTTGCCTAGGCAAGAAACCAGAAAGTAACTGAAGAAATGTAAAAAAAAAAAAAAAAAAAAAAGTTTAAAAAAGGTAAATATGATATACTTTTCTATCTATTTACTCACAGCATAAGGAATACAACTAATCAATGTTGATTGGGAGGGTGCAGTTCCACTTTAAGAACTCTCTACTAGAAACAATTAAAGGGGTTGTAAACCTTCATGTTTTTTCACCTTAATGCATTAAGGTGAAAAAACACCTGGCAGTGACCGGCCCTCCAGCCCCCCCCAGTTTTACTTACCTGAGCCCTGGAACTTGACCCGTCGGGGGCACGCTGTCTCTCTGCCTGGGGTTCTCGGCTCTTGACTGGATAGATTGATAGCAGCACAGCCATTGGATCCTACTGCTGTCAATCAAATCCAATGACCCGGGGGTCAGGGCCGAGTCATACATTCGGTGGTTATGGATGCCAAATGCTGGACTGGTCTCGCAAGGTAACCCCCTTCGGGAGAGCGCTTCTCCTAGGGGGTTATCTGATGTGGGGAGTAGCCGCGAGAGCCGCCAAGGGACCCCAGAAGAGCAGGTTCGGGGCCACTCTGTGCAAAATGAGCTGCACAGTGGAGAGAAGTATGATATGTTTGTTATTAGAAAAAAAAAAAACTTATAATTACTTTAAATGAAAAAAGGGGAGACTTTTAATGAATTAGCCCTGTTTACAATGATTCGATCTGCTGAAAATGCCACTTAGTGGTGAAATAAAGATTGGTAAAGAGCTGGAGTAATGTTCCCCATTAAAAGTGTAGGGAACCAGTACATAATATCAGCAGTAAAAAGTCATTAATAACTCTGTCATGTTTCCCAGCAATAAAAGGAGGAAAAGTACAGAACTCCTAAAGCCAGCAGAAACCTTCAATAGAAAATAATTATCTTCACTGGACCGAACTTGGCAAATTTACTCCAAGGTAACACTCACAGTAATTAAAGGTCCTACAAGCTGGTTAATAGGCACAGACCAGAAGAGGAAACCAGGCTAAAATTAGTTGAAGCTGCTAATTTCTAAATTATTTGAAGGAGCACATTCTATTTTGGATTCTGATTGATGTGTAGATATTGGATGATGAACAGTTAATAATTATGTCATCTGGAAGTGGATTATCATTGTTATTGAACAACCCTTGCACAATGACCCACTGACTGATCAAACAAATGCAGGTTTATTTAGTATAGCTCTTTAAAAAGCAATGCTATACACAAAAATGCTCTTACCTGGTGCAACAAACCAGATTTCAGAATTCTGTTGCTTAATAATGGAAGCGATCGGTTTGAAAAAGGTTATTAAGGGTTACTGCACTCAGAACATTATCACTGGTCTTTGCATCTCTTTCCTGAATAAGCATTTTAGTGTTAGAAAAAAGCTTGCTATGTTAGAAAAGAGACAGATGGTGTGGCTTTGATGTATGGAGATGCCATCTCTTCCTACTGTGAATCACATGAACTTATATCACATTCTGTGGCATCTAATAACACCGGTAATAGTCACAGCTAATTGAAGTCTACTGTAAACATAAATGACATTTCATTTACACTCAGATAATAAAGAAAGTTAATATGTCTGTACAATGCTTTGATAACAGTATGCTATATTTAAAACCAATTTGTTAAGTTTGCAGCTTAATCCATGTTAATTTACAACATATGAGCATATCAATTTAAATTGGAAAAAAAAGTGAGTTTAGGGCTGAAACGCAGGCTAAATACAAGAGCCATGTTTATTTATGTTAATGATAGTTTTTTTATGTCCAGCTTACTCTCAGCTTTAAATTATTGGTAACTCAACAACTGCACCTTAATTTTTTCTGTTCTGAGTTTTTTTCTATTAACCTGTTCCATGGTGCCATACACAGAGGCGATTTTATTAATTTACATACCAAAAGGGTTATGTTTAAATACCTAAAGCATATTTTTACTTTTGAAGCCAAACTGCGATAAGGTCTACTTTATTTTTGTTACATGTATTTTGTTACATGTATTCACAAAGCAAAACTTGCAATAAATATTTCAAAATCACTGCTTACATTTTTTACTTGCTCTTTCTGCAACCTCCAAAATTGCTATGTAATTTAAATCTCAGACAATGTTATCAACTTTCCAACTATCTTCTGTGAACTATGTAACCTCGCCTCACTATGTAACCATGTAATGGGTAAGAGGAGAGGGAGAGGTGTTTGTATCCCAAAGCAAGAGGGCAGTCCAGGGTGACAGTGCTGCACTTTAATAGATAGGACAACCACCACAGCTAACAGGTCACCCAGGTCCACGAGGTGCTCCAACGACCAGCACCCCTAGAACCCCAGCAACGCTGACTAACATCCACATCGGCCCATCCAGCCCTGGTTTTCCATCTCCCGAGGTCTACATAGTTTTGGGACACTCCCACGCAGCTGGGATTCACATCCATTGGGCTTCAGATGCTGTGAATGTATAGCGCCATCCACACTGCAGCAATGCTGCTCTCTCCCTTCCACCTGTCAGTAGACCAGTGGACTTGGTGTCCCAGCCACGTGAAGCTTACAGTTTGGGTCTCCACCTTCCCGCTGTCATTCATCTTCGCTTTCTCCTCCAGCAAATCCAGCCCTTCCCCACACGCTGGTAAGCGTGTTCCACATTCGGCCGCAGTGCAGCAGGGGTACTGGTGCCCCCCATGCTGCAGAAGGCTTTTGGTAAACCCCAATGCCATCAGCTCCTTGTTGCTCCATGGATCTTCTATGAAACTGTAAGCTGTTGATTTCTTTTTTACCTACCTCACATCCCTTCCTGACTGACAACAGGATTGTTCTTTTACATGCATTACTGAATAGACTAATCATGTTCAACTGTCTTTACTCTTCAACCCATTGAGCGCTGGTCCATTTGTTTTGTTGGGCAAAGTTCAAAGAGTGGGTGTTTTCACCCTAGGATAGGAAGTGCATTACGGGCAGGATCACCAAATAAAAAAAAAGACAAAAGCCTGGAAAAAAAATACAGCCACCACACTGAAGGACTGGTAAGCTGCAATATTACATTTTTTTTTGGGGGGGGGGGGGGGGGGGGGGGTAAATATGCTTTAATATCTGCTAGGCTCAGTCAAGAAGTCTTTCAGCCTGTGTTGTATGGTGTATGTAAGCTATATTCAGAGACTGCCTCTTGGTATACATAGACTAAAATATAAAAAAATCACTTTGTCACATGTTACAATTTTAAAACATGTCAGCAGCTACTTAAAACTGCTTTTCTTTATCAAGTCACTTTTGTGTCTCAGAAGCTTTTGACTCTGCAGCAACCACCCAGATAACAGCAAATTGTTAGTGTAGGAAAGTAATGAATGTTAACAGTAATAGACTGATGTTACTTTCTGGTTACCACTATTAAATAATATGTATTGACTTATGTATCCCTCAAACTATTGTCAGTCCTGTTACTTCTATTTACATATATAAACTCACCCCAAATACAACTATGAAACCAGTTATGGCAATTTTTACATTAGCTACATTGTTCTAGTTTGGATAAATGTGAGTATGTATATGCCATACTTGTGGGATCTCCATGAATGCTGGAAATCACTCTAGATAGCATCGCTAATACAGTGATCGCTACTAGCTTCTAGGTCCTGTGTCGAGAGGCCACCTGCTGTATTGTGAATACATGAGGTTGCTTCCTCAGTATGGATATCATTCAAGGAACACTTTGCATTTTCTCAAGGAATGCAAAGCATTTTCTGATTGGAAGAGCTAGAGGGAGTCGGGGTGGAGAACACTTTGCATTTATTGAGAAAATGGAATGTGTTTTCTGAATGGCGCTTGTGCCAAGTGGGCAACCTCCTGAGTTCAGTAAGCAGCTGTGCAGCGGCTCGGCATGGGGCCCAGAAACTAGCAGCAATCACTGTATTAGCAGTGCCTTCTACAGAGATTTCCACAGGGATCCCACAGGAATGACACATACATATTACCTTGATCCCAGCTGGACCAATGTAACCATGCAAAAATTGTCATATCTGGAATTTAACTTACAAACATAACATTTTTTACCAATTGTATTTTTAATAAAATAAGGATAGACAAACTGAAATATACACATAATTGTTATTTTGCCTTTTAATATCTACATACTGTAAATTTGAATAAAAAAACAACAATGGAACATGGTATGCACACACTGAGGATGGTTTAAAAATGATTGAAACATATAACAATATATACAAATATTTGTTTATAGAGCTCAGGTTAAAACATTACAGACTCTTGTTTTAGGCATGTTTTTCAAGCTAGAACTATGTGAATGTATGATGTTTTTTTTTTTCATCCCTTCAGGCTTTATCATTTATCTTTTCCCACATTACATCTTTATTCGGGAAGAGCTCCTGACTGCACATGGTGTCACATGAAGCCTAGAGTTCATTGCAGTCTACTGTTATTAAAACGACAAGGTAGTTGAGGAAATGAACCACAGGCTCAGTCCTAATTCTACTCTGTCAGATGAGGAGGCACATCCAGCTATTTGCATACTAAGAGCTTGCTTCTGTTCTGTACGAAATCTATACAAGGCGCGGAAATGTTATTGCATTTTCCAAGCCAATTAGATGCATATCAGACATGGAATTATGCACCCTGCTACAGGACTTCAAAGACATTCTGTGATTTTTTTATCACTGTGGATTGCTTTTCAAAGCAGACAATATCAAGGTCATCAATATTATTATATTAGTAGAATATCCTACAAAATTGTACTGCATGATATGCCTATTTACATAAATATCTGTCAATTTTTCTATGGTTGAATTGAAAGAAGTTGAATTTCTATTCTAAAGTGTACCTGCATCATTGTACATTGCCTGCAGGAGTGTACAGTATACATTTCCAAGTACCTGCTTCCATTCAGTTCAAAACCTAGAGTTAAAAACAGCGAGTGATCTGTTATGTCAATGTTATGTCTGTTATCCCAATCAAAGCTTGCATGATAGTGCTCTGGCACATTATCTGCCAAAGTGACAAGGACAAACTTCTTGATATATTATATATATATATATATATATATACAAATAGTTCCAAGGGTAGCCACAGCACTCTATGCTTGAAGTAAATGCCCAGGTGCTAGCCCACAAAGAAATTCATATAAATCCAAAACTTAGAGGCACTCACTGGTCTTGCAGAGGAGGAAGATCAAAAACAGCAGTGTTTTTATTGTCAGCTTTCGTTGAAGCTCAGTCCATCTTTCTCAAGAGACTACAACATGGAAGTCAACAGACTAATAAACCCAAAGACCCACCCACCAACAGCAGCCCCTAGTGATGACTTTACACAGTACAAGGATTAAAAGACACATGCAGGGTAGACGTCAAAGAAATCCCACAAAGAGCAAATCACAAGAGTTCATCAAAAAAGCTTCAATCAAGCCATTAGAAATAGCCCCCACATTAAAATGGCAAATTACAAAAAATATAACAAACAATGAATGTAATAAATAGTCACAAGATGGCCGCCATAGCAAATGGCAAACACCAGGCAGGCATTGACCACCCCTAATTAGTACCATGAAACAAATAATAAAACAATAAGTGATGTGCTAGGACAACAAATATAAATGACTAGATAGCTAAAAAAAAAAATACCCAAGACCAAACACCCCATGTGTGCCAAAAGTAAACAACTGTAGGAGTGTGAATAGCGCCCAACATAAGACAATAGACAGTGCACAAAGATAGAAATAAATACAAATATACTTAATATATATCAATGCTCCACAACCAGATAGAAGAAACCACAGTACGCTATATAAATATATACCGTATTTATCGGCGTATAACACGCACCGGCGTATAACACGCACCCCAAGTTTAGGAGGGAATTTTAAGGAAAAAAAGTTTTAGGAGAGAAGTTTAGGGAAAAAAAAAAACTTACATTTAAGCGTCATTTGCAGCTTGCCCAGCGTCATTTGCAGCTTGCCCAGCGTCATTTGCAGCTTGCCCAGCGTCATTTGCAGCCTTTCCCAGCGTCATTTGCAACCTGCCCAGCGTCATTTGCAACCTGCCCAGCGTCATTTGTAGCTTGCCCAGCGTCATTTGTAGCTTGCCCGGCGTCATTTGTAGCTTGCCCGGCGTCATTTGCAGCCTGCCCAGCGTCATTTGCAGCTTGCTAGTGTCAGTTAAAGTTCGCCAGCGTTTAAATTTCCCGCCGCGAGAAATACCGCGCATGCGTGGCCGAAAAAGACCGAACCGCGGCCGAAAAAGGCCGAAGTGCGGCCGAAAAAGACCGAGCCGACTGTTCAGCTCCGCTCGGAGTCCCGCCTCCCTGCTGTTTCGGGAGCGAGCGCAGGGAGGCGGGACTCCGAGCGGAGCTGAACAGCCGGCTTCGGTCTGTTTCGGCCGCGCTTCGGCTTTTTCCGGCCTTTTTCGGCCGCGGTTCGGCCTTTTTCGGCCGCGGTCGCCATTTTTCGGCGCCGCAACCGATTTTTGACATTTTTTTTTGGGTATCGGCGTATAACACGCACCCACGACTTTCCCCCGATTTTAAGGGGGAAAAAGTGCGTGTTATACGCCGATAAATACGGTAGATAAATAAATAGTTGCAGAGGAGCAATGATGGGGAGAACTTCAAGACTAACACCACTAAGGAGAAAAAAAATGCCATCCCAAACAGAAGGAGTGGGTGTGGAAACCTAGTGTAATAAAAAAGGGTCCAAACACAAAGGACACCACACTGAAGAATCAGTCTAGTATAGCACCTAAAAGGCATAAAATGACAATGGATACACAGACAGTGCACAAAAATAGGAATACATATAAATGTGCATAATATACATCAATACTACACATCCAGAAAGAAGTAGCAGATGCAGGCATCATCATCCCGGTATAACCACTTAAAATCCAAGAACATACGGGTACATCGCTGGTCTACAAGTAGGTATATTCAGTGTGTGTATATAGATAGATAGATAGATAGATAGATAGATAGATAGATAGATAGATAGATAGATAGATAGATACACACATAGTATCTCACAAAAGTGAGTACACCCCTCACATTTTTGTAAATATTTAATTTTAGCTTTTCATGTGACAACACTGAAGAAATGACACTTTGCTACAATGTAAATTAGTGAGTGTACAGCTTGTATAACAGTGTATATTTGCTATCCCCTCAAAATAACTCAACACACAGCCATTGATGTCTAAACCGCTGGCAACAAAAGTGAGTATATCCCTAAGTGAAAATGTCCAAATTGGGCGCAAAGTTTCAATATTTTGTTAAAGTTTCAATATTTTGTGTTTTCCAGCACTGCCTTAACCCTCTTGGGCATGGAGTTCACCAGAGATTCATGGGTTTCCACTGGAGTCCTCTTCCACTCCTGCATGATGATATCACAGAGCTGGTAGATGTTAGAGACCTTGTACTCCTCCACCTTCCATTTGAGGATGCCCCACAGATGCTCAATAGTGTTTAGGTCTGGAGACATGATTGGCCAGTCCATCACCTTTGCTTCTTTAGCAAGGCAGTGGTTTTCTCGGAGGTGTGTTTGACGTTGTTATCATGTTGGAATACTGCCCTGCGGCCCAGTCTCTTAAGGGAGGGGATCATGCTCTGCTTCAGTATGTCACAGTACATGTTGGCATTCATGGTTCCCTCAATGAACTGTAGCTCCCCAGTGCCAGCAGCACTTACGAAGCCCCAGACCATGACACTTCCACCACCATACTTGACTGTAGGCAAGACACACTTGTCTTTGTACTCCTCACCTAGTTGCCGCCACACATGCTTGAAACCATCTGAACCAAATAAGTTTATCTTGGTCTCATCATACCACAGGACATGGCTCCAGTAATCCATGTCCTTAGTCTGCTTGTCTTCAGCAAACTGTTTGTGGGATTTATTGTGCATCATCTTTAGAAGAGGCTTCCTTCTGGGACAACAGCCATGCAAACCAATTTGATGCAGTGTGCGGCGTATGGTCTGAGCACTGACAGGCTGACCCCCCACCCCTTCAACCTCTGCAGCAATGCTGGCAGCACCCATATGTCTATTTCCCGAAGACAACCTCTGGATATGACGCTGAGCACATGCACTCAACCTCTTTGGTTGACCATGGTGAGGCCTGTTCTGTGTGGAACCTGTCCTGTTTAACCGCTGTATGGTCTTGGCCACCAAGCTGCAGCTCAGTTTCAGGGTCTTGGCAATCTTCCTATAGCCTAGGCCATCTTTAAGTGGAGCAACAGTTCTTTTTTTCAGATCCTCAGAGAGTTCTTTGCCATGAGGTGCCATGTTGAACTTCCAGTGACCAGTATGAGAGACTGAGAGTGATAACGAATTTAACACACCTCCTCCCCATTCACACCTGAGACCTTGTAACACTAACGAGTCACATGACACCGGGGAGGGAAAACAGCTACTTGGTTAATGGTTGTGTTTAGTTATTTTGAGGGGAAAGCAAATTTACACTGTTATACAAGTTGTACACTCACTACTTTACATTGTAGCAAAGTGTCATTTCTTCAGTGTTGTCACATGAAAAGATATAATAAAATATTTACAAAAATGTGAGGGGTGTACTCACTTTAGTGGGATACTGTATATGTATATATATATATATATATTTATATATATATATATATATATATATATATATATATATATATATATATATATATATGCACACATCATAGCATGATAAACTTTTTTGTGTTTAAGAATTATTGCTAAAGAAACTTAGTGCTCGTTTACAAGAGCATTACTCTTTGAAAAGTGATCCACAAGGCCGCAGGCCGAATCCGGCCCTCCATGCCATTTCATGTGGCCCTTGCACCTCTCCTGCGCTCCAGCCCTCCTCTGGTCCTCCTCTAGACCCCTACTTTCTGCTTTCAAGCAATGCATCCAGCTTCTTCCCAGCAGCAGCATAAGGAAAGGGGGGTGACTGTGATGTTAGGGAGAGTAGGGGACTCAACTTCTGATGGTGGGGTGGCTCTTGACATCTAATGTAAGGGGAGGGGATGCGCTGGACATCTAATCTTACAGATACAACCGGCCCTTTTGAGGACAATCATAATGCTGATGCGGCCCACGATGAAATTAAGTTTGACACCCCTGATTTAGGAGGAGATAGGAGACACTGCCTGTTTTATTTTTTGCAGCTGAACAGCAATTTTAAATGGTAATACCGTGCTGCAACCATGAGCCAAGCATTTACTTCAATGGGTCACCTTTGGTGACAGTACTATCAGCTAAACATGACCTCATGTTAGATTTTTCAGCACTGCCCCCATGGCAGTGTGAAGTAACATGGTTGCTGGCCATGTTAACTTCCAGCTAGGCATATAGGGGGCAGTAGAAAGACAGAGCTGCTCATGTGCTCTTTAGAAATTCATAGAAAAAGTTAAATGGGTATTCAGTGGCCAAGCAGATCTTCTTGTGTGTTGTAGGTCTAGAGGTCCTCATGAATGCTGAGGTTTTCTTTGCCTTCTTCTAAAGCTGTAGCTGGCAGTGGTGGCATTCACAAAGATGCAATCTCATGAACTGCAGTCAAAAAATGCCATTACAGACAGTCCACGAGTTACAAACATCCAACTTACTGTCCATACGACTCATACTTACAAACAGAGGAAATCTACCCCTAGGAAGGGACATTCACTCCTGTAAGAGCTACCATGGTAAAAAGGTGTCTCCACTGAAGCTCTATTACCAATCCTTGTTTCCAGGACAACCCAAACATTTTAAAATCCAATTGTCACAGGAACAGAAAGTGAGGTGAAATCTTTTGAACAGGGACACAGACAGCAGAGCAAACATTACAAGGGTGTTAACCCTTTCCCATGCTATCCAAAAAAAATGGATGGATGAAATTACACTTAAAAAATTTACCTGTTGCAACTTACATACAAATACAACTTAAGAACAAACCTACAGAATTGTGTTTGTGGCCCAGTTTTGTTTGTCTGTAATTCCACTTTCTCTTTTTTTTATATTTCCATTAACTTCAGTAATTATTGTTTCTAAGATAGACAAGGTCCATTTAAGATGGTCCACTGATGATTTCCTCACAGCTCCCATAAAATGCCTGATATTTCAGGAGGTCAATCTAATATTAGGTAACATGTCCCCAGCACGTAGTTTAAAAGCTGTTAATTCTTAATAGAGGAAAATAACCTTCAAATATGTGTTAAATGAGCAAAGCTATTACTGAGGCTTTCTCCCTTCAAGACAAACATAAGTATTTCACAGAATATTAAGCAAAGATTTAAATTCCACACTTTTACATCTTCAGCTGAAGCTAAAATTATATCATACCCAAAGCTATATTCCTGGTAACTTTGCAGAGAGAAGCTTATTTCAGCTTACTGCTACTTCATTAGACTTTTATGCATGGTTTAGTGCTTCAGACAACTTGGTTTACCTTTATCAGTGGTTTCTGACTAGTAGCTTATAAGCCACTTGTATATCTTTGATTCCTTTAATCAGTAAGTGTCTAAATGCCTGGAGGATTATAAATGCGTCAAATGTACTGTATGAAGCCAGACAATGTTGACTTATGCCCTGTACACAGGATCGGACATTCCGACAACAAAATCCCATGTTTTTTTTCCGACGGATGTTGGCTCAAACTTGTCTTGCATACACACGGTCACACAAAGTTGGTCGGAAATTCCGAATGTCAAGAACGCAGTGACACGTACGACGAGCCGAGAAAAATTAAGTTCAATAGCCAGTGCTGCTCTTCTGTTTGATTCCGAGCATGCGTGGCACTTTGTGCATCGGAATTGTGTACACACGATCGTAATTTGCGCAAACGGATTTTGTTGTCGGAAAATTTGAGAACCAGATCTCAAATTTTGTACGCATGGTCGGAATTTCCGACAACAAGCTCCGATCGGACATTTTCCGTCGGAAAGTCTGACCGTGTATACGGGGCATTACTTATAACAGAAGTTGACAAAAGTTGTGTGCAGTTTAAAAATGTAGGAAAAATTTAGCCTCAGATTAGTAAAACAAGGGACAGGAACAAAAATTAATTTACAAAAAGTTTTGTTTGCATGCAGCATCAGTCAGTATAAAAGCTATTTAAAGTGTCTGTAAAGGTTGAAGAATACATGAAGGTAAAAACCTTCAGTATGGAGCTCTCTGCGCAGCCCCCTCTGATGCCGCGTACACACGAAGGGACAATCCCGCGGGATTATCCTCTGGACTGAAGTCCAGCGGATAATCCCCTCGTGTGTGGGCGCCGGCGGACTTTTTGGCGCCAAAGTCCGGCGGACCAAAGTTTTAAGTTTTGTTTTAAAATTATCCGCTGGACTTGGCAGTCCAGCGGACAATCCCGCCGTTAGTGGGCAAGTCCGCGGGACTTTTGAAATGAACGGACTTGCCGCTCATCGGCAAGTCCGTTCATTTAGCACGTGACTTCAGGTTACGTAGCTAGCGTAGGCAGTTACTGCCGCCGCGCTAGCTCCGTGACCTGGCATGGATTTAAAGGGAATCCCCACGCCGAAAAAACGGCGTGGGGGTTCCCCCCAAATCCATGTCAGACCCTCATCCGAGCACGCAGCCTGGCAGGCCAGGAAAGGGGTGGGGACGAACGAGCGCCCCCCCCCTCCTGAGCCGTACCAGGCCGCGTGCCCTCAACATGGGGGGTGCCCTGGGGAAAGGGGGGCCGTGCGGCCCCCCCACCCCAAAGCACCTTGTCCCCATGTTGATGAGGACAAGGGCCTCTTCCCGACAACCCTGGCCGTTGGTTGTCGGGGTCTGCGGGCGGGGGCTTATCGGAATCTGGGAGCCCCCTTTAATAAGGGGGCCCCCAGATACCGGCCCCCCACCCTATGTGAATGAGTATGGGGTACGATGTACCCCTACCCATTCACCTAAGGTGTAAAATGTAAAGTACAAAAACACACACACTTTTGAAAAAATATTTTATTGCACTGCTCCGGGGGTCTTCTTCCGTCTTGGGGGTCTTCTCGCCGGACTCCTCCTCTCTCTTCTGCTCTTTTACCTAGCTCTTTCACGAGCGGGGGGAGTCCGGCTACCTTCTTCGTCGTCGCCGCCGTCGTCGTGGGGGTCTCGATCCGCCTTCGGGGGTCTTCCGGGGGTCTCTTCTGTTCTTGCGGCGGTCGTCGTCTTCCGCGCCGCCGGCGCCGCCTTCTTCTTCTTCTTGTCCTTCTTCTTGTTCTTCTTCTTCTTCCGATGTTGACCCGTCGCTGTCTCTGCCCGGAATGCCTGTGCCGCTCTGCGCTCGGACTTATATAGGGACATGGGGGACAGGGTCACATGCACATGTCACATGGTGACCCCGCCCCCTTGTGTTGTCACAGTCCCGGAGGATGCTGGGACTGTGACATCCCCAGGGCACCCCCCATGTTGAGGGCACGCGGCCTGGTACGGCTCAGGAGGGGGGGGCGCTCGTTCGTCCCCACCCCTTTCCTGGCCTGCCAGGCTGCGTGCTCGGATGAGGGTCTGACATGGATTTGGGGGGAACCCCCACGCCGTTTTTTCGGTGTGGGGATTCCCTTTAAATCCATGCCAGCTTGCGGAGCTAGCGCGGCGGCATTTACTGCTTACGCTAGCTACGTAACCTGAAGTTACGTTCGAAATGAACGGACTGCTCCGTGTGTGGGCAAGTCCGTTCATTTTCAAAAGTCCCGCGGACTTTTGGCCGGCGGATTATCCGCTGGAGAAGTCCGTGCGTGTGTGGGCTAGTCCACACGCTCGGAAAGTCCAGCGGACCTAGCTGGAAAGTCCCGCGGGATAGGTCCGCCGGCAAAAGTCCGCACGTGTGTACGCGGCATTATACTTACCTGAGCCCGATCCCGATCCAGCGATGTGCAGGAGAGCTGTGGCTCTCCAGTGTCTCTCTCTCCTCATTGGCTGGGATAATCACAGCCAGTGTGGAGGGAGCTGAGGGCTGGATCGAGCCATGCTCTGAGTGTCCCATAGACACAGAGGCGGCTTGGGAGCGAGCACCCACAAGTGCCGCCAGAGAAAGAGGCTTGTTCTGGGGAAACTTGGCAAGGGGGAGGGGGCAGAAGCACTGGCGGAGGACCCAAGAAGAGGAGGATTGGGGCTGCCCTGTGCAAAACCATTACACAGAGCAGGTAGGTATGATGTTTTTTTATTTTTTTAAAGAAATTGGTCAAACCTTGCATGAAAAATGCATGGTAATAGTAAGACAGCCCATACATTAATATTTTTTTTTTGTTTAACCAACAGGTTGAATATCATATTCCCCCATCCACACATTTGAGGGGGATGGGAGAATCATGCCCCCTGTACTATTGTGTTCTGATAGCAGGTGGACTTCCCTGCCATCAGAACACACTGATCAGTGCCACCAGCTATAGCCGGTGGAATTAATCGATCGGGAAAAACCTGACAGGATGGATGTACAGAAGTCGATCAGTAGATTGACTACTGTACAACCAGGGTACACATGGATTGAAATTCGGTCTATTCCTACTGAACCAGCCCAATTTGGATTCATGTCTGTTGGGCTTAACACTTACTGTACATCTTATCATTGTAAAACGTATATACAACTCTCTGCTTTATTATTTAAGTTCACAATTTCTAATTTAATTGTTTTGAATTTTTCTTTAATGCAATTAATGCAAATACCCACATTTGACTTGGCATAAGCATCTTGAAATCCCCTATATAACAGTGCTCAGAATGGAAGGGGAAGGGGGAAAATTGGGAGACAATTAGATATGCTACAAGCAAATGTATTAACAAGGAACATGCTAATGGGAGATGAGAACAGAGTGAGCAGGGGGACTACTTCATTAGTTTGCTGCTGCTCTTTCACTGTCCAGTCAGCAAGCTGGGATTGGAAAGAAGACCCTTGTATTCCTTAACTGTAATGCCGTGTACACACGGTCGGACTTTCCGGCAGAAAAGGTCTGGTGGAATAATTTCATTGGATATTCCGATCATGTGTGGGCTTCATCTGACTTTTTTTTTCAAAAATTCTGACGGTCCTAGAAATAGAACATGTTTTAAATCTTTTCGACTGAATCAATTCCTATCGTCAATACCGTTCGTCTGTATGCTATTCCCGGCAGACCAAAAACGACGCAAGGGCAGCTATTGGCTACTGGCTATTGAACTTCCTTCTTCTAGTCCCGTCGTACGTCATTGCGTTCTAAACGATCGGACTTTGGTGTGATCGTGTGTAGGCAAGGCCGTTTCAACGGAACTCTGTCGGAAAGACCGTCAGAGTTTATTCTGATGGAAAAAAACGATCGTGTGTATGCGGCAGCAGTGGTGTCATCCACCTGACTGTGCTGTGTGAGGGGGCTTGTGGAAATATCAGGAATGGCAGACAAAAATACAAATCCTTTGGCAAGTAAAACAGCTTTCTTATATGTGTTTCAACTGAGTATTTAGCAGTTTCAGTTCAGCTTTAAATGTTTATTTCCTCGGGTTTGTTTTTTAAAGGATTTATCAGTTACAAATAACCTATCTTATTATAATAAATGTACTTATAATGCAGGAGTATCCCATGAATCTGTCTACCCTTTAAGGTACACTTGTCACTGGTTGAGAAGCTGTACCTAACATATAAAGATCTGATATTTTTATTATTTTACTGTGGAATTAACATTGTAATACATCAGCACAAATAATCCATCTTCTCAATCGTGACTATTTATGGAACTGTACTCACAGTGACAGGAACACGCTCATTGCACAAACTTTCCTTTGTCAAAATCCAGTTAACAGTGTTAAGAACATTCCATTCTGTTCGTGTACAATGATAAGCTACACTATGTTACGTCTTTTAGTTACCTTTCAAGCAGGAATCCATCATCAATATGCATGTGAAAGAAAAAAAAAATTGGAAAACTCATAAAGGGTGTTAAAGGCACCCTCTAGAATTCTCTTGGAGCACAACACCAAAAGTGTCAGTGCTTGTACCCTATTCATGTACCTGTCACAGACACAGGTGTATGGATCTATCTATATCTGCACTGACGTCCGAGTAAGTAAAAGGGAGGCATGAGTGGCGCTGCCAAAAATTGGTGTTTAGTTTATAAATAAATACATTCCTGTGCACTGTCCCTTTAAATTTAGTGCTAAAATCAAAATATGTGTTCCAACTAATTATTTCACCTATTTATGACATATTGCCCATTTTATAACGAAATAAATCAAATAAATAAATGTATGCGTACTGTCTCTTTAAATATTGTGCTAAATTAAAAGTGTATGTTATTACTAAAAATTATTTGTACCACCTATCACATGTTTGCATACATAAAGTTCATGCTAATACATAATTCAATAAAGTGCTCCCGTGCCCAGTAAACAAGAAATCTCATGTGCAGCAAAACAATTTATAAATCCATAAATATATTTAAAGAAAAATGAAATTAAAAACTCATGAGTCCATATAAACTCGCCCAATCCAAAGTGACTTGTGCTTAAATATTTGTGCAGGTATAACCAGCTGGTTATATGGGGCCAAAGGCACCAAGCATAGATACTCCAAACCCCTTTGGATGGCGTCTGATATCTCCTTTTCCTCCTCACTGTATGTGGTCAGTGGACATGCTCATATGGGGATGGGCAGGGCTGGACTCGGACACAAATGTGGCCCTGGACACTATCCAGACAGGCCAACTTTAATTTTGCAAACACGCACAGTATATAAGCTATACGCAATTGCGCAAAAAAACATAAGTAAAAACATTCCACTGTAAGTATAAACGGCTTTTCAAATGCGTGCCATCAAATGCAACCTCACCAGTGTCCACAAAATGCAGCCTACCAGTGCCCATCAAATGCAGCCTACCAGTACACATCAAGTGCCCATCAAATGCAGCCTTATCAGTGCCCACCAAATGCAGCTTACCAGTGCCCAACAATTGCAGCCTCACTGTGCCCATAAATTCAGCCTCACTGTACTCATCAAATGCAGCCTCACTGTGCCCATCAAATGCAGACTCTCAGTCTGTGCCCATCAATGTGGCCCCTCAGTCTATGCCCATCAATGCTGATCCCCTCAGTCTCTGTGCCCATCAATGCTGAACACCTCAGTCTGTGCCCATAAATGCAGCCCGTCAGTCTGTGCTCATCAATCCTGACCCCCTCAGCCTGTGCCCATCAATGCTGACTCTGAGCCCCTAGTCTGTGCCCATCAATCCTGAGCCCCTCAGTCTGTGCCCATCAATGCTGACTCTGAGCCTCTCAGTCTGTGCCCATCAATCCTGAGCCCCTCAGTCTGTGCCCATCGATGCTGACTCTGAGCCCCTCAGTCTGTGCCCATCAATCATGAGCCCCTCAGTCTGTGCCCATCAATGCTGACTTTGGGCCTTTTAGTCTGTGCCCATCAAACTTGATCCCCTCAATCTGTGCCCATCAATGCTGACTCTGAGCCCCTCAGTCTGTGCCCATCAATGCTGACTCTGAGCCCCTCAGTCTGTGCCCATCAATGGTGACTCTGAGCCCCTCAGTCTGTGCCCATCAATCCTGTACCCATCAGTCTGTGCCCATCAATCCTGAGCCCCTCAGTCTGTGCCCATCAATGCTGACTCTGAGCCCCTCAGTCTGTGCCCATCAATGCTGACTCACCAGTGCCTGGTTCACACAGCGAGTATTTCCCGATGTGTCACGGAGATTGCATCTGAATTCTTCGGCGGCGCTGTAAAAGGGTCCCACCTCCTACACCGGCTCCTCCTGTGATAGACGGAACTTCTGTCTATCACAGGAGAAGCCAGTGTAGGAGGCAGGACTCTGTTACAGTGCCCCCGAAGAATTCAAACGCAAGCTCTGTGACATGTCTGTGTCATACACAAGAGGAGGAGGGAGGGGACTGAGGGAGGACACAGCAAAGACCACTCACGGACACAAGTGTCTGTGTACGGACACCTTGCCGATCCCTGGTGGTGCTCAAATGAATGGCTGCATGAACCACGCAGCCATTACTTTGACAGGCTGTCACTGAAACTGGCCCACTGAGCCATTGGCCCACCGGGAAACTCCTGGTAGTCTAGATGGCCAGTACATGCCTGGGGATAGGTGAACAAAAAACATCTCATAGCATGATTCATACAAAAGCCAAAAACTCACTTATATGAATGAGGGTAGATAAAATGCATGCAATATACACTGTACCTGGGATGCCTTGCGTTCCACAAACCGAATAACCAGCGCTGAGGTCAGACACCTTTGTATGCCAGCACAGAGTTGGTATTGCTAGTTACTTGAAACTGCCATAGTGAGAGTTTCTTAAAGTGTCAGTAGTGAGAACCACTACCTAAAGCACATGTAGTTCTTAAGGGAGCCACCATCAGAAATGTTTCATCAGGGAAATTTTTAATTCACCTGACCGATGTAACCATGCAGCACTTTCATTGGCCTGGGAACACAACACACAAAACCACACACACCAGAGGTGTACAAACCACAGTCTAAATAAAAACTCAGCTTCATCTACAAACTGCCAAAGTTCTTGCTGGCAGATCACACTACTATTGCTTCCAAGGTGAATAACAGCTTACAACTCAAGATCCTGCTTTTAAATGTGGTCAGCAAAGGGAGAAACAAAAGATCCAGATGCTATGCAGAATGAAGACATTTACAGTGTTTATTTACTAGACGTTCACTGATCACAACGTTTAACTCGCTACACCTCTTTATAACAGTGTAAAAGCCCATTGTTGTAAGTGCAACTAAAATTTTCATTGTGCGTTTATCTAAACCCAAAGACAAAAAAATTAACGTATTGCAGCTTAACAGTTGGATGGCAGCTGTCAGTGCTGGGCCAAGGAGCTATGGGCAGGGAATTCCTCAACTTGCAGCTTCACATACACAATAGGACAGTAATGCTTGTGACATCATTGACCTATTATAGCCACATGGCAGAATTTGTGGGAAGAACAATTTTAGTACTTTATGTAGATAACTGCACATTTGGAGTCATATTCCAGCTGCTTAAAACATATAGGTAGCAATAGGGCACTGACAAGCCCTAGGGATAATATTTTGGGAACACTTCCTATACGGTATACATTGCATGTTATTAAATATGTTTTTCTATGAATCCACCTCCACAATGTCATTAGTTTCATTTAAAGTCCCAAATTACTTCTCTATGCACTTAACCAGGTACAGCATGTATTCATTAAATAAACTTTATGCATCTTCAAATACTACCTCCTTCTGTCTTTCTACTAGCCTTTTCTAGTTCTCTATACAGAATGATTCCAACTGGGAGAGAAAGTGGCAGCACTTTAATCAAAAAGGGCTTTACTACATTGCACATTACACAGGGAATTTACAATTAGAATGGGAGAGAGCAAGGTTGACCTTTTCAGTATATTGCTACTCTTTTGTCGTCCAATCACAGCCTGGGGAAGCCCTTGACCAAACTGTATTGAGTTAAACAATAAGTTCACCTTTTTTAAAAAAAACAATAAATGCATATTTTTTTGCAGGTAGAAAGTGTGTGTTTATTTTATTTTTTTACTTGGAGCCTGGAAAGCATTCCAACCACAATCAGTAGATTGTGGGTGCCATGCAGGACTCCCGCAGGCTTGTCAGTGTAACCGTCTGCTCATACCTTGTACGGGCAGGCAGATACACACTGACAGGAAGAGAGAATGAACTACCAACGCTCTCAACAGTGCCATGCTAGTTCATTGAAAATACAAGCTGAGAGCCTCAAAGGCTGTCAGTACTTACAGTTTGCCATTCAAAGAACTTGATAAATGAATGAGGCCCTGCACAGCCACATTTTTTTTAAAATAGTGACAGCAAGTGGGGGGAAAAGATCCCCCGCTTGCTGTCATTACAGGCAGCGGAGCGGGCAGCAGCTGCAGGAGTGGCAACGTGTTACATGTTTCACCCTAAAAACAGGTGGAACATGCAACATGTTCCCAAAGGTAGACTTATACTCTAAGAGCCGGTTCACACAGGGGCGACTCGTCAGGCGACTTAAACACCTGACAAGTCGCGTCCCGTTCTGTACAATGGAACTGTTCTAATAGGAGCGACACAAGTTGCTTCGACTTAGAAAAAGGTTCCTGTACTACTTTGGGGGTGACTTCAGGCGACTTGCATTGACTTCTATACAGAAGTCATTTTGCAAGCCGCCACTGAAGTCGTGTGCAGGTCGCCTGAGGCAGTCACGCTCAAAGTTGTGCTGCCTCAGTGTGAACCGGCTCTTAAGGTTAACTAAGACTATAAACAAAAATGTGATATGTTGCAGCTTACAATCCTTATATGTGGTAGCTGACATTGGGGGTTATTTACTAAAGGAAAATCCACTTTGCACTGAAAGTGAACTTGGAAGTGCAGTCGCTGTAGATCTGAGGGGGACATGCAAGGAAAATAAAAAACAGCATTTTAGCTTGCACATGATTGGATGATAAAATCAGCAGAGCTTCCTCTCATTTCAGATCTACCCCTTAGATTTAGAGCGACTGCACTTTCAAGTGCACTTGCAGTGCAAAGTGGATTTGCCTTTCGTAAATAACCCCTATTGCTTTCCTTTATTTCAAGCTAAGAACATTTTCATCAAATACAGATAGTAACTGTTGATTGTGCCAGAAATGTAGTGTCCTTGTTTCTTCCTGTGAGCTGCACCAAAGAATATCTTCCTTCCTAGTCATTTATTGTAAAATACAAATGTGCCCTGTTGTCAATGTAATGGAGATTAAAGCGGGGTTCCACCCTAAAGTGGAACTTCCGCTTGTTGGAACCCTCCCCGCCTCCGGTGCCACAATTGGCACCTTTCAGGGGGTAGGGGGGGTGCAGATACCTGTATAATACAGGTATCTGCACCCACTTCTGGGCATAGATATCTGCAGAATCTGCGGGTATTTACTCCACTTCCTGTCCCCCCCGCTGTCTGCTGGGAAACACACGGATCCCAGAGACAATGGGGACCGTCCTTATTGCGCAGCGCGACTCGCGCATGAGCAGTAGGGAACCGGAAGTGAAGCCACAAGGCTTCACTTCCTGATTCCCATACCGAAGATGGCGGTGGCAGCACCCGAGAGCTGTTCGACAGATTGGCTTCGGGTGCCGACATCGTGGGCGTGGTGGATGGGTAAGTGTCCATATTTTAAAAGTCAGCAGCTGCAGTATTTGTAGCTGTTAACTTTAAAGAAAAAAAACGGCGGAACTCCCGCTTTAAGAAATATAGATATGTATGTAGCTCATCTCAGGATAGTGGATTTGGGTGACAACCTTGACTGCCTCCATAGATACAGTGAAGGAGAGACATAACCATCCAGGGACAGAAGTATATTATTTTTTTAGGATTACCAGGTGAAAATAAAGCTAAAGAAGCTTGATAAAAGAAAGTGAATGTGGCCACCACACTGTGAACTAGTAAGTTGCAATATATTACATTTTCGGTTTTGGGTAGACATACACTTTAACTAAAATATAAAAAGTAAGGTGAGATCTGAGCAGGGAATTCTGACAGGGGTGTCTGGATTATACAAAATAACCGAGGAAAACTACACGTTTTTTTGGCAAATAGAACTCAGGTGTGAAATTGGCTGTTTGTCTTTACTAACACTTTAACATTTTATTTTTATTTGTAAAATCAGTTAACTCACTATTTTAACAGTGGCTAGAAATAAAGTAATTGTGCCCGTCTCGCGGTGAGAGCAGCTGCGACCTGTATTAAAAATAATCCCATTGGTGCAGATCCCCTGTCAGCTTTCGTGCCTTTGTTGTTCATGTAAAAGTACCTGGAAATAAAACAAGCCTGGCTGAAGTGAGCCAACACTTCTAACTCCTGGCCATAAAATAGAAACATACACATAAGTGTTTTATCTTTCTTAAAAGCTTAAACATAAAGCAATTTTTTTATTTTTTTTTGCCAGCACAAAACTGTATAATGAGCATTTTGTTAGTTCTTTAGAAAGAGAGCCTCGTGATGTAAGCAGGGAACTATTCAGTGTGCTTTCTGCATGCAGTTGCTTCCACCTACTCAACACAGTGTGTAAACGAACTTGAAAAACATATCCCCAAAAGATCACACACAGAACACTACAATGCAGGAATCAATCAGAGCTCAGTTCTCCTCAGTTCCTCCCATAAATGAGCGTTTTATATAGAACAATTCTATCATAATAGATCACTCATACACATGCTTTTAATATTACACTGTTTAATTGCACACAGCTGTGCCCTGAACACTCTCGGCAAACAAATTTTTTCGCACAGTCTTGGAATCGTTTTGGATAAATATCAACCGTTTCTACTTGTATAAATTTCCTCCATTAAAGGCATTTTCAAAACAACACATTAAAAGGAATTCTGAACTTTAAAAAAAAAAAAAAGGGAGGGAGAGAGAGAGAGAGTCGACTTCCTGGAAGCTTCAGAACTGGCATGTTCGTGACTGAATGAGCTGTTCTTGCCAAACGTACTCATAAAGACGAAAAGTGCTGTGTGAAATCATATCTGTGTAAAGCCAAGTGTGTGCGGGCCATTTCCAACATGACCTGAAATGAACCTATGCGTTTTCCGCTCTCCCTCTTATCTGCCTTAAAAGCATGTATAGTCAAATTGCTAGGCTCCCAGTGATGCCACTAAGTCGTCTGCTACGTTCAATCAGGCCCTGTTTACTACTACCAAGGTTTTTTTTTGTAACATATTTTTCAAAGCCTGGTTTGTCATTTATTCTCGTCTTCTGTATACAGTTACATAATGTCTGGGATGTTGGAAAAAGAGACTCTTAAAACTGATGAGGCAGGTCTCTCCTAAAACGATCTCCAAGATCCTGTGTGTTTTTTTTTTTTTTTTACTCTGATAATGCAATCAAAGAAAAATTAACGATTAGCACAAACAGAAGCTGTGTCATGTTTCATTTAACTGATCAAACACAGCTTCAACTCATCTGCTCTATAAATATATTGAAGGACATCCAAATGCAAAAGGAATACAAAGTACCATTTTTTTCATTGGATATGGAATATATTAAGGAATATACTAGCTCATTAAAGGACCTTGATGACCTTGATATGTAGGCATACTGGGAATTTTAAAAGTTTGTTATTATGCAGTAAACCCCATTCATTCTGGAATATTTGGGGATGATGGATAGGAAAAACAATCCACATGCTCTATTCAGCCTTAAAGTGGTTGTATAGGTTAATTATGATATTTTTTTAAATAACAAACATGTCATACTTACCTCCACTGTGCAGCTCATTTTGCACAGAGTGGCCCAGACCTTCCTGTTCTGGGGTCCCACGGCGGCTCTCTCGGCTCCTCCCCGCAATAGCTAACCCCCTCGGGAAGCTCTCTCCCGAGTGGGTTACCTTGCGGGGACGCTCCCGTCTCATACACTCTGAGTCCATAGACACAGAGTGTATGTCTCGGTCCCACCCCCTGGCGGCCTCACCTTTTTTGATTTGATTGGCAGGAGCACGAGCCAATGGCTGAGCTGCTATCAATTTATCCAATGAAGAGCCGAGAAGACCGGGCCGAGAAGAGCCGAGAAGCCAGCGCGTTTTCGATGCGGGACTTTTGAGGGCTCAGGTAAGTAAACCAGGGGGCTGGGGGGCCTGTAACTATCAGATGTTTTTTCACCTTAATGCATATAATAAAGCTTACTTGTAGGCAAAATAAATATCTCCTACATGTGCACCATAGGAGATATTCTAGGGAGCAGCAGCCGATCACGTCAACGATGCATGTTCCTTCAGAGCCCTGTGCCACAGGCATGACCTCCGTGACATCATTGATGTTAATCCATTCAAGCAGCTGCAGCCCATGAACCAGAATGGAAGACTTAGTAAAGATGGAATAGACTTACTGCCCTGATCATCAGATGAAAATAAAAGTAGGAAAGCCTAAAAAATACAACTTCTGCAGCCATCAGATCTAAGAATCGGTAAGCTGCAATAAAATAAATGCTTGCTTTTGGGTTTAAAACGGTTATAAACCACTGGTGGTAAAAAAAAAGGTCCTGCAAGGCATTAACATATTGTGCTAGTATGCATAGCATACGAAGCATTCCAGCGCCACAATGTCAGTGCTGATGCGGCTGACATTAACTGGTCTTCCTTCTAGGTTTGTGGCCTCCGGCTACATGAGTTGCCGGGGGTGCGATTACGTCACAAGCCATTTCTGGCACAGGCTCTGAAGCTCCGGCACTGTAAGCCAGACCTACAGAGCGCATGAGCCAATGATGTCATTGGCTGCCTTCACTCTTAATATCTCCTAAAATGTGAAAGTTTATGAGATATTCACTGTACCTACAGGTAAGTCTTAATGTAGGCTTGTCTATAGGTGCAAGTGGTGTAACAGATTTTACAACCACTTTAATAGCACTTTAAGAGCAGAGTACTGTATTTCATATCTTATGAAGTAAAACTGGCAACACGCTACTTGGGTGCCATGTCACCTCCTCTCCTGCTAGACATCCTTTGAAAAAGTGGGATGGAAAACTGAGAGATTCGTACATCCTTCCTGTATATTGAGGATGGAGGAATCGGTTCGATTTTTTTTGCTCAACGCACAGGTTGAACAAAAGGAAACTAAGTGTGTATGGCCAGCTTACGTCGTGTTGGAGCATCTCCAGTATAAATAAAGGTTAAGACTCCCCCTGCCTACAAGTGTCATCCAACATGGTCCTCATTGCTTCTGTCCCAGTACTTTTGTTGGTAGAATAGCATTTTACCCACTTTGGATTAGTGCACCAAAAACTGAACTTTTAATAAAGTAAAGTGACAGCTTACCTACTTTTATAGTCATAATTTATTACCAAGGCTAGACAGGTATCTAGGGTAGGAGCAGGATTGCACAATGCAGTTGGTCTAGAAAGGTGGTTGTCAACTTCCCAGGTAAAGAGGGTCTCAAATGTGGCCCCTAATATTTCTAAAAGGGCCTCATATAATATTTCTTACATATAATGCTACAGAAAACTGTTACAGAATGAATATTTATAAGAGGAAATGGTCAGAGCTTGTGGGTGGGTGGAGACTGAAGTCATGCTATGGGAGACATTCAGAGACTAGGGACATGTTGCATGAAACCACTGAACGTTATAACAATTAAGGGACCCTTTACAAATCAATGCTCCTTCTACTGACTGCTGGGGCCCAAGGGCTTCACTTTAAACACCAAAAGGCCACATGTGACCCTCTGGCAGGAGGTTGGATGCCAGGGGACTTGAAGGACATACAATATAAAGCTACCATACCACACAAAACATTGTTCTTGGAATTTAAAAAGAGTGCCATATATATTTATTAGAAATATGTCTCCTGTCTGTACTGTACAACAAATGGTGCATCCTGTGCATATGAATCTGCTGCAAGGTTGTTTCTGAATATTGTCTCAAATGGAATTTTGTCTGTGACACAATACCTACGTGTGTGACACAATTTACACCCACGAGGAGGTCTTTATCATGAATTTGGTGTAGGACTTAATATTACGGCAGAATAGTGTTGCAAGTGCTTTGTTGAATTGCCTCCCGTGTTTTTACAGTACAGTACTTGGAAGTACTCATACATCCATAGACTTAACATTATGGTGACCTGTCAGGTTTTAAGAAGAAAAAAAAGGTAGTGTACTCACCTGTCTGGTAGTCTGTGTCTTCTGCCTCCTCCCTGATCCATTTTTGAAGCCTTCCCTACTCTCTTCAGCATTCAGAGCTACCGGGAGTGGTGGATGCCTACATTCTGCATGCTTATGTTCTTCCAACCCCCAATTGAGTCCTGAAGTGCTGTAGAGAACGTAACTACAGTGCCTGGTGGGTGACACAAGTATTCAACCTTCCCAGAAGTGTTGAATACCGAAGAGAATGGTGGAGGCTGCAGTGCTGAAAAGAAAGGGAGACTGGAGACACAAACTGTTGGAGAGGGGAGTATACTACCTCTTTTGGTGAAGGGAACTTACAGTCGCTGTTTTTATCACCTTTAAGTATTGGTCAGGTTTGCCAACTTTGCAGATATGTATTAAAATTCAGTTGGAGTTTTGGTGTATATGCCTTATTTACTAAAGCGTGAAGTGGGGTGAACTGAAGTGAACCTGGGCTAGTGTAAAGTGAACTGACGAGCACCTGTGCTTACAGCAAATATCCAGTCACTTAAAGAATTTCCTGATTCCCCCACACACAACTGAATGACTATAGTAAAACACAGGCTCACTTCACCTAACTTTAAACTTCAGCAAATCTGGCCCAGGATCACTTCAGTTAACCTTATTTTACCTCACTTCAAAGCGTAGTACATCAGTCCCTCTATGTGAACGTTTTACCTGTGTTTTTACTGGTTTCCAACCACAATTTATATACTGTATATTTAATATGTATATATATATATATATATATATATATATATATATATATATATATATTATATATATATTTATTTATACTGTATATTTGTATGTTAAATGCTTCCTGAATAGATCATGTATTATCATAGTATTTTTATTTAATATATATAGCTCAACTGAATATCAATGCTTCAGAGGCATTAGTTTGTAATCCGATTTTCAACAGGCACTGATAATAAAGTGATTTGGTCCCTGAATTTTTTTTTATATTATATTAACCTATGCTTCTGCCCATTCCTCAGATCTTCACTCCCTTTTTGCAGAGCAAGGCTACCACCAAAATCTCAAGCATCCGGCACACTTCTTGTTGTGTTGAATGGCTTATCCTTTGCTGCAGTGCTATGATTCCATCCACTGACAACTCTAATTAGGAGTCAGGGGATGGAACCACTGCATGCACTATTATGCTGCAAGGACACAGCAGTGGGGCTGGGGATGCAGGCATTAGCCACATTTAGGCATAATTTACACTTAAGTCTTATTTACATGTAGTTTTACTGCCCCCAACCTCTTCCCTTAAGCTGCAAAGGCAGGTGGGGTACATATGCCGTGGCCATGATGATTCACTGTTGTGTTCAGCAGGCAGTAACTAGAATGTTGGAACCCTGCTAGTGTGGTGTTTAAGGGGTTAGAACAGGTGATTAGAAGGCTATACAATGCCTTCTCACTGCCTGTCAAATGCTCTCCAAAGAGTAGACCACTCTTCAGAGAGCAACGCTAATGTAAACTAGCCCTTAGAAGTGTTGAAGGCTAAAGTTTCTGCCAGTGGCTTTGCTTTGCAAGAGAGCAAAGGCTGAACAACAGATAGCGGGACAGGTAAGTCTTCATTTGCAGAATCCTTTTTTTTTTTTTTTTTGGGACACCGTTTTCTAAACATAGTAAAAGCAAAACAACTATGGAAGCAAAATTATATTTATACATGTTTAGTTCTCTTCTGCCTAATCTACAGCAAGTACTGTAGTAAGTAACAAACTTCTCCCCTACACATTTAGATAAGCAGATATCTATGAAGATATATAGGTTGATAAAATAATATGTACAGCTTCAAAGAAAGAAAGGAAAGGGGGAACATGATCGAAACCTTTAATTACATTATTGGTGTGAATAAAGTTCAGGAGAGCAGTATTTTCTATACGAGGCTTAGGTCAAAAACGCAGGACATAAAACTCAAACTAAAGCATCACTGTACCCCAAGAGAAGTGGATGCTTGTAACTAACTTCCAGCTGAGGTAGTGAGTCAATCAATTGAAGTACATTTGGACATGCTTGGGATAAACATATGTCAATCCTCATACAAGAATATGAAAAAGGGCAAACTCAATGGACCACTTAGACTTTTTCTACCATCGGGATAGATAGATAGATAAATAGATAGATAGATAGATAGATAGATAGATATTAATGACCTTTTAGGGTGTTCATTATAAACAGCTGATGATAAAAAAAAAACAGCAAGCACAGGAAAATATTATAAGCGGCCTTGACGTTGCTCTGTTGACACTGAATATTATCAGAATTAGATTATCATGCCTTTGGCACATACCCAAGCTGCAGATGGTTGGAAATGTGGCCTGAAACCAGTGTGTGGTTGATGAATGACTTCTTACACCTGACTATTACCTCACACCAGACACCAAACACAGCCTGAACACCAGCAGCCAAAGAAGCTATGTCAGCCTCCTCTGCACATTGGAGCTCTTTCGACAAGGCCTTCTGTATGACCAGATGGCCAAATGTGGAAAATGCAGTAAACCTACTAAACAGGGACAGGTCTGGAAAATCTGTACTCGGTCAGCGTGAGTAGGAAGGCACGGAGGGAGCTGGGATTACAAATTGGTGCAGACTTACAGAGGACAAAAGGGAGGGAAAAATTACACATTATGTTACAGCTTCTTTTTTTTTCTCCTAATCAGATATTTGCATAAGTTTAGACCCCTTTGTAACATTGTTCCACACAGACAATATTTCAAACAAGTTACTTATCCCCATTGTTAATTAAAACTGCACTTTCTCACATATATTTTATTAGCAATACAGCATGTCATGTTCTTCTGATATAAAGAATATCTGTGGAAGCCATAAGGGAAAAGAAAGACAGATAAGAATCACTATTATCTATAAAAAGCCTTTAAAGTTAATGCAGTTTCCTAGTGAGACTGCTTCATTCAGGTCATTGACAATTACTGAACCTAATTTCTTTCCTCATGATTATCTTGCTCATGATTCTCTGGGGTTGCTATCTACCTTCATTAGCAGAAGAGAATAATTTACACATTTCTAGAATCCAGATGGAAATATCGACAGAGGAAGGAGACTAGCTATTTTTGGGGGGGTTTTGTTTTGTTGGTTATTACTGCTATAAAATGGTAAGCTATCGTTAATATATAATGTACGCAACACAAAATGAGACCAATCGACAAAAGCTTGGGTGAAGAACGTGGGAGATGCCATGGAAGACAACCAACCAGATTTCAGTTCTCATTTTTATAACGCTTGCTAGAAAATGATAGCAAGTATAAATTTATCTTTCCTTCAATGGAAATAAATTACATTCACTTTCCCACTGGACTGATACATAAGGCCAGTAGTACATGCATAAATGTATTTAAAAAGACTAAAAACTATTAACAGGCTCAAAACACGAAGCTTTAAAATAAGGAATACATATCTTCACAGCCATGTGACTGTAATTTTCAAAATGACATTGGACACACTAGGACAGATCCTAATGTGTTAGCTTTGTGAATTAAGCCCTATTGGTGTTTTTTTTATTCTTAGAAGTTGCAGTAATAATGGTTGTGGTATAAGTTACAGTAGAAGAAATTATAAATGTAGCAGTACTTATTATGATTGTTGACTATTATTTTTGTATAATAACAGTTGTCCCTGATAATACATTAGCTGCAGGTGAATTACTATATAGATACATAACAACTGCGTTAAACTAGTAATATGTTAATGCAAAGACCTTGCTATAAAAGAGGAGTTACTTATGGAGTATAACACAACGCAGCTACTATTGAAGCACTGCTGAACTATTTCCAAATGAATTTTTAAAACATGCAAATCTCATTCCTACAGCAACAATTATTTCATTCATTCAGCTCCGGTTGTGAACAGTATCTGTTATATCATAATGAGTTCCTTCCTCTGGCTCATTGTAGACAAGGAGAACATCATAACCAGGGTGCATTTTATCATGTAGCTGGCCACACCATTAAGCCCTGCCCCCTCTGCCACCCCTTCATTATCTTTGAGTGAGTGTTGGCATTATAGATATCAGATCTTCCCTTTACATGAGTACTTTAAGTTATGAACATTTTAAGCTCACCATGGAAACAGAGTTGGAATAGGATGCTACACAGCTCTTAACGGCTATAATTAATAATTTACATTGGTAAAGTACATCACAACTTTTTTTTTTAAATTAAGCTTTGGAAAGGTAAGCTGTCACTTAACCCAGTGAACAGTTGGGGCACATGCTGAATATTCGGGCTAATAGCAGGGAAAAAAAATAAGAGAATTAAATGGATTAGTAATCATTTGTATTCATGCTAATCTCTGTATTGCCTATTTTTCTCAGTTGACCCAATGGATGTTATGGGTGAAAGTGATTGAAAAAATAACTACGTTGCCCACAGAAATTAGATTCTCTTTTGTTGCTGGACGACAGTAGAAAATAAAGAAAATAAGCTGTTTTTGTTTACTATGGAAAATGCAATTCTTCCTTCCAAAATTTTAGTGCATAAAGATCACATTCATGTATTGTACCTATTAACTAAGAAACACTAATTTGACTTATGTGAATATTGGTTCAGGCTACACAACATAGATGCCTCCTCTGAATGCTAAAGGAAAGTAGTATTACCCCATTTGCCTTTCATTCCCTTGCTTTTACAGTCAGCCTAACACTGTTACACCAAAAACTGTGATGTGGGTGGCATGCAAGCCATGTGGAGATCCAACTTGGAGGAAGGTGGCAATAATTAATTAATGAGTATTGTGTCTGGGAGAACATTGCTGAGCAATTATTGCTCATCAGACCATGGCAGCCTATGTGTGTTAGCAATGTATCCAACGGTGGTCAGAGCTTCCACCTTCTTAGGGGTTTCCCATATCAATTTTAAGCTTATCCTCATAGCATAGTGATGACTGAAACCAAATGCCCTCCAAACTTAGAGCATGTTAAAGTAACAAGATCCAGATGTGGCTTGTCTGTGATGGCTTATGGTATTCTTCAGACACTTTAACAAAACGTCTTTTACATTTTCTTTAATGGCAATAACACTTTCTTTATGGTTCAGATCATGCTTTAGACTTCCATGGATTGAAATAAAAAGATACAATCTAGACCAGATTTGCAACTGTATAATGATTCACTGCATACCGTATCACCTGGCTTTGGTTCGCTTCTAAAATAGCAGCATGCTGCTCAAGAAATGTGCTATTTCTATATTACCAACCCTATCATTCCTTTGCTACAAGTGACAATGAATACCATTTCTATCAGGAAGACAAAGAGATGATTCCGCTTCCTTGAAAAAAAAAAAAAAATTCTTAAAATGTACAAATGCATCTGAAATTGACCTTGACATTGCCAACAATGGAAGAGAAGGGACCACTGCAATAGTGTTCTAATCAGTTAAGTTCATTTTACAACGTGAAATATTTAGGCTAAAGTAGTATGCTCTTCCAGAATGTCTGACTAAGCAGTTTTATAGAAAATTGGCAACATATCTGACAATCTATGAATTTTAACAGAAAACTGGTGGCAAATGTATATAGACTGCTGCTACTTAGATTTGGAATAACCTGTGACATTTAAGAATGCAATCGATATGATGGATAGATAGATAGCTAGATAGATAGATAGATAGATATATAGGTAGATAGACAGATAGATAGATAGATAGATAGACAGACAGACAGACAGACAGACAGACAGACAGATAGATAGATAGATAGATAGATAGATAGATAGATAGATAGATAGATAGATAGATAGATAGATAGATAGATAGATAGATAGATAAAAAAAACTGATATATAGACATATAACTAACAAAATTTGTAGGTGTATACTGTATATGAAAATAACTATTATATTTATAAACTGTTATATGGCACTGTCTGGTAAAATGTGTATATATATATATATATATATATATATATATATATATATATATATATATATACTGTATATACATACTGTATATTTACATGTGTGTTAACATGGCTATAACAAAAAAAATTATAAGTAACTAAGTTTTTGGAAACATTTAAATAAAAGCTACTTTGTACATGTGCAGCATAATATGTTACTGTTATATAAAAACACACACACACACACACACACACACACATACAGTGTACATATTTACTGTAAATAAATATACATGTGTGTGTATGTGTATATATATATATATATTGTATGGGAATATGGTTGCTTTCTCCAGATTGTCGGTTGTCCTTAGCTTCTATTAGCACCGGAAAAACCTAAAAACTTACAAAGGCGACCTATCTGCCTGCTTTTGGCTGTCGTAGCTGTGTGCTTTTCCCACTCAAAGTTGATCAGCACAGAATCCCCTTGCAGCTGGATAATGCTTTCAGCTACCCAGATTGTACAGATCTCACTAAAGTGCCACTGAGACTGGATTCCCATCCAAGTGTGTATACATTTTATTGTCCAAGCCAATCTGCATCTTGTGTCAACACAATTACATGCTACTGACAAAAAAAAAAAAAAAAACAAGCTCTAGTCTAATATAGAAGGCAAATATAATCCTCAAAGACAGACAACAAAGGATTAAATAGAGAATAAAACATAGTTAGACTGGAGAAAGGGAAAACAAAAAAAAAAGAAGAAGAGTAAGGATTGAGGGGATGGAACACAAATCCACATTGCTTGACCTTCCTGCTTTTCTCGTGCCCCTGCTTTGACTGTATAAGCTGTGCTCTGTGTGATACTGAACTCACAAAAAAAAAAAAAGAAGAGGCAAACTGTCAGTCAAAGCAGTCACCTATCCATCATCATCACATACTATGAGCACCGGCGGAGAGGTGAGAGTGCGCTGCTGCTCATACCTTGGTCTGGAGATAATGAGGGTAGTAGTACGTGTACTGGGGGTACATTGGCTGCTGTTCCAAGCGTTTGCCCATGTAGCTGGAATCTTTCTATCTGATGCAGAAAACTCGTTGACAGGGTGTAATGCCCCAGGCCCTTCTTCCTTGTCGGATTCCACTATTCCTGATAGTGACTAGGATGTTTCAGGAGTTCCTTGCCCTTTTTCCTTAGTTTTACCAAGCCTTAAATCCAAAACGACCGGGAAAACATTGGCACGTAAAAAAAAAATAGATAAAAAAAAAATATTAAAAATCCCACAAAGAAATGTTTCTTCTTTTATTCTGCCAGTTTATATATATAAATATATATATAAATAACAACAAAAAAAAAAAAAAAAAATATATATATATATATATATATATATATGTCAATATATATATTTCTATATCCCTTTTTTTTTATTATTCCAGCTTATGTGTGAAGCAGCTTCTTGGTAGTACAATCCAGTCTGTGGAGAACATAAAGTCCTACGATAGAAGCCAGGAAAGCTGAATTCCTGCAGACCGGCTTGCCTTATTCCTTTCTTAGTGTCTCTCACAAATTTCTCTCTCCTCCCCCTTCTTACTAGGTTTCAAAAAAAAAAAAAAAAAAAAGGAAAGAAAAAGAAAGGAAGAAAGAAAGAAAGAAAAAAAAAAAAAAAACCTTCCAGCCTAGTTGTTGCTGTCTCCCTCACGGAGTGACATGGTGTTTAGGGCTTGTCTTGTCTTTCATTCAAACCCCCTCCTTCCAGCCTGTGGGTGGAACAACAGCCTGCCTCTCCCTCGAGAGGCAGACGCAGTCCAGAAGGCTGCAGTGTTTCCTCTAAGAAGAAATAGCCTGCCTCAGCTATGCTGCAAGCAAAGAGCCTCTACTGGCTAGCTGAGAGCAGCCAAAAGCAGCTTTCACATGTCTTGTGTTGTGCTGTGTTACTGTTACACCATGTCAAAGCAAGCCTGATGCTAGCAGCGTGTTTTCAAGAGAGCGAGGAAGACATAATAAAACCATTCATCTGCTCAAGTCATCCTATTTTTATTTTTTTTGTGGAATAAAAAGCTTATACAAGGAACTTTTAGGTTCAGGATTTCTTTCATTGATACATATAGTCTTACAGAAATGAATGCGCTTGCACGATGCTGGCTAACAATGAATAAAAAAAAAAATACAGTAACTATTTTTTTTTTTTACTGTATCAAAACCAAGATCAGTCAATCAATACACCACATTCCAAATCATCAAAATTTAATTTTTTTTTTATAGTGTCTCAAGTTAAAGTGGTTCTAAAGGAACCATGCATTCTACGCATGAAGGTAAAAAATCCACCCCCCCCAGCCCCACAATCCTTACCTGAGCTTCCTCCGATCCAGTGACGTTCACGATAGCCTCGGCTGTCCCAAAACTCTCCCTCCTCATTGGCCGAGACAGCAGCGGGAGCCTATTGGCTGTCAATCACAGTCAACGAGCCAATGAGGATGTTTGGTGACTCTTTCATGCCAGGATCACACAGGTTGAATACATTAGACATGTGCAATTCGTTTCGCACGAATCGAAAATTCGTATGAATTTCCAAAAATTCGTACATTCGTACGAATCCAAAATACGAATTTTTATGCATACGAATTCTGTACGAAATACGAAATGCGAAGTACGCACAGGGATGGTGGGAACCCTATGGGAATTTCTATGCTTACGAATTTTATTCGAAATACGAAATTTCAGATCCAAATTAACAGAATTGTGACTGGTGCTTTGTTCACCAATCAGAGGAAGTCAGCAGAGCACAGGAATTATTATTATTATTATTATTATTATTATACATGATTTATATAGCGCCAACAGTTTACGCAGCGATTTACAATGTATAGGGGAACAACACAATTACTGTACAGTTCAATACAAAAGGTACAGGAGGGCCCTGTTCGCAGAGCTTACATTCTAAAGGGAGGTGGTGGTACAAAAGGTAATAACTGCAGAGAATGATTTGATGGGGTGGCTCGGGTACAATTGTTGTCAGGTGTTTGTGGGATAGGCTTCCCTGAATAAATGAGTTTTCATGGATCTCCTAAAGGTGGACAGGGTAGGGGCTGATCGGACAGACTGGGGCAGGGAGTTCCAGAGGATGGGAGAGGCTCTGGAGAAGTCTTGAAGGCGAGCGTGGGAGGAGGTAACAAGGGAGCTAGAAAGCAGGAGGTCCTGGGAGGAGCGGAGGGGACGATTTGGGCGATATCTGAAGATGAGCTTGGTGATGTAGATGGGGGCTATGTTGTGGATGGCTTTGTATGTTATGGTTAGCATTTTGAATTTTACACGGTTGGGGTAGGGGAAGCCAGTGAAGGGATTGGCAAAGAGGGGCGGCAGTCACATGGTGGAATGGTGGGAACCCCTCATAATGGGCACAGCAGGTGTACACTCAGACCCGGGAACTCAGCACAGGGATGGTGGGAACCCCTCATAGTGGACACAGCAGGTGTACAGACCTGGGAACTCAGCACAGGGATGGTGGGGACCCCTCATAATGATAAATTCATCATAACGAACATTCATAATTGTTACGAAAAGTTAACAAACCTAAAAACCCAGGAAGTCAGCACAGCACAGGGATGGTGGGAACCCCTCATAATGATAAATTCATCATAACAAACTTTTGTTATTTTTACGAAAAGTTAATGAAAGTAAGGGTTAAAAACCCAGGAAGTCAGCACAGCACAGGGATGGTGGGAGCCCCTCATAATGATAAATTCATCATAATGAACTTTTGTTATTTTAACGAAAAGTTTACGAATCTAACGAAAATGCATATTTCGTACGAATCCGAATTGAATTTCGTACACGAATTTCGAAACACTATTTTTTTTTCGGACGAAACTAAACGGAATAAAACTAAACTAATTTTTTGACAGCGCCCATGTCTAGAATACATTACTATGTGTAAGTTATCTAGGGTTAGTTACAGCCTCCCATGTTGTTTTTTTCTCTCCCACCATGGGGTTTTACTATCTAGACAAGGGATGTGCAGTTAGCGGACCTCCAGCTGGTGCAAAACTACAAGTCCCATCATGCCTCTGCCTCTGGGTTTCATGCTTGTGGCTGTCAGAGTCTTGCTATGCTTCTTGGGACTTGTAGTTCTGCAACAGCTGGAGGTCCACTAATTGCATATCCCCGATCTAGACTATCAGGTTCTTTTTACATTTTTTGGATTAGCCAGGCATCCGCTCCTCATGAGTTTGATACAATTTCATGAAACGTGTCGAGCTTCTTAGGCTGTAGCGTCCACGGCTTCAACTACAATATACTACAAGTTCCATCTCACTATATGGTCATGTTTTCCATTTTTATAAGGTTTTACTTACTTACTCTATGACATGATGCAACCTGTTTTCTGTCATTTGCTCATGACATGTGCTTTTTTTGTCTACAGGGGAGCCATTTTAACATGATGTGTTGTGTGCATATATACTCAATGTTATGAACTTTTTGTCCATGAAATAAATATATTTATACCTTTTCTACTTTATCTTTTGTTGAAACTTGCCTCATTCAAAGTCCAAAACCTCCTTTTTTTTCTATAAACGCATAGAGCAGCAGCTCAGGACCGGGCAAGCAGCGGTACCCCTAGTGCAAATGGCTTTCTCTGGGGGCACTGCTCAAGTGGGAGAAGCCAGGAGCGCCGACAAGGGACCAGAAAAAAAGAGGATGAGTGCTGCTCTGTGCAAAACCACTGCACAAAGCAGGTAAGTATAACATGCTACCTCATGGACTTATCTCTTTAATTTAACCATTTTGCTGCCAGGTCCGTGCATTGTACAAACATACATGCTTCAGCCACTGGGATTGTGTGTAAATCTGACAAGCAAACTCCTGCCTGTCAGGTGGAAGTATTTGGGTGGCTTTCTGATGATGTATAATTAATGCAAAATGCGTTGAGGCTAGTGGAGTGATGCTGATGCCACATCTGGCCCCTGACCCACACCGAAATCGAGGCTTGGACCACACGCCAGCTTCAAAAAACGGAGGGTCAGAAAACATAGGCTGAGCGATTGCTGGATAGACATAGAGCCGTTGTTCTGCCGAGAACTGCCCCCCCCCCCCATCGGATAGTGTCCGCCCCGTACTGTGCAGGCGCAGCGCTTGCGCAGTACGGAGGACAAGGAGACTCCGAAAGTCTCCGAAGATGAACGGTGCCTGTGCACTTGCTAGTACCTTCTGCCCTGAGTCCAGGTTCAAGCCCCACCATGCAAGTGGACATATGGTAGATGATGTAAAACCACACTTAGTAACAGGGCACCTCGCGGGCTCGCTTCGCTCGCCACGCTTCGGGCACGGACTCGCGTCGCTCAGCATTTTTTTATTATAACTATGTCCACTTGGATGGTGGGGCTTGAACCTGGACTCAGTGTGCAGGCGCCGTTCATCTTCTGAGACTTTCGGCGTCTCCTTGTCCTCCATACTGCGCAAGCGCAGTACAGGGCGGACACTATCTGACGGGGAACAGTATTCGACAAGACACCGGTCTAATGTGAGTGCAACTTATTCTTTTTTTTTCAATTCAATACATTTTTGGGATGTTGTGCAATGATGGCTATTTGATTATATGAGTACATGAGAGGGGAATTTGGTGAGACCAACAGAGAATACGGAGGAATATCATTGCATCATTCGGGTGCCACAGGAGTAACCTAAAAGACCCATGTATTGATCAGGCTTATATTATACTGCTATCTGATGAGTGTGAATTTTGGAAGGTGGTGAAACAATCACTTTTGATCTGGGTGAATCACAATACAGCATAATCATTTGCAGGAAATAACTTTTGGCACAGAGGGACTTCTTTGAATGGACTTTACATTATATTTTATACATTCTGGTTTCTGACACATGCAATGGTGTTGGATGGTCAGATGCTTGGACTATTTACCAACCAAATTATTTGTTAAATTTTATTTGTGTAACATGTTGAGTTGAGCACTTTATTATTTTGTATGAGTTAGCGCAGCTATATATGCACAAATATTTTGGAAGTATTTAGGTGACTGTGTTGCTGCACGATTGCTTCCACATAACCCTGGTAATGTGCGCCTCCCCCCCGTGCACCCCATGCTATAGTATGTACCCCCGGCTCCGCTTACCCAACTGCAAACCCGTGACCGGATAGCACTTTGCTGCCGAGTAGGGGGTAGGGCGCTGAGCAGACACGTCCGCTTGCCTAGTCATTTCTGGGTCCCCCGGTCAGTTTCCCCGGCTAGTAAGGGAAAGAATGTAATGCAGAGCAATAAGTACTGTATTACATTCAGTGGAGCACAGGGGGGACATCCAGAGTCTTTTAGATCCCGGATGTGTCATTGTAAAAGTTAAGTAAAAAAAAAAATGTAAATTGTAAAAAATTTAAGTTACACCCAAGCACATACAATTCCCCAAAAAATCCTTGAGCCCCCCATGTATACACACGTACAAACATAAACGAACGCGTCAGAGCACACATGTTACATATCGCCACGCACACTGGTGTGAGAGCAATATTTCTAGCACAAGAACTCCTCCGTAACGCTACACTGATGACCTATAGAGGGCCTTTAAAGTTTCATCTATGGAAAATATAGGGTACCGAAGTTTGTCGTTATTTCACAGGCGCATGTAAATTTAAGGTTTGACATATTGGGTATCTATTTACTCAGCACAACCTCATCTTTTGTATTTTAGCAAAGAAAGTAATTTATTGCATTTGTGTGCCCTAAAATTTACTTAACCACTTGCCGACCGCCGCACGACGATATACGTCGACAGAATGGCACGTACAGGCAGGAGGGCGTATATATACGTCCCTACCTGTCTGCGGGTGGGGGGCCCGATCGGGCCCCCCCCCGGTGCCTGCGGCGGTCGGCATCGTTGGGGGAGCGATCGGAGATGAGGGGGAGGCCACTCATTCGTGGCCCCCCCCTCGCGATCGCTCCCAGCCAATGAAACACTTCCTCTAGCCCCGTCATGTAAACAGGGCTAGAGGAAGTGATGTCATCCCTAACAGACGCGGGTGGGGGGCCGATCGGGCCCGCCCCCGTGTCTGTAAATTGTCCGGGACATTGGGGGAGGGATCGGAGATGAGGGGGGGGGCACTCATTCGTGCCCCCCCCCGCGCGATCGCTCCCAGCCAATGGAATGCTTCCCCTGGCTCTGTATTGTGTACAGAGCCAGGGGAAGTGAGGTCATCTCTCCTCGTGGCGGTCTTTTCGAACCGACGCCGAGGAGAGAAGACACGTGAGTTGCACAACACTACACCTACACTACACTACACTAACAGTAGAACATTCTAGGCACACTTTACACACCCCAGCCCCCCCCCCCGATTGCCCCCCTGCACCCCCTGTCACAGTGACACCAAAGCAGTTTTTTTTTTTTTTTTTTTTTTTTTTTTTACTGTTAACTGCATTGGTGCATTGTGACCCTAATAACTGTTAGGGCAGTTAGATTTAGCCCCCTTTAGGTCTAGGAACCCCCCCTAATAAAGGTTTAACCCCGTGATCACCCCCCGTCACCAGTGTCACTAAGCGATCGTTTTTTTGATCGCTGTATTAGTGTCACAGTTGACGCTAGTTAGGGAGGTAGGTATTTAGGTTTGCCGCAGCGTTTTATAGGGTCAGGGACCCCCCATATACTACCTACTAAAGGTTTTAACCCCCTGAGTGCCCCCTAGTTAACCCTTTCACCAGTGATCACCATATAACTGTTACGGGTGACGCTGGTCAGTTAGTTTATTTTTTATAGTTTCAGGGCACCCGCCGTTTATTACCTAATAAAGGTTTAACCCCCTGATCGCCCGGCGGGTGATATAAGTAAGGTTTTAGAGTCAAATAGGGTCTGCGTCGCCCCAGGCAGCGTCGGGTTAGTGCCAGTACCGCAAACACCCACGCACGCAGCATACACCTCCCTTAGTGGTATAGAATCTGAACAGATCGATATCTGATCTGATCAGATCTATACTAGCGTCCCCAGCTGTTTAGGGTTCCCAAAAACGCATTGTTAGCGGGATCAGCCCAGATACCTGCTAGCACCTGCGTTTTCCCCCTCCGCCCAGCCCACCCAAGTGCAGTATCGATCGATCACTGTCACTTACAAAACACTAAGCACACATAACTGCAGCGTTCGCAGAGTCAGGCCTGATCCCTGCGATCGCTTACAGTTTTTTGGTAGCGTTTTGATTCAGTCGCTAACAGTCAGGAGCTTTTTTTTTTTCCTGTGAGTCTCACTAGTGTACTACTAAATTTAGAGCCCAAAATGGCAAGTCAAACGTACACTAGTGAACAGGCCTACTTGTTTCTGAGCATGACAGATAGTGAAGAGGAGGTCACTCATCTGTCAGAATCAGGCTCAGAATACGACCCAGTAGACGACAGCGGCTCCATGACAGATAGCTCTGACGGCGGAGTTGTGGTCCCTGCTAAGGTCAGGCGTACCAGACCCCAAACTCCTTCTTCTGTTGTTGAGGTGCAGGAACCGCAGGTCGCTCGTAGGAGGCAGAGACGTACTAGAGCCGCTATTCCTTCTGGTGAACAGGCAAGCACCAGCGGCCTAGTACACCCTGGACGTAGTCAAACCAGCACTGCAGTATCACGTGGTGACGTGGCGAGTCCCATAAGTGCAGTTTCAGCTGGCGAGGTGGCAAGCACAAGTAGTGTCCCGCTGCCACCAAGAAGACGACAAAGACAGGCCCGTCGTGCCCATAGTGCCCTTCCTGCAGAATTTGCCAATCCTGATTGGGTGCCCACCACTTCTGCAGAACCCGTACTTCCCCCATTCACTGGCCAACCCGGTATTCAGGTGGAAACAGCTGATTTTACGTCACTTGATTTTTTTTCGCTGTTTTTCACCGAAGATCTCTATAGATCTATTGTGGACCAAACCAATTTGTACGCTGGTCAACACATCGCTGCTAATCCCCAGTTGTCCACCCTTGCCAGAGATTGGAGACCAATTACGGTCCCCGAATTTAAGATCTTTCTGGGCCTTTCCCTCATCATGGGCATAGTTAAAATGGGTACGTTGCGTTCATATTGGTCCACTGAGCCAATGTACCATATGCCCGTGTTCTCTGCCTCCATGTCCAGGGCACGATACGAACAGATTTTGCGGTTCATGCACTTCAACGACAATGAACTCTGTCGTCCTCGTGGAGACCCTGCATACGATCGGCTCTATAAAATTCGGCCCCTCATAAACCATTTCAACCAACGTTTTGCAGACTTGTTTACTCCCCATCAAGTTGTCTGCGTTGACGAGTCCCTGATTAAGTTTACTGGCCGCTTGTCATTCAAACAATACCTTCCCAGCAAGCGTGCCAGATACGGGGTCAAGATGTATAAGCTCTGTGACAGGGCCACAGGCTATACATGTAAATTTATGGTTTATGAGGGCAAAGATAGCCACATAGAGCCGACAAACTGCCCTGACTACATAGGGAGCGCTGGCAAGATTGTGTGGGACTTGGTGTCACCCTTATTCGGAAAGGGGTACCACTTGTACGTGGATAATTATTACACGAGCGTGCCACTGTTTAGTCATTTGTTTGATCATCAGATTGGAGCATGTGGCACCGTGCGACCTAATCGCCGGGGCTTTCCCCAGCGGCTTGTAGAGTCCCGTCTTAGGCTGGGGGAGAGAGCCTGCTTGAAGTGTAATAACTTGCTCGCTATGAAGTGGAGGGATAATAAGAATGTTTTCGTTCTTACCTCCCTTCATGCAGACACGACGGTCCAAATTACTACGGCGGCTGGTGTTGTGACGAAACCCCTCTGTGTCCACGAGTACAACCAAAACATGGGAGGGGTGGACCTCAACGACCAGTTGTTGGCGCCGTACCTAGTTGCCCGTAAGGCTAGACGCTGGTACAAAAAAGTGTCTATTTACCTTTTCCAATTGGCTTTGCTGAATGCTCATGTGCTATACGGAGCTTCAGGACGTACTGGATCCTTCCTTAAATTCCAGGAAGAGATCATCGGAGCCCTTCTGTTTCCAGACGGTGCTCCGCCTCACATTCCCCAACCAAATGCAGTTAGCCGGCTGCATGAGCGGCATTTTATTTATGTCCTCCCGAGTACCCCTACCCAACAAGCCCCCCAAAGAAAATGTCGTGTCTGCAGAAAGCGCGGATTTAGGCGTGACACCCGCTATTATTGTCCCCGCTGTCCTGACAATCCTGGTCTTTGCATCGGTGAATGTTTCGAACGCTACCATACACTAGTTGAGTATTAGCGTAGGGTACAGCATTGCACAGACTAGGCACACGTTCTCAAGAATGCCATCGCATTTTGAGACCAAAACCGATGGAACCGTTACAACAGTTCCGTTAGAACTGTTACAGTTACAAACAAAAGTTTAAAAAAAAAAAGTAAAAAATAAAACAAAAAAAATATAAAATAAAAAAAACAAAAATAGTTGTTTTATTGTTCTCTTTCTCTCTATTCTCTCTCTATTGTTCTCCTTTTTACTGTATTCTATTCTGCAATGTTTTATTGTTAACCATTTTTTTTGTTTTCAGGTACGCCATTCAGTTGCAGCGCGGATTTATCTATCTTGACAGCAACAGCGTTTGCTCCCACGATACATAAAGCCGTGACTCCAACGCTGTAGGAGGTGATTTCACCACCACAGTTAAAAAAAAAGAGCATATATGCCGAAGCATGGGGGCAGCAGAGGGCGGAGGAGCGATTTGCTCCTAATGCCGCCTACATACGGTTGAAATTCCGACGGAGGCTTGCCCGTGGAAAATTCCGACCGCGTGTACGCGGCATAACTTTTTTGCGGGAGGATGCCCCCATGCTTCGGCATATATATATTTTAGGCACAGGTTGCATTAAAAAATGTTTTATTTTTTACTATGTTTTTTTTGGTATTTGCTTTGCAGGTATGGTAAATCTTACTGTTATACTATAATGTTACTTTGTTTTATTGTTAACCATAATTTGCTTAGCAGGTACGCCATTCAGCTGCAGCGCGGATTTATTTATCTTGACAGCAACAGCGCTTGCTCCCACGATACATAAATCCGTGACTCCAGCGCTGTTGGAGGTGATTTCACCACCACAGTTAAAAACAAAATGGTGCATGTATGCCCATCATTAGAAGTGGGTGGATGAAGGGAGGTTCTAATGGTGGGCATACCCACCGATCAATCTTTTTTTTTCGTTCAGCCCACAGGCTGCATGAAAAAAAAGATTACAATATATGCCAAACAAGGGCCAGCAACGTACTGGTATGTTGCTGGACTTTGAGTGGTTATACCAGAATGATGCCGGCAGGATTAGGCATTATCTTGGTATCATTCTTTTCAGCCAGCGGTCGGCTTTCATGTAAAAGCAATCCTAGTGGCTAATTAGTCTCTAGACTGCTTTTACAAGCAGTGGGAGGGAATGCCCCCCCCCCTCCCACCGTCTTCCATGGTTTTCTCTGGCTCTCCTGTCCCAACAGGGAACCTGAGAATGCAGCCGGTGGTTCCGCCAGCTGACCATAGAGCTGATCAGAGACCAGAATGGCTCCAATCATCTCTATGGCCTAAGAAACCGGAAGCTACGAGCATTTCATGACTTATATTTCGCCGGATATAATCAGCGCCATTGGGAAATTGGGAAAGTATTTTATCACACCGATCTTGGTGTGGTCAGATGCTTTGAGGGCAGACGACAGATCTAGGGTCTAATGGACCCCAATTTTTTCAAAAAAGAGTACCTGTCACTACCTATTGCTATCATAGGGGATATTTACATTCCCTGAGATAGCAATAAAAATGATAAAAAATATATATAAATGAAAGGAACAGTTGAAAAATAAAATAAAAAAGCAAAATCAATAATAATAAAAAAAAATAAAAATAAAAAAGCACCCCTGTCCCCCCCTGCTCTCGCGCAAAGGCGAACGCAAGCGTCGGTCTGGCGTCATATGTAAACAGCAATTGCACCATGCATGTGAGGTATCACTGCGAAGGTCAGATCGAGGGCAGTAATTTTAGCAGTAGACCTCCTCCGTAAATCTAAAGTGGTAACCTGTAAAGGCGTTTAAATGCTTTTAAAAATGTATGTAGTTTGTCACCGCTGCACGTTTCTGCGCAATTTTAAAGCATGTCGTGTTTGGTATCTATGTACTCGGCCTAAGATCTAATTTTTTATTTCATCAAATATTTGGGCAAGATAGTGTGTTTTAGTGCATTAAAATTTAAAAAAGTGTGTTTTTTCCCAAAAAAATGCGTTTGAAAAATCGCTGCGCAAATACTGAGTGAAAAAAAAAAATGAAACACCCACCATTTTAATCTGTAGGGCCTTTGCTTTAAAAAAATATATATTGTTTGGGGGTTCAACGTAATTTTCTTGCAAAAAAAATTTATTTTCTCATGTAAACAAAAAGTGTCAGAAAGGGCTTTGTCTTCAAGTGGTTAGAAGAGTGGGTAATGTGTGACATAAGCGTCTAAATGTTGTGCATAAAATTCCAGGACAGTTCAAAACCCCCCCAAATGACCCCATTTCGGAAAGTAGACACCCCAAGCTTTTTGCTGAGAGGCATGTCGAGTCCATGGAATATTTTATATTTTGACACAAGTTGCGGGAAAAATAATAATTATTATTATTTTTTTTTTTTTTTTTTTGCACAAAGTTGTCACTAAATGATATATTGCTCAAACATGTCATGGGCATATGTGGAATTACACCCCAAAATACATTCTGCTGCTTCTCCTGAGTACGGGGATACCACATGTGTGGGACTTTTTGGGAGCCTAGCCACGTACGGGGCCCCAAAAACCAAGCACCACCTTCAGGATTTCTAAGGGTGTGAATTTGTGAATTCACTCCTCACTGCCTATCACAGTTTCAGAGGCCATGGAATGCCCAGATGGCACAAAATACCCCCAAATGACCCCATTTTGGAAAGTAGACACCCCAAGCTATTTGCTGAGAGGTATGGTGAGTATTTTGCAGATCTCGCTTTTTGTCACAAAGTTTTGAAAATTGAAAAAAGAAAAAAAAAAATTTTTTTTTCCTTTTCTTTCTTCATTTTCAAAAAAAAATGAGAGCTGCAAAATACTCACCATGCCTCTCATAAAATAGCTTGGGGTGTCTACTTTCCCAAATGGGGTCATTTGGGGGGGTTTTGTGCCATCTGGGCATTTTATGGCCTTCAAAACTGTGATAGGTAGTGAGGAGTGAAATCAAAAATTTACGCCCTTAGAAATCCTGAAGGCGGTGCTTGGTTTTCGGGGTCCCGTACACGGATAGGCTCCCAAAAATTCCCCCACATGTAGTATCCCCATACTCAGGAGAAGCAGCAGAATATATTTTGGGGTGTAATTCCACATATGCCCATGGCATGTGTGAGCAATATATAATTTAGTGACAACTTTGGGCAAAAAAAAAAAAAAAAAAAAAAAGTTTGTAATTTTTCCCGCTACTTGTGGCAAAATATAAAATATTCCATGGACTCAACATGCCTCTCAGCAAATAGCTTGGGGTGTCTACTTTCCAAAATGGGGTCATTTGGGGGGGTTTTGTGCCATCTTGGCATTTTATGGCCTTCAAAACTGTGATAGGTAGTGATAGGTAGTGAGGAGTGAAATCAAAAATTTACGCCCTTGGAAATCCTGAAGGCGGTGCTTGGTTTTCGGGGTCCCGTACACAGATAGGCTCCCAAAAAGTCCCACACATGTGGTATCCCCGTACTCAGAAGTAGCAGCAGAATTTATTTTGGGGTGTAATTCCACATATGCCCATGGCATGTGTGAGAAATATATCATTTAGTGACAACTTTGGGCAAAAAAAAAAAAAAAAAAAAAGTTTGTCATTTTTCCCGCTACTTGTGGCAAAATATAAAATATTCCATGGACTCAACATGCCACTCAGCAAATAGCTTGGGGTGTCTACTTTCCAAAATGGGGTCATTTGGGGGGGTTTTGTGCCATCTTGGCATTTTATGGCCTTCAAAACTGTGATAGGTAGTGATAGGTAGTGAGGAGTGAAATCAAAAATTTACACCCTTAGAAATCCTGAAGGCGGTGCTTGGTTTTCGGGGTCCCGTACACGGATAGGCTCCCAAAAAGTCCCACACATGTGGTATCCCCGTACTCAGAAGAAGCAGCAGAATTTATTTTGGGGTGTAATTCCACATATGCCCATGGCATGTGTGAGAAATATATCATTTAGTGACAACTTTGGGCAAAAAAAAAAAAAAAAAAAAAAGTTTGTCATTTTTCCCGCTACTTGTGGCAAAATATAAAATATTCCATGGACTCAACATGCCACTCAGCAAATAGCTTGGGGTGTCTACTTTCCAAAATGGGGTCATTTGGGGGGGTTTTGTGCCATCTTGGCATTTTATGGCCTTCAAAACTGTGATAGGTAGTGATAGGTAGTGAGGAGTGAAATCAAAAATTTACACCCTTGGAAATCCTGAAGGCGGTGCTTGGCTTTCGGGGTCCCGTACACGGATAGGCTCCCAAAAAGTCCCACACATGTGGTATCCCCGTACTCAGAAGAAGCAGCAGAATATATTTTGGGGTGTAATTCCACATATGCCCATGGCATGTGTGAGAAATATATCATTTAGTGACAACTTTTTGTAAACATTTTTTTTTTTTTTTTTTTTTTTGTCATTATTCAATCACTTGGGACAAAAAAATAAAATATTCAATGGGCTCAAAATGCCTCTTAGCAATTTCCTTAGGGTGTCTACTTTCCAAAATGGGGTCATTTGGGGGGGTTTTGTACTTCCCTGCCATTTTAGCACCTCAGGAAATGAGATAGGCAGTCGTAAACTAAAAGCTGCGTAAATTCCAGAAAATGTACCCTAGTTTGTAGACGCTATAACTTTTGCGCAAACCAATAAATATACGCTTATTGACATTTTTTTTACAAAATACATGTGGCTGAATACATTTTGGCTTAAAAGTATGACTAAAATTGAGTTTATTGGATTTTTCTTATAACAAAAAGTAGAAAATATCATTTTTTTTCAAAATTTTTGGTCTTTTTCCGTTTATAGCGCAAAAAATAAAAATCGCAGAGGCAATCAAATACCATCAAAAGAAAGCTCTATTTGTGGGAAGAAAAGGACGCAAATTTCGTTTGGGTACAACATTGCATGACCGCGTAATTACCAGTTAAACCAGTGCAGTGCGAAATTGTAAAAAGTCCTCTGGTCTTTAGGCTGCATAATGGTCCGGTCTGAAAGTGGTTAATTGTGTTTTTATTGAAATTCTGTGTTTACTAGACCTTTGTGGTAAAGTTGTGTGATATAAAAAATTGGAAATACAACCATTTTCTTGGGAAAAATAGCAAATACAAAAATAATATAGCTTATACAATTATGACACAAGTCATATTGTAATTGAATGTTATGAAAAATTACCTTTCTTTTTCAATCTGCAGCGCTTGAATTTTTTGTAAAAGCAATACAAGATGGCTACCTGGAGGCACTCTGTACACAGATGATGTATAGAACGCCCCCCAGAAATGTCATATTAACTTTGAGTGATTGCCTTACTGATCCTCCCAGAAGTCTACACTAAGATACAAATCTGATTTTGAGTATCTCATGCAACAAAAATGTCATTTTTAGTGAGATACTCCCAAAGGGAAATCACATCTAAAGGCATGCAGACCTTGCCACTTTCCACATTGGAACACTGCAGGTGCAGCAGATAATTGATCATTATAAAATAACCCCCATACATGTTCACTTTGCACACCAACACAGACAAACAAACCACTTTTTCTTCAGAATAACAAAAGGTAGCAGGCAGTCAGTGGCATCGCTGAAATGAAAGAAATGTCAATGAGTTGGTGGTGTCACTGGTAGGAAAACAGGTCCCTGAATCAGTGGTGTCACTGAACCGAAAATATGTCCCTGAGTCATTGGTGTCATTGAAATGAAAGAAATGTCAATGAATTGCTGATGGGGTGGTGTCAATAAAATAAAAAAATGTCCCTAAATTGGTGGTGTCACTGAGAAGAAAAAATGCCCCTGCATTGGTGGTGTCACTGAGAAAAAAAATGTCCCTGCATCGGTGGTGTCACTGAGAAAAAAAAATGTCTCTGAATTGGTGGTGTCACTGAGAAAAAAAAATGCCCCTGCATTGGTGGTGTCACTGAGAAAAAAAAATGCCCCTGCATCGGTGGTGTCACTGAGAAAAAAATGTCCCTGTATTGGGGGTGTCACTGGAAGAAACACCACTACAAAGCTCCTCCCTAGTACAAATGTTTTCTTCTCAATTCTAGCCTCTCTCCACTACAAAACTCATCACTAGGGATAAGCTCAGGTGTGTTTGGGCACAAGTCTATCCTGAGCTGTCCTGGCAGGAGGCAGTTAAAGACAACAATAAAATGTCTTTAACCCTCTCATCTGCCCACCCCAAGCTGCTTACCCAGTCCTCAGTGCAGTAGGAGTCTGTGTTTGTGCTTCCTGCTCTGCAGTATGAGAGCCCAGCTACTCCTCCTGCACTGAGGAGGCACTGTCACTTGGGGCACACTGTCACTTATAAACAGAAGCTGGCACAGGTAGTTACTCCAGTCAGTGGGATGTAGGGAGAAGAGAGCAACGTCCCCTTCTCTACATACAGCCGCTGCGTCCAGAGCACATGTCCCTTCTGCCCCCCCACCTAGTCCTGGACCTGCATGGAATGCTCATGGGCCACTAGATTACATGGGATGTTCAGAGGTTAATGGATGGCACAGGATGCTCAGTGGTCCCTGGAGGATACAGGTTGCTCGAAGGTTGGCACTGATGATAGAGGAGGCAAATAAGGTATTATAGCAGGTGGGGGCTTGGCAAAAACATATTGATGTGTTACTCGAACACATCAATTTAAAGTGATTGTAAAGGTAATAAAAAAATAAAATAATAACAAACATGTCTATACTTACCTGCTCTGTACAATAGCCACTAGGCGCCACAATATGCCACATCCCATGGGGGCACTCGTGCATGCTCAGAGCAGCCATCAGAAAATTTTGGGCACCTTACACAGCTTTATTCCTGGGCCCCCTCTCCCCCTCAAGCCTGACCATCAACAATCCCCAGGGCTTGCCCACGGGCCATCCTACCGGATCCGCCCACCAGCCACCTCACCTGTTGGCACTCAATCCTGTATATATGTCAGCCTCCCTCACACCTGTATATATGTCAGCCCCCCCCCACACACACCTGTGTATATGTCAGCCCACACACACACCTTTATATATGTCAGCCCCCCCACACACACACCTGTATATATGAAAGCACCCACCCAACCACACGCCTGTATATATTGCAGCCCCACATATACACAAACCTGTAAACACACAAGGTTCTGGCCTGTACACAAAACACCCCCCCTCCATTTCCTTCACAGCCTCTACTTGTAAAAAAGATCTTCCTACCTGGTCCCAGCTCGTTTCACAAAGCTGACATGTTGCTGGCACAGAGAAGCACAGTACACAAGGGGTGCACATGCACATAGTAGCCAGAGGTGGCAGTAAAGAGCTCGATATCTGAGCTCAATACCACAGAATGCAGAATGAGCCGAGATCGATTCTGTAATGCACAGCACGGCCCCTCTTCACCCATCCTGCCTTCTTCTGGCCCAGGCGGGCCCCTCGGGCCCCGGGGCCCCTTACGGTTGTAACAGCTGTACCCCCCTGATGGCGGCCTTATGCGTGCTCATACCCAAGCCCTGCTACTGCGTCTATTGACACAGACAGCGGGACTCAGCCCCTCCCCCTCACTCACTCATCACTGGTTTTGATTGACAGCACTGCGAGCCAATGGCTCCCAGTGCCCCAGCAAAGCCAGAGAGACCTGGAAGCGAGCAGAGAAAAGAGCTGCAGATGTGCATGGCGCTGGATCAAATGAGGGATCAGGTAAGTAAAAGGGGGGGGTGAGGGGGGATGCTGACACCTAAACATTTTTTACCTTATTGCAAGGAATGCGTAAAGGGAAAAAAATGTTTATGCTTTACAACCACTTTAACCTAACTGCTTCCCGCCCGGCCTATAGCAAAATGATGGCTGGGCGGTGGTTCAGTTATTCTGAATGGGCGTCATATGACGTCCTTCAAGATAACCGATCGTCGGCTCTCCTGACAGCCCCCCCTTGGATGCCCACACTAGACCACCAGGGAAGCGGCCAGGACCACCAGGGAAGGGGGCAACATGTGGATGGCCAGGTATGAACCGCATGGTCATCCACATGCAAATGATGCCCAATCTGTGCCAATCAGTGCCCACTGACTGGCACCATTATATAACATGTGACATCAGTGATGCCCAGAAATGCCACCCATCAGTGTCATCAGTGCCACCCATCAGTGTCCATGAATGCCACCTATCAGTGCCCATCATTGCCCCCTATCAGTGCCCATCCATGCCACCTATCAGTGCCACCCATAAGTACCCATTAGTGCCACCCATAAGTACCCATCAGTGCCGCCTACAAGTGCCCATTAGTGCCACCTATAAGTGCCCATCAGTGCCACCTATGAGTGCTCATCAGTGCCGCATACCAGTGCCACCTATCAGTGCCCATCAGTGCCACCTATCAGTTCCCATCAGTGCCGCCTATCAGTGCCCGTCAGTGCCACCTCATTGGTGCCACCTCATCTGTGCCCATCAGTGCCGCCTTATCAATGGCCGTCAGTGCAGCAATATCGATGCCCGTCATTAAAGAAGAATACATACTTATTTACGAAAATTTAACAGAAACAAAGAAAAACTTTTTCAAAATTTTCTGTATTTTTTTGTTGTTTGCAAAAAATAAAAACAGCAGAGGTGATCAAATACCACCAAAAGAAAGCTCTATTTGTGGGAAAAAAATTATTAAAAAAAATTGTTTTGGGTACAGTGTTGTATGATTGCGCAATTGTCATTCAAACTGCGACACTGCTGAAAATTGGCTTGGGCATGAAGGTGTCTAAGTGCCTGGCATTAAAGTGGTTAAACAATGTAAAGCTTTGCTAATCATTGGCAATTGAGCTGGCGCTGCAGGCAAAATCTGAAAGTGCCGAAGGCCACGCTCTATGGAGAAAACCCTCTGCTGCATCGGAAAGGAGGTAAGTCTTGCAGGATAGAGATAAAGATCCTTTGGCAGGTAACACTTTGTATGCATTTCCTTGTATATTGTCCTACAATGTGTCCAATGCCTCAGATGATGCTGTAGGCAGGTCTATAATTACAGATAATGGTGTCCCAGGTGCATCTCTGCCCCCTTGTGTCATGTGATATTTTCATTAAAAGATTAACACTAGAATGCACTACTGGAGGCCTAGTCTGCTGTTTTACCTGCTAAAGAATTTTTATTTCTGTCCATTTAGCTCTGAGATGCTCTGCCACACCATATAGCCCTGCCTGGGAGGAGGAGAACTGATTTTATTCTGTGCAGTTCAGCAACTCCTCATCACCCCCACCCTGTGATCAGACATTGCAATTAAAAGCAGAAAACCGATGAGCTTTTCTACTTGCTCTCTCCTCCTATCAGCATGATCTTTGAGCTGCAAATAATTGGCTCCTCGTGTTGCTTCTTACTCCTTCAGTCTATGGATTTGCAGTAATTTGTGTCAATGATATGCTTAAGGTTCAGCTTTAAGAGCCAGTTCACACCAGAATCACACATGAATGCAGTGCACGTCCCTGTGCATTCCCCTGCAGTAAGATTTTCAGCCTATTCATTTGAATGGGCTGAAATTGCACTGGATCGCATAAAAAGTAAAGCAAGCATTACTACCAAATTACATGGTACTGCGCCACCATGCAATCTGGTCCCTGCAAATGCAGTGCATTTGCAATCTGTGTTTGGGATGCTGTTAACAATGTATTTGCACCCACAGAGGATCGCAAATAGCAGAATGATGTAGGAAATGCACACAGAACGCACCATTTCACGCACAACTTTCTGGTGTGAATCGGCCCTAAAGGCTAACTCTAGCCACAAATAAAAAAATAACATTACATTTTTTACCCAGCTGATGAAGAATATAGTGTTTTTGTCTGGTAGATTATCTAACACAGAGGAAAACAAACCTTAAAACCCAATTAAACTGTTTAAGTCAGCTAAATATATTCCATTGCATTGAGTGATTCGCTGCTTCCACTGCAGAATGAGACCACTACTTTCACACAGAGTACGAGGTTTGCACATGCTTGCAGGAAACCTCCCTTAGCCTTTGTTTACATTAACGCGGCTTTGAAATCGTGGAACCTCATCTGAAATCACACAATTTTCAAGCCGCGTTTAAGTGCGACTTTGGGTGCGACTTTGTGTGCGACTTCGGGGGCGACTTGAAGGACATCTGTTTGACTTCATGCACAGATGTCTATTGAATCACCAAGTCTATTGAATTACCATATCATTAAATCACCAAAAGCAGTGCAAAACTACATTTGCAAATCGGTACAGGGCCACAAATTCGATTGGAACACTGCTATTGCCAGAAACAGGCTGCGACTTGTCATGTGATTTGAGCTGTCTCTCTCATACGCAGACTGTATGCAGCATTTTTGGGAGAAGAAAATGCAAGTTTGATGAACTCTTGTGGGAGCCTAAACTTAAACAGCTTTGAAATGCTTCTGAATATTGCTTTTGATTGGTCTTACTGATATATACTGTATATATATATATATATATATATATATATATATATATATATATGTGTGTTATACCCTTCTCTGAGCACATTGTCTTTTACGGACGCTACATTGATGATGTCCTGCTCATTTGGAGTGGGGACCCAGACATGTTTTCCTCCTTCGTTGCCTACTGCAATACCAACACACTGGGGTTATCGTTTACACACGTGCTGGACCCTACGGAGTTCGTTTTTCTAGACCTGGTTTTATCTCACAATCAACAGAATATTATTACTAGCAATCATACAAAAACCACAAGTGGCAACTCCTCATTTCGAAAGCTGCCACCACCCAACCAGGAAGAAAAATATTCCCAACGGACAATTTCATAGATTAACCACCCTTATACTGGGCACTTTCGCCCCCTTCCTTCCCAGACCAATTTTCAGCTTTCAGCGCTCTCACATTTTCAATAAGAATTGCACGGTCATGCAATGCTGTACGCAAATTAAATTTTTTTCATTTTGTTTGCAAAATAGAGCTTTCTTTTGGTGGTATTTATACACAACTCCCTTTTTTATTTTTTGTGATATAAGCGAAAAAAGCGGAAATTTGGAAAAAAAAAAAAAAGATATTTTCTTTATTCTATTTTAAAAGAAATCCAATAAAATCGAATTCTGTCATAAATTTAAGCCAAAATGTATTTTGCTACATGTTTTTGGTAAAAAAAAAAAAATCCCGTTAAGTGTATAATAATTGGTTCATGTGATCACGGACAAATGTACACAAATGATCATGTACAGATGTGCGCAGGTGATCACGGACATATGTGTGCAAATGATCATTGGGACATGTGATTTTACTGTTATATATGTGGGGGACAGGGGTTTTGGGGATCATTACTATGTGGTGACATGTGTTTTGGGGAGATGTGTGTTTACTCTGTGTGTTTTACATGTGTGGTGACACTAGACTGGTGATCAGTGAATAAAAAGCTGTAAAAAACAGCTGATACTCACTGATTACCAGCCGGCTGCAGAGATCCGCTCTCCTCTCCTCAGCGACAACTTCCATGTGAGGAGAGGAGAGCTGATCGCCTAGCAACTGGCTGTTTGTTTACATCACATGAGGGCCGTGATTGGACACGGCTGTCATGTTATCAGGAGGTCCAATCACCGAGCCCTCCTGCCGATCTAAGATGCGCCATGTCCAGGTGACAAGAGCGCATCGGGATCGGGCTGCTGCACGGTAACGTGCACGCGCGATCCCGCTCCTTCTGAGGAACGTTCTTGAATGTCCACTCAAAAGAAGAGAGCACCCACCCGGCCGTACATATGCAGTGACCAGGTGGGAAGTGGTTAAGAAGAAGTTGTACAAGACTGGAAGATTATACTCTACAGGGTGAACATATGCAAAGAAAGTTTGAAGAAAGGGCTATCCTAGGGACTTAGTCCAAAATGTCTTTCTATCGAATATTAATAAGCCATTAAAAAATAAAGAGAATATCACTAAAGAAACAGAAAATACAGCTAGATTTGTGGTCACTTTCAATACTAAATATAGGACCATCTCGAAAATTATTCATTAACATTTTAATATTTTAAAGCTTGATCAACATTTGACTCCTCTGTTACCTCCCAAGCCACAAATAACTTTTAGAAAATCACACAACATAAAAAATATCATTGCCCCGGGTAAGTTCGAAAAATCCAAAAGATCTCTGTTTGATATTAGGACTTATTTCAACAATAGAACAGGTATTTTTCAATGCTGGAAAAGAGGTGGCCTTACTTGCCAATCTATCACTCACGAATGTTCGAAGATTGTTACCAACAAAGACACTTCCTTTCAGATCAAGCAGTTCATCACATGTTCGACTGAATTTATCATTTACATCCTGTGGTGCCCCTGTAATCTCTTGTATGTGGGTCGCACGATATGTACCCTTCGTACCAGAGTAGGCGAGCACTGTAGGTTTATTAAAAAAAGGATTTGATAAACACAGTGTCCCACATTATGGCGATTGAGGCCATCCCTAAGGGCACGCTCACCAATAACAAGAGGTTTTCCCTCCTTTGTAGGAGGGAAACTTTTTGGATGTATCTGTTGGGTTCCCTTTCACCCTAGGGCCATAACGAAGAACTTGATATTCTTAGTATCATGTGATTTAATGCTTGACATTTTTTCATACCGAGTCCCACAGTACTACTGATCAATACTAATAGACATGTCCTAACCACTACCCCATGCATGTATGTTCATATACAAGGCGTTTATAGATATGAATACATATAGATCTATACGTGCAGTTTCTTTCTTTTCCTCATTGAATGTGCAGTTACCTAGTATTTATAATCCCTTGTCACCATCATTGATAAAATCATGTACTGCCTTCTTTTTTATCAGAATTTACATGACATTCCTTAGTGCTCCATTGCTCATATCAATCTTTTATCATTTATTGATTACTGTAAATTTTTTATTTATTTTTTATTAATTTCTGCTCATACAATTCATTGATTACATTTTTTATATGAATATTAATTAAATAATTTACCATAAAATTCATCATTTGTGAGTAAAGCAGGCTCATATGCATCTGGCACTTAATAACATTTTTTTTCTAAGCTAAGGGTTGAGAGGGGTTAATAACATACACCAGGCTTGTTATCTCCACCCCCTGCCTATCCCCTTCAATGTGTTTAAATACTGTTGTTGTCGCTTCCTCCATGACTTTGAAAAAGCACATGTGCGCGAAACATGTAAGCCACGGCAACCCAGAGCTTACGGTTCACCACTACAGACGGGCTTCCTGTTTTCCCCTTGTTTCCGGTGTGGCCCTGATGTCATCCAGCGTGCCCGGCTCCAGTGAGTTTGGATGTCACACCACACTGCCTGCGGCTTAGTGTGATTTACTCCTGTGACCAGCTTCAGCATCTCGCAGTTTCCAGCAAAGTGTCCTTTGCCATTGCAGTCTCCATCCTGGACACCAGCTGAGCTTGACCACCAGCTTGAGGCAGAGGACTGTCAAATACCCCCCTTCCACTGGGCTTCCATCATTACCTCACATGGTTTATTACATCTCTTTTCCATGCCTAACCAGCAATCCAACTGGATGATGTTAACCCTTCCCTACCCGGATGTCATTGTGGCACTGTTTATTTTAATATTTTAATACTAGTATCTATACTGGCTATATGCTTCCATGACTGATTTCTGCAACCTCCGCAAGTTTCTATATTTTGCAGTTGTTCATCTTTCTCAAGTGCAATAAACTAACTTTTTACTTAACCAATAGTTTAGAAGTATTTATGACTTTCACCGATAGAGCGTTGCTCTGTTGTCTTCTGTTTCTTGCTACCCATTTTCCAGTGGTTGGCAGCTGCACTGGGTTTTAGTCCATTCCACATTTTCCCGGGCATCTACATCCATATATATGACTGACAGCTCCTTGCGCTTAAGGAACTTGGTGTTCATTAAAAAGCTCATTGTTATGGGTTTATATACAATTTACAAACCAATGTCAACAAGTTTTTGCCCACTTCTGAACCTCTCCTCATTCTAATGTTGTTTCAAAAGTGGAGGTTTCCTTTTAAAAACATTTAAATTTAATATGACAAACTTCCTCAACCCCCCCCCCCCCCCCTTCCTTAACAATGATGGTTGACACTGGCTCTCAAACAATACCACACTGCAATAGACCATCACAGAACACTGAGGTTGATTTACTAAAACTGGAGAGTGCAAAATCTGGTGCAGCTGTGCATAGTAGACAATCACTTTCTAACTTCAACTTGTTCAATTAAGCTTTGACAAAAAAAAGAAACTGAATTTTGTTCCCATCTGATAGGCTAGGGCTGGCAGACCATGTCTTGTATGCTCCTTTTCCCTTAACATAACCATGTATGCTTTGCTTCACAGTCGGCTGCACACTGCACATGCACAAGCTGGACTGTACTTTGTAAATGGCCCTGCAGCCTTGTAGGACCTGTGACGTGTCCCAGAATGTTTTGGGCGGGGGGGGCGGAACTTCCGATTGGGTCGCCTAGGTGATCCAAGCAGAAGTGAGAGTGGGTACCTGTGAAAATTTGGTACCCATTCTGCTCCCTCAAAATGTTCAATATGACAGAGGAAAAGGGGAGGAGGAGGAAGAGCAGAACTTCCCCTTTTGGGTGAAGTTACACCTTTTTAGAGTTGACTTTGCCTAGCACCTGTAGCTCCCCAGAGATGTTTTCTATAGTCAAGGTACAACTTAAGAAGTATTTTTGCCCAGGAAATTTTGGAAAACCTATAGGGAAGTTGAGAGCAAGAAAAAGAGTCGAAGTAGAAGAGGGATGAGAGAATAAGATGACCAAACACTACTGTCTCTATATCTACATATATTGAACTATATATGTCCAGTACCCAGTGCTACCAGGAGCACAATTTTATTAATCGAGCTTACCCTAATGTTGGCATCTTTCTTATTAATAGGCAGCCACAAATAATCTAGGCATAGATAATGAGATTACGTTTTGTCAGTTTTTTGTTTATTAAAATGTGTTGAAGGCCATTTAAAAATAGCAAAGGTGCCTATTATTTGTAGTCTAGTTTCCACCACCCTTACCACACAAGGCCCAAGAAAGCTAAGCCATGTTGGTTATGGTTATCAGGCCCATGTTTTGCCCATTATAATTCATGCATTCAATATAGCACAATGTAGCCACAGGGTAAAGAATGTTGTATGTCACTATGTTTATGTACTTTTACATGGAACAAAAATAATTTATATACAGTTACCCATAGCAAACAGTTTTTTGTTTTTTTTTACATAATTAAGAACATAAAGCATAGGAACTAATTAAATCCTTTTTTTATTTTCTGCTGACATATTAAATGAAGACTCTAGTCTTTAAAATGTAGAGATGGTTTAATATACATGTGTCCATTTTGCTTCATGCATAAAGGCTGATGGACCCACATTAATTTTCGGCTCCAGGGCATATAGGCCTTTAATCCATCCCTAGTGTATTGTGTGAAACACTCTAAATTTGCCAGCATAGTTAACAACAGATTTTATCTGTTACCAGTTAGTGAATGTGTCAGCTTATGCATGCTGCATATGCTAGTATTTTCAGTATTCAGTAATGACTTGCAGAGTCTTTGTAGAATACTGATCACTCACAAACCTTCAGATTTGGGTTTGGAAGCTTTTATTAAAGGGAAACTATAATAGAAGCAGCATTTGACTTATGCTGGCCATACACTATACAATCTGATTGAATAATCTCTGTACAATCTCTTTTAGACTAGTAGGACACACCCAAAAAATCCTAGTCAAGTAGGCCCTTAAGCTGGGTAAACACAGTGTGAGTTTTTTTGTGAGTTTTTTTTTTTTTTTTTTACATTCATGCAAAAAATCACAGATATCTACATCCATACAAGTGATGTAGATGCAGGGATCTCCCTCGTGCTATTGTATTCTGACTGTGGGAATTCCTCCCCCTGTCAGAATTAATTAATTATGTGGGTAAAATCCGACAGGCTGGTTGCACAGAACTTGTCTAGTCCCTGCTGACAAATTTGGATCCATGTATGGCCGGCTTTAACCATTAACTTACCACCTATCCGCAACTTCCACATTATTGTTTAATATTTTTTCTTATAATTGATTAGACACATAAGTGGATATATACTGTATATATAATAGTGTATATAGATTTTATATTTACAACTATATTTTATATCTAGACGCTCTATTATTCCAAGTTTTAGGAAATCCACAATTCTCCCAGGGCCTTCATGACGTGACTTTCTGAACCTTGTACAAATCTGGTGGCTACCAGGCATATCACTTTCTGACAACTGACACCTGGCCTTCTATTCCCTTCTCAATGGACCCTTCAGGTCCATCTCACTTAAACTTTTCGAGAGCTCTTCAGTTACACCACATTTTACATTCGCTACCTGCTCCACAGGGCTTTGGTCGCCGTCTAACTCCTTTTGAGCAATATTGCTCTGATGATGGGGTCTTGCCTCATGTTCTTTCTAAAACTTACAATTAGGGATGAGCCGAACACCCCCCGGTTCGGTTCGCATCCAGAACATTCGAACACCGTTAATGTCTATGGGACTCGAACTTGAGAAATCAAAAGTGAAAATTTTAAAGGCTAATATACAAGTTATTGTCCTAAAAAGGGTTTGGGGACCCGGGTCCTGCCCTAGGGGACATGTATCAATGCAAAAGAAAGTTTTTAAAAACTGATGTTTTTAAGGAGCAGTGATTTTAATGATGCTTAACCACTTAATTTCCCGGCCATAGTCATATGACGTAGGCGCGCGCGCACGCCCACGGCGTTGCTCGGGACCCGGTGCGTGTGCCTGGCGGCCGCGATGTCCGCCGGACACCCGCGATTGCCCGTGAAAACAGCGGGACCGTGCGGGACCGTGGAGCTGTGTGTGTAAACACACAGCTCCACGTCCTGTCAGTGGAGAGGAGACCGATCATGTGTTCCCAGTACGGAGGAACACCGATTGGTCTCCTCCCCTTGTGAGTCCCCTCCCCCCACAGTTAGAATCACTACCTTAGGGAACATATTAACCCCTGCAGTGCCCCCTAGTGTTAACCCCTTCCCTGCCAGTCACATTTACACAGTAATCACTGCAATTTTATAGCAACGATTGCTGTGTAAATGTGAATGGTCCCAAAAATGTGTCAAAAGTGTCCGAAGTGATGGCCGCAATGTCACAGTCACGAAAAAAAAATCGCAGATCACCGCCATTACTCGTAAAAAAAAATGAAAAAAATTGAATAAATCTATCCCCTATTTTGTAGACGCTATAACTTTAGCGCAAACCGATCTATATACGCTTATTGTGATTTTTTTTTGCCAAGAATATGTAGAAGAATACGTATCGGCCTAAACTGAGTAAAAAAAAAATTTTTTAAAAAAAAAATGGGATATTTATTATAGCAAAAAGTTAAAAATATGTTTTTTTTCAAAATTGTCGCTCTTCTTTTGTTTATAGCGCAAAAAATGAAAACCGCAGAGGTGATCAACTACCACCAAAAGAAAGCTCTATTTGTGGGGAAAAAAGTACGTTAACTTTGTTTGGGCGCACGACCGCGCAATTGTTAGTTAAAGCGACACAGTGCCGAATCGCAAAAAGTGCTCTGGTAAGGAAAGGGGTAAAATCGCTCGGTGCTGAAGTGGTTTAAGTGAAAAAATAAAAGTGAAATATTCCTTTACATATCGTACCTGGGGGGTGTCTATAGTATGCCTGTAAAGTGGCACGTGTTTCCCGTCCCTGCACAAAAAGACATTTCTAAAGGAATAAAAGTAATTTAAAACTGCTTGCGGCTGTAATGTAACGTCGGGTCCCGGCAATATGGATGAAAATTATTGAGAAAAATGGCATGGGTAACCCCCCAGCCCATTACCAGGCCCTTTGGGTCTTGTATGGATATTAAGGGGAACCGTGCACCCAAATTAGAAAAGAAAAGGCGTGGGGGCCCCCGGCCCTATATACTCTGAACAGCAATATACAGGCGGTTCAAATAAGACAGGGACTGTAGGTTTGTTCTTAAGTTGAATCTGTTTGTAATTTGGAACAGGTAAATTTTTTAAGTGTAACTCCAGCCAAAAAAAATCTATTTTTAAGCTTTTTGGATAACATAGGGAAGGGTTATCATCACCCCTGTAACATTTGTTTTGCTATCTGTGCCCCTGTTCAGAAGATTTCACCTCATTTTCTGTCCCAATGACAATTGCATTTTGAAAATTAGTTTTTTTTAGGGAAACAAGGATTGGTGATAATAAAGCATCAGTGGAGACACCTTTTTCCCATATTAACTCTTACAGGAGAGAATTTCCCTTCCTAGGGGTAGATTTCCTCTCACTTCCTGTTGTCTCCCTCCGTTCGTAAGTAGGAGTCATTTGTAAGTCGGATGTTTGAAAGTAGGGGACCGCCTGTATATACTATACAGCCTGCCCTAAATACTCTGCAGAAATGTTAAACAGGGGCAGACAAATTAGGTCTTAGGCAGTGGTGGTGGTGGTGCCACAACACTGTAACCCCTCACAGATACTCTTGTTGAGTGCAGGAACAGGCCCTGCTGCAAAATATTAGATCAAAAATTGTAATTACACACCCCTGTTAAACAGGGGCAGAAAAATTGGGCCTTAGGTGGCGGTGGTGGTGCCTAGACATGTGCACACTGAAATATTTTGTTTCAGAATTTCGTTTTAGTCCGAAAAATTAATTTATTTAGTTACTAACGAAATTCATTTTTATTTATTTAGTTTCGTTAAAAAATACATTCGTCTGAAAATCCAAAATAATTAAGGTCGAATCTGTCATTGAAGGCTTATGGTGTCTGTCGAATGTTCTAAGAAGATTCGACGGACCAGCTAAACTTTCCGGTCAAATGTTCCGCCTACAAGCTATAGTAGAATTCTAATGTTGTATGACACTAGTAATAATTATATTTATTAATTATTATTAATAATAATAATATATAATTCTTCTATAGCCTATGGGCAGAGCATTTGACCATAAATGTCCGCTCGCGCCGACTGCTTCGTCGAATCTTTATGTTGAATCTTTTCTCTCTATGTCGAATAATCTTGAACTAATAGAGTTAGGTTAGGCACATTCAAGCTTTTTTGCTATTGCCTCTTTAATGTCAAATCTTTTCTCTCTATGTCGAATCTTTTCTCTCTATGTAGAATAATCTTGGACTAATAGAGCTAAGGTTAGGCACATTCGACCACATGTTCGATGGACACAGATCACTATTGTCAGCGTCATGTCGAATCTCCTATCTATATCGAACTGTTGTTACAACGAAAATGAAAATAAAGCATTTGTTTATGTCGGATCTTTCAGTTTTTGGATTCTGCATGTTCGTTAAATACACGAAATTCAGACAAAAATGCATTCGGATGAAAACAAATGCACATGTCTACTGGTGCCACAACACTGCAACCCCTCACACATACTCTAGTTGAGTGCAGGAACGTGCCCTGCTGGGAAATATTACAGAATTTTTTTTAATTACGCACCCCTGTTAAACAGGGGCAGAAAATTTGGGCCTTAAGTGGCGGTGCCACAACACTGCAACCCCTCACAGATACTCTAGTTGAGCGCAGGAACAAGCCCTGCTGCAAAATATTACAGCAAAAATTGTAATTACACGCCCCTGTTAAACAGGGGCAGAAAAATTGGGCATGTTCTTAGAAGCTATCAACATGAACATTGAGAAGGAATAGGATAGTCACTCAGCATAACAGGATAGTCACTCAGCATAACAGGATAGTCACTCAGCATCAGCATAGGCAGTCTTCAAGGGATCTCATATTCATAAAACAAATAATCAGTCACATCAGCATCAGGTGCTTGGTAGCTGGTGATCCCAGACTGATTCATTTTGTAAATCAGACACTGGCGATGGTTGCTGGAACCAATCAGACCTTAGGGCTGCTGACTAAAAAATTGTCTGAATGCATCGGTCAGACCGCCACCTTCTCCACCACTCCTTCTGTGACTGACTGAATCCTCAGCAACACGTTGTCCAGGAGGACCAGGAAATTCCAACCTCCCGGGGCTCTGGAAACGCATTGCACAAACCTTTCTGCAAGGCTTCCCGAAGATCTTTCATCCTCTGCTCCCTCTGCGAAGGCTGCATAAGTTCTGCAACCTTACCCTTACGTGTATCAAGAAGGGTTGCCAGCCAGTACTGATCCCTCTCCTTGATACCCCAACTCCGAGGGTCTTTTCACAGGCTTTGCAGGATCAGGGAGGCCATGCAGCGTAGGTTTGCTGAGGCATTCGGTCTGGAGTCCTCTGGGTCACTAAGGACGACATGATCCGCAGCCACTTCCTCCCAGCCACGTACAAGTCCATGGGTTTCTGGGGACTGAAAACGATCCATTGAAGACTGCTACTGATGCTGAGTGCCAGGCTTCACCTCCATGCTGACACAATCATCCTACTTCTCTTCCTGTGTCATAGGCGGGCCTGTAGGAATACTGTCTGGATAAAGGGGGCCTTGATAGGTAAAGAAGTCCTCCTCTTCCTCCCTCTGTTCTGCCTCAAGTGCCCTGTCCATTATTCCATGCAGCTTGTGCTCCAACAGGAAGACAAGAGGGACAGTATCACTGATGCATGCACTGTCACTGCTTACCATCCTTGTGGCCTCCTCAAATAGTGACAGGACAGTGCATGCATCCTTAAACATTAGCCACTGGCGTGGCGAAAAAAAGCCAAGCTCCCCTAACCCTTTCCTGGTGCCATACTCGCACAGGTACTCATTGATGTCCCTCTGCTGCATGTGCATTGCCAACGTTGAGTTCACCCTGGTGGTCATGTCACAGATGAGGCGATTCTTGGTCAGGTTGCATTCCTTTTGATGGTCAGCCAGCTGAGCACTGGCATTATATGATCGGGGGAAATGCCCACAGACTTTCCTGGCCTGCCTCAGGACATCCTGTAAGCCCGGGTACCTGCACAAGAACAACTGCACCACCAAATTAAGGACGTGAGCCAAACAGGGAACATGGGTCAAGTATCCCTGTCGGAGGGCGGAGAGGAGGTTGGTGCCATTGTCACAAACCACCATTCCTGCCTGAAGCTGGCGTGGCGTCAACCACCTCTGAACCTGCCCCTGCAGAGCTGCCAGAATCTTTGCCCCAGTGTGGCTCCTGTCCCCTAAGCAGACCAACTCAAGCACCGCGTGGCATCTTTTTGGCTGAGTGCTTGCGTAGCCCCTAGAATGCCTATGGAGCACCGAGATCCGATCAAATCTGCACGGGAAGAGGCCATAGAAGAAGAGGCGGGGTGGAGGAGAGAGGTGTGGCAGAATCACCACTACCAGCATTTTGGAGGCGTGGTGGCGGAACAAGCTCCAACATTACTGCACCCTGTTCTGCATCCTTCCCAGCTGGCAGCAGGGTTACCCAGTGCAGCGTGAAAGAAAGGTAACGTCCCTATCCATGCCTGCTGGACCATAAGTCAGCGGTAATATGCACCTTACCACTGACCGCCCTGTCCAACGAGGCCGAAACATTGCCTTCCACGTGCTGGTAGAGAGCCGGAATGGCCTTCCGAGAAAAAAAATGGCGTTTGGGAACCTGCCACTGAGGTACCGCACATTCCACAAATTCTCGAAAGGGGGCAGAGTCTACCAGCTGAAAAGGCAGCAGTTGGAGTGCTAGCAATTTAGCCAAACTAGCATGCAGCCGTTGAGCATGTGGATAGCTGGGACCGAATTTCTTTTGACGGTTTAGCAACTGGGGTAGGAAAATTTGCCTGCTACAATCGGATTTAGGTGTACCGCTATCAGCTTGCCCGCAAGTGCTTGGGACACCTAATTCTACACCTTCAGTCCTCTCAGTGCAGGTCTCTGAGAGGACTGCAGGTGTAGTGGGGTTGGAGATCCCAGCTGATGAGGAGCAAGGAGAGGTCTGCCTTGTTCTTTGGTGTGGGTCTTTTAAGTACTGTTGCCAACGGACTGCATGGGAGCTCGACATATGTCTGGTCAAGCATGTGGTGCCCAAGCGGCTGCTGTTTTGGCCATGCTTGATACGCTTCAGACATATGTTGCAAACAGCAACGGTGCGATCTGCTGCACCGTTGTCACGGAGATTGTCACGGATTTTATGAATTATTAAGATATGTAAATTATCAGCAATCACTTTGGTGATAATTAGAGTGTTACATATATTGTAATATTTGGGTAATATAAGCATATGAATTATATTTACACAATTAAGGTTTAATTAGCGCCCCTAGCACTCCCACTCTTCACGATCTGCTGCACACGTCTCAAAAAAGGCCCACACCAAAGAACTTTTGAAAAAACGCAGTCAGCAGCGCCCTGCACATGCGGAGCTCTGCGGTGTGATGCAGTCGGTTGGCTGTCCTTAAGCTTGCCCCTGGAGGGTACCCTGCCTCATTGGAGATGTGCCTCCTCCTCTCTTCTATCAGGCACCCACATAGAGTCAGTGACCTCATCATCCCCTCCCTCCTCGCCAATGGAGCAAACCTGGCAGTATTCTGCAGCTGGGGGAACGTGACTGCCAGTTTCTTGTCCTTCTTGGGCAACCCCTCTCTCTGGGCTCACGTTACTGCCTTTATCCTTAACCTGGGTACCATCATCGGAGCCTTCAAAATGCTGCACATCCTCCTGCAGCATGTATCCGACACTGTGGTCAAACAGTTTGGGGGACTCCTCAGGACATGATGGTGGAGCTAGGGAAGGAGTGACTGATGCCATTGAGCAGATGGAATGGGCCATTCTGGCAGCTGCATTGGCAGCCAAACTTGTCTTAGCCTGGGTGACAAAGGATGAGGAGAATGAGGATGGCTTTGTTATCAACTCTACCAACTCTTCTGCATGCTGAGGATGCACCGTGTCCACGACCAGCACTGTTGGCTGTAGACACAGAGCCTGCTTGCCCTCTTTAATGGCCTGTGAGCGTCTGCCTTTCCTTGGTGGCCTTTCAGACATGCTGTAAAATTGGATTAGCAAAACACTGCCTGAAGTTTACTAGAACAATTTCACCAGGAATGGCCTGCAGTCAGGTATAGGCTTGGCTAGACTAGAATGCTGTGGCTATATATGTCGGAGACTGTTTATATATATATCTTTATGCACTGCAGATCACTGAATCTCCAGCCTGCCTGCCTGAAAGTGTTGTTGAAAATGTACACCAGCAATGGCCTGCAATCAGATATAGGCTTGGCTAGACTAGAATGCAGTGGATATATATATGTTGGAGACTGTATATATATTTAATGCAATACGGATCACTGAATCACTTACCTGCTTGCCTGAAAGTGTATTTGAAAACGTACACCAGCAATGGCCTGCAGTCAGATATAGGCTTGACTAGACTAGAATGCAGTGGATATATATGTAGGAGACAGTATATATATTTTATGAACTGCGGTCTGCAGTGAGATATAGCTAAACTGTATACAGTGGATATATATATATATATATATATATATATATATATATAGTTATATATTAAATACACTGCAGCTAACTGAATCAATACTGAATCAGTATTTTAGAAACAGTACAGCAGGAACGGTCTTCAGTGAGATCTAGCTAAACTGTATACAGTGGATATATATATATATATATATATATATATATATATATATAAATCAGTCTGACTGTATATATATATATATATATATATATATATATATATATATATATATTAAGTACACTGCAGCTAACTTCCTCAAGCTGCCAAGCTTGAGGAAGGAGCGTGCCTGTTTGTTTACCCACAGTGCGCATGCTCCGAAACGTCATCGCTATTGGTAGTGATGTTACCGCGCTCGACGCCTGAGTTTCACTGCGGACCTGAGCCAAGCCTCGGTCTCAGTGTACACCGTCAGATAGGGAAATCCTGCGGGCCGGGATTGTACATCTGAACGAAAAACATCTACAGGCTATTTAACGTTGGTTGACGCCACAGAGGACATTTGTGCTGAAAATACCCTATACCACATGTAAGTGGATGTATGCACCTGTGTGTTTCAAATAAATGCAACTGCTTTTAATCTGGTGGCGCCTTTCTTGTCTCTCTTTTTGCATGGCTGAGAAGGTGCCTGGAGCTGGGTGAAGAAAATGCTGTGTGGCGGGAGCAGGTGCATGAAGACGACGGACCGGCAGTGGCAGAATTACATGGCGCCATTATTAGGAGCGGGAGAGCTCTCACTCGCAGCCTGCAACTCCGCCAGCAAAATCAGCTCTGCCATCCACAGCAACCTATTCCCCCCTCAGAGCTAATAAATCCAAAAATGGTGTCGCCAGAAGAGGCGGCTTCTAGTACGGGGAACAGAAGAGCCTAGGAAAGCTAATGCAACAGCGACATCCAGTGGTCAGGGTGAGTTGGCGCAGGTCTTAAAAAAATATAATGGATTCTATAAATAAGTTAGCCGACACCATTAATAATCCTAGTAATGATAATTCTAATTACTCTAAAGTATGGGCTAATGGATCTAGGAATATGAGTGAAAATGTGTCTAATATCAACAGTACTTCTTCATTTTCAGTGGTTAATACTAATATCAGTAATACTTTACCAGTGGAACTGAATGTTACAAATTTGTCAGTTCCTGAATCATGTCTAAAAGAGATTTTACCGTGTGAAATGTCACTGCTTGGGTATCACCTGTCTGCTCAGGTAAAAGATAAAATATGGAAAGGGCAGTTTATTGACATTTTGTCTTTACTGCCCTCAGAAAAAGAGTTTATTAACAGGCCTGACAAAAAATCAGAGAGTTACAAAAATGGTATGCTTCTCTGTATATGAGTCCATATTATTTAAAACTGCTTTTGTATTAGCATTATTTGGTGCTATGAGAATATCTGGACTGTTACCCAAAAACAAAAAATCGGTGTCTGGCCTGTTGTCCCATCACATGATGGTTCACAGGGCAGGGCTTAATATATTTATTGCAAATTCTAAAACAGACAAAACAAGTAAAGGTGTATGGATTACTCGTTATAGTTGCACAGAAGTGGAGATTTGTCCACTAAAAACTGTAAATGAGTATCTAGCAATCAGACCATCCATTGAAGGAAAATATTTGGTTCATTCGGATGGGTCACCCCTTACAGGATATCAATTTAACATGTTTCTCAAAAAATGCATGTTAAAGTTAGAGCTACAAGTACTTAAAAAAAAAATAGGCAGATGGGACTCACAGCGATTTAACATTAATGTCAGACCTGATCTCTCTCTTTAATTTTCTTTTGATAGGTAATAGAAGAATGATTTGGATCCTGGGCCACTCCTTTATTTTTTGGGCTAACAAAAGATCCAGGAGGCATTGCTATACACCTAATCTTTCAATGGATCCTGAGCAATTTCAAGTGTTATGGAGAGGAATCCATGGCCTAAAATGGTTAAATTTGTCTTTTTATCTCGCCAGGTTATTGGAATTTTGACCAGTCCCAGATATCCTAATCGTCCATTTGGGGGGAAACGATGTGGGTAGAGCTAAAACCCTAGATCTGATGTTTGCAATGAAACGTGATCTACATACATTCAAATTGTCTTCCCCGAATACCACTATAATATTTTCAGAAATAGTTCCTAGGCTCATATGGCTACAAAATTTAAAAATATGGAAAAGATCAGGCGTCATGTAAATAGATCCATGGAAAAATTCATGCCGCTTATCTGCGTTTTTTCCTATAGACATAGGGATTTAGAGAGAGGTTGCGAAGGTCTATACAGGGCAGATGGAGTCCATCTGTCTGATATAGGTTTAGACATTTTCAATGTTGGATTGCAAAATAGCATCTAATTGGCCGTGGTTGTGGGGTAGGCTGGCCTTGATATTCCAAGTTACGTCGTTGAGTGTCTTTATTCATTAAAGGGTAAAATTTGGAATAGAAGGAAGGATAGGTGCAGTCTACATTTCCATTATTCAGATGGCCTGGCTATGCATTTCTCCATAGTCTATTCTTGAAGATATGTACAAGCAGAATGTTACATTATAAAAATTCAATTTATTGTATGTTTTTATTGTTTTTACACTACAATTAAATCAGATTTATGGATTACATTATACATTATACTAGACATCAGTTAGTGAATGTATGATCACTTGAGTATTATAAATGGCTGCAAAAATTAATACTTTGCAATAAGTATAACACATATTATGTAACATTAAAACTGCATTAAAACACTAGGAAAAAATGTTTTTTAGTTCCAAAATCCATGGCTATCTGTTCCATTAAAGTAAGGGGATATATGCTCCCAAAGAAGCCATTTTGATTATGTAGATGTGAACTTAATTGAAGTGAATTTGTACAGACAAATGATACACTGATGTCCTTAATATACAGTGCATCTTTCTAAACTTCAGGCAACTCTTCTCTAACTGTTCAATGCTGAGTACTTCTGCTTAGTGTAGTGTTCAGTAAATATGTATGAGCTACATTTGCTTAACAGAGAACTCAAGAATCTAAAGACCTGCTATGTTTTTCTAACAAACCCTACATTCTTTTGTAAAAACAGTCCACAATGAAATCCATCCTGCAGACATGCTTGCTCTCTATTCAGCTTTCAACAGCCACTTGCAACACTGTCAGAATTATATTGAGCTCCCAGTCATTTCAAACGGCTTTTCTGGCAAAGATTTAAATGTGTCTTTCTTTCTGCCTTTCATGGACTCTCGTGGATTCATCAGTTAATCACATTGGGGGTAATTTACAAAAGGCAAATCCACTTTGCAGTGCAAGTGCGCTTGAAAATGCACTGAAAGTGCACTTGAAAGTGCAGTCGCTGTAATGCCCCGTACACACGGTCAGACATTCCGACCACAAAATCCGTTGGATTTTTTCCAACGGATTTTGGCCGAAACTTGTCTTGCATACACACGGTCGCACAAAGTCGTCAGAAAATCTGATCATTCGGAACAAGGTGACGTAAAGAAAAATGAACGATGGGACTACGTAGAGGCCAGTAGCCAATAGCTTTCGTCTCCAAATTTTTTCTGAGCATGCGTTGCACTTTGTGCGTTGGAATTCTCTACACACGATCGGAAACAGTCCGATCGGATTTTGTTGGTGTCGGAAAATTTTAGATCCAGCTCTCAAACTTTTTCTGTCAGAAATTCCAACAGGAAAAAGTCAGATAGAGCCCACGCACAATCAGATTTTCTGACAACATAATCCGATTTGACTTTTTCAGTCGGAATTTCCGACCGTGTGTATGGGGCATAAATCTAAGGGGTAAATCTGAAATGAGTGGAAGCTCTGCTGATTTTATCATCCAATCATGCTCAAGCTAAAATGCTATTTTTTATTTTCCTTGCATGTCCCCCTCGGTTCCACAGCGACTTTACTTCCAAGTGCACTTTCAGTGCACTTTCAACTGCACTTGCAATGCAAAGTCGATTTTCCTTTAGTAAATAACTGCCATTGTCTCTTACACATTTTTGTGAAACCTTGTACTTATACAATGGCTGATGCATCTCAACTCAGTTTACTTGTTTACTCAGTAACCCCCTAACTCTCTTTTGTGACACTTGGACACTTGTCTATAGGTTTATATTAGTAAGCTAGATCTTTTAATCGTTTGTTAAAACATTTTTGTGTCTATTCACTGTACCATACGTTAAGGGACCTCATTATTCGTATGCCCAAAATGATCAATCCCATGTGTGGAATATATGCTTTTTTTCCATTAGATTTACCAAAAACATATAATAGGAGGTCAAGGCTAAACACTTTAAATTTGTATGCAGTCAGGCAGGCCCTTTCAAAACATAGTGGAAGGTAAATCTAAAGGAAATCGAACAACATTTTTGTTGGATGTGAACTTAACGTCTGATTTTCGGAAAGTACAAACACGCATGATCGGAATCAAGGAACGACTGGGAAGAATTTGGTCTTATAAACTAGTGCTAGTAATCTAGAATTAACATTCGTGACCCGGCAATTGATGAAATGTTGAAATGCAGCGCACATTCTCATCTTCTTTAATGGGATAATAATGAAGCTGCTTTGCTGGTGATACTGATGTAGTTATGCCAAACGTATTTTAAAAGGCATTTGTTTTGTAGTGATATGAATAACATTAATATTATGGTTGTTGTTAGATTTTTTGGGGAAGTTACCACAACACCATTATCCTGTAGTTTTTAAGATCAAAGATACAACTATGTTGGTATGCCTTGTTAATTTTCCATTGTGTTGTTTTTAATGTAACTGCCTACTCCCAAACTGTCATCTGAAGAAAAACACATAGCCAAGTATTATTCTACACATTTTTTTTATTGTGCAGAAAAAAAAATGAAATTAAATAATTGATGCTATCTGCCATCCAAATTAAAATAACTTAATAAAAAAGTGCATTCCATGCAGAAAAAAACTAAGAAAATATAACAAAACAAAACATTACCAATAAACTACACAAAATAATAGAAATTAGAAAGGGGGTAGGGGTGATAATCCCCAGACCAGTGTGATTGTTGGGGTTCATGTGGCTGGTATTGTCACTGACCGGCATAATAATAGCACATTCTCTCCTCTTATTTTGTAATATGGCTGGTTGAGGAACAATTTGAAAATCGCGAATCAACTCTCACCAAACTTCTACTAACATGAAATTAGCAGAAGGGGCCCAAAGGGTGGCGCTCAAGAAATTAACTTCCTCTTTATACTCTTGTAGTACGTCACTACGTTTGTGTTTGTCGAGCGTCAATTTGCGCATTGTTAGCATGCTAGACAAAATCCTGCACACAATATTATTTATATCACTACAAAACAAATGCCTTTTAAAATACATTTGGCATAACTACACCAGTATCACCAGCAAAGCAGCTTCATTATTATCCCATTAAATAAGATTAGAATGTGCGCTGCATTTCGACATTTCATCAATTGCCGCGTCACAAATGTTAATTCTAGATTACGAACGGTAGTTTAGAAAACAAAACTCTTCCGGCTCGTTCCTTTATTCCGATCATGCGTGTTTGTACTTTCGACTTTTGTGTGAAGATTTCTGTACTGACCATCCGAAAATAGGACGTTGAGCTGTCCTTCATCAAAAATTTACTCGTCTGCTCATCCAGCTTTTGTCTGACGAAAAAGTGAAGTCGGCTGTTGAAAGCACCGTACTAACGATCTGAAAATCTGCAGACAGCTCGTTGTACGAATTTTCCCATCTGATTTCCATATCCTGTGTACGGGCCTTAACTTACAGCTGATAGATCTCTTGTATACTGTATATATATTCCATACATATGCTCTTTTGGTGTCATACTGATCTATGTACTTTGGCACATACAGTACATACTGATGTGACTTATACCCTAGCTCTACTGTATGTTTCTCAGAGTCTGGGATGAGGTGGGTGTGTTACTTTCCTCCAATCAGCAGTCAGATTACGCTCAGCTCTGTGCTCTAGCTCTGCAGTGTTTATGATGTCAGATGATCTCTCCCCCCCCCGACGCGCTTTATGCTGCTGTGAAAAAATGATTTCCTCTGTTTGTTGTAAAAGGCTGTACAGGACAGATGGCAGCAGATACACCGCCACAACTTATATAGGAGGATTTATTTCATCTATTCGTATCACCTGAGGCTATTCACTTCACTGAGTATGTTGTATGTAAGGGTTTACAACCGCCTTAACACAGATGCTATACAATGTGGGGAGGAACTTTCCACAGTCTCCATTGTGTGGTTATGCATTTTTGAGCACTACTATTCATGCAAATTCACAAGTTTAATCAATTTTTGCACAAAATGCAATCATTTCTCCAAAAATGCTTTGCTGCCGATTGAAAAGTAAGGGGCTTCAATCATAAATCGTCTATAGAACATTTATTTTATGTAACAAAACTGTGGACAGCTTCCTTTTTTTATGCAGGTGTGCATTTTGCATTTGTACACTTTTGCATTAGACTTTAGAAATTCTGAATAATGTGTCTGTGTTATGTCATCCAACATCAATGGTCCAGCAAGCATGCTTGAAACCTTAGAAAATTGGCTGAAATATGTCCTAAGGTATCAGTAGTATATTAGCTCTTTTCCTTATACTTAGGAAAGTGTATATATAACTTTAGTACATATAAAAATGGTTGCTAACTAACTCCAGTATTGATGAATGGAACTATAAATGAACTAGGGAGTGAAAAAACAATCCATAGTCCAGTAATTAAAGAAAAAAAAAATATACTGTATATATGTATATAAATATATATTCAGTGTATATATATATATATATATATATATATATATATATATATATATATATATATATTGTATATATTAAGGAGTTTAGAGTCAACATCAGTGCAAGATTTTATTAATTTACAGGTTTCAGTTAAAACTGACACATGAACTCCATTTATTTGCTACTTCCTGAGTGGGAGGATTTCTTGCTATAAACAATGTACAAAGTGTTGCCTTTGTTGTCATGTTTACAAGAAAGCAACTTTTGATTTCTTGCTAGTTTTAAACAAATGATATAGCTGCAAATTGGAATAGAAGGGCAATTTTAAAAAGCATTAGCTTATGAAATAGCTTGAGAAGCTATTTTTACACACATAGAAAAAAAAATTAGCCATAACTTAGATTAAACAAGAGTCTGAATGTTTAGTCTTAAGCACCATACACACGCGCGGATTATCCGAGGACCAGGTCCGTCGGATCACGTCCGTCGTACTTTGTCCGATGTTGGTGTTGCGTACACACGGTCGGACAAAGTTGTCGGAATTTCCGGTCTGCAAGAATGTCTAGAAAAGGGAAGTTCAGCACCACGTCAGGCACCCGTTGGGCTCCTTCTGCTGATCCCGTGTTTATCGCGAGTTAGTCGAAGTTTGGGGACTTAAGCTTCGCGCTTCTCAGTTTTGTCACTCAGATCGTTACTGCTCTTCAGTTTGTGCTTGTCGTGCGTATCTGTTTATTAGTGCGTGTAGTCAGTTCGCATTTGTTGATCATTGCGGCCTATATCTTGATATAGGACGCTTTGATTTGCACTGCTTATTGTCTGCTCGTTTCTGGTATTCATTTCGTTCTTTCAGGCCTTGCTGTTTATCGGTGCTTTCTGTTTGTCCGTTCTGACCAGCCGACCTTTTGTGAGCGATGTTTCCCGTACGTACTCGTCGCCGAGTTCGTGCTGTACGCGGAATTGGTGTCGGGCTTTTAGCTTTGAGCCAAGACCCGTCCATGAACAGAGTGACGAGGAGTATGTGGACCAAGAATTGGTTGCTTCAGCGTGATCAGTTCTCGCACTTGCCTTTGCTTCGTGAGATCCGGGAGAATAATCCTGATGATTTCAGGAACTTTCTCTGGATGACGGACCCCGTTTTTCACCGTCTTTTGGCTTTGCTGACCCCTTTTATCAGCCGGCAGGATACCTGCATGAGACAAGCCATCACTCCGGAGCAGAGGCTTGTTGCTACGTTGAGGTACTTGGCGACAGGGAGAAGCCTTCAGGATTTGAAGTTCTCTTCAGGTATCTCTCCCCAGGCCTGGGAATCATTATTCCAGAGACCTGTTCTGCCATCATCCAGGTCCTGCAGGAGGACTATATTAAGGTAACATTTCTACTTTACTATTCCATTCTATGTATGCTCTGTTTGCTAATGTCTTCTATTGTTGACCTCCTTCCCTAATTACCATGATTGCAATATGCTCTAATATGCTGTGCCCCTTTTCATCTTCATGCATTTTTCCCTTCACTTACCTCACCAGCATGCTCTTCTGCTCCAATAGACACCTATGGCCTAGTCACTTAAGCAATGTATTTGTCTGCTGCATAGTATTGTTTTCCCCCAAACACCCCCGAAAATATGCACAAATGTTTGCTGTGTGGTTTACTTCATGTAGAGCCCCCTTTTTTTTTCTCCCTTTTTGTTGTTGGGGGGGGGGGGGGGTGCCAAATTCATTCTGAACCCCCTCCCCCAACTGCTCTGTCAGATGGTACCAATCCTCTATCTGCTGGCTTTCCAAAGGTCAATACACACTATATACCTACCTCTTTATAGTGGGCATCTTTAGGGATGAATTCAGCAAAGCATGTAGTCCAAGGGGCTGGCTCCATACTTTCCATTTCCTCTTTCTTTGTGTTCTTTCCCTCCTATTAGCTTGCTAGGTAATTTCAGAATGTCCAAATGTGCGTTCCTTTTTTTTTGGGGGGGGGGGTGGGGGGATTTTGAATGTTATTTTATCTTTCCTGTGGGCTGCCAATAGTGTTAAGTAAGGAGGGTCTGGCCAAACTAGCACACATTATTGAGCCATTTGGCAATCAATGAAGTGCAGAGGGTTACCTGTCCAAACACCCCCCCCCCCAAACCCCTAGTTATTGTCAATGGCCCATCAGAAGTGGGGCGATTGATGGGGGGTGAGTCATCTGCTAGGGGGACCCTCTACTTTGCGTTGCAAATACTTTCCAGCTTTAAATGTAAAAGTCTGATCTTGTTCCAAGATGTTTAGTGTCTAATCTGCTTGCAATGTTTATGTGCAAAGTGACTCATTTTTTTTTTCTTGTTTCACTCCACAGTTCCCTTCCACGCCACAGGAATGGCAGACTGTGGCCTCCCACTTTGCCACCCATTGGGACTTTCCTAACTGCGGAGGTGCAATTGATGGGAAACACGTCCGCATCGTCACACCCCCCAACTCGGGGTCCTACTATTATAATTACAAGGGGTTTAATAGTGTCGTGATGTTGGCGGTGGTGTCGGCGACATACGAGTTTTTGTATGTGGACGTGGGGATGAACGGCCGGATCTCGGATGGTGGTGCCATTGCGCACACGGAGTTCTACTGGCGTCTCCAAAGTGGCAGTCTGTGCTTGCCACCTCCAGAGGAGAATGCTGAAGGACTCCCCTTCGTCTTTGTCGCAGATGAAGCGTTTGCGTTGACTCCCCATCTGATGAGGCCCTTCCCGATGAGGACCCTCACCCCAGACCAGAGGGTCTTCAATTACAGGCTGTCGAGAGCCCGCAGAGTGGTGGAGAACACCTTCGGGATCCTGGCCAGCCGCTTCCGCCTGTTTTTGACGGCTATTAACTTGGCGGAATACAAACTCAACCACATAGTTCTTGCCTGTTCCATATTGCACAACTTTTTAAAAAGACACAACACCAACTATGTGGTGACCGTTGGCCCAGATGTTGAGGGCCCTTCCAATGCCGACCTCACAGCCCTTCAAGCGGCACGTCCAGGCTTGCCCCCTCTAAATGCCCGCGCGGTCCGCGAGCAATATATGGAGTAATTTGTGGGTAGGGGGGCCATTGCTCTGCCTGACGATGTGTGAGAGGTATTTGTAAATAAATATATTTTTTTACCAAACCTATGTTTTCTGGTCATTTCCATATTCTAGCTTCTTTGAGATATACATTTTTGCCCTTTAGCTTCAACAGTGGGAATGCACTTTCTGGGCAAAAGGAGGTAACAGTCTCTTCTTCCCAAAAAGATTCTTCTCATGTTGTGTGTTTGATACCTAATCTTTGGTCTAGAGAAGGTTTGTAGTGCATAACTGACACCCAAAATACTCCTTTTCATCACCATGACAGAAATGTGTGTATTACCAAAAATGGTGTGCTACGTGTTTTCAAACCAATCACTGTGGGTGTCATTTACATAAGTCAAATCTACTATGCTCTACAAGTGCAGTGCAAAAGTGCCCTGGAAAAGAAACTTGCAGTGCAAACTGGACTTGCCTTTAGTAAATAACACCCATTGCCCCCCAAATCCTTTACATTTGACATACATAATGCTTTTTTGTTTTGAAATAAGGAAGCCACACATTTAGAAAATTAAAAAAGTTTACTTGCAACACATTCCCAAGTGCATTTACAAACTTCTTGCCAAAACTGACAAGATCTTGGTTCTTGACAACATTGTTTACAAACATTCTGCATTTGGTAAAACCAGGCATGGAGCAAAACAGAACATAGGAACTAGGAAAGTTCAACTATCTAAAGTGAAGACAAGATCAAACATGACTATATGTTCAAAGTGTGTTTGATCTTGCCTTCATCACATGGGGGGTCACCCCTGGAAAGTTGAAATTTAGAACATGCACACAATTTGGGTCAGAAAATGGTCATTAGATGGTAAAACACATGCCTAGAATCTTCAAAAGTGCCATTTTCCATCATGGGGATGAATGGACGTTTTTTGGGGGTGCAACCCCTTCACCACAACCACTTTAGTAGTTTGGAAAGTGGTTGCACCCCCAAAAAAACTTTGTCATTCATCCACCATGATGGGAGCTAGCACATGTGGACACAATGTGTGCATGTTCCAAATTTCACACAGTTCTTAAGTTGCAAATGTGTTCAGAAACAGCCACAAATGTGTGTTAATTACTTGGTGCGTTTTCAGATTTTTCCTAAAACATCAATGATGTTCTTCAATTTTTGTTGAACATCATTGATGTTTTGCTTTATGTCATCTAGATCTCGATTGCAGACCATTATCTCCCCGATGAGTACGTGGGCACTCTCTGTGGTAAAGTGCGATTCTTCTTCCACAACATCCACGTCACCTAAAAACAGCCAAAAAACAAAAAAATGTGTTGTGGAAATGAGGCAGGCATACATTGATTACCTTACCAGTAGCTGTGTTCTCCCACACTCACCTGTTGTGGTGACAAGTTCTCCAATTTCTATGATCTCTCCTTCCTCCTCCTCCTCCTCTGCTTCTGGTCTTTCCCCTTCTTTGGGAGGTGTTGGTTTTGTGGTTTCCTCAGACGTCACGAGTTTTCGCTCCCCTATGAGAAGGTACAAAAGGAAGATTTAGCAACACAATCTATTGAGGGCAGAAATAGGAAATGTCAAACATTGCTTGAAAGTGAGGGACAATATTTTTGTTTGGCCAGTTACAAATGACAACAACATGAATGTAGTCACTTTGTAAAGGTGCTAAACTTACTAGCTTTTTGGTAGAAGTTTGTCTGATGGAGACCCCCCTCTAGTATCCACTGGAGCACATGTGTGGAAAAGCATAATAAAAAGGGGGTTTGGGTGTCCCAGCACTAGTGCTCTAGAGTCCAGATGGGTAAACAGCTACTGGGTGACCTCTCCTTTACATTGAATAAATTGGCTTTACATTCTTGATGACATTTCTAGTGAGAACAAACTTCCTTTCCCCAAACAAAACAAAACACCAAACATCGTATTATAAGTGGCCGAACGATCGAGGTTGAGTACGATCGAATGGACACACACGAACATGACAGTGGCAGAAAGATCGAGGTTGAGTACGATCGAATGCACAGACGAACATGAAAGTGGCCATTTTCTAATATACAACTTTGTCAAAATACAAACACATGGAGCAGTATGCAAGTCAAAAATCCAACACAAAACACAACTACTTACTTTTTTGAAGAACTCGCTTGATCTTTCTGTACTGATCGGGCTCCCTCAGTTTCAGGTCTGACCAGCGTTTCCTCAGTTGCTCCTTGGATCGTTGTACCCCAAAATGATTGTACAGCCTCCTCACAACTTTAGACATGATCTTGGCCTTGCGGACATTGGGGTTGAGGTAAGGCCCATACTTCCCATCATAGTCGCTCCTCTTTAATATGTCCACCATCTCCAACATTTCTCCAAATGACATATTGGAGGCCTTGAATTTCAGGCTCCGGGATCGGGACGTTTCTGCCTCTGGCCTTTCCTCGTCCTCCTTCTCGTTGCTGCAATATTTCGGGCGCACCTGCTGTGTCCCCGCCATGTGCTCTCCCCACTGCGCCGTAAAGAGAAGGGGTGGGGAATAGACGAGAAAGATCGTCAGGGGCGGGCGGAGTTTGACGCATGCGCACTGTATATAAAACGTCACACGCCTGTGTCGTAGCCACGATCTGTGAGACGAGGGGAGAGAAAGCTCACGCACGAGACGATCGCTATAACGAAGGTACAATTTGACGTTGGTACATAACTAGCCTAGACTGATTAGACCTTGAGGCTTCTTTATGGAGAAGATTAGGAGAGTTTTGCCGGACATCATTTATAGTGTTTTGTGTGGTATTGTGTCTTGCAGAGATTATGCAGGGATTCAACGACATGAGTTTTCTCCCCCTCTTCATTGATAAATACAGGGAAATTCCCCTTTTATGGCAGGCCAAACACCCCCATTACGGCCACAAACAAAAGAGGTACGCAGCCCTGCTGAAACTTGTGGAATTTGTAAAGCCAAGGTTCCCCACGGCAACTGTTGGTAAGATAAGAAATAAAATTGGCAGCCTGAGGAGTGCGTATATCAGGGAGCGCAAGAAGGTCCTGAAGTCCCAAGAATCTGGAGCTGCAGCAGATGAGGTCTATGCCCCCAAGCTCTGGTACTATGACAGGCTCCATTTTCTCAAAGACCAGACTGATGTCACGGAGCCACTCTCGCCTCCTCCTTCCACGCTTCCTTGCGCGCAGGCCACCCCTGATGAGGCTTCCGAGGAGCAACCTGGGCCTTCCAGTCTGGAAGATGTGGAGGAGCCCAGCTTGTGGCAGGTATAGTAGTTTGGGAACCAATTTTGTGAAAAATAAATGATGTTCAGTTAATTCAGGATCCACAATTGCTTAGTTCCTAACGTGATTGACATATCAACTGACAGTAGTGTTGGAGACATTTGGGGCAAGAATATAAACTGCAGGGCTGAGAATTGTATGGTTTTCTATTTGTAACCATTTTGCAACAGTCACTAGATGAAAATTGTGTATGTTTGTTGAACAAATAACTGAAACTTTGTCACTTTTTCATACACAGGAAGACCTCAGCCAGGAGGAGGCTGTGGAATGTGGCAGTCAGGAGGAGGAAGGGGTTAGTGGCAGCCAAGAGGTGGGTAGTGGCAGCCAAGAGGGGGGTAGGCCTAGGAGCCTGACTGACTCCCAAATCCCTCCCCTCCGCCTTCCCTACAAAAGGGCGAGAAGGGGGGGTGAGGCGGGAGAGTCAGCACTCCGGATGATCCGAGAGGCTTCAGCCTCCCTACATGCCACACCCACCGACGAGGAGACCTTTGCCTCCTTGGTTGTCACGAAAATGATGGGTATGGAGGTGGGGCAACGCAACATGTGTAAGGGGGTCATCCTCAAGGTCCTAAATAAGGGGATGGCTGGGGAGATGACCCCACTCACACATGTTTGCCATAGTGACCATGCTCCGCCTCCTCCTCCTCCTTCTGCCACCCCACCAGCAACACAGTCACAGCGTGCAAGGAAGCGTGGAAGGAAGACCTGAGAGTGACGACCTGGATTCAGTCTGGTCTGAGAGAAGATGGAGCCTCTCGTAGTACCAGAGCCTGGGGACCTAGATGGCATCTGCTGCAGTTCCGGATGTTTTGGACTTCAGGACCAGATAGCACTCCCTTATTATTTAGATACGTACTCCTCAGGCCCCCAATTTTAGACGCTTCAAAAATGATGGTTGCCGTGGGGGTCCAAGGCTTTGCAAATTCCCCAAGTTTCTCCATCGCTGCGTTCCTCTTTGTTTTGTTGCTGAGACCTAAATAAAGGTATTTTTGATTTCAAATAATCATTGCCTATTGTGTTTTACTTTTCTACAATGACAGTTTATTTGTGAGTAGGCAGGTACATTTCACTAATCATAAAGTATAATTAACAAGGGCACCAACAACCAACAAATTCCTAGTAAATTTAAGCAACAAATAGAAATGTTAATAATGTTGTTTTGCTAAGTTGAGACAAACAACCGCCCTCCAAAAAAAAAAAAAAATCTCCTTAAAATATGTATTCCAAAAAAAAAAAAAAAAAATGACAAATCCTCCAAAAAATATAACAAAGATTCTTTTACGATCTGAGTAAAAATAAACATGTAGTCTAGAAATCCTGAAAAGTAATAAAGAACTAAGTTTGGGAGAAGTGCGGGTGAATAGGAGCAGCTAAAACATGTCATTCTTCTTGCATTGTAAAGAAAAAGAGAATGCGCTGCATTAAAGACATTTTAACATTGCAGCGTGACGAATGTGCTGTGTCGATTAGGAAAGGTAGTTTTACCTGACCGAGCGCTTCCGTCACAGAATTTCTTCTGAGCATGCGTAGCACTTTGTCCGTCGGACTACGCTACACACGATCGGATTTGGTGTGATCGGACTTTGTTGTCCAAAAATCTATCCAGCAGGAGATAGGTCTTTGTCCGTCGGACAATCCGATGGAAACTGTCCGATGGTGCCTACACAGGGTCGGAATTTCCGACAACATTGTCCGATAGGACAGAATCCATCTGAAAATCCGACCGTGTGTATGGGGCTTTAAAGTGGTTGTAAACCCTTACAGACCACTTTGACCTACAGGTAAGCCTAGATTAAGGCTTACCTGTAGGTCCAAGAAATATCTCCTAAACCTACTAACAGTTTAGGAGATATTTGCAAAAAGACAGGCACCGCTGTCTGCGGCGCATGCGCCATAGACAGCGGTGTGCAGGCGCACTGAGCATGCCGCACTGAGTACGCCGCTGCTAACGGCGATATGCTGCTAGTGGTGGCTCCCGTGTGCATGCGCGGGGGTGACATCATCGTGGCTCCAGCCAGTCACAGCGCCGGAGCCGCAATACCCGGAAAGAAGATGGACACTCCGTGGAAGAGGGGACAGCGGTGACATTGCTGGCTCCTGTGTCAGGTAAGTGACACATAATGGGCTAAGTGGCACATAATGGGCTACCTTTGCAGGGAAACAAAGAGGAAGTAAACCCATTAGGAGTGGAAGGAAAGGCTTTCTATCACCCCCCCCCCCCCCCCCACAATCAAATACCACAATAATATAACATCTTTAAAGTTCCAATTGCAAACATGTTTTTTTCTACCTTATTTGGTTTTAAAAATCCTCATGTCACCTGACCGGAAAGCCCTTGGCTTTAGTTATCCAGGGCAGCTGTCAGGCCCGTCCTCTTCCTCCTAGTATCATCATTATAGCTCTCCATTGCTCCTGCAATTAAAAGCCAGGCTATGGGGAGCTACAGCACATTGCTGTTGATGGTGTTGATGGCTGTCGGGATGGGGGGGTGGGGCTGGGTGGAAATGTTTACACAGACACCAACAATGGTTTAGGGAAATACCTGTGAGCAAGCCAGCTCTGCTCCCCATTGAAATCAATGGGGCAGTGCTGCAATACTGCCGGAAAAACGCTGCTCCGGCGGCATTTTGCGGGCAGATTTAACCCCTTTTCAGCCGCCCCGCTAGCAGCCAAATAGCAAATACCACTGACGCCCTAGGCGGCTCGGTGTGAAAGAGGTCTTAACATGAAGACCTACCTAAACTATTGTGCCAGTTTGTATCCAATCAGGTATTTGCACACAAATTTGAATGTATATGATGAGTTTAGAGAGTATGTAAACCTAAAATCAATTTTTCAATATTTTGGGCATCATTTCTTACGGTACACATTGCTCTTAAGCAATTGGTTGATTTGTAAACTGCCAACTGAAGTAGAGCACATGGCAAACTGAAAAAGTAAGGAAGTACTGTCATGCCGCGTACACACGATCGGAATTCCGGCCAGAAAAAGACTGATGAGAGCTTTTCATCGGAAAATGCGACCGTGTGTAGGCTCCATCAGAATTTTTCTGGCCGAATTTCCGACAGCAAAGAATTGAGAGCATGTTCTCAATTTTTCCGACGGAAAAGGTTTCTATTAGAAATTCCGATCGTCTGTAGCAATTCTGACACGCAAAATTCCTACGCATGCCCAGAAAAAATTTGACGCATGCTCGGAAGCATTGAACTCGACTCGTTGTAGTGTAGTGTACGTCACCGCCTTCTTGACGGTCAGAATTTGGTGTGACCGTGTGTAGGCAAGACAGTTTGAGCCTACGGAATTCCGTCTGGAAAACCGTCAGAGCTTTTTCCGACGAGAATTCCGATCATGTGTACGCGGCATTACTGGCAGGATCTCTGGGTCAGAAACTTTGCAATAGATTTATAAATAATAATTTACTTAAGAAAACTATATACAGTGGGACATGATGCCAAACATGCTAAATAATAGATTTTGGGTGTGCATAAACTTTAAGGCCTCTTTTGAGGCGGCACAACCAGGCTGTGGAAGTCCATTTATAACTTGCCCCATTCCCCTGTCAAAACCAGGCAAACAGCCCCAACACACATTATTGTGACCATTTTGCAGCACATAAAAAATATGGCATTAGCCGTTGGCAGGTGATGCTGCCTGACACTGCACCCCATAAAGGTGACTAGTGTGATGCCACAATGCTGACAAACCAAACCACCTTGGAATGGCATACGGGCGGCAAATAGGGCCATGTGAATATGTCAAAGTTTAAAATGTTCCTTTTACCCCTTTATGGTATCAGCAGCGGTCAGTCCGGAGATAAGGAAGTTGTGGGGTGTTCAGAGATTGGACTGCAGTGAATATGGTGAATATGCATATACAATTAGCTATGCTGTCATTATATATTGATCTGTATGAACAACATATTAAACATTTCAAATACAATAATACCTTGCTAATTAGGGTGATGAACAGTAGAATAGCTAATGAATTTAGGACTTTAGCAAAACAGAGGCAATAGAGTTCAATCAAACCAGCACACTGACATGTTTGCTTGAGGGAACCATTATTCACCAGCTTTTGATACGCTGCAGGGATTCTTGAAAATGTTACACTAGAGCTATTGCAAGCAAAGTCTGGGTAAAGGACATGACCTTGGTTCAATAATGAAGCTTCTTCATCAGATAATCATTCAGGGACTCAAAAGGGATGAGTGAATCTACCCAGGTTTGGTTCATCAAGAGTTTGGGGAATCCTGCTTAAGATCCGCAAAACCTGAACTTGGCTGTGAACCCCAATACAGTTCTGGAAGGTTAATCTTAGTAAATTTTGGCCATTTGTAGAGTTAATAGGCAAACTAATATAAAAATAAGTTTTTGAAGTTGGGCAATGCCATGGGGACATGTTCCAAAAATATGTTTTAAAAAAAATACTGTACAGTGGGAGAGGGTCTTTTCATGCGGCTTCAAAGGCAGAAATAAAAATACAGGGGATGCCTTAAAGATGTACAGTATCTCCCAAAAGTGAGTACACCCCCTCACATTTTTGTAAATATTTTATTATATATTTTCATGTGATAACACTGAATAAATTACACTTTGCTATAATGTAAAGTAGTGAGTGTACAGCTTGTATAACCGTGTAAAGTTACTGTCCCCTCAAAATAACTCAACATACAGCCATTATTGTCTAAACCGCTGGCAACAAAAGTGAGTACACCCATAAGTCCAAATTGGGCCCAATTAGCCTCATGCCAAAGAACTCTCTGAGAATCTGAAAAAAAGAATTGTTGCTCTACATAAAGATGGCCTAGGCTATAAGAAGATTGGCAAGACACTGAAACTGAGCTGCAACACGGTGGCCAAGACAGTGGTTTAACAGGACAGGTTTCATTTAGAACAGGCCTCGTCATGGTCAACCAAAGAAGTTGATTGCACGTGCTCAGGGTCATATCCAGAGGTTGTCTTTGGGAAATTGACGTATGAGTGCTGCCAGCATTGCTGCAGAGGTTGAAGGGGTGGGGGTCAGCCTGTCAGTGCTCAGACCATATGCCACACACTGCATCAAATTGGTCTGCATGGCTGTCATCCCAGAGAGAGCCTCTTCTAAAGATGATGCACAAGAAAGACTACAAACAGTTTGCTGAAGACAAGCAGACTAAGGACATGAATTACTGGAACCATGTCCTGTGGTCTGATGAGAACAAGATAAATGTATTTGGTTCAGATGGTGTCAAGCGTGTGTGGCGGCAACCAGGTGAGGAGTACAAAGACAAGTGTGTCTTGCCTACAGTCAAGCATGGTGGTGGGAGTGTCATGATCTGGGGCTGCATCAGTGCTGCCAGCACTGGGGAGCTATAGTGCATTGAGGGAACCATGAACGTCAACATGTACTGTGACATACTGAAGCAGAGCATGATCCCCTCCCTTTAGAGACTGGGCCGCAGGGCAGTATTCCAACATGATAATGACCCCAAACACACCTCCAAGATGACCACTGCCTTGCTAAAGAAGCTGAGGGTAAAGGTGATGGACTGGCTAAGCATGTCTCCAGACCTAAACCCTATTTAGCTTCTGTGGGGCATCCTCAAATGGAAGGTGAAGGAGCACAAGGTCTCTAACATCCACCAGCTCTGTGGTGTTGTCATGAAGGAGTGGAAGAGGACTCCAGTGGCAACCTGTAAAGCTCTGGTGAACTCCATGCCCAAGAGGGTTTAGGCAGTGCTGGAAAATAATGGTGGCCACACAAAATATTGACACTTTGGGCATAATTTGGTCATTTTCATTTAGGGATGTGTTCACTTTTCTTGCCAGCTGTTTAGAAATGAATGGCTGTGTGTGGAGTTATTTTGAGGGGACAGCAAATTGACACTGTTATACAAGCTGTACACTCACTACTTTACATTGTAGCAAAGTGTTATTTTTTTAGTGTTGTCACATGAAAAGATATATTACAATTTTTACAAAAATGTGAGGGGTGTACTCACTTTTGTGAGATGTGGTCTTATGGAACAGTACCATTTTCACAGACAACCTCAATGACAGCATACACTGTCAGTGCATATTTGGCTGTGAAATGTACTTTTTCTTTTAGAATTATCTTGGCTTACATAAAGTAGCACATTTCTAATCTGATTTATTGAATTATGAATGAAAAAACTATTTGAGATTCCCCTAATTTTACAACATGCATGATCCTAAGTGGTTAAGAAAGGGAAGGTACCTGTCATTGGCAAAAAATGGTCATTGACCAAATTTGGTTAATGACATCACCCAAGATTCCTTGGTATCAATTTACATTAACTTAGTAGGAAACCTGTCATTTGGCAACGGGAGTGCAGTTTGTACAATTCTTAGTCATTATAATTGATGTGGAGTTCATCAATAGACACAGTGATATCCCTCGCTGAATCCTATGCTTGAGGTGGAAATATTTCTGGGTACATTAAATAAAATATATTAACTGATTATAAAAGCAGGTATGTGTTTGTGCTTTATTGTGATAAAGGACGTTTTCACTGTGTATGTGTGTCTATTTACTTTTAATTCTTTGTGCGAGTGGGTAAGGGGTACTAATGTACTCCTGTACTCATCCCCTTGGGAGTAGGTTGATAATTCGTTGCCCCTTATTATAAAGGAGGCTTCTAGATTCCACTATAAATCCCCCTATGTCATCCCCCACCTCCTTTTTGGGAGACCAGAGATGAGGAAGAGGACCTTGCCCTCAATATTGGGACAAGATTACTTTGCAGGGGACACCCCACAATTTTTGAAGGCATGTGGTCTAGTATGATAAAGGAAGAGGGGCACGCATGCTTGCATAGGGTCTGATTGATTTTTTATTCAATTTTTTTTTTTTTTACAGCAAGGCTAGGCCCAAATTTATTAGAGACAAAGAGCACAGGTAGGGGTTTTCAAACTGCCCGTAATCTGTCCCTATGCAGTGTGATAGATTTCCCTTTCCTTTCCCTGTTACAGCTTCCATTACACTGACACTTTAGCTGCTCTGTGACCCCCTTTATAGTGAGAAGGTTAGCACAAAGCCTTCAATATTTTCCTTTCTATGCCAGCTGATCTAAGTTTAAATGCCCTTGCATTGAATTATGGTAACAAAGAATTCAGCTTACAAATTCCCACATTTATTTACCTAGAACCCATAGGATTCATCTCAAACATATGGTAGTGCCAAGCCCGAACCTCATCTCTAATCATAATTAGTGTATGAACATTGTGATTTGGAACATGAGTTTAGCTAAAAAGCATGTCACCGTTTTTAAAACTTTGGATTAGGGATGGGCTGACTGTTCGACTCAAACATCGGCTGTTCGATCATTTGGCGAAGATCGAACATTATGGGCAGGGTGCCTTTGGCCAATTATGGCTCAGAAGGTTAAATATACGCCCCACACTATATAAGGTTGCCTGCACGTCGGCCCTGTGTAGTGTGTTGCTGGCGGAGAGAGAGAGAGATAGATAGATAGAGAGAGATAGAGAGCATCTGCCTGAAGATTAGGCAGATGCCTGTGTTGCACAAATCAACTTCACAACACCAGCAATGAGGGGGTAGATTCAGGTGTATGCTGTGCAGGAGGCACACTACACTCACTGAATATAAGGCAGATGCCTGTGTTGCACAAATCAACTACACAACACCAGCAATAAGGGGTAGATTCAGGTGTATGCTGTGCAGGAGGCACACTACACTCACTGAATATAAGGCAGATGCCTGTGTTGCACAAATCAACTACACAACTCCAGCAATGAGGGGGTAGATTCAGGTGTATGCTGTACAAGAGGCACACTACACTCACTGAATATTAGGCAGATGCCCGTGTTGCACAAATCAACTACACAACACCAACAATGAGGGGGTAGATTCAGGTGTATGCTGTGCAGGAGGCACACTACACTCACTGAATATTAGGCAGATGCCTGTGTTGCACAAATAAACTACACAACACCAGAAATGAGGGGGTCGATTCAGGTGTATGCTGTGCAGGAGGCACACTACACTAACTGAATATTAGGCAGATGCCTGTGTTGCACAAATCAACTACACAACACCAGCAATGAGGGGGTAGATTCATGTGTATGCTGTGCAGGATGCACACTACACTCACTGAATATTAGGCAGATGCCTGTGTTGCACAAATCAACTACACAACACCAGCAATGAGGGGGTAGATTCAGGTGTATGCTGTGCAGGAGGCACGCTACACTCACTGAATATTAGGCAGATTCCTGTGTTGCACAAATCAACTACACAACACCAGCAATGAGGGGGTAGTTTCAGGTGTATGCTGTGCAGGAGGCACACTACACCCACTGTAACAGCGCTAGGTTAAGAAGCAAAGCAAAGCTGACACTGTCCCTGTGGCACAATTTTCCTGCCCCTGTTTAACAGGGGAGTGTAATTACAATTTTTGATCTAATATTTCACAACAGGGCCTGTTCCTGTGCTCAACAAAAGTATCTGTGAGGCTTTACAGTGTTGAGCCACCACCACCACTGCCTAAGGCCCAATATTTCTGCCCATTTAACAGGGGCATGTAATTACAATTCTTTATTCTTTCTTAAATAATTATCAGCGAACTGAAACACAACCTTCAAAATAATACTAAATATAAAATATATCTACTGAGTTTTTAAATAAAAAATATCTGTTAATTTAAATAGTTTGTTGCTCCAACATTTCATATTCCTGTTATGTGTCTTTTGTACCATGTGCTTGTGTTAAAAAGTATCCTTTTCTCTTTGCACTGTTCCCTTTGTTTCAGAAACCTGGTGATCCTGGCATGGAAGCTCATCCTTCCCACTGTGGTCAGTAAGGATGGGCCCGGTGCTCGATGCGAACCCATGTTCGCATCGAGCACCGGGTGTTCGCTCGCTCGGCGAGCCCAGAACTATTTTGGCCGCTCGAATCACGTTCGTGTGATGCGAGCGGCCCCGCAATGCATTGCGGCCGGCGCGGCCGGCGCAGTGCATTGCTGGCTGATGATTGGCCAAGCATGCACTGTGACCCCGCATGCTTGGCCAATCACAGCGCCGGAAACTCGAAGAGCCATAATTGGCTACAGGCAGGACGCCTGTAGCCAATTACAGCTCAGGGGCTTTAGTACACGCCCCCTCTTATAAAAGGCCGCCACGCCGTCTGCGCCGGTCACATGCTGTTCCGGCGTAGATAGAGCAGGATCGTTCTGTGTCACTCTGCTGGATTTAGTTAGAGAGATTTACTTAGAGAGATTGAGTTAGATAGATTCATTGATTTAGAAAGAGGGGCTTGTAGTGTGTTCGTGGCAGGCAGGCACTGGCAGCAAACAGAGCTCCTGTATTTTGTTCCCAGAAGCACCTATAGGACTTGTAGTGTGTTCGTGGCAGGCAGGCAGAGCTTCTATATTTTGTTCCCAGAAGCACCTATAGGACTTGTAGTGTGTTCGTGGCAGGCAGGCAGAGCTCCTATATTTTGTTCCCAGAAGCACCTATAGGACTTGTAGTGTGTTCGTGGCAGGCAGGCAGAGCTCCTATATTTTGTTCCCAGAAGCACCTATAGGACTTGAAGTGTGTTAGTCCCATCACACAGACCTACATTTTCTTCCCAGAAGCACCTATAGGACTTGAAGTGTGTTAGTCCCATCACACAGAGATCATATATTTTGTTCCCAGAAGCACCTATAGGACTTGAAGTGTGTTAGTCCCATCACACAGACCTACATTTTCTTCCCAGAAGCACCTATAGGACTTGAAGTGTGTTAGTCCCATCACACAGACCTATATTTTCTTCCCAGAAGCACCCATAGGACTTGAAGTGTGTTAGTCCCATCACACAGAGATCATATATTTTGTTCCCAGAGGCACCTATAGGACTTGGAGTGTGTTAGTCCCATCACACAGACCTATATTTTCTTCCCAGAAGCACCTATAGGACTTGAAGTGTGTTAGTCCCATCACACAGAGATCATATATTTTGTTCCCAGAAGCACCTATAGGACTTGAAGTGTGTTAGTCCCATCACACAGACCTACATTTTCTTCCCAGAAGCACCTATAGGACTTGAAGTGTGTTAGTCCCATCACACAGACCTATATTTTCTTCCCAGAAGCACCCATAGGACTTGAAGTGTGTTAGTCCCATCACACAGAGATCATATATTTTGTTCCCAGAAGCACCTATAGGACTTGAAGTGTGTTAGTCCCATCACACAGACCTATATTTTCTTCCCAGAAGCACCCATAGGACTTGAAGTGTGTTAGTCCCATCACACAGAGATCCTATATTTTGTTCCCAGAAGCACCTATAGGACTTGAAGTGTGTTAGTCCCATCACACAGAGATCCTATATTTTGTTCCCAGAAGCACCTATAGGACTTGAAGTGTGTTAGTCCCATCACACAGACCTATATTTTCTTCCCAGAAGCACCCATAGGACTTGAAGTGTGTTAGTCCCATCACACAGACCTATATTTTCTTCCCAGAAACACCTATAGGACTTGAAGTGTGTTAGTCCCATCACACAGAGCTATATTTTCTTCCCAGAAGCACCTATAGGACTTGAAGTGTGTTAGTCCCATCACACAGAAATCCTATATTTTGTTCCCAGAAGCACCTATAGGACTTGAAGTGTGTTAGTCCCATCACACAGAGATCCTCTATTTTCTTTGCAGAAGCACCCATAGGACTTCTAGTGTGTTAGTGGCATCACACAGAGCTCCTATATTTTCTTTGCAGAAGCACCCATAGGACTTCTAGTGTGTTAGTGGCATCACACAGAGCTCCTATATATTCTTCTCAGCAGCACCCACAGGACTTCTAGTGTGTTAGTGGCATCACACAGAGCTCCTATATTTTCTTCGCAGAAGCACCCACAGGACTTCTAGTGTGTTAGTGGCATCACACAGAGCTCCTATATTTTCTTTGCAGAAGCACCCATAGGACTTCTAGTGTGTTAGTGGCATCACACAGAGCTCCTATATATTCTTCTCAGCAGCACCCACAGGACTTCTAGTGTGTTAGTGGCATCACACAGAGCTCCTATATTTTCTTTGCAGAAGCACCCATAGGACTTCTAGTGTGTTAGTGGCATCACACAGAGCTCCTATATATTCTTCTCAGCAGCACCCACAGGACTTCTAGTGTGTTAGTGGCATCACACAGAGCTCCTATATTTTCTTCTCAGCAGCACCCACAGGACTTCTAGTGTGTTAGTGGCATCACACAGAGCTCCTATATTTTCTTTGCAGAAGCACCCATAGGACTTCTAGTGTGTTAGTGGCATCACACAGAGCTCCTATATATTCTTCTCAGCAGCACCCACAGGACTACCGACTACAATGGCTGGAAGACCGCCAAGGGGAGGCAGAGCGTGCAGAGCCAAGAACACAGGGCAGGCAGGCTCTGTTTCTAGTGGACGTGGCCGTGGCCGTGGACGTGGTCGTGCATCGTCATCAGCACGTGGCCATGGGACACGCTCGTCTTTGTTTTCGGCAGCTGGACATGTGGAGCCGCATCATGCTGAAGGCTTGGTAGAATGGATGACCAAGCCCTCCTCATCCTCTCTCACCCAGGCTCAGGGTACTGGCAGAGCAGCTGCCAACGCGTACTCAATGGCATCATCAGCCACCCCTTCCCTAGACCCACCATGTCCTCCTGAGGAGTCCCCCCGAACTCTTTGAGCACAGTGTTGGGTACATGCTCCAGGAGGATGCCCAACGATTCGAAGGCTCGGATGATGATACCCAGCTTGAGGAATCTGGCAGTACTGTTCCACCAGCTGCAGCTTACTGCCAGGTTTGCTCTAGTGGTGAAGAGGGAGGGGATGATGAGGTCACTGACTCCACGTGGGTGCCTGAAGGGAGAGAGGATGAGGAGGAGGACGAGGAGGAGGAGGATGCGGCGTCACATGTCCAACGAGGCAGGATGCCCCCTGGAGGCCAGGTAGAGGCCAGCACAGCAACTGTGCAACACCGCAGAGCTCCGCCTGTGCAGGGCGCTGCCTCTGCACGTTATCAGAAAAGTTCTTTGGTGTGGGCCTTTTTTGAGACGAGTGCATCAGATCGCACCACTGCTATTTGCAATATTTGTCTCAAGCGTATTTCGCGTGGCCAAAACCTCAGCCGCTTGGGCACCACAAGCATGACCAGACATATGTCGACCTGCCATGCAGCTCGTTGGCAGGCACACATAAAAGACCCACACCAAAGAACTAAGCGGACCTCTCCTTGCTCCTCATCAGCTGGGATCTCCATCCCCACTACACCTTCAGTGCTCTCTGAAAGCTGCTCTGAAAGGACTGAAGGTGTAGAATTAGGTGTGTCACAACCAAGTACTTGCAGTACACCGACGTCCGATTGCAGCAGGCAAATTTCCCTGCCCCAGCTGCTGGACCGTAGAAAGAAGTACACTCCCAGCCATCCACATGCCCAGCGGTTGAATGCTAGCTTGGCTAAATTGCTAGCACTTCAGCTGCTGCCTTTTCAGTTGGTAGACTCGGCCCCCTTCCGTGAGTTTGTTCAATGTGCGGTTCCTCAGTGGCAGGTTCCCAAACACCACTTTTTCTCACGGAAGGCGATTCCGTCTCCCTACCGGCATGTGGAAGGCAATGTCCATGCCTCGCTGGACAGGGCGGTCAGCGGTAAGGTGCATATTACCGCTGACTCATGGTCCAGCAGGCATGGACAGGGACGGTACCTTTCTTTCACAGCCCATTGGGTCACTCTATTGGCAGCTGGGAGGGATGCAGGACAAGGTGCAATAGTGTTGGAGGTTGTTCCGCCACCACGCCTCCAAAACGCTACTACTGCTACTGGTTGTGACACACCTCTCTCCTCCACCCCCTCCTCCTCTTCTTCCTCCAGTGCTCTGTCCTTGGAACCAGCGGTGCTCCGTAGGCGTACAAGGGGCTACGCAAGTACGCAGGCAAAAAGATGCCATGCCGTGCTTGCGCTGGTGTGTTTGGGGGACAGGAGCCACACCGGGCCAGAGGTTCTGGCAGCTCTGCAGGGGCAGGCCGAGAGGTGGTTGACGCCACGTCAGCTTAAGCCAGGAATGGTCGTTTCTGACAATGGCACCAACCTCCTCTCCGCCCTGCGACAGGGGCAGCTCACCCATGTGCCCTGCATGGCTCACGTCCTCAACCTGGTGGTGCAGCGGTTCTTGGGCAGGTTCCCAGGCTTACAGGATGTCCTGAGGCAGGCCACGAAAGTCTGTGTGCATTTCCGCCGATCTTATAATGCCAGTGCTCGGCTGACTGAGCTGCAAAAGGAGCTGAACCTGCCCAAGAACCGCCTAATATGTGACATGCCCACCAGGTGGAACTCAACGTTGGCCATGCTGCAGCGACTGCACACGCAGCAGAGGGCCATCAATGAGTACCTTTGCGACTACGGCACCAGGACAGGGTCAGGGGAGCTTGTTTTTTTTTTTCCCCACGTCAGTGGAGCATGATCAGGGATGCATGCACTGTCCTCTCACCATTTGAGGAGGCCACGAGGATGGTGAGCAGTGACAGTGCATGCATCAGTGACACTGTCCCTCTTGTCCACCTGTTGGAGCATACGCTGCGTGGGATAATGGACAGGGCACTTGAGGCAGAACAGAGGCAGGAAGAGGAGGACTTCCTTGCCTCTCAAGGCCCCCTTTATCCGGACAGTGTTCCTTCTGTCCCACCCATCACACAGGAAGAGGATGAGGAGGAGGAGGAGGAGGAGGAGGAGGAGGATGGTGTGAGCATGGAGGTGGAGCCTGGCACTCAGCATCAGCAGCAGCAGTCTTTTAGGGATGATGTACAGTCCCAACAAACCAGTGGACTTGTACGTGGCTGGGAGGAGGTGGCTGGCGATCATGTCATCCTCAGTGACCCAGAAGACTCCGGACCGAATGCCTCAGCTAACCTACGCTGCATGGCCTCCCTGATCCTGCAAAGCCTGCGGAAGGATCCTCGTGTTCTTCGGATCAAGGAGAGGGACCATTACTGGCTGGCCACTCTCCTTGATCCGTGGTACAAGGGTAAGGTTGCGGACCTTATCTTGCCGTCGCAGAGGGAGCAGAGGATGAGACATCTCAGGGAGGCCTTGCAGAAAGGTCTGTGCAACGCGTTCCCAGAAACTGGGAGGTTACAAACTCCTGGTCCTGGGCGACGAGTTGCTGAGGCTTCGGTCAGTAGCAGAAGGAGCGGTGTGGAAGGTGGACGTCTGACCGATGCGTTCAGACAATTTTTTAGTCCGCATCCCCAAGGTATGATCGGTTCCAGCAACCATCGCCAGCGTCTGATATACATGGTGCAGGAATACCTTAGGGCAAGGTCAGACTTGGACACCTTTCCCACCGAAAATCCTCTGGCTTACTGGGTCCTGAGGATGGATCACTGGCCAGAGCTTGCACAGTATGCAATTGAGCTACTGGCCTGTCCTGCCTCCAGCGTTCTTTCCGAACGCACATTCAGTGCTGCTGGAGGATTTGTCACCGATCATAGGGTGCGCCTGTCCACCGCCTCGTTGATCGACTGACCTTCATCAAAATGAATCAGTCTTGGATCACCACCAGCTACCAGGCACCTGAGGCGGATATAACCGAATAATTTTTAATGTCACATCCCTTCAAGACTGCCTATGCTGATGCTGAGTGACTGTCCTCTTATGTTCACTGACTATCCTCTTCCTCCTCCTCAATGATCCATGCCACCACACCAGTGCCTAAGGCACAATTTTTCAGCCCCTGTTTAACAGGGGCGTGTACATACAATTTTTATAAAAAAATGCTTCGCAACACGTGTGACTGCTGTGCTCCAAGTACAGTATCTGTGAGGGGTTGCAGTGTTTGTGGCACCAGCACCAGTGCCTAAGGCACAATTTTTCAGCCCCTGTTTAACAGGGGCGTGTACATACAATTTTATAAAAAAATGCTTCGCAACACGTGTGACTGCTGTGCTCCAAGTACAGTATCTGTGAGGGGTTGCAGTGTTGTGGCACCAGCACCAGTGCCTAAGGCACAATTTTTCAGCCCCTGTTTAACAGGGGCGGGTAATTACAAATCTTGATCTATAGTTCACAGCAGGGCCCATTCCTGCGCCCACCAAGAGTAACTATGAGGGCCTACAGTCTTGTGGCAACACCATCCACCACCACCGCCAAAGGCCCAATTTTTCTGCCCTGTTCATCAGGTGCTTGCAATTACAAATCTTGATCTAATAACTCACAGCAGGGCCCATTCCTGCGCCCACCAAGAGTAACTGTGAGAGCTTACAGTCTTGTGGCAACACCGTCCACCACCACCGCCAAAGGCCCAATTTTTCTGCCCTGTTCATCAGGTGCTTGCAATTACAAATCTTGATCTAATAACTCACAGCAGGGCCCATTCCTGCGCCCACCAAGAGTAACTATGAGGGCCTACAGTCTTGTGGCAACACCGTCCACCACCACCGCCAAAGGCCCAATTTTTCTGCCCTGTTCATCAGGTGCTTGCAATTACAAATCTTGATCTAATAACTCACAGCAGGGCCCATTCCTGCGCCCACCAAGAGTAACTGTGAGAGCTTACAGTCTTGTGGCAACACCGTCCACCACCACCACCACCCCAATTTTTCTGCCCTGTTCAACAGGTGCATGCAATTTACAAATCTTGATCTATTAACTCACAGCAGGGCCCCTTCCTGTGCCCACCAGTCTTGTGGCTACACCAACATCTAATAGGGCAAATTTCTGCAGAGTATATACGCCAGGCCCCTACTTTCAAACATCCAACTTACAAACGACTCCTACTTGCAAATGGAAAGAGAAAACAGGAAGTGAGAGGAAATCTACCCCTAGGAAGGGAAATTCTATCCTGTTAGATTTAATTTGGGAAAAAGGTATCTCCTCTCTACTGATACTTTATCACCAATCCTTGTTTCAATTAAAACCCCCACTTTTTCCAAAAACATTTGTCATTGGGACGGAAAGTGAGGTGACATGTTCTGAACAGATGTGCAAAGACAGCAAATGTTACAGGGGTGATAACCCCTCCCTATGTTCTCCAAAAAGCTTAAAAATAGATTTTTTTGGGATGGAGCTACACTTCATAATGTACCTGTTCAGATTCTACTTAAGAACAAACCTAAAGCCGCAAGTGGTTTTAAATGGCTTCTTTTTTTTCCTTTACAAATGTCATTTTGTGCAAGGACAGTTCTAAACACGGGAAACACATGCCACTTCACAGGCATACTTTAGACACCCCCCAGGTTATTTAAAGGAAAATTTCACTTTTTTTTTTCACTTTATGCATCATTAAAATGTCCCCTGGGGCAGGACCCGGGTCCCCAAACCTGTTTTATGACATTAACATGCATATTGGCACTTTTGATTTCGAACGTTCGCGTCCATTATAACGTATAGGGTTCGAAAATTCGCGCGAACTTTCGGTCCGTTCGAAGGTTCTGGTGCGAACGGGGGTGTTCGGCTCATCCCTAGTGGTCAGTTTCCTAATTATCTGCCCTCCAATGTCCAAGACTTGAGCTGATCCCCCCTGCACAGCTCTTTACTGGGAAGATCAGCCCCTCATGCAGCTGAGAACAGAGGTTATTCCCTGCATTTCTGTCAGATAATGCACTACTTCCCCCAGAAAATTGTTGCAATTACAAATGTTTAGGTATTCTCATGTTTAGTTTTTTTGTTTGTATGACACAAAAAAGTGGAGAAACAAAAAGCCAAATCTGACACAGTCCACGCAAAACTCCAAAAATGTACTGGAAAAAATGATTGGCACCTTCTCAAAATTGTAAGAAAGAGTTGCATTCCTAGTTTGTGATGTTCCTGTAGTTTGTAATTAAACTCACCTGTATCAATTTACAGGTGCTGACAATATAAAAATCATGCCGGCAAACCAGTTAAAATGGTGAAAATTTTACTCAACCTTTCTGTTGTGTGTCTTTGTGTGCCACACAGAGCATGGAGAAGAGAAAGTGCAGCAAATAATTGTCTGATGATTTGAGAACAAAAATTGTAGAAAAGCATGGACAATCTCAAGGTTACAAGACCATCTCCAGAGATCTTAATGTTCCTGTGTCCACTGTTCACAACATTGTCATGAATTTTACAGCCCAAGGCCCTGTAGCTAATCTCCCTGGATGTGGATGAAAGAGAAAAATTGTTCAAAGATTGCAATGAATAATTGTTCGAAAGGTGGATAAAGAACCTTGATCAACATCCAGACAAATTCAACTGACCTTCGGGTACAGGGTACAACTGTGTCAGCTCGCACTATATGCCGCCATCAGAATGAAAAGGTACGCTATGGTAGGAGGACCCCAATACTGACACAGAAACATAAAAAAAGCCAGATTGGAGTTTGCCAAAACTTACCTGAGGAAGCCAAAATGCTTTTGAGAGAATGTGCTGTGGACAGGTGAAAATAAATTACAGCCTTTTGATAAAGCCCATCATTCTACTGTTTTCAGAAAAAGAAACGTGGCCTTAACAGAATACAGTCCCTACATTCAAACATGTTGGAGGTTCATTGATGTTTTGGGGTTGCTTTGTTGCGTCAGGCACGGGATGTCTTGACCCTGTTCATGGCATTATGAAATCTGAAGACTATAAAAGAATTCTGGGCTGCAATGTAGGGCCCAGTGTCAAAAAGTGGGGTCTCTGTCAGAGGTCATGGGTATTACAGCAGGACAATGACCCAAAGTACACATCAAAAAGCACCCAGAAATGGTTTAAGACAAAGCGCTGGAGATTACTGGATTGGCCTGCAATGAGTTCAGATCTAAATCCCATAGAGCACATGTTGAGAGATCTCAAAACAGCAGTTGGGAAAAGGAACCCTTCCAATCTAAGAGACCTGGAGCAGTTGGCGAAAGAATGTGTCCAAAATTCCAGTAGAGAGGTGTAAGAAACGCATCGATGGTTACAGGAAACAATTGATTTCAGTCATTTTTTCCAAGGCTTGTGCTACCAAATATTCTAATGGGAGAGTCAATAATTTTATATGTACTTTAACATGTACTTTAACATTTTACACATGTACTTTAACATTTTAGTAAAACTGTGAATGTGGTTTAAATAATTGGGATAAGAATGGTAATCATGTATACGTTATGGATGTGTATGGTGACGTGGCATACCGGTAAGTGTATTTTTTATTTACAATAACTTTTTTTGTTGCACCCCCCCCCCCCCCTCCACTTGGGGGCCCTTTGACCCCTCTTCCACTCTTATATCTGCCCCAATCTGTTGATATATTAGCTGTGTGGCCTTAATGTTTCCTCAGAGAAGGCACAAGGCTAATGAAAATAACACTTTAATAATTTCTTATTTTTGTACATGTACCTTTACTGTAAGCCCACTGGTGACTGTATATAAAGATGGAGACAGGTTCACCTTTATGAGAAATCAGAAATTTAAATAGACCTCTGATGTCTCCCTTATGTGTGGAATTTGAAGTCTAGGGACGTACTATCTGTAATCTCCTTATCTCCTTCTCCCCTGACATCTAGAGCTACATTGACATTTAACCTAGAGCATCATTGAGCTCTTCTGGGTTTAACTACAGCCCAAAAGAAATTGTTGAGCATGAGAGTGATCTATGAACTCTTCATTCTGAATAGAGAAGCCATGACAATAAGACTGGCTTTCCTGTCCTGTGACCAATCTCAATGCTGGCGGCCATATTGCAAACGTGTGCTTGTGATAACAATTTAAATTCCATGTTATTGACTGTATAGCAGAGTGTTAGCTAGAGTTAACTTTTAATTTGTTTGTTGATTATTTAAAGTCTGTTTAAAACTACATATTCATCTAAGATTGCCCTGTCCACAGGGCAACAATGTTGCAGTGATTTTGCTGCATAACATTGTCACTCTGTTAAATGAAGTGATAAAAACATAATATTACAGGAAGGACTCAGATAATCAGAAACGGATGTGTTATTGCTATTGGCAGACTGCATCATGTATGTCATTTTTAATATTTTGCCCATTGCACTACTTTAAGAGAATGTGTTTACCTTCTGCTTAACATATCAGATTGCCCAAGATTCTTATGCACACTTCCTCCTTGCCCAGGACAAGTGAGATGCTGGTCAGTGCCACATATTTCCGCATACCCAGAAATACTGTATTTTTTTATCAGGTTTGGGCCAGTAGGAACATGTAAAATGTAAGTAAATAGGTCTTTACCGCATATGCTTTTATTAGAGGCAGTGCCAGAGGGTTGCATTGTGGTGTAAGAACACTAGCAAGAATTCCCCTAGCACAATCATAACACTCCAGTAAAGAACTTACAGGACCAGCTGGGCTAAGGTGCAGACAGGGATTTGCCCCACAGGATAGCTCTTTCTGCAGTAAATTTGGACAGCCCAAACAGACCAGTCAGGGAGTAACCATGTTTTCCCTTCAATGCACACCCATTTCAGGGATTTTTTTTTCAAACCATTACCACAGACTCCAAGGCAAAACTTTGATCTTTTCTATCATGCCGAGCCTGGCATGATTTTTTTCTCCCACCTATACTGGAGCAATATTTCTCCTACTGAGTGTTTCATAATCCTAACCAATGCACATTATACTGTAAAAGATCTGCCCTATACATTTACACTTCGCCCAATATTCATTTCCATGTAGCACTGCCCACTTTTCACCAACAGTACAAAAAAATGGCAACCACCCCAACCTATAACTGGCCTTTGTAGTAACCTGTATGGCTGTCTGGGTGGACGTGTGTTGTGCTGCCCCGGGCTGGTAGGCCAGAGCCTGAGGCCTATCCAGGGGACATCTGGCTGCTAGGCTATCTAAGGGTCTATTCATAAGCAAGAGAGCAGTGTAGGGTTGGGATTGCGGCTTGCAGTCTCCTGCCAGCCGGAGAACCTGTCGTGGTCAGAGGTAGAGGGGAAGCTGTCGCCACTAAGGGACAATCCACCTTATTACCAGGGACCACTGTGAGTAGCTGAAGCAAGTATCTAAACAGTATTCTCACCAACCGGGGATGGTGAAGAATTGGGAAACTTCAGCAGAGGTCAAGCCAGGGACCCAGCCAGTGGAGGTGACGCTTACAGAGCAGTATTGTGTGCCAAGCCAGGGACCCAGCTAGTGGGGTGAAGCTTGAAGAGTGTCTGTAAGTGCCAAGCTAGGGACCCAGCGGGGATGTGGGGGTGATGCTTGAGGAAGATACTCAGTGAGAAGATTGGAAGAGCTTAGGGGATCCAGTGGCAGTGGATCCCCTGAGAAGACTGGAGATAGTGAAAGAGTTCATTACAACTTTTGTTAGAAACTGTTCAAGATTGTTTCCATAGGAGACAGCGTTTCTACAAATGCAGACGTGGTGTCCGGCTGGGTGCCTTTCCCTGCATGGCTGTTTACCTATAGAAGCCTCGGAGTCTGCTAATTAACATTGCAACTACTAAAGGCTGTCCTGGCCGTAACCTCTTTGCATTCAAGAAGTGTCTGGTTCCCATTAATCTACCTTACATTACACCCACCATGCCTCGTAACCCACTCTACACAGAAGTATGTCAGCTGTCCCTAACTCTGGAGGTCACCATTAGGCCTGGAGAGGCTCTGGACTTGGCTACAAATGTATTAGGGGCAATAAACTAACCAGGGCAGAATTTTTCTACTAAGAGGTCACTTCTCCACTGATAATCTATGTGAGGGGGAACTCTTCCACTGACCACAAATTTGAGGAGGAACATCTATCTCTACTGTCACCAACGTAAGGTACTATTTCTTTATGGACAAGCATCGTAAATGGATATTTTTAAGCTGACCTCAGTGTAAGGGGCATTTTTCAATTGACTACCAATTTTTTATTGCTTACCAATGTATGGGGTACTACACAAACCACAGAACAGTACATATCACAGACACACTCCCACTCCTATACACTATCTTGTACATTACATACTCCAGTTTTAGAGTTGGGAGTGGTAAGACGCTGTGTTTGGTTCTTTTTACTGTATTTCTACTGGAGATTTCAACTCCTTTTCTGTTGCATTTTCATTACTGTCATGTACCTGTATAGTATTATGCATGAGGCAGGATTGGGCCGGCAACTTTTGACACTACGAGGAAGCACTGAAGGCATGCCTAATTAGAACTGTACAGAATTTGGGCATAAAATCTGTGAGATGTTGCATCTATGTGCAGGCATGGCCAGATGTCTGGACCCAATACTTGTTAGTTACATTGTTGAAAGTGACTTAAGTCCTAACTCCAGTAAAAAAATTTATAATAATAAATTAAATGTAAATACTGCATTGTGCATCAAATATCTTCAGATAGTTTTGCATGGTTTAGTTTTTTATCATTCAGTCAGCGAACCGAATGAAAAAACACATTCAAGGTGGATGGGGGAATCTTTCCCGCTGCACTACTTTATTCTGGGGGTGTAGAGACTCCCCTGCTGTCTGAATACACACATCAGCACTGCAGCCCTGATCGAGCGGCTTTTCTCCGACAGGGTGGTTAAACAGAAGTCGATCAGTAGATACATTTCTGCTTAAAGCGGGACTGTACTGTAAAAAAAAAAATTAAAAGCCAGCAGCTACATATACTGCAGCTGCTGACTTTTAAAAAATGGACACTTACCTGTCCCTGGTTCCAGCGGTGTCGGCAGCAGAAGCCGATCGCTCGCTCGGCTCTCTGCTGTAGCCGGCGCCATTCTCGGTGAGGGAATCAGGAAGTGGCTTCACTTCCCGATTCCCTACTGCGCATGCGCGAGTCGCGCGGCGCAATGAGAATCTTCAGCGCTGTCTGCCGGGTCACGTGTGTGTCCCGGCAGACAGCGCGCCGGGACAGGAACTTGCGTAAACTCCCACGGGAGTTTATGCCGGAAGTGGGTGCAGATACCTGTCTTAGACAGGTATCTGCACCCCCCTCCCCCCTGAAAGGTGCCAAATGTGACACCGGAGGGGGGGAGGGTTCCGAAAAGCGGGAGTTCCACTTTAGGGTGGAATCCCGCTTTAACTGCAGTGGCCACACATGGATCAAAATTCAAACGGTCCTTGCTGAACCAGACAAATGTTCATCCATCTATGGCCACCTTTACTCCTCAGTCACCTCTTCCTAATCTTCCTACAGTGTAATGGATCAAAGTCAAAGTTTTGTCTACAAGCAAAAATAATTTCCTACCCTGAGGACCAGACATTTTGTCCCTGCTCTTTATCTTTCTGAGCACTGGTCCCCTCACTGCCCCCAGTTCTCCTGACTCTGGAGCCTATGAGAGTGGACCCGTCTTCTGGAAGTGTTGCCTCCACCAATAGGAGGTGTACACATCAAGCAGGCAGTGATGTGGACACCCAAAGAAGGATCCCAGGAAGTAAACAGAAGAGAGAAGGGTCATTGCAAGTCAGTTTTTATTGCTTTCTGTGGCCCCATTATGATTTTGAGTTCTGTATACCATTATTATTGAAAGAGAAAATAAAAGAAAATCCCACATTTTGGATTGATATCAGAACACTAATAGAGAGGAAATGTGCCAATGGGGACACTAGTTCTGGTCCCCCTGGTGACAAACCAGGATTCCTTCATTTTGGAGAGATTCCCCCTAACTTTTTATTTTGGTTATGGGACAGAAAGTGTAGGGAAATCTCCCCAATGGGCTACAGATGTCAATAGAAAGCTGACAGGGGATATAACCCTCCCTTAATCTAAAATGGACATTTGGATTGACCCTTTTTTCATACCAGCAGAAAGTTAGAGGAGGGTGTGAGGGGGAGTTGCTAATATCCTGGAGCTTGGCTTTAAATAGCTAGGGTTATCTGATGTGGAATGGGCCAGAAGACTCCATTTGGGGTCAACTCTTCATAGTATATACATAATACGAAATGGCATTGTTTCATTAAATGCATGAACCATTTAGGTTGCAGTTAACCCTTTGACCATTTTCACTAATATTGCAGCTTCCCTGACCCCAGAGAGGCAGACAAAGTATGAATGGTAGAATATAAACTCTACGGAAAAGAATGGAGAATGTGCAGTGACTGGCCCCAGGACAAGTGGGTATAAGACTGTCAGGGGAGGCTAAAACATGGGAAGCACAATGTTTAAATTGTATGTGAACCCTTACCTTTTTAAACAACCCATTCACTTTAAAATAGAAATGCAAGACAAAACATTAATATATATAAAAAAAATGTTAATACTTTTTTTCTTTCTTCTTTATAAGTGGTCACATAACCTATGTTCTAAGCTGCATAAGAGGCTTGGAGGGGAAGGGGTGGAGAAACAGTAGTACATTGATTTTCCCAGTAAATAACAGTGCAGGGGGGGAGATGTCAGCTGAAGTCTTGGTCATTGGAGGACAGGCAGGGTGTTCCCCCAGCACAGACAGAAAACTAACCATACAGGGATGGGTTTGCTTTCATGCCTAGCATGGTCAGTTTGCAATAGGAAAGTAGGGGGACTTGCAGATTCACCAGGTATTTCACACAAAGAAAGCAATACAAAGAAAACAGGATACGTTTTAACAGAAGTACATGATACAACAGGCACATATCAGGAATATGAAATATGAGGGTAACATATTCTTAACAACTTGACCACCGGGCACTTAAACACCCTTAATAACCAGACCAATTTTCAGCTTTTGGTGCTCTCACATTTTGAATGACAATTACTCAGTCATACAACACTGTACCCAAATAAATTTTTGTCTTTTTTTTCACACAAATAGAGCTTTATTTTGGTGGCATTTAATCACCGTTGGGTTTTTCTATTTTTTGTGCTATAAAAGAAAAAAGACTGAAAATTCTGTAAAAAAATTTTTTTTTCTTAGTTTCTGTTAAAAAATTTACCACATTTTTTATTTTTCTTGATAAATTTTGGCCAAAATGTATACTGCTACATATCCTTGGTAAAAATAAGTACAAATTGGGGTATATTATTTGGTCTTTGTGAAAGTTATAGAATCCACAAGCTTTGGTGCCAATATCTGAAAATTGATCACACCTGAAGTACTGACGGCCTATCTCTTGAGACCCTAACATGCCAGAAAAGTACAAATACCCCCCAAATGACCCCTTTTTGGAAAGAAGACATTCCAATGTATTTAGAAAGAGGCATGGTGAGTTTTTTGAAGTTGTAATTTTTTTCCCATACTTCTTTGAAAAATCAAGATTTTTTTTTTCTTTTTTTTATTTTTTTCACAAAATTGTCATATTAGCAGATTATGTCTCACACACAGCATACGGCGATACCACATTAGTAAGACTTTTACACAGTGTGGCCACATACAGAGGCCCAACATGCAGAGAGCACCATCAGGCGTTCTGGAGCACCCAGGCCAATTTTGACATTTCTCTCCTACATGTAAAAATCATAATTTATTCGCTAGAAAATTACATAGAACCCCAAAACATTATATATGTTTTTTTAGCAAAGACCCTAGAGAATACAATGGCAGTCGTAACTTTTCATCTAGCACGGTAACCTGCGCAGCTATTTTTCGAACGCGCGTTTTAAAAAAAAAAACAGTTTTGTGCTTTACAAAAAACAAAACAGTAAAGTTAGCCCAATGTTTTTGCACAATGTGAAAGATGAAGTTACGCCGAGTAAAAAGATACCTAACATGTCACCCATCAAAATTGCACACACTCGTGGAATGGCGCCAAACTTTGCTACTTAAAAATCCCCATAGGCGACGCTTTAAAATTTTTACTGGTTACATGTTTGGAGTTACAGAGGTCTAGGGACAAAATTATTGTTCTCGCTCTAACGTTCGCAGCGGTACCTCACATGTGTGGTCTGAACACCGTTTTCATATGTGGGCAGGACTTACGTATGCGTTTGCTTCTGCTTGCGAGCACACAGGGACAGGGGCTCTTTAAAAAAATGTTATTGTTTATTTTACTTTATTTATTTTAGTTTGACACTTTTTTCCCCAAAAAATCACTTTTATTCCTATTACAAGGAATATAAACATCCCTTGTAATAGGAATATGGCATGACAGGTCCTCTTTACAGTGAGATATGGGGTCAATAAGACCCCACATCTCACCTCTAGGCTGAAAGAAAAAAAAAAAAAAAAAACGATCCTGGCTTTGATCGTAGCGGTGAGTCGGTAGAAGCACCGGAGGGTGGCGGGAGGGGGGACGTCCCCTCTTGCCTCCCATAAGAACGATCACGCAGTGGAACAGCCGTTATGATTATTCTTATGGTGTAGGGAATTGCTGGCTGAAAAAGCTGATATCTGAATGATGCCTGTAGCTGCGGCAGGCGGGAAGTGGTTAAAACGCATTTTTTTTTTTTAACACAATGTTTTCCATTTATACAATATTTCTAACACATAGGATGTACATACCAAAAATGACACCCCAAAATAGATTCTCCTACTCCTCCTGACTACGGCGATACCACATGTGTGAGACTTCCACAGCCTGGCCACATACAGAGACCGAGTACGAGTACAGCCGAGTACAGCCGAGTATGGCTGGGTATCGCCGAGTATGGCTGGGTATCACCGAGTATTGCAGAGTATGGCTGAGTATGGCTGAGTATGGCTGGGTATTGCAGGGTATTGCAGAGTATTGCAGAGTATCGCAGGGTATCGCAGAGTATCGCATGGTATTGCAGCATATTGCAGAGTATCGCAGGGTATCGGATGGTGTTGTAGAGTATTGCATGGTATCGCAGGGTATCTCAGGGTATTTTAGGGTATTGCATGGAATCGCAGGGTATTGCAGAGTATTGCAGGTTATCGCAGGGTATTGCAGAGTATCGCAGGGTATTGCATGGTATTGCAGGGTATTGCATGGTATCGCAGAGTACTGCATGCTATAGCAGGGTGTTGCAGAGTATTGCAGGGTATCGCAGGGTATTACATGGTATCGCAGGGTATGGCAGGGCACCGCAGAATATTGCAGGTTATGGCAGGGTATTGCAGCGTATGACAGGGTATTGCAGGGTATGGCAGAGCATTGCTGGGTATTGCAGAGTATTACTGGGTATTGCAGAGTATTGCAGGGTATTGCTGGGTATTGCTGGGTATTGCAGAGTATTGCTGGGTATTGCTGGGTATTTCAGAGTATTGCTGGGTATTGCTGGGTATTGCAGAGTATTGAAGAGTGGTGGGGTGGGATTTAAACTACAGCAGCTGATTTTAGATAGAAAAAAACGAAAAATGGCCAAACTAGTATCAAAGATCAATGACCTCAAAATTCGGTTGGAACCTATTCAGGAATCACAACAGATTGTAGATTTCAACACAAGGGTACAAAAGAAGCTCGAGAAAATAGATAAAGAAACTCAAAAGAAAAAAGTCAAGAAATTCCATAAGGATCTAGATGACTTCAAGAATAATCGCATTTACACTTGGCAACAAAATTCCAATGACAACAAAGAAGCGATTAACAGAGAAACAAACAGAGTAAGAAATGTTCCCCCAACACCAGGACCTTCAAATGTTGGAAACCCCAGACCCAATACACACTGGAGAGAGGAACAAGATGAATACGAAAAATCCCTATACATGCACCCCCCTCCCCGTTCATCTACTCCCATTCAATGGAAGAACAGAGGAGGGAAAGGAAAAAAACAGAGAAATACCCATCAACAATCACAGCAACAAGCTTATGGCGTAGTGACCCACAACAGGTTTCAGCCCATTTATGATTATGCAGATGATTATAATCATTACCCTGCACCCCGTCCTTTTTTAGGACGAGGCAGAGGAGGACAACAGAGGGGTCGGGGGTACCCGCCACGCAGGGGCCGACCACCCACTCAGACGCCATACCTCCACCCCCACCATATGGAACAACAATCCCAGGAACAGTACAGAGATCAAAATCCTCAAGGGTCCCACAGGGACCCTCAACGAAGAGGAAATCCTCCATACCCACCGAGGGATCTCGGACCAATTCTACCTCAAAGAGGAAATACCGAGGATGCAGAGCAGGCCGGAAACTCAAACAAAAGGCGAAGAGGGTCGGAGTAGGAGGAATTTTTAATTTGGACAATGTTGAATTAACGGAAAAAGAAACTAATATTCTAAATCTTGGCTTAAAATGTGGTCTAAAAAAACCAATTAATAAATTTAATGTATATATCGACGTCCATAAATTTATCAGAAAGATCAATATAAAAAAATATTTTTTGGGACGGGAATCCCTAAGGGAAGTTACATCAGGTAATCCAGTACTACCCAGGAATATGCAATCGATCAATAGCGGATTGAAGAATAAATCGACATTCAACCCACCGAATAACCCGAACCATCAGGTAGAAGTGTTCAAAGGGCTTGTCCTACAGGACCTGGCAAGTCTACAACCAAAAAGAGAAACCAATACCAGATACATAGAAGAAGGAATCATGGCCTTGGAAAAACGTAAAAATATAATCATACGCCCAGCTGATAAAGGAGGAGGAGTGGTAATTTTATCGAAAGATGTATATCACAATCAAATAGTAGAGATGTTAGCAGACACCACCACTTATTGCACCTTAAAGGGGGATCCAACTGCAGAATACAGAGATCATCTGGAGAGACTGATTGGCATGGGATCGAATAAGGGAGTCTTGACCGAGAAGGAGAAGAGATACTTGGTCCCAGCGAGCAGCAGAATACCAACTCTATATACACTTCCTAAAGTGCATAAGGACCCAACCAACCCCCCAGCAAGACCTATAGTCAATAGCATTGATTCGATCTCAGCTAGACTGGGGCAATACCTTGACAAATTCCTCCAAAATAGTGTGAGAAGTACTAGGTCTTACATACGTGACACGAAAGATTTTCTGAATTGTCTCCAGAAGGTGGATTTATCTGAAAAAAACGACATTCTATTAGTCACTGCGGATGTATCCTCTCTTTACTCAATCATTCAGCATGATGACGCCCTCCTGGCCCTGAATTGGGCCCTTAGCAAGAGAGAAGATCTACCATTGAACCAAAAAGTGTTTTTAAAGAATGCTTTGGACTTTTGTCTTAATCACAATTATTTCTGGTATGGCGGCAATTTTTACTCCCAGCAAAGAGGCGTGGCCATGGGCGCGAAATTCGCACCGAGTATTGCTAATTTATTCATGGCAGAATGGGAGGACAAAACTATTTTTAATGATCAACGGGCAGAACTAGTGTTTTATCGACGTTTTATTGATGATTTATTTTTTATCTGGGCAGGGACAAGTGAAAGCTTGGACACTTTTTTATCCCTTTTAAACACAAATAACAGTAATATCGTTTTAACATCAACAAGCAATAAGGAGGAGATTGACTTTCTGGACATCACAATATATCGGAAATTAAACCAATTGGAAACAAAAGTTTTTTTCAAAAAAACTGACAGAAACAGTTATTTACCCATATCAAGCGGTCATCATCCTTTATGGTTAAGAAACATACCAAAGGGCCAGATAATGAGGGTAAGGAGGAATTGTTCAGAGGATAGCAACTTTGCTTGCCAATCGAAAATTTTAACAGACAGATTTGAGAACCGCGGCTATGACCCGGTCAAATTAAAGAAGACTGTTGAAGAAGTGGGTGCAATACCCCGAGCCACCATTTTGGAAGAAAAAACGTTAGTCCAGCCAACCACCACCACCCCCAAGAAAAACACGAAAGAATGGTCGTTCATCTCTGGATACCATGAACAGTACAAAGAAGTAGAAACCATTTTCAAAAAACATTGGCATGTGTTATTATTAGACAAGAAACTGACCTCAGCTTTACCTGATAACCCCCAATTTATTTATAGGAAGGCGACTAGTTTCGGGGATAGGGTGGTCAAAAAAATCATTGACCCCCCAAAGAAACCATTGTCTTTCTGGGATAAAAAAGGTTTTTATGCCTGTCGTAAATGTAAGGCCTGTAGGGAAGTGGGGAAACCTATAAGGGCACTGGATAAATTTGAAGCAACAGCAAACCACACATCTTTTGATATCGAACAATTTATCACGTGCAACACAATGTTTGTGGTATATGCATTGAAATGTCCATGTGGCCTAATGTATATTGGCCGTACAAAAAGGCTTCTGCGTATAAGAATAGCTGAACATATCAAGAATATCAAATTAGGTTACAAAGACCATAACGTGTCCTTACATTTTAAATTAAAACACGATAGTGATCCAAGAGGCCTGGAATTTTGGGGTATTGAACACCTTCAACCTCACTGGAGGGGCATCCATAGGGTAAGAGAACTGTCCAAAAAAGAAACTAAATGGATTTTTCTGACTGACGTACTCGCCCCTAGAGGTTTGAATGTAGAGCTGGACATTAATTGCTTTATCAGTGACACTTAACCACCCCCTGAGTAATAATAATATATATATTCTTTTAGGGAGAGGGATATGACCTCAATAATCCTGATGGTGTATTTATTCTGTTCTGGTTTTTTACTTGTTCCTGTTTTTATTGAATTTATTTATTTTCTCCTGTAACTTTGTACACCCTAGATGTATTTGGGGTGCATTCCATACAAGGAGATCTATGAGCTTAGCACCCCTTGAAGTTTGACTAAGCCATGGGATAAGCATGTATTAATATGGACACTGCATCCCATTCTTTGCTGGATAGTGATTCAGCTAATGTGCAATACCACACCACGTAGGATCCGATTTTATATCAGTATAATATAATTTTATAAGTTTATATATATATGTTTTTTATATAAATTTTATAATTTGATAGTTTTATAATCGCCTATCCGAACCCTTTCGTGGTTTGCAAATAGTATTTATCAACATGATTTTATCCAGTGGACTCAGTGAACATTTTTTCTACATCTTTTTCTCCCTTTTATACACATATTTTATACATGCGTTTTACATGTGGTTTCTTATGCGGTTTTTATATGCGATTTTAACATGCGACTTTTTTATGTGCTTTTTTATGTGCTTTTATATGTATATTTTATACATATAGGTCCGCAGTCGCATATTTATATTTATTCGCATATTTTTACTCAGACTCTAAGGGGTATATTAAAATCAATTGTTATTATTATCTATACACCATGCTTATTAGCTGTCATTCAACATAGCTCAGCCATAGCCCTCCTTTGCATGGATCCACACTTTGAATCAGATTGTGGCATAAACATGACTGATTGCTTAAGGGTTAATGTAAGGAGGCACGCGCATGCATGCTAGGAATCTTTATATCTTAAAAGTAAAGCATATAGTACGATAATCCATTTCTCCTTGTACTTGAATGTATATATGATTATTGCCTATGAGACTTTTAATCGCCTTCTGCAAATTCTATTTCTGGGGATTAACTAGATACGAGCGGACTAGCGCTGTAAGATTTCCTATTACACTCATGCGTGCGCTCCGATTGGCTAGAATATCTATCTATCACTATAAGAGTGACACTTCCGGTTCTCTAGTCACGCCCTCGTGAAGAAGTCCGATAGGACGAAACGTGCGTCAGGGACGTTGACTAGAGAAACAAGGAAGTGACGTGTGCGCTCCAGCCTGCGGTCCACCGACCAGGAAGCATCCTAGGACGCTTGAAACACCGCTCTCTATAGCGGAAATCAGCTGGAAAGGATCCGGAAGGAGATCACAGGCAGAGTGCTTTACATTTATCTTACATGCTGATTTGTCTTTTGTATTTGGTACGCATTTTGTACTAAGGGGTGTTCTATTTTCAACTGATTGGGGGGTTTAATAAATGTTTTAAACGGAGTCACACTATGTAGTACAATTTGTTTCAACATATGATCTACCTGCCAATGGTGAGCTACTGAATGGGAGGATGTTGAGGAGAATTGCTGAACTTCAATAGAGAGAGACATAGGAACCTGATGAAAGTGTATACATGCCTATATTCTATTTAGCTCTGGTGAGTGCATCCCCAAAGGGGAACCTTGTATCACGTGGTGAAGCACACTGGTGGATGGACTAAGCAGTTTCTGTGACACCTTGAATACCGAGCTAGCAATATCACTTTGTATTGATCACCACATCATGGAGAAAACGGGACTTTAATTAATTAATTAATTCATTTATTTATTTATTTAATTATTTATTTTTTTATGGTCACCGTGAAATGAATGGACTCTCGTATAATTGATTTATTTATTTATTTATTTATTGATCAATTTACTCACCCCCTATCTTATTAATTTTTATTTATGATTGATTACTCTGTGGACTATCGATTGATTTACACATATCTAGATCCAGTTATTGATCCATTTATATATTCAAACGATATCCTGTCCACTTAATCAGCTCCGTCTGATAACCAAGCGCTGCTACAATATTGACACAGGTTGGATGCAGGTAATTGTTTATTCAATTGCTCACTCCGAGACACTGGTTATTTATTGTATATCTACATATTGAAGAGTATTGCTGGGTATTGCAGGGTATGCAGGGATGGCTGAGCATGGATGGATGGATTTGTTGTTTTTTTATTTTCCCATTTGCCAAGGGATGTTCCCTGTGTGGAACTGTGCTGCGGCGTGTTTTGGTTCTGGGGTGTTTTCGCCCCTTCTGTTTCTGTCCTGTTTCCGGACGAGACACAGAACGCTTTCTGCGCATGCGCTGTTTTGCGTCTTTCCGACGCGCTGTGATGACCCTGTGTTGTCATTTGTTTGGGAGCGCCGCCTGCTTGTTTCTACTGGATGGGCGGTGTTCCCACGTGACGCGACCGCGGCGCACACCCCATGACGCCGTTCTTCAAGGCGCCAGCTGCCGTCAATGCAAAAGAAATTAACCGCCAACGCGCATGCGTGAGCGGTCTTTAAAAACAGACACATAACCTCGATAGCCCAAGCGAATGCTCCAGCAGAGACAAAGCTGTCACACAGCTTTAATGTTATCAGGCAGACTCCTGCACTTTGAAATGTAAGTACAGTCAATTTTGCTACATCCTCTTTTTGACAACAATAAGAAAAAGGTTTCTTTTAAAGCTATGACCTATGCCCCATTTGCCTGAATATGGACCTCCAAAAAATCAATTTTTACCTACTAATGTTTGTAGTCGTACATTGAGGGAGCTCTTTTTGTTATCAGCTCCCAATGGTCCCATGCTTTCCACAATAATTGGTCTGACATTTGGACAACCATAATACAATAAAAAATAAAAAAGAGGTCCAAAATATATATATTCACACACATGGGGAGGCCAAATTCCATCCAAGGGGTGGAAAATGTATGTGTGTATGCATGCACGTCTTTGCTGAGTGCATGCATTTTCACATATACAGACATCCTCCATAAACTTACCATTTTTCCTCATGCTTTTTCTCCAGGCTCTATGGAGACCGGGATGCATTTTTCCATTGGGAATGAGATGATCCCTGTGTAGGCTCTTTCCGGAAACCGTTTTGGGCATTTCTTTGTTCTGATTTGAACATGCAGTGAAAAATAAAAAAGCCATTTTTCTTTGGGTTAGATTCACTATCTTTCGTCTCTCTCCCTTGAAATACTGTCTCTGCGGAAACCAATCAATGCTTTCATATACACTTCGAATAATTGGATATTGGTATGTATGTCGGGTCTCTTTGTCGGGTACTGCAATTTGTGGTTTCCCCATTTTCAGATTTTTTCCTAAAAGTTTATGTTTGTTTTTGTTTTTGTCTTTTTTACACTTACCTTTGACCAGCGCCTTTGAAGAAGGGATCTAATCCTGAAACATGTCAGGCAATCGAAGGACTTTGTACACTCATATCCATATGTAACATTTAGGACATATTGTATATGTGCTTTGCCATGTTGTGTAAAAAACTGTATTATTATTGTTTTTAAACAATTTTGTTCGTATCAATCTCCTTTTTTTGTTTTTTCTCCCCCCCCTTTTTTTCAAATAAATGATTTAAAATAAAATAAAACACATATATATCTTTTTTGTTCGCCTGAAAAAACCCGTCTGTACCAGAGGGTACTGGTGTTTTCTCTTTCAGAGACTTCACACTAAATATCTATCTTGGGATGTTTGCAACACTTTTTTTGGGAACTATATGTCCCCCAAAATGGTTCAGCAATTTTTTGTACTGGAAGGATGGATCGGTGGTGACTTCAGAGCAGCGTGTGGGCACTACAGATCCCGCTCACAGCGCTGCTGCCACCAATCCCTCCCCCTCTCCACTCACACTATACCGATCGGTCATTTGACAGAGCGATCACGTGGTAAACGGCCGCGATGATCATTTACTGTGATCTGTGATTCATGGATGTTCTCGAGTGCACGCCCCAGGGGACGCGCGAGAGTGGAATTCTGGGAGGATGTCACTGAACGCCCTCCCAGAGTTAACAAGCCGCCCTGTAGCCATCATTCGGCTATGGGCCGGTTGTTAACTGGTTAAATTGGTAATCACAAACAAAGTTAAAGAAAATTTGAAAAATGCTAGTAGATTTTGGGGGAGGTTTGGTTTGGGTTTATTCCATGTGGAGAAGATTTTTAAATGGTAACTTCTCTACTTTTGGCTGCTAGATCCTGAACCCACAAATTATCACTTAAACATCATTGCTTCATATACTGTTCAGCATATACAGAGTATACAGTTGACACATACAGCCACTGAAAGATTTATTATGTTGGGACTTTAAAAACACAGAGTAGATGTGAAGTGGTTGTGTAAGCAGCGTGATTATTGTACGACAAAATTTGTATAACAACATATATGCAGCAAACCATAAACTTCCTTGCTGCCTGAATTGTCTAACAGAAATGTCATTCCTAATAAACAAAGGAATCATTAATAGGTACAACTTGCATTAAAGGTCAATGGAGGATTGGTGAGCAAGAATCTCAAGAGAGATAGGTCTGATAAATGTAAAAGAGCTAAAGGGAACGAGTGTGTTCTTTATTCAGCTGCTATTGAACTGGTTTACATGTTTTGAAGGTTCATTGAAAGTCTTTACATTCTTAAGTACCAGAGATCAGCACTGATATACTGGTACAAGGATCATAAGAAATTCCAGAGATCAAAATCAAAAGAAAGATGATATGTAAGTGCATTAGGTTGAGACAGAACCTTGACTTGCGCTGAAGGCAGTCATTTATTTTCATTACCTTTTTAACTATTTTAGATACCTTGCTGAACAGTATTCCTGAAAAGGTAACAAATTGGTTATGAAATTTGTACCAAATGTTATTTAAATGTTGAGACATTCTTCTTTTTATAATATGTGAATTCCATTATGATGCTAATTTATGCATAAATCTAATTTCTATGTCTACAGAAAAGCTTTCCTCTCACCTTTGTACATTATTTATACGCTAACAACTGAACAGTTATATTATTGTGAAATCATAAGCAAAAGATGGCGTGATGGGGGTGAGGAGACATTCACAGGTAGTACAGGAACATCAGTGCCAAGAAGGAATGAAGGATACAGATAAACATCATTTACATAGATTTCTGAAAGTCAATAACTGCAGCTGTAGTTGGATAGAACTGTGTACCTTCAGCTAGTGCTGATGTCGTTTAGAGTTATTTTCCCAGTAGTTACTGGTTTTGTAGCACGGTGGCCCCTGTCTAAAAACTGCTGTTACAGTAGGAGAAACAGTTCTTCTTCCAGTATCATATCATAAGAGCGAGGAATTCTCCCTCCAAAGGGTCTGCTGTAGTAGAAGAGATTTCTAATTTCAATATTTGCGCCTTTAATTGCAAGAACGAGGTCTCTTCTAATAGATGCTGATGTAGTAAGAGGGATGGGTTCTCCTTCAAAAATATGCAGCTGTGGTCGGAGGAAATTGTTTGCCTTCCAATATTTGCTGCTGTGGTAGGAGGGAAGAGTTCTTTGTCCACTATTTGCTGCTATAGTAGAAGTGAAGAGAATTCCTTCTGATATTTGTTGCTGTACTAGGAGGGAATAGTTCTGCCAATATTTGCTGCTGTCATAGGAGGTAAGAGATTTCCTTCCAATATTTGTTGCTGTACTAGGAGGGAAGAGTTTTCTTCAAATATTTGCTGCTGTAGGAGCAGGAATGAGTTCTATTTCCAATATCAGCTGTTATTTTATAAATGAAGAGTTCTCGCTGAGAAATGATGGAAGAATTTTTCTTCTGTAGCGATACCACAGGAGCCACTTGGTAGATTGGGTTATCTGTTCTTCAATCTCGACTCTGTGAACAACGTGCACAAAAATAAGTAGGTAAGGGATTAGGTCAATCACAGTTTACTAGACAATATGTTCGCTAAGCAATACCAGCATAGAATGGAGTTCTATGGAGCTAAATCAGAGTAAACCTAGTAATCCAAAAAATAAGCAATAAGGAATAGCTTTAGAAAACAGTAACAGCTATGATAATCAATACTGCGATAACTCTTCTGTAAACAGTAGGTTATAACCACTTTAGAGTGCACTCTATATGAATTGAAGTGATGAAATGTTAGACAGGCAGAGTTCTTGTAAAGCAGCTTAGACTTTAGCCCTCATTTTTAAGCTGGCTAGCGTTGGGGCCCAGTCCTTACAATGGTGCATTTGAGTACAGTCCCAGTAAAGTTAGCATGTAGTAAATAATGCTGCTAGTTTGATGAGCAGTCCTTATGTGCTCAATCTCTACTAGCAGAAAACAGGTTAATGGCAGCAGCATCTTCTCACCAATCCCAGTGATACAGCAACAGCTGTTCAGATGTAAGCATACTTCTGGATCTGCCTGGAACGACTCTGGTCCTCAGCACACAGCCGTAGGCTTGTAGCAGGTTGAAGTGCAAACAGGAGCAGTGATATGCACACCTCAGTCTTCTTGCAGAAAGAGGAAATCCCTTGATATTCATTTGGTGAAAATACAGCTCTCTCTCTCTTTATACCTGGCTCGCATTGTGAATTGTAGTTCAATAGTCCTTTAACTGCCAAATTAAAGTGACTTTACTGAACTTCGTCTCACATGATTCAATTCTGCCAACCATCAAGTCTCTTGAGCTGCATCTACTTATCAGCTCCCCTTGATGGATGGAGGTGAGGTAGTGTTAACCCATTCAGTTGCAGTCCATTGGGAGCACAGCGAGTACTTTAGCACAGTGTCCTAAATCTCTCTCTCTCGCCAAGCACCTGCTACACTTCCAAGAATTGTTTGCGTAGTATGAATTAGGAGTTCATACTGCATGTACTGATGCTAAGATAGGAGGGCAGATTTATTCTTTCAGCAGCTGCTGCTGTAGTATGAGGAAGAATTTTTATATCAATAGCTGCTGCCATGATATCAGGAAGCATACACCTTACTTTCAGGAATAATATGGCAGTATGCCTTAAAAGGGAAGCCATGGGTAAAATTCACATTCAAGCAGGATAGTGATCCTAAACATCATGTCAATAATGGTGTGACCAAAAGAAAGCTCTATTTGTGGGAAAAAAAAGGACATCAATTTTGTTTGGATACAGCGTTGCACAACTGCGCAATTGTCAGTTAAAGCGACGCATGTTTTAACCACTTTAAGTCCAGGACACTTTAAAACAGCTTAAGGGGCCTTTCACACGGACGTGTACGGGCTCCGCTTTGCTTATCGGGGGATCGCTCCGTCGATCCCCGCTGAGCAGACAGATGACAGGTCTGTCTCTGCACACTGTGCAGGGACCGACCTGTCAGAGCACCGCTCTCCTCTATGGGGGATTGGATGAAGACAGACCGTAGTCGGATCGGAGCGGGTCGGATCTCACCGCTGACATCTGTCGCTCCATAGACCATATGTTCCGCCCGTGTGAAAGGGGCCTAAGACTGTACAGTCATAAAAAATGATGCAGAAAGCATTATCTGAATCCAGTTGACATTCTGACACAATTTGACTGTGCAATACAAACTAACTTGAACTGCCTGCGGTAAGTCTACCTGAAAGAAAAAGCCATGTTCAAACAGTCATCCTCATGAATGAAATTGTTTATTTTCTAAATTTTCATATAGATCTGTGATTAAAAAAGTAGATGTTAACCCTTGCTGGATGAAATTTAGCTTGCTAAGGCAATGCAAATTGAAAACAATTACCATCATTGTTTTCCATAAAATAAAATTTTCACCTTTTCATCCTTTTTTTTTTGCATCTTAGTGCTGCTCTTTTTCAACCACTGTTTACCACTGTTATGCGTTCACCCTATCATTGGCCTGGAGCAGCTTCCTGATAGTGACAATGGTGGATCATGCAATTACCTTGCTTTGTGCACTGGTCCAAATCATTTGGTGGAGGGGGATTAAGGGGTGTGGCTGTTTTTCAGGGGTTGGGCTTGGCCCCTTCGTTCCAGTGAAGGGAACTCTTAAGGCGTCAGCATACCAAGATATTTTGGACAATTTCATGCTCACAACTTTGTGAGAACAGTTTGGGGATGGCCCCTTCTTGTTCCAACATGACTGCACACCAGTGCACAAAGCAAGGTCCATAAAGACATGGATGAGCGAGTTTGGGGTGGAGGAACTTGACCAGCCTGCACAGAGTCCTGACGTTAACCCGATAGAACACCTTTGTCCAAATACTTTTGGTATTATAGTATGTATATATATATATATATATATATATATATATATATATACATATATACACATACTGTATATATACACTATATTGTCAAAAGTATTGGGGCACCTGCCTTTACACGCACATGAACTTTAATGGCATCCCAGCCTTAATCCATAGGGTTCAATATTGAGGTGGCAGACCCTTTGCAGCTATAACAGCTTCAACTCTTCCGGGAAGGCTTTCCACAAGGTTTAGGAGTGTGTCTATGGGAATGTTTGACCATTCTTCCAGAAGCACATTAGTGAGGTCAGGCACTGATGTTGGACGAGAAGGCCTGGCTCGCAGTCTCCGCTCTAATTCATCCCAAAGGTGTTCAATCGGATTGAGGTGCAGACCAGCCAAGTTCCTCGACCCCAAACTCCCTCATTCATGTCTTTATGGACCTTCCTTCGTGCACTGGTCCAAATCATTTGGTGGAGGGGGATTATGGTGTAGGGTTGTTTTTTGCAGGGGTTGGGCTTGAACCCTTAGCTCCAGTAAAGGGAACTCTTAAGGCATCAGCATACCAAGACATTTTGGACAATTTCATGCTCCCAACTTTGTGGAAACAGTTTGGGGATGGCCCCTTTGTGTTCCAACATGACTGCGTACCAGCGCACAAAGCAAGGTCCATAAAGACAGACATGGATGAGCTTGTTTGGGGTTTTCATTGTTATTTTTTTTTTATTGTTAGTTTCTCTTTTATTGACTTGGCTATATGATTGTACTCCCAAAGCATCTGATAGAAGGTAACACAGTGTGTAATAGCATTGACAAACATTAAGCGAAAAACTTTCCTTTCTGTAAAGCCTATGAGGAAAGTAGTAGACTGTGTGAAGTAATTTAAATGAAATGAATGAAATCAGGAAAACTGACAGCTTTGATGGTAGACTTCTTTCCACCTAGTGAGCTGCTTCCTGTATGTAAGCTTCGCTTTACCGGGGGTTATTCTGTAGCTGATTAGTTCTTTATAGGGTATTGACAATCTCTTTTTCTATAATATACTGATTTATATATCAATTAAGAACTGGCAATTTACTTCAATATTCTTAGATGATAACTGGCAGATTGAGACCTACTAAAGAAGCTGAATAAGTGGTTAAATCAGCTGCTAAAAGTGCCTAAGAAATTAAACTATCACCTTTGTGTGTAATCAAGTCATATCTCTAGTATAGCTGGTGAGATGCAATAAAACAGCATTGAATACTGTCTGAATCTTAAAAAGGCATATACAGGGACCCTATAGGGGTTATTTATGAAAGGCAAATCATCTTTGCACTGCAAGTGCAGTCGCTGTAAATATGAGGGGTAAATCTGAAATGAGGGGAAGCTCTGCTGATTTTATCATCCGATCATGTGCAAGCTAAAATGCTGTTGCATGTCCCCCTTGGCTCTACAGCGACTGCACTTCCAAGTGCACTTGTAGTGCAAAGTGGATTTGCCTTTTGTAAATAACCCCCTATGTATAAGTTGCTTTGTGTAAACATTTCTGAATTTTAATAGCAGTTTTTTTGAAATATTGTATTTAGTTGTTCTTTCTTTATCTGATTTTTTGTAATGGTGAAGGTCAGAAAGGGCAGGTAATGCCGCGTACACACGACCAGACTTTTCGACATCCGCCGGACAATTCGATCGTGTGTGGGCTCCATCGGACCTTTGCTGTCCAAAAATCTGACGGACTTTAGAAACAGAACATGTTTCAAATTTTTCGGCTGGAACTCCGCCCGACCCAGTTCCTATCGACAAATCCGTTCGTGTGTATGCTAGTCCGATGAACAAAAAACGACGCTAGGGCAGCTATTGGCTACTGGCTATGAACTTCCTTATTCTAGTCCGGTCGTACGTCATCACGTTTGAATCTGTCGGACTTTGGTGTGATTGTGTGTGGCCAAGTCCGTTCATTTGGAAAGTCCGTCGGAACTCCGCCAAAAGTCCATCGGGAAGACCGTCGGACCTAGTCTGCCGAAAATTCCGGTCGTACGCGGCATAAGAGTTTTCCTTGTCACAAACTAGCTGTGTGTCTTCAAATGTTACTTTATTTAATATTATACTTAAAGATATAAAAATACCAGTGCCATGCAATAAGGATAGCCAGTGTGCTGAACAGACTTACAGAGGCTGCAATGCTGGAATAGAGGGCAGCTAGGTCACTGGAGAAGTGAATATACTGTGTCTTCTATTGCAGGATACCAGCGTTTTATATCTTTAGAGACCTAAGAGCAGTGGCGTCGCTAGGGGGTGGCTACTGGGGCTATAGCCCCGAATCTGTGACCCATAGCCCCGAGTCTGATGCTCTATAATGAGGCCGCTGCAGGGGACCCTAATGTAAGGGGGGATCTCTGGGGACTCTGATGTAATGAGGGGGCTCTGGGGACCCTGATATAAGGGGGGCTCTCTAGGAACTCTGATGTAATAAGGGGGGCTCTGGGGACCCTGATATAAGGGGGGCTCTCTAGAAACTCTGATGTAATAAGGGGGGCTCTGGGGACCGTGATGCAAGGGGGGCTCTCTGGGGACCCTGATGTAATGAGGGGGCTCTGGGGACCCTTGTGTAAGTAGGGAGGCTCTCTGAGGGCCCTGATGTAATGAGGGGGGGGGGGTCTGGGGACCCTGATGTAAGTAGGGAGACTCTCTGGGGACCCTGATGTAATGAGGGGGACTCTGGGGACCCTGTTGTAAGAAGGGTTAATAATAACAAACCATCGGATCCGCACCCAGATATGTAACAATATTATATATATATATATATATATATATATATATATATATATATATATATATATATATATATACAATATCATCTATATTTACAATAATAATATATATATATATATATATATATATATATATATATATATATATATATATATATATATATATATATATATATGTAGCGCAGACACTTGTCTAAAGTGTGCGCTATATATGTAAATTTAGTTTTCCAGAGTTCTGGGGGTTAATTGTACAGGTCTTTCTTTTACTTTGGCATCAGTTTGACTGGGCTGTACTGAAGTTCTGCCTGGTCATAGGTGCAGTGAGGCACCTGTGACAGGCTGAGAACCAAGCATTGTTGGACGCGTTGAGTACCAATATTTCCCAGAGCCAATCAATGGGCGTGTCTGGCCCTGCTGTGTAGTCTGGGAAGGGGTATTTAAGATGCTGAAGTCACGTGTTCAGGGTTCGGCTGCTGCTTTGATTCCTGGTTCCGGTCCGGACCAACCCCGTGAAGGGTCCCGGACCCAGGAGTGTCTGCCGTCCCTGTAAGCATGGTCACCCTGACCAGCCCCAGAGGCCCTCATGGTCTGGGGTGGGGATCCGTCCGTTCCCGAGCCTCGGAACTGGCTAGTTTGAGGCCCAGTAACTGAAGGGGGATTCAGAGGTGTCCCGGTGTGCTCTCGGTATTGGAGAGACACGGCAACCCGTACAAGTGACCAGGGGAGGACTGTTCGGAGGAGAGCCAAGAAGCTGGCTGCTCGGTAAGAGCCTGGGAGCTGAGTTTTATGGACACTAGAGAATCCACACTTCTCACAGAATCACCAAGAAGGCTGAGAGATTCAGGTACTGTGGGAAAGGTTCCTACTTGTCTTCAGTTACAATCTAGTCTGTGGCAGAGACTTTGCAAACTTTCCAGATCACATGTTGGCTGCTAAATCTATGGTTAGAGGTTTATCCAGCATTGAAGCACCCAGTTGCGAGTGGCTACTCTCTGGGCTAACTAAGAGACATTCAGTGGATGTCGGCAGTTCAAAGTGCCTGAGTTTTATCACCCGTGCCCTCTATTCCCACCTGAGACTGTGTAAAAGTTGGATGTTACCCCTGAAAAATAAAAATCCTAAAAAGGACTTTTGTGTGTCAGCATTGGAAGTTCCTGGGTACTAACCCTGGGAACCCCTAGTCAACAACTGACGAGCTACAAGGATGTAATTGGTAAGCCCAGAAAATTCAAGGGCGCCCCTAGGGGTTATGGCCACTAAATATATATATATATATATATATATATATATATATATATATATATATATATATATATACAATAACAATATTATATATATACAGTAACTCACAAAAGTGAGTACACCCCTCACATTTTTGTAAATATTTTATTATCTCTTTTCATATGACAACATTGAAGAAATTACACTTTGCTACAATGTAAAGTAGTGAGTGCACAGCTTGTATAACAGTGTCAATTTGCTGTCCCCTTAAAATAACTCAACACACGGCCATTAATGTCTAAACAAAAAAAGTGAGTACACCCATTAGTGATAATGTCCAAATTGGGCCTAAACTATTTGGTGTGGCCAGCATTATTTTCCATCTGCCTTAACCCTCTTGGGCATGGAGTTCACCAGAGTTTCACAGGTTGCCAATGGAGTCTTCTTCCACTACTCCATGACGGAGCTGGTGGATGTAAGAGACCTGCAAGTGCGCTCCTCCAGCTTCCATTTGAGGATGCCCCACAGATGCTCAATAGGGTTTAGGACTGGAGACATGCTTGGCCAGTCCATCACCTTTACCCTCAGCTTCTTTAGCAAGGCAGTGGTCATCTTGGAGGTGTTTTTGTGGTCGTTATCATGTTGGAATACTGCCCTGCGGCCCAGTCTCCCGAAAGGAGGTGATCATGCTCTGCTTCAGTATGTCACAGTACATGTTGGTATTCATGGTTCCCTCAATGAACTGTAGCTCCCCAGTGTCAGCAGAACTCATGCAGCCCCAGACCATGACACTCCCACCACCATGCTTGACTGTAGGCAAGACACGCTTGTTTTTGTACTCCTTTTGTACTCCTCACCTGGTTGCCGCCACACACGCTTGACACCATTGAACCAAATAAGTTTATCTTGGTCTCATCAGACCACAGGACATGGCTCCAGTAATCCATGTCCCTAGTCTGCTTGTCTTCAGCAAACTGTTTGCAGGCTTTCTTGTGCATAATCTTTAGAAGAGGCTTCCTTCTGGGATGACAGCAATGCATACCAATTTGATGCAGTGTGCGGCGTATGGTCTGAGCACTGACAGGCTGATCCCGCATCCCTTCAACCTCTGCAGCAATGCTGGCAGCACTCATATGTCTATTTCCCAAAGATAACCTCTGGATATGATGCTGAGCACGTGCACTTAACTTCTTTGTTCGACCATGGCGAGGCCTGTTCAGAGTGGAACCTGTCCTGTTAAACTGCTGTATGGTCTTGGCCACCATGCTGCAGCTCAGTTTTAGGGTCTTGGCAATCTTATAGCCTAGGCCATCTTTATGTAGAACAACAATTCTTTTTTTTCAGATCCTCAGAGTGTTCTTTGTCATGAGGTGTGATGTTGAACTTCCAGTGACCTGTATGAGATTTGATTTACCACACCTAATCCCCATTCATACCTGAGACCTTGTAACACTAAAGAGTCACATGACACCGGGAGGGAAAATGGCTAATTGGGCCCAATTTGGACATTTTCCGGTGGGGTGTACTAACTTTTTAATGGTTGTGTGTTGAGTTATTTTGAGGGGACAGACAATTTACACTGTTACACAAGCTGTACACTCACTACTTTACATTGTAGCAAAGTGTGTCTTCAGTGTTGGCACATACACATAAAAGATAGAATAAAATATTTACAAAAATGTGGGGGGTGTACTCACTTTTGTAAGCTATTGTGTATATATATATATATATATATATATATATATATATATATATATATATATATATATATATATATATATACACATGTACTGTATATTATATAATTAAAACAAACTATGAGGATCTTGCGAGCTACCTGTTTTGAAAATGACAAAATATATATACAAAAAACAAAATATAATTAACAAGTAGTAATGATTGACAGCTGCTAGCACTGATCACGTCTCATAAAGCCGTGTGAAAACAATATAAATAGAAAATTACTATGCTGCGCTATCTCCTAATATTAGTTCCATCAATAATTTTAAAGTGCCAACTTTACAATAATGAGAAAAATAATAATAAAAAAACTTGATAAACTGACAAAAATGATAATATATTCCAAAACTGTATATAGAGTCTTTTGATGGCTGTGATGATAAATTCTGTGTTAAGTGTCACATTCCACAGCCAAAATAAAAATAATAAGCAAACTTATAAAAGTTATATATGGTGCCACAAATGTGAATCACATAGTGCATATAACAGTGATGTTCTAATAAAACCCAGATCAGTCCAACATAATCAGTATATAGTCCTTATTAAAGGTATAATGGTGACTTCATAAAAATGTGAAAACAACGTGTTGCGGTGTCCACACTCAGGTGCTCCCCACCCTCAGGCAATGGCCGCTCACCTTAGAGCATGTGACCTTGCAATTAAGTTTGGTCAAACACGCATATGAATCGCTTCTGGGATTCTAAGTTAGCTGTATGGATCCAAACTGCTCACTGATGCTGTATCCTCATATACAAACAGTAGAAAGAGACTCCATAAATGACAATGACCAGAACATTAGTCTGACATGGAATGTTAGCAGTGAAAATGTACACTTCTTGGATTTGGAGATCTCCAATACCCTTCCAGGAATAGAAACAAAGACATATTTCAAGGAAACAGATTGTAACTCATATATTCCCACGACTAGTTGCCACTATAGACCCTGGATTAATAATATTCCCAGAGGGCAGTTCATGCGGATTAAAAAGAAGTGCACAAATAATGCTGGTTATGGAATACAAACAGAAATTGAGTGGAATTTTTAGGGACAAGGGATGATTTTTTGGAAGTAGAAAGACGTAACATTGGGGGCTTGGATAGGGAGGATTTGATAAAAGATAAAGTAAAAAGCATGGAATCAAGCAGTGATATGGGTACCTGAATAGTTCTCAATTATAATTTACAAAATAAGGACGTGGAGAAAATTATTAAACGGTATTGTGAGATCCTAAAGCAGGATATACACCTTAAAGACAGTTTATCGGATAAACCAAAAATTGTCTACAAACGAGCCCGGAATTTGAGGAATCGATTGGTGCACATTGAATTGAACCTCCCCCGGCCAAGCCCGTGATGTTTTGGGACATCAAGGGGTTTCACGGATGTGGGAGTTGTTATAGTTGTGTAAGGGTCCCAAGAAATGTTAGAAAACCTAAATACTTTGTAAATCCTCGTACTAATGGTTCCCATGAGATCAGGGATTTTATTTCATGTGACACTATAGGGGTTGTCTATGCCATCAAGTGTCCATGCAACCTATTATATATAGGTAGGACAAAGAGGGCGCTAAAAGTAAGAATGCAAGAGCATGTGGAAATATACACAAAGGACATGATAAGCATAATCTATCAATTCATTTTAGGGATAAACATCCAAAAAAAAAGGAATGCAGTTTTGGGGTATTGAGGCCCCCAAACATCATTGGAGAGGTTCCAACTTCATAAGAGAGATCAATAAGAGGAAATCATGGTGGATATACCAATTAGGTTCTCTCTGGCCAGGAGGATTAAATAAGGAGTTTGATTTAAAATGTTTTCTTAGTAATTATTGATTATATATATCTTTGGCCCTGGGATATTAAAGTTGGATACGATTCATGTCATGTTGCTATAGGTCTGGTATCTCAATACACTTAGTCACGCCAGCAAGTAATAGGGGTTTTGAAGCACCTCACCTATTTGAGGCATGGAGTGTGCCTTATAATAAGGGCTAGTCATTTTTGATGTGTATTAACATTATGAATATCTTCAATATTCATCATTGATTTTTAATATATTTTTGATTAGGCAATCTGGATATCATATTCCTGGGGGTAGGCTTGTACAGGGAAATGGTGGGTGGTCTATATATATATATATATATATATATATATATATATATATATATATATATATATATATATATATATATATATATATGTATATGTGTATGTATATATATATATTTTTTTTTTATGTTGATATTTTATATGAAAGTATTATTTTTTTAAATATTATTTTTTATATATATTTTTGATTGTCCTTTATTTGGTACGGTCCATGGGGTCATCTCCCCCTATATGTGGAACTGATGTGTCTGTGGGTGCAGATTATTGTGCGCACACACACACACATTTGTTTTAAGGCATTCGTTCTCTATGAATTTATATATGCTTTTACAAATTCTGTGGACATAAATGTCCAATACCTCAGTATGTACCATTATGGGTTTATATTTATTTATATATTTTTTAATGCAGTTGGTAGAATTATTTTGGGTTGTTATTTTTTTTTTATATTATGTCAAATCTGGGATGAGACTGTATGTTTGCTCTGTAAGTGAGAATCTGTATTTGGATGCAGCCTTATTTCAGCAGGTATATTTAATATTATGCTGCTCTTTAGCACGATGGAGGATTAGACAGTCCAGTGCTGTTGTGAGTGTTATCACAGCGCGTTCTGTTTAGAATCCAGTATATACAGTGCATTGGGCTAAGTATATAAACATTAGAATGTCCCCAGACCACAAGAAAATGGCGGACGACCGGGTATTCCATTATATACAGTGCATTGGGCTTAGCATATGGACACTAGGATGTCCTCAAACTATAAGAAAATGGTTGACAGCCAAGTATTTAACTGAAAGTTTCACCATCCTATCAACGTTCCCCTGAGGAAGATACGAGTTTCCCTTGTATCGTCACGCGTAGGGGAGGGGACAGGACGGTGCAGGATATGACCTCAACCAAAACCCTGTGTTTTAAGGCACATTACAGATTGGTGTACTTAATGCACCTAACCCATGTGAATACCCTGTACTGGGGCTTTTTTGTTTGTACAATAAAATTGTGTTAAACGGTATCACGCTATGGAGTCTCTTTCTACAGTTTGTATATGAGGATACAGCATCAGTGAGCAGTTTAGATTTATACAGTTAACTTAGAATCCCTGAGGTGATTCATATGCATGTTTGACCAAACTTAATTGCGAGGTCATGCGCTCTAAGGTGATCGCCCATTGCCTGAGGGTGGGGAGCACCTGAGTGTGGACACCGCAACACGTTGTTTTCATGAAGTCACCATTATACCTTTAATAAGTGTAGCGATACCCCCAGTTAAGAGGGCCGCTGATTTGTTTTGGGTCCCTGAGTACAGCTCCACCAACCCCCGGCAATTTGCTCTACCCGCTCTGGCACAGTTAGTCAAGGGGTATGAATCTATGCACATATAAACATCACTTATACTCTAAGTGTAATGGGTATGAACTCACAAGCAGACTGCTGAAATAAGAATAACTGGCTTTACTTTGTCAGTAAGGAAAAGAAATAGCAACATGCATTTAAACATATGACTTACAATACTTTAGCAGGTCCCTGCAATATGCACTTTAACATGTACACACGTATGTATCAAACTAGCAATGGGGAACGGAGCGCCAAATGTAGCGACCGTCTGCTATGCACCCCTGAGGTGCAGGAAACCTATCTGCGCCTACCTAACGGACCAGGCCTGATCCCTAGCAATAGAGCTCAGTCCTTGTACTAGTACAGTGTTCTTCACCGGCAATAAATCTGTAGAGGTGGTGCACATGTAGCTTTAAATGGTGTCTTTGTAATCCACAGAAAGTAACATTTGCTGCTCTGAAGTAAATTGCGCCTAGGCAGTTCAATAGGCATAAAACGTGTGAATCAATGCAGGATGAGCCTCTCAGCTCTCTCACCAATCCTTGGGTACCGTCCTCAGCTCCGGTCCCTCCAATGGCGGCTCCGGTCTCCTCAGTCACAGCCCCTGCGCTCCGGTCCTCAGCTCCGACCGACCGACTGTAGGGAAGAGTCTCCGCTCCGCTGCTGCTGACTCTGAGGGATGAGAGTCTCACTCCATCTGCTGCAAGGCCCAGGCTTCAGGTCTTCAGCAGTCCCGGTCCGCACGGGTGTCCCCTCAGGAACAAATCTCTGCGTCACACGCTCCGTCAGGAGAGGGAGACCAGTCAGGTGAGGCCTCAGAAGAGGAAGTGTCAGAAGAGGAAGAGGCGGTCTCTCCTCTTCCTTTTTATAACCTCCCCCAGCAGCCTCTCGGGCGGAAACAAGCAGCCCGGGAGCCTGGGGAATCATGGGGGATGTAGTCTCTTCCCCTAAAAGGGGTACGACCCCGCTACACACTCCCCCCACTTTGAATCTTTGGTCCCCAAAGACAGTGTTCAAACTACAAACTTTCTCGGGAACAACACTTTCACATAATTTGGACAGGGGAGCTTCCCACCAATTGACATAAGATGGGGAGCTGTCCTGTCTACAGGTCACTTCAGTGTGGGTGACCTGTTTAACTGTGCCAGAGAGTGAGCTGGGGTTGCCCTCCACCAAATGAACAGTGGATGGGTCAGGGCGTTCAGCACTTCTCCTTGCTGTGGTAACAGAGTCCTCTGAACTTTCTCCCATCTTGGGGTAAGTTAACTTCTTGGGAGGCTTCACACTTCTGCGAGCTCTCTGTTCTCTTGGGACTTCTTCAGGAACACATTCTGGCAACATCTCTGGTTCTGGAACATCTACTTCTTCCCCCTCTGAGTAGAGACCAGGGATATCTTCCCAGCACTCAGGCACAACACTGAATGGCACAAACTCTGTGGCTTCTGGGTTCAATGCTCCATCTTCCACATCTTCAGTAGGTGGAAGATCTATGGCAGAATTTCCTGGGGTTGAGGAAGGCCATAGCCATTCAAGTTCTCCTCTTTCTTCCTCTGGTTGGGGGTCCTGTCCACCCCTAACTTGGGATGTTTGAGACTTAGTATTAGGCCTGGGGGTATCCAGAATGGAAACAGATTCAGGTACGTCTCTTGCTGGAGGTATTCTGACTGCTTCAGTGAGTGGGAGCAAGTGATTCCTATGCCAGGTCTTCAAGGGCCCCACTCTTCCTTCTGGCTTTAACTTGTAGACAGGCAATCCTGGAAGTTTTCTACAGATGATATATGGCTCTGATCTCCATCTATCAGCAATCTTGTGTTTTCCAGGGATCCCTAGGTTGCGTAACAGTACACGGTCCCCAGGCTGTAGGTCCTGTACTCGAACTTTCAGGTCAAAGTTCCTCTTATTTCGGGCCCCCCTCTGGTCAGAGGCCGCTTGAGCTTTTTCATAAGCTATCTTCAGACTGTGCCTCAATCTGTCCACATATCCTTTGTGGGAGGCAGCAGAGGCATGGTCCAAGGATATGCCAAAGGCCAAATCCACTGGCAATCTTGCTTCTCTCCCAAACAAAAGTAGGTAACGGGAGAAACCTGTCACATCACTTGTGGTGCAATTGTAGGCATGCACCAGAGCTGATATGTGTTGACTCCAATGTTGCTTCTTCTCTGTTTCTAGAGTTGCCAACATGTTCAATAGGGTCCTGTTGAACCTTTCAGGCTGGGCATCACCTTGAGGGTGATAGGGTGTAGTCCTAGTCTTCTCTACTCCCAGAGAATCTAGTAGCTTCCTGATCAGGCGACTCTCAAAGTCCCTTCCTTGGTCTGAATGGATTCTCTGTGGCAGTCCATAGTGAACAAAGTACTTCTCCAAAAGTACCTTGGCTACTGTAGAGGCCTTTTGGTCCTTGGTTGGGAAAGCCTGAGCATAACGAGTGAAATGGTCGGTTACCACCAGAACATTTCCCAATCCACTCAAATCGGGTTCAAGGCAGAGAAAATCAATGCATACCAGATCCATTGGGCCTTGACTCTGTAGGTGGCCCATTGGGGCAGCTTGATGTGGTAAAGTCTTCCTCTGAATGCATCTTGCACAGGAATGGCAATACTCCTCCACTTCGGCCCTCATGCAGGGCCAATAAAACCGGTCTCTGACAAGTTGGAAGGTTCTCTCTGCTCCCAAGTGACCATGCTGGTCATGTAAGGCAATCAGCACAGTCTCTCGATGCTTTTCAGGGAGAAACAACTGCCACTTATCTTCTGGGCTATCAGAGGGGCCCCTTCGGTAGACTACCCCCTGATGCACCTGTAACTTGTCCAACTCTCTCCTCAGTAGGCGAGCTTCTTTAGAAGGGTGAAGGCGAAGTCCCTCTGGACTCTTGTCTTCCAGGGCTTCCAGGACCAATCTCCCCATGGGATCTTCCAATTGGTCACACCTTAACTCCTTCTTGGACAGCTTCGGTAGACACTCTTCTTCTAGTTGAGTTACCCCACAGTAACACTTCGGGACTCCCACTGTGGTAACTCCTACCTCTTCAGCTCTGGATCCTCCTCTGGCTTGGAGTTCGGCCCCCTGACAAAGGGCTCGCACTCCATCTGGTGCCACCTGGGTCCAGTCTTCCCAGTCATCAGCTATGACATGGGATCTTCGGGACAGGGCATCTGCATCCCTATTTCCAGCCCCTGGTCTGTACTTGAGGCTGAAATTGAATCCAGACAACGCCGCCAACCATCTGTGTCCAGTTGCATCCAGCTTGGCGGTGGTGAATAGATAAGTCAAGGGGTTGTTATCTGTCTTTACAGTAAACTCGGCCCCATACAGATAGTCTCTCAGTTTGTCAACTACTGCCCATTTGAGGGCTAAGAACTCCAACTTGTGGGTGGGATAGTTCTTCTCGGAGGGGTCAGGCTCCGGCTCACATAAGCCACGGGTCGTAGCTGGTCTTCGTACTCCTGGTAGAGTACTCCACCTAGGCCCTCATGGCTGGCATCAACATGTAGCTCATAGGGTCTAGTGGGATCAGCGTAGGCCAAAACTGGGGCTGTGGTGAGACTTCTCTTCAAGGTCCTGAATGCCTCTTCACACCTTGAATTCCACTGGTCCTTGACCGATTCACCAGGCCTCCTAGGCCCCAATCCATCTTCCTCTCCTTCTGTCTTGAGCAGCTCGTTGAGGGGTTTGGCAATGCGGGCAAACCCATCCACAAACCTGCGGTAGTAGGAGCAGAACCCCAAGAAAGACCGAAGTTCTGTAACTGTTGTGGGTCTTGGCCACGAAGTAACTGCCTCCAACTTCTCAGGGTCTGTAGCCACTCCTTTTTCAGACACTATGTGTCCCAGATAGTTCACAGAAGACTGATAGAACCGACACTTCTCGGGAGAAAGTTTAAGTCCCTCTTTACTGAGCCTCTTCAGTACTTTCTCCAATCTGGCTTCATGCTCTTCCAAAGTCTTTCCAAAGACAATGACATCGTCCAGGTACACAAGGACTTCTATGAGGTTCATGTCTCCAACTGTCCTTTCCATAAGGCGTTGAAATGTAGCAGGAGCTCCAGATAGGCCCTGGGGCATCCTGTTGAACTCAAAGAATCCCACTGGGGTTATGAAGGCAGTCTTTTCTCTATCCTCTGGATGCATGGGGATTTGGTAATACCCACTCTTGAGGTCCATCACACTGAACCACTTAGCTCCAGACAAACTCTGTAAGGCATCTTCTATCCTTGGCGTGGTTTACTGGTCAGGAATGGTCCTCCTGTTGAGAGTTCTGTAGTCAATGCAGAGCCTCAATGACCCATTCTTCTTCCTGACTACCACAATTGGGGAGGCATAGGGGCTTCTGGACTCCCGAATCACTCCCGTCTTCTTCAGTTCCGCAAGCTGCTCTCTCAGATCCTCCAGATCTGCTAGCGGGACTCGCCTGACTCTCTCTCTGAATGGCTTGTCCTCTTGCATGCGGATTCGATGGGTGGCACTCCTTGCACACCCCACATCAAACTCATCTTTAGAGAAAATCTTCTCCCATCTGGTCAGCTGGGCCTTGGCTCTCTCTTTCCAAGCTCCAGGTAGGTTAGGGTTTTCCATGGAGAGTTTCTTCCAAACATCTTCTCCTTCACCCGTCTCCTTCACTTCTGACCAGCCAACTGGGACAGCAGGACTCACCTGTCCCAGAAGCATCCTGGCAGGGATCTCCACGGGCCTTTCCGTGGGGTTCCTCACACTGACAGGGACTCTTCCTTTAGCCTTCTTCAGGTCCTTCAGTGAAATTACTTCTGGTATCACCTCCAGACCTGAGTGACCCTCCATTGGGTCGGGCTCCAACATTACAAAGGGGCCAGGCTGCTCCCAAGTAAGTTTCACCGTGGCTCTCATGCAGGTCACCTCTCCAGGCTGTAACACTGCTACTTCTTTCCCAAGCCTCCATACCCTTCCTCCCCTCACTTGGGGTCTTCTGCTCTAGGACCAACCGCTGGTAGGCTGCCTTCAGCATGGGATGGATCTTGGGGGCTGAAAGATTCTCTTTCTTCACCAGGGGGGTCAGAAGCCTTCTGACTAGGTCCGTGTTCGTCCCTATGATCAGGGAAGTCTTGCTGGTTCCTGGTGGGCGGGGACACACCACTGCTAAGGTGTCAAACACTTCAGTCTTCCCAGCTACGGATGGGTCAAAGGTCAACCGTATGGGTTGGTATCCATCATAGGGGAAACTCTAGGACCAACCGCTGGTAGGCTGCCTTCAGCATGGGATGGAAGATGACTCAGGTATCTGTCATAGAAGTCCCTGTTCGTCCCTATGATCAGGGAAGTCTTGCTGGTTCCTGGTGGGCGGGGACACACCACTGCTAAGGTGTCAAACACTTCAGTCTTCCCAGCTACGGATGGGTCAAAGGTCAACCGTATGGGTATGTATCCATCTTAGGGGAAACTCTGAGTTCCCAATCCCCTTTTTTCCAACTCTTCTATCTTCTGTATTGGCAGATGACTCAGGTATCTGTCTTAGAAGTCCCTGTACAATAGGGTCACTTGTGCACCAGTGTCCAGGAGGGCCTTTGTGTACCCTCCTTCCACTTGGATGGGTACAGAAGGGGATGGACCAACTAGCTCTTCTGGGTAGGGCCGAGTTGATGCTGTCCTCTTCTGCGGACTCTTTTTCTTTTTACTTGATCTGCACTAGCTCCTTTCTTGAGCCTGGTATGCATTAATTTACTCCCTCTTAGTGGGAGTGTGAACCCGTTGAGGGACATTGTTATCTCTCACTTTTGGGGGTTCTCGTTTAGGAGTACTGCATTCCTTCCGAGGGGTCTTGCCCCCTTTCTCTGGAGTGTACCTTTGTTGAGGATCCCTGGGTTCCTTCCTAGGGGTCTGATCTCCTCTTCTCTTTCCGCTATTCTTCTTGGAGCTCACTGAAGGCGATGGGCACCCGGTTGACTCCTTCCCCTAGGACAGCACACAGTTCTGCACTAAGTGTCTCTTTCAGGGGTTAAGGCCGACCTGACCGTGGCCACTGGAAGTTTTGTAGGCCCCATCACCTGCTTTTCCCTTTTCTCTTCCAACATGGCCTCTTCTTCTCTGTCCATGACTTGTGGCACGGGGATAGGGACATTATGAGCTGCTTGACTGCCTCTCTCTGCCATATCCCTGGCAGTTCAATGACTGCTGCTGCGGCTGGATCAGTGGCCCATGTTGCGGACCACCGAACATCCGGTACCTTCTGGCGGCTTTTCCCGCTGACTCAGGTTAAGAGTAGTCTGTGCGGGGCTTTCCGCGCCCTTCTGCCCTTCTCGCTTGGGGGATAACATGGTTTTCACAGGAGAACAGTCTCCCTTACGCGGCAGCGCATGCAGCACAATACTTTAGCAGGTCCTGCAATATGCACTTTAACATGTACACACGTATGTATCCTGAACTGCTCTGGAGTCTCTTCCTTCCATTCTATTAAGGCGTATGTGTACCCAGCATCATTTCTCATGTCCATTATAAATGGTGTCTTTGTAATCCACAGAAAGTAACATTTGCTGCTCTGAAGTAAATTGCGCCTAGGCAGTTCATGTTGCGGACCACCGTCCCACTTCTATTGGGTCCATGCCGGTCCCTTCTGGCGGCTTTTCCCGCTGACTCAGGATCCCGGATGAAGTTTGCTTATTATTTTTATTTTGTCTGTGGAATGTGACACTTAAAGAGCTGCAAGGCCCAGGCTTCAGGCCTTCAGCAGTCCCGGTCCGCACGGGTGTCCCCTCAGGAACAAATCTCCGCGTCACACGCTCCGTCAGGAGAGGGAGACCAGTCAGGTGAGGCCTCAGAAGAGGAAGTGTCAGAAGAGGAAGAGGCGGTCTCTCCTCTTCCTTTTTATAACCTCCCCCAGCAGCCTCTCGGGCGGAAACAAGCAGCCCGGGAGCCTGGGGAATCATGGGGGATGTAGTCTCTTCCCCTAAAAGGGGTACGACCCCGCTACATAAGGACGATATACCAATTATGTTGGATGAACGTCACTGTTATATTTGTCAGTTAGCATAGTAATTTTCTATTTATACTGTATATTATATACATGCGTATGCCCAAGTGTATGGCTTTCTTTACTTCGCTGCTATGAGCTCTAGCCCCAGATCTTTTGTAGACCTAGCAACGCTCCTGCCTAACAGGGTTTCCTTAGGACATGTCACAGAATAGTGCAGCCTTCACTAAAAGGCAGACCACAGTCCGCAAACCAGCTCGGTTTGAACAGTCAGGGGCACTCTGATGGAGACAATTGATGTAAGAGGGCACTCTGATGGGATAACCTGACTTATTAGGGTGCTTTGATGGGAAACCTGATGTATGGGTATATTGTGATGGGAGAAAATTACCTAAGGGCGTACTCTGGCGGGAACACCTTATGTAAGGGAGCACTCTGATGGGGACAGCTGATGTAAGGGAGTACTGTGATGGGGACAGCTGATCTAAGGGAGCACTCTGGTGGGGAAAACTGATCTGGCACAGCTGCAGGAAGAAGATGCAGACAGTGACGGTGGGGGACCACTAAAGTATAGGTAAGGGACTGCTCTGTGCAATATTGTGTAAGTATAAACCTCTTTTTTATTTTAGGGGAAAAAAATGTGCCCGCTTTAATGTTGTAACTAAAATTGTACATCAAATATTGTTGAAATGCTATGGAAATTGTACATTTCTCAATTTTGATACATACAATGACTACATCCTATCGGAGTCATAACCCAAACATGAGATTCGGACCTCGGGTGGAAGTAAATGTCCTCTTTGGAATTTAATTCATTACCCTGGAATTGTATTTTTGAATCCACCCTTATGGAACACTAAAAATAAATGTTTTTCATGATCTTCACAGAATTACATAAAATCATTTAATTAGTGTGGTTTCTTTGAAAAGTGTTACTAAGTAACACACTTGTGCTTCTACCTGAAACTGAGAAAATCATGGTCCCTGATTAATGTGAAACTGTAATATAAATACATAAATAATTATACCCATCTAATCACATCATAGAAGGAGGCTCCTCTCTGTCTGCAGTCTCTTCTATCTCTTTCCACACCACTCCCTGCTGTACTCGACCTCTCCATAAACCACAGCACCAACATGGGAGAGGTAGAGGAATCCAAAGCTGGAAATCAAAGCCCAGTAATGTGTAGCAAAGAGCTACATTTTATCTTCTCAAAAATATTATTGTAAAAATAATTTGATGTTTCTTGGTCATAAACAATGAAGCAACAAATTCTACAGCTGCTGAGTTTACAAACAGACACTTGTCTACCCAGGAGCCCAGCGCTATTTTTGCTGGAGCCCATCCTTCACCAGGAATCCCCGGTGTCGCCATCGTGGATGTGGGAGCTGGCTGTGACTTCATTATATCCAACAGCTGGCTCCCCACTGTGTATGCACAAGAACAAATGGCACTTCCAGACAGATCCCACAGTCTCCTGGGACATGTAGCATATTCCAAAAGGTTTCAGCAGGCGGGAGGGTGGGTCAAACTTATGTAATTTTAACCTAAGTGAGAATTGTGGAAGTAGGAGTGGGTACCTGTCAAAAAAAAATACCCATGGTAACCGCTTCCTTAATAATTTTGTTACAGTACATAGAGAGAGGATGAGGATTAACTTTTAAGTGAAGGTATGCTTTAAGGTGCTGTATCAAATACTGCATTTGAAAGTGACACTTCAAACATTGTTAACATAGTTGAAATAATACATTCTCCTATGTAATTTTAACAACTGTTTCATAAACTAAGTAGGTGAAAAATCGTGCAGCGGGAGATTGACTCATTGTGGACTTTAACAGCAGAAAATGTAAGTGAAAACGTAAATGCGTAAATGGCAACACCGCTACTTTTATTAGTACTACTAATAATAATAAAAGTGTCGCTCTTGCCTTTTACACATTTACGCTTTCACCTACATTTTCTGCTGTTAAAGTCCAAGGGGGTCAATCACCCGCTTCACTTTGGCGCACTCCATATGTATTGTTCTTCGGATGTTGGCAGTTTTATACACCCAGCCCCAAATACCACTAATCACTTTCAGTTCTGAACCAAAAGCTTTGGGAATGCTTGACTTTTATGTTTTCCTAGATAGGCCAGAGTTCAGTGACAAGATGAGACCTTGAATGGCATGAAAGTGAATTGATTTGGACATTAAATCTATGACTGTAATCCAAAATGAGCAAGGTTGGAGCACATTTTTCTACACATATTATTATTGGTATTTAGAGCAGGAATACACACTGTAGGTTTTGAAAGATTGGTGTTTCATTTCAGTAACATGTTCATTTTGTCCTGTTATTATTCAGGAGATGCATCCAAAGCAATAGGATTGTTACAAAGTATGAAACATAGAGTATGACTGAGCACACTTCAATAACAAGCCTAAAACTTCCTTTTTATTAAAAATCTTTAACCAGATTGAATGATTGTTGATGCTTAAAATATATAGGCTTAGAATATGTAAATCCCGGATGGTTATATTAAGCAGACAATCTCACCTGCACAGACTTTTGTTAATTGTACATGGTATATGGAATTGCTATCACGGTTTTGAACCTGAGTCCTGACAAAGTGCCGGCAGGCATGAAACAGCTGTTGACTTTGTGCACTTCCTATGTCTTTTACTCTTGCTATTTATAAGTAAAATGTACTCAGCATATTTGTATAAAGATCTCTTTGCTTGGTAAACCTTGATACACTTTAGCAGGATTGCTTTGTATTTTATCAGTCCAGTGCAGTGGAGAGGGTTGTAAATTGATGGATTATGCAATGTCTTCATGATGTTGGGTTTTTCTCTCCTGGGTCTTTGATATAAAAAAAAAATAAAAAAAAAAAATGATATTGCATATCCAATTGTGACACAGGTCATATTGTAATTGCATGCTATTAAAAATTACCTTTCCTTTTCAATCTGCAGCTCTGTCATTTTCTGTAAAACGCAATGCAATATGGCTACCTGGAGGTGTTCTGTACACAAAATGTGTACAGAACCCCCCGCCCCCCAGAAACAGAATTTTCTGCTGTGTGATTGGCTTACTGATTTTCCCAGAAGTCTACACTAAGACACAAGTCAGATTTTTGGCATCCCCTGCAAGAAAAATTGCATGTTTGGTAAGTTACTCCAATAGGAAATTATGTCTATAGGGATACAGGCCCAGCAGTTTTCCTCATTAGAGCCCTACAGCTGCAGAAGCTGGTTGACAATTATGAAACCAATCCTATTAGACTCACTCAGCACAGGGGCATGGAGCAACAAACTGATTTCTTCAGAATAACAAAAGGTAGGAATCTGCAACAAAGTTTGTTAAAATCCCTGCAATATACATAGATCACCCAGGGGGAATGTTTTTTCTCAACAAAAGTGGAGTTACGCTTTAAGCCTCCTAGTGTTGATGCTTTGAAACAACATTAATGTTAAATTAAAAAAGCAGTATCATTAATTTCTGCATTCCAAAAATATCTGCTTGATGATGCAATGGACTGCTTCCTGTGCATAGGCACAGGCTAATTCATATTCCCTTACACGCACATAGGAAATTTGCGCATGCTCACGCATGTTCACACATGCAGCCTGTACCTGTTTGCTGTCACCAGTGAGAGCCTGCTCACTGGCATCCATCTGGAACTCCTGCTCCAATATGGCATACTGACGGTCTTCCACTGCTTGATCCAGAGAGTCCGCCCAACCCTGCTGCTAGCAGGACCAACAGGCACTTGTGCCACTCTGTACTTCTACACCACCTGTCTGTTCTATTAGTGGTTCTGAGTCAGAGGTGTAAGAGAGGCCTTCCTCTTCATGTCAGGCGCTTCTACCAGGTACGTGACAAAGGCCCACTTATTAACTGTGCTACCCTATGCAAAAATGCTGAAAAGAAAAAAAACATGCAGAATAAAATGTTAGTTAACATTTACCCAGATTCCATACTGCAGTCAGTGCAAGATTTATAAGGGGAAAAAGGAGTAATTGCCCGGGGATTGTGTGGCAGGATTTTTTGCCTTGTTTACGAGGAACAAGTGGGTGGGACAAGGGGAAAGTTCGGAAAACGTTGGAAGGTGCAAGACAACAGCCCCAACCCCTTTGTGCGGGAGTGAAATTAATGACCAGCATCGATGTGTCAAATGAGAAACATGAGAGAGAAGCTCACTCCTCTGCTTGACCTTCGTTGGGTCAATGGGAGAATCTGACACTCTGCAAACTTTAATAGGGTAAAACTTTGTTAGCAAGTTTTACCGAAGACTACAAGATTGGTCAAATTTGGGACAGGCATGGGTTTTTTTTTGTTTTTTTTTGATGGTTAGAAATAATTTTTTTTTTGTTTTTTTAAGTTTTAAAAATGTTATTGTAAATAGTAACAATACAAAGTGTTATAAAAGGTAAACAAAAGAAACAAGTTACCCCCTAGAGGGTCAGTACAGAGGACAGTTTACAGACAAAAGCATTCGGTAATTTGCTTGGAGGGGTGTATTCCGCAACCTGATCACTTGTAGAGTGAAAAGGAGGGTGTTAAACAGTCTATTAACCTAGACTCTGTTTCCACTGGGCAGAATTGAATAACTCATAGTTAAGTATCAGGAGACATAGAATCAGCGTCTGTTCCCCAACGCCCCACGCACCCCCAGAGGGATCTTGCTGTGCGTGGGAGGGTCAGGGACCAGCGCCTCAGGTAGAACCAGTGTGAGAGGTTGGAGTCACTGCCCCCTAGAACGGGATTCTAACCCCTAACTGGGGTGAGTATGCCGCAGTGGACCAGTTTTTGGTCTCCCACTTAAAGGGGAGAAGATGAGAGGTAGCCTGATGAAGCTATGGTTACAGCATATTACTAAGCGGGCTGCCCTTCTGTACCTTCGAACATCAAAACAGAATAAACATATTTAACTAAACTCAGTCCCTGTGCGAGCCAGGTCCCTTCAAGTCGTAGTTGAAGGAGAGAGGAGAGAGACAGAAGAGAATAAAGGAAAGTAAGAGAGGAGAAGAGGTATAGAAAGAGGGGGGAGGAGGGGAGGGGAGAAAGGGAAGGTTCATTATGGGACCCTCACAGAGAGGAGATGGGGAACTTGTGCTACTCCAATAAAGGAATTTCCAGCACCTTCTGATAGGAAAATTAGTGAGATACCCACATATTGAGCCCAAGGCTCCCAAATGAGGCAGAATTTTTCTGCTGAGTCTAGTAAGGTATTGGTGATTTTTTCCTGCGACATTATCCACAAAATTTTTTGTTTAGCTCGGCGGATTGAGACTGAGGGTGATTTCCATGCTTGAGCTATGGTGATCTTGGCTCCCAGGAGGATAAAATGGATAAGCAAGCGGGTCAGTTTAGGGACCTGTGGAATAACGTCGTTGAGGAGAGCTATGGTTGGGTCCTGCTGTACTTTGCAGCCCGTAACCCTACGGATGAGATTAAAAACTTTGTTCCAAAAGCCCCTGATTTTAGGGCATTCCCAGATAGTGTGTAGGAGAGAACCTAGGAGGCCACATCCCCTGAAGCAGAGGGGAGAGGACTGTGGATGAAATTTGGAAAGGCGGGTAGGGATCAGATACCATCTAGAGATTACCTTAATGTCAGCTTCCATAAGGGAGGTGTTCAAGATACCTTTAAATGAACGTGAAAAGTTCATGTGCCAAGTGTCCAGGTCCCATTCGAACTGAAGGTCTTGCTCCCACCTCAACATATAGCTCGCTTTGCCCTGTGGTTCAGCTAGCGCTGAGTAGATCAGGGAGATACCTCCCCTGACGCTCATAGCTGAGGAGTACCAGAGTTCGTATTGAGTGACCGAGAGTGGGTCATCTGAGCTGTTCCAGACCGTACGTAAGAAGTATAGTAGCTGATAGTATCGGTAAGTTTCCGAAGGGGGCATTTCTAACTTAGATATGAAATACTTGAGTGAAATTGGTCCATCATTATTAAAGTATTGTCCGATCCTGTACAGGCCCTTATCGAGCCACCATGCAAAAGCCTTGATGTTCAATCCCGGCTGAAATTGGGGGTTGTGGAAGATGTGAGCAAGGGGATGCCAGGGGGATGTTAGAGAGGTGTGTTTGTGAAGGGAGTCACAGAGGGACATTGAGTGTGATAGGGTGGGTGATAGGATCGCTGGGCGATCTTTGCGTGTTCTCCAGACTAGGTAGTCCAGAGTGTGGCAGGGGGTAGCCTGTCTTTCAATCTTAACCCAGTCAGGTTTTGGGTTCCTGGAATAATTGTGGAGAATTGGCAGAGTTGAGCGGCCTGGTACTACTTTCAAAGATTTGGAAGGCCTAGTCCCCCTTTTTTCTTTGCTCTGTACAGCACTTTGTTGGAGAGTCGATGACCCTTGCCCCCCCAGATGAACCTAATGATGGTGGATTGGAATCTGTCCAGATCCCGCTTTTTGACGGGAATCGGCAGAGACCTGAAAAGATACAACAGTCTGGGGAGGAGGGTCATCTTCACTGAATTGACTCTGCCCAGCCAGGATAATTTGTAGAGGGACCATTGAGCTAAGTCATCTGAGAGTCTTTTCAGCATGGGGGTATAGTTATGTTGGTACAGGAGATCTACTTAGGGGTAAGAAAGACCCCTAAATAGTGAAGGGAGGAGGAGCACCAGGAGAAAGGGAATGTGGCTTTGAGTCTATCAACTACGTCTTGGGGGACCGTGATGTTAAGGGCCAATGATTTTGACATGTTAATTTTGAGACCTGAGACCGATCCGAAGGTGTTAAGAAGGTTAAGAACCTTAGGAGTCGACGTAAAGGGGGAGGTGAGGAAAAGAAGGACATCGTCCGCAAAGAGAGTACATTTGTGCGTCTGATTGCCGCAAACGACCCCACTGATATTGGGGTCTTGTCTAATTGCCAATGCTAGGGTTTCTAACGCTTTGGCGAAAAGGCTGGGAGAAAGAGGGCAGCCCTGTCTAGTACCTTTCAGAATTGGGATTTGGTTGGAGAGGTGACCCGGCAACTTAATCTGGGCTTTGGGGAGGAGTATAGGGAGGATAATGTTTGTAGGAAGTCTGGGCCGAAGCCCCAGTGGCGTAGAATGGTAAATAAGTAAGGCCAGGTGACTGTATCGAAGGCCTTCTGGAGGTCAATGGAAAGTATGTAACCCAATTGTGTGGGGCCGCCATCCCAGGCGGAATGCATGAGGGATATTAAATCCACTGCTCTCCTAATCTGGTCCGGACCCTGTCTCCCAGGGATGAAGCCTACTTGATCCTTGTGGATATAGGAAGCGATAAAGGAGGCCATTCTGTTAGCTAAGATTTTGGTCATGATTTTAAGGTCATTGTTAATTAATGAAATTGGCCTATAGTTGCTTACTTCACTAGAATCTTTTCCTTGGTTAGGTATCACTGAGATAAATGCGAGATAAGCAGCTGGCTCAAGGGAGGAGCCATCACATAGGGAATTGAAGAGGCGGACCAGACGAGGAGAGAAGATTTCGGAGAAAGTTTTGTAGTAGTGGGCGGAAAAACCATCCGGCCCTGGGGCAGAATCTGTCTTAAGGTTTTTAATAACATCCTGGACTTCCTCTGTACTAAATGGTGCATCCATCATGGATCTGTGGGACTCTGATAGCTTCGGGAGTTCAATGTTTTCTAGGAAGGATTCTAGGGGGGCTGGGTCAGTAGAGGATGGAGTAGAATAAAGATCAGAGTAGAAAGCTTGGAAGGTTTCAAGAATTTTTTGGGGATTCTGGGAGAGAGAGAGTTTTTCATTTTGGGGGTGAGTTTCATCGCTAGTCTTGGACCAATTTTATCGGCCTGTAAATAATACTTGCCACTTAGCCAATGCAGGTATTTGTCGGCGTTAGTGGTCAGGGCCAAATTCAAGGCAACACGGGAGGATTCTAGCTGGGCAAGGCTGGCAGGGGTGAGTTTGGTCTTATGGGCTTTACTGAGAAGTTTAAAGTCTTTTTCCAATTTCTCCACATTAACTTTATGTTCTTTTTTAAATTTGGATGATAATTGAATTATTTTCCCTCTTATTACTGCCTTATGGGCACCCCAAAGAGTACTGGGGGACGTGTCCCCTGTGTCGTTAAGACAAAAAAATTCTTTAATGTCTTGTGCTATCATAGAGCAGTGTACAGGGTTGGACAGGAGGGATTTACTTAGGCGCCATTGGGGGGGATCGGTGGGTTAAAGCGAGCTGTGGATTTTGAGAGTCACTATGGAGTGGCCAGACCAAGGAACGTTGTGTATTGAACAATGTGTCGCTGTGTGGATGTCCGAGTTGGGAATAAAGATATGGTCTATTCTACTAAATGTTTTGTGAGGAGCAGAATAGTGAGTATAGTCTTTGGCAACAGGATTTAATTCCCTCCATGTGTCAATCAGGCACAATTCGTGGAAAAGTCGGGCTATTCTGAGGCTCTGCTTGGGGGGTTTTGTAAGACGGGGTCTGTCCTGGGAAGATTTGTCTAGGGCATGGTCAAAAGTGGTATTGGAGTCTCCCCCCACTATGATTCTGCCTTCTAGGTGTGAGGAGAGGGTAGAGAGCATGGAAGCAAAGATGCGCGCTTGGCCCTGGTTGGGGGCACAGTAGGAGACGAGGGAGAACAATTCCCCCTCAATAAGCCCTGTAATCAGGAGGAACCTACTGTATTCGTCTTGGACCGTGTGCGTGTGGACAAAAGGGATTCGTTTGGACAGTAGAATAGCTACTCCCCTCTGTTTGGTGTGTGCAATCGGGAGGTAGAAGGTGGTGAAGTTGCGGTGGAGAAAAGAAGGGGTGTAGCTTGCTGGGAAGTGGGTTTCTTGGAGTAAGACGATATCAAGGCTTCTGGCATGGTAGCTCTGGAAGGCTTTCCGGCGTTTAGAAGGGGAGTTAAGTCCCTGAGTGTTATGAGAAGCTACTCTCAAGGTCATTTTACGGGTCTCTGTTTCAGCCATGGGCGTCAGGGGATGGGTGCAAAAGTGTTCGGAGGGAGCTTACCTTTAAGCGGGGAGGTCTACAGTTCTTAGGCTGGAAGTTGGTCTTCTGCGAGTATCCTGATGGGAGTATTGTGGGATTTCTCCGTGAGGGACCCTGAGAACTAGGGAGAGAGGGAATAGAAAAGGAGGAAAAGTGAGGGGAAGAGAAAATGGAGAGAAAGAGGAGAAGAAAGCAAAGAGAATAACAAGGTGAATGGTAAATTCACACAAACAACAAAATACAAACTCCCGTAATATTTCAATTATAGTGCAAAAAGGACCGGCGAACCAGGTCCAGGTCCAAAAGCTCACAAGGAGAGCATTTGGAGAGGGTGCAACCTCAAAAGGGTTGTCTGTCTGGTGTCACTGGAGGGAGTGGGTACCCTCTGCGTCACAACAGGTGGAGTGGCAAGAAGCGCAGCTCCGGCCGGTAGGGCCCCCAATGTGGAGTAAAATGTTACCGGTCGGCCCAAAAAAAAGGAAAAACAAAAAACAACATGAACATACGTGAGTCTTGCGATGAGCAAAATAGGCAGCATAAAACTAGTGGAGGTAGGGGTACCTGCAGGGGGGGGGGGAGATGTCCAGTAAGGGGGTATGGCAGGGGGAGGCTATTGGGTCTAACGTTGTGGAGAAACTGTAAACAGTATTTCTCAAATTCAACATAGATTACAATCAAGTCAATTACCCACCTTTTCCCAGGTGGGAGTAACGTATGAGGGAGGGTAGCCCATATAGCCATTAGTAGGGCTAATGGGGCCCTACCCAGACCAGAAGGGACCCAGGCCTGACTAGACACAATCAGGGCTTAGTGGGTCCATCTTCCCCTGAACCTTGGAGGGAGCTGGGTTAGCTACTAAAAAAGAGAAAGAAAAATTATGAGCTAAATTTTTTTTTTAAAAAGGGCAAGGTTCAGGGGAAGATAGAATCAAAAAAAATGAGTAGAAGCAAAAGCTCCCATTAGGGAGAGACAAAAAGAGTTCTCATCTCGGGGGATGGGATTCACGATGCCTCTTCGTCTGTTGCTTGTTCCACAGCGGGGTCAGGGGACTGCCTGGTGGTGGACGTTTGGAGGAGCCTGACTTGCTTGCAGCTTGGTGGGGGGCCAGATCTTGGGAGATAAGTCCAAGTTGGAGCAGGAGGCGCTCGCCATCATGGAAGGAGGAGAATCCGTAGGATCTGTCCTTGAAGTGTAATTGGAGCCGGAACGGAAAGGACCAGCGATATTTGATGAGGACCTCCAGAAGGGGTTTGAGGGATCTGCGTTTCTGAACCGTGGTGGGTGAGATGTCTGCAAAAATTTGGATCCTGTTGCCTTGGAAAATTAGGTTATCAAGGTTGCGTGTGTGTCTCATGACGTCTTCTTTGACACTATAGTAATGTGGTTTGACCACGATATCCCTTGGGAGGCCATCTTGTCTGGGGGGTTGGAGGGCTCTATGTGCCCTGTCAAGTTCCAATCTGTGTTCTTGGATGTCAGGCATGAGTTCTTTAATGAACGTTTTGATTGTGCTGGGGACATCAGTGACAGACTCAGAGATTCCTCTTATGCGGAAGTTATACCTTCTGCTTCTGTTCTCCAAATCGTCAATTTTGGAGAGGGCTGTTTCTAGTTGGTCTTGTAAGGTTTAGATGCATGCAGTATTCTGGTTGGTGCGTTCCGCATTGTTATCTACAGCTTGCTCAATAACATCCATGCGGGCCCCTAGGCTCTGCAGGTCTGCCTTGATAGTGGCAGTGATTTGTGTGGCGTTTTGAGCCAGGCCTGCAGCCAGCATTTCAGAGAAGTACTGCAACATAAGCTGCATGTCAGTGGAGTGGGCCGGTTGCAGGGGGGATAATGATGGGAGCTTTCTAGGCCCAAGGGGGATCTCTGTAATGGAGTGTGGGCAAGGTCGCCAGAAATCCTGCTCAGCAGAGATGCTGTGGAGGCTGGGGAGATCCCATGGGGGTTGCAGGTACTCACAGGAGTTGTTAGCAGGCTGTTGTGGTGCTGGTGGTGGACTGGTGGATCCGCAATGGAGTCTGGATCCTCCATGCTGCCTCGTGCTGCGGCCGCCATCTTGGCTGAGGCTGGGGTCGCCAGGTTGTAAGCAAGCTGGCTGCTAACCTCGCTCTTTTGTATCCCAACGGACATATGAGTGTGTGCCTGGCACCCTCGGGGGACGATGGGCTGAAGGCTGGTCGGATCCTGCTTGATCTGAGCACTCAGGGGGTTGAGAAAGGCGGTGCGGAGCTCCCGTTCAGAGCGTCTTCCCGGAAGTCCCGCGCATGCGCACTCCGGCATGGGTTTTTTAATAATTAATTTCTGTTCACTTTTTTTTGTTTTGTCATATCATTTAATTTCTACGTTGAGGGGCCCCCCAACTTGACATGCCCCAGGCCCCCCAAGGTCTAAATCTGGCACTGACTGCAGTACTGTAAATTATACTCACAGGAGTGCCTAGGCACACTCACATACCAGGATGTATATTGTAGTTTCTCTGGAGGAATTCCAGACAAAAGGTAGATTTTCAGAGCACTGCACAATAATATTTAAAGAAAAAATGTCTATAACATAACAGCAGGTCATGGGCTTTCAGTTCCTCAAAGGTACCGTTCCTCGCCAACTGCCCCTGTTGTGTATCCTGGGCTCCGACCTCCCACCTGTGAAATGGTGACCAGCATGATGGGTGTCAATGGGTTGAACAAATGCAAAAATAAAGGGGAGTGGTGCGCTTATTCAATATAGTGTACCATAAAATAAAATAAACAAAACTAAAATAAAATGCAAAAAAAGTCCAAGTAAAGCCCAATGGTAGGAATCAGTTTATATAGAGATGGATATCTCATAAACGGTAGCTTGATAGGAGGAAAACAAAGCATCAATCCATCATCGATTGTAAAATGTATAGGTCCCGGAAGCTACGGGCTGCTATCGAGAGTTGGCTGGCTTGATTCTTAAAAGCTGTTTTTAAACAACTGAAATGTAAGTGCAATCTTGCCCTTCTTTTAATATAATAAAATAAGGATTTACACTATGTTAGCCTTCATTGTCTTTTCATGAGGACCCCTTGAATGCATCAGTACATGATGCTTTTCATTTGGTGAGGACATTGGGAGCATTGGCGCACTGTATAGAGACTCGAGGCGGGGAATAAGCCACAAGTGCATTTGATCTCCCGTAATAGGAGATCATTTATTGCTGGTAAGCGGCAGTGTGTACAGAGGTGGAGGCACTATCCCATTTCCTATTGTGCACTCTTCTTGTGATGTTATACCGTGGAGGAATATATTGATGCACCATTCTCAGCATATGAACTTACTTGGCTCTTTTTCCCATCAAGGACTCAATAGTGAATTTTTTTTAACTAACTGCATTATTTTGTATCACCTTTTGTTTACAGGACTGTTCATTCATTTGTTTTTGTTTCACTCAAATGGCATTATCACTTAGAGAATGAATAATCAGCACAACCTAAACTTTTTAAATTGTATACTATTGTGTGTGTCTCATAAGAGGTTGCAGCGTTTTTTTTAGATCCACATGAATGTATATCACTCTTTTCTACACAGATAGCGCAGTATTTTCTATTTTCTGAACAAACATCTGTTCTCTTATCTCCCTTTCAGTGAATGAATGCAAAAGTGGCATGCATAGCATCATTTCTGGGTTGTCACTCTGTACAAAGATAATGATTGTACAACACGTGTTACATCTTGCTACAAACATGATAGCAAATATTATAGAGCCGTCAATGACAGTTAACTGTTAATAGACTGATAACCTGTAAAGGCTTTTAAAGAAATACCTTCTGACAATTGTGGGTACCAATGTTTGCTGCTGCTTTATGGACATGTTCATTTTTAAGGCTTGATATGTTAGGTGTCTATTTTTTTTTAATTATTATCTTTATTTAGGGAAAGGCAGAGACGTACAGTCATAGCAGAGAATCTCAGGTGCAGCTGAAAGCCAAAATGTGTATACAAAAAAAAAATACATACTACTTTCATCCATAATCAAAGAAAATCAATCTTATGCACGTGAATATGTTAAAACAATAATCAACAGGGGGATAGGAGTCCTACAGGAGCATGGTTGAGAGTTGGGAATCTATTTGCTCATCACAACCTCATATTTTATATTAGTTATGGTCACCCCTAACACAGGTGGTCAGACACTATAGCTGACTTCTGTGTTCTTTACCTGTAGCAGCTCGCTTCCCCATAAGGCAAGCAGGCCTACTGGTAATCGGTTGCCCCCAGGACTTATACAGAATGCTATAGTGCCTGGCTATCACGGCAGGGCAGACAAAAAACTGAGCACCCCAAACAGTTACTTGCAGTTTGGCGACAGGCAGAGGGGTTCAATGACAGTCCCGGTACAAGGCAGGCAAGGCTCAGAATAGTCAGGGTCAAATCCATAGTCAAAGGCAGGCAGAGTTCAGAGAGTAGTCAATATCTGATCCAAGGTTGTCAACGAGGGAATACAATCCTGCAGAGCTTGGAGCACATATAACAAATGCAATATCACAAGCATGAGACTGCAGGCTTGGTTGGTTTAAATCAGGTTTGGTCTGTACCCAGAGACTGGCCACATCAATCACATTGCTGGTGAACAGACAGATCATAGCTAAAACCAGGATGGTGGAATGAGACCAGCAGTTGTCAAAGAACAGGAGCGTTTACACACGCCTGACAATATTTGACCACAAATAAAGTAATGTATTATGTTTGTATGAACTAAAATCAACTTTAGTGCATTTAATAAACAATGATATAATGTGATAATATCATTTGACATACAAAATTGGAACTACTACTATATCATTCTCCAGGGTCTCTGCTTTCAGAAAGTATATACTGTTTGGAGAAGGTTTATCTAATCTTCAATACTTACAGTATGTACATTTTAAAAAGTGTGCAAAACCCCAAATAAATGCATCGGGTAGAAAAGTCAACAATATGGACATCTTTTTTAGATCTTCTTATTTATTATTTCAATGTCCATTGTATATAAGATCATTAAAAGCAGATACGATAATGCAAATATTTACATTTGCCAATAAATTAAAGAAAAAAAAAAAGCTGTTGATAATTGCTACTGCCTAATACTGTACATGTACACACAATACTGCTCAAATTACTAGATACACTGGGGTTGATTTATTAAATAGACTATTCACTTTATAAGGGACTTTGCACTTTGCTAGTTAATTAACTTAAACATTAGTGAATGTGTTAATAACTTACTGCACAAAGAATACAAGAATATGCAATTACGTGCAAGGTAAACAAAAAAAAAACTGTATTTTTGATTGCACACATGGTTGAGAGATGAAAGTCAGCATAGTTTAACCTTATTCACTAAGCTAAGCGTAAATTCCCTTGCAAAGTGAACATCTTATTCACCTTTATTAAAAACACTTGACAAATGGCATGGCTGGGGAAAACTACATTATGTAACGTTGCTTCAGCCTGTGGCCACTAGCGGGCGCGTGCGTGCCCCCCCCCCCCCCGAGCTGATGCGAGTGCCCTGTGGTCTTGATCACCACCGGGCTCCCGTGATCGCTGCTGAGACACGGAGAACCCGGAACTGTGTGTGTAAACACACAGTTTACAGTTCTCTGAGGGGAGAAGTGACAGTACAGAGTACAGAGTATGAACAGCGATCTGTTATCTTCCCTGCACAGTCTCCATCCCTCTTCAGTTAGAACACCCACTAGGGAACACATTAACACCTTCACTGCCCCCTAGTGTTAACCCCTTCACTGCTAGTGACATTTTTACAGTAATCAATGCATTTTTAATCGCACGGATTGCTGTATTAATGCCAATGGTCCCAAAAATGTGTCAAAATTGTTCGACGTGTCTGCCATAATGTCGCAGTCATGATAAAAATTGCAGACAGCCGCCATTACTAGTAAAAAAAATAATAATAACAAAAATGCTATAAATCTATCCCCTATTTTGTAGACGCTATAACTTTTGTGCAAACCAATCAATATACGCTTATTGCTTTTTTTTTTTAAACAAAAATATGTAGAAGAATACATATCGGCCTAAACTGAGGAAAAAAATTGTTTTTTTATATATTTTTGGGGGATATTTATTATAGCAAAAAGTAAAAAAATATTGTGTTTTTTTCAAAATTGTCGCTCTTTCTTTGTTTATAGCGCAAAAAATTAAAACCGCAGAAGTGATCAAATACCACCAAAAGAAAGCTCTATTTGTGTGAAAAAAATTTGTTTGGCTGCAACGTCGCATGACCGCGCAATTGTCAGTTAAAGCGACGCAGTGCCAAATCGTAAAAAAGTGCTCTGGTCAGGAAAGGGGTTAAATCTTCCGGGCTGAAGCGGTTAAATAAACCCCATTGCCTAAAGAACATCACAGTCTGTAGATCACAATCCACTAACGGTCAAATGGAATACCGCATAGGTTGCATCTCTCTTTCAGACTACGAGTGACTAGAAGCATGATGGGAATACTTTAACCTGATCCTCTTACCATGATGACAGGTGGCAGAGCAAGCATCTCTTACCTGTAAGACATTTACCTGCCTGCCCCTTCTCCCAACATAATGATACCAGCCTATATATAGTATAAAAGAAAAAAAAGAAAATTAGGTCTCCTAGTGCTGATGCTATGAAACAACACTCATGTTGAATTAACAAGCTGTATCATTAATTTTTGCATGACAAAAAAATATATACTTAAGGATGCAATCAAGGAGCCTTATTTATAAATTTATAGTGAAGCAAGCACAAATAACACTAAAGCAGACCTTGCCCTACAAGCAAAACCCACTTTTTATTTATAATTAAAATTTTCATCCAGCAATATCTACATAGGTCACCTAAGGTAGACCGCATGTAGAATCAAACCTAGCTACCGTGTCAATCAGGGAGCTAACCATTTTCTCCTGGGCCATTATCCAGGAAATTTTAATTTTCCTTTGGTGGTTTCTGCTTTTGCTATGCTTTTGCTATGGTCAAGATTAAGTCCCTGGTAGCTCTATTGTTGTCGGGTAAATGGACATTGAGCAGGGCTATAGAGGGGTTCTTGGGGATCTGATATCATGTTACCTTGCGGATCATGTGTAAAGTTCTGTTCCAAAATCCCCTAAGCTTCGGGATTCCCACCAGATGTGGAGCATTGATCCTGGTGATGCACAATCTCTAAAGCAGAGAGGTGAGGAGGAAGGGAACATTTTCGGTATAACCCCTTATCCAACCACCAGCGGAAGAACTTTATGTTCATTCCTGGAGTAAATTTGGGGTTATGAAAAATATGTGCTAGTGCTTGCATACCTGAAGTTAGGGAGGAGAGTTTTTTCAGCTTAGTAAAGTCCTCCAGTAATTTGCAGATGTTTGGTAGTGAGATTGTTGGTGGTGTGACAAAGAGTAATAGGTCGTCTGCAAACAGGGCGCATGTATGCGTCTGCTGTCCGCAGTCAACCCCCCGAATATCAGGATGGTTACAAATAGTTTCCGCTAGGGTTTCTATCGCCACCGCAAATATAAGAGAGGAAAGGGGGCATCCCTGTCTCGTCCCTCTAGCTATTTTAATAGTTTCAGAGTATTATCATTATCCATCCATCATTATTAGTATTATCCATGTTAGAGCAAGCCTGTATTGCGGCCGCCATCTTGGATCCGAGCGGGTCCGGTTCTCGGCTGTTGTGGCCATAGGTCCCATCTGGCCGTCCCCTTGTACATTAATCTGTGTCCCCTAGGTGCTGGAGTAGTCGTCTGCTGGCCCGCTAGTCGCAGGTATTCATGCGGTGCACCAATCGGACGGGATGAAGCAGAAATCCGGGCTTAAGCAGCCATCTTGGAGTCCTCCGCGCATGCGATAGATGAGGGATTTTTACAGTATCTTTATGACATTGTCAAGATCTATACATGTGGTTGGTGTAAATGTATGTCAATACATATGGTAAATTAGATAATTAGAAATTAAATAAATAGTCATAAAAAGTATAGCATATACAGTATTGTGAGTGCATGATGTTCACATAAACATATTTATGATGGTTATCACCATCAAAAACCAAAATAGTTTGGGGTCCATTATATTAAATGTTTTAAGTTTTACACCATCCAAAACGTATCTTTTTAAACGTTATTATTTTTGTAAAATCTTTGCTTAATAAAAAAAAGTATTTAATACAGGGTACAGCCATAAAAAGAATAATGGTCACTATTATTAAAGGTTTGTACATTTCTCTGGCTATCATACTGATTTTATGACTTCCGTGAGTTCCAAAATACTGATATCACTTGGACCTTCCTTATCTGCATAACCATTTTGAGTTCAGGGGTTGATTTACTAAAGGAAAATACACTGTGCTCTTTGAAAAGTGCAGTTGTACTCTGCAAGAGCAGTTGCTCCAGAGCTTAGTAAATGAGCAAAAGCTCTGCTGACTTCCGTCATCCAAACATATGCAAGCAAAAATGCATTTTCTTTTAAGTTCCCTTGCATGTGATAGGGTACTTTTTGCAAAGTGAAGCTTTACCTCATTAACTAAGCTCTGGAGCAACTGCACGTGCAGAGTCCAACTGCACTTTGCAAAGTGCACAGTGTATTTGCCTTTAGTAAATTAACCCAGTGTGTCAGTAAATATTTAAGCCACAGATAGCCAGAAAACTAGCATTTTCTCAAGGAGACTAGCATTAGCAGCTTTCCTAATTGTCTCAATACAGGCTTCTTTCAAGGAAAGGTTTGGGAAACACACTCATCCAGACCTCCTCTAATGCTACATTCCTGTTGCATTCTAAGTAGTAGTAGTAGTTCTAAGCAGTAGGCAAAAAAAAGACTAGGGCCTCATCCAAAAGAATACAGAGAAAAATATTAGGCAAATATGGGGGTAAGGACCCCCATATCCTACAATCACAGACTATAACGGCCACAGAGAAGAGACACAATAGATACAATTATCAACTTTTATTATACAAATTTAAAATATAACAAAGAGCAAGTACCCCACTGGCTTTCGAATTATTCTTTACTGTAAGCTGAGGAGTTTTAAGGTGTTCATAGACATACTGGATAATTTTGTGTATAGACTGTGACCAGATTTCTCCACCTAGCAATTGTATAGCTGGGGAATGAAAAATCCAATCACACTGTAACTGCACCAGTCTATGTGTTTTTGATTTAAGTTGATTTGCAGCCCCAATAATGCAAAGGTTTGGCATATTTTTAGCTAAGTACATATGACCAAAAACACTATGCCCATGAGGTCAGGTCTTTGAGTGTATGCTCAGCCATAGTATCATTTTAAATATATTTAAGAAATGTATGTCACTCTTTTTCCTGATTCTTTAGTCTATGATTTGCAAATTATGCCGCGTACACACGTGCGGACTTTTGCCGGCGGACCTAGTCCAGCGGACAATCCCGCGGGACTTTCCAGCTAGGTCCGCTGGACTTTCCGAGCGTGTGGACTTGCCCACACACGCACGGACTTCTCCAGCGGATAATCCGCCGGCCAAAAGTCCGCGGGACTTTTGAAAATGAACGGACTTGCCCACACACGGAGCAGTCCGTTCATTTCGAACGTAACTTCAGGTTACGTAGCTAGCGTAGGCAGTAAATGCCGCCGCGCTAGCTCCGCAAGCTGGCATGGATTTAAAGGGAATCCCCACGCCGAAAAAACGGCGTGGGGGTTCCCCCCAAATCCAAGTCAGACCCTCATCCGAGCACGCAGCCTGGCAGGCCAGGAAAGGGGTGGGGACGAACGAGCGCCCCCCCCTCCTGAGCCGTACCAGGCCGCGTGCCCTCAACATGGGGGGTGCCCTGGGGAAAGGGGGCCGTGCGCCCCCCCCCACCCCAAAGCACCTTGTCCCCATGTTGATGAGGACAAGGGCCTCTTCCCGACAACCCTGGCCGTTGGTTGTCGGGGTCTGCGGGCGGGGGCTTATCGGAATCTGGGAGCCCCCTTTAATAAGGGGGCCCCCAGATACCGGCCCCCCACCCTATGTGAATGAGTATGGGGTACGATGTACCCCTACCCATTCACCTAAGGTGTAAAATGTAAAGTACAAAAACACACACACTTTTGAAAAAATATTTTATTGCACTGCTCCGGGGGTCTTCTTCCGTCTTGGGGGTCTTCTCGCCGGACTCCTCCGCTCTCTTCTGCTCTTTTACCTAGCTCTTTCACGAGCGGGGGAGTCCGGCTACCTTCTTCGTCGTCGCCGCCGTCGTCTGGGGGTCTCGATCCGCCTTCGGGAGTCTTCCGGGGGTCTCTTCTGTTCTTGCGGCGGTCGTCGCCTTCCGCGCCGCCGGCGCCTTCTTCTTCTTCTTGTCCTTCTTCTTGTTCTTCTTCTTCCGATGTTGACCCGACGCTCTCTCTGCCCGGAATGCCTGTGCCGCTCTGCGCTCGGACTTATATAGGGACATGGGGGACAGGGTCACATGTTCATGTCACATGGTGACCCCGCCCCCTTGCGATGTCACAGTCCCAGCATCCTCCGGGACTGTGACAACACAAGGGGGCGGGGTCACCATGTGACATGTGCATGTGACCCTGTCCCCCTGCCCCTATATAAGTCCAAGCGCAGAGCGGCACAGGCATTCCGGGCAGAGAGAGTGTCGGGTCAACATCGGAAGAAGAAGAACAAGAAGAAGGACAAGAAGAAGAAGAAGGCGCCGGCGGCGCGGAAGACGACGACCGCCGCAAGAACAGAAGAGACCCCCGGAAGACCCCGAAGGCGGATCGAGACCCCCAGACGACGACGGCGGCGACGACGAAGAAGGTAGCCGGACTCCCCCGCTCGTGAAAGAGCTAGGTAAAAGAGCAGAAGAGAGCGGAGGAGTCTGGCGAGAAGACCCCCAAGACGGAAGAAGACCCCCGGAGCAGTGCAATAAAATATTTTTTCAAAAGTGTGTGTGTTTTTGTACTTTACATTTTACACCTTAGGTGAATGGGTAGGGGTACATCGTACCCCATACTCATTCACATAGGGTGGGGGCCGGTATCTGGGGGCCCCCTTATTAAAGGGGGCTCCCAGATTCCGATAAGCCCCCGCCCGCAGACCCCGACAACCAACGGCCAGGGTTGTCGGGAAGAGGCCCTTGTCCTCATCAACATGGGGACAAGGTGCTTTGGGGTGGGGGGGGCCGCACGGCCCCCCTTTCCCCAGGGCACCCCCCATGTTGAGGGCACGCGGCCTGGTACGGCTCAGGAGGGGGGGCGCTCGTTCGTAATAATAAATAATTTTAAAACAAAACTTAAAACTTTGGTCCGCCGGACTTTGGCGCCAAAAAGTCCGCCGGCGCCCACACACGAGGGGATTATCCGCTGGACTTCAGTCCAGAGGATAATCCCGCGGGATTGTCCCTTCGTGTGTACGCGGCATTAGAATACACATAAGCACCATGCTAAAAGAGCTAAAAGTAATTATTGTGCAGCAAACATATGTTAAATAACTAGCTGCAGATTTTGTTTCTCATTTATTCCCTTTCATGCAAGAAATTCCATATCAAAAGAGATTTGTTAAAGTAAATCAATGCTCAAAACACATACAGTATATAACCTTCAAGCTATAGATGGTATAATTTATCAAAACTAGGCGGTCTGTATTTTTCCTGCTGAGACTGTTAGGCTGCCACCCAGCTGATAGGAAAATTACCTACATTGGATATGCATTAAATATTAATTTTTATAGAGCTGTAGAATGATGTATTACAGCCTTTTTATAATCCAAGGAACCCAACCAAGGTGTTAGAAAATTAATGTGAAAAATATATTTATTTATTTTCATTTTGTTTTCAGTTTTGACTGTTATGGTTTCAGATTATAGAAGGTAATGAACAGGAAAATACAATGAAGTACATATATACAATATACAAAATAAATAAAAACCGCGCTACACCTAATAGTCAATAATAAAACAAATAAGGCTGCTGCTCAAGGTGGGATACACACACAAAGTTATATAAAGAAAGAAAGCTGCGCCAAAAAGAGGAAACATACATTAATCACCATATGATATAAACAGTATGAAATAATACACAAGATATTGTCCTAAACAATAAAAACTTGTACTATCCACAGAAACACCAATGTCCCCTTGGGTTGACAGTCTCTAGTAGCACAAAGTCCTAAGCATAGAGATAGGGACAAAGGCAAACTATTCCCCAATGTACGGGAGAAGACAAAGAAATAATAGTGGAGGAGATGATCCTGATGTTCAAAAGTAAGCAGAAGAGGCACCCGGTGACTTGTAAATGGCGATGGTGTTGAACACAGTGCCCGACACCCTTATAAAGTGGCTGCTTACCGAAAAGCCGAGGTAAGAAGGCTCAGCTAATAAGTTGGACGACCAAAGGATGCGGTTCTTCCTGTTACTTTAGGGCGACAATCGATACTCCAAATAGCATGGGTATAAGGAGACACTTGTTCACATGGGGTCCTGTTTGCTGGGACTGTTGCCCACTGCAGGGGAAATTTCACAGTGCTGTGAAATTTCCCCTGCAGCGGCCATCAGTCCCAGCAAACAGGACCCCATGTGAACAAGTGTCTCCTTATACCCATGCTATTTGGAGTATTGATTGTCGCCCTAAAGTAACAGGAAGAACCGCATCCTTTGGTCGTCCAACTTATTAGCTGAGCCTTCTTACCTCGGCTTTTCGGTAAGCAGCCACTTTATAAGGGTGTCGGGCACTGTGTTCAACACCATCGCCATTTACAAGTCACCGGGTGCCTCTTCTGCTTACTTTTGAACATCAGGATCATCTCCTCCACTTTTATTTCTTTGTCTTCTCCCGTACATTGGAGAATAGTTTGCCTTTGTCCCTATCTCTATGCTTAGGACTTTGTGCTACTAGAGACTGTCAACCCAAGGGGACATTGGTGTTTCTGTGGATAGTACAAGTTTTTATTGTTTAGGACAATATCTTGTGTATTATTTCATACTGTTTATATCATATGGTGATTAATGTACTGTATTTTCTGGCGTATAAGACTACCTTTTACACCGAAATTACACAGCCAAAAAGCAGGGGTCGTCTTATACGCCGGGTGAAGAAGCCGCCAGATGGATTTCAGTCCGCTGGACGCTCTGTAAAATTGTAATATGTATACAGTATGCGCCGCTCAGCCAATCCCGGCGGGCGATGCACTCTGAATACAGAGCCTGCTAAGCCTGCTCGGATTGGGTAACAACCTCTGCCAATCCGAGCAGGCTACATGAGTCAGAGCGGCGCGGGCTGATGTCATAGCCTCTGCCAATCCGAGCAGGCTTTGTATCCATCAACAGATTAGGAAAATACAATGCCTGCCGTGATTGGCTCAGTGGTGCACACTGTCTACACACTGTGTTCTGAAGTGTACCTGGTGCTACTGTACTAACACAGCATCATATACTGTGTGTACGTTGTGCTCTACATATTAACAAAGCATCCTGTACTGCACATCTAGCTCCAGCTCTCCCCTAAAATACAGGTATGATTTATGGTGCTTTGGAGGAGAGGATTCATTGTTGCTGCCTACCAATTGTGGGATCTCTGGGACTTGTAGTTCACCAGTTTCCTTTTTCTGATGTTAAGTCTGATGTTGTTTTTTTTTTTTTGTTTCTGATGTTTTTTTTGTAAATGGTGTTGCCTCGGAAGGGGGGTAGTCTTATATGGCGAGTATAGCCCCAAACCTAAGTTTTCACTGGAAAAATAGGGGGTCGTCTTATACACCCAGTCGTCTTATACGCCGGCAAATACGGTATGTTTCCTCTTTTTGGCGCAGCTTTCTTTCTTTACATATATACAATGCAAACATCCCAAGCTTCTGAGACCAGTAAGACAGACACCTTGGTAAATTATTACAATGTTTGAAGAGTTTCCGAAGTGCTACCCAAGGGCATTCGAATTTTAAAGAAAACACAGAAATAGGTAACAGTGCTGGTTACATTTCTGATCCAATGCAATTCCTTACCTAACTATTTTCAACCTTGAGCAATGATTGTGACAAAAATGGGTGAGGATACTACTGTAATTTGGATGGGGTTTATGAACATTTGCATGGTCCCCAATAACAGTGATTAGATGGTGCTTGGAATAATACTGTATATTAGCAGTTACTTTACATGCGGTAACTGCACCATATGAATATAATATTTGTTAAGGCCAGGGCTAGGAAAACCTCCCCAATCCCTTCTCTGCTGACTCATTGGCTTATTGAGTTATAATTGCTTAGACACTGAACTCACAAGGCAGAGTTGCTAGTTGAAACAACTATGAGACATTTTCACAGTTTGTACAATAACGTATTAATAATAATACCTGAGAAATAGTAGATGTAATAACAACAAGAGCAGCAATTTATACCACCTCTGCTGCATTGAATACATTGAATAACATGTTATACCTAAGCAGCAATTTTCTACACCTCCCCATAGCTTATCACCCTCTAGCAGCAATGTAATGGGCTGATGTCAGCAGGCTCTTACTAGACAGTTCAAACATGAGGTGAGGCTGACCTGAATGCAACCATGTAAAGGAAAACACTTTTGGGGAGGCTATAAAATCAATGCCTTGATAAAGGAACCTTGTGCTGTCCAGAAATATTGTTTTTTGCACATACAAGAAAAACTCATAGATTAAAGTTAACTGTATATGACAGTTTGTATAGAGTGATATCTAGCATAGAATATTATAAAGAAATGTGATGTAATTGACTAACTATGTGTATAATGGTTGATTGGTTAGAGATCTATATTGGTCTCCTGTTCCCTGCTTACATGTATGACCTTGAGGAACAGCATAGTTTTAGTCTTAAATTGTTTGGAATTGTTTTGAGATTTTTACTTTTTTGGTTTTATGCATTTTCTTTTTTCTATACGCATGTGATAAATAAAGTTTGAATAAAAAACAAAAGGGTGGCCAATCAGTAATGGCCCAAATCCTGAGGTCCTCACACATGCTCTGCAACAAGAAACCCATCCAACACAAATTTTTTCACAGCAAAAGAATACTAGTCCTCTATGTCTCTGAGGACAGCTTGTCACTTACCTAACATCTCAATCCACCCAAGTACTACTCACTTTGGGGAAGTTAAAACACACCCCTGAAAACCTGCTTCATGTCCTCTTCAACCTCACAACTGGCACCCCGACCTTCCCCCTTTTTCTCATGCTCCTCCTGTGATTGGTGATGACATATAGGAACAGAGTCTGGATAAAACAGGCCTGAGACAGTGAAAAGTCCTCCTCTTACTCCTACTGCTGTGTCGCCAGTGTCTGGTTTATTACACCATGCAGTGCTTGCTTCAACAGGAACACCAAAGGAATTGTGTTGCTGATTTCTGCCTAGTTGCAGCTCACCATTATGGTTGCTTCTTCAAATGGTGAAAAGACAGTACACATGTAATGAATGAGGAACCACTGATGTGGTGAGACAACCCAGATCCCCAAAGACTGTGCTTGCCCCAACAAATATATATTGCTGGCCCAATGAGGCAAGTGCAGCCACTGCAGCATGAACAAGGTCAACTACCAACTTGTGGGCATGTTGCATATCAAGCAGCTATCAGGAAGCTTGTGTTGCCTTTGAATTTCATCCAGGTTAACGCTTCCTGAATGTGACTTTCTGAAGTTGTGAAACACTCTTGTAGTCAGCTGTAGGAGATCATGGAGTCTAGGGTGCATAGTAGAAGAGAAGAATCTGTTCAGCGCCACATCCAGTAAAATCACCTTTATTTAGACATGTTGAAGAAAGACTCTCCACATTACATTCAATGGAACATAGCACTCCAGCTAATACAGGGTGCATAACTAGGAGCTGCTGCACCACCAGTTTGAGGATACATGTCATTATCATATAAAACCTTCCTGGCACAAGATGGCATAGGGTCAACCATCTCTCAGCCTGCTCCTGAAAAGCTAACAGACTAGTAAGTATAAGTATTAGCACCGGGGCACAATTACCAGGGGAATTCATTGATGCTTGTTTGAATGTGTGAGATTTGGCGTGTTGCAATACAGAGGAATACTACAGCATTGTAACTCTGTTCTCGGTGGTTGGTGTGTGATGTTTTTTCCAAGTGGAGGAATACACCTGCATATCCTAATAGTGTGGATGATGCAGTTATATGGAATAAATTATACACTGACCTTGAACACATTAAAAAAGGTTTCTAGTGAGTGTGCATTTTATTTGGGATTATGTGGTGGAGTAAACATCACTGAAGATAATTGGAATGTACAGTGTGTTACTTGGGCACATATGCAAAGTGTATATATGGATTTATTGTTTATGTATATCACTTGTAGCAGTGGGACCCTGTGCTACTCAGAAGATTCTTAGTTTACGCCAGATTTTTGGAGAGGCAGGCACGCTGATTGCACAGCTGTGTGCTGGGCTATTAATTGTGACCTGACTATGGCTCAGGGCTCCACCCAACAGACAGGAGGTCTGTGCATGGGAGTCAGGCGGACTCCTAACCTCTATAGGAGTTAGAGAGGCTTGACTATAAGGAACTCTTTTGGTCTGGGGTGCATACCTAAGGACTAGGCTGGAGGCCTGCAGCAGCCGTGTTTCAAGAGAGTAAGCCAGGAGGCTGAAGTATTCTGTGGGCACTGATAGATGGCACTGATAGGCAGCACTTATGGGCACTGATAGATGCCACTTATGAGCACTGATAGGCGGCATTTATGGGTACTGATAGATGGCACTGATAGGCTGCACTTATGGGCACTGATAGATGGCATTGATAGGCAGCACTTATGGGCACTGATAGATGGCACTGCTAGGTGGCACTGAAATGCAGCACTGATTGGCAATTGAATAATAAATGACATGAATGAGGAGAGGAGAGGAAGGATTTTGCAACGCTATATGGCATATAGCATTGCAAAATCCTTCCTTGCCTCTCATCATTCATACCATTTAACATTTAACATCTAGTAAGTATGCTGCAATGCCCATATTGGTACACCTTGCACTTTGCTGCAGTAAACCAGCAGCGGACATCTTGTTACACCCAGCCCATATAGTTTGGGCTGGGTCTAACAAGATGTCAACTGCTGGCTTACTGCAGCCGAGTGCAGGGTGTACCAAGATGGGCGTCGTGATGTTTACCCTTCGATGGAGACATGGAATGTAACTTCCTTTACCGAATGTAATGGCTGCGGTCACCGGTTTGGATGGAATATGTTGAGGCGCCCTGCACCCCTGCCCTGGCCAGCTTACCCGTAGTTTCACTGCTGCCGACTTCCGGTTCCAGGTATCAGATTAGGCATCAGGAGCAGTATCGGTATCGGGACTACCCTAACATAAACCCATGCCTCCCAAAATAGCCCACAATCAAATGTACATACTACATTTTCTAGAACCAATTTACCTGTCACCTTGTTTTTGGCAGAAAAAACAAACAAACACAGGAAGAACATACAAACTTTATGCAGACAGTATCCTTGGCAAATTTTGAACCCAAAACCCAAAGCCACAAAGAAGGAGTGCTAACCACTTTGGCACTCCACTGGCAGCTGTTTTGAAGAGACATAATTGTACAATTTTGAAGCAAGATAATTGTACTAAAACAATAATAGGACATGCAATAGTGTTTTTTCATAAAGTGAGGTACTCCCTAGTAACCAAGCAAATTTCACTTTGTAATCATTTTGGAGTATGTATGCCAAAATATCATTTCTGAGTGGCGAATCTAGGCTACAGCAATACTTATCAGAGCTGTCAGAACCTCCCACTCAGGGATAAGTTGGGAAATTAGTGAAAAGACATTGGAATGGCCTACTGTACTGTATGTCAATATCTAGAGATCACAATCATTAATTTTCTATAACATTTATTAAAATCCTTGCTACACATATAGTTGAGAGAAGATTTTTTTTTTGTAAACAAAAGTTCAATCTTACTTTCAATGTAAAATTGAAGTACTCAACATTTTTAATATATTGGTTTAACTGTATGCATCTGGGACTTTTCCTTTATTACTTGGAATGATAATATAGTTTTGCTTTGCTTCACAGAAGAGGAGATTGGAAACATTCAATGCTGTACCTTATCCCTGCTCCTATTATTCCTAAGACAGCTGCTTCTTTTTCTCCACCTTATCATTCCAATGCTGCTCTAATTATCATGCAAGCACACTTTGCAAGTAGAATGCCAACTTCAAATTCTCTCCATTTATATTTTAGTTCAGAATCATTCCCAATTCATAGCCTTGCTTACCGTCCAAGCACTGACAATAAATTAACTTGCTGGTATGATATGTTAACTCTCTGAAGGTTTAAATTATAACGACTAAGATATAAATCATAAGTTTTGTTGTGTGCCTACAAAGCAACTTGAAACTATTGCACTGCAGACCAAACACAAAATATAATGCTATAATATGAATATTTACTAACAGATAATCATGCACAATGCATATGTATGTATGCATACTGCTTTATTAGTTATATATTCTAAAGTTTTCATAGCCCAAAACTAAAAATTGTGTTTGAAGTGAAGAATTAAGCATTCAATAACCCTACTCATTAATACATTTTGCAGTTCCACCATTACTTGTTTTAGTAAACTTATTAGAACAATGTAAAAATTGCAGATTCTGTACTCAATATTAACCACAATCCTCTTTATCTGAATTCAGGTTACATAGGGCCCATGTCAATACCATCGCATCAGTTTAAGACATACAGTATCTCACAAAAGTGAGTACACCTCTCACATTTTTGTAAATATTTTATTATATCTTTTCATGTGACAACACTGAAGAAATGACACTTTGCTACAATGTAAAGTAGTGAGTGTACAGCTTGTATAACAGTGTAAATTTGCTGTCTCCTCAAAATAACTCAACACACAGCCATTAATGTCTAAACCGCTGGCAACAAAAGTGAGTATACCACTAAGTGAAAATTTCCAAATTGGGCCCAAATAACCGTTTTCCCTCCCCGGTGTGACTCATTAGTGTTAAAAGGTCTCAGGTGTGAATGTGGAGCAGGTGTGTTAAATTTGGTGTTATCGCTCTCACTATCTCATACTGGTCACTGGAAGTTCAATATGGCACCTCATGGCAAATAACTCTCTGAGGATCTGAAAAAAAGAATTGTTGCTCTACATAAAGATAGCCTGGGCTATAAAAAGAATGCAAAGACCCTGAAACTGAGCTGCAGCAAGGTGGCCAAGACCATACAGCGGTTTAACAGGACATGTTCCACTCAGAACAGGCCTTGCATGGTCGACCAAAGAAGTTGAGTGCACGTGCTCAGCATCATATCCAGAGGTTGTCTTTGGGAAATAGACATATGAGTGCTGCCAGCATTGCTGCAGAGGTTGAAGGGGTGGGGGGTCAGCCTGACAGTGCGCAGACCATATGCCGCACACTGCATTAAATTGGTCTGCGTGGCTGTCGTCCCAGAAGGAAGCCTCTTCTAAAGATGATGCACAAAAAAACCTGCAAACAGTTTCTTGAAGACAAGCAGACCACAAGACATGGATTACTGGAACCATGATAAACTTATTTGGTTCAGATGGTGTCAAGCGTGTGTGGTGGCAACCAGGTGAGGTGTACAAAGACAAGTGTGTCTTGCCTACAGTCAAACATGGTGGTGGGAGTGTCATGGTCTGGGGCTGCATGAGTGCTGCCGGCATTGGGGAACTACAGTTCATTGAGGGAACCATAAATGCCAACATGTACTGTGACATACTGAAGCAGAGCATAATCCCCTCCCTTCAGAGACTGGGCCGCAGGGCAGTATTCCAAAATTATAACGACCCCAAACACACCTCCAAGATGAACACTGCCTTGCTAAAGAAGCTCAGGTTAAAGATGATTGACTGGCCAAGCATGTCTCCAGACCTAAACCCTATTGACCATCTGTGGGGGATCATCAAATTGAAGGTGGAGGAGCGTAAGGGCTCTAACATCCACCAGCTCCGTGATGTCATCATGGAGGAGTGGAAGAGGACTCCAGTGGCAACCTGTGAAGCTCTGGTGAACTCCATGCCCAAGAGGGTTAAGGCAGTGCTGGAAAATAATGGTGACCACACAAAATATTGACACTTTGGGCCCAATTTGGGCCCAATTTGGACATTTTCCCTTAGGAGTGTAATCACTTTTGTTGCCAGCGGTTTAGACAATAATGTGTTGAGTTTTTTTGAGGGGACGACAAATTTACATAATTTAGTTATACAGGCTGTACACTCACTACTTTCCATTGTAGCAAAGTGTAATTTCTTGTCACATGAAAAGATATAATAAAATATTTACAAAAATGTGAGGGGTATACTCACTTTTGTGAGATACTGTATATGAGATCATTATGAATTCATTGATAGGTGCATTTGAACTGCGGTTGATTTTCTTATGACCGAATTTGACTAACTAAAAGTCTGCAGAAACGCAAAGTTTTCCTGAAACAAAAAAAACTTTGTCACGATACAGTACACCCATATTTAAAACCCACCAAAGTTTACAGCTGTGTTTACATGTTTACTGCATGCATTATCAAGGCAATCGTTTCTACCATTCCCACCAATTTAAACTGTTAATTTCTATGGTTAGTTTAGTAACTGCTTGGTCCAGCCATGGGAGACTGTATCTGAAGAACCTTCAGAGTGGATAAGAAGTCTGAAGTTATCACCGTAAACCTTCTAACCATTGAGAGAGGGACATGTAATTGTATCACCACTGTAAGTTTAATACAAGCACTTTTCCAGTGTTTCAAGTCCTTGTATCTTATATACTGTAAAATCCTCTTTTTGTCAGCATTTACACAATAATAGAGCTTACAAAATCTGAATTCTGAATTTACTACTATTTATTAACTATAATCAGTGTTTTATATATATATATACATATTGCTGTATATCAGCAAACGTGCCTAATAAACCAAAAAAGTTCATAAAAAAACGTCCAAACAATTCATATGTGAAGACAACTCATGTGTAGAGACATCCAGAAAACATCCAAGTGAAGTTAAAGTAGGTATGCGTTTTCACCGCTCGTGCTGCCCGTCACCGTATAGTGAAACAATGGAGGCTTACCAGAAAGCCTGCGACCGCCCTTATTCAGGACCCTTCCAAAGCTCACATCTATGGTAGACTCAGTCTTGCAATCTTTCGCCAGGCACTGGACACTTAGTTTAAAGAAGCTCCTGTGAATCAGGGGTATTAACCTCACTCCGGTGTCTGTACAAGGTGTCGGCAGAAAGGAATCTCCACTCCGGGTGTCACTTCCAAGTTGACCGGTTAGCAGGCTCAGGGTATAAAGCTCATCCCCACAGATCAGGGTATATAGCTCAGCATTACAGATCATGGTATATAGCTTAGCAATACAGATCAGGGTATATGGTTCAGCATTACATATCAGGGTATATAGCTCAGCCTCACAGATCAGGGTATATAGCTCAGCCTCACAGATTAGGGTATATACAGTAGCTAAGCCTCACAGATCAAGGTATATAGCTCAACACTACAGGTCAGGTTATATAGCTCAGCATTACAGATCAGGTTATATAGCTCAGCCTCACAGATCAGGGTATGCAGATATTCATTATCTGTCCTGTATACAGCTAGCTATATACACCTACCTTCCTTCCTGTATATAGAGACCTTCCTCCATCATCATTGACTGCAGCTATACATCATCTGTCCTGTATACAGCTATATATACAGTAACAGGTGATTATTATATTATTATTATTATACACGATTTATATAGCGGCAACAGTTTACGCATCGCTTTACAATGTAGAGTGGGACAGCACAATTACAGTACAGTTCAATACAGAAGGGACAGGACGGCCCTGCTCATACAGCTTACATTCTAAAGGGAGGGGGTGGTGGTACAAAAGGTATTTGATGCAGGGAATGATTTGATGGGAGTGGCTCGGGGACAGTTGTTAGGTGGGTGTGGGATAGGGTTCCCTGAATAAGTGAGTTTTCAGGGATCTCCTAAAGGTGGACAGGTTTAGGGGCTGATCGGACACACCGGGGAAGGCAGTTCTAGAGGATGGAGGAGGCTCTGGAGAAGTCCTGAAAGCAAGCATGGGAGGCGGTAACAAGGGAGCTAGAGAGCAGGAGGGGACGATTTTGGCAATGAGGTTGGTGATGTAGCTGGGGGCGATGTTGTGGATGGCCTTGCATGTTGTGGTTAGCCTTTTGAATTTTATACGGTGGGGTAGGGGAAGCCAGTGAAGGGATTGACAGAGAGGAGCAGCAGTCACGGATTGGTTAGTGAGGTATATTAGTTTAGCAGCAGCATTCATAATAGACTGAAGGGGGGATAGCCTGCGTAAGGGTAGGCCATTAAGGAAAGAGTTGTAGTAGTCAAGGCGGGAAATAATCAAGGAGTGAATAAGTTGCTTTGTGGCGTCATTAGTCAGGAAGGGTCGAATTCTGGAGATGTTACAGAGGTTAAGGCAGCAGGATTTAGCCAGCGATTGAATGTGGGGGCTGAAGGAGAGGTCAGAGTCAAGGATTACACCCAGCACCCTTGCATGTGTGGATGTATATCTGTAGTCAGTGATGATGGAGGAAGGTCTCTATATACAGGAGGGAAGAAAGTGGGTGTATATAGCTGTATACACTGCACAGGCTTTTCCTGATGGTGGAGGCATGAACGCTGACCTACACTACACAGGACAGATGTACTCACAATTTGTCTATATTATCTATGCAGTGTATGCAGCTATATATACACACATCCAGGAAGACTGACAAGTGACACCTCCTGATTGACCCTCGGTAGTCAGTACATTGCAGAAATCCCCTAAATGTATTTTCAGCCAGCGAGACATGATGTGGCAGTAGCACACTCACTAACACCCTGATGCTCCAGTTCAGCCACATGATCACTCAGTCATCTGCCCTGGCCTGGGCCCAGTCTGCACTGAGTGGAGAATGACTAAGAGCAGAGAAGTGCAGGAAAGTGTGTGCGGAGCGGAGGGGCAGCTGCAGCTGTCAGTGTCAGAGTAGATAGAGACTGAGTGAAGAGTGAAGACTGTGAAGACTGAGCCTGATGGCCATGGCGCCGGCACTTACCGTTATCCGGAATCACAGAGGCGCCACTCAGGCCTTCCTTAATTCACCATGCACAGTCCACAACACAGTGAGCGGTAGCCAAGAAACCGGAAGTGACGCAAAAAGCACCGCCCACCGTCCTCCGGTCCTCACCAATCAAAAACAGCACAGGAGCCAAAGGGACAAATTATTGTAGAGTGGGAGTCTTTGCGGATGAACACTCCCTAAACACAGACAAATCAGCTTCCCAGTTGCAATCCGCTGATTGCAAGGCGTAGAAACGTCCCATAGACAGCTGTGTGTCCGGTGCATGGACACACTTAAAGGACCATTTTTTTTTTAATAACTCGCTTGGGGGGGGGGGGGGGCGCGCCTGTGGGCCGCCACTGGACACAGAGTAATAAAAACTTTCTGGATGTACATATGCTTTGAGACATACTGGCAAAATGGCCATCTGTCTATATATATATATATACTAGGGCTGTTACTGATTAAAATTTTCGTGTTCGAATAATCAATTTTTTTTTTTAATCTGTTAATCGACTAATTTCGATTAATTATAACGCACATACAGATCAAACTACTTTTAGCTGATCTCCTTGCATTGCAACTCTGCATTAGTCAGTGGTAAATGTGGTATACACTATATACAATCACCCGACACTAGTTAGTTTCCACAATCCATGACTTAACTTCACAGTTCACACAAATACGTTTTAAATTCAAACTGTAGCACTGACGTAAGTAATATTTTTTTCCACAGTAGCGTGACAATCCCTCCACCTGATCTAAGTGCTCACCGCTTAAGTATAAGATCTCATTTTTGTGTTCAAACACAAACTACTCACATAAAGATGATAAAAACACAGCATGTAAAGCCGACAATCGTTTTAGTTCCGTAGGGCAGCAGCGGGTGATGTCATGTGTAGCTCCTCCCCCTTCCCTTCGTTAGCAGACGGATGCACTTAGGGAAGGGGGGGGGAGTCCAGTGACGCCTATGTCCGTGACGTCCGGATCTCCGACGGTACTCCCTAAAGACATCGTAAGCCAGCAGAGAGGTGAGTACCGATCAAAAGAATTTTGATCGATCAAAAAAATCGAGGAATTAATCTTTGATTGCCACAGCCCCAATATATATATATATATATATATATATATATATATATATATATATATATATATATATATATATATATAAATAAGAATTCCTTTTTTGTTATCATCTACATATAAAGCCTTTTTCTCCTGCTTAGAACTTTGTTGTGGAGGCTGAACATTTACACCATGCAAGCAATGTACCGGTATTTTATAATGTTGTCTAAATATGGATAATAAAGAAAGCTGTATACTGTCACCAGTTTTTACAAGCTGAGAATGCACTGATCTTAGGAACCTTTGTCATTACTTTACCGCAGTTTGCTTTGAGAAAAGATGTCTTTTCTCAGTGGAAAGTTAATCATGTCGTTCTACGAAACATTTCTTTTATAAACAGCTTGCTTTAACAAGTCAAACACAGCAGTCGAAGATCATGCATTGATAAAATAATTTCTGAATGATCTGCAGGGATCACTTTAAAATGCTTTAAAGAATTTAATGAGTGCAAAGCTCACAGCCAGCCTACAGTTCACAAATGAGAAGAAACTTCAAAGAAAAATGTCAGCAACAGTTTCCAGTTTTAGAAAAAAAAAAAACGGGTACATTTCTAAAATACCTACACCCTAGATGCCTAATACAAGCGTTTCCCACACACCAGCCTATCTCTCCCCACAGCCTGCAATGTTCAACAACTTCTGCCAGCAGCCTTATAACCACAGAATACTACGGTATTTTCTCTTTCAAGAAAAACTGTTCTAGGATTGGCATTCAGTTCTTTAACCACCACAATACTGGGCACTTTCACCCCTTCTTTCCCAGAACAATTTTCAGCTTTCAATGCTGTCGCACTTTGAATGATAATTACTCAGTCATGCTACACTGTACCCAAATAAATTGTTTATCCTTTCTTTTGGTGGTATTTATTCCCCCCTGTTTTTTTTGACGAGCAACAATTTTGAAAAAAATATATATTTTCTACTTTCTGTTTTAAAAGAAATCCAATAAAATCGAATTTCATCATTAAAGGGGTTGTAAAGGTAAACGTTTTTTCACCTTAATTTTATGCATTAAGGTGAAAAAACATCTGACAATACTGGCCCCCCCCCAGCCCCCCCGTTTTACTTACCTGACCCCTCGAAAGTCCCGCGCTCGTCCCCGACATCCTCTTCGCTGCTCACCCTGGCCATTGATTGGTTACAGTGGATGGATTGAAAGCAGCGCAGCCATTGGCTTGCGCTGCTGTCAATCATATCCAATGACGCGGCACGCTGGGGGCGTGGCCGAGTCATACAGTGAGTGGGATCACGGGAGCACGCCCACAAGCACTCATGAAGGGAGCTCGCATGAAGGTGTGGAGTCCTTGTGGGGGCGGGGGCCGAGACAGCCGCCGAGGGACCCCAGAAGATCAGGTTCGGGGCCACTCTGTGCAAAACGAGCTGCACAGTGGAGGTAAGTATAACATGTTTGTTATTGAAAAAAATAATAATTTAGTGATCCTTTAATTTAGGGCAGAATATATTCTGCTACATGTCTTTGGTGAAAAAAATCCTGCTCATTCTGAGGGACATCCAGCCGTTTATCTGTAGTGGCCAGGTGAGAAGAAGTTGAGATCTTTGAGATTAGTGCTGCATACTAAATGTTACACTGGCTTTGAAAATGAACAAAGTACTCAAGACTTTTTGAAATTTGTATTTCTTGTTTGTCTTTTTTAATATTCCAGGAATATTTCATATGTATGCCATGCATCCAGCAACTGGAGCTCCAGAACATACTGACTGCAAATTTTCTCCAGTTTTCGTATGCTGTAAGGAGCATGTAATGTAATCCTTGTGTAGATAAATATTTATTCACAGATGGACAAACCATTTGAGGTTGTCATCTTCTGTTTTACAGAAAACTCTAGTGCTTTGTTTTGACTTTTGACTTTGACTTTTTTCCATGCAGAGTGTCTGCCTTCTGAATGCTCAGTGGAAGAGTTCAGGTTTTATTTGCAAAGCTAGGATGAATGATAATGAGTTTATTTAATCAGTGACATGTACCCAGTGCAGACAGACTTGTTCGGACATGTTTTTGGAATTATGCACTTTTCGTATTAAACTGTTTTTTTCTCTTTATTCATACACTTGACTGGCAATACATTTTTTTTTCATAGAATTTAAAACAGAGTAAAGCTAAGACATTGTTCTTATGGAAGATATTTTTCTGGCAACAAGACCTGATAGAAGACATATGTAAGTTTGTAGCTGAGGCTGTGAACTAACTGGGTTGGGATTTTTTTTAGTCCCCCTGGGCTATATGACTACAGTGACTTCATTACAGGTGCAGTTTTATGTTGGCTCTGATCATGTTGCTGTCGCACGTGCACATTTGAGCATGTCAGAATAATGGGAGTCTTCCAATGATCTTAAATAACAACTTTTTTAACACTTATAATACCTAATACTTATTATACAAAGAATGTAGCTAAAAAAAAGAAGTAGGCAGCAGTATTAAAATGTTTTGACATTGCCTGCTGTGCTTTACTGTCATTTTCTTACATAAAGTATCTCACAAAAGTGAGTATACCACTATACCGCCATATCTTAGCCTCTTTGCCTTCTCAGGGCTCTCAATGTTGCTAAGTGAGGGGGTAGCCGAGTCCTCTGTGTACTCTCTATTACTTTCGCCACATCTGGCCAGCTGCTACACTACAGTAAGTACATAACACATCTAATATCTTCCCTGGATTTGAATGCTGCATCCTTAGAAAATACCTATTCAACACTTGACCTTTATATATATAAAGATATACCGTATCTCACAAAAGTGAATACACCCCTCAAATTTTTGTAAATATTTTATTATATCTTTTCATGTGACAACACTGAAGAAATGACACTTTGCTACAATGTAAAGTAGTGAGTGTACAGCTTGTATAACAGTGTAAATATGCTGTCCCCTCAAAATAACTCAACACACAGCCATTAATGTCTAAACTACAACAAAAGTGTGTACACCCCTAAGTGAAAATGTCCAAATTGGGCCCAATTAGCCATTTCCCTCCCTGGTGTCATGTAACTATTTAGTGTTACAAAGTCTCAGGTGTGTTAAATTTGGTGTTATCACTCTCACTCTCTCATACTGGTCACTGGAAGTTAAACATGGCACCTCATGGCAAAGAACTCTCTGAGGATCTGAAAAAAATAATTGTTGCATGTAAAGATGGCCTAGGCTATAAGAAGATTGCCAAATCCCTGAAACTGAGCTGCAGCACGGTGGCCAAGACCATACAGTATTTTAACAGGACAGGTTCCACTCAGAACAGGCCTTGCAATGGTCGACCAAAGAAGATGCGAGCATGTGCTCAGCGTCATATCCAGAGGTTGTCTTTGGGAAATAGACGTATGAGTGCTGCAGAGGTTGAATAAGTGGGGGGTCAGCCTGTCAGTGCTCAGATCATACACCGCACACTGCATCAAATTGGTCTGCATGGCTGTCATTCCAGAAGGAAGCCTTTTTTAAAGATGATGCACAAGAAAGACTGCAAACAGTTTTCTGAAGACAAGCAGACTAAGGACATGGATTACTGGAACCATGCCCTGTGGACTTATAAGACCAAGGTGAACTTATTTGGTTCAGATGGTGTCAAGCGCGTGTGGCGGCAACCAGATGAGGAGTACAAAGACAGGTGTGTCTTGCCTAAAGTCAAGCATGTTGGTGGGAGTGTCATGGTCTGGGGCTGCATGAGTGCTGCTGGCACTGGGCAGCTACAGTTCATTGAGAGAACCATGAATGTGACATACTGAAGCAGAGCATGATCCCCGCCCTTCGGAGACTGGGCAGTATTCCAACATGATAACGACCCCAAACACACCTCCAAGATGACCACTGCCTTGCTGAAGAAGCTGAGGGCAGAGGTGATGGACTGATGGCCAAGCATGTCTCCAGGCCTAAACCCTATTGAGCATCTGTGGGGCATCCTTAAATGGGATATGGAGGAGCGCAAGGTCTCTAACATCCACCAGCTCCATGATGTTGTCATGGAGGTGTGGAGGAGGACTCCAGTGGCAATCTGTGAAGCTCTGGTGAACTCCATGCCCAACAGGTTAAGGCAGTGCTGGAAAATAATGGTGGATACACAAAATATTGACACTTTAGGCCCAATTTGGTCATTTTCACTTAGGGGTGTACTCACTTTTTTTGCCAGCGGTTTAGACATTAATGGCTGTGTTGAGTTATTTTGAGGGGACAGCATATTTACACTGTTATACAAGCTGTACACTCACCACTTGACATTGTAGCAAAGTGTAATTTCTTCAGTGTTGTCACATGAAAAGTTATAATAAAATATTTCCAAAAATGTATTCACTTTTGTGAGATATGGTATATCTTTATATATATAGGTCAAGTGTTGAATAGGTATTTTCTAAGGAGGCAGCATTTAAATCCAGGGAAGATATTAGATGTGTTATGTACTTACTTACTGTAGTGTAGCAGCTGGCTAGATGTGGCAAAAGCCATAGAGAGTACACAGAGGACGCGGCTACTCCCTCACTTAGCAACGATGAGAGCCATGAGAATGCAAAGAGGCTAAGATATGGCCTCATAGGTCGAGATGGTAGGCTGCAAGCAATACCTGCTTTAAGGTTCTCTGACTCACCCGAGAAGGCCGCAACTAAGAGCAAATTAAAAAACTCCCCTGCGGCACTTAAAGGGGTTTCATAGTTTCATAGTTAGTAAGGTTGAATAAAGACATCAGTCCATCCAGTTCAACCTGAGTGAGTGTCTACAATTGTCCCTATCCCTGTACATTGCACACTCACATCAGTCCCTACCCTCAAGGAGCCCACAATCCAAGGTCCCCATTCATATACTAGGGCCAATTTTTTGGACAGAAGCCAATTAACCTACCTGCATGTCTTTTGGATTGTGGGAGGAAGCCGGAGTACCCAGAGGAAACCCACGCAGGCACAGGGAGAACATGCAAACTCCAAGCAGGTGGGGTCATGGTTGGGATTTGAACCAGCGACCCTTCTTACTGCTAGGTGAGAGTGCTAACCACTACAACACTGTGCCGCCCAATAAAGGTTAGTTTGTAAAGGTTAGTTTTTTATTTTCTAAATAGGTTCCTTTAAGCTAGTGCATTGTTGGTTCACTTACCTTTTCCTTCGATTTCCCTTCTAAATGTTTTTTTCTTTGTCTGAATTTCTCACTTCCTGTTTTTCCTCAGTAAACTTCACACCATCATCCGAGCGGTGTTTAGTCAGCCAGAACATCTTACTGAACAGCTTACTGAGGAGGAAGTGAGAAATTCAGACAAAGAAAACAAAGAAAAAAAAAAAATTTAGAAGGGAAATTGAAGGAAAAGGTAAGTGAACCAACAATGCACTAGCTTAAAGGAACCTATTTAGAAAATAAAAATGAACCTTTACAACCCTTTTAAGTATTGGACTCAGCACAAGGGTACACAGGGAAATATCAAAAGAGCCCAGGAATAGACTGAGAGACAAATGAGAAACACAGGATGGGAGTGCACAGTAGCTGATAATGAGGCTGTCTGGAACTTACAGGGAAAACACAATGGTGAAGAGAAACAAGCAACAAACTAGAGTGAAGGGAGACGTAGAGGTGAAGGAAGACAGTATTCAGTTAGGAGTGCACAGAGTTACAAGAGCATCATATTGACTGGGGAACACAAGGCTGGAAACAAGCTGGGCACACTGGGAGCAAAAGGCTGGAAACAGGCTGAGACACACTGGGTAGAAGAAAGCTGGGACACACTGAAGACACTAAAAATTCTGGGGAACACTAAGGTCTCATGCACACAGGCATATGAATGTATTCTACAAATATGCTACATTTTTTGCTGTCAGAACCTGGCAGAAAAAAATGCCTCCAATGTATGTACAAGTGTTTATGCACGTATGGCATTAAGCGTAACCCCAAGTGACCCCGGAAATGCAGGTGATTGGTAAAACATTCTTTTACCCAAATGAATCATATGATGTGTGACTACCCATCTTTGGTTTTACAATAAAGAAGCTTTTTAAACGATAATACACCATTGGAGCCTTTTAGTCTTCATATGCTCCGGGACACCTGGCTGACTTGGGGCGGCACAGTGGTGTAGTGGTTAGCACTTTCACCTAGCAGTAAGAAAGGTTGCTGGTTCGAATCCCAACCACAATGCTACCTGCCTGGAGTTTGCATGTTCTCCCTGTGCCTGCGTGGGTTTCCTCTGGGTACTCCGGTTTCCTCCCACAATCCAAAGACATGCAGGTAGGTTAATTGGCTTCTATCCAAAAATTAGCACTAGTATATGACTGGGGACCTAGGATTGTGGGCTCCTTGAGGGTAGGGACTGATGTGAGTGTGAAATGTATAGGGATAGGGGCAATTGTAGACACTCACTCTGGTTGAACTGGATGGACTGATGTCTTTATTCAAACTTACTAACTATGAAAACTATGACTGAGAGCCTATGATGAGAGTTGGATGAAAGCTGAATATCATGGATGGACGTTCATGACTAGCAGTGAGGGCCAAAGACGAGGTGGACTGTCTGACCCAACAGAGGGCTATATCTGCAAGCTTTCATGACCTCACTACTATGTCCACATCTTTTGGTAAGAGTCCTCACTCACAGAGTGATTATTATTACACAGTAACTCTCATCTCTTTGGTGGTGGTGGAACTTTTGGGATTATACTATCTTGCTGAAATCATTTCATCTTGCTGGAATTTTTTGTTATACTTTGAGAACTCTTTCATGTTTTTTAAGATTTATTTTTATAGATATTGAATCTTTATTTCATCATTTACATATTTCATTTTTTTTTTTTTTTGTTTTCACTCATTGTAATACTAATCTGTATTGCCATCACCCCTCCAATACTCTTTTGTATTGTACTTTGTTTTCACTGAACACCATTTTTTGATACATTTGTGGTTCATTTGGGACAAGTGCAGGTTTTGTATTTTTATTCTTATGTTTACTATGAAGATATCTCATGGTTTTGTCGCTGCTGTTTATGTATTCTGACTAGTTAGCGCAGTATACCACTTTACATTAAGTGAAAATGCATTCTATTAGGCAGGATATTATTTTAATCTGGCCATTTAAATACATTTATGCTCATATGCATGTGTCTAAGCATGTTTATGCAAGTTTATGTGCGCACATTTTTAAATTATGCTTGTAAAATGCTTGTCTGGCTGCTTTCATGTGCAGGTATTGATTAAACACTGAGCAACCTGCACAGTAGCCCTTTAAGACAGTGCCACCTCTGTGATTGGCTGGAAGCTGATGGCTAAACACAGAGGGAAAGACCCTACTTTGGAATAAGGAACAGGTGAGTGTGACATAGGAAACATGGACCAAAGCAAAAAACAAAGTTAAATATTCCTTTTGGTGGAGAGCACAATTTTAATAATCAAAATTCCTTTAAATAAATGCCTGGGTAATGTCTTTAACCTGCCTGTGAAGTGGGGCATCTGTACGATTTGTACATCTACTACTAGTTATTCATCTATCTATCTACTACTACTAATGGCAGCTCCCGGACACTTATTTATATTTGTAAATAAAGGATAGGGATAAGGGTCTTGTATAGATGAACTGAATCCCATGCCACAACTCTCTACCTGAGATGAGGGTCTGGTATAGAAGTTAATGAAGGACTGCACATGAAAAAAATAACGACTTGGGGTTATCCCTGAAAAATACACACCAGCTATATCCTAGGACCCTGCCGTAAAAGTATACAAAGGAGTGCGATCTCCCAGGATATTACCATATTTGGTCAGTTATGTCACAGGAATTTGTTCCACTCTTATGGCCCATTTAGATATACAGGTGCAAGGAGTGTTTTTGGAGTGTTAGGCAGGTATGTTGTTCTGAGTCAACATGTGTTACCCTTGTGCATTGTTATATTTTAAAACATAGAGAACTTCAAAGATAGCCGTGGCAGGCTCGCGCACGCGTGGTAGGGTGCCGCAAATGGCCCCATACACACCAATCACAGATTACTACTAGATTGCTCCCTCCCAGCAGTGACGTCAAATGCAGCTGGGATTGGGAGAGTATATAAGAGCCTTTTTCAATGGAACCTATTGCTGTGGCCACACATTTTTTTTTACCAGTGAGGCTCTAATACCTGTTCAAAAGTAAGTGACTTCTTTATTTCACTCCAGCAGTAAGACCTCTGCTATTTGAGGCTGATAAATGACTATTGCAAATACTTCTGTTATCTCTTTTAGGGGTTAATCCCTTGGGATAGATCAATTACAATGTTGATCTCCCCGGGTTAACAGGTGTCTTACTGACACTGAACCAAGGAACAGGGGCAAATTGAAGGAAGAGAAGTTCTCAGGTAAGAAGTGCTTTTTAGTCTATTATAATCAATATTGAGACATCGATTTGATTAATTGGGAAAGTTTTCATGTACAATTAATTCCATCGTAGATCACACAAGTACTTTGAAATTTGCCGTCACTGTGTGAAGCTTGCATTAGGAGAGAAAAAGGATGTGAATATTGATCGATCAAATTCGTCAAGTTTTTACAGAGATAACAGGTCAGGCATATAGTGTAATTGGATTGGATTTTAGATGACCTAGGCAACATCAATAATGACCAATCCTATTTATATGAATTTGCAGGTTTAACTGTAGGGCAATTGTTCTTACCTCACTTTTGTGGCACAGACATCCCCCATCGGACCTCTTGGAGGGTTTTGGGGATTATTTGGAACTGTGATCATTATTAAAGGGTGAGAGTGTATCCGTCAAATGATCTACAGTGGTGTGAAAAAGTGTTTGCCCCCTTCCTCATTTCCTGTTCCTTTGCATGTTTGTCACACTTAAGTGTTTCGGAACATCAAACCAATTTAAACAATAGTCAAGGACAACACAAGTAAACACAAAATGCAATTTGTAAATGAAGGTGTTTATTATTAAAGGTGAAAAAAAATCCAAACCATCATGGCCCTGTGTGAAAAAGTGATTGCCCCCTAAACCTAATAACTGGTTGGGCCACCCTTAGCAGCAACAACTGCAACCAAGCGTTTGCGATAACGTGCAATGAGGCTTTTACAGCGTCCTGGAGGAATTTTGGCCCACTCATCTTTGCATAATTGTCCTAATTCAGTTACATTAGAGGGTTTTCGAGCATGAATGGCCTTTTTAAGGTCATACCACAACATCTCAATAGGATTCAGGTCTGGACTTTGGCTAGGCCACTCCAAAGTCTTCATTTTGTTTTTCTTCAGCCATTCGGTGATGGACTTGCTGGTGTGTTTAGGATCATTGTCCTGCTGCAGAACCCAAGTTCGTTTCAGCTTGAGTACACGAACAGATGGTCGGACATTCTCCTTCAGGATCTCTTGGTAGACAGCAGAATTCATAGTTCCTTTTATCACGGCAAGTCTTCCAGGTCCTGAAGCAGCAAAACAGCCCCAGACCATCACACTACCACCACCATATTTTACTGTTGGTATAATGTTCTTTTTCTGAAATGCAGTGTTCCTTCTACACCAGATATACTTGGACACACACCTTCCAAAGAGTTCCACTTTTGTCTCATCGGTCCACAGAATGTTGTCCCAAAAGTCTTGGGGATCATCAAGATGTGTTGTGGAGAAATTGAGACGAGCTTTGATGTTCTTTTTGCTCAGCAGTGGTTTTCTCCTTGGAACTCTGCCATGCAGGCCATTTTTGCCCAGTCTTTTCCTGATGGTGGAGGCATGAACGCTGACCTTAACTGAGGCAAGTGAGGCCTGCAGTTCCTTGGACGTTGTTGTGGGGTCTTTTGTGACCTCTTGGATGAGTCGTCGCTGCGCTCTTGGGGTAATTTTGGGCGGCCGGCCACTCCTGGGAAGGTTCACCACTGTTCCATGTCTTCGCCATTTGTGGATAATGGCTCCCACTGTGGTTCGCTGGATTCCCAAAGCTTTGAAAATGGCTTTATAACCCTTTCCAGACTGACAGATCTCAATTACTTTCTTTCTCAATTGTTCCTGAATTTCTTTGGGTCTCGGCATGATGTGTAGCTTTTAAGGATCTTCTGGTGGACCTTACTGTGTCAAGCAGCTCCTATTTAAGTGATGCCTTGATTGTGAACAGGTGTGGCAATAATCAGGCCTGGGTGTGGCTAGAGAAATTGAACTCAGGTGTGGACAACCACAGTTATAGTATGTTTTAACAAGGGGGGCAATCACTTTTTCACACAGGGCCATGATGGTTTGGATTTTTTTTCACCTTTAATAATAAACACCTTCATTTACAAATTGCATTTTGTGTTTACTTGTGTTGTCCTTGACTATTGTTTAAATTGGTTTGATGTTCCGAAACACTTAAGTGTGACAAACATGCAAAGGAACAGGAAATGAGGAAGGGGGCAAACACTTTTTCACACCACTGTATATGTGTTGTCTATTATGTAAATATTTGCGTTAATAGGGACCCTTTGGGGTCTTTATATGTATGTATTTGTGTTCATTAAATTGTAAAATAGATTTTCTTATGTCTTCTCTTTTAGTGGATTTGTATTAAAAAGGTCCTACAAAAGCTCCAGAAGAAGCCACGTTTGTGGTGAAACATGTAGAGGCAACTATTCTTTGTATTGTGACCACAGGGCTTATTCGGCTCTAATGTTTCAAATAGTTTTACAGTATCTATGTAATAATAACATTTTCTATTTTTGGTTAATTTAATGTTGATTGATTTTTCTGCACCTTAAAACAAATTTTTTTGCGCTTTGGGTATTTCTTGCCATATTTAAAAGAGGTGGTGCATATATCATAATCTCCAAGTTCTAATACTAATATATTGTTTTAAAATGTGTTACCTAACATGTTGACATGTGTCAATGTGTATCACATTGTGTATTGAAGCATATTGAGAATTTCCAAAGTGTTTTTGACAGTTAGGTTTTAAAGCGGCAAAAGTTAACAACCATTGGCTTAGTCCCTGATGTGTAATTTGGAAGCCATTACATTTGCTGCAGCAGTTATGAAGATCTATATGTAGCACTGACCCCCGAAGGAGCTGATGGTTACATTTGGGCTTACCGATACCTTCTTGACCTCGTATGCATCTAGGGGTTTCCCGTGGTAGATGGCCCAAAGAACTGTAGAAACTGACACTGGATCCACTTTAGGGATTTTTATTTGCAAAATGGTAGGCAAAACACAGTCTCTCAATAAAGGATAGAGGGTATAGGTAGGAAGTTCAGGTACTCTTATAACTGCTTAAAACTGAATGTCTCTCACTATGAAATCCAGAGAATAGCCATTTGCAACTGGATATTACAGCTATCAGATAAATCTCCTCTCAGCAGATTTAGCAACCGATAGATGATTCAGATAGGGCAAAGTCTCTGCCACAGACTTGGTTGTAGAACCTGTAAATGAAAAGTCTCTGCCACAGACTTGGTTGTAGAACTTGTAAATGAAAAGTCTCTGCCACAACTTGGTTGTAACTGACGGATATTTGAAGTTAGAGAACCCTTGTATGTTACCAGTATCTTGCAGCCGGTCCGGCGATACCATACGAGTGTAGGGACATCAACTGTAGAAAAAATTTGTGTTTTTATTTTGCAGGTACCTTGCAACAGGGAAATCATTATTAAATGTTCTTTATGGTTTTCTTGTAGGGAAGTCAACAACATGCTGAGTAGTATCTGACACCTGTAATGTATTAACTGAGATAATGATGAGGGCGCAAATTAGAGAGGAGTGGGACACAATGATAATCTCTTTTGAGAAAGATGCAAGTTCCCAGACTGTGTAGAAGCCATAGTTGGGGTGCACATTAACGGGAATATGTTAAACAGCTTGCTGTTGGCTGCAAGCTGTTTAACTACAAAAGGTATTTCTCTATTGTCTTACTAGCTGTTGATGATAATTATCATTTTGGGTATATTGATGTTGGAACATATGGCAGCAGCTCCAATGCATCAGTATTTGCACACTGCACCTCTGTGTCCTGGTTACAGAGTGTCATGTCTTAAATTATCATTGCATGGTTGAGTGTGCTTTTGAATTTTCGTCCAATAAATTGCGAAAACTACTCTCACATCAACCTGTCACTCTGTAATGTAGTACGCATAGTAAAGGCCACATGGTTTCTACAGAATTACATCAGGCAGAAAGATGGGTATCAATTTGAAGATACACTGGTACATTGCATGCAGAGGGCACGTTGGTCTGTATCAGGCACAACCTGGAGTTGGGCCACAAATAGGGGAAAAGTTTAAGAATGTTTTATTTCTCCTGAAGGCCAGCTGCTATGGCAACTTGGAAGCATTTAGAATTTTGGTTTGCCATTGTCAATTTCTGTTTGAAAAAAATGCAAATCACCTGCTTCTGACAGTTTTTTAATTAGTCCGACAGTCTGTTATCTTGAGATGTATTGCTTTAAAACAAACAAATAATTAATGATTATAATTTTCCCATCAAACACAGACTGGGCTGTAGCAGACATGATTGCAAATCTGTAATTTATTTTGTTGAAACACATGGGCAGTATCCAAGGGCAGGGCTTGTCATACTTGTTGCTAATAAGCAAAAATGTATCAAAATGCTCCGCTTTGCTGGAGGTGTAATGCAGACCCTGGTTCACTACTACTTTACAGACCCTGGGTCACGTCCTACTCCCCAGATTACACCCCTGCGCAATATGTTCTTCACCACAATTAACTCCCCCAATCGGTGAATCAGAAGTCCTTGACCCTCCACCTATTTAATGGGGCCAAACTGATACATTGGAAAGATAAACCCCCCCCTGCCACCTCTTCAGCCTGCACAGAGCTGGTGACTGTCAGTCACTGGCTCTCTGCCTCCAGGCAGGAGCAGCTGACTTAGTATCCCAGTGGCTTGCTAAGATGCTGAGACAGCTGTTGGTCCAGCCAAGTCAGGATCTTTATCAAGCTTGGACTGGACATCAGTCAACAGCAGACTTTAGCTCGCTGTTGGCTGCAAGCAGGTCACAGGATTGCAGAATGAACTGCACTCCTGTGATCCATAGAATAGGAACATAGGAATATAGCTAAAAAAAGCTTTGGCTATACTTTAAGGATACTCCCACAATACGCTAACAATCATTAGAAGTGAACAACTCAAGAAAAAAAGAGTTTTCCAGGAGGTGGCAAGATGCGTCATTGTTTCTTCAGGGACTGAGTGCAAAACTGTTAGCTTGTAACAAGGTAATTTGATGGGCAAATATCTGTTCTAAAAGGAGTTGTAAGATTTGCACTCTGACATAAAATTTCACCTTTGACAAAAAGACCAAATTAGAAAAGAAGCCATGGTCAAATGAAAACAGTGAAAACTGTGAAACCATGCCAACTATGGCCAATACACAGGGGAGCTTTAGAGTAGGCCCAAATAAAAAGTATACAACCAAGATTGCTCTGAAGGTACAAATACAAAGATAAAGTCAGAATTACAAACTAAACTATCACTAGATGCAAGTAGATATTAATATGATAATGTTTTGAAAACAGATAATTAGCAGTGTTGGTTCTGCACTAGGTTCTCAGTTATCCAGTCCATGATGTATAAGTAGTTAGCTTCATTCAACTAGACTTGTTCTCCAATAATGTAGACATTTTGTAGCTTATCCATGGTACTTATTTACTACTAGTTATTGTCAGGGGCATACCCCAGCATTTGTAAGGGTATGTTTATGAAACTCATTAGAAGTGGAAAAAGTGACTGGGATAAATTAAGAATAGTCTATGCCACAGAATAAGTCCAGTTGACTGAAACTAACTTCTGGACTTACATTTCAAAGCAGCATTCTTATGAACAGGACAGTTCACAAGTGGTTAGAAATTGATCTGAATTATGTGTTAACAAAAGGCAAAGTTATCTCCAAATTTCTAATGTACTAACACAAAGATCAGCTATAGTCTGGCAAAAGGATGATAGCATATCTAATAAAGCTAAAGCAAAACACCCCAAATCAGTGACTTATTTCTGCCATGCTTTCTGTGCAAAGAGATGTGTGGTTATTAGTGTACATAAACCTTGTCAGAGCTCACAATTACCAGAATACAAAATTTGGCCCTATAGTGGAATTGAAGTAAAGTGCATCCTATTCTGGAAAGATGGAGTGTAGATGTCCTCCAATGTCTGATTGCAGCATTTGCAGACCTTGGAGAATCTGTGGGAGGGACAATAGAGAGGGGTTGCCTCTGCACCTCCATGATTATAATTTTCCCATCAAACACAGACTGGGCTGTAGCAGACATGATTGCAAATCTGTAATTTATTTTGTTGAAACACATGGGCAGTATCCAAGGGCAGGGCTTGTCATACTTGTTGCTAATAAGCAAAAATGTATCAAAATGCTCCGCTTTGCTGGAGGTGTAATGCAGACCCTGGTTCACTACTACTTTACAGACCCTGGGTCACGTCCTACTCCCCAGATTACACCCCTGCGCAATATGTTCTTCACCACAATTAACTCCCCCAATCGGCGAATCAGAAGTCCTTGACCCTCCACCTATTTAATGGGGCCAAACCGATACATTGGAAAGATAACCCCCCCCCCCAACAATAGCAGAATGGTTGCAATGTGTTAGGAAAACTGCAGAAATTGAGGATTTAGTACATCAGGCCCGTGAGACCCCCACCAAATTTTGTACAACCTGGGCATGCTGGCGACATTTTACAGAATCAGCAGAATACTCCAGGCTAATTAGAGTTTAAAATTCAGCTGACTGGAGTCGGTCCCACAAGAGTAGATGGGAACAAAAGACAAGAGAGCGCAAGACTACAGAATAGATTGACCTCCCATAAATCCCTGTCACCGGCCCTCATGACTCCACTGGAGAGACTTTTACATGCTTTGACAAACCCATGACTGATGCTTCACCCACAGGACTAGGTTTAGTCCCTCCCCTAGAAAGATTGATTTTATACAATTCCTGTTATATCTGAGCCACTCACTGAAACACCCTTGTTTTAATCACCCCAGACGACATTCTCTATTATGTTTGACGTTTTTCCGATAATTGCTGTTGATACTCATCAATGATATATATTATTGTTTCATCTGTAAGCTTGTATTTTGAAAACCTTCAATAGAATTATTTGAAACAAAAAATGTAGAATTATTTGAAACAATAAATGTAGAATTATTTGAAACAATAAATGTAGAATTTTTTGAAACAAAAAATGTAGAATTATTTGAAACAAAAAATGTAGAATTATTTGAAACAAAAAATGTAGAATTATTTGAAACAAAAAATGTATCAAAATGCACTTTTGATGTGGTTGGATGACTTGGGCCTGACCATTGACTTGGGCCTCACAAGCCACAAAAAAGCAGAGAAAAAATGTTGTATTTTTCAAAATGCCCTGCACTACAGCACAGGGATGGGATGAGGTATATATTTTTAGTAAAAGGAAGTTGTATGCCTTGCTCATTGTGATGCATGCGTGGAAACTTGCATGTGAATTTGTGACTCATCACTTATCACACTTAATTAAAGGAATGTGTCCTTCGATCAACAGGCGCTGTCAGTAAGCTGTTGCTGTCAGTGATGTTATACCAATTAAAGATATAAACTGAAAGGAATGTCTAGAGGCTTTAGTTGGAGGTTTAAAAATATATTTTATAGGTTTATCATTCATCAAAATATATAAATTAATTTGTCAGAAATATTGATAACTGCTTACAGTGACATTTGCAATGTACAGTTTAAATTAAAATACATAGTTTTTATGTCTTGTATTGCTAAGTTTTGCACATCAAATGTTTTAGTTATTATCATTTAGGTGTCATGTTGTCTTAACATATTTTCTCCATTTCTTTCCTTTCCCCAAGTCAGATCTCACCGTCTAAATAAGGAGCACATAACTGTGATTGGGAGATACAGCTGTCTGACAAGTAGCAAGCATCAAGTGTCATTTTTTTAGTGCTAGATTACATACTTATGAGTTCTGAGGCACAGTATGACAGCCTCAAACACCAGCCACCAATCTTTTGGTTAACGATACTATCATTTTCCGCCTGCATTTTCCCACTGTTTAAATTGCACTGTTCTACTGCCAAGAATCCCAAAGAGTCTACTGCAAATTAAATTTACTAAAGACACATTTCTCTATCCTTCTCTAAGACAGCTGCTTCAGTCGGAACATATAATAAAAACACGATTCCTTTTATTTAATCTATCATACGTTGTATTTGTAGCATACTCCCTTGAAGCTCTTCCATGATGTCTTCACCTAATAGTACCAAGTATTTTCTAAACTGTGATATAGCTTAAACGTGTTTGGAAAAGTGATTTTTTACGCAGTAGATGTACTTTTAAATACATTAAATATACTTATTTTCTAAAATGTAATGTATATGCCCACTTTTAAAGAAGAGCTCCAGTTTATCTGAATGGTAGGATATTGTTTAAAGCTGTTGGAAATTTATAAAGGATTAGGTTGGAGTACTAGTTTGTAAGTTAAAAAGAAAAAAAGGGAAATCGCCCAAATGGAAACATGGGCAACTATAAAAAGTTTGCCACGCTAATGTGCTTATTAGCATGGCAGAATTTTATTTATTTTTGTTGATTGCACAATGTGTCTGACTGTCTCTGCCAGCGACTCTTTTTGCACATGCCAGCGTGTTTTCGATTGTTTAATTATAACTATAAAACTTTGATAGAGAATCTAAAATTTTTGCACTTAACATAAAAGGTGTTATTGCTGGTGTTTGTGTCTCTGTTGGAGAGATTGCACTTAAGATGCTGAGACAGTGTCACATGGTTAAAAATTATAAGGAAAGCACATACCTTTAAAGAGGGAGCAGAATACTTCTAGATTTCAAGGATTTTTTCACTCCATAGGAGTTACAAATATAATAGAACAAACATCACAAATAGCTTTTTAGAAAAATATTTAAAATGAAAGAAAGGTTTCTAGAAATAATATGAGTAATTGTAAGGTGCAACCTATTAAAAAATATTTTACTATATCTCAATAGAAAAAAGATAAGTATGACACCTGAAAAAGGACTGAATAGGAGGTTAGTAGCTGAAGATTTAGTAGTCAGGAATGGCAACCTCATTATTTTATTTTAGCTTATGTTAAATTAAATATACAATACATAAGTGGATTTAAAACCTGATTCAAATCTAAACCCCCAAACCAAAGTTTTACATATTGCAGGTTGTCAGTCCTTGGATGTGGTGCCTGCATCAGTTTCCTCTCATTTTATTTCTTTATTTTTGCCTGGGGATCCTGACAGAATTTGGGTGACAACACACTCACAGCACTGTATCCACGGAGGAGCAGTGTCACTCTGATGCTCTCCTGATTTTTACTATAAAACCTCGCCCTCTCCTCATCTTTATCACATCATAGTTCACAGAAGTGAACTGATGAGAGTTAATAATATCATTTGAGCTTTCAGTTCAATTAACAGGAAGCTAAAAAGGGAACTTAATTTCTATAAGGATCAAAACAAATTTTCTTGTGGGAAATGTGCTTAGCCCAAACAAAGAAAAGTAATGCAGCCACCACATCTAAGAAATTGTATGATGGGGTATATTACATTTTTGTTAATGTGTTTAGATGTTTTATTATAGACTGTACTCACATTTGATGACTCACATTTGGAATGGTTTAGGATTATAAAAGTGTACCCCAAACTTTTTTTTTGAAACTATTATATTTTTGACTTGTTTATAAATGATAGAGGGATTGGGGCTGTTTCTGTGTATGCAGGTAACACAGTGAAAAACATGGAACATTTTTCAAAACTGCAAGTTGAGCTAGACCCATTAGTGATGATTTACTAAGGGAACAGATACTGTCCCCTTAGCAATAAGAAAATACATTTTCACTTGGCAAAGTAAACATTCACAGAGGTTAGTAAATAAGGCTATGTTTTTTTTTTTTTTCCTTTTCATTTTTATTTTACTTTCTCTTTGCATGATTGGATGGTTAAAATACATTTTATTTTGCAAAGGGAACAGTCTTGTGTCCTTTAATAAATCAGCCCCATTAACTGAACAACTAAATTGCAAATAGAGGGGAATGAATATAAAGTTATGCAATGAATATAAAGTTATGCATTTGAAAGTTATAAATATGCATAACATAGTTATCTGCAGCTTCCAACGCTGGCAAGACATTTTTTTATATTAACCACTTCATTCTTAGTCTCAATTCTGTATTTAAAACTTTGTAGTCTATTTCAATGTATTGTGTATAATTTTTCAGAAAAGAAAGGGCTTTTACTTGGTCGCAGATTTTGATACATATATTTAAAATTTTTATTTCCTAGGTCTTAAAAAGGTTGAAATACAGAAAAGTTGGGAAAAATAATGCACTTTGCTGTAATTTTTCCTAATGCATCTTTTACAAAAATGTACAGCTTTTGAGGTTTACCCCAGGTCACTTTCAATGGTAAAACTCAAAGTCAAAGCATTCATTTTGAACAGCTTTTTTCCCCTTTGAATTGTACATTGTGACCCACAAGAAAAACAAAATCTCTTTGTATACACTGTTATTATTACAAACTTAATCAAGATCAGAACAAAATAAGTTTGCACTGATATGACTTAGTAAGATGGTAAGATGGTAAGATGGTGACATTTTCACAGGTTTGCAATCATTAATCATTTCTTGTACCTGAACCAGAGGAATTTTTACATTTCTGCTATGGGCCTGTTTATTAAGGAATAACTTTGTCATTACTTCAATTAACAAAGTAATACATATTTTGTTTGTTTTTTGGACAAATAAGCGTTTCTTTTCATGATATTGTGTTGCAAAAAATATTTTATTTTCTATGTAATCTAAGGACAAGTAAACACTGGAAAAAATGAAAAATAAAAAAAAACACATATTTTTTCTATAAATTGTCCGGATTATAATGTAACTAAAATGTTGATTTTGGTACACAACATTTTATAAATAAGATAATTTTCAAACAAACTTGTTTATTTCCTTTTTTAAGCATTTTTTTAATACGAAACAAATTAACAAACAACATGAATACAAATAATTTTTTTTTTAAATAATAATGGTTTAGAATATTAGAAGTGAACAAAACCAAATAGCAGAAACAGTACTTACAGGTGGATGAATTAGAGGTTATTAAGGTTAGCTAAAGGTAAATAAAGGGTTAAAAATATTTGTAAGGTTTCTCTAATGGATATCATATGCAGATCAAAGGTCACACATTTGATCTGCATATGAATTAAACAAATGATATGCAAAGTAACTTTAATGTTACATTTTTCCCAATGGAGCTTTTCCAAATACCATTCAGAAGCTCCATGTTACATAGCACTGGCTGTTGATACTTCAGCCATTGTTTGTATTATAGTGCATATCACCGATATTAAGTGTTCCACTATACTATAACCAAAAACGTAGAGCATGTTTACTTTGCAAAGTGAAGTTTCACTTTAAGTGTCATTAAACCCATTATAACTAGTTCACAGTTATCATATAGTAATATAGCAATTGAGGCAACAGTTTGTAGATCGCATTAAAATATTTTTGCCAAATATCTTTTTTTTTTTTTTGCTTCTATTTACCAAAGTCACATGCTGTTATTGTACTTGCTCAGACTCTGAGATTGGTGTGCAGAGCAAGCAGGAAACTGATGCAGCCTGCAGATGTCACTGCAGAAAGTTTATGTTAGAGTAGCTGCTGCCGATTCCCCTCTGGGTGCCACTTGGTAAGCCATTGAATTGTGTGTAACCTGGGTCAGCTAGCAAGTGAGAAGCCCCTATCTATCATCCCTGCTGGAGCTGCCCTGGAATCAGGTTATCATGTGGTGTGGATGGCAGAGCAGAGGTAGCAGATGTCAATCAATCTGCTGGAGATGCCCTGCATCCCGGAGAAAATAGTTAAATGGGACAGCTTCCATAGCAAAAAGGAGGAAGTGAACAGCTTCCGTGAAGGAGGAAGTGAACAGCTTCCACTGAACATTTGTGGAACAAGGGCACTGAGAGTGGTAATATTATTGAAACTAATCCTCTAGAACCGGGGTCTCCAAACCATGGCCCTCCAATTGTTCAGGAACTACAATTCCCATCATGCCTAGTCATGTCTGTGAAAGTCAGAGTTTTCCAATGCCTCATGGGACGTGTAGTTTTGCAACAGTCGGAGGGCCGTCTCTGCTCTAGAAGTTATTGTATGTAACACAAAAGCACACCGCTCTGAGCAGAAAAAACAAATGATGAGATGGACGGTGGCACACCTAGTCCAGGTGCTCTGGCTATATATATATACATATATGCTATGTATATATATGCACAAGGAAGTTCATCCCTACCAATCAAATATTATCTTCAATCAAGGTAAATGGGTATCATCCCTGTGTGTGTGTCTGTGTGCGTGTGTGTGTGTGTGATCACCGTGCAATATACCTCCTCATCTAAAAACAGACAAAAATAAAGCATATATAAAATGATTACAATGAAATCTAAAAACAGTGAAACTATTTTATCTGTAGTAAACAAATGCAAAAGCAATTAAATAATAAAGAAAAATAATTATTCCTTCATTGGGAAAAAATATATGGAAAATCCTCAAGAGTAGTCCTTACATCCAACAGCCTAACAGAGGAATAAGTCAATATTCAAATCTATTGTTCATACTGAGTGGTAATCTGATCTAAAGATCCACCATACCTCACACTTCGAGGAGATTTTTTTTTAATGTTTGGTGCAAAACCTACAGGTATTAACACCAGAGGCATAATAGCCTAAATGATTAGAATTAACAAAACTGACAAAAGAGGCAACTTCTTCACTGGTACCTTCCCATTTCAAGAGCAGGTCGTCATTTATACCAAGGATCCAAACCCCACACCTGAATATTCAACATGCATCTTTTTTTCCGGTCAATTAAAGACAGCACTGATCAAAGAGACTAAAATATGGTGGGATGCAGAGGGTCTTAAGCAATATATCGGAGATTCCATGATCCCAAGAGGGTTGCTCATCAGGAAAGTTCCTTCTACATCCTATTCAGAGGAATTTATGGTGGAGTGGAATGGTATTTTATCAAGATGCCGGATTTGATGCGGCTTATAGATTCACAGGAGGAGAAACTGCTCCTTTCCATTTAATGAGGAAATTGAATCCATTTGTGAGTCATTGAAAATGTATCACACTACAGAATGATATGATACACTTAATGTTGACCTGACTAACTCTATTGATAAATTTTAGCAGAGTCTCATGGACAGTAAGAGACAAATATTTATAAGGGACTTTACAAGATTATCAAAATGGATCGGTTTATATACACAATCGATCGGATAGACCAAGGTCAATCCTGAAAAATAGGAGACGATCTAGAGGCCGCATACAAAGACATGTCAGTTTTAGCTCCCCAGAGCAGTCAGATTCTCAGTCGGAGGTCTCTGATGGTACAAGTGGAGGATTTTCAAATGTTTCTCAGAGCAGCACCTCGTCTGTATTTTCCAAAGAGTTGGGTCAGTCTGACAAAAAACTATCCCTCGACATCAAAAGTCAACAAGGGGAAAAAAACAAAAGAAAAACAAGACAAAGACGATGGGGCCACAAAAAGATTGCACCATCATCATCATCGACAGACGAGGAGTACAAAGTAACTACACAGGTGACAACTAATTTGGACTCTGTTCATTCGGCAAAGGTGGTTAATCTATCTTATGCTATATTTTCTGATGCAGAGTTATCTCTTCTTTCCAAGGGGCTTTCCTTTTCTCCTATGTTGCATTTTGATACTTTTGGAACTTTTCTTGATGTGAATCGCTTCATTTGCAGCATAGTACTAAAGAGTCTGCAACAGCCTATGGCTCGCCAGAGTGATATGTCTGGTAATAATGACAATTTCACATTCCAGGACCTGGTGATTAGGTCCACTCTGGAGAGCATACAGTCGGAGACAACGGGTGGTTTACATGGTAACACAACGCATAATATTTGTGAGCGTAACAAGTATTTTGTACCTGGCTCAAACACGAAGTGCAGCAATAGAGATGTTCCAGACTTTGGTTGAACAGGATCTAGTTTCTCTTGAAGCCAAGATAAAAAAAATCACCATTCTTTCTTTTATTCTTTTATTTTTTCTATATTCTACCCTCCCACCTTTCCCTTCCTTCCCTAAATAGTACATTTACTCGTTCTGAACCGTTTGACGGGATCTCCAGTGGGCTTAAAAATCATATCCTCTTTAAGTTACATATTGTAGCCATGGAATTCCGTATGCAATTTATTTTGTTCTCTGTTTTTGCTGTATAAGCTGTTCTATGTGAAATTTAATAAAAAAAAATGTGTGTGTGAAAAAAAATTAAAAATCACCATATTTTTTAATGATAACAGTAGAGAGATATATGGGATACCTGCCAATAAACTGCTAAAATCGCATAAGAAGATAGTTATCAGACTGTTATTTTTAATTCAGATTGACGACAACTTAAAGATGCATCCACATATCGCATCTTACCCAAAAATCCCACAAATGATTTTGCAAGTCAGCTCTCCCATCTTCTGGATTTTGGTCGGGAAATGGGGGTTTTGACAACGAAGATGGTGGAATAGCTTTTTGTTAATGACTCAGCGATCCCAGTCTTTCATCATTTGCCTAAACTCCACAAAACACCTGTTCAGGGGAGACCTATAGTTGCAGGTTTAGGCTCTCTTTTTGAAAGGCTGGGTCACTGGGTTGATCAATTCTTGCAGCCCCTGGTTGAGAGGTTACCTGTTTACATCAAAGACACCGCAGCTTTCCTAAACAATTTACAAAATATCAGATGGCTTGATAACTATAGCTGGATGTCCTTAGATGTAAAATTGCTATACTCCTGTATCCCACATGAATTGGCACTATAAGCACTGAGATTCCATCTAGGATGTTACAGTTCTTACAATTTGGAACTCAAAGAGTTCATTGTCCTCCCTGTAGCTTTTTTTTATTAAAATACAATTTTATTTGTTTTTGATAATCTCTTCTATCTACAGTGAAAAGGTGCTTCGATGGAAGCTAATCCCCCCCCCCCCCCCCCGATGGCCAATTTATATATGGGCTGGTGGGAGGAAAAATACCTGTTTTCATCAGCTAAGTCTTTTATGGCCCATATCAAGTGGTATGGTCGCTACATTGATGACCTGCTCTTGATATGGGAAGGTATCAGTGAACAAGTTGGCCTTTTTGGCAGTTTTGTTAATTCTAATCATTTGAATTTGGAATTCGGTCATGAGTTCCAATGCAATAATATACATTTTTGGGATATTAGTTTGCAAGGTTGTAATGCTTCAGGTGATATAAGTACCAGAACTTATCGCAAGACATGTGCAGGCAATTCACTACTGCTAGCTTCTAGCTGTCACCCCTTGCACACTATACGGGCAGTGCCAGTGGGAGAATTTATTAGGACTAAATGCAACTGTTCAACTGTGGGACATTTTACAGATGAATGCAATGTGGTATCTTCTTAGTTGCAAGCACATGGATATAATAAACAGGATATAGATAGAGCCATAGTTATAGCCAATAATAGAGACAGGGGAACTCTTTTGAACCAATCTTGTTAAAAAAAAAAAAAACTGTTATAAATCACCCCATTACTTTTGTCACTATGTACTCACATGAATTTAATAAGATTACCATCATTATACGTAAACATATGCCTATCGTGTCCACATACAAAGACCATAGCTCTATTTTGGAAGCAGGGTGTAGGTTTTCCAGCAGAAGAGCCAGCACACTGGGAGATCTTTTTTCTCCAAGCATGTTCCAATCAGAGACTTATAAAAAAACCTGGTTACACACCATGGGCTCATATGCCTGTGTTGTTAATGCCTCTAGGTTTTGCACCAAACATTCTAAAAAATCTGATGTAGTACACTCATGTTCCACAGATAAGAGCTTTAAATTACAAGATTATATTAATTGTGGAACATAATAATGTAATATATGTGGTGGAATGTGTATAATGCCATCTACAATATGTAGGGTGCACTACAAGGGCTCTAATAACTAGAATAAGCGAACACTACCACAAAGCATCTTATGAGTCAGATAAAGGTTTATCAAATGTGTCAAAACACATTAAATATCATCATTTAGGCAATATGTTATCATATACATTTTATGGTTTACAAAGGGTCAAAAATCCACCTCAGGGCGGTGACACACACCGGAAGCTCCTCGAACGTGAGGTATGGTAGGTCTTTAGCCTTCACACCAGATTACCACTCGGTATAAACAATAGATTTGATGTTGACTTATTCCTCCTTTAGGCTGTTCCATGTAAGGACCACTCTTGAGGATTTTCCATCTATTTTCTCCCAATGAAGGAATAGTTTTTTCTTTATTATTTAATTGCTTTTGCATTTGTTTACTACAGATGAAATTGTTTCACTGTTTTTAGATTTCATTGTAATCGTTTTACATATGCTTTTTTTGTCTGTTTTTAGATAAGGATGTATATTGCATTGTGTAGGGATAATACACACACAGGGATGTTACCCAGTTACCTTGATTGAAGATAACATCTGATGGGTAGGGATAAACTTCCTTGTACATATATATATATATATATGCTATGTGTGTCACTTTAGAATGTGCTGTAAACAAGGCCTGCATGCCGAAACGCGGCTGCATGTTATTTTTATCATGGTCATATGACAACAATAAAATTGAAGACTGAATTTCCAGTGGTTCCAGCTCTTCTATATACTTTTCTAGAAGTCAATGTAAATGGCTGGGCCAACCAGAAATGTATTAATAATGAAAATTTCAAGTAATATACAGTAAGTAAAAGCCTCTGTTCCTAGGTAGAAAACATTCCTTTAAAGATAATGACACAAAGAAAAAAATGGGTTTACTGAGACTTTGATGTTGGCTGGTTAAATGCAAATAGGCTATTCACTTTGTTTTTTTGGACCTAGTGTATGTACACATTCATGGGGTTAAAGCCACAGCATCTCAACTGTTTCAGAGCAAGCTGTACAAGTTCAATTCACTTTTCCAGTTGGCATAAGGTCATTAGTTATGAATGCAATCAACTACTGTAAGGAATGGTCCCTTTTCAATGGAAGTCAATTAAATATAAAGGACCAAGCTGGACCAGTGCTATAGAAAAACCCACAAAAGGAGGTCATGCCAACAACAAGCAGCAAATAAAAACTCCAGTCCTTAAAACGCAGTTCACAAAGTGGGTCAGCAATCAAGTGCAAAATAAGAAACTGACACCTTTTCAGAATTTTTTTTCAAAGAATTTTATTAAAAGTATTATTGGACATAGATGGAGAGAAATGCGGCTAGTTCAGCAGGGACCAACTGAATTTCATTTGTGTGCGGCTCTCCATGTTTGACAGAAGTCAACCATTAGACCGACTTCTATTGAATGTATGCGCTGGGCAAACTTTTGTCAATTAGTGGCTGCAGGCACTTAGCAAAGCATTATGATCAATGTCTGCAGGGCCACTAATAAGGCAGTACAATTGGCCCTCCTGTACTGGAACTGGGCCCCATGAGCTCAATGGCAGGGCACAGGCAGATATATTGTTCATCTATAGTCTGCAAATATTTTTAAATAGATGACCTGTTGAGCCAAGACTTTCCAGAAAATTAAATTTCTCTGGGCCCCTTCAGTTCAGCAGTGGGGCCGAGGAGGCAGGAGTAGGGTGAGGACTATTTTAAAAAAAAATGGTGTTCAGGCAGATAAAGAGAGCACCAAGGTTTCTTACTGCTGCCCTCGGTAAGTGCTGGGGAGGGAGGAAGGTGAGGCTGTAGCCAGGCAGCGGGGGGTGACTGTGTGGAGAGGTGCCGGAGGGTTCAGCAGTTTCTGGTCCACAGGCAGGCGGCACAATGTCTTTATTGCAACACTTTTTGGAATGTACAGACAGACACAACAATGCAGAACAGACTGCTAGTACTGCAAGTGGCAAGTCACCACAAACAGCCTTGCCATGTGACAATTATACATCACTTGGTGGACTGTGGTCATCACAGTGAGATGTTTTTTTTTAGGTCTCGTTTACACTCGTCTTTGGGGGGGCAGTAAAAATATGCATTTGTACTTCCTTCAACCAACCTCTTTTATGCTGCAAAGGCACTGCCACTGTTGTAAATATCATGGCAGGGGTGCAGCCGTGGGCAATACCTTGGCCACTTATGATTGGCAGGGCACTGTGACTTGGGGAAGGGGAGCTGTCATGTAGGCTGTATGGGGCCCCATGATTTATAACAAAAGCCTTGAATGTCCAGGCAGGGGAGATTTCTCTATCCACCTAACCTGTGTGGCTGTTTGCTGAATGAAAAAATAAAGAAACCATCTATGCCCAGCCTAAGCTTAGTATACACGGCCCAAATGTTGGATGGCATCAGCCGGTTCAATAGAAACTGGCTGACATTTTTTGCCTCCAGCTGCTATACCTGCTTCTCGGTCCGTGGTATCCAAGCACCAGCCTGATCCAGCCTTCAGTCTGTCTACGGTTACTGGTCCTACCGCTGTGTCGGTGTTCCCCCACTACTCCTCCAGAAGTTTCAGGTCCAGCAGGGCTGCTAGCAACCCTACCAGGCACTCTGTACTCCTGCGGCTCCTGTCTGCTCTATCAGGGGCCTCGAGTCAGAGGTGTAAGAGAGGCCGTCCTCGGCATATCAGGCTGTACCACCAGGTACGTGACAAAACCATTGTAATGGTTTAAGGCATATATGTGGTCAAATTAATTTCAATGTTGATTGTCAAATATGTTTAGCCTTCTCCTACATATATGAGCAATCATACAGCTAGAAAATTACTTTTTGAAGTAAGAGGAGTTTCAGTACAGGAAACAGACCACATCATCACGGTTTGCAAGCAGTAAGGTACCATGAGATATGTAGTTCTTAGAAATTAAACGTAAACAGCAGAGGAGAACACTAAAAGCATGCAAGAAATACAGAACATCGTTGTGAAGATAGGCAGATTTTCTGCTATAGGGTGGCTCTCCTGTGCAGAATCACATATATATATATATATATATATATATATATATATATATATATATATATATATATATATATATATATATATATATATGTGATTCAGCACTTCTGCCTGCAGGTGGTGCGCACGATCCGTCAGTGGGCCACTTCTACTGTGATTATTCACATTATGATTATTCACATTAGCAAGGCAATCAATGGGTGCTGAGCACTGGATGTCTGCCAGCATCTGCCGATCATCAGTACAGTGACAGTGCATATTTTTAGCACTGATCACTGTATTAGTATCACCGGTTCCTGCAAAGTATCAAAAGTGTCAGTTAGTGTCTAATTTCCCATCGCAATATCACAGTCACTGATCGCCGCCATTACTAGTGTAAAATAAATAAATAAATAAAAATTTAAGTATATAGCCCATAGTTTGTAGAGGTTACAGTATAACATTCGCGTAAACCAATCAATATACGCTTTTTGGGATTTTATTTACCAAAAATATGTAGCAGAATACATATTGGCCTAAATTTATTAATAACATACAGGTTTGGTGAAGTGGATTTGCGCTGATTCTCGCAGTAAATGTTTACCATCTGATTGCTATTTGGGAAGGGAACAAATGGGTTAAGGGAAGGTATGGGGGAGATAAAACTTGGGGAAGGGAAAAACACAGGGGGAGGATGGGCCAACCAAACTTGCATGTAGATTGTCACAAAAAAAAAAGCAATAGCTTAAAATATTGTTCAGTGACAGTCCATGTCATGTGCTTGGGGAATGATAGCAGCAATTTTAGAAGGCAGCCCAGTTTGAAGACTTAAGAAGCGGCAAAGAAATCCTCTGGAGACACTGGGAAGATAAACAAAAGGCGCCAATCTAAGTGCAATAAGTTGTGGAAATTTTAATATATAGGGTTAAAAATAGTTGTACTCACAAAGGTACAATGTCCAAAGGCATGTAGAATAAATTGATGAGCCGGATGTCCATGGAGGGAGTAGAGAAAGAGATTTCCGTATCCTGGAAGGCTGTCTTTTTGCCAAGTAGAGCTGGGGCATCCACTGCTGACACTTCCTGGTTAGTGGAGCGCACGCCAGCAACCGTTTGTGGAGCATGCGCTCCTTCCAGAGGTCTGAGGAAGGAGCGTATGCTCCGCAAACACGTTGCCTATTGGATGAGACGGGCTCCGGCCCCCGGAAGTGAATCGAACCACCTGGTTGCTGACATAGACAGCTTCTGGCAATTAAAGGTCAATAAGCAGGGAAAAGTCCCTTGCAGTAATGAGATCCTGGAATCACTGGTCAATAGGTAGTACAGCCTAAGCTTGCAGGAGTGCCTGGAAATACAGATGTACTGGGAATGGGTAGCAGTGCACAGGGACACACAGAATCTCTCAGAGTGAGTGGCGAGACAAAAAGGAATAACTGAGAGCAGACAGAAATATACATTGATACAGAGCAGGAAACTGGGAAAACACAGGGTGAAACGGAAGTAAACTGAAGATGTAGGTTCTGATATTGAAAGGCAGACTAAAACTCACAGGGGATCATGGAGGTGCAGGAAGGCTGAAAGCTGGCAGAAACATAGGCACAAGTTCACTGTAATGCTTAGAGGACACAAAAGGTGGACTGATACAGATTTCAGGCGGGAACACACAGACAGTCACTGGGGATAGGTTGGGTGATCCTGGGGACAATGAAAGTATGGAGGCATACCTCCCAACATTTTGAGATGGGAATGAGGGACACCTAATAACAACCGTATGTAGGCATAGAGCACTCCCCTTGCCACACTCCTTTTAAGGAGAATAAACCAGAAAAAGGTTAATGAAATCCACAAGGACTTTTTTTTACCACTTCTATTCAGTTATATTGGCTTATAAAATGTACAAATGCAGCAATTTAGAAATTGGATAAAAGGTTTAGCACTGGGAAAAACTTTTTGAAAGATAAAAAGTGCATTTTATATATACTATATGGATCTGACCAAAATGAGGGGGACAGAGGGGCATTGCTCCAAATCAGGGACAGTCCCTCGAAATCAGGGACAGTTGGGAGGTATGTGGAGGTAACACAGAAAGGCTCTGGAAGATCTTTGCAAAATCATTAGGAACAAGGGAGGTTCAGCTACAGAAACAATAGGAATCTCGGGGTCACCTGAAATCTTTCAGAAAGTCTGGGACACTAGGAATTATAGAGTCACTCAGAATCATTTGTAAAGCCAGGGACACTAGGAATTTCGAGGTCACTTGTAATCTTTCTGAGAGTCAGATAGAATAGTGATCTTAGGGTCATATAAGGTCTTCTTGGAAAGTCACAGACACTAGGAATCTTGAGGTCACTCAGAATATTCTTGGAAATTGGGGGACACTAGGAGACAAGGGGTCATTTTGAATCTCTTGGAACGTAAGAGACACTAGGAAACACTGGTGGACCCAGTGCTATAAACACTAGCTGTTGCTCAGGCAAAGCCTAAAGCAATGAGCTTAAATAGAAAGGGAGATGGCCTGTCTGGGCTTGGACTGAGAATGTAGCTAACTAAATCAACAGCAGGTAAATAACTAGTGTTCAGTACAAGTTATGTGGGATTACAGGTAACAGCAGACCCTTGCAAGTTAAAGATATGAAGCATGCCTGCTGGTCTTTGGAAATAGATGTTATAGATCAGAAGCAAAGCTGCTGATTATTGACATTACTTTTGTAAAAATCAAATATTTTGAATCACTTTTACTAATTTAAACTGATGAATAAATCTTATGTTGATATATTTTTAATATGTAAGTAAATGTTAATGGGAAGGTAAAATACAAACTGTTGTATTTGTAATTTTATTTGTATATTTTCCATGCATATCCATTTCAAAGTACTTATACATTCATACTATTTTACTGTTGATAGAACTACCTTTTTATCCAATCCAGATGGCTACATTTAGAATAAAACATTGTGAACAAATAACCAGGAGCAGTAACAAGTAAAAAAAAAAGAAAATGCCATTGTCTTCTTGTGAAAGACTTGAGAATTATACAAGCACATGATAACAATACAGCTTCATTGGATTCTTGTAGTAATTTCACTCCATTGATGTTTTGTATTGTTGGAGTTATTATGTATATAGTATTACATAGCACATTTCATGCGCCATGATAGGGAGAAAAAGCTCCAGGTGCCTGCTTAATGTCTTGTTTATACTTTAATATATAACCATAAGTTAATTATTTGATATATTTCTTCATAAATACATAAAATGACCTACTAAAATACATATACTGTAGATAGTAAAGTGATTGGAAATGCTTTTTTTTATTATTATTATTATTATTAAAATAACAAATATGGTATACTTACCTCTCTGTGCAATGGTTTTGCACAGAGCACGCAATCCTCCTCTTCTCGTGTCCCCAAACAGCGCTCCTGGCTCCCACCGAGTGCCCCCATATCATGTTGCTTGCTCTGGGGGCACTCATTCATGTGCTCGCTCCCGTGTCACTTGACACACAGATCCCGTCACATCCCTGTCACCTGCTGCCTCCACACTGGCTGCGATTGATCTGTGAGCCATCTGTGAGCCAATGAGTAGGGAGAGAGCTGCTGCTCTCTTGCACATAGCTGAATAAGATTGGGCTCAAGTAAGTATAAGGGGGGCTAAGGGGGGGGGGGGACTGCATGCAGAAGTTTTTTTAACCTGAATGCAGAACATAATAATAAAAACATGTTACACTGACCCTAAAATCGTGTGAATAAATATCTAATTAAAAAAACAAAAAGAACATGTGATAAAAAAAAAACTATTACAAACTGAATAAAAAGTCCCAATTGTGACAAATAAGTGAAGACAAATCCAACAAAGGCTGTGAAATGACAATGATCCACTTTAACCACTTGCCTACCAGGCACGAACACCTCCTTCCTGACCAAGCCATTTTTCAGCTTTCAGCGATGTCGCATTTTGAATGACAATTGCGCGGTCATGCAATGCTGTACCCAAATACATATTTTATCATTTTATCCCCACAGATAGAGCTTTATTTTGGTGGTATTTGATCACCTCTGCGGTATTTATTTATTGCGCTATAAACAAAAGAATAGGGACAAGTTTGAAAAAACATAATATTTTTTACTTTTTATTATAATAAATATTCAATTTTTTTTTATTTTTTTAACAATTTTTTTCCTCAGTTTAGGCCGATACGTATTCTTCTACATATTTTTGGTAAAAAAAAATCGCAATAAGATAATATAGATTCATAGCATTTTTATTATTATTTTTTTTCTTACTAGTAATGGCGGCGATTTGCGATTTTTATCGTGACTGCGACATTGGGACCATTCACATTTTTGGGACCATTCACATTTATACAGCGATCCGTGCTATAAAAATGCATTGATTACTGTATAAATGTGACTGGCAGGGAAGGGGTTAACACTAGGGGGCACTGCAGGGGTTAATATGTTCCCTATATGAGTGATTCTAACTGTGGGGGGAGGGGACTGACTGGGGGAGGTGACCGATCGGTGTCCCTATGTACAAGGGACACACCATCGGTCTCCTCTCCTCTGACAGGACGTGGATCTGTGTGTTTACACACACAGATCCACGCCCTGCTCAATTACCGGGCAATCGCGGGTGCCTGGCGGACATCGCAGCCACCAGGCACGCGCATCGGGTCCCCAGCTACGCGGCGGGCACGCGCGCGTGCCTCCCGCGGCGTGTGCCTCCCGCGGCGCGCGTGCCCCCTAGTGGCCAAAAAGCGAGCGCCGTCATATGACGGCAGCCCGCCACAAGAGCTGCACCGTCCCGCCGTCATTTGACAGTGGGCGGTCCCGTCCCGCCGTCATTTGACAGTGGGCGGTCAGCTAGAGGTTAATAGAAGATAGACAATAACAGTGGCTTGAAGGAAAAGTGTGGAATCCACCACCCAGCAGTAGCCAGAAAGGCTTAGCAAACAGCCATGACCTTCTTATGAAAGGAAGGCCAGACAAGGCCTCTGCCCCAAAAGCCATTATTGCAAATTCTTACAGCTTGGATCCTCCTAATATTGGGATAATGCCTTTTGTCAACTGAGATCTCTCTGTCAGCTCTCAGTCATGAGATTATATGTACCCAATGGGAGAATGAAATCTACATAGTGTGTACTTATTAAAAAAAGATAATTTATTAAAAGGAAGAGTGACACTAACAAACTTTGTTAGAAAAACACTCTATACAGAGACTCCAACCACCATACAATATAGCTGATCAAAAACATCTGGTGGTGCAATGACGTCATAGCAGGCTCTTTCCTACGCAGTTTGTCACAACTGACTTTTTAATGGGAAGATGCCATTCATGAGGAAACACGTAGGGTGGAGCCTGCTGTAATATCATCGCACCACCGGATGTTTTCAATCAGCCCTGTTGTATACCAGCGGGAGTCTCTGTGTTTTTCTAACACATTTTTTTTTCTACAATAGCATGACTTAAGTTTATACATGGTACCAATATATGAAAATATTGTTTCAGTTTCATGCTTTAAAAAAAAAAAAAAAAAAAAAAAACATTAACGTTAGCCCAATTTTTTTGCATAATGTGAAAGATTAAGTTATGCCGAGTAAATAGATACCTAACATGTCATGCTTCAAAATTGCACATGCTCATGGAATGGCGCCAAACTTCAGTACTTAAAAATCCCCATAGGCGACGCTTTAACATTTTTTACTGGTTACATGTTTTGAGTTACAGAGGAGGTCTAGGGTTAGAATTATTTCTATCACTTTTTTTTTGGTATTTAATTGTTTTTATTAATGAATTTTTCACAAATACAAAGAACATTTCACATTATTACAAAATCATATATATATATATATATATATATATATATATATATATATATGAACACATATACAATACTTGTACATAAATAATTACAAAACAAATAAATAGACACAAAAAAGAAAAAACACAATCAACAAAACACATGGATCGATCTCAATATATTTTTCATAGAAACCAATAGAAGTCCCCCATCTTCCTGATATAATTTATTACTTCCTCTGATTTTATTCGAGCATACCCTTTTCCCCTTTCCTCCCCACCCACTTCCCTCCCCTGAGTAGTTAACTACCCCCCCATTCCCCCTAGTCCATTTCTCATTGTTGTTCCCATAGTCCCCTGATGTGTTTATATATTTATATTACACCTTGTGTGAAATATAATAACGTCCTCTTCCAGAACGAAAAAAAGATAAGGGAAGAGGAAGAAAAAAAATAAATAAATAAAAATGTATGTGTTGGTGTGCAATTCAAAAACCTCCTTCATCTACTTATTAAATTCCTAAGTGATTCCTTCTTTTACTGGTAACAGCCGAAAGAATTAAAAAATAAATAAATAAAGTAAAAAAAAATACACAAAAAAATAAACAAAAAAAAAAACTCTGCCCCCCTCCTACTTGTGATCCTATGTGGCAATAAAGCCCTACATCTATTTTAGTGATTCCCTCTCTCTCTTTTTCTCCCCTTTCCCCCACTCCCTCTCCTGGTAGTGACTAAGTGAGTAGGAGAGCCCCTTTTATTTTATTTTTGTTGGCTCCCTATGTGCTCATTTTTTATGCAAGTGAGAGAGAAGAGGAGGGGCAATGGAAAGGGGGGAGAAGAGAAGAGGTAGAGACAGGGGGGGATCAGGAAATGGATAACAGTAAGGCATCTAATTACTCCCCACATAACTCATATAAGCCTGAGATAGTCTAAATTCCAGCCAACACTTCCAAGTGTCAAGATATTTTGTTTCTGCGTTGTTTTGCAGGTGTATTACTTCTTCCATACATCTAATTTTATCTATCTCCCTAAACCAATCCTTTATTGTCGGAATGTTTTTCGTCTTCCATTGTTTCGGAATCAATTTCTTTGCTGCATTCAGCAGGAATGGTGTAATAGCTTTTCTATATTTCTTCCCCGTTATCCCTGTTACGTGGAACAGGCATTGCCAGGGGTCAAGTTTCATTACAGTCGCGCTAATCTTCTTTATCCAATCCACCACTTCTCTCCAATATGATTGAATTAAAGGGCACTGCCACCATATATGTGCATGGGTACCTGTCTCTCCACACTCCCTCCAGCATAGAGGTGATTGATTGGGATTCATTTTATGTAATTTAATTGGGATGTAATACCACTTTGTTAGTAGTTTATAGTTCATTTCTTTTATCCCTGTGTCCAGTGAAGTTGAGTGGGTGTAGTCAAAGACTTTACTTCTCATACTTTCAAGCAACGAGTGGTTTAATTCCCTTTCCCAATTATCCACGAGACACAGGGAGTCCAGTTCTAGAGGGGTTATCAGTAGGCTATATACTTTCGAGAGAACTAAAAAAGAGAAGTTTTCCCCCCCAAAAAAAAGGAAGTGGGGTTTTTAGGCAGCACAGTAGATAAAGTAAGATAATTGATACGACATGGGTCAAAGATAAAAGAAAAATTGTTTTATTTTATTGGCACCACTGTGACAATAGATTTAAAAGACATGAGCCTCATTTCAAGAATGCCATACAACAATCATATAATAAAACGTACAGTATTACATGGACAAACAGTGCTTTTCACAGTATCATATTTCCTAAGAGCAGAAACAAGGGAAACAAAAAGTAAAACCTGACGCGTTTCAACTATTATCTGTGTAAGTCTTCTTCAGAGGATTACTTTTTTAGAAAAGACGTCTTTATCTGCTGGAATATAAAGCATAATGGTATAACATGCTTGTAAGCACGGAATAAGTACAGTCATCTCTTAGTAACTATACATGGTGAATACTGATATCGACCGTTATAATGAAGCTTTATATATTTACCCACGTCTGTGTGATTGGTATTATGGGCTTCTTTACTTGAGGGTCTTTCTAAAATGATTTTCCTTCTCCATGCGGCTCCAAAGCGCTTCCCCACCGATCGAGGCGAGCCAGGCAACAAATTTCCGGGTGCAGGGCTTACAGGGGGTCACACGGGTTTTGACCAGCGGCAGCCGATTGAGCTGGGTGGGGTTCGGGACGGGGGGGGGGGGAAGGAGGGGGATAGAATCCAATTCCTGCATCAATATTCCAAAAGAGGGAGAGGGTTAACGGAGTGTGTTGATGTATGACCTATTATGGCATACATAATATGGCCTACCTATTCCATGTGCACCACTTTTTCTTCACGTGTGTATACCTTCCCTTTCCTCTTTCATTGTAAGTTCTATGTATTGGATGTTGTTGTAAACAGACCCATGTGAAAAGTGAGGCATTTGTGTGAGGGAAGGATAGAGGGGGGAAAGGAAAGGGGACTGGGGGGGGGGGGAGGGGAAGGGGGGGGGGGGGGGGGGGGACGGGGAAAGATGGGAAAAAGAAGAGAAAAGAATGAGGAGACGGAGCATGACTGTATGGCGCGCACATACAACCAGGGGGGGGCAGGGAATGGGAAAAACGGGGGGGGGGGGGGGGGGGGGGGTGGGGAGGTGTGTGGGAGGTTGGGTTGGGGGGGGGAAAGACGGGAGGGAGAGACAGGGGGGAGGGAGAGAAATTGGGGAATGGGACGGGGACTGAGGGCAGGGTCAGGGAATGGGGAAAGGGGGAAAGAAGGGAGGGGAGAATGGTGAAGAATTGGTGAGGTACTTGTTGGTGTCGTGATTGGGAGGTGTGTAGGTGTGGAGTGGGAACCTAGAGTGATGGACTCTGTGCATGGCGAAATGCTGTGCAAGTGGGAGTTAACTGTGGAAAAATGTGTAAACTATACAGTGCCAAATGAACGTAGGTCGGAGTGAATGGTCAATGTGAAGAGACTGTGGATGGGACTAAATGCTGAAAGTGCCAGAAGGAAGCGAGGGACGGGGGGGGGGGGGGAGGGGAGGGAGAAAAGGAAAAGAAAAAGGGGAATGGGAGGGGGAAAATAAAATGACATGGTGCAAAAGATAAAGTTATGATGGTGTGTCTTGGGTATGTTTCACTAAACACATAATACAAGTACTTAATCGGACACATGGTATGTATTTGGATACGTATGAAAAACGACATAGTTAGTATCTATAATTACCTTGTTAGGTCAAATGCCAGAGGTGCCCCCCTTGGTGGTGTTGCTATTGCACAAAACCTAATCCCCACAATGAGGGAAGCCACAGTGCCCTCTTGGGGGACCGTGCAGGGAGAAAAGGGGTATATGTCTGCAGCGTTGGATGTGTGTCTGCAGTTTTAAACCACCTAATGGAATGAGAGATACGCAGGGTAAATACTTTGGTCAGTCATCTAAATGGGATAGTATTAGGAAAGGAAGGGAAGGTATACTTACTGGTTCGGTGCTGGTTGGATGTGTACCCTCACATGGAGATGAAAGTTACTCTCTCCTGTGGGGTATTTATGGGTATAGGCTAATTGGACTTATGAATATCAGGTGTGTGGAAGCGGATGGTAGGAGTGGGGAGTGGGCGGGAGGTGTGGAAGGTGGGAGAGGGTGGGAGGGCCAGGAAAGGGGAGGGGGGAACCAGGAAAGGGAAGGGCCCGATACCTGTCACTCCAACGTTCGGCTGCGGCCGTCATGGCGGTCATTGGACCGCCTCGTGTGGTCTCCTCGGCGTTCCCGAAGGCCTGGGCGGTCCCGCATTTGCGTTGTCTCCGTCGCAAGTGCGTGACGTCACGTGCTGTGCGCACGCACGCGGCCTCGCGCATGCGCACTAGCGCTAGACTGGTGTCCGGAAGACAATCGGGGATGCCGCCGGCAAGGGGGATGTTCCTCGACGCCAATTGTCTGGACCAGCCAGGGCATTGGCGGAGGAAGTATATGGAGGAGACACTGATGGAAAAAGCTCCTCCTCCCCTTGCCGTGAAGCCGTGCACCTCGGTATGACCTGAACACACCTAGACCGATGGGGGCGGGTGAGAGCCACCTAGAGGGGAAAATCAAGATGAAAATAATGTTTTTATTCGTGCAAAGATTACAAGAATTATCCTTGCTTAATGGGCATAGTGATCTAAAAAAATCCCAAGATCGTTCTTAATCAGTACACATATAGTTACCATCTAATCTTTGACAATACATGTAAAACATAGTACATACTGTATTGAATTTTTAAAGAATGAAGTATCAATTTTAATATTTAATAGACATGAAAACTTAGGCGCATAAATACATATAAAGGAATACCATGCTAAAGAGTATTGTGAAACTATGTGGTTATGGAGGGAAAGCAGGAGTCCCACCCCGGAATGCTATTAGTCCAAACATGTCTACCCGTAAGCCCAGAGGGGGGATGAACTGATTACTTTTATTGTGTTTTTCCTGAAACGAACCCCTTCAAAAAGGGGGCGAAAGAAATGGACTCGTTGAGTCCGGGTGGTGAGGTGGCATCTAGATTGAAGATCCATCTCTGCTCACACTGTAAGAGTGTTTTGTTCCAGTCGCCACCTCGATCGGGGATATGTATCCGATCGATGGCAGTGAATGTTATATTGGGCATTCTGTAGCTGTGCTTGACGACCACATGACGACCCAAAGGCAGATAGTGATTGCCTATCTGCATCGAGTAGACATGTTTGGACATCCGGCGGTGGAACTCCTGCTTTGTCTTCCCCACATAATAAGCCCCACATTCGCATGACATCAAATATACTATACCCCTGGTTTGGCAATTGGCATAGTGCCGTGGCTTGAACATAGTCCCATTTGGGAGACAAAAGGTTTTTGAACGATTTATGTACCGGCAACACGAGCAGTGGCCGCAAGGGAATGAGCCAAAGGTCACACAGTGTTTCAATCTCTTTATCTCGTTCTTATACTCGCTTTGTACAAATTTGTTTTTAAGCGATGTGGCTTTTCTGAATGTAATTGAAGGGCTATTGGGGATGAAATTACTCACTTTTGGGTCATCTGTCAGGATGCTCCAGTGTTTTTGAATAACGTTTTTGATCTCATTGTGTTGTTTCGAAAATTGAAGAATAATTCGGGTAAAATTATTATCATGATTCTTCCTTACGGTTCTCTTTGTGAGGAGATCATTGCGAGATTGTGTACAGGTTCTATTGTAGGCTTTCCGTAGACAGCAGCGGCTGTAGCCGCGTGCTAGTAGCCTGGCCTGTAAGTTTTTGGCTTCTAGTTTGAATGAGGACTCCTCAGAGCAGTTTCTGCGAATACGCAAATACTGCCCGTACGGAATCGAATCTTTGAGAGGTTTGGGGTGAAAGCTGTCAGCATGGAGAATTGTGTTTCCTGCTGTGCTTTTCCGAAACAGGGTTGTAGAGATTTTATTTTCGTGACTACGCTCCAATTGGACATCAAGAAAGGTGATCTTGTTTGGGTCATGTGTCATCGTGAATTTTAAATTGTATTCATTGACATTGATATAATTATAAAATTCTAGCAGCATTTCTTCTGGTCCCTCCCAGACGACGAGGACGTCGTCAATGTACCGTAGCCATAGTTTGATATGGCTCGTGTACATGAGGAGGTCCTCGTCGCCTAGGAGGGATTTCTCCCACTCCCCCAGGTACAGATTGGCGTAGGCCGGGGCACAACATGTGCCCATGGCCACGCCCTGCACCTGGAGGTAGTGGGAGTTGTTGAAGGCAAAAAAATTATTATGAAGAATGTAATTCAAACTGCTGGTGATGAAGTCATTCAGGGGTGGGTCATATTTGCCACTCCGCCGAAGAATGTCCCGTACAGCTGCGACCCCCTTGACATGGGGGATCGAGCTGTACAGGGCCTCGACGTCTATGGCCACCAAACGGGAGTTGGGTGGTAACAGTATTGTTTGGGTGGCCTGCAAAAGATGGATGGTATCCTTCACAAAGGATGGTAAACTTATAACAAAGGGTTGCAATAAGGAGTCTATCACCTTACTAAGATTCTCGGAGATGTTTCCATTTCCCGAGACAATTGGTCGTCCCGGGGGTTTACTATACCCCTTATGTATTTTCGGGAGACTGTAAAATGTTGCTACTCTGGGGTGTATGACCATAATGAATTCATATTGGTCCTTGGTGATGGTGCCATCAACAAGGGCCAATTGTATCATGTCATAAAATTCACTATATGAGGTGTGTATTGCCTTGATAGTGACACTTACATACCAATTCCTATTATCTAAAATATTCTGGCACATGCTTACGTAGTCCTCATTATTCATCAATACAACATTGCCACCCTTATCTGAGGGTTTAACTGTAATATTAACATTTTTACGTAAAGATTCTATGGCTTTAGATTCTTCAAAGGTTAAATTAGTGGGAGGGATCTTTTTTTGTGAAAGTTTCTTTAGATCTCTTATAGTTTGTTTTACAAAGGTCTCAATACTTGGAGTCAAATTAAGAGGGGGAAATCTGGCTGATGATTTTTTGTGTTTCGTGGGGGGAGTCTGCGTGTCTTTCCCTGCATCTGCTAGCAGGGTTTCGATGTCAATTTGATCTGTCAGGTCTATTGTATTGTTTTCTTGGTATAATAATGTGAGGTCACGTAGGGCTTTAAATTCCTTCATGCTGAAGGTTGACCAATCTGTGTCATCGATATTGTCCGTCTTTGAATGTAGGCTCTTGAGTAGGAGCCTACGTGCAAAGAGTTGCAAATCGGTGACTAGTTGAAATATATCAAAATTCTCCTGTGGACAAAAGGTTAGTCCACGAGCTAATACCTTCTCTTCAGCTGTTGATAGAGAATAGGAAGACAGATTTATAACACTGTAGGACTCACTGGCGCCCGTGTCACAAATGAATCCAAATTTCCCACTCCTTTGTTTGTTTGGGGTGAGAGGGATCCCCGTGTTTGGTTTAAAGGGCTTTTAGGACCCTGCCGGAGGTGCTCAATTCTCGGGTTTGTGCGGGTAGTGCTACTCGACGCGTTGGAATTAACAGAGTCTGAGTTGTCAGTATCTATGCTTGATGACTCTTCTTTAGAATTCAGGGATTTTGTATGTCCCTTATCATGAGTCGCTTGGCTAGCTTCTAATGTTTGATCTACAGTGCGTTTTTTTCGGTCTTGTTCGGGAGAACCTTTATTATTACGGCTTCGTTTAAATTTGCCTCTCCCTTTTAGGGGGATTTTTACATTTTGACTCGAATTGGAAAGATTTTGGGCCTTAGCTGTATCATTATTATATTGTTGTGACTTTACTGCAAGATTTTTATTGTTCTGCGTGTTGGTGCTCCATCTATACGCTCGTCCCTCCGAAAAGGCCATTTTGTCCCTCCAAAATTTGATTTCTTTTTTGTGCAGGATGCTTTGATTATATGCAGACAGATCATCTCTTAGTTTAGTACGCAAATCCAAATATAAAGCATGCTGCACAAAAGATTCCAAAATTGATTCTAACTTACTAATTTCGATATCTAATACCGAAATTTGTCTGTTGTATTCCCTACTTAGGATGGCCATCATTTCTTGTGAACATTTATTCAAGTTCTCCTCCCATTCCTTCTTACATTCGGTACTAATTTGATCCAGATTTGGAAAAATCTGGACCCGGAGTCCTAAAGGATTAATCTTCTCTTGATCGTATCTAGCAAACGATTTAACATGCCAAAATAATGATGATTTCTTTTCTAGAATTCTGTTTAGTTTCTGTGTGAGTGTGGATATTTGAGTTTCTACTCTATCCTTTTGTTCAAAATTATTTTCATAGGTGGACATGAGGTCATTCCATTCTTCACCCTGGAAACTACCCATATTCATTTTAATGGCCATACACAGATGTAATTCGATAAAGAAACACCAAACACATTTGCATAGATCTCAAAATAAATAAATATACGTCCAGAGGCTCATGTCTTTGCTCCAAAGTGTCACAGGAGGGGGGGACGGGGTGTTTAACCACCCAATTATATCAGCAGAAAAAGGAAAGGAGTGACACTTGTTCGGGAGTATGGATTGCTGCTCACCCCTTCAGAGTGAACTAAAAAAGAGAAGTTTTCCCCCCCAAAAAAAAGGGAAGTGGGGTTTTTAGGCAGCACAGTAGATAAAGTAAGATAATTGATACGACATGGGTCAAAGATAAAAGAAAAATTGTTTTATTTTATTGGCACCACTGTGACAATAGATTTAAAAGACATGAGCCTCATTTCAAGAATGCCATACAACAATCATATAATAAAACGTACAGTATTACATGGACAAACAGTGCTTTTCACAGTATCATGTTTCCTAAGAGCAGAAACAAGGGAAACAAAAAGTAAAACCTGACGCGTTTCAACTATTATCTGTGTAAGTCTTCTTCAGAGGATTACTTTTTTAGAAAAGACGTCTTTATCTGCTGGAATATAAAGCATAATGGTATAACATGCTTGTAAGCACGGAATAAGTACAGTCATCTCTTAGTAACTATACATGGTGAATACTGATATCGACCGTTATAATGAAGCTTTATATATTTACCCACGTCTGTGTGATTGGTATTATGGGCTTCTTTACTTGAGGGTCTTTCTAAAATGATTTTCCTTCTCCATGCGGCTCCAAAGCGCTTCCCCACCGATCGAGGCGAGCCAGGCAACAAATTTCCGGGTGCAGGGCTTACAGGGGGTCACACGGGTTTTGACCAGCGGCAGCCGATTGAGCTGGGTGGGGTTCGGGACGGGGGGGGGGGGGGGGGGAAGGAGGGGGATAGAATCCAATTCCTGCATCAATATTCCAAAAGAGGGAGAGGGTTAACGGAGTGTGTTGATGTATGACCTATTATGGCATACATAATATGGCCTACCTATTCCATGTGCACCACTTTTTCTTCACGTGTGTATACCTTCCCTTTCCTCTTTCATTGTAAGTTCTATGTATTGGATGTTGTTGTAAACAGACCCATGTGAAAAGTGAGGCATTTGTGTGAGGGAAGGATAGAGGGGGGAAAGGAAAGGGGACTGGGGGGGGAGGGGGAAGGGGGGAGGGGGGGGGGGGACGGGGAAAGATGGGAAAAAGAAGAGAAAAGAATGAGGAGACGGAGCATGACTGTATGGCGCGCACATACAACCAGGGGGGGGCAGGGAATGGGAAAAACGGGGGGGGGGGGGGGTGGGGGGGGGGGGGGGGGGTGGGGAGGTGTGTGGGAGGTTGGGTTGGGGGGGGGAAAGACGGGAGGGAGAGACAGGGGGGAGGGAGAGAAATTGGGGAATGGGACGGGGACTGAGGGCAGGGTCAGGGAATGGGGAAAGGGGGAAAGAAGGGAGGGGAGAATGGTGAAGAATTGGTGAGGTACTTGTTGGTGTCGTGATTGGGAGGTGTGTAGGTGTGGAGTGGGAACCTAGAGTGATGGACTCTGTGCATGGCGAAATGCTGTGCAAGTGGGAGTTAACTGTGGAAAAATGTGTAAACTATACAGTGCCAAATGAACGTAGGTCGGAGTGAATGGTCAATGTGAAGAGACTGTGGATGGGACTAAATGCTGAAAGTGCCAGAAGGAAGCGAGGGACGGGGGGGGGGGGGGGAGGGGAGGGAGAAAGGAAAAGAAAAAGGGGAATGGGAGGGGGAAAATAAAATGACATGGTGCAAAAGATAAAGTTATGATGGTGTGTCTTGGGTATGTTTCACTAAACACATAATACAAGTACTTAATCGGACACATGGTATGTATTTGGATACGTATGAAAAACGACATAGTTAGTATCTATAATTACCTTGTTAGGTCAAATGCCAGAGGTGCCCCCCTTGGTGGTGTTGCTATTGCACAAAACCTAATCCCCACAATGAGGGAAGCCACAGTGCCCTCTTGGGGGACCGTGCAGGGAGAAAAGGGGTATATGTCTGCAGCGTTGGATGTGTGTCTGCAGTTTTAAACCACCTAATGGAATGAGAGATACGCAGGGTAAATACTTTGGTCAGTCATCTAAATGGGATAGTATTAGGAAAGGAAGGGAAGGTATACTTACTGGTTCGGTGCTGGTTGGATGTGTACCCTCACATGGAGATGAAAGTTACTCTCTCCTGTGGGGTATTTATGGGTATAGGCTAATTGGACTTATGAATATCAGGTGTGTGGAAGCGGATGGTAGGAGTGGGGAGTGGGCGGGAGGTGTGGAAGGTGGGAGAGGGTGGGAGGGCCAGGAAAGGGGAGGGGGGAACCAGGAAAGGGAAGGGCCCGATACCTGTCACTCCAACGTTCGGCTGCGGCCGTCATGGCGGTCATTGGACCGCCTCGTGTGGTCTCCTCGGCGTTCCCGAAGGCCTGGGCGGTCCCGCATTTGCGTTGTCTCCGTCGCAAGTGCGTGACGTCACGTGCTGTGCGCACGCACGCGGCCTCGCGCATGCGCACTAGCGCTAGACTGGTGTCCGGAAGACAATCGGGGATGCCGCCGGCAAGGGGGATGTTCCTCGACGCCAATTGTCTGGACCAGCCAGGGCATTGGCGGAGGAAGTATATGGAGGAGACACTGATGGAAAAAGCTCCTCCTCCCCTTGCCGTGAAGCCGTGCACCTCGGTATGACCTGAACACACCTAGACCGATGGGGGCGGGTGAGAGCCACCTAGAGGGGAAAATCAAGATGAAAAGAATGTTTTTATTCGTGCAAAGATTACAAGAATTATCCTTGCTTAATGGGCATAGTGATCTAAAAAAATCCCAAGATCGTTCTTAATCAGTACACATATAGTTACCATCTAATCTTTGACAATACATGTAAAACATAGTACATACTGTATTGAATTTTTAAAGAATGAAGTATCAATTTTAATATTTAATAGACATGAAAACTTAGGCGCATAAATACATATAAAGGAATACCATGCTAAAGAGTATTGTGAAACTATGTGGTTATGGAGGGAAAGCAGGAGTCCCACCCCGGAATGCTATTAGTCCAAATATACTTTCGAGAGCCCCTGTCTATTATTCCCGACTTTGTCAACTAATCTTTCCCAACTTTCCAGTCTCTTATCTGATCGAAGCGGCTTTGGGAGGGAACCTACAAAATGTTGGAGTTGCCTATATCTCCATGCATCCCAGGGCATTTTACCATATTTTTCTTGTAGTTCAGGTAGTGTACAAAGAACGTTCCCTTTCAGAACATCTTTTAACCTCAGATGGTCCGATGATGTCCATTTTAGGTATAATTTATTTTCTTTGCCTGGAGGGAAGTAATTGTTCCCTGTAAGGGGTAATAGAGGGCTATTGTATTCCATAGATCGATTTCTAGATAATTTATCCCATATTCTAAGTGTCTCTGCAGTAATTGGGGCCATATCCCTAGGGAGGCCTCTATATTGGGTTGGGATCCAGATAATCTGGTTCAGGGGAGGATTACTCAATTCTAATTCCAGTGTTACCCATTTTTTATATGGAGAGCCGTGGGCCCAGTCCAAGACTCTCCGCAGTGACGCTGCCTCATGGTATTTTTCAAAATCTGGGAGAAATGATCCCCCTCTCTCCTTTGGTCTACTCAGGACTTTATATGAGACACGATTCCCTTTATTATTCCATATAAATTTTTGTATTATTAGTCTGAGAATTTTAAAATATGTGGCAGGGATATTTATTGGAAGACACTGAAAGATATATAAAGCTTTCGGGAGGGTCATCATTTTAATAACGCTTATTCTGCCAAACCATGACAATCTATGGACCTGGTAGCCTTTCAGGTCCTGTTTAATTTTATTTAGTAAGGGTAAATAATTATCTTGGTACAGATCCGTTATTAGTGCTGACAGGGACACTCCCAGATACTTCAGTCCTCTTTTTCTCTAACTAAATGGGAATAAGATTCTAAGATCCCTAGCTTCATCTGGGGGAACCGAGATGTCAAGTTTTCTCCATGTTGATCTTAAAATTTGAGATGGCCCCATAGCCATTTAATTCCTTAAAAATATCTGGGAATGTCTGCGTCGGGTTCGTTACGTATAGCATAATATCATAAGCAAGTGCTGATATCCTATGCTCCTGTCCCGCAACTTCTATTCCCTTGATTTTCTTATTGGCTCTTATTGAGGTCAGAAGGGGTTCCAAGGAAATCACAAAAAGTAGTGGCGAGAGGGGGCAGCCCTGTCGTGTACCATTGTTCAACCGAAGAGTATCAGACAGGGTTCCATTAACCTGAATTTTAGCCGTGGGGTTTGAATAGAGAGCTTCGATCCACCTCAACATTCTTGGGCCTATGCCGATTTTATGTAATGTCTGTACCATAAAGTCCCAATCTAACCTATCAAAGGCCTTTTCGGCATCTATTGATAGGAAGATGGTAGGTTTCTTTCCCTTCTTTGCGACGTGCATTAGCAAAGTTGTTCGCAATACATTGTCTCTTGCCTCCCTCCCAGGGACGAACCCTGCTTGATCTTTCTCAATACAGTCAGGCATGATAGGTCTCATATATACACATATACAGAGACTCTAACCACCATACAATATGGCTGATCAAAAACATCTGGTGGTGCAATGACGTCATAGCAGGCTCTTTCCTACGAAGTTTGTCACAACTGACTTTTTAATGGGAAGATGCCATTCGTGAGGAAACACGTAGGGTGGAGCCTGCTGTAATATCATCGCACCACCGGATGTTTTCAATCAGCCCTGTTGTATACCAGCGGGAGTCTCTGTGTTTTTCTAACACATTTTTTTTTCTACAATAGCATGACTTAAGTTTATACATGGTACCAATATATGAAAATATTGTTTCAGTTTCATGCCTTAAAAAAAAAAAAAAAAATTAAAGTTAGCCCAATATTTTTTGCATAATGTGAAAGATTAAGTTATGCCGAGTAAATAGATACCTAACATGTCATGCTTCAAAATTGTACATGCTCATGGAATGGCGCCAAACTTCAGTACTTAAAAATCCCCATAGGCGACGCTTTAACATTTTTTACTGGTTACATGTTTTGAGTTACAGAGGAGGTCTAGGGTTAGAATTATTTCTATCACTTCTATCATCTAATTTGACTTTTATTTTTTTAGTTTGACACAAATAATAATTTTGATCACTTTTATTCCTATTACAAGGAATATAAACATCCTTTGTAATAGGAATATGGCACGATCGGTCCTTTTTACAGTGAGATATGGGGTCAATAAGACCCCACATCTCACTTCTATGCTGGGAAGCCTAAAATAAAATAAAAAAAAAAAACGATCACGGCTTCTCAGCCAAGGCGGCGCCGTTTTTTTGAATGCAGAGGCCGGGCGTGACATCATAAGATCGCGCTCGGCCTCCGAACAATCATAGAGACTCTGGCGACCATCTGGTCCACTGGATATCTCTATGATCACCATTCAGGGCCAGCGGATCCGTTCTCCGACTCACAGATGGAAGCAGTGAGTCGGTAGAAGCACCGGAGGGCGGCGGGAGGGGGGCCGCTATGATCATTCTTATGGTGTAGAGCAGGGGTGCCCAACCTTTTAAAGAGCGAGGGCCACTTAAGCGACTTCGTAACCAGTTGCGGGTCACAATGAGCAGAGTGGGCAGATGACAGCTCTGCGTCACTGGGCACCCGATGCGCGTGCCCAGCGGCCGCGAGGGGGCACCCGCGATTGCCCAGTAACACAGCAGGACCGTTGATCTCTGTGTGTAAACACACAGATCAACGGTCCTGTCAGAGGAGAGGAGCCGATGGTGTGTTCTCTGTACAGCGGCCGCGATGTCCCCCCACAGTAAGAAACACTCTTAGGGAACAGCATTAACCCCTCCCCGCCCCTAGTGGTTAACCCCTTCACTGCCAGTGTCATTTATACATGAATCAATGCATTTAAATAGCATTGATTGCTGTATAAATGACAATGGTGCCAAAAATGTGTCAAAAATGTCCGATGTGTCTGCCATAATGTCGCAGTCACAATAAAAATCGCTGCTCACCGCCATTACTAGTAAAAAAAAAAAATATTAAAATTAATAAAAAATGCTATAAAACTATCCCCTATTTTGTAAACGCTATAACTTTTGCGCAAACTAATCAATGATCGCTAATTGCGATTTTTTTTTTACCAAAAATGTAGAAGAATACGTATCGGCCGAAACTGAGGAAAAAAAATGTTTTTTTATATATTTTTTGGGGATATTTAGTATAGCAAAAAGCAAAAAATATATATATATTTTTTAAATTTGTCGCTCTTCTTTTGTTTATTGCGCAAAAAAGAAAAACCGCAGAGGTGATCAAATACCACCAACCAAAAAAAATTATAACAATTTCATTTGGGTACAGTGTTGTATGGCGCAATTGTCATTCAAAGAGCGAGGGCCACTTAAGCGACTTCATAACCAGTTGCGGGTCACAATGAGCAGAGTGGGCAGATGACAGCTCTGCGTCCATTCTGCCTATGCAAAGGGGACACAGACACAGCCCACTCTGCTCTATGGGCCCTCTGATCTGATCAAATGGAAGGGGACTTCTGTTTGTTTAGCAAATCCGATTGGAAGTAGCCAGGTATAAATGGACACAAGTCTGTTTACATCTGCCGCTCCAGAGAGGTGAATGGAGGGTGCAATTGGGTCAGACCGATCATGTCAAAGGGGCCTAAGGCTGCTTTTACACCATGGGTGCAGCGCAGTGCAACTGTGGCTTTCCTTCAGGTTAGCTGTACTTTGCCATAGAATTCTATTATATCCTGCAGGTGTGGTGCACTTTCTGAAAGTGCACCAAACCCACAGGTAAAACCGAAAGTCTATGGCTCAGTGCAGGTAAGACACAGGTGTTCTGCACTACACCTGCAGATCAGTTTGAAAGCAGCCCAGTAACCACTGCAGAACAGATATGTCCCTATATACACTGTGATTTTAGTAAATAAACTTGCTGTCCCAGGCAGAGTGCATTTGGTATCACTCCGCCTATGACAGGAGCTGGTGCTATACAGGAAGCATTGGCTTATGCAGCTCTGTTCCGCAGCTGCTTGCTTTCTCTACTGCTGGCTTTATTCACAACACTGATGCTCCGGCATGGCGGGTAGGCAACCTGCAATCTGGGCTTGCCAACCCGTCATTCCAGAGCAGGAGGTCATGGGCCACATCAGATGGCCACTGGTTGGGCACCCCTGGTGTAGAGAATCACCGGCTGAAAAAAACGATATCTGAATGATGTCTGTAGCTGCAGGCCTCATTCAGATATACCCCCGGAAAGTCAATGACGCCCTATGGGCGCAAAGTGTTTAAAGGCTTATATGCAAGTTATTGTCATAAAAAAGTGTATAAATGTAACGTTTTTGATGTTTTTTCAGGAGCAGTGATTTTTTTAATGCTTAAAGTGAAACAATTAAAATGAAATATTCCTTTAAACATCATGCCTGGGAGGTGTTTATAGTATGCCTGTAAAGTGGTGCATTTTTCCCGTGTTTAGAACAGTGCCGCAGCAAAATGACATTTCTGAAGGAAAAATTGTCATTTAAAACGGATTGCGGCTGTAATGAATTGTTGGGTCTCGGCAATATAAATAAAACTCATTGAAAAAAAGAGCATGGGTCCCCCCAATCCATTTCCAGGCCCTTCGGGTCTGATATGGAAATTAGGGGGAACCCTGCGCCAAATTTAAAAAAAAATGGCATAGGGGTCCCCCCAAAATCCATACCAGACCCTTACCTGAGCACGCAACCTGGCAGGCTGCAGGAAAAGAGGGGGGATGAGAGAGTGCCCCCCTCCTGAACTGTACCAGGCCACATGCCCTCAACATGGTGGGGGCTTCCCCGTGGCATCAGAGGGGGGTAGGTTTTCTGCTTGGATAAGGGTCTGGTATGGATTTTGGGGGGACCCCTACGCCATTTTTTTAAAAATTTGGTGCAGGGTTCCCCTTAATTTCCATATCAGACCTGAAGGGCCTGGTATGGTTTTTAGGGGGACCCCCATGTATTTTTTTCCCCTTAATATTCATACCAGACCCAAAGGGCCTGGTAATGGACTTGGGGGGAACCCATGCTCTTTTTTTCAATGAGTTTTATCTATATTGCCGAGACCCAACAATTCATTACAGCCGCAATCAGTTTTAAATGACAATTTTTCCTTTAGAAATTTAATTTTGCTGTGGTACTGTTTTAAACACGGGGAAAATTTGCCACTTTACAGGCATACTATAGACATCTTCCAGGCACGATATTTAAAGGAATATTTAATTTTTATTGTTTCACTTCAAGCATTACAAAAAATCACTAATCCCTAAAAAACATCCGTTTTTAAAAACCCTTTTTATGACAATAAATTGCATTTGTTTTAAGGGGGATTCCACACACACAAAAAAAAAATGCATAAGGTCCATCTAAAATTCCATATCAGGCTCTTAATCCAAGCTTTCAGCCTGGTTGTCCAGGAAAGAGGGGAAGATTAGCATGTGGGCTCCACCTCCTGAATCATACCAGGAGACCACATGCCTACAACCATGGCCAGTGGTTTAGGGGTCTGCAAGTGGGGGCTTATTATAACTTTTAACCCCCCTAATAATAAGGGGTCTCCCCATCTGAAAGTGTATGCAGCACATAGTGCCCCTGAAAAGATTATCAGTAGAGAGGAGAACAAAATCAGAAGACAATCCACAGGAACAGTTGAAAGGGTTGGACAGTATAATCAATATCGACATATATAAATTGCAAAATTTACACTTTTAAGCATTCAGGACCTATGGTTAACAAAGAAAATAACAAAACCATAGACAGTAAGGCTCAGCTGACTTTATTCACTATGTCCCATTGATGGTTTTATGTACCATATGAAACCTAGTCTTTTGTCTAGAATTTCTAAGGCTGTGCCACATAACATCCTAAATACAATGAAGTGTGGCTTTGGTGCTTTAAGTGGAGTATCTTCCAAAAATAATGGTTCAATATTTTGAAGGAGAAGAATAGCAAGAAGAAAAGCATCTTGAAATCAGCTATGAAATCCACCAGTTGACTTTGGTGTTGTAAACCTTTTAAAGTTAAACATGCATAGGCGGATTGTTCATCTGTCTAGATGAAAACTTATCTTGCAAGAAACTTCTATTAACTGAATCTGGAGAAAAACTATTGAACGAAAGATCCAAGCTGCTGTGGGATGAAGGGATTCAAGGAATGCTTTAGGGAACATATGTAGAACTTGGTAAGCAACTACTTGCAACTAAGAATACCAGCAGAAACTATTGAAGGATGCTTATGCCTACTTTGGGCCATAGTGTCAATGGATTATATATCCCTTTTAATTTGGTTATATAGCTTGCATGCAATATGTTAGTGTTGTTCCTAATATTTTTCTACCAATGCTTCAAATTACTTTTTTTTTTAATAGCATTTTGATATAGTTAAAAAAAAAGGAAAAATATAAACCACATAAGTGACAGAGTGTTGTCTATAATACGAAAAAGAAAGCACTACTAGCTTTCCAGACTGGGAAGGACCAATCCACTCTATGGCATTAGGATTCCTACTGTTCACCTTTTTGATCCTATTCTGGAGGCTTTTAGTACTCTTATTCTGCTTAAAAACCCTCAAATATGTTTATTGTCCAATAACATTGAGCCTTACAGTAGGACTAAATGTTAAAGAGCCACATTAAATGAATCAAGACTCAACACAGATTACTCTGATTTACATGAAGGTAACTGAAATAAATGAGTGGCTGAACCATGACAGATTTAAACCCTTATTTTTAAAAATCTACACACCGTTACCTTGGTCTGGAAATTAACATACTAATTATGGCATACCCTTTCTTTAACACACTTTGAGAATATGTAATTTAAACTGTTTCAGACTATTGGCCCAATAGCTGTTGACATAGCAACATACAGCTAGGTTATACTAGCAATTGATGACTTTGTTTAGGATGAGTGAAAATCATTTAGAATCTCTATAGGATACAAAATGTATTTCTAGTTCATACATTTCAAAAAAAGTCAACAAAAATCATTAAAATTGTTCTGGAAACTGACAGGAGATATTGAAATATCAAAACCATTTTGAATATGAGAATCAGAAGTTCACTGTCAAAAAACAGCACCATGTGGCACTCACCCAAAAACAAAGCTCATGCTCGGCTTTCAGCCTTAACTATACATTTATAACAGCAGAGAGAAAATATTTTGCTGTTGTGATGAATAGAAGCACACATTAATCTGTACTAATAAAATTAGAATGCTGGCAAAGATAGTAAGTACATTGTGAAAGGAGGCTTATTTAACATGGATGGGCAAAGAGCAATAATGATTTGTAAGTGCTGCAAGGTACCAAAACAATTTAGATTCCAATTTAGTGCTATCTGGTCAGTGAGAGATGACTTGTGATTGATTCTTTGGGTTATTGTAAATTGCATGTTACTCTTTATTTTATTGAATACAATCTCATGTTTCAAATGTATGATCTTAGTATTCAGAACTATTTGTATATTGCATTCTGACAAAGAATTTTAACCAGAACTCTAATATGGTGCTGCCCCCCATTTCATTCTGTCTTCCACTAGTTGTCACCAGTCTTCTAGATTGTATGATGACCAGTGTTATTCAACCAACTTTTTATGAGCTGTATTTCTGGATGGAGTAGCTCTACATGTACAAGAGCACTGTCAAGTCCACATTGTATGATCACCACTGTTGCCACTAGAAGAGAAGAAGAAAGACAGCTGGAGTAATTAGACTAGGAAAAAAAATTCAATACTAAGGTTTTATACAAATCATTTTTTTAAGTGAGGGGGTTTCAAAATGTTAGTTGGAGGGCAAGGGAGGGAGAAAACATTAGCAGAAGTTCAGTTCAGTGGGGGATGGGTGATGTCTGGAGTTAGCTCACCTTTACATTTCCTTTGTAAAGGTGAGCTAACACTTTAAACTTTAATATGACAGTCAATTTTTGTTGGGATAATTGTTTTCATAGAGATAATGATCAGGAACAGAGTTATGGGGTCAGGTTGTTGCTGTTACAGTATTTCCTATCCTAAGTCTAATCATAACTGATTTTAGAACATGGACCCATTATACTCTGGGTGCCTCATTGTAATAAATATTCCTTCCTTTTAAAAAAAAAAAAGCTAAACTTGGTTATACCTTATCTGATGTGGTTGTGTATTACTCTGTTTTAAACGGAAGGTCTGTGAATGAAGGTATACACATACTTTAACTTATGGGCCAGTGCAGAGTTCCCCTCATTGTTATTTTGTACATTCCTAAAACATCATCTACCTATACCATGAGATAAATAACAAATTCTTGTCTATGTTCATGTTTTAGCTGGTGCCATTACCGCTGCCCAAGGTTTCATGTATCAGTGTAGCTCTTTTCTCTTGCAGTGTCCTATTGAGCAACCCTTGCATGCAGGGGCTAGATTTGTGCATCAATAGAGCTACACAGCCCACTAGCCTAGCTTTGCAAGACACTCCCCTGATATTCCTTCCTCCCTTCTCCAAGCTAACAGACTGGGGTTGATTTACTAAAACTAGAGAGTGCAAAAGCTGGTGCAGCTGTGCATGGTGGCCAATCAGCTTCTAACTTTAGCTTGTTCTATTAAGCTTTGACAAAGTAAAAACTGCAAGCTGATTGGTTTTTATGCAGAGATGCACCAGATTTTGCACTCTCCAGTTCTAGTAAATCAACCCCACTGACTCAAGACTTCACCATTCACTGTTAATTCTTTCCTAAGAAGAAAAGAAGTTCTGGGAAGCACCACTGAGAGAGTAGGAGCCAGCGACATTGAAAGTTGTAAACTGTAAATGCTGGAGTAAGAATATTAACAAAGGGGGTTATTTACGAAAGGCAAATCCACTTTGCACTGCAAGTGCACTTGAAAGTGCAGTCGCTCTAAATCTAAGGGGTAGATCTGAAATGAGTGTAAGCTCTGCTGATTTTATCATCCAATCATGTGCAAGCTAAAATGCTGTTTTTTATTTTCTTGCATGTCCCCCTCGGATCAACAGTGATTTTACTTCCAAGTGCACTTGCAGTGCAAAGTGGATTTGCCTTTAGTAAATAACCACCAAATAGTTTATCAGGGAATGTTTATGTTATTGTCCTCAGTGTGTTAAACTAAAGCATCATACACACGATCGGACTTTCATCAAACTTTTCTGTGAATTTTTGTCCGAATGGGCGTTGGCCGTGAACTTGTTCTGCATACACACGGCAGAACATTTTCAGCCAACTTTCACCAAATCATGTGTTTTTTCAGCTCTTTACCACCACCCTTTGGGCAACTTCTGCTATTGTTGGCTAATGTTTAGCATTGGTTCTGAGCATGCGTGTTTGTACTTTGGACTTTAGTCCGATGGACTTGTGTACACATGATCGGATTATCCCCCATTGGACATTTGTTGTCGAAAAGTTTGAGAGCAACACTTGTCCGTTGAAAAAGCAACAACAATTGTCCAGTGGAGCATACAGACGATCGGATTGTCTGATAAAACAGGTCCGTCGGACCATTGTTGTTGAAAAGTCTGATCGTGTGTATGGGCCTTAAGAGGTACTAAGAGGGTCATTTACTATAGCGCCAATATATGATCCTGCAGTTCAGGATAATAGTGTTCAATTAAGGCCAATTAGGACTTCAACTCTCAGACATTGGGTGTATTGCTAGCGAACATGCCTGTCAGATCGCATATGCAGGAATAGTGGAAGTCAATGGGGCTCGAACCTGCAAAATCCATAGTTCTCACTGAAGGCTTGTATGCAAGTTCTTTGCCATAAAAATTGTATGGGGACCTGGGTCCTGCCCCAAGGGACATGTATCAAATTATTATTTTTTTATTAAATAACTGTTTTTTTTTCAAGAGCAGTGATTTTAATGATGCTTAAAGTTAAGTCAACATTTAGGCAATTATATCATGCTCTAAACATTTTTTCCATGTGCAATAGTAGTGGTTCTAACATGAGTCATTTGTTTTCAGGGAGCTATAGTAAAAAAAAATTTGGAGAGTATTTTTTGCTATAGTGAATATTGTTTTAGCGCTAATTACCAAGATTAACGCTAATTAGCGTTAATTAGCGTTAATTAGTGGGTAATTAATAAATGAACCGCTAAGAGTCTAAAACTACGTTATCATTTGTACTGTTCTCTTGCACTGACAAGCCTATCACCATACAGCCAGTAAAGCCATACAATATCTTGCACTGAGGGGGCTAAGAGGCTTGAAACAGATGTATGCAAGTATGTAAAATTGTGGCTATATATGTGCTATACACCAATGCTTCTGGATGCACTGAAGGCTAAAAGGGACAAAAAAGGAATTATTTGGATGACGCAACCCACTTTCCCATAAGCAGAGACTGAAAAATGTAAACCAGCAATGCTGTATCTTAAAGAAAATAAGTAATAGTAAAAACATTTAAATAGAAAAATAAATGTATGTCCTTTTCTTTATTATGATTATTAACTTTTATAAAAAAAGAGTGAGTAAACTTTTTTTTCTTTTTTTTTTTCCTTATTTTCTATGTGTATTTTTCAGTTTTATGTTAAGAAACATCAATATCAATAAAATACACAAAACCAGCCAAACAGTACAATGTATTGTCCCTTAAAAATATTCAGCTATTTGAAAACAGAATGTATCAGCGATTGGCATAGAAGTCTATAGGTGGTGAATTCTACCACTTGGATAAGATATAGCAGCACCCAATATTTATTATTTCGATTTGTGGCAATTTATTAAAAAAAAAGAAAATTACAGAATAGTATTTCCATTAAAATCAACCCATATCCTTCTCCATTAATGCAGCCTTGGTGACTAGGAAAAGAAGAATGTGACCCTTTCCTGTACCAGACCATACCATTTGCCTTTCAAAATTTGGGGGATAGCTTGCAAGGCGGGATGGTAAAGCCTCCCATTTTTGCAAGGCACCTTGTTCCAATGCACAATTCATCGTAAAACCCCTGGTAGACCCAAACCTGAGCATAATTCCTATTTCCAAATGCAACTCAAACAATTGCACTTTACATATTTAATATACTTATTAACCACTTCATCCCTGGAAGGATTTACCACCTTCCTGACCAAACCCTTTTTTGCAATACGACACTGCGTCGCTTTAACTGATAATTGCGAGGTCGTGTGACGTTGTACAAAATTGACGTCCTTTTTTCCCCACAAATGGAGCTTTCTTTTGATGGTATTTGATCACCTCTGCGGTTTTTATTTTTTGCGCTATAAAAAGAGTGAAATTTTGAAAAAAAAGCAATATTTTTTTACTTTTTGATATAATAAATATCCCCCAAAAATGTATAAAAAAACAAATTTCTTCCACAGTTTAGGCCAATATGTATTCTTCTATATATTTTTGGTAAAAAAAAATCACAATAAGCGTATATTGATTGGTTTGCGCAAAAGTTTTTGCGTCTACAAAATAGGGGATAGATTTATGAAATTTTTATTAACAATTCTTTTTAATAGTAATGGCAGCTATCTGTGATTTTTATCATGACTGCTAAATTGCAGCGGACAGATCAGACACTTTTAACACTATTTTGGGACCATTGGCATTTATACAGCTATAAAAATGCACCGATTACTGTGTAGTAAAGGGGACTGGGAAGGGGTTAAACACTAGGGACGATCAAGAGGTTAACTGTGTTCACTTGGCATGTTCTAACTGTAGGGGGGATGGGCTCACTAGAAAATGACAGAGATCACTGGGAGCAGTAGATCCCTGTCATGTTGCTAGGCAGAACAGGGAAATACCTTGTTTACATATTGTACAAAATTGACATATTACATATTACATTCCTTATCTAGGAAAAACATTCCTGCCAGGAAACCTGCAGGGGATTAAAATACTCTTGAAATATGGTGTAAAAAAGTACCCTGCGCTGCCTGAACTGGCGCTAGCAGCTTACACAGCAAACAGATATATATTTTTCTGATTACAGCAAAAATTAAGCGTAGCGCTAAAGTGTCACTCATAACCAGACTATTACCATTAAAATGTGAAAAATAATTAAATAAATTATATAAATCTATAGATCAGGATTATTAATTAAATTATATCCCAAAGTTGTATCACAAAAAAAATCACAAAATATCACACGTGTAGTAAATACCATATGAATTGGTGAAAAAAATAAAACAGGTGAAAAAAACTTTTATATAAAGTCCACAGTGTATCTTAAGAAGGTTGAAGATCCTAAAACACAGCATTGGCATCCAACATGGTAAGTGAAAACTGATGACACAAGTGCAGCAAAACCACCACCGAAGCAGATGTACGCTTACCGAATAGTTTGAACTCAAAAGAACATACGTTCCATGAGTCAAACAGACTTGTATTGTCAACCGACAACCAGAGTGGAGTCTTGGGGGTCCTCTGTGACTGAAACTCAGGGCATCCCAAAAATCATAAAAGGTCCATCTGAATACATTATCCGTTTGTCTGCTGTCTGCACTCACCCTTTACTTCCTCCTTTTTTTCACCTGTTTTATTTTTTCACCAATTCATATGGTATTCACTACACGTGTAATATTTTGTGATTTTTTTGTATACAAGCTAGTATCAGTATGTCAGGAAGTCAGGCAGCCTTCAAATATGAGAATCTCAGTCTAAATATCAGTCCATATGTCTTCTTTGCTACGCTGACATCCCTAAAGCTGACCGTACAATCTCTGTACAATCAAAAACAGCATGGCTGTGTGGGGGCTCTGCCGATTAAATCTCTGAATGAAGGCGCATGCGCGGCGGCACCTGAGATGGACGCTTAGTCCGGGAGCTCCGTCCCGCCCCAGCAACACAGGCCTTACTATAGCGCCGGTACACGCTACAACCGCACGTTTTTTTTATCCCCTCGGGCTGCGGACAGCCCGGTACACGCTCCGATGTACTCTGGGGCAGTGAGGAGGAATTTAAACCCCTCTTTTGAAGCCGCTTCACCTCCGCCTGGAGCTGACAAGATGGCGACCGCTCCTCACCACACAGACTCGGCCTGCCTCTCCAGCCTCTCCAGCACGCAGCCATCAACCTCCCCTCACAGGGGAATCTCTTCAGGTAACCCACCGCTCCCTCCTGTATCCCCAGCATCCACAGAATCCCTCCTTGAGCAGACCCTGTCAGACATGGACTTCCCCCCCATGGAAGCAGGCCCTTCCCAGACACACCAACCACTACAGCCTGGGGATTTAGGCCTAATGCAGCCTGTGAATATGGCTGATATGTTTTCCAAATTTGCTGCTATGCTGCAGGACACTGCTAACAGAATTACCAGTGACATTAAAGCCGACATCCTACAGATCGGGTCACGAATGGAAATCATTGAATCTAATCTGGAAACCACAATCTCCAGAACAAACCAAAACACCGCCTGTATACAAGTCTTACAGGAACAATTAGAGACTGCCAATGCTAAAATCGACGACCTTGAGAATCGGAACAGAAGATATAATTTCAGGGTCAGGGGACTCCCAGAATCCTATAAAGATGTCCCTGACACCATAAGAGCTTTCATTAAGGAGCTGCTTCCTGACATACCTCAGCACAGACTTGAACTGGACCGCGCCCACAGAGCCCTCAGGCCCCCTAGGGCAGATGGCCTCCCCCGTGATATCGTGGTTAAACCACACTTCTTCTCTGTTAAGGAAGATGTGATGAAGAAATCTCGGACCATGTCCAAAATACTGTTCCAGGGTCATCACCTACAAATCTTCGCAGATCTTTCCCCCTCCACCATTCAAAAGCGGAGAGCCTTAAAACCACTACTTCAAATCTTGACGGGCAGAGAAATTAAATATTGGTGGCTCTTCCCATTCCAACTCAAATTCCTTCTCAAGGGCCAGACTTACACCTTTGGATCCCTGCAGGAAGGCGAAAGACTCTTTCTACACCTTGGACTCATCACCCAAGAACCGAACGCACTGCAGAAAGGCTACCCACAAAACTCGGCTAAGCGACAACTCCCGACCAGCCCTTTGAACCCAGTCTGGGAATCAGCAAGATCGAAGAAATCCAAGGAAACCACCCCCCCCCCCCCCCCCCCCGAAGCTCAAGACGTGAACTGACTTTCTCCCTTTTTGCCCATCATTTTTGACCTCCCTCCTGACACTTGGGAGGTAGTAAGACTCCTTTTTTGGGGCAATGCAAGACGTGCACTTCCTTGAAGTGTCCTCACGCCTATGCCGAGGCGGTCTTGCAATAGGCCTCACGGGGGGCAGACACGCCTTTCCCCCATTTCCCCTTTTTTTTTTTTTTTTTTTTTCTTTTCTTTTTTTTTTTACTTTTTTTTTTCTCCTCTTTTTGGGGCAGAGGGTATTGTATAATGTCCATTCCTTTAGGTTTCACAAATGTATCCTTCATTGCATTCCTGCTATGCCACCGGGGCCCCGCCCCTAACTATCCACCCTCTATGCCATTTTCTCCCCTCACCCTCCTCCCCTACCTTTCCCTACTCAGTTTGCTCTTCTTGTATCTTCAGGTTACCACATCCACTCATGATAGGCTGTAATTTTTATTTTTTTTATTTTTATTTTTTTTTGACCCCCGTTCCTTGTTATTTTTCCATCCTTGCCTCTAGATCTACATTTCACTTGGACGGGGTCGCAATAGAGGTTACAGAGTATACACTATACCTGTAGCGCATACCCGTTTTTCCAGATACTAGTCACATGGCCTCCCTGCTGGGGCGGTGTTCATGCACCTCCCCCTGTCTTGTAGAACAGGTACTTCACTCTTCTCCTGACAGGACTACTCTCTGTTTTTCCTTTTTCCTTTATTTTTAAAGGAAGGGAATCTCAGAGAGACTCATACTACCAGATGGAGGGACCGATCACCTCCACTCTACGGAAGACTCCCTTGTCTCCCGCTTTCCTCCTCTGTCCTTCTTTCCTCCTTTCTCCACAAAGAACTCACTACCATTCTCTTACAGAAGTCGACTGGGGGGATACCCTCCGACAACAGACTCTGCTCATAGAGGTCGCGATCTGGCTCCTAGACCACGCTGATGTCCCTGGACTCCTCCCGGTAAGTGCTACTGACCTGCTAGATTGCCTCCCACCTCTGCTCAATGGCTAGCGATCCCTCAGGGAACATACCCCTTAAAATTGTTTCACATAATGCTCAAGGCCTAAACTCTCCCGCTAAACGTCGCAAGGTCTTCCAATACCTACATTCTCAAAAGGCCGATATAGTTCTCCTTCAAGAAACACACTTCCCCAAACGTTTCAAACCATCCTTCATTCACTCCAAATTCCCATCTTTCTCATTAGCCAATGCTGAAGACAAAACTAAGGGAGTGGGGGTTTTCATCTCCAAAAGGTGTAAATTTACTCTCAAATCTGAACTAACTGATCCTGAGGGCAGATTTATTCTAGTAGTGGGAGAAGTAGACGACAAATTATACTCTTTTGTTTCATACTATGCCCCCAACAAAGGCCAACTTCCCTTTTTCCAACACCTAATGACAACCCTGACTCCTTTGCTAGAAGGCACTGTCATCTTTGGGGGTGACTCCAACACAGCCTTTGACCAGGGGCTGGATAAGTCCAAACCCCCTGGAAAACGCCTCACTAGACCCACCAAGCAGAGCCTCCACATAGCCAAACTGATATCCCATTATGGCCTGGTGGACATTTGGAGAGAAATGAACCCGACCCTCCGTGATTTTACACACTATTCTAATCCCCACAAATCGTTCGCAAGAATAGATCATATACTCATAGCTCCTTTCTCCATTCCACTGGTTACCAGAACTTTCATCAAAGATGTAGCTTGGTCGGACCACTCCATGGTGGTATTGTCTCTTCAGCGCCCCGCTGGACTTAAACCCAGTAGACGCTGGAGACTTAACGAGTCCTTATTGAGTGACCCGATCAGAGTGAAAGAAATCGAACTTGCAATCAGTAACTACTTCCTTACTAATGACACATCAGATATAAGCCCCTCTAGCCTCTGGGCGGCTCACAAAGCCGTCATTAGAGGTCACTTGATTCAAATAGCATCCCAAAGGAACAGAGCGCATAAATTAAACATTGAAAAATTGGAGCTGGAATTTGCTTCCTTATCCAAAAAACATAAGACCAACCCCAAAGAGGTTCCCACATCACAACTCGACACAGCCCACACGGCCCTGAACTTGGCCCTGACAACTAAGGCTGAAAATTGGCTGCGATGGAATAGTTCCAGATTTTATTGCCAGGGGGACAGAATCGGTTCCATGCTGGCAGGGAGACTTACCCCAAAATTCAGAACTACAGTATTCCCCAAAATTTAAATCCAAGGTGGCACCCTGTCACAAAACCCTCAACGTATCATGAGGGAATTTCATGACTTCTACAAATCCCTGTATGGCAATCCTTGTGGCCCCTCCCAACCTGATATAGATCGGTTCCTCGATTCTATCCAGTGCCCCATCTTGCAAGATTCTCACCGTCTAAAACTTGATGCCCCTATCTCTACAGAGGAAGTCTGCGCGGTTATTAAACATTTGAAACCACATTCAGCGCCGGGTCCGGACGGCTTCTCTATACCCTACTACAAATCATTCTCCTCCACGCTAGCTCCCTACATGGCCCGTTTTTTTAATGCTCTTAGGCAGGGAAGTATCCTAGACACATCGCTTAACACAGCATATATCACGGTTTTGCCCAAACCTGACAAAGACTCCAGCTCAGTTGGTAATTATAGACCGATATCCCTCATCAATAATGATTTGAAGATTCTGACTAAGATCCTTGCAGACCGCCTGGCCTCCTTCATTAGCTTATATATAGACAAGGACCAAGTGGGTTTTATCCCAGGGAGGCAGGGTCCTGATCAAACCAGACGTGCAATTGATTTAATTTCTCTCATTAATTCTAATTGGGACAAGGGTACCCCTAGGCAGGGATGCTTGCTTTCCCTGGATCTCCAAAAAGCCTTTGATTCTGTCCACTGGTCATACATTTTCTCCACTTTAAAACGTTGGGGATTCGGTGAATCGTTTCTTAATATCATCCATGCCCTCTATTCCACTCCCTCGGCACAGGTGCGCCTGCAGGGATTTTACTCGGAATCTATCCCCATATTGAGGGGAACTAGACAGGGATGCCCACTATCCCCATTAATATTTGCCATAGCAATCGAATCCCTGGCGATTTCCATCAGATCGGACCCAAACATCCAAGGCTTTCAATGTGGCTCCAAACACCATAAATGCGCATTATTCGCCGATGACATTTTATTATTTGTCTTCTCCCCACTGATAACCCTCCCTAATATCTGCCGTCTATTAGACAAATTTAGTGTCGTCTCGGGTCTAAAGGTCAACTACGACAAATCCCAAGCTCTTAACATTAACATCCCCGATTCCCTTCTGACCAGGCTCAGGGAGAGCTTCCGATTCTCCTGGAATAATCAAGCGATTAAGTACTTGGGGATTTCACTGACCCCCAAGGTGGAACTCCTCCACCTTGCAAACTATCCGCCTCTTTACAAAAAATTAGAGGAGGAACTCTCCCGGTGGTCTCGGCTCTCCCTGTCCTGGTTGGGTAGAATCAATACGATCAAGATGACCTTGCTTCCCCGCATATTATATTACTTTAGAGCCCTCCCGATACCAGTTGATAAAACTCGTCTAAAACTCTTTCAAGCCAGAATCAACAAATTCGTATGGGGTAAAGGAGGTAATAGATTTTCAAAATCGGTCCTATTTAGATCCAGGGTGGAAGGGGGGCTAGGCCTGCCCAACTTGCTCTGGTATTTCCAAGCAGCTCACCTAGCACAATTGTCCACGGTTTACTCGCGGTGGGACCAGCCCGACTGGGTCCACATCGAGAGGCAGGCGGTTCCTCTCCACACTCTGGACTACCTCCTCTGGAGCCCCAAGAAACTCCGGCCCTCCATATTATTCCCAACGCTGTCACACTCCTTTGCCCTTTGGGACACATTAAAAAGCAACAGTCATCTGTCCTCCCCCACAGAACCGTTGAAACACCTTTTTCACAACCCTGATTTCCAACCGGGGCTTGACATAAAAGCATTTGAGTGGTGGCTCAATAAGGGGCTCTACAGAATTGGTCACTTTCTCAGACCCTTAGGCCCACTAACTAAAACTTTCTGCGTCAGTAAACTTGATATGCCTGAGTCTGAATTCTTTAGGTTTTCCCAGATCTCCGATTTCCTACGCAAACGATGCAAAACACTAAAGGATGGGCCACAAATCACTCCATATGAACAATGGTGTGGACAGGCCATTGAGCAGAGAGGGGGAATCTCGTTGATCTACAAGGCATTGTCCGCGGAGCAGTCTAAGACACCCTACATGCTGGCCTGGGAGGAAGATCTGTCCCAACACTGGAAATTAGAAACTTGGCACAGGAATTTCTCCCATTCTTTCAAAGGCATTCTTAACACGGGTCTCATAGAAGCCAGCATCAAGGTTATCACTAGATGGTACCGGGTCCCCACAAATCTGGCATCTATCTTCCCAGCGACCTCACCTCTGTGCTTTAGGGGCTGCAACTTGAGGGGTGACATGCTTCATATATGGTGGACTTGTCCCAGGATCCGTGGTTTTTGGAACAAAATCTTCTTTTGGATACGCAAGGTAACCACATTGCCTATCCAACAGTCCCCCCTCATTGCTCTCCTTAATTTCCCAGTAAGGGAAGCCTCCAAGTTCACACAACGCCTCATCTATTTTATCACTTTAGGGGCTAAGCTTACTCTGGCTAAAGCCTGGAAAACACCCTTAGTTTCCACTCTCCTCGCTAAACGGAAAATATCCTGGATTATGAACCAGGAAAAGATGGCCAGTGTGATCTTGGATCGCTCTGATACATTTCACCAAACCTGGGAACCTTGGGCGTTGTTTACTGGAGTCACTCTCCTTCATTGACCTCAAGATCTCTGGCTGCACGTCCATTCCACCCCAGTCGACTTCTCTGATTCTCCACCCCCACCCTCCTCTTCCCTTCCACCCTTCTTTCCTTTTCTTTCTTCCCCCTCTCGCCTTCTTCACTCTTCTCTTCCTTTTTCTGGTAAGCTGTTTTCTCTTCTTTATTGCTTCTCACACACATGTTTACTAGACTTCAGGCCTAAAAACAACGGTTGACTGATCCGACCACCACTATAGTTGGCAGTTGCCTCGGTCGTAACCCAGGCAATTCCCTAGGATTTCCGAGCCTTACTGAGCATTCACCTGATAGAGCGCTCATCGAGGTTCAAGTTCTTCCTTTTTTTTTTTTCTTCTCTTTTTATCATTGGGTCAGGCTTGCTGTTCGTGGAAAGGGGATATTGGGAGGTGCGGGGCCCCGCCACAGCATGATCCCACTTGGGGTGGCGGGGACCCTCTCGCTCCATAGATGCTCCCCCCCACAGGGCTCACCTGCTAAATACACGACCCTGAGAATCCACACGAAACCCAACTTCTCGGATCTTCCCGTTCCTCTGGTTTTCTTCAATTTCTCTCTCTGTTCTGGCCTACTTTATTTGTTTTATGTTTATATAACTCTTGCGTGCTACTGTCATATTGGGGCTATTAACCCCCACTGTTTAGTTCGATTGACATGCACTGTTGTATTTTTTACTTCTTGGAAAAATAAAATATACTTGAACTAAATCTCTGAATGAATTACAAGTATCGTCTTCTATTGCAGCAGCTGGCTTAGTTCATTGACACTGACAGTTTGGTGTGCAAGCATCTAGCATGATAACATTGCTTTACCAACCAAAAACGGCAAACTTTTGTATGAGATTGCTTTTATATTCATGTATAAAGTGTCAGACTTAGACCAAACAAGGCCCTAGACAGGTTAACAGGTTTGCTTCCTCTTTCCAAACCACCTTCCATATGTGCACCCTGCTCACTTTATTTCATATATCAAAGCTGCTCACCATAGATAGAAGGACTGAACCAATGAGGAAGATTGTATGCCAAAAAACAAACAAAAAACAACTTAACATGGATGTACTGTTAATATGAATTTTTTCATATTTTTTTTATTTTTATTTTTTTAGTAACAACTAAAAATGCATACAATATAGATCTTGTGTACATATAACCCAACACCATCCCAGCATGCCAGGTGCTAAGTGCTAGGTGCATGCTAGGTGTAATCCTGAACTCTCCTTTTGGCCCCACATTCAATCACTTTCCAAAGCTTGCTGCCTCAACCTCTGCAACATCTCCAAAATATACACCTTCCTAACCAATCACACCACAAAGCTCCTAATCCACTCCCTGATCATCTCTTGCCTCAACTACTGCAACTCCCTCCTAATTGGCTTTCCTTTACAAAGGCTATCCCCCCTTCAGTCTATCATGAATGCTGCTGCCAGATTCTTTCTTTTCCAAGTATTTTATTGAATGTTACATATATGGTGTTACAGAAAAGGAGCACAACAATACGATAACAGTAAATCACTTAGCATTTGGGAGGTTAGATGTCCCATTAGTATACAGAAGGAGGAATGTTTTAACAAGTTAACACAATTAGGTTACAAATGGTCAACAATATCTAATAACTAATAACTAATTTCCTTAGTCTACCGAAAAGAGCTGCACCGAGAGGAGAACAGACAAAGCTGTCTAAATTTATAAAGTGGTCAAATGAGTAACTATCAACTAAAAAAGAGAACGAGAATCATATTTATTTTTTTGTGAGATATCTAGCAATAAGTGTAAGAACTAAATCAAATTGTAAGAAACTTCTTCTAGGATAGTAGGTCCATATATGGGATCTAAGGAGTCTATCTTAGGCACTCTGGAGGGGGTCAGCAGACAAGGGGTGGAGGGTAGAACAGGAAAGGGGATAGGGTTATAGGGAAGGAGGGTTAAGAGAGAAGTGGGGGGGAGAAAAAAGGGGGAGGAAAATATGAAAAAGGGGGAGGAGTAGGGTAAAGAAAGGAGGGAGATGGAGGTATGCAGGAAGGCGTGATGGGAACGGCTGCTTTCCGCCTCCTGCTAGGGTTGGATGGCCCTTATCTCAGATGGGACAGGCTGCATAACTAAGTGGGATTCGACTGAAACCAAGCGTATTCTGGTGAGTTCTGGAACTGAAACCAGCAAGCCCAAGTGTGGGTAAATTTAGTTGGTGTGCCTTTAGTGATATTGAATAATTCTTCCAATTACGCTACCTGTCATACACGTGTAAACCATCCTGTTAATGATGGAGGCGTGGTATTGCCCCATTTGGAGGGAATGCAACATGTATCTGCATTAACAAGGTGCATAGCAAGCGACCTATGGTATGTGGGGGAGGGAGGAGTGGCGAAGGAGATTGTGAGGGAGTAAAGTCTAGTGTGTAGGTGGTTATCTTTGCAATACCGTCATGTATGTCTTTCCAGAATGTTTGCAGGTTCGGGCATGACCACCAAATGTGTAGAATGGTGCCGGGTTCTGTGCCGCATCTCCAGCATAGAGGTGAATTATGAGGGGACAATTTGTGAAGCTGGACAAAAATTCTATAGCAGCCGGAAAATAGCTTGTAGTTTGTTTCTTGCATAGACACATTCTCTGAACCTTTATGGAGGTGGGTACAGATTATTTCCCATTCCTCATCAGAGAGATACAAAGAGATTTTTTTTTTCATTTCTGGCTCTGTCTACTGGACTTCTGGTTGTTTTGGGAAAAGAAGAGGGTGTATATTGTAGAGATTATGTGTCGTTGCGGTGTGGTTCTGGAACAGAGCTTCAAATGGGGTGTGGGGTCTGGAACATGCCCCGGATGTATTAGGATGATGAAAGAAATGTCTAAGTTGAACGTATGTCCAAAAGGGAAGGTATGATCAAGCATTTGGATTTTGAGCCTCTCATAAGGTATGAGAGAGCCCCTGTGGAAGAAGTGTTCTGCACATATTTGCTCATGAGGCCAATGTGCAACTAAGAATTGAGAAGACAAGCCAGGGGGAAAATCTGGGTTATGTTGGAGGGAGGTAAGCGGTCCTGGAGAGGAAGATAGGTAAAAAAATTTGCAAGCTACCTGAAAGCAGTAAAGTGGGGGGCCTATGAGGCGGTGTTCTTCGAGTTCCCGGGGGTGTGAGGAGTGGGTAGTCAGGGGGACAGATATATAGCGGCACCCTTGCACCAGTATTTTCCAATTGGCCCCCAGGTCTTTGATGTACCATGTACACTCCAGTCGACGAGTCTGGTTAAGTGACATGCCAAGTAGTATTTAAAGATATTGGGTAAACCTATACCGCCTTTCAGTTTAGGTAGGTTGAGGATATCATAACCAATTCTGGGTCATTTCTGGCCCCAGATAAAGCGTGTACAATTTTTCTGGTAAATCTTAAAGAATATCTCTGAGAGGCTTAGTAGGAGCTGAGTAGGAGCGGCTGCCAGATTCATCTACCTTACAAACCACTCTGTGTCTGCTACTGCCTCCATTGGCTGCCACTCACTCAACAAAATAAATTCAAAATACTAGCAATAACTTACAAAGCCATCCACAAGTAAGTGCCCAGCTACATCACTAACCTAGTCTCAAAATACCAACCAAATTGTTCTCTTCATTCCCCCCAAGACGTCTTTCTCTCTAGTAAACTTGTCACCTTCTCCCATGCTCACCTCCAGGGCCTTATCCATCCTTTGTAATTCCCTACCCCAATCTGTCTGACTATCTCCTACTTTATACACTTTTAGGTGATCCCTGAAAACGTTTCTCTTCAGAGAAGCCTATCCTGCCTCGGCCTAACGACTATACTTTTATTTTCTCTATCAGCTCATCCCCCACAGTTATTACCTTTTGTACCACTTGACCCTCCCTTTTAGATTATAAGCTCTGACAAGCAGGGACCCCTGATTTTGCAATAGAACCAAATAGAAAATAAAGAAGTTCAATCTGGTTCACAACTTAAATACTTCAGAGGTACCATCGTAAGTTAAAAATCAAAAGAGCCCACCGTAGATAGAAGGAATTTAAATGTACCAATAAGGATGATTACTGTATATGCCAAAAATTAATTAATTTGGTAAAAAATTTCAAAATACATAAAAACACACATCTCATGTACACATAAAATCACATCATACATCTTCAAATGACAATGTGTTTAAACAATCGTCTGCTTCAACACCCTGTTTTACAAATGTGCTACCACGTCTTGATTATATATTATATATGGATTTTGTAAATGTGTTTGCAATAAATACAGTGTATACAATAAGATACCTGATTTAAAAAAAATAATAATCACAGATATATAAGCACTAGTGACAATACAATGTCTGTTTAATAAATACCAAATAAATCCAATGTCTTCATTGCATAAACAGTACTTATGAAACAGTAAATTGTAAATACGTAAGTAATGAACATTAAATCACTAAAAATGATACCAATAAATAGCAACAAAAATATAAACCTTTATAAACAAGTAAGCATAAAAGAAATTCCAAAAAAATTAATTTTAAGCTAAATAGCCTAATAAATTATTTAAACAAATTTGTCATGTAAATAATGCATAGACAATAGATAGTACCATGATTTTAAAAAGTTTTTTTATTTTTAACAGTCCAGTTCACAACAGCACCATATCCTACCTTAAATGTGACAGATTTAAGTTTCTCACTTCTTCCTGTCAGTCTTTACTGGTTGGAATAAGTTGGCAGTATCCATTGTTTTTAAATTGTTTCCACACTTGCTCAGACATGATGAGTCAGTGGAGGTTTGAATGAGTCTCGCTTCCTTCTAGCACACACAGAAAATGTGGTTAAGATATAACAGGAGCCGGTATGCTAAATGAACACTATAATATCAAGGTTACACTTGATTCAGTGCATGATGCATGAATTCATTACATTCAATAAATATACTCATGCACAATATGTGGAAGCAAAGAAATGAATTATGCAAGCTGCATATCTAAAGCTGTTTATGATGGTGTAGGAGAGTGATGTCAGAGCAGTATGATTATTCACAGAACTGTCAGATTATGCAGTGAACAGCATGATTATCAGGAAATAATCAGACAAGTAAATGAGCGTTATCACTTGTCAAGAGAATCTACTTATAACATAATTATAGTTATTCCTTTCCTATGAACAGAAAATTAATTATTTATATTTCCGCCAAAAAAATGAAATTGCAAAAATGCATGTTAAAAAAGAATCAGAATGCTTTTGTAATGTTGACGATGTTATTATTTCTGTATATTGAATGTTAACGTTAAAATCATGCAGAAGTTTTAAAACATTATGATTGCTCCAAAAATTATATTGAACAGAACAGTGCTTGCTTTGGGGAATTATACTAAAATGCTACTTATTTCAGCAAGCTGGCTGAGCAAACCTTTCATTCATATAAATGTATTTAACACTCCATGACCTAAATACACTGCTGTATTTACAATTGCTGTTCCAGGCATAACTAGATGATAAAGTGCTTTCACATAAGATTCAGCACTTTTATCAGCATCCATATCGCTTTTTTATTACCATGCAAATGAAAATTAGGATACATTTTAGAAACAGTGGGAATGATTTACTAAAGCAGCCCATCTTTCACTGAGACGAACAAAACCTTGAACACCCAATCATGTGCAGAGGAATTTAAAGAAATGGGACTTTCCTTTGCACATGATTGAATGTGCATCACTAAGCTTTGTGAGCAATGCAATCCTCTATTAAGGCAACTGCAGTATGTCACTGTTTTATGTGTAGAGCTTCCATTGCACTGCTCACGTCTAATAGCATGCTTGTTTCCTATACCTACTGGGCATCTAGCTGTGGTAAATACACATTTGAGTTCTGCCCATCTGTTGCATTTCGGTCCATTACTGCTGCAGCCAAATGAGAATATCACATCCTTTAGATTCCTCTTAAAACTGGACTCCAGGCAGCTATAAAGGCACATCACTAAATGTATTTTTAAAAGGAAGGAGTGTAAGTACTTGGATTTGATATGGTATGAGCTTCTTGAAATCCTTCTCCAGCAGAAAAGGGAGAGAGATGCAGCACAAAGTGCCACTCAGTTGTGCTTCAATGAAATTACCACGCTGATAGGATGGAAGAGCAGAGTGTCAAAGAGATGAGCTTATCGATGTGCTGCTTTTCCTTTCACTGTCCAGTCACTGGGAGTGAGGAGGAGTTCTGTAAGTTAAAAATGCAGCAAAGAAAGATCAAGTCCCTTTCCCTTGCTAGACAGGCTGGGCTCTCAGCCCTCCCTTCTCAGTGCTCAGCTGTTGGTTAATTGCCATTACTCATCCTTCCACAGTGGCTCACCTTCTGATTATTTCCTGCTCGTCAAGTTCAGCCCACAGTCAGCCCCTTCTGGCTATTTAAACTGCCTGGTTCATTTCTTCCATGCCTTTGCCTTGGTCAAACATATCTAGAGAATCTCTGCTGTGTTCCTGTTGAAGACTTGCCTGGCTGATGTTCCTTCTTGTTCCTGATCCTATCTGCTGCCTCCGACTATGCTGATCTCTGGCTTCCTGATTTACTGGCTTTTTCTGACTACCGGGCTTTGGCTACCATACCATGTTTTGACGTTTACTATTTGACCCATTTTTACCATTTTATTAAAAGGTGTGATTTTTACTGCATTTTCTGTCTCCATCTGATTCATGGTTCCTGGGGGTAGTCGAAGGCCATAAATTCAGAAGATGCAGGCAATCCACTTATTGGTAATATTTTTTGATCATTGCTCACCTGGATCCTCCCACTGTGGCTGTTCTGGTACAGCCTGTCTTGCAGTCTGCCCAGTAAAATATTACCTCTGTAAGAGGTATGACTGGTTCTGCTCCCCTTCCCCAGCAATCTGGGGGTGACCCAGTATAATCTAGAGGGTTTCTCAACCAGGTTGGGATATACTTTGAGATGCTGCCCCAGGCGTTCCTCATGGACAGAAGCAAAGTAGGCTTCATTATTTCTTTGCTTTCTGATAGAGCCTTGACCTGAGCAAACCCTCTATAGGAGATGCAAAAACCCATTGTCCTGAGCTACCCTGAGTTTGTGGCTTTCTTTCAAAGAGTATTTGACAAACCAACCCTCAACAAATTGCAGACGTGTTTGCAGATTTTTATGGGGCACCTTATAACATAAAATATGATTATCCAATAGACATGAGCACATTGAAATATTTTGTTTCGGAATTTATTTAGTTACTCCCGAAATTCATTTTTATTTATTTAATTTTTCGGTAAAAATTGCATTCATTCGAAAATCCAAATTAATTAAGGTCGAAACTGTCATTGAAGGCTTATGGTGTCTGTCGAATGTTCAAGGAAGATTCGACGGAGCAGCTAAACTGTACGAGGCCCTATAGTTTAGCTGCTCCGTTGAATCTTCTTAGAACTTTCGACAGACACCATAAGCCAAAGATTCAACGTTTGTATGTTTTTCGCTGCTTTGTCGAATCTTTGTCATTCATGTTGAATGTATATAGTTCAAACAGAAAATGGACTGGTGATAGTGATCACTGATCAGACAGGTAACAAGATAGGGTATATAGAATCTATATAGAATCTCAATCTATAATTTAGAATCTATAATAATAAATGTATTTATTTATTTATTACAGGTTTTATATAGCGCCAACAGTTTACGCAGCGCTTTACAATATAAAAAAGGGAGACAATACAGTTATACTACAATAAAATACAAGAGGATTAAGAGGGCCCTGCTCAGAAGAGCTTACAATCCAATAGGGTGGGGGAGGTGATACAAAAGGTTGTAACTGTGGGGAATGAGCTGATGGAAGTGGTAAAAGATTAGTTGGAGACATGATAGGCTTCCCTGAAGAGATGAGTTTTCAGGGATCGCCTGAAGGTAGCTAGAGTAGGGGATAGCCAGACAGGTTGAGGCAGCGAGTTCCAGAGGATGGGAGAGGCTCTGGAGAAATCCTGGAGACAAGCATGGGAGGAGGAAACAAGAGAGCTTGACAGGAGGAGATCTTGAGAAGAGCTGAGAGGACGGTTTGGGATATGTTTGGAGACAAGATTGGCGATGTAGCTCGGAGCAGAGTTGTGGATGGCTTTGTAAATTGTGGTTAGTATTTTGAATTTAATTCGCTGGGTGATTGGGAGCCAGTGTAGGGATTGGAGGAGAGGGTTGGCAGACACTGAGTGGTTGATAAGGTGGATAAGTCTGGCAGCAGCATTCATGATAGACTGAAGAGGGTAGAGCCTATGGAGAGGCAGGCCAATGAGAAGGCGATAGTCAAGGCGAGAGATAACGAGGGAGTGAATGAGGAGCTTGGTGGTGTCATTTGTTAAAAAGGGGCGAATTTTAGAGATGTTACGGAGGTGAAGTCTACAAACTTTTTACAGCGATTGGACTTGAGGCTGAAATGACAAGTCCGAGTCTAGGGTTACACCGAGTACCCTGGCGTGAGGGAGGGACTGATGGTTGCATTGTTGATTTTGATGGAAAAGTCATGGAGGGGGGCACGGGTGGGGGGAATATTAATAGCTCAGTTTTAGAGAGATTTAATTTAAGGAAGTGGTGCGACATCCATGCTGAGATGTCAGTTAGTAAGTTAGTAATGCGAGACGAGACTGAAGGAGTGAGGTGAGGAGTAGACAGATAGATTTGGGTGTCATCGGCGTATAAGTGGTATTGGAAGCTGTGGGCGGTTATCAAGTGACCAAGGGAGGAGGTGTAGATGGAGAAGAGAAGGGGTCCAAGAACAGAGCCTTGGGGGACCCCCACAGAAAGGGGCAATGGAGAGGATGAGACAGAGTTGTAGGTAACACTGAATGAGCGCTGTGATAGATAGGCAGAGAACCAGGATAGAGCAGAATCTTGGAGGCCAAGGGAGAGCAGTTTATTGAGAAGGAGCAGGTGGTCAACAGTATCAAAGGCTGCAGAGAGGTCAAGTAGTATCAGTATGGAGTACTGGCTGTTGGATTTAGCAGTTAGTAAATCGTTAGTGAGTTTTAGTAAGGCAGTTTCTGTGGAGTGCTGCGAGCGAAAGCCAGACTGTAAAGGGTCAAGAAGGTTATTTTCACTGAGGTAGGAGCTAAGACAGTTGTAGACTAAGCGCTCTAGAAGTTTAGAGGAGAATGGGAGCAATGAGATGGGCCTTAAGTTATTCAGGTTGGTGGGGTCCAGGGAGGGCTTTTTAAGTATGGGAGTGATCTGCGCATGTTTTAGAGGGAGGGGAAGGTGCCACTAGAGAGGGAGAGATTGAAGATGTGAGTGAGGGAGCATAGGATAGAAATCCCCCCCACCAACAACACGGGCAGCCTCTGAGGCTATCACAACACTAGCAACACTAGTATCACTATCAAGTTCACAACACTAACACAATAGCAGCAGATTATTATGAAAAAGTTAAGTTGAACTGTAGCTTGCTTCACTATTGTTCTGCTGCTGTGCTTATGCCTAATTTCTAAATAATTCAGGTTCTCTGACAAACAGACCAGCTAAGATTGACTGTCTTCTGAAATGATTCAGTGTGTGTGTCTCTCTCTGCTAGCAATCGTAAGTGAAAGTAAGTTGGCTGTATGTGTGTACTTAGTTCTAGCTATTTTACTGCTCCTCCTCTTTGGTTACAATCAGCCAATAACATTCATCATCATCATTATTTTTATTTTACTTCCCCCACCCAATTCCAGCAGCAATCTTTTCTCTCTATGTCAAATCGTTTCTTTCTATGTCGAATCTTTTCTCTCTCTGTAGAATAATCTTGGACTAATAGAGTTAAGGTTAGGCACATTCGACCACAGGTTCGATAGACACAGATTGTTATGTCGTTATGTCGTCATGTCAAATCTCCTATCTATATCGAACTGCTGTCACAACGAAAATGAAAATAAAGCATTTGTTTATGTCGGATCTTTCATTTTTCAGATTCTGCACTTTCGCTATCGTTTGTTAAAACGATAACGAAAATACCTGAAATTCGGACGAAAATGCATTCGGACGAAAACGAATGCACATGTCTATTATCCAAACCTCATCTGATGTGAACTCTGCCTTCTTAGAAGAACTCAAACTTCCCTCTTTGACTCCTGCTGATCTTGAGGAACTAAACCCCTTTCTAAATTGGAAATACAAAAAGCAATTCAATCTATGCCATGTGGGAAATCCCCCAGCCCTGATGGATTAATCAATGAATATTATCAAGTATTTCCCTCCCTCCTAAGCCCATACTTAACCACACTATTTAATGCTGCAGCAAATAGAACAACCTTCCTGCAAGAGATGTTGAGAGCGCACATCGTTACTCTTCCCAAACCGAGGAAAAGCCCAGACTGTCCGGCTAACTTTAGACCGATTTCTCTGCTTAACACAGATATCAAATTACATGCATAGATCCTAGCGCATAGATTAAAAATTGTACTACCCTCTTTGATCCAGCCGGACCAGACAGGGTTTGTTCCCAGTAGACACACTTCTGATGCCACTAGGCATGTACTCAACACTGTGCACTTTGCGGAGAGCAGCCGAACGCCTTCTCTGCTGCTCTCCATAGATGCAGAGAAGGTGTTCGACCAAGTTCATTGGGGCTACATGTCAAAATTTCTTCATAAATTAGTTTTTTAGGTGATGATCTTATCGGTTGTCTTGGCACTATATTCCTCTCCATCGGCCCAGGTGTACACAGCAAGCCTACTTTCTAAACCATTCAATATATCCAATGGTACAAGACAGGGATGCCCACTATCTCTGACAATTTTCAATCTGATGATAGAACCATTGGCAGAGAAGATCTGATCACACCCACAGATAACAGGGTTCCTTTTCAGGTAAAGGCTTCATATTCTAAATCTTTTTGCAGACAAAATTATCTTAATGCTAACAAATACTCAAGTCTCACTCTCACTCTCACAAGCACATGAAATCCTAACTGAATATAGTGGTTTATCTTACTACATGGTCAACCACTCAAAATCTTTAGTTTTGAACCTGAACACCCCCAACCCTATCATATTCAAATTAAAAAAGAACACCCTGTACTCGTTGGCCGAATCCAGTATTTCCTACCTTGGTGTGACAGACTCACCCGGGACAGAGGCTTTTGGAGAGGACTGAATGCAAGCCTCTTGCCTAGCGATTATGGACCCTGGCATTTGAGGAAGCTACAAGCATTTAGGAAGATACTCTGTTATGCAATGCAAAAGGACATTATAAAGGAGGCCATGATGGTCTCTGCATGCTTAGGACTCATATAGCAGATGTATGTGAAAGGAATGCTGATTAATGAGATCTGGAAATCCCTGGGTCTCCTGTTGTCTACTTCTAAGTATTTCACCCATTGTTGTTTGTGCTAATGAACCTTGCTATTGTATGAAGGAGTTCTGTGTTGATAATGTTGATTGTGTCTTCTGAGCAAAAAGAGACGGTAAGTCTGTCCTAAAGGTCATGTCTCTTAGTCACTTAGGCTGTCTTATGCCCCGTACACACGGTCGGATATTCCGATGGAAAAAGTCAGATCGGATTATGTTCTCGGAAAATCCGATAGTGTGTGGGCTCTAGCGGGCTTTTTCCGTTGGAATTTCCGACGGAAAAAATTTGAGAGCAGGATCTAAAATCTGATCAGACTTTTTTCGATCGTGTGTAGAGAATTCCAACGCACAAAGTGCCGTGCATGCTCAGAAGAAATTTGGAGACGAAAGCTATTGGCTACTGGCCTCTACGTAGTCCCGTCGTACATTTTCTATGTCACCTCGTTCGGAAAGATCGGATTTTCTGACAACTTTGTCCGACTGTGTGTGTGCAACACAAGTTTTGGACAAAATCCGTCTGAAAAAATCTGACGGATTTTGTGGTCAGGATGTCCGAACATGTGTACAAGGCATAAAGGATTAGCTAATTTAATGTTAATTAGGTTTCTGGTTACATTTTGTCATCCTGCTGTATATATTTGTGTGAAATCTCAAATAAAAGGTTATTCCTGATGTACTTCAAGACTAGTGTGGTCTGATGTTTTACCCTACACTGAGCTACGACTAGTGAATGGGAAAGCTAAGGGGTCTTGGATTGTGTGCTACCTGACAGAGGAAGCATTTACGGCGGACATCTTAAGTACGGGGTCCGTCACACTTGGTATAACAGTCACCCCTTCCTTCGCCTCTTTAGAAGAAGCCAATTATAAACCTCTAATATTGAAAATCGAGGCAGAATTGAAGAAGCTAGCATGAGTGGAGTGGTTGGAAGATTAGCAGCGTATAAAATGCAGATCCTTCCCCAAATCCTGTATGTATTCCTATCCATCATACACCCCTAAAAGGAATATATATGAAATCTCTCACTACCTCAATGATAAGCTTTATTTGGCAGGGAGAGGGAGCATGTTTTTCTCACGCCACCCTAACAAAACACAGAAAGATGGGTGGTATGGGTATGATAGATCTACAAGACTATATTACGGCAGTACATCTAGACTACTTAAAACACTCGTTCAAACCCTTCTGCTGAACCGTTATGGTTAGATATAGAAAAAGGGATCAATAAAACTCCTAACCTCTGCCCATTACTGTATGCGGATGCTTGGAAACCATTAAATTTATCTAAACATCTACCTACGACCAAGGCGTCCATTCAAGCTTGGAGGAAGATGGTGTATTCCTCCTTTCAATACTCAATTCACCTTATTAAAAATGTATTGCTTCGACGTTAGAACACATCCCAGACATTAAACTAGCAAGCTGGAAAAAAAATTATTTTATTCCCAGGGGCATCTTGGCTCTCCAGAGATTCTTATTGATAAATATGGACTCCCACTATTAACGTTCACACCAACATTTGGCAGCTCTTCTCCAATCCTACAAAAGTCACTAAAAGGAACCTCTATCAAATGCTCCAATGGGAATCAGATCTTCAAGCCTCATTTTCTGATCACCAATGAACCCAAACTATTCAGTAGGGATGGGCCCGGTGTTCGATTCGAACCCATGTTCGAATCGAGCACCGGGCGTTCGCTCGCTCGGCGAGCCCAGAACTATTGGGGCCGCTCGCATCAAATTCGTGTGATGCGAGCGGCCCGCAATGCATTGCGCTAGCCGCAGTGCAATGCTGGCTGATGATTGGCCAAGCATGCACTGTGACCCCGCATGCTTGGCCAATCACAGCGACGGCAGCGAGGAGAGCCATAATTGGCTACAGGCAGGATGCCTGTAGCCAATTATAGCTCAGGGCTTTAGTACACGCCCCACGGTATAAGAGGCCGCCGCGGCGGCGGCCTCGCAATGATATGTTTCAGTCACAATGTCAGCGTGTCAGTGTGTTGCTGACTGCTGACAAGATATGCTCTATTTCTGGGGATTTGTGTGTGCGTGCTGTTAGAACAGCATTGCAGTATCACATCTGGGGGGTGTCTATAGGTGGCCTGTGAAGGGGGGCAGGTTTCCTGTGCTTAGAACTTTCCCTGCAAAAAAGTGTAATTTTTGCAGGAAAAAAGCTATTTAAAAGCACTCGCGGCTAATGAATTGATGGCTCCTGTAACACAGAGAACTGTCATTCATTAATAAAAAACAAAAAAAAAAGCGTGGGGGTCCCCCCAAATTCAATAACCAGGCCCTTCAGGTCTGGGATGGATATTAAGGGGAACCCCAGCCAAAAAAAAAAAAAAAAAATGGCGTAGGGTCCCCCTCAAAATCCTTACCAGACCCTTGAGGTCTGGGATGGATTTTAAGGGGAACCCTAGCCAAAAAAAAATGGCGTGGGCTCACTTCCCCGACGACATCTCTACCTAATCTTTGCCAATCTCTAGACGAATTTGCTACCGTTTCTGGATTACGGGTTAATTACTCTAACACACAAGCATTAAATGTCTCTCTTCCCTCTACAACGGTCGACTCCCTACCACCTCACTTCAAGTTTCATTGGAACACCTCATCCATTAAATATCTCGCTGTCGAGCTTACGGCCAAAACGAGAACCTTTATAGCACCAATTACCCTCCCATGTACCGAAAATTGGAACTGGATCTCCAAACATGGTCCAAACATAATCTCTCTTGGCTGGGGAAGATCAATTCAATAAAGATGACGTTGCTCCCTAGACTCCTTTATCTTTTCCGCTCACTACCAACCCCTATCGTAAGAGATCACCTTAAAAGGTTCCAAAGTAAAGTTCTTAAATTTATCTGGGGCTCGAAAGGATATAGGATTCCGCAGCAAACCTTGTATCTACATAGGCAGAAAGGGGGGGTCGGTTTGCCCCACTTTCATAAATACTACATTGCTGCCCGGATTGCTCAGCTCTCCGTGCTGTACTCCAAATACGAAAAGCCGGATTGGGTCCACATTGAAAGGCAAGCAGTTCCGCATTACACCCTAGATTTTCTCCTCTGGTCAAATCCGAAATTGCGTCCACCGATTTTGGCCCCTACCCTCTCGCATATGTTCGCCCTCTGGGACTCTGTTCGCTCCAACACAAATTTGGTCTCGGCCTATAAACCCCTGTCCCACTTGTTCCATAACCCTGACTTTCCCCCAGGACAAAATATACAAGCATTTAAATGGTGGCTGGATAAGGGACTATACCGAATTGGACACTTTTATACAGTTTCTGGCCCGGTTACTCTTGCTTATTGTACCAAAAAATGGGACCTACCGGTCTCTGAACGGTTCAGATTTGGACAGATTTCACACTATCTCCACAAACTCTGGAAGGACAAACCCCTACCCCCTCAATTTACAGACTATGAAATCTGGTGCGGTCAGTCCATGGATCAGAGGGGGGGGGTGTCGACAATCTACTCATCACTCATCTCACCATCCACTAAATCCTCCTACATGCTACGCTGGGAATCAGACTTCCAATTTAACTGGGATCTGGGGACCTGGCAGAAAGCTAGTGTTGGCTCTTTTAAGAGCATCCTGAACACTACGCTCACTGAAGCTAGTCTGAAAATCATTTCTACATGGTATTACACCCCCCCTATTTCCTACCTTGGTGTGACAGACTCACCCGGGGCAGAGGCTTTTGGAGAGGACTGAATGCAAGCCTCTTGCCTAGCGATTATGGACCCTGGCATTTGAGGAAGCTACAAGCATTTAGGAAGATACTCTGTTATGCAATGCAAAAGGACATTATAAAGGAGGCCATGATGGTCTCTGCATGCTTAGGACTCATATAGCAGATGTATGTGAAAGGAATGCTGATTAATGAGATCTGGAAATCCCTGGGTCTCCTGTTGTCTACTTCTAAGTATTTCACCCATTGTTGTTTGTGCTAATGAACCTTGCTATTGTATGAAGGAGTTCTGTGTTGATAATGTTGATTGTGTCTTCTGAGCAAAAAGAGACGGTAAGTCTGTCCTAAAGGTCATGTCTCTTAGTCACTTAGGCTGTCTTATGCCCCGTACACACGGTCGGATATTCCGATGGAAAACGTCAGATCGGATTATGTTCTCGGAAAATCCGATTGTGTGTGGGCTCTAGCGGGCTTTTTCCGTTGGAATTTCCGACGGAAAAAATTTGAGAGCAGGATCTAAAATCTGATCAGACTTTTTTTCGATCGTGTGTAGAGAATTCCAACGCACAAAGTGCCGTGCATGCTCAGAAGAAATTTGGAGACGAAAGCTATTGGCTACTGGCCTCTACGTAGTCCCGTCGTACATTTTCTATGTCACCTCGTTCGGAAAGATTGGATTTTCTGACAACTTTGTCCGACTGTGTGTGTGCAACACAGGTTTTGGACAAAATCCGTCTGAAAAAATCTGACGGATTTTGTGGTCAGGATGTCCGAACATGTGTACAAGGCATAAAGGATTAGCTAATTTAATGTTAATTAGGTTTCTGGTTACATTTTGTCATCCTGCTGTATATATTTGTGTGAAATCTCAAATAAAAGGTTATTCCTGATGTACTTCAAGACTAGTGTGGTCTGATGTTTTACCCTACACTGAGCTACGACTAGTGAATGGGAAAGCTAAGGGGTCTTGGATTGTGTGCTACCTGACAGAGGAAGCATTTACGGCGGACATCTTAAGTACGGGGTCCGTCACACTTGGTATAACAGTCACCCCTTCCTTCGCCTCTTTAGAAGAAGCCAATTATAAACCTCTAATATTGAAAATCGAGGCAGAATTGAAGAAGCTAGCATGAGTGGAGTGGTTGGAAGATTAGCAGCGTATAAAATGCAGATCCTTCCCCAAATCCTGTATGTATTCCTATCCATCCATACACCCCTAAAAGGAATATATATGAAATCTCTCACTACCTCAATGATAAGCTTTATTTGGCAGGGAGAGGGAGCATGTTTTTCTCACGCCACCCTAACAAAACACAGAAAGATGGGTGGTATGGGTATGATAGATCTACAAGACTATATTACGGCAGTACATCTAGACTACTTAAAACACTCGTTCAAACCCTTCTGCTGAACCGTTATGGTTAGATATAGAAAAAGGGATCAATAAAACTCCTAACCTCTGCCCATTACTGTATGCGGATGCTTGGAAACCATTAAATTTATCTAAACATCTACCTACGACCAAGGCGTCCATTCAAGCTTGGAGGAAGATGGTGTATTCCTCCTTTCAATACTCAATTCACCTTATTAAAAATGTATTGCTTCGACGTTAGAACACATCCCAGACATTAAACTAGCAAGCTGGAAAAAAAATTATTTTATTCCCAGGGGCATCTTGGCTCTCCAGAGATTCTTATTGATAAATATGGACTCCCACTATTAACGTTCACACCAACATTTGGCAGCTCTTCTCCAATCCTACAAAAGTCACTAAAAGGAACCTCTATCAAATGCTCCAATGGGAATCAGATCTTCAAGCCTCATTTTCTGATCACCAATGAACCCAAACTATTCAGTAGGGATGGGCCCGGTGTTCGATTCGAACCCATGTTCGAATCGAGCACCGGGCGTTCGCTCGCTCGGCGAGCCCAGAACTATTGGGGCCGCTCGCATCAAATTCGTGTGATGCGAGCGGCCCGCAATGCATTGCGCTAGCCGCAGTGCAATGCTGGCTGATGATTGGCCAAGCATGCACTGTGACCCCGCATGCTTGGCCAATCACAGCGACGGCAGCGAGGAGAGCCATAATTGGCTACAGGCAGGATGCCTGTAGCCAATTATAGCTCAGGGGCTTTAGTACACGCCCCACGGTATAAGAGGCCGCCGCGGCGGCGGCCTCGCAATGATATGTTTCAGTCACAATGTCAGCGTGTCAGTGTGTTGCTGACTGCTGACAAGATATGCTCTATTTCTGGGGATTTGTGTGTGCGTGCTGTTAGAACAGCATTGCAGTATCACATCTGGGGGGTGTCTATAGGTGGCCTGTGAAGGGGGGCAGGTTTCCTGTGCTTAGAACTTTCCCTGCAAAAAAGTGTAATTTTTGCAGGAAAAAAGCTATTTAAAAGCACTCGCGGCTAATGAATTGATGGCTCCTGTAACACAGAGAACTGTCATTCATTAATAAAAAACAAAAAAAAAAGCGTGGGGGTCCCCCCAAATTCAATAACCAGGCCCTTCAGGTCTGGGATGGATATTAAGGGGAACCCCAGCCAAAAAAAAAAAAAAAAAATGGCGTAGGGTCCCCCTCAAAATCCTTACCAGACCCTTGAGGTCTGGGATGGATTTTAAGGGGAACCCTAGCCAAAAAAAATGGCGTGGGCTCACTTCCCCGACGACATCTCTACCTAATCTTTGCCAATCTCTAGACGAATTTGCTACCGTTTCTGGATTACGGGTTAATTACTCTAACACACAAGCATTAAATGTCTCTCTTCCCTCTACAACGGTCGACTCCCTACCACCTCACTTCAAGTTTCATTGGAACACCTCATCCATTAAATATCTCGCTGTCGAGCTTACGGCCAAAACGGAGAACCTTTATAGCACCAATTACCCTCCCATGTACCGAAAATTGGAACTGGATCTCCAAACATGGTCCAAACATAATCTCTCTTGGCTGGGGAAGATCAATTCAATAAAGATGACGTTGCTCCCTAGACTCCTTTATCTTTTCCGCTCACTACCAACCCCTATCGTAAGAGATCACCTTAAAAGGTTCCAAAGTAAAGTTCTTAAATTTATCTGGGGCTCGAAAGGATATAGGATTCCGCAGCAAACCTTGTATCTACATAGGCAGAAAGGGGGGGTCGGTTTGCCCCACTTTCATAAATACTACATTGCTGCCCGGATTGCTCAGCTCTCCGTGCTGTACTCCAAATACGAAAAGCCGGATTGGGTCCACATTGAAAGGCAAGCAGTTCCGCATTACACCCTAGATTTTCTCCTCTGGTCAAATCCGAAATTGCGTCCACCGATTTTGGCCCCTACCCTCTCGCATATGTTCGCCCTCTGGGACTCTGTTCGCTCCAACACAAATTTGGTCTCGGCCTATAAACCCCTGTCCCACTTGTTCCATAACCCTGACTTTCCCCCAGGACAAAATATACAAGCATTTAAATGGTGGCTGGATAAGGGACTATACCGAATTGGACACTTTTATACAGTTTCTGGCCCGGTTACTCTTGCTTATTGTACCAAAAAATGGGACCTACCGGTCTCTGAACGGTTCAGATTTGGACAGATTTCACACTATCTCCACAAACTCTGGAAGGACAAACCCCTACCCCCTCAATTTACAGACTATGAAATCTGGTGCGGTCAGTCCATGGATCAGAGGGGGGGGGTGTCGACAATCTACTCATCACTCATCTCACCATCCACTAAATCCTCCTACATGCTACGCTGGGAATCAGACTTCCAATTTAACTGGGATCTGGGGACCTGGCAGAAAGCTAGTGTTGGCTCTTTTAAGAGCATCCTGAACACTACGCTCACTGAAGCTAGTCTGAAAATCATTTCTACATGGTATTACACCCCCTCACGTCTTGCCTCGCTTTTTCCGACAGCAAGCCCATTATGTTTCAGAGAGTGTGGTCTCGTAGGCTCCATGTCCCATGTTTGGTGGGAATGCCCCAGAATAAGGTCATTTTGGAGAAAAATTTTCAACTTAATTGTAAACTAGTAGGAATACGGATCCCCAGATCCCCTATGGTAGCCCTTCTTAATGCTCACATTCCAAACTTGACCAAAGCCTCTCAGAATCTCATCAGATTTATACTTCTTGGCGCCAAACTGACGGTTGCTAAGGCCTGGAAAAAACCCAGGGTCTCCTTCCCAGCAGTACTTAGGAAAATCTCTTGGATAATGTCACAGGAGAAGCTAGCCAGTGTTATCTCTAACACGGTCTGTAAATTTGAATCCACATGGGAACCCTGGGCCATTTTTATTGGCGCTCCATGGATCACTAACTCGATAATCCCCTGAACCAGATCCTATATTTGATGCTCCGAACATCCTGACTATACTCCCTCTCCACCCTTCAACTCTCCTTCTATCCACTCCCTCTTTTCCCCTCTCGCTCTCTCTTTACTGCTGTCTGCTTTCTCCTCTTCCCTCTCCTTCTATTTTGTAGCTTACTATATGATTGACGGTGCCCTACTTTCAGGTTTCTCCTTAGGTACTGGCAACCCAGAGGGGTAGGCCTTACTTGCAACTTTGCATCTACATGGCTGGGGGGTGGGGCGGTGGGGGCTTTCCCTATTGGGCACAGATAGATCCCAGATGGGGTGCCTGGTAGGGGGAGATCCCCATACGTTTCACCGCCTAGAAAGCCTTCTCCTCCCACCTCTGTAGGGCTGGAACATAGGGCCCCCGTCTAACCGTTCCACGAGAAATACCAGTTTCACTCATTTGTCACAGCTGAATGATGTTTGTTTACCATTTTTGCCAGTTTTCGTGTTGACAATGTTTATATGCCATGTCATTTCTCATTGTATTCTATTTGAAAAATTTCAATAAAATACTTTGAAATAAAAAAAATGGCGTGGGGTCCCCCTCAAAATCCATACCAGACCCTTATCCGAGCACGCAACCTGGCAGGCCGCAGGAAAAGAGGGGGGGACGAGAGCGGCCCCCCTCCCGCCTGAACCGTACCAGGCCACATGCCCTCAACATTGGGAGGGTGCTTTGGGTCCCCCCCAAAGCACCTTGTCCCCATGTTGATGAGGACAAGGGCCTCTTCCCCACAACCCTGGCCATTGGTTGTGGGGGTCTGCAGGCGGGGGGCTTATCGGAATCTGGAAGCCCCCTTTAACAAGGGGACCCCCAGATCCCGGCCCCCCCCTGTGTGAAATGGTAAGGGGGTACAAAAGTACCCCTACCATTTCACCAAAAAAGTGTCAAAAATGTTAACCACTTCAGCCCCGGACCATTTGGCAGCCAAAGGACCAGAGGTCTTTTTTCAATTTCGCACTGCACTACTTTAACTGGTAATTGCGCGGTCATGCAATTTTGTAACCAAACGAAATTTGCGTCCTTTTCTTCCCACAAATAGAGCTTTCTTTTGATGGTATTTGATTGCCTCTGTGATTTTTATTTTTTGCGATATAAACGGAAAAAGAGCGAAAATTTTGAAAAAAAAAGAGATTTTCTACTTTTTGTTATAAAAAAAATCTAATAAACTCAATTTTAGTCAAACATTTGGGCCAAAATGTATTCAGCCACATGTCTTTAGTAAAAAAAAAATGCCAATAAGCGTATATTTATTGGTTTGCGCAAAAGTTATAGCGTCTACAAACTAGAGTACATTTTCTGGAATTTACACCGCTTTTAATTTATGACTGCCTATTTCATTTCTTGAGGTGCTAAAATGGCAGAGAAGTACAAAACCCCCCCAAATGACCCCATTTTGGAAAGTAGACACCCCAAGCTATTTGCTGAGAGGCATGTTGAGCCCATTGAATATTTTTTTTTTTAGTCCCAAGTGATTGAATAAAGACAAAAATAAAAAAGATTTTTTTTTTTTTTCAAAAAGTTGTCACTAAATGATATATTGCTCACACATGCCATAGTTATATGTGGAATTGCACCCCCAAAATACATTTTGCTGCTTCTCCTGAGTATGGGGATACCACATGTGTGGGACTTTTTGGGAGCCTAGCCGCGTACGGGGCCCCGAAACCCAAGCACCGCCTTCAGGATTTCTAAGGGTGCAAATTTTTGATTTCACTCCTCACTACCTATCACAGTTTCGAAGGCCATAAAATGCCAAAATAGCACAAAACCCCCCCAAATGACCCCATTTTGGAAAGTAGACACCCCAAGCTATTTGTTGAGAGGCATGGTGAGTATTTTACAGCTCTCATTTGTTTTTGAAAATGAAGAAAGTAAAGAAAAAAAAATTTTTTTTTTTTCTTTTTTCAATTTTCAAAACTTTGTGACAAAAAGCGACATCTGCAAAATACTCACAATACCTCTCAGCAAATAGCTTGGGGTGTCTACTTTCCAAAATGGGGTCATTTTGGGGGTTTTATGCCATCTGGGCATTCCATGGCCTCCGAAAACTGTGATTGGCAGTGAGAAGTGAAATAAAAAAATTACACCCTTAGAAAGCCTGAAGGCGGTGATTGGTTTTTGGGGTTCCGTACGCAGCTAGGCTCCCAAAAAGTCCCACACATGTGGTATCCCCGTACTCAGGAGAAGCAACAGAATGTATTTTGGGGTGTATTTCTACATATGCCCATGACATGTTTGAGCAATATATCATTTAGTGACAACTTTTTGTAAAAAAAATATATATATTTTTTTTTTTTTTCATTATTCAATCTCTTGGGACAAAAAAAAAAAATATTTAATGGGCTCAACATTGCTCTCATCAAATAGCTTGGGGTGTCTACTTTCCAAAATGGGGTCATTTGGGGGGGTTTGAACTGTCCTGGCATTTTATGCACAACATTTAGAAGCCTATGTCACACGTCACCCACTCTTCTAACCACTTGTAGACAAAGCCCTTTCTGACACTTTTTGTTTACATGAAAACATATTTTTTTTTTGCAAGAAAATTACGTTGAACCCCCAAACACTATATATAATGTTAAAGCAAAGGCCCTACAGATTAAAATGGTGGGTGTTGCATTTTTTTTTTTCCACACAGTATTTGCGCAGCGATTTTTCAAACGCATTTTTTGTGGAAAAAATACACTTTTTTTTATTTTAATGCACTAAAACACACTATATTGCTCAAATTTTTGATGAAATAAAAAATATGATCTTAGGCCGAGTACATGGATACCAAACACGACATGCTTTAAAATTGCGCACAAACACGCAGTGGAGATAAACTACATACATTTTTAAAAGCCTTTAAAAGCCTTTACATGATACCACATTAGATTCACGGAGGAGGTCTACTGCTAAAATTACTGCCCTCGATCTGACCTTCGCGGTGATACCTCACATGCATGGTGCAATTGCTGTTTACATATGACGCCAGACCAACGCTTGTGTACGCCTTTGCGCAAGAGAAGGGGGGGCAGGGGTGCTTTTTTTTTTTTTTTTGGTTTTTTTTTTATTTATTTAGCTTTTTTATTTTATTTTTAAACTGTTCCTTCCATTTTTTTTCTTTGTTATGATTTTTATTGTTATCTCAGGGAATGTAAATATCCCCTATGATAGCAATAGGCAGTGACAGGTACTCTTTTTTTGAAAAAATTGGGGTCTATTAGACCCTAGATCTTTCCTCTGCCCTCAAAGCATCTGACCACACCAAGATTGGTGTGATAAAATGCTTTCCCAATTTCCCAATGGCGCGGTTTATATCCGGGAGGGGGGACATTCCCTCCCACTGCTTGTAAAAGCAGTCTAGAGGCTAATTACCCGCTAGAATTGCTTTTACATGAAAGCCGATCACTGGCTGAAAAGAATGATACCAAGATGATACCTAAACCTGCAGGCATCATTCTGGTATAACCATTCAAAGTCCAGCAACATACTGGACATATATTGTAATCTTTTTTTTTTTCATGCAGCCTCTTGGCTGAACGAAAAAAAGAGATTGATTGGTGGGTATGCCCACCATTAGAATACCTCCCTTCATCCACCCACTTCTAATGATGGGCATACATGCACCATTTATATATGCCGATGCATGGGGGCATCCTCCCGCAAAAGTTATGCCGTGTACACACGGTCGGAATTTCGACCGTATGTACGTGGCATTAGGAGCCAATCGCTCCTCCCCCCCCTGCTGCCCCCATGCTTCGGCATATATGCTCTTTTTTTTAACTGTGGTGGTGAAATCACCTCCTACAGTGTTGGAGTCGTGTCTTTATGTATCGTGGGAGCAAACGCTGTTGCTGTCAAGATAAATAAATCCGCGTTGCAACTGAATGGCGCACCTGAAAACAAAAAAATGCTTAACACTAAAACACAGTAAACAAAATTACATACCTGAAAAGCAAGCATGATAAAACATGATAAAACATAATAAAACATTGCAGAATAGAATGGAGTAAAAAAAGAGCAACAATAGAGAGAGAATAGAGTGAGAGAGAGAACAATAAAACGACAACTATTTAATTTTTTTTTATTTTTTTGAGATTCACAGGTAAAAAAGCTCCTGACTGAAGCGACTGAATCAAAACGCTACCACAAAAAAACTGTTAGCGATCGCAGGGATCAGGCCTGACTCTGCGAACGCTGCAGTTATGTGTGCTTAGTGTTTTGTAAGTGACAGTGATCGATCGATACTGCACTTGGGTGGGCTGGGCTGGGCGGAGGGGGAAAACGCAGGTGATAGCAGGTATCTGGGCTGATCCCGCTAACAATGCGTTTTTTTTTGGAACCCTAAACTGCTGGGACGCTAGTATAGATCTGATCAGATCAGATATTGATCTGTTCAGATACTGTGCCACTAAGGGAGGTGTATGCTTTGTGCGTGGGTGTTTGCGGTACTGGCACTAACCTGGGGCGACGCAGACCTTATTTGACCCTAAAACCTAATTGATATCACCCGCCGGGCGATCAGGGGGTTAAACCGTTATTGGGTAATAAATGGCGGGTGCCCTGACAGTATAAAAAACAAGCTAACTAACCAGCGTCACCCGTAACAGTAATACAAAAAAAAACTGGTTACCTATCGACACTAATGCAGCGATCAGAAAAAACGATCGCTTAGTGACACTGGCAAAAGGGGGTGAAAGGGTTAACTAGGGGCAATCAGGGGGTTAACCTTTATTAGGTAATATATGGGGGTACCTGACGCTATATAAAAACCTGACGGGGAACCTAAATAACGAAATAACTAACTGGCTAACCAGCGTCACCAGTGACAGTTATACAGTGATCACTGGTGAAAGGGTTAACTCTAGGGGCAATCAGGGGTTAAAACCTTTATTTAGGTTGTAATATGGGGGTACCTGACCTATAAACCTATTTATGAACCTATATAAACATGGCGGTTACCTAAAAAAAAAAAATGGTTACCTAGCGACACTAATGCAGCGATCAGAAAAACGATCGCTTAGTGACACTGGCAAAAGGGGGTGAAAGGGTTAACTAGGGGCAATCAGGGGGTTAAAACCTTTATTAGGTAATATATGGGGGTACCTGACGCTATATAAAAACCTGACGGGGAACCTAAATAACGAAATAACTAACTGGCTAACCAGCGTCACCAGTGACAGTTATACAGTGATCACTGGTGAAAGGGTTAACTCTAGGGGCAATCAAGGGGTTAAAACCTTTATTTAGGTTGTAATATGGGGGTACCTGACCTATAAAACTATTTATGAACCTATATAAACATGGCGGTTACCTAAAAAAAAAAAAAATGGTTACCTAGCGACAGCAGTGACACTAATACAGCGATCAGAAAAACGATCGCTTAGTGACACTGGCAAAAGGGGGTGAAAGGGTTACCTGGGGGGCAATCAAGGGGTTAAACCTTTATTAGGGGGGGGTAGGGGGCTACCTTGGACCTAAAACTAACTGCCCTGACAGTTATTACAGTCACACTGACACTAAATGCAGTGATCAGTAAAAAAATGATCACTGCAATTAGTGACACTGTGACTGGGGGGGAGGGGGTGATCTGGGGGGTGATCAGGGGTGACAGGGGGGTGGAATATGTGCCTAACTGTACTGGTGTCAGTGTAGTGTTGTGCACTAACCTTAACATGTTCGCCGCTCGGCGTCTCCGGTCACATAGACCGGCGCACCGAGCGTGACATCACTTCCGCCTTCCTGTCTATACAATAGACAGGAAGGGGAAGTTTCTCATTGGCCAGGAGCGATCGCGAGGGGGTGGCCAGAAACCACTGGCCGTCCCCTCGTCCCGGATCGCTCCTGAAGCGATCCCGACCGTCCCCGCCGGCGGAGGGGGGTCCGATCGGACCCCCCAACCGCCGGAAGAATGTCACGTACAGGTACGTGATTCTGCCTGTACGTGCCATTCTGCCGACGTATATATACAGGGGGCGGTCGGCAAGTGGTTAAAAATGACAGGAGACGGTCTTTGACAATTCCTTTATTAAAATCTTCTTTCTTCTTTCTTCATCCTTCAGTTTCTTCATCTTCTCCTTCCGTCATCTTCTTCCATCTTCTTCTTCCATCTTCTTCTTCCTCTGATCCGCTTCTTCTTGCGCTGGTCTTCTCGTCCTTCTCGTCCGGCATCTTCTTCCATCAGCGTCGGTGTATCTTCTTGGGCCGCTTCGCACAATGGGAGGCTCCCGCTGTGTGAGGCTCCGCTCCGTCTGACAGGTTTTTTATAATGGATGGCACCTGGTGACCCCACCCCCTCTCACGCACAGGGACATCATGGGGAATTCCCTATGGCTTTCCCCATGACGTCAGAGGGGGGCGGGGTCACCAGGTGCCCTCCGTTATAAAAGACCTGTCAGACGGAGCGGAGCTTCACACAGCGGGAGCCTCCCATTGCGCGGAGCGGCCCAAGAAGAGACACCGACACCGACGCCGATGGAAGAAGATGCCGGACGAGAAGGACGAGAAGACCAGCGCAAGAAGAAGCGGATCGGAGGAAGAAGAAGATGGAAGGAGATGGAAGAAGATGACGGAAGGAGAAGATGAAGAAACCGAAGGATGAAGAAAGAAGAAAGAAGATTTTAATAAAGGAATTGTCAAAGACCGTCTCCTGTCATTTTTACCATTTTTGACACTTTTTTGGTGAAATGGTAGGGGTACTTCTGTACCCCCTTACCATTTCGCACAGGGGGGGCGGGATCTGGGGGTCCCCTTGTTAAAGGGGGCTTCCAGATTCCGATAAGCCCCCTGCCCGCAGACCCCCACAACCAATGGCCAGGGTTGTGGGGAAGAGGCCCTTGTCCTCATCAACATGGGGACAAGGTGCTTTGGGGGGGACCCCAAAGCATCCTCCCAATGTTGAGAGCATGTGGCCTGGTACGGTTCAGGTGGGAGGGGGGCCGCTCTCGTCCCCCCCTCTTTTCCTGCGGCCTGCCAGGTTGCGTGCTCGGATAAGGGTCTGGTATGGATTTTGAGGGGGACCCCACGCCATTTTTTTTTGGCTAGGGTTCCCCTTAAAATCCATCCCAGACCTCAAGGGTCTGGTATGGATTTTGAGGGGGACCCTACGCCTTTTTTTTTTTCATTTTTTTATCAATGACTTTCAGTTTCAATGAATGACTGTTCTCTGTATTGCGGGAGCCGTCAATTCAAATTAGCCGCGAGTGATTTTAAATAGCTTTTTTACTTGCAAAAATGACACTTTTTTTGCAGAGACAGTTCTAAACACGGGAAACATGCGCCCCTTTACAGGCATACTATAGACACCCCCCAGGTACAAAATTTTAAGGAATATTACACTTTTATTGTTTCAATTTAAGCATTATTAAAATCACTGCTCCTGAAAAAACAGCCGTTTTTTTAAAAAAAAAATTGCATTGATACATGTCCCCTGGGGCAGGACCCAGGTCCCCAAACACTTTTTATGACATTAACATGCATATTAGCCTTTAAAATTAGCACTTTTGATTTCGAACGTTCGCATCCATTATAACTAATAGGGTTCTAAAGCTTGCACGGACTTTAGGTCCGTTTGCGGGTTCTGGTGCGAGCCGAACGGGGGGGGGTGTTCGGCTCATCCCTACTATTCAGTACTCACACTCTATAACACATTGTGTAAACCATTAGGGACTAGCCTTAAAAATCTCTCTCTGAATATGTTTTCACCGTGTCAGAAAGTGGTGAATTGTTGCCACATCCCTAATGTATAGAAGAATAGAAGAACACCCTATGTGGGATTTTAATGGCCACCAGTATAGAGTAAAAAAGCGTTTATTTATACATATGAAATTAGATCACTCACACATGTCACAAAAAACAAACAAAACATAGCGTAACTTCACAGCAAGCATACAAATATGTTTAGATAGTAGTACTCGCCAAGCCCCGAAAGGATTCTGGTCACTGATGCATTTCTGGTTTCAAACCCTTCGTCAGGGGGATTTTCACAAGGTAGGCACAGGGTTGGTGCAATGTATATTGCGCTATACAAGTAGGAATAACAGCAGAACACTGTGGAAGATGGCATTAAATGGAGGCCTCCTGACACTGCCCCGAGGTCAAAAGGAGGAGTATCTTACGAGAGCTGGTTGGTCATATATCGGGGTGATATACAGAATACAGCGACGTATATTCAATGTGATGAGTGTCAAAGGTATCTTAGCCTTAATGCGGCCCTTCTTGATTCATTGAATGTGCAGTCAATTAGAATAGGTGACCTGCCCCCTCTTCCTGTAATCTCCCATTTTCAAAGTCCTCTCTTTGCGGACACCATCCTACCCACATAAGGGGTTCTTCCTTTCTTCTAAAAATCTCTCTCAGGTGGTACCTTACCCCATGCAGACTGGCCAAAATGTTCTCCACATGCTCTTCACTTTGCTGGCGTGTATGTGGCACCCCGGATAATATTATGCATATCTTATGGTCTTGCAACAACATCTGTAGCTTTTGGCAGAAAATGTTTCAAATCATAACAGAAATAACTGGTATTCTAACCCCTACTAACCCCGTATTGGCATGTCTCAACCTGGGTATTGACAAATTTCCTCTTATGCATCGTGGTATAATAGCTAATATTTTATTATCTGGTAAATAAACTATTACCAGGCATTGGAAACAAGATCTGGCCCCTAACCCATCAGAGGTGTTACAGACCACCCACCTACACTTCTTATGGGAAAAATCTATAGCCATCTAACAAAAATCCTTCTGATCCTTTGAAATAATGTGGAAACCATGGTCCCTCTGGTGCCCAGCATAGGTCCCCCCAGAGCTCCATGAATACCTTCTTATAATTTTGAAGTTCATATAATTTTGAAGTCCTGATATATGCCCCGTAATGCTTTAAAATACCTTTTTTGATATTCCATTTCTTAGTGCACTACTCTTTTTCTTTTTCTTATCCTTTTCTTTCCTTTCTCTCTCTCTCGCTCTCTCCCTTTCTTTCTTTCTTCCTTACAAGATATCATTATAGTCATCTGACACTATAATGTTTTTAAGTATATTGTTATACTTTGTCTATTTCATATCAAGACGGCTGCATCCATGATGTCATATGCAATGTATGTTACCTTTTTAGAAACCAAATAAAAATTATTGAAATGAAAGGGAAAAAAAAGGATATGAGAATGTGCAAATATTCTCTTCAGTCATCCAATTATGTAAAAATCTGTTTACTTATTTAATTCACATATAACTGAAGTGAATATTTACACAATTTATTGCATGAACATTCTCAAATCCTAATCCTAAATCAGTTTAAGTGTCTCAGAAAAGGCCATTACATAATTATACAAGAACTATAGAAAAAGTGAGAGCAATGACGCTTGAAACATACTTAAACGGCATTAGGATATAGCAAAAAGAAATACTCCAATTCTGTCTATTTTAGTTCAAAGTTTGAGTGTCCATCCACTGCCATTTCTTCATAATTCCATTATCTGCTCCACAAACTTTACTTGTGAATTTTCTTACCAGCAATCACTGGTATTGTTGCACAGCCTCTAAACTATTTTTCTCTGAGTGTTATTTTCCAGCAAGAATTGAATCTGACTAGCTATTATGTTGCACCATAGACAGTACTTATTACAGACACTCTTTGAATACACTTTGTTGTGTTTATTGTATTCTGTCAGACCCCAGTAGGCTGACCAGATGTCTCTACTTTTCAGGAGCAATACATTTTTTCAGCAGGACCTGTTCTGGTTTTAAGATTTTCCTCCCTTACTGTAGCCCTGGAAATGAAAATGTTTTATTTATAGCAGTTGGCAGGTTATCAGAGCAGTAATTAGTGTCAGAAATCACAAACTGACTAATGAGGTGTAAGTGTGCAAAATAATGTGGACGGAATGACAGCAGGGATGAAAGGTGCAAAAAGCTTCTAATCAGAAAGGAACAGGCATTGTATGCAAACAGAGCTAAAAGAGTACAATATAATAAAATGAGTGAGATCTTGTTATGTTTTTAAAGGCGAGTAGTTATGTCACGGGTGACTGCAAGGCTTGCTGAGTTCACTGGAGCCCTATTTAAGTCAAGGTGACTTAGTGGCATGGGCAAGAGTTTTTATCACATTAAAGGGCTAATAGAAATAAATAAAAATAAAGCAGCAGTAGTCAGAGACCTTTACCATCCCGAAAGTGAAAGATAATACTCCGGAATATATATATATATTTTTAGAATAAGAGTTTACATGTTCAACCTGTGCCTATAAGGGTTCTTGTCCCTCTGAAGTACGTAGAAGAGATCAAGCTTGTGGCTGTCACCAGGACTGAAAAACATGGAATGCAATAAAACTGAATCCACTTTGTTCAAATATGATATGATTAACTAGTTGCCGACCTCCCAAAGTACATTTACTGTGGGCGGCAAGAACAGGCACATCGATGTACCTGTACGCAGCACGTGCCCCCCCCCCCCCCCATGCTGGGCTTCAGAAAGCATTTGCTTCTCTTCAAACACTGTAACAGCAGTAACTTTAGTGTGTGGGATGTGTGTGCATTCCTGCAGCCCAGAGTACACTCTAGGCTGATCAGTATACTCTGGGCTGAAGGAATGCACACAGATCCCATGCAGTAAATTTACTGATGTTACAGTTCATGAAGAGAAGCAACTGCTTTCCTGGACTTTATTTCAAGTTTTTTTTAATCAGTAGTTTTTATTGAATTATAAAGGTTTCACAAACAAGGGATGTAGTACAATGCAGGAATATCTCTAATAGAAGTTATATACAGGTTAAATTCAGTAGAGCATAACTCATGTCAGTATATAACATATATGACAGGTATGGGCTTAAACAGTTAAACCAGGTATAACAGGTGTGTAGCATATGTCTGGTATGGGTGTATCTCCGAGGGTTGGTTACTCCTATTCGTCCAGATTGACCAGACTTGGATGAACTTGGTACTTATGAGGAAGCTGGCCACCAGCAGACATTTGTATAAGTATAGTTTAATTGTACCATGCTTATGACATCAGAGACATTTGGGGAATCATCTGACTTCCATTTCCTGAGTGCTGCAAGAAGTATGTGAGTGACTATTGGTTTAAGGGGTTGCAGATACATGTCTATATCAAGATTGGGGAGAACTAGACCTGGTTCTGGGTTGGCGAAAATCTGTGTAGTTGAAGATAGTAGGCAAAATGTTTGTCTCCAAAACTGGTCAAGCTAGGGCAATCCCAGAGTATGTGTAGCATGTGGCCTGTTTGTCCACAGTTACACCAACACATAGGTGATAGGGAAGGGGAGAATTTGGCCAGTCTATAAGGAGTAGAACATGTGAACAGGCAAAAAATGTGTGCGAACACCATTAAAGTTTATGGGACACGAAATCAAAAGTGCTAATTTTAAAGGCTTATATGCAAGTTATTGTCATAAAAAATGTTTGGGGACCCGGGTACTGCCCCAGGGGATATTTATCAATGCAAAAAAAGTTTTAAAAACTGCAGTTTTTTGAGGAGCAGTAATTTTAATAATGCTTAAAGTGAAACAATAAACGTAAAATATTCCTTTAAATTTTGTACCTGAGGAGTGTCTATAGTATGCCTGTAAAGTGGCGCATGTTTCCCGTGTTTAGAACAGTCTGAGAGCAAAATGACATTTCTAAAGGAAAAAAAGTAATTTAAAAGTACTCGCCCTTCAGGTCTGGTATGGATATTAAGGGGAACCCTGTGCCAAAATGTAAAAAGAAAAGGAGTGGGGGTCCCCCTCAAAATCCATACCAGGCCCTTTAGGTCTGGCATGGATATTAACCTTCTAGGCGGTAATCCCGAGTCTGGCTCGGGTCCAGTTTTTTCTGCTGGGAGCGGTTACCCCGAGCCAGACTCGGGCTTGCGTGCAGGATACAGGGGGGAAGTTACTTACCTTCTCCCCTGGATCCTGCGATGTCTCCCCGCTCGCTCGATTCACACAGTGCCAGGTGCCGCCGATCTCCGTTCCCTGCGACGTTCCGACGCACGGGAGCGGAGATCTGCGCCAAATTTAAAAAAGTTAAAAAACACACAACACATACAGTACTGTAATCTTACAGATTACAGTACTGTATACAAAAAATACACACCCCCTTTGTCCCTAGTGGTCTGCCCAGTGCCCTGCATGTCATTTTATATAATAATAAAAAAAAAATTCTGCCTGGAAACTGGAGATTGTCCATAGCAACCAAAACGTGTCCCTTTATGTCAAAAGTGGTTTTAGACCAGCTAGAAAACACCGATAATAAATTAGAATCACAATTTATCATCAAACAATAAATTTAATGACAGCGACTATTCTGCAACTGAGCAAATTTCAGTGTTTTTGATTTGATTACATTATTGAATCATTTTTATATATATTTTTTATTATATTATAATTTATTATTTTGTGTTTCAAACTTTATCATACCCGGGATGTCTACCAGACTCTGGTTCGGACAGATTTAAGTGAGTTATTCATAAGAATTGCATGCCTACAATATAAAAACGCCAAATTTCCATGCAAAATAATTGTACCGCTTTCAGCACAAAATTCCAGCCAGAATCATACCGCCAGGGAGGTTAAGGGGAACCCTGCGCCAAAATAAAAAAAAATGGTGTGGGGTCCCCCCAAAAATCCGTACCAGACCCTTATCTGAGCACGCAACATGGCAGGCCGCAGGAAAAGAGGGGGGACGAGAGAGTGCCCCCTCCTGAACCATACCAGGCAACATGCCCTCAACATGGGGAGGGTGCTTTGGGGTAGCAGCCCCCCCAAAGCATCTTGTCCCCATGTTGATGGGGAGAAGGGCCTCATCCCCACAACCCTTGTCCGGTGGTTGTGGGGGTCTGCGGGCAGGGGACTTATCGGAATCTGGAAGCCCCCTTTAACAAGGGGACCCCCAGATCCTGCCCCCCTGTGCGAAATGGTAACAGGGTACAAATGTACCCCTACTATTTCACAAAAAAAATGGTGAAAAACACAAGACACGGCTTGAGACAAGTTCTTTATTAAAAAATAAAAAATAAAACTGTCCCTCAAAGTCTTCTTCTTCTTCTTCTCTCGCTCCGATGGACCAAAAAAAATGATCTGCCTTTATGGGAGACACCCGCCGTAATGACCGGCCTCCCAGGTGACAGCTCTTTTATAACTGAGGGTGGGACCACACGATGATGTCGCCGGGTGACCCTGCCCCCTCTGATGCACAGGAACATCCCTATGGCTTCCCCATAGAATCAGAGGGGGCAGGGTCACCCAGTCCGCTCCCCTCTGACGCATGGGGACATCCCTATCGCTTTCTCGTAGCGTCAGAGGAGGTGGGGTCACTCGGTTACGTAACCGGGTGGCCCTGCCCCCTCTGACGCTACGGGAAAGCCAAAGGGATGTCCCCGTGCATCAGAGGGGGCGGGGTCACAATTGATTATAGCCGCAAGTACTTTTAAATTACTTTTTTCCTTTAGAAATATAATTGTGCTCTCGGACTGTTCTAAACACGGGAAACATGCGCCACATTACAGGCATACTATAGACACCCCCCAGGTATGAAATTTTAATGAATATTGGGGATGTAGGAGGTATTGAGATCTTTTCCCCATTTCTGCATATTTAAGGTTTTTTGTAAAATAAACTTATCTGTTATCTGTTGTAAAAGAGGAATATGCCTTTCTAAAATGGTTTTTGTGAGGAGTCAAATTTTAAAGCTATGGAGTGGATGTGCTATTCTGTTTGGCCAGGATGCGGGAGCAAGTGAAATCTCTAGGAAAGTTGAACACTTCCACTAGTGTTTCCAGATTTTGAGTTTGTAGTCTTTCACTTTGGTCAGGCCATGGCAAGAAAGGGAGTTTGTGTATAGCATCGGTATCATGGCCTCCTAAAATGTGCATGGAGGGTATATGGTCCTCAGTCCGAGGGAAGCTTTTTGACTGGCTGCTTAGGGTTCTTCAGGCTAGGAGTGAGGCATGTACGAGTGGAGATAGTTTGTCATAGATTGCCATAGATTGCCTATGAGTAGGGAGCATAGGTCTCGAGTGGGTGATAGAGTTGTTTCTATGTCAAGCCAAAGTGGGTCATCATTACTTCTGAGCCAATATTTATATTGGTCAAGGTGTTTCATTTTGGACACTTTAATGTCAGTATTCAGAAGTGAAATTGGCCTGAAATTGGCTGGTGATGTGGGCTATTTTCCAGGCTTAGGTATTGTAACTACGTAAGCCTTCAGCATCTGTGGGGGGAAGCTAGGAGGTATAAGCTGCCTTTGTGAAGACTGTGGTCAGGTGAGGAGATAGTACTTTATTATTATTTATTATTATAGTATTAGTCATCAGGGCCGGGTGACTTCCCATTGGGTAAGGACGCTATAACTCTTTCCACCTTGATAGAGGTAAAGGGAGAATTCAACTGTTGAAGTTGTGTTTCAGATAGTGTAGGAAGGTTTACATTTTTCAGAAAACCATGTATGTCCTCAGTGGTAGGTTGTGGAGTTTGTGGAACGTCTTTAAGGTTTTATAATGTGCTGTAATAATCAGCACATTGCTTGGAAATTTCTTGAGGAAATAACAATTTTGTGTTTGAGGGTAGGATGGAGTAAGTGTGCAATTATAGCTTTGGCTTGTACTGTTTTTATTCTGTTGGTCAGGTATGTGTTTGAATTTGCGTACGATTGGAGCTTTAAGCAACGTTAATGTTTGTCATATTGGTGAGTTAGTAACACTCTCAATTCATTCCTGAGTCTGGTAAGGGTATTTGAGGTAGCTAGTGTATGTTTGGATTTGTTTTGAGACTCTAAAGTATGTATTTTGGCTGAAAGGTTGTGGAGTTGAAGGTTATAGCGTTTTTTTGCTCTGGCTCCCTGCTGATTTAGAATTCCTCTGATGAAGGCATCGTGGGCATTCTATAGGGTGCAAGGGTCATCAACAGATTTAGTGTTGGATTGGAAGAAGTCCCGGAGATGCTGAGAGATAGTAGCATACCTTTTGTGCTTTTGTAGTAACCTAACATTGCAACACCAGATGGGGAGGGAGAGAGAGGCATAGACTTCTTCAATTACTTTAGAAATGGCATCATGATCTGACCAAGTGATATCATGTATGCTGGAAGAAGACACTTTTTGCAATAACTATTTACCTATGATAAACATGTCTATAAATGACATGAGTATGTGTGGTGTCTGGAGGAGAAAAAATATGTAGTCTCTTTCGCTTGCATGTTGGCATTTCTAGACATCATACATCTATTCCAAGTGGAGCAAATGATGCAGTGAGAATGTGTGACATTTCCTAAGGTGGGGGTCCAAATTGAGATTGAAGTCACCACATAGTAGAATGTGGCCATGCTTGATAGGAGAAATGCATTTAAAAGTCTGCGAAAGGTCATCATGGAGCTCAGTCACAACACCCCCTCCTTTATTATAAGTTTTTATGGTACACACTATGTGAATTTCTCTCTCCCTTTGGGTACATATATTCTTATGACCGAGACCTGATAGAGGCATCTCAGGTGATGAGCGCCATTATTCCAATATTAGGAGGATCCAAGCTGGAAGGATTTCCAGAAGCCCTTTTGGGGCATTATCTGACCTTCCTATCATAAGAAGGTCATGGCTGTTTGATAAGCCTTTCTGGATACTATTGGGTGGTGGATTCCACACTTTCCCTTCAAGCCACTGTTATCACCTATCTTCTACTAAAGTGGATAATCATTCATTTCACAGCCTTTGCTGGATTTGTCTTCGCTTATTTGTAACTATTGGGACTTTTTATTCAGTTTGTAATAGTATTTACCACATTGTTTTTTTAATTTTTGTTGAAATTGTCTCTTTACCACATGACCGGCTGTGTCCAATCACAGCCTGTCACAAATGTCAACAAACAGCGATAACTCGCCATTACCAGATTCTCCTCCTCACACACTGATCCAGTGTGAGGAGGATATCTGGTAACAGTGAGTTACCGATGTACAGTGTAAAGCACAATGCCCATATTGCCCCCCAAAAAAAAGAGGACCTGTCTTTGAGCCCATCAGAGTACCTGAATATCTGTCTCCAGCGCTGAGTACCTGAGTACCTATCTGCAATCCAGAGTACCCAAGTACATATCTGCTGCCCAGAGTACCCAAGTACCTATCTGCAGCCCTGAGTAACCGAGTACCTATCTGCAGCCCATAAGAATACCCAAGAACCTATCTGCAACCCATTAGAGTACCCAAGTACCTGTCTCAAGCCCATCAGAGTACCCAAGTACCTATCTGCAGCCCATCAGAGTACCCGAGTACCTATCTGCAGCCCATAAAAGTACCCGATTACCTGTCTCAAGCCCATCAGAGTACCCAAGTACCTGTCTGCAGCCAATCAGAGTACCTGAGTACCTATCCGCATCCCATCAGAGTACCTGAGTACCTATCTGTATCCCAAAACAGTAGCTGAGTACCTGTCTCCAGCACATCAGCGTAACCGAATACCTGTCTCCAGCCTATCACAGTACCCGAGTACCTTTTTTCAGCTGATCAGAGTACTCGAGTACCTGTGTCCAGCCCATGAGGGTACCAGAGTGCCTGTCTCATGGGGTCATTTTGTGGGCATTTCCATTGTCCTTGTGCTCCAGGGCCTTCAAAGATATGATAGGTAGTCAGGAAATGATATGCGTAATTTATGCTCCTAGAACGCCTGGAGCTGCTACTTGGATGTTGGGCCTCTGTATGTGGCCAGACTATGTAAAAGTCTCACACATGTGGTATCATCATACTCAGGACAAGTAGCAGAATGTGTTTTGGGGTGTAGTTGCAAGTATGCCTATGCCATGTGTGAGAAATAATTTGTTGATATGACAATTTTGTGTAAAAAAAAATATAATAATAATTTCTTAATTTTCCTAAGAATTGTGGGAAAAAATTACAACTTCAAAAAACTCACCATACCTCTTACTAAATACATTGAACTGTCTACTTTCCAAAAGGGGGACATTTGGGGGATATTTGTACTGTCCTGACATTTCAGGGCCTCAAGAAATGAGATATTTGTACTGTCCTGACATTTCAGGGCCTCAAGAAATGAGATAGACAGTACATCAGGTGTGATCAATTTCCAATGATTGGCACCATAGCTTGTAGACGCCATAACTTTCACACAGACTAAATAATATCCACTAATTTGGGTTATTTTTACCAAGAATATGTAGCAGTATACATTTTGGCCAAAATTTATGAACAAAAATTACTTATTTGAAAAATGTTATAATAATATATATAAATATAAATATAATAGAAACTAAAACAAAATTATAATTTTTTTTTTTTAAATGTTTGCTAATTTTTCACTTATATGGCAAAAAATTCAAAACCCAGTGGTGATTAAATACTACTAAAAGAAAGTTCTATTTGTGTGAATAAAATGATAAAAATGTTGTTTGGGTACAGTGTTGTATGTCTAATTAATTGTCATTCAAATTGTGAGAGCTGAAAACTGGTCTGGGCAGGAAGGGGGTGAAAGTTCCCTGTATTGAAGTGATTAAACAAATAATATCTGGTGATCCTGCCAACAAGGTGTACCCACAGGCCCCTCCTTTTCTTGGATGCATTTATAATTAAGTGGACAATGGTTTAGTGGTTAGCACTTTTTTCCTGCAGCCCTGAGGTTCTCAGGTTGGATACTGGATAGGAGCTTGCATATACCTAGTTTCCTACTGGTATTCTGGTATCCTCCCCCACTTCAAAGATGTGCTGGTAGGCTTCTGTCTAATATAGCCCCACTATGTGTGTGCCTGTATGTATGCATGTTAAATAGGGACCTTAGCTCCTTGAGGGAGACAACTGATGGGAATGCACAGTACATAAAGCACTCTGTAAAATATTGGTGCTATAAAAAATAACTGTAATAGTCTCCACAGAACTATGCTTCATCATGTCATCCATAGATGTAGATCCAGCATCAACCACAATGAACAATGTCCGCTGAAACGCTACCCATGATTTCCATATTCTTGTTTACAAGTTGAAACAACAAGCAGGCAGAGATCCGTCATATAGACACTGATATTAAAAATAAATGACAGACTCCAGCTGCATCAGCCAGAGGTATGGGTGAGCGGGGGAGCGGGTGAGCGGGTGAACAGGTGAACTGGCCCATTCTGACTTGAATGTGGAGCTCATCTCTATACAACAAGGATTACTAGAAATGTAAATCTACGCTTAGGTGTATAATCAAATAACTGTAAAGCTGCCAACACAAAAGTTCTGATACAAAACATATATACAATAAAACCAAAGTGAAAACAAATCAGTAGTGATAATAATCCTACACACATATAACAAATGCATACAATGCATACAAATTCCATGTGCTTGAGACAATTTGTGTCAACCATCCATACACATAACAATCTGTGACCAATCTTGATTGAGACAATCTGTGACCAATCTTAATGTGTTCAAATGTCCAAGTGACAAAACAATCTGACATATAACTTAGACATGTATACATGATGATCCCAATGGATGAATTTGTGTAACTTAGGAACATCCAGCAGGGTACTCATAGCCAACCATAACTGCATACCAGAATGCAATGACCCTCCATAATTGAGTGGTAACAACTGCTTGTGGGATTAGTCCATAAAGTTTAGGATAAACTCAATTCCTCCCAGAATTTTGTAGTGAGTGTAGTATATTAAAATAAACAGCTCTATTTAAAAGGCAAATGTGCTCATTCACATTTAACCACTTCAGCCCCAGAAGGATTTGCCCCCTTCATGACCAGGCCATTTTTTAAGATACAGCACTGCATCGCTCTAACTGACCATTGCGCAGTCGTGCGACTTGTACCCAAACAAAATTAACGTCCTCTTTTCCCCACAAATACAGCTTTCTTTTGGTGGTATTTTATCACCTCTGCAGTTTTTATTTTTTGCACTATAAACATTTTTTTTTACTTTTTGCTATAATACATATCCCAAAAAAATATATAAAAAAACAAATGTATTCATCAGTTTAGGTCTTTATATATTCTTCTACATATATTTGGTAGATATATATATATAAAAATATACATGGTTCTTCCATGTGAAGGAACGCCTAATGGCAGCATCACGCACCAAAGACCTTTTTCTTCCACAGTACAAAGACCTATCCCAATTTACACTTCAAAAACGTAGGTACCTTCATACTATCTCAGAAGCATTGAGGAACCACAAGATCACCTACAAATGGGGGTTCCCCACCAAACTAATTATCACCAAAGAATGTAAAGACCATGTAGTAGACTCTCTTGCTAAAGACCTAAACCTGCTTAAGATGTGACATATTGTACCAGAAGACTCACCACAGGCTTCTAATCCACAAAGCCCTGAGCACATCATGGAGGAATGAAACCTGGTCATCTTAAAGAATGCTGGCAAACATAACTGAATTGGCCAGCAGCCAACCATGGAATTCAACCATAAATCCCTGTGGGAAAAACCCATTAAGCTGAACTGTCTTTTCATTTTTTCCCCCTACAAATTCTTGAGTGGCATTGTGCCACACCCAGGTCATAATGACCTCTTTCTGTTTCCTTTGGAGTTCTATATATGTTCTTCCTTATTTCTTTTTTTACAGTTAACTAATGTTTATATTCAAGGTTGGAATCGAGTCTACCTTGTCTTCCTGAAGGAACTGTCACTGTACAGCCTTAATTACCCACACATAGATCTGGACTGCTATTATCTCTGGAGACACAAGTTCAGGATCACCGTTTTATGTAAGTGTAACCGACACATGCTACACAAAATCTTCCTTCCTTATTTTACACAATGACCATAACCTTTCTGACTATCAACATCAAGGGACTCAATCGCCCTGAAAAGTGTAGGACATTATGGAAAGAGGTGGCACAAAATAACTGTGACATTCTCTACGTTCAGGAAACGCACTTTCATATTCATGCCCAGCCCAAATGTTTCAATCCTAAATTCCCACATATCTTTCTAGCAAGCGCAAATGCAAAAAAGAGAGGAGTACTTACAGCCATAAGAGGCACGGTTGCTTACAAATTGCTTTAAGAACTATCAGGGCAGTTAATGGGTAACTCCACTTTCGTGGGGAAAAAAAAATAGCAAATAAAGAAAAAACAATATAGCATAAACAATTGCGACACAAGTCATTTGGTAACTGAATGTTATTAAAAAATTATCTTTCCTTTTCAATCTGCAGCTGCTGCAATTTTCTGAAAATGCAATGCAATATGTCTACCTGGAGTTGTTCTGTACACAGAATGTGTACTGACCACCCCCCAGAAACATAATTTCCTGCTTGTGTGATTGGCTCACAAATTTTCCCAGAAGTCTGCCTAAGATACAAGTCAGATTTCAGGCATTCCCTGCAGTCATTTTTGGTGAGATACTCCCAATAGGAACATGCCTAAAGGGATGCAGGCCCAGCAGCTTTCCTCATTAGTGCTCTGCAGCTGCACAGCTGACGGATAATTATGAAACCACTCCCATTAGACCCACTTAGCACAAAGGCACAGAGGACCAAACAGTGATTTTTTTCAGAATAACAAAGGTAGGAATCTGCAACAGTGTTTGTTACAATCCTTGCAATGTACATAGATCACCCAGAGGGGAATGTTTTGTTCTTAACAAAAGTGGAGTTACGCTTTAAGAAATTGCTTATCAAACTAAATATACACATAAGAAGACAAGCTCAAATCGACTGACCAATGGCCATTGTGCAGGATGTTGTCATTGTCAGGTTCAATCCTAACCGTTTCCTCTCTAGATGAGCAATTCCCTGATGACATCATCTAGTCATGAAATGCATAGTACAGAGACTGTCTGTGACATCATCATGCACAGCAGACGATGATTGGCCAGTTTGATCTTGCCTTCCTCTCTGGATTTTTAATTTGATAAACAGTTCCAATGTTTCTTAAATGTGACTTTTGTCTTTTAAATAAAGTTGTTTATTTTAATACAATGCACTTCCTATTGCTTCCTATTTGTATTCTTTGTGAGCATGTCCCTTTACTGAAAGAAGCAGAGTTCATCCTGAACTTTAGGGATCAATTTCACAAGCCATTGTGACTATTCAATTATGGAGGGTCATTACATTCTGGCAAGCAGTTTTGGTTGGCTATATGTACACTGCTGGATGCTCTCAAGATTTACAGATTCTTCCATCATTACATTTACCACTCGATTATAGAGGGTCATTACATTCTGGTCAGCAGTTTTGGTTGATTATACACTATATTCTCAAAAGTATTGGGACACCTGCTTTTACACACACATGGACTTTAATGGCATCCCAGTCTTAGTCCATAGGGTTCAATATTGAGTTGACCCACCCTTTGCCGCTATAACAGCTTCAACTCTTCTGGGAAGGCTGTCCACAAGGGAGTGCGTCTATGGGAATGTTTGACCATTCTTCCAGAAGCACATTTGTAGGGTCAGGCACTAATGTTGGACGAGACGACCTGGCTCGCAGTCTCCACTCTAATTTATTATAATGGTGTTTTATCGGGTTGAGGTCAGGACTCTGTGCAGGCCAGTTAATTTCATCCACCCCAAACTCAATCATCCATGTCTTTATGGACCTTGCTTTGTGCACTGGTGCGCAGTCATGTTGGAACAGGAAGGGGCCATCCTCAAACTGTTCCCGCAAAGTTAGGAGCGTGAAATTGTCCAAAATGTCTTGGTATGCTGATGCCTTAAGAGTTCCCTTCACTGGACTAAGGGGCCAATCCCAACCCCTGAAAAACAACCCCACGCCATAATCCCCTCTCCGCCAAATGATTTGGACCAGTGCACAAAGCAAGGTCCATAAAGACATGGTTGAGCAAGTTTGGGGTGGAGGAATTTGACTGGCCTACACATAGTCCTGACCTCAACCCGACAGAACACCTTTGGGATGAATTAGAGTTGAGACTGCGAGCCAAGCCTTCTCATCAAAATCAGTGCTTGACCTCAGATTTTTCAGAACATTCCCATAGACACACTCCTAAACCTTGTGGACAGCCTTCTCAGAAGAGTTGAACCTGTTATCACTGCAAAAGGTGGGCCAACTCAATATTGAACCCTACGGACTAAGACTGCCATTAAAGTTCACATGCGTGTAAAGGCAGGTGTACCAATACTTTTGACAATATAGTGTATGTACACTGCTGGATGCACCTAAGATATACAGATTCTTCCATTATTATGATCATTACGTTTACATGTTCAAGTTACTGTATATGTTTATTGGTTCACTTTATTGCGTGGACTTTTGAACACATTAAGATTGGTCTTAAGCCCCATACACACGGTCGGACAATCCGCGGACCAGGTCGGTCGGATCCTGTCCGTCATACTTTGTCTGATGTTGGTTTTACGTACACACGGTCGGACAAAGTTGTCGGAAAATCCGATCATTCTGAACGTGGTGACGTTTGTTGCCTACGACGGGACTACGTAGAGGCTAGTAGCCAATAGCTTTGGTCTTGTAATGTGATCTGAGCATGCGTAGCACTTTGTCCGGTCGGACAACCGTACACACGATCGGATTTGGTGTGATCGGACCGTGTTGTCGGCAAATCTTTCCAGCAGGAGATAAGACTTTGTCCGTCGGACAATCCGACGTACACTGTCCGATGGTGCATACACACGGTCTGATTTTTCAACAACATTGTCCGATCGGACAGAATCCATGAAAAAGTCTGACCGTGTGTATGGGGCTTTAGATTGTTGTGTATGGATGGGTGACACAAATTTATTTATGCACACAGGATTTATATTCACTTTACAATTGATCAAATATTGTTTTGTGTGTGGAAAATTCTCCCTAATTGTAATTGTTTTCACTTGCACATGAAATATGCACTGTAAATGTGTAATCATTTTGGATTCAATTTCTAATTAACCACCTCAATACAGTGTACTTTCGCCCCCTTCCTGCCCAAGCCATTTTTCAGCTTTCAGAGCTGTCACACTTAGAATGACAATATTTTTCCTACAAATAGAGCTTTCTTTGGGTGGTATTTGATCACTACTGCGGTTTTTATTTTTTGCGCTATAAACAAAAGAAGAGTGACAAGTTTGAAAAAAAAAACACATTATTTTTTACATTTTGCTATAATAAATATCCAATATTTTTTTTTTTAAAACAAATTTTTTCATCAGTTTAGGCCGATATGTATTCTTCTACATATTTTTGGTAAAAAAAAATCACATTAAGCGTATATTGGTTTGCGCAAAAGTTATAGCTAGGGAGTGATTCTAACTGTAGGGGGAGGGGACTCACAAGGGGAGGAGACTGATTGGTGTTCCTCTGTACTGGGAACACAGCAACGGTCTCCTCTCCTCTGACAGGATATGGATCTGTGTGTTTACACACAAAGATCCACAGTCCTGCTGTGTTCACGGGCAATGGCGGGTGCCTGTCGGACATCGCTGCCGCCGGGCACGCGCATCGGGTCCCCAGTGACACAGTGGGCCGGGAAGGGGAGGACGTCATATGACGCCCTCCCGCAACGAGAGCCGCACCGCCTGGCCGTCTCATGACAGCCAGCACTCGGCAAGCAGTTAATATGCACAAGTTTAGCACTGCACTTGTTTTGTTTTTACTATCTAATAAGGATACACAACAAAAACACAAGCACATTTCTAATAAAGTGGGACATTCTGCTCCCCACCCACTGCAGGTGTCCTACACATCCACCTGCAGTGACATATTTGCTAACTGAATTGAGTACAACATCACTTTACACAATTTGCTAAAGGAACATTCTTTATTTCTTTAGTAAATTAGCCCTGTATTGAATAATTGATAAAAGCTCTCGAGCTCCCGTCTCTATATGTCCAAAATGTTCTTATTTCCCTACTGCTGTATGACCCAATTGGGATCTATCACGGTGGGGGGCCTAAGAGACTCCCAAAGCCCAGCAGGTAATTTAAAAAAAAAATCCTACTTTTATGTTCTTCCATAACTATCAGTCTCACTAGATAGTGACAGTTTTCTACTTGATTGGATTACACATTCCCTTTACTATCGGCAATGTTGATAAATGTGCCTTATATTGCATTCCTGCTTCTTGTTTTGTAATGTACCAAAAACTATAATTACAGGCTGCTTAAAAAAGCTTTCCAGCTAACATGGTGTTGTCTGAGTTTTGAAGCAAATTGATGTAATTACTGAATACTACATTGGGGTATAGTAAAAGTGTCCCAGGTTTTTATTAGAATAATTGATCACTTTATTTTAGAACAACATTGCATCATACAGATGTCTCTTATGGTCCAAAAAAACATGGTATCCTAATAATCCTATGAAGAAAAGCTAAGAGCTAATTCACGCAATGTGCAGTGACAGAGGTTTTACTGCATTGTAAAATGTCTGTCACCGCAAGGAGATACAGGAATCACTTGCCCCATTCACACTGCAATGCAGCCTAGGGTTGTGCTACAGCGGGCAGTGATAAAATGCAGACATGCTGCATTTTATTTCAGATCACCATACAGAATCGCGTGACACTGTACAGCATGCACATCGCAATGAATGAAGTGTATAATTTGTATAAACTATAGAATGAGAAGGGGAAACAAATGAGGGAATTATAGTGTAGTAATTAACCACTTTCAGAGCGGACCAATTTGCAGCCAAAGGACCAGCCCCTTTTTGCGATTCGGCACTGCGTCGCTTTAACTGACAATTGCGCGGTCGTGCGACGTGGCTCCCAAACAAAATTGACGTCCTTTTTTTTTCCCACAAATAGAGCTTTCTTTTGGTGGTATTTGATCGCCCCTGCGGTTTTTATTTTTTGCGCTATAAACAAAAATAGAGCGACAATTTTGAAAAAAATGCATTATTTTTTATTTTTTGCTATAATAAATATCCCCCAAAAATATATAAAAAAACATTTTTTTTTCCTCAGTTTAGGCCGATACGTATTCTTCTACATATTTTTGGTAAAAAAAATCGCAATAAGCGATTATTGATCGGTTTGCGCAGAAGTTATAGCGTTTACAAGATAGGGGATAGTTTTATAGCATTTTTATTAATAATTTTTTTTTTATTATTAATGGCGGAGATCTGCGATTTTTTTTGTGACTGCGACATTATGGCGGACACATCGGACATTTTTGACACATTTTTGGGACCATTGTCATTTTTACAGCAATTAATGCATTTAAATGCATTGATTTCTGTATAAATGACACTGGCAGTTTAGGAGTTAACCACAAGGTGGCAGTGTAGGGGTTAAGTAGGCCTAGGGGTGTTTTTTTTACTGTGGGGGGGCGTGGCTGTCAGCTAGTGAATGCTGATCTCTGCTCCAATCACAGGGAGCAGAGATCGGCGTCACTAGTTGCTAGGCAGAACGGGGAGATGCTGTTTATCTCGGCATCTCCCCGTTCAGCCGCTCCGTGAGACGATCGCGGGAGTCCCCCGCGGCGATCGAGTCCGCGGGGACCGCGGCCGGACTCACGGGGGTCCCGACCGGCGCGGGAGCGCGCCGCTCCCGGCGCGCTCCCGATGGCACGGACAGGCTAAAGGAGGGACGTATATATACGCCCTCCTGCCTGTACGTGCCATTCTGTCGACGTATATCGTCGTGCGCCGGTCGGCAAGTGGTTAAACCTTCAAGCTTTTAATGAAGATTAAAACTACATACAACAAGCAGAAGTAAAATCACATATAGTAAATCATACACCTGCAACACCCCAGAGGGTGTGATGACATCACCGCTGTAGCGTTCCGACACGTTTCATTCAAAATAACATCATTAAGTGGTAAAGGAGTATGGTATATACTAGTATATACTCCTTTACCACTTGATGATGTTTATTTGATTGAAACCCAGTGGAAGGAGCTACAGCAGTGACATGATCATGCCCGCTGGGGTTTTGCACGTGTATGATTAACTATGTGCGATTTTACTTGCTTGTTGTAAGTAGTTTTAACCTTTATTAAAGGCTTGAACCTTTAATTACTACACTATGAGTTCCTCCTCTGTATCCCCTTCTCACTGAGTCTATTGTGGACCATTCTAGTTGTATGGTAATCCATTCTGGAGTCCTGGCTCTTCACATCCATCCCATGGGGATACTGTAATAAGGTGCAGACAGACCTCCATCTTGGGTTCATAGTAGCTGGTAGGCGGCTTGTGAGTCGGGTGTGCACGTTGGGTGTGAAGAATTCTTGTATTCACATTTGAGCATGGGATCCCGATAACACATACAGTAAGTGTTTATATAAACTTTTTGCATAAGAGCATTTTCTTTCTTTTGATGGACTTCATTGGACTATTTATGAATTTTGTTCCATTTTTTTTTTTCATTTGTACATATGATATATATAGATTTTTTTTTTTCACTTGATTGGATCACTGTGATTATGACTTTATGCACTTTATATTGATAGCACAACACAATTTTATATTTATTGGAGGAGATAAGTTCTCTCCTCTGTTCTTCTACACGCCCTGACTTGTATACTAGGGAAATTATACAGTCTTTATTTGCCCTTACAGGGAATTTAAACCATTAAAATACTATTAGTTGTTTTAGAATAGGGATCTCCAAATATTAGATTTTATTATGACATGCCATCACAGATCCTAGATCGGTGCAGTCAAATACATGCTACCACTGGAACAATATGGAGTGGATTTACTAAAGGCAAATAGACTGTGTACTTTGCAAATGCACTTGCTCCAGAGCTTAGTAAATGAGGTGAAGCTTCACTTTACTAAAAATACTCAATCACATGCAAGGAAAATGTAAAAAAAAGCAGCTCTTCCCCTCATTTACTAAGCCCTGAAACAACTGGACTTACAAAGTCTATTTGCCTTTAGCAAATTAACCTTTATGTATATAAACTAGGGTAGCTTTTTTCAAGTACTCGCCAATACCGAGGTTGCACTTATGGGCACTGATAGGTGGCACTTATGGGCACTGATGGGTGGCACTTATGGGCACTGATAGGAGGCACTTATGGGCAATGATAGGTAAAACTCATGGGCGGGCAGTGGCACTGAAATATGGCATGATAAATGAATGATGAGAGACAATAACAGTTCAAACTTGGAGGATTTTGCAACTCAAGTATTCAAGTGCTCTGATGCCCATATTGGTACACCCTGCACACGGCCGCAGAAAACCTACAGTCAGAAGGCAGCAGCGGAAATATTGTTACACTCAGCCCATATAGTTAGTGAACTATATGGGCTGGGTGTAACAAGATGTCCGCTGGCACCTTGTGACTGCAGGCTTACTGCGGCCGAGTGCAGGGTGTACCAAGATGGGCATTGCAGTGTTCAGTCTCTGATGTCGACACGGGCCCTCACTTTCGTTAATTAATGTGACGGCCTGGGTCACCGATTCTGACGACACCCCTGCCCCAGCCAGCTTGTCTTCTGCTGCTGCCAGGACTCGCTCTCCGCTCCACCTCTCTGCCCTCTCCCCCACTGACTTCCAGGAGTGAGTGCGGCCATCTCTTCATGCAAGGGTATCGGATTAGGCATCGGGAGCATTTGCCCGAGTACAAGTACTCGGCAAATACTCCGTATTGGTGCAACCCTAATATCAACATAAAGAAACTTCACAAACATTGTATAAAGTTTGAAATATGGGGTGAACCTGGGTCAGCCTCTGCTGTCAACATCATATTTTGCAAAATAAATCAAAAATCTTAAGAAAGCCTTAAATTCTTGCTTTTATTAGAAGCTATAGTAGGGTTTTCTACCATTTTATAAAACCATAACTGTACTAAGAAAACAACATTCCCTCCAACTGTGAATTATTAAGATTATGGATATTTATGTTTTTATATTTTTTGTACAAATAGAAAATCATTGAATAAAAACTATGCAAACATAAATATACATAAAGAAAAAAAAATGTTGTATCCTAAAGTAAAAAACTGCGCATCCTAATAATATTATGTGTTTAGAAACAAATATAAAATAGATTTTTTGACTATTGTATATGAGTCAGGCTGATTTTTTTTTCATGGTTGGGTTTAACTGAGTTTATTTTTAGATCTAAAAATCTCTTTTATTAACTCTCTGAAGCATTAATCATTCCCCTGGACTAGACCACCTGTCATGGCCGAGGTTTACTTACCACAGAGGGCTGCCATTGTCATCCGCTCACTCATTCAATCAGATGTGGCTCAGTGGAGCAAAGTCACCTCAAGAACTCCTTTCAAAATCCTCTCCTGATATGGTTCAAGAAAACATTTACACAGACAGCTTGTTCTGTGGGTGAATAACAGCCAATTTATTCCGCACTGCATCATATTTGCTTTTCTTTAAGAAAATCGCTGTCCTTGGTGTAACATATGTCTTTGTTACTAACAATATGCCAGCAGTCAAACCTGTATAAAATAATATAATAGTGAAAAAACCTTGATTGCGTTAGATTTAGGAATCCATTCATAAAGATTCTATGCATACATTTTTCGTTTTCTCTAGAAAGTTTTGAATAATGTATAAAGGAAGCCTATGTTGGTGAATTCCTAGAACAAACATTGCCAATCTACAAAGATTGCTGATGAGAATGAGACTTTGTCATGTAGCACAACATGGACTTTTATTGTTGGCTTGCTAAGGGAAATACGGAAATAAAAGTAGCACACATTGCATGATGGGAAAGAAAAATCACATGTAAGTGTAATGAGCCATAGCAGTAGAGGGAAAAACTATGACCATCATAAGGGGGAATTAAAGTGTAGAGGATGATAGTAAAGAATAAAAACAGATGAACCTGTAAAATAAAATACTATAACAGCGCTGTAAAGACGTATAAGATAATAAAATCTTTCCGTGACCAGTCCTGAGACTGCAAAAGTTAGTGAGTAGATGATATAGTAATAAATAGTCGATAATAGTCCTTTAGGTGTATTTGAGTGAGACTGTGAACAGTTCAAATTCAGTGACTTTTCATGTGGTTGTGCTTCAGGTGTCTATCCAAGCACCGTTTAATCCCTTAGAATTTTCCACCACGTGAGGCACGCTCCCCTCAGGGGGTTAAACTCACCAGAGATATAAAATAAGACAGCCTTAAGATATTGTTATCACCAGGGTACACACTGTATAAGCCTCGTCATAAGATCCAATAATCTGAGCCGGCCAGGTCACTTCCTCAGCAATATACACCACCAGGGTATCAGTATAACATCAGGGGTTCAGGGGTTCACAATATCATCACCAGAAAAAATGGAGAGAGTGGCACATATAGTGTAATTCCATTTTTTATTTCAAAGGTTAAAAGTAGAAATCCCTATACATCCCCCTTAAGTCATCTACGTACATCAATCATTCTTTATAAACAGCATATATGAAGTTCTTAGACTTGCGTTTTGTGTTGTCAGCATTCAGTGGCTGTATCACATCAGCAGCTGCACTTCCTTCGGTTCGGCTGCGTGTCTTTGCTGACACTTGCGTCACTTCCGGGTCAGTGGTCAGCGGCGGTGGAGCGCAATCGTCACTTCCGGTCGAGCGTTGTGTAGGCCACGCCCTTACGCGTTTCGTCACTTCCTGACTTCAACAGAGGGCGCCCTCTGTTGAAGTCAGGAAGTGACGAAACGCGCAAGGGCGTGGCCTACACGACGCTCGACCGGAAGTGACGATTGCGCTCCACCGCCGCTGACCACTGACCCGGAAGTGACGCAAGTGTCAGCAAAGACACGCAGCCGACACGAAGGAAGTGCAGCGGCTGATGTGATACAGCCACTGAATGCTGACAACACAAAACGCAAGTCTAAGAACTTCATATATGCTGTTTATAAAGAATGATTGATGTACGTAGATGACTTAAGGGGGATGTATAGGGATTTCTACTTTTAACCTTTGAAATAAAAAATGGAATTACACTATATGTGCCACTCTCTCCATTTTTTCTGGTGATGATATTGTAAACCCCTGAACCCCTGAAGTTATACTGATACCCTGGTGGTGTATATTGCTGAGGAAGTGACCTGGCCGGCTCAGATTATTGGATCTTATGACGAGGCTTATACAGTGTGTACCCTGGTGATAACAATATCTTAAGGCTGTCTTATTTTATATCTCTGGTGAGTTTAACCCCCTGAGGGGAGCGTGCCTCACGTGGTGGAAAATTCTAAGGGATTAAACGGTGCTTGGATAGACACCTGAAGCACAACCACATGAAAAGTCACTGAATTTGAACTGTTCACAGTCTCACTCAAATACACCTAAAGGACTATTATCGACTATTTATTACTATATCATCTACTCACTAACTTTTGCAGTCTCAGGACTGGTCACGGAAAGATTTTATTATCTTATACGTCTTTACAGCGCTGTTATAGTATTTTATTTTACAGGTTCATCTGTTTTTATTCTTTACTATCATCCTCTATATTTGTGTATTTTTAAACAGCTGCTTAGTGTAAATTGTTTACATATTTATGTAAATTATTTACTTATTTATATAAATATTTATTTATTTATATAATTATTTATATTGATGCAATAGGTCTGCTGTTATTATTGTGTGGACGCACCCAGCGCTGAGTAGTGTATACACCTAGGCCTTTATTATACACTTACTTGTTCAGATTTGGGAATTAAAGTGTACTTAAAGTAATTTTTTTTATTCTAGAGTCAGGGAAGGCTTATATCAGCCTTTTTTTTTAGTGGTCATTGCTGGGGAAATTTCCCTTCTCTATTTGCCTTGGTGACCAATATAACCAGGAAAAAACATATAGGAAACACCAAGTTTTTAGAGTTGTCATTGCAATAAGAGGTGAGGGGAAATTTAGTGAAAATCTGTTTTACTGATGACTGCAAAAGTTTGTCCTTCGATTTGGACAGATTTCCTTGCACTGTTGTGTCTCCAGGACAGAAAATAATGTGAAATCTCCCCAACATGGCAGAGAAAGCAAAACTCAGACCCCTGAAACATTTCCTGTCCTATCAAAAACAAAAGTTTTGGTTTCAAATGCATATTATCTTGAGCAACTGGAATGTTACATCTTGTATTATCTTGAGCAACTGAAATGTTACATTTTGGCCAAAATAGCATATATCATTAAAGTGTTACTAAACCCAGGACCCCCATTCACTATATCTGGTTTCCCACTGGACACAGAAAATGGGAATGCAATAGTTTTAGTAAATATAAACTGCTACATGCCTTTTTTCATTAGCAGTATATAGCAGTCTTGTGGCTTCTATCAATGTCTGGTTAAAGTGTGTAGGAGGAGATTTCCTTCTCCTTTGATTGTCCTATATGGCTGCATTGGCCCTGTGCTGATCGCTTGCACTCTCCCAAGAAAAAAAAAATTGACATGTGCCTGACGGAAAAAAATTGTTTTGTTTTGTTTCATTTTGATTTGTTAATCTAGTTATTTAATTTCATTAAATTTGGTTGATTCTTTCAATTCGTATTCAGGATTCGTATTCGGGATTCATATTCGGAATTCGTTTTATGTCTATTTTGAATTTTCTTTGAATTTACCCATTTTTTCAATTCAAAATGTCCAAAATTGATACATTTTTAATTGGTTGAATCCAAAAAAAAATTATTTTTCTTTTCAATTCGAATGCGGCAAAGTGAACAAAAGAAAAATCTTCATCAAATGACTACAATGACTCTTTAAATACAATAAATTGGAAATTCATACCTCTCTATACATCTGAGGTGATAGGTACCATGTGAACATGTGTATATCTATTGTTTGTATGCTCTGCACTTATTTCCACTGCAATGCCAATTTTTCTCATAGAAACCATTGAATATAACCATTGAATATAAGCATCTCCTTCATAAAACCACTGAGGAAAGGTTGTATAACTGAAACGTGTAGGGTAGAATGGAGAAAGCATACCTAGGAAGTTTGTCAAATACCGATATGTCTGTATAAAAAAGTAATTTGTATTATGTACTGTATATGATTATGTCTTGATTTCACATTTGAAAACAATTTTAAGATGCTAAAATAAATAGATAGATTTTATGTTATATATGTGTTGACGTGCTTTTTTCCAATAAAATTACAGTTTCCTATGGGGGATACACTTTTTTTTTAATTTCGGAAATTCGGACAAATTTTGATACGTTATTCAGAGCCTTCGGTAATCTTCGTTTATACTGTAATTCGGGTATTCGGACATATCCAAATCTCCAAATAACGAAAAATGTGTCTGAATATGTATTCGGAATGAGACAAACCACACACATCTAAAAAAAGCAATACACACCAAACTGAGCATGTGCAGGCTGTCTCCTAGCCTCTGTTCTATTAGAAGATGGTTTGGTAATATTGGAAGAAGGGGAGGAACAGAGAAGACAGGATTAAACAGTCTTTTTACACAATGCAGAGGATTAATCCCTTCCACAGTGAGTATAACAAGCAAGTTTTACTGTATATACAGACTGATTTCATTGTTGTGGGTTTATTAACACTTAAAAAATTAAATAAGCTAGTTTCAGAAATTGTTAGAAACAAATATTAACCCCTTCTTGACTACAATAGTCCAAGGTTAAAATGCCCCTTGCTGTAAAAACACTCAATGACCTTGCAGCAAAGAACTAGGAATGTGTACGTGTGTGAAATTTATAATTTTTTTTTTTTTTTTAGTTACCTGACAAATACTGACTCTAGTTTGGGCATCTAAGCTTAAAAAAACTCTGGTCACGAAAGGGTGGAGGAACTCTAGACTAGAGTAGGCTGAATTGCTAATCGCTCAATTGTACTGTTGTATGTAATTTGTCAAGATACTCAGATAACCGTGACTTTCTTTTAATATGAATTATTTCTAGTGCCCTAGTAAAATATATATATATATATATATATATATATATATATATATATATATATATATATATATATATTCTGCTAGACTTTTTCCTGTAGATACATTGTGCTTGTATATAGATAAGAATAAATAGATACATGTAGAATTAATGGACTGTAATATCTGCTGCAATGTTTTGGTGGAGCGTTTCCAAAGCAGCAGCACTGAACACGCATTTGAACACACAATGGTTACATCACTGGGTGGCAAATTGTTTCTTTTTGAAAAACAGAACCGGGGGGTCATTTACTAAAGCTGGAGAGTGCAAAATCTAGTGAAGCTCTGCATAGAAGCCAATCAGCTTCCAGGTTTTATTGTCAAGGCTTAATTGAACACGCTGAAGTTAGAAGCTCACTGGCTGCCATGCACAACTGCACCAGATTTTGCCTGCACCAGGTTAAGTAAATCCAACCCAGGGAATGTAATTTTTTGCATGTGGAAAATTGAGGAAGGCAGAATGATGAGGCAAAATAAAATGGAAGAGCTGCATGGAATGGTAATTATGAACTGAATCATGCATATATCTAGTACAAACCAGGCTGTCTCTCTTGCTGTTTAGTATTAGTGACACATTTGTGTGTGTTTGTGATTCTGAAATATTGGACAGCCAATAGCAAATCTAAAACCAATATAGCAGTGCATATACACACATGCATGATACATGGTCAAGGCTTGTTTTATATTGTCACATGTCTATTATAAAATAAAAATAATGCATGGAGCCATAATGCTTAACCGTGAACTCTTTTATGGATGTGACCACCTGTCTGGATGGGACTTGCTGGAGATCCCTCTGGCACTAAGACCTTAGAAGTAGACACCAATATTTTTTGTTCTAAAACTCCAAACACAGTTGTCTTAAGGGTCCAAGCTGACTTGGGTCTGAATGGGGCAGGATTTATCTACAGAGGTTCCCACCAAGGGTAAGTCTCAGCCTCAGCAGCAACTGCAGGTTTTTTTTTCTGTTAGGGCCCATTCACACTGTTACACCGCATTACCACACATACAGTATGTCAATGTGCAACATCCTGCATTTTAATGCACTTTGGTTAAAGTGGTCCAGTTATTTGAATGAGCTGTCTGCACACCGTGTGTTTTGTTGTGCTACAATGCACATCCACTGACAAGGTGCATTGGGGTTCAATTCAGAATAAACTGCGCCTCATCAAACCACCACATGTGGTAATTTGTGTGTTACCACAGTGCAATGGTGTATATGGGCTCTTAAGATACCAAAACAACTCTGCTAGTACACTCTTTATGCCATGCTGCATGTTCACTATTTCATACCTGCGCATCCCACATATTATGCTGTGCATATTAAAAGGGAAAAGAGGGGGACTTGGACTTTTTAGGCACCGTACGACAATGTATTTAAACAAAATATTTATTATTTAAAAAGTACATATACAGCAATTACTACTTAAAAAACAAATTTTTCGCCACCATTAATGTATCAATTATATAACCGCAATTGCATCCTAGTAAATATAGCCATTGGGAAAGACATAATGAATATATATACAATATTGATTTAAATTTTACATAATGTTTCATGGAGATTACATAACATTCAATGAGTTTGTAGAAATGTCGGCCTGCATGTGCTTAAATAAATGTCAGTCCAATCAGACCAGGCTACAGGAAGGGGTAAATAACCAAGAACATAGTGGGGGCGTGCATAATATAATAATTATCAGCAACAATTTAATATGTAAATATATAGTCTAATTAAAAAGTGATAAAAACTTACTGAGTAATTAATAACAAGGCATGTAGTATGGTAATAGGATAGTCCCCGAAAGGAGGGGCAAGATTGTTGCCCAGCGCCGCGGATGTAATCTACCAGGCAAGGTATATAGAGTATATATCTTTAGGGTATAAACATCATATTGGCCCCCGGATATAGTCCTAGAAGGAATAGGGAATAAAGATGGTGAGCTGGAGGGGCATGGAGTAATAAATATAAGCTTAAAGCTATCACCATCTGGAAGTCGGTACTTACCAAGTGCATAGATGTTGGACAGAAAACCGGCAGCACAGGAGCGGCAAGATGGTGGGGGACGCTGAGCTATAGCACACACACGTGTGCTTTTATATGCACTTCCAGCCCGTAGTCAATCGCTCGGCGTAGGCCGACGTGACGTCATCCGGACGGGCCGTAATCACCCTGCGCATGCGCCAGTGAGATCGCCGTGCCTGTGCAATAAAGCGCAGTGACCACAAACTGGCGGCGCAGAAAGTAATGTGCAGGGATTTTGGGAGCAGCATAGGAAGGAGCTACCCCTAGTGGAACCTGCGAGCGTCACAATAGAAGTTGCAAGTGACGCTGGGCAGCCGCACTATGTAATGGTAAAACCCCATAATGGAGCACATAATGAGAAAGAGACTTACAGAAAAAGAAGCACGGCAGGACAGACAATATATAACAAATGTTTAAAAGATGTGGGATGTAAACAATAAAAAAGGTATTAAGTTCACATTGATCATTAACCAAAGGGTCAATTAAAGAATATTTGACTTAGACAAAAGTCAAAAAGTTTTTGGGGGCCGACTAGTGGGGGGCGTGGTCTAGGATGAGGGAGTAGGAAGACACACTCTAGCTAAGCTCCCTCCACCCTCCAGGCGTGTAGATGCAGCCGGGGTGTTTTACCCGGCGTTCTGATTGAGAGATCGCTCCGGTGGACTCACTTGCTGGAATGAGAAGGAGAACGGAGAAAGACCAGAAAAAACCTACCCAGCCGGGAATTCCACAATACTTCCTCCGCACACGAGCGGGGTCCGTGTTATCTGAACCAGGCAGCCGACAAGCCGGAGAGCCGGGTCATCCAGAGGACGCAGTCAACCCCTCCCACACGCTTTCGACGCTGCACTCAGAGACACCTGACATGCAGAGAGAGGAGGTGGGAGTGGAGGGGGGAAGAGAGGAGACGCTCCGGCAGCTACCGAAGGGAAGAGATGAAAGCCACACACAGGGAGAAGAGGCGGACCTCAGAGCACTCCTGCGAGCCCTTCCAACGCGAGCAGACATGCAGCTACTCCCCACAAGAGCAGACCTAGAGGGGTGGATGTCCCGAATCGAGGAGATCCACCGCAGGGACTTGGAGGTGGTCCGGACAGAGGTACAGCAGCTCGCGGAGAGATTGACAGCCAAAGAGGACGAGCAGGTATCACTGATAGAACGTGTTACGCGGCTGGAACAGGTACAGTCCGCTCAGGATCCTTATGTCCCCTCAATACAGCTCCGTTTAGAAGAATTAGAGGACCGCAGCAGAAGGAAAAATCTGAGGTTCAGGGGGGTCCCCGAGACAGTAGGGAGAGATGCATTATTGTTAACTATACAGGAAATATGCCAGAAACTTGACACTCAAATCCCTATGCAAGACCTAGAATTTGAAAGGTTACACAGAGTGATGGGCCCCCCCTCCCCTAACCCTGAGAGACCACGGGATGTGATTGGCTGTTTTCATAGATATGTTCACAAAGAACTGATAAGTCGGAAGGCATGGGCAGCAGGAGAAGTGTTATATGAAGGTGTGCGGATAAAAATCCTGCCAGACTTATCAAGGGCCACCTTACAGAGAAGAAACCTGATGCGCCCCTTACTGGACAGTATAAAAAAGGCCGGGGGCTCATATCGGTGGGGGTATCCGTTCTCCCTGAGAGTAAAGAAGGACTCGAGATCATTTTTTTTACAGCTACCCACTGAACTACCTGAGTTGTTCTCCCTATTGGGAGTGGAGTCAGTTGAGATACCAAACTGGCTACAACACTTGGGCAGGCAAAAAGACAGAGGGGGTCAGGAGAGTTAGATCTCTAGCTCTACAGGAAGAGATAAAGAGGACTTCATCTTAATACGTGCGGAACCCTCTCCCCCTTTTTTTTTTTTTTTTTTTCTTTTTAGGGGGGTCGCCTTTTTTTGGATGAGGGGAACTTTCTTCGAATTATGGACTAAGGGTTGCGGGGGGATTATTAAAGGCCCGCCGACTCGCCTTGCTCTCCCCCCCCCCCCCCCCCCCCGTCTCCCCCTTTTTTTTTTTTGGGGGGTCTTTCTCTCCTCTCCCGCCCCCTTGTCCCCCCCCCCTTTTTTTTTTTTTTTTTGGTTTGCTTTGTTTCTACCTTAGAAGAGGGGATGTATATGATTGTGGTATAGATGTAGCTTTATAAATATATGACTGGGGCCCCCATGATTTACTGAAATGTATTTTCCTTCCTCGGTTGGTTTTTGGCACGGCTGAGGGGACTACATATGTTTTTTTTTTTTTTCTCTCTTTGGGTGGAGTCAGTTAGCCGGGGGTCCCTCTAGTCCCCCACCCATTTAATCACGAGCACATTGGGATGAGGAGGAAGGAGGGAGGAGAATAGTAGCCCCCCCTCATCTTCTCTTTTTCACTCTTTCTTTTGTATTTTGTGAACACTTTTTGATGTTGGAAATTTAGGGAAGGTTTCTTTTTCACTCTTAAACAACGAGTGTTTTGTGTGGTATTTAAAACGGACACACTAATAGGTCCGGAGGTGTGGGGGTATATATGTTTATAAATGTATATAATGTATATGTATATAAATAGGGGTGGGTGGTGTGGTTTTTATTTACTTATTTTTCATAATTTTTTATAAATTTTTATTTTTATTTTTTTTATTTATTTATTTTTTTTTTATTTACTTATTTATCTTTTTCTCCCAAATACGGGATATATAAGACACATAAAGTCACAGAATTCACATTATTGCACATGAGGGGTGGTGGGGGGAGAGGGGAGAGGGAGGCAGTTCATCTCGCTCTCCCCCTCTCTTTCCCTACCCTTCTCTAGGGGTGGGGGACTAGGGGATTTCATAATATACGATTTAGAACTGAGGAAGTTTATTTATTTTTTATTTTTTTCTATTTTTATTTTTTTTCTCCTTAAGACCTCTGCTAGGGGGGGGGGCAGGGGGATGGGGGGTGTTTGAGGGGAGCGAGTGGCTGGATTGGGGGGGGGGGGGGGGGGGGGGGGGGGGGGGGTGGGGGGGGGGGTTTCTGGAGGGAGAAATGGGAAAGTAGAAATAGTAATAAGAAGAGAGGATATAGGAAGAGAGGACAGGATACATAGGAGTAGGAAGGAAGAGGGGTAAGGGGAATATGGAATAGTGGATACAGAAAATAATATATTTAGTAATCCTCTGGGTCCCTATCCCTCGCTGGCCTAAGGCCACGGAACGGATGGAGTAGAGTAGGACTGTTGGGTCCTGCGCTTGGTTTTCTCCTCTTTTTTTTTTTTTCTTTGTATTGGCATACCCTAATGTTAGTTTATTTTATGTATAACTAATGTATTCATAGATTAAGGGAGAATGAACTCAGATACCTATACATGCACGCCGGGGGGGGGGGGGAGGAGGGAGTGGGGCTTTTTTTTTATTTTTTTTTCCTTTTCTTTTTTTTTTTTGTTCTCTCATCCTGGGCCAAATCCCCAGATAGGAGCGCACCTACTAAATTAGAGGTGGGGGGGTTTGGGTTGGGTGCTTACCTTAGAGGTTAGAGAAAAAGGAGGGAAGGAAGTAGGTAGGGGGGAGGGTAGGTAGAGAGGGGGGGGGGGGGGTTTTTTTTTTTTTTTTTTTTTTTTTTTTTTTTTTTTTTTTTCTTTGGTTTGTTCCTATATTCCCTGCGAGATGGAGGAAATAAGGGTGACCTCTATGAACGCCAAAGGACTTAATGTCCCAGAAAAAAGAAGAATTCTTCTTAATGATCTGAAACGAATGCGTACAGATGTGGCCTTCATACAGGAAACCCATTTTAAAGCAAGCAGACTCCCGGTTCTCCAGAACAGTTTCTTCCCATGCGTATATCATGCCTCGAATCAGGAGGCAAAATCAAAAGGGGTGTCAATCATGATCGCAAGTAGAGCTAATTGGTCCCTGACAGATAAACGGGTAGACACAAAGGGACGTTTCCTCTTTTTGAAAGGACATATGAGAGGGGTAAAGGTGACCTTGGCAACCTTATATGCACCAAACACATTACAAGATTCCTTTTTAAAAAGGACACTCACAAAACTATCAGAATTCTCGGAAGGCAAGCTAATCTTAGGAGGCGACTTCAATATCGCCTTAGACCCCAAAATAGATACATCTACAGGGGTATCTTCGGTCTCACATGGTATCAGGAAGGGAATATTGAGGAAGGTATATGAATTACAACTGGTGGACGTATGGCGGACAATGCACGCTGGAGAGAGGGACTACACTTTTTTCTCTAATCCCCACCAGACCTATTCCCGTATTGATCTCTTCCTGATTCCACACTATTTACTCCCCATGGTAACGGAGATCACCATAGGAAGTATAACATGGTCAGACCATGCCCCGATAACATTGGGCTTAGTACTTTCAGGGACAGGGTGTGACCCAGATAGAAGATGGCGTCTGAATGAAAGCCTACTACAGAACCCTGAAATTCAGGAAGAAATTGCAAAAGAAATTGAGGCCTATTTTCAAATAAATGATACCCCTGGTACTGACCCTGGGATAGTGTGGGAAGCCCACAAAACAGTAATCAGGGGCATCCTGATCAAATATGGGGCTAAAATAAAGAGAGAAAGAGAAAAACAAGTCAAGAAACTCTTACAGGAGATACAGGAACTAGAATTGCAGCATAAGAAGAGGCAGACCACCTCCGTAGGTAGACACTTAGAGTATCTGAGGCGTCAGCTTACGGATATTATGCGATATAAAGCCAAAGCAACAATACAGAGAGGTAGGAAGGCATCTTACGAACTGGGAGACAAATGTACTAAACTATTAGCAGGCAAACTCAAAGAGAAGAGTATATCAACATATATATCACAAATAAAAGGAAAGAATGGGCAGTTAATCCCTCAGCCAAAAGGGATAGCACAGAGATTTGGAGAATATTATTCCTCGTTATATAACCTGGAGTCAACTCCTATGCCTACACAGGCCCTGGAGGAATATTTATCTTCCGCAAAACTCTCAAGACTATCATCTAGAGAACGCAGTAAATTGGAAGCTCCTATTTTGGCTGAGGAACTGAATGCAGTGTTAAAAAAGGCAAAACTAGGGAAGGCACCGGGCCCGGATGGCTTTACTTTACAGTACTATAGAAGATTTGCACCACAACTAAATAGTCGTCTGGTCGGGGTGTTCAACTCCCTGGGCCAAACTGCTGCATTCCCCCCGGATTCTTTGCTGGCGTATATTACGGTGATTCCAAAGGAGGGGAAGGACCCGGCGGAATGCAGCAGTTATAGGCCGATTTCACTGTTAAATGTGGACCTCAAGCTCTTCACTAAAATTTTGGCATCACGAATTCAACCCCTGCTGGATCAGTTGGTGGAACGGGATCAAGTAGGGTTTATTCCCGCGCGGGAGGCGAGGGATAATACGATCAAAGTGTTGAATTTGGTCCACCATGCCCACAAGACAAGTACCCCCTGTGTTTTCCTGAGTACTGACGCGGAGAAGGCATTTGATAGGGTGAACTGGTCCTTCCTGTTCGAAGTTCTGAGATTTGCAGGCATGGGTGATCAAATGATCAAGTGGATCAGAAGTGTGTATACCATCCCAAAAGCAGAGGTAAAAGTGAATGGAATTTTTTCCAAGTCTTTCAAGATTTGTAATGGTACACGACAGGGATGTCCTCTTTCCCCCCTGTTATTCTCCCTGACAATAGAACCTCTATTAAATAAAATAAGACAGAACCAGGACATTCAAGGCCTAAAAATAGGGGACCGGAACTATAAAATCTCGGCATACGCTGATGACCTGCTCTTCTCCATGTCTGCTCCACATATTTCAACCCCGAACCTTATGAAAGAAATTGAAACCTATGGTAGCCTATCTAACTTTAAAATAAATTATACCAAATCAGAGGCAATGGGAGTGGCGCTGCCGGTTAAGATACGGACCTTGATTCAACCAAATTTTAGCTTCAAATGGGTGACGGGGGCAATAAGTTACCTGGGCACACAGATTACACCAGATCTAGGAAAGATTTTTAAAGCAAACTTCCCAACGTTATACAACTCAGTAAGGCTGCTATTGGAGAAATGGCACCAGGGTATCCATTCTTGGTTTGGCAGAAGCAATATTATTAAAATGTGCATCTTACCTAAATTTTTGTATTTATTTCAAGCTCTCCCAATTGCCGTCCCACGGCTTTTTCTCTGCCAAATTACCTCACTTTTTACAAAATTTATTTGGGCAAAGAAAAAGCCTAGGATAGCAAGAAGTATCTTGTCACTGCCGAGGCGTCTAGGGGGCATAGCTGTCCCAGATGTAGGGAAATATTATCAGGCAGTACATCTTGGAAGAGTGGTGGATTGGAGCAGGCATGGAGAATTCAAGATATGGGTGGAACTGGAACAGCAGCTCAGTACAACCCCCTTAAGCAGGGCACCCTGGTGCTATGAAGCACTACCGGCCCTGATTAGAGAACATCCTACAATAGGAACGACATTACGGATCAGTGCAAGTCTCCTTCGAGACCCTAAAATTTCGTCGAAAAACTCCCCCTTGACACCGGTGCTGGGAAACCCGGGGTTTCTACCAGGTACAGAAACGGGGGCCTTTAAAAAACTAGAGGAGAAGGGAATTTCCCAAGCCCTACATTTTATTCAAAACGGAGCATGGCCAACAATAACGACCCTGACATGCCCGGGGGGACTCTATGAAATAGACATATGGCGAGCATTGCAGCTACGACATTTTTTGAGATCTTTGGGGCCGGCGGTAAACTATGACCGACCTTTAACTAGGTATGAACAATACTGTAACGAGAAAGAACCCCTTTCCCGGTTGATCTCAAAGATGTACGGGCTGTTAATTGCCCCCCCGCAAGACTTCGTTCTACCGAGTATATCTAAATGGGAAAAAGACCTAAATAGGACATTTTCTGCAGACGAATACAGGAAGATTATTTACTTAGCCTTGCACTCATCAAGGTGCACACGAACTCAAGAATTAAATTTTAAAATACTGACACAATGGTACTATACGCCGGTGAAACTCCGGAGAATATATGGGGAGGCTTCGGATCTTTGCTGGCGCTGTGGAGAGGAAAAAGGAACCCTAATACATATATTATGGTCTTGTACCAGAATTAAGCAGTATTGGGAGGAGGTACAGAGAATTGCACGGAGACTCGCGGAATTCTCAATACCAGATGACCCAGCATTTTTTCTGCTCCACTGCTCCCAAATACCAACACAAAAATACAGGAAGTCCATAGTGTGTCACCTGTTGAATGCTGCAAAGGCGACAATTACAATGCACTGGAAAGACAGGGCCCCCCGTCAGTAACAAGGTGGCTTAATAGGGTAAGACAGATGGGAGCTATGGAAGACCTAGTGCTCTCAGGGCAGAATAAGAGAGAGAAGTACAATGAAACCTGGGCAGTATGGAATGAATTTATGCAAACAGAGGAAGCGAAGAATCTGTTGGGAGATAACGGAGGAGAAGGTAGATGAACAGCTATACCTGTAGCTAGTGGAGCTTGGGAACATCTCCATCTCGCAGGGATGAGTAAGGTGGGAGGGAGAGAGGGGGGTAAGTTAAGGGGAGAGGGGGAGGGGGGAGGGTGGCAGAATGGGGGGGATCTGGGCTCCGTTTTTCTTGTTTTGTTTTTTTGTTTTTTTTTTTTTGTTTTTTTATTTTTTTTTTTTTGGGGGGGGGGGGGATAGTTTAGGAGGAAGGAAGAGGATAGTGTTAAAGGGAAATAAAAAGAGAGGGTAGGAATGCAAAGGGGAACAGAGAGCACAAAAGAAATGTGCACTTATAGACCCCGAATAGAATTGAGAAGAGAGGTTAAAGACAAGGAGGGGGGCAACCAGGGTATGTTTGTCTCTTAAATTGAAGTATCGAAATTCTCTCATTAATATTTGATTTATGTATGTAACATATATGATGTCTTATTGGTTTATGCATTCTGTATCACTCTCAATTAAAATAAAATTTAAATATGAAAAAAAAAAAAAAAAAAAGTTTTTGGGATAATGGACTACACATAATTAATTTTTAGGTTTTGACCGCAAAGGGCATGGGGTGACTAGAATATGTCAGGCAATCAGATAGTATCACATAGTGCGGCCGCCCAGCGTCACTTGCAACTTCTATTGTGACGCTCGCAGGTTCCACTTGGGGTAGCTCCTTCCTATGCTGCTCCCGGATTCCCTGCACATCACTTTCTGCGCCGCCAGTTTGTGGTCGCTGCGCAGGCGCGGCGATCTCACTGGCGCATGCGCAGTGTGATTACGGCCCGTCCGGATGACGTCACGTAGGCCCACGCCGAGCGTTTGACTACGGGCGGGACATGCATATGAAAGCACACGTGTGTGTGCTATAGCTCAGCGTCCCCCACCATCTTGCCGCTCCTGTGCTGCCAGTTTTCTGTCCAACATCTATGCACTTGGTAAGTACCAACTTCAAGATGGTGATAGCTTTATCACTATCTACCCTGTTTCCCTGAAAATAAGACCTATCGTGATTGTCGGTGATGGCTGCAATATAAGCCCTACCCCCCAAATAAGCCCTAGTTAAAGTCCTTGTAGGTCTTATTTTCAGGGTAGGGCTTATTTTTAGGGAAACGGGGTAGGGCTTATTTGGGGGGTAGGGCTTATATTGCAGCCATCACTGACAATCACGCTAGGTCTTATTTTCGGGGAAACAGGGTAATATGTTCTCACTTAGCTGGTATGGCTAATACCATCATCCTTCTATATTGCAGGCACACAGCCTGACTGTGCGTGTCAGGGTTGTGTCATATGCTCTGCATCTGAAGTGGTTCTTCTGTAGTGACAGGCTTGTCACATCCACAACATCCAGATCATTGAATACTTTTTCAGTCCTGCATTACCAAGCTGTTATCAGCAGTATACTAATACTCTAGGTAAGTCTTATGGCCATTAATTTTGCATAGCTTATATTTATTACTCCATGCCCCTCCAGCTCACCATCTTGTGTCCCAATGGCTATATTTACTAGGATGCAATTGCGGTCTTATATTTGATGCATTAATGGTGGCGAAAATGTGTTTTTTAAGTAGTAATTGCTGTATATGTACTTTTTAAATAATAAATATTTTGTTTAAATACATTATCGTACGGTGCCTAAAAAGTCCAAGTCCCCCTCTTTTCCCTTTAATATATACTGTTTAGGACGTGGCACAATATTACTAATCTGGTATCCACAGTACCACACTATTTCAAGGATACAAATCCCTCTGTTTTAATATGCTGTGCATGCACTATTGCACATTGGTTAATTTCAGCTGTAAATTCCCCCATTCTCCATCAGCTCATTGAATATGCCATGCTGTAAAATCATTATTTCACATCACCTCATCCTGTATGTCAGGGATATGCAATTAGTGGACCTCCAGCTGTTGCAGAACTACAAGTCCCAAAAGGCATAGAAAGACTCTGACAGCCACAAGCATGACACTCATGGCGACGTCTCCTGGAAATGGTTATGGGTAGGAGGCAGATCAGCAGAGCTTCCCCTTTTGGGTGGAGCTCCACTTTAAGCTGCAAAGGCAGCTGAACAAGGTTGTACACATGCCGAGGCCAATGTTCTCTGTTATGGCCAAGATGCTCTGCCGTTGCTCACCCTGTTATGTTCAGCAGGTAATTCTGTTCTACTGAATGTGACCCATTCAAGTGATTGGGACAGCACCATGGCCTCTCTGCAACAATGTGCAATAAACATGGTTTGGCATATGATGTAGCATGTACAGGGTTAACAGAGGTGATGATAAGCCAAATGGATCCACTGCTGAGCACTTTTCTGAAGGGTGGCAAAGGGCTGCTGCCTGTGTTTAACCACTTCCCGCCCAGCCTATTGGCCAGGGGTAGCCTGGCACTCAGCATCAGCAGCAGCAGTCTTTTAGGGATGGAACCGGTGGACTTGTATGTGGCTGGGAGGAGGTGGCTGCGGATCATTTTGTCCTTAGTGACCCAGAGGACTCTGGACCGAATGCCTCAGCTAACCTACGCTGCATGGCCTCCCTGATCCTGCAAAGCCTGCGGAAGGATCCTCGTATTCTTCAGATCAAGGAGAGGGACCATTACTGGCTGGTCACTCTCCTTGATCCACGGTACAAGGGTAAGGTTGCGGACCTTATCTTGCCTTCGCAGAGGGAGCATAGGATGAGACATCTCCGGGAAGCCTTGCAGAAAGGTCTGTGCAACGCATTCCCAGAGACTGGGAGGTTACAAACTCCTGGTCCTGGACAACGAATTGCTGAGGCTTTGGTCAGTAACAGAAGGAGCGGTGAAGAAGGTGGCTGTCTGACTGATGCGTTCAGACAATTTTTTAGTCTGCAGCCCCAAGGTATGATCGGTTCCAGCAACCATCGCCAGCGTATGATTTGCATGGTGCAGGAATACTTAGGGGCAAGGTCAGACTTGGACACCTTTCCCACCGAAAATCCTCTGGCTTACTGGATCTTGAGGATGGATCACTGGCCAGAGCTTGCACAGTATGCAATTGAGCTACTGGCCTGTCCTGCATCCAGCGTTCTTACGGAATTCACATTTGGTGCTGCTGGAGGCTTTGTCACCGATCACAGGGTGTGCCTGTCCACCGACTCGGTTGATCGACTGACCTTCATAAAAATTAATCAGTCTTGGATCACCACCAGCTACGAAGCACCTGAAGCTGATGTAACCGACTAATTTATTATGAAATGCTACATCCCTTCAAGACTGCCTATGCTGATGCTGAGTGGCTGTCCTGTTATGTTGACTGACTATCCTCTTTCTCCTCAATGATCCTGCTGATAGCTTGGAAGAACATTTTTGTTTCTGGGTGCCGCCACCAGTGGCTAAGGCCCAATTTTTCAGCCCCTGTTTAACAGGGGCATGTAATTACAATTTTTTATGCAATGCTTTGCAGCAGGGCTCATTCCTGCACTCCAACTAGAGTATCTAGGAGAGGTTGCAGTGTTGTGGCACCAGCACCAGTGCCTAAGGCCCAATTTTCTGGCCCCTGTTTAACAGGGGCATGTAATTACAATTTTTGATGCAATACTTTGCAACAGGGCTCATTGCTGTGCTCCAAGTACAGTATCTGTGAGGGGTTGCAGTGGTGTGGCACCAGTGCCTAAGGCCCAATTTTTCAACCCCTGTTTAACAGGGGCGTGTAATTACAATTCTTGATCTAATAATTCACAGCAGGGCCCATTCCTGCGCCCACCAAGAGTAACTGTGAGTGCTTACAGTGTTGTGGCAACACCACCACCACCACCACTACCACCACCAAGGGCACAATTTTTCTGCCCCTGTTCAACAGGGGCATGCAATTACAATTATTGATCTAATAATTCACAGCAGGGCCCATTCATGCGCCCACCAAGAGTAACTGTGAGGGCTTACAGTGTTGTGGCAACACCACCACCAAAGGCCAAATTTTTCTGCCCCTGTTCAACAGGGGCATGCAATTACAATTCTTGATCTAATAATTCACAGCAGGGCCCATTCATGCGCCCACCAAGAGTAACTGTGAGTACAGTGTTGTAGCACCAGCACCACCACCAAAGGCCCAAAGGCACCACCACCAAAGGCCCAAATTTTTCCTACCACTCTTCAACAATGGCATATAATTACAATTCCTGATATAATAGTTCACAGCAGGGTGTTCCAGCGCCCACCAAGAGTAACTTTGACGGCTTACAGTGTTGTGGCAACACCAACATCTAAGGGGCAAATTTCTGCAGAGTATATATGGCAGGCCCCTACTTTCAAACATCCAAACTTTCAAACATCCAACTTACCCCTACTTTCAAACATCCAACTTACAAATGACTCCTACTTGCAAACTGAAGGAGACAACAGGAAGTGAGAGGAAATCTACCCCTAGGAAGGGAAATTCTCTCCTGTAAGAGTTAATATGGGAAAACGGTGTCTCCTCACTACTGATGCTTTATCACCAATCCTTGTTTCAATAAAAACCCCAATTTTCCAAAAACATTTGTCATTGGGACGGAAAGTGAGGTGAAATGTTCTGAACAGGTGCACAGACAGCAAAACAAGGGGTGATAACCCTTCCCTATGTTCTCCAAAAAGCTTAAAAATAGATTTTTTGGCTGGAGCTACACTTAAAAATTTACCTGTTCCAAATTACAAACAGATTCTACTTAAGAACAAACCTACAGTCCCTGTCTTGTTTGCACCGCCTGTATACTGCTGTTCAGAGTATATAGGGTTTTAGGTATAGGGTTTTATTTTGAGTGCAGGGTTCCCCTTAATATCCATTCAAGACCCAAAGGGGCTGGTAATGGGCTGGGGTGGGGGGGTTGATGGGGTAGCCATGCCATTTTTCTCAAAGATTTTCATCCATATTGCCGGGACCAGATATTACATTAAAGCCGCAAGCAGTCTTAAAGCGGTTCTGCACTCATTTCATTTAGTAAATCTCTTTGCCTTCCAAATCAGGCAAAGAGTACTAAATGAAATGTTTTTTTTTTTTTTTTTTTTTTTTACTTACCTTGTAATTGAAGACTTCCGGTCTTCTCCCTCTGCGGCGGCGGGCGGGGTCTTGCGTCGATCGTCGTCACGCCGCACTGTCTCCTGGGATCTGGTGTCATTGATCCCAGCAGTCAGTGCGGGCATCTTCCGAAATCTCGCGAGATTTCGGCCACATCTTCCGAAATCTCCCGAGATTTCGGCCGCATCTGCCGAAATCTCGTGAGATCTCGGCAGATGAGCCGTTACTGCGCACGCGCGAGTAACGGCAGTGCATGCTGGGCCATCTAAAGTCCCTGTGGGTGTTTCACATGCCCACAGGCAAGATGGCCCCCAGCACTAAAGAAGAAGACGAGGAACTTCATCGGACGAAAACCGGCGGCGATCGAGATGGAAGATGGAACAGGTGAGTCCCCTAATAAAGGTAAGCACACTTTATATTACATCCTAAAAAAAAAAAAATTTTTTCAGAGTGCAGAACCGCTTTAAATGGCTTTTTTTCCTTTAGAAATTTCATTTTGTGCAGGGACAGTTCTAAACACGGGAAACACATGCCACTTCACAGGCATACTTTAGACACCCCTCAGAAACGATATTTAAAGGAATATTTCACTTCTTTTTTCACTTTATGCATCATTATAATGACTGCTCCAGAAAAAACGTCAGTTTTTAAAACTTCTTTTTGCATTGATACATGTCCCCTGGGGCAGGACCCGGGTCCCCTAACCCTTTTTAGGACAAAAACATGCATATTAGCCGTTATAAGCTGTATATAGCCATTCGCAGGTTCTGGTGCGAACCGAACCGGGGGGTGTTCGGCTCATCCCTATTATTGAGCATTCATTTACAATATGAAGTACAAACCACAAGAATAGTATACTATGCATAACTCACCACTGAGTAAAATAAAACATCAATAGGTTATATATGAACAGTGTGCTAAAAAGAAACGTTCTTGTTTGCCATAGCAACCAATCACAATCTTTGTTTATTGCTAACTCTGGAATGCAGAAATAACAAAAACAAGAAAAGAAAATGAAAACTAGCAGTCAAATACCCTTTTTTAATACATCTCCACTCATATCCCAGAGGCTTTTATCCTGCAAATATACAGGTCTGTGTTCCTGGACTACCCAACAGTAACAAATGTGCTGCTAAAGATCTGTCAATCCACTGTTTTGTAGTTGTCTTTTCATTACTTCTGTAATGTCACAACTGTGCACCATTTTTGGCAGTGACAGCTACAACTCCTACCATTTTCCCTGAATTCCTCAGCAAGCCCAGTGATCAGAGCACACTCTTTCTTGCTGTAGTCTTCAAAAAGTTGTCTAGAAGTCCTTAAAGCTCCTTCAAATTAATAACATCTTGAAAATCTGCTTTCTAACAGCTTGTTAAAAGCAATAAACAGTGGTCCAATTAAGATCTATTTTCAACGTATTCAGACCTGAGCTGAAGGGTACTGAAAGGGCTAAAAAAGTGCTGGCTGATGCCCTTAACAAGCTGTTAGAAGGCTTCACTGGTTTTAAGCAAGTTTCAAAGAGTGCTGAAGATGCTGAAAGTTAGCACCTTGCCTAAAATGACTGAAGTAATCCCATTCAGATATTTGTTCATCATCCCTGGACTGGAACTCAAAAGTGTATTAACCCTTTCCCTGTTGGAGACCCTGCCCTTCACTTTAAACCTCAGGTGGCCAGGTAATTTTCTGAAAGCACAGGACCAATAGAAAAAAAATAAATAAATAGATGGAGCTGCTGATTTTGTACATCCCACAATATTTGAGCAAATGTTTACAAAGAGCAATATCTTCAATAAAAATACATCATTGTTCACATATATAACACAATTTGTGATAACACTGTGCTGATTTAACTAATTGACCTCCGTAAGATTTATCCCCCCCCCCTTGCCGACCAGGCCATTTTTTGCGATACGGCACTGCGTTATTTTAACTGACAAGTGCGCAGTTGCGCAACACTGTACCCAAATTAAATGTATGTCCTTTCCCCACAAATAGAGCTTTCGTTTGGTGGTACTTGATCACCTCTGTGATTTTTTTTTTGCGCTATAAACAAAAAAGACAGACAATTTGGAAAAAATATATATATACTTTTTAACCTTTTGCTATAAACCACATCCAATAAAAAAATAAAAAAAATAAAAATTTCTTGCTAAATTTAGGTTAATATGTATTCTGCTACGTATTTTTGGTTTCCACTAAAGTTATAACGCCTACAAACTATGGGATATTTTTATTTACTAATTTTTTATTAGTAATTGCGGCGATCAGTAGGGATGGGCTGAATGAACCCCTGTTCGGTTCTCACCAGTACTTTCGAACACCGCAAAAGTTTGGAGCTGAATATTGAACCCCATTAAAGTTATTGGGACCTAAATGTCAAAAATCAAAAGTGCCCATTTTGAAGGCTTATATGCAAGTAATTGGGCCTACAATGGTAATAGGGGTCCGGGTCCTGCCCTGGGAGACATGTATCAATAAAAAAAAAAGGTTTGTGAAAAAATGAGCACTGATTTTTTGATTTTTAAAGTGAAAGCAAAAAATGAAAAATTCTTTCCAATATAGTGCCTGGGGTAATCCCCTTAGTCTACCTGTAAAGTGGAAGATCTGTACCATGTCTAGAATCTGCTTCAGCAATAATTGCATTTATAAAGCCCCAAAAAAATGTAATTTTTCTTTGTTTTGCTCAGCAACTGCTGGGAAGCCAGTGTGTAAGATGAGACCACAATGTAGTGCACTGGGAACAAGATTAGAGATTTTTTGGATACATTCTGGTGTCACCTTGACTTTAGATAGAAGTAATGGGTGCGTAAAAATTGGTCTTTGGCTGACGGTGGTGCCTTCCCACTGTAGCCATATAGAGGTAATCTTGATGAAAGCAAGAATTGGCATTGCTGTAAAAAATTGCAATGATATGCATCTGTCAAACAGGTGCAGAAAAATTACTCTTTGGGTGTCGGGGAAGCTTCCCACCATAACCCTATAGAGGTTGTCAGGGTAATGGCCGAATAATGGGTAATCCTGCCAGTACCCGTCATGGTTGCGGCAGGCAAATCCCCGTGCGAGACAGCGGGTGCACACAGATGCATGCCGTGGCAGATGTAATTTTAAAATTTGAAAATATTTGTAATTTTTAAATTACACCTTTTTGTAATATGGTGAAAACTGGACGTACGCAAACATGTAAATAACCATGTTTCTCTAAAAATCTGAAGGTTTTCATTGCTCCCTTACATCTTTCAGGGTTTGTTAAAGACCCCCCAAACCATATATTTTCTGAAAGCATGAGACCAGTTGAAAAAAAGAATTTAAGGCCCCACGATATTTGTGCAAATGTTTAAAAATACACTAAAATCATTAATAGTGAATTCATACATGGCAAAATGTACAAAATTGCTACTAAATTCCTAGTAAATATAAAAGTTAAAACTGTATTGAGTTAATAAATAAAAAATATTTGTACATTTTAAATTGCACCTTTTTGTGAAATTGTGAAAACTGAAGGTACACAAAACTGTAAATAACAGCAATTTACTAAAAAAATCTATTTTTTACTTACAGCTTTTAAAATTTTATAAAGACCGCTCAAACTAGACATTTTCTGAAAGCACATGAACTTTAGAATAAAAAAAAGTGCTACTGATTCTTTGGGCCCCGCAATAATTGCGCAAATGTTCATTGTATCGCTATTTTCATGAAAAATACACTAAAATCATTATTAATGCACATAAACACAACATAACTTACAAAATTCCTGCTAAATTACTACTAAAGCATCGTTCACATGTGGCATACTAAAGTGTATGCCCATGGAGGGCCATGTTTGCCCGCATACAGGCATTCTCACTTATGTCAATTGGGATGCAACGGCTGCACAGTCAAAGCTGTTGTTCCCAATCTAACATCTGTGTGGGTGTGGGTACATGGGCTCAGGGACATGCATGCAGACCTACATGGATATAAAATTGGGAGCAATGGCTCTGTTTGGGCAGTTGCTACATCCCAAATGACATCAATGGGATGCTGCACAGAGATGCACGGAAAATGCATCCCTGTGAAAATGCATCCCTTTGCTTTCCTGTAAAGGGACGCTTTGTATGCCCTGTTTGAACAAGGCCTTAGGCCCCTTTCACACAAGCAGGCTGATCAGGTCTGCCTGTCCGTTTTTCAGGCGAGCCCAAATGGGCCACCCATTTTTCTCTATGGAGAGGCTGATGTAAATGGACATTAAGTCGGATGGGGATTCCATTCCCCATCCATCTAGTAGATCGGATCAGATGGTATCCAATGGAAATAGACAGGCGGTCCGTTTCCATCCGACCACTCAATAGAGAACAGTGTGATATTTATGTGTCCGCTGTGCATCAGCGGAGAGGACGTGGACCTGTCATCCACCTGCTCAGCGGGGATCAGCAGTTAGATCCCTCTGAGCAGGTGGATCTGCTTGACAGAGTCTGTTCCATGCGAAAGGGGTTTTAACAGGAGCCTCCAGTCTATTAGGGGCACAGGGTCGCCGCTCCCCTGCAAGGCGCTGGACTTATACATTTGTATGAGTTTTTTTTTTCAAGCCACATGATTAGATCCTGAGGCTCTTGCACCCCGAAACCACCCGCTTGGGACAATAGCAAATACATTTTTGCTATTGTCTTCTGGAGGGGTGCCGTGGAGGGGTGAGTACGGGGGGAGACCATCACCGTGGGGGGGGGGGGCGTTACCATGGAGAGGCTGGGTGCGGGCAGACCTGGAGGGGGGGTTGCCGTCCCCCAAAAAAGTCACTGGGTCTTACTATGTTTTTTTTTGTTTTTTTTACAGTTTTATATATATATATATATATATATATATATATATATATATATATTTTTTTTTTTTTTTTTTTTTTTACGGACCCCATATCTATTTTTTTGAGACAGAGAAAGGGACTGAAGATAGTCCTTTTCTCTGCAGCACTTTACTTTAATGAATAAGGAATCTGTAAAGAGATTTCTCACTCATTCATAAACTGACAGTCTGATTCATAGTAACACTCGCGGTTTATACTATTAGCAGCTGTCAGTGGACATTTAGGAGCGATCATAGTGATCATTGCCTGCGCCCACTGTGCTACACGGAGTGGGTGGTAAATGGTAAACAGATGTTTACCAAGCCCCCTGAAGCCCAAACTTCACCCACACCGCTCCCCCCTCCCCCGATGCGATCCCCAGCTTGTCAGATTGCCGGATAAGAAGCTGCAGGCTGTGGGAGGGGAAGGAGGGATTCTGCTCCCAGCATGGATGGATCGGGGGTGCGAAGGCCAGTATGTGGGTGATCAGAGTGATTGGAGGTACATTTGGATTCCCCTGAGCCCCATGCAGTGCCTGAAGCCGGCGGGGGATTGAATTTGCACGCAGGGGGGTGGATCGGGTGGAGGGGGAGTACTCAGTGCTGGGGGTGAAGAAGGTGGGTGAAGGGGATAGTAAAGAAGAGTGGGGGGAGTAGGCAGGTGACAGGGAAGCGGCGGCATTGGAGGGGCGGTCACATTTAGGGTTAATAACTCAGCGGGTTGTAATTCGCTGATCAGAGTTATAGAATTGTTCAGCAGAGTCTACTGAACAATTCTGTTATAAGTTTATGGTCATTGACTTTTAATAAGGACACTTACCTGTCCAGGGCGCCCGTGTTGTCGGCCGCCCGAGGCCGACCCGTCCCTCAGCTCTTGGGTCCCGGCGCCACCATTCTCACTAAGGGAAACAGGCAGTGGAGCCGTCGGCGCGCGTGCGACCCACAGCTGGGTTCTTGAAGGGCCACGTACAGGTACGTGATTGTGCCCAGCCGTGCCATTCTGCCGACGTATATCGGCGTGAGGTGGTCCTTAAGTGGTTAAAGAATGAAAAGGTCTTTATTAAATAAGCCTATTTAATTTCTTTATTTATTACAAATAATAAATGTGTAATAATATCTCTCACCCACAGGTGGTGTAGTGAGCAAGCTGACATTGTGTGTTTAAAGATGGCTGCCGCATATTCAATCGACCATGTGGTTGTGGGGGGGAGTGCAACAATGTGTTGCTGACATCACTCACAAAATTACCTGTGAGTGGTCAAGAGGAATGATGACATCCTGTGACTGGTCTCGGGTATACAGGACTGAAAAAGAGAGTGACTAGCTTGGGGAGGAAGGTTTGTTTTTGAGCTGTGGAAGGAAAGCATGCAGCAAAAATTCCTGATTGTCCTGTTCCAGATATCCAGAGTAAGCTGTTGCCAGAGTTAAGTATTATTTGACCTTTCTTTGGGATATTGGGAATACCGGTGTATGTTGAAGTCTTGTTAATGTTTATGATAACTTTTATGTGTTAGGCCCCTTTCACACTGGGGCGGTTTGCAGGCGCTATTGCGCTAAAAATAGCGCCTGCAAACCGACCCGAAACAGCTGTTGCTGTGTCTTCAGTTGCTGTGTCTTCAGTGTGAAAGCCCGAGGGCTTTCACACTGAAGCGGTGTGCTTGCAGGACGCTGGAAAATGTCCTGCAAGACGCATCTTTGGCTCGCTGTAGGAGCGGTATATTTACCGCTCCTATAGCGCCCGTTCCCATTGGAAACAATTGGGCAGCGCTCCGAACCCGCCCGCAAAACGCCGCTGCAGCGGCGGTTTGCGGGCGGTATTAACCCTTTTTCGGCCGCTCGCGGGGGGTAAAACCACCCGCTAGCGGCCGAAATGCGCTGCTAAAACGACGGTAAAGCGGCGCTAAATATAGCGCCGCTTTACCGCCAGCGCCCCCACCGCTCCAGTGTGAAAGTAGCCTAAGGAAGTTATGTATTTTGATGTCCAGTAAAGTTTTATTTTATGATTTTTATCAAAACTGCTCTTCGTGTGTCTGGTCATTTTAATTATTTACTAGATATTTACGTGATTGTCCAGTATACCTGAAATTTCAGTTTATTTAGTATAAGCGTATGCAGTCTTTTGCTTTTATAAATTTAGTTGTTTCTCACTGTTAGTAGATTCATATTTATAATCTAATAACAGCCTTATATTGTCCATATTTGTTACACTGATAATCCATATTTTATGGTTTCAGAAGGGTTCATCTGAATCATAACCAAAAGCCATTTAACAGATATCCTAAATTCAGAATATAATTACAAAACCCTTACAAAGCTACTTTTATTGTTTAAAAAAATACTATTTATTGTAAATATAAGAAAAGGCTGTATATAATGGTCATTGGTGGAGGAAGTACAGCAGTGCAATTCAGTTCCTTTTTTTTAAGTAAATCTGTTTTCAAACTACATTGCAAAATATGATAGCATCTGTGCTCAGTTTAATTAGAGCTAAAATTATGTTTCATTTGCAAATTGTAAAGCAAACATAATAATGCACATGAACCACATAAAGCCATAGGAATAGCTTTGGTGCTGTCTAGAGATATCCTGCCTGCTAGAAAGTTCAATGTAAACCAGACACAAATATAAACATGTGTTTATCAGATGATTTGAATAGAGCCAATATGTTCAAATTATAAACAATATTGATTAAATAATCACACCAATAAACTTGCTAGTAATTATCTTGGATTTAAAGGTAAACTCCGACCAGAGATAAAACGCACAATTTAATCCTATTATTTATTCAATAAAACATTAATTAATTATATTTTATATCTGACTAGCTTAAAGTGCTTCTAAACCTTTGATATGAAATATGAACAAAGCATATCCCTCTACAGTGTTTACTTGTATCAGTCCAGAGTGCTACGGCCATTTCTCTCTGCTGTCGTGTTCCTCTGCTATCTGTATGAGTCAGTTCTGACTTGTTTTCCTGACACCAAGAGGTAAAAAGGTGACAGAATAAGGAGTTCCAGCACACAGCCTGTGATTGACAGTCTCAGCTCTGTTCCTGTGTGCTGTGTGAAGGGGTGTGTGTACATTCCCTCCAATAAGCTCTCATCTCTCCCCACTGGGTGTAACGTCAGCTCTCTGCTTTCTGAAAACTCAGATAAACTGTATAAATTAAACTTTACATATCTGAATCTGTCCTCATTAGACTTGGTTCACACTGCTGCGATGGCAAAATTGTTTGACTTTGCCTGTGACTTCCTTACGACTTGATCTGACTCAAATGCTATTTAGCAGCCTATACAAGAGCTGAAATCGCACCCAAGTTGGACCAAAGTAGTGCAGGACCCTTTTCTAAAGTCAAAGCGCCTTGTGTAGCATCAGTTAAGATGGCATTCGAAGGGAAACATTGAAGGTTTAGCACTTTGAGACAATCAGATCTCACCCACTCCCTGTGACAGTGCTGCAATTAACAATGCTACTGGGAAAAATTAGAGGTCTGAATCTAAAGTTTGCTGGCAGCACAGGGCAGCTTGATATAGGGTTGCAGAAATAGTACATAATAATAAGAAAACATACCTACACATTTGTTACTTTTTAGCTACAGTTGCATTGGATTTATAAACGATAAGGGTTCAGTTGGGCTTGTAAAGGCATATTTTAGACACTATTTTAGAACTTCCCTCTCACATACTGAAACACTGAAGTCAGTTACAGCCCCAATGAACCTCTGAGGTGCTCTCTGTATTATCACTACATTAAAAAAATGTTTTATTAAAGTAGAACTATAGGCAATTTTTTTCATTTTGGACAGAGTAAGGGAGGGTTATAATCCCCTGTAAGGCTTATTTTTGCCATATTTATCCCATTGTGGAGATTTACCTTCTCTCCCTGACCCATAGCCAAACAGAAAGTGAGAAGAAATCACTGCTAATTAAGGGAATCTCTTGGGAACCACCAGGCCACCAGAACTAATGTCCCCATTTTAAGATTTCCCCTCTATTACTTTTTTGAGGACAACCCAAAATTTCGGATTTTCTTTTACTTTCACTTTGAATGATAAAGGTTTTGACATTGGGGTATTTTTTCACAAGTCTGCAAACCGCCAGCAGTCTCGACATGCAGCAAAGATGTCGACCTCTCGAGCTGAACACAGCGAAATGTCACATATCCTTGAAAAATACCTTCAATTACTTCCCACTAAGAGGAATATGGAAGCAATGCTACGGAAAACAGAAGATAGCCATAGGTGAGATATGGCGGACCTTAAGGCAAGTTTCCACGAATGGCTGGATGCTGTAGAAAAGGTTGTCTTGCAGATTCTGTCTGTACAAGACCAAATAGCAATTACCAATCATTACGCACAGATTCAAGCCCCATGGCTTGAATCTGATGACCTGGAGGACTGTCATCTGCGAAACAACATCCATATAAGGGGCTTGCCTGAGTCTATACAGTGACTACAGTGACCAGTATTTTCAACACAATATTAGGCAACTCGAATACGAATTCCATCGACATCGATCGAATACACAGAATTCCAGGCTTAATCCCTCTGCCAAGTTACCCAGAATGTTTTATGTCGGGTACAATTTTTCAAGCAGAAGGAAGCTATACTAAATAAAGCACGGGAGAGGGGTAATATTGACTTTGAAGACGCAAAAATTACTCTATCTAGATCAAACATTAACAAGAGCTTTCCAGAAAGCTGAGATCTTCAGATGAAGAAAAATGGTCACTCGCATGTTTTCCGCACTCCTGCGGAGCTTCAAAATCTTGGGCTGTCAGTGGTAGAATTGGAGCCTTGGCCAGATCCACCAATGTTAACATTCCCAGCTGCTCCAGTATGGGAACCGTGGCAACTTGCACATACCACCTTTGGGAAATCTCCAAGACCATCTGAGACTGGCCGCCCCCACTGATTGGGACTAACGGATAAAAAAAAAAAATATATATATATATATATATATATATATATATATATATATATAGCGATCTTGAATTCCAGGAGGACATCAATCTGATCGGTTGGGTAGAATATAAATCTGATTATATGGTATAACGTCTTCAATATACCAATCCTGAATATTGTTCATAGGAACTTAATGTGTGCTACGTAGGGTCTATGGGTTTTTGGTTCCCTGTTTGTCCTATCATTTTTTTTTTTTTTAGGATACTTAACCACTATAGCCCCGGAAGGATTTACCCCCTTCCTGACCAAGCCCTTTTTTGCGATAAGGCACTGCATCACTTTAACTGACAATTGTGCGGTCATGCAACATTGTACCCAAACAAAATTGATGTCCTTTTTTTCCCACAAATAGAGCTTTCTTTTGGTGGTATTTGATCACCTCTGCAGTTTTTTTTTTTTTTCACTATAAACAAAAAAAGAGCGACAATTTTGAAAATAAAGCTATATTTTTTACATTTTGCTATAATAAATACCCCCAAAAAATATATAAAAAAAACTAATTTCTTCCATAGTCTAGGCCAATATGTATTCTTCTACATATTTTTGGTAAAAAAAAAATCGCAATAAGCGTATATTGATTGGTTTGCGCAAAAGTTATCGGGTCTACAAAATAGGGGATAGATTTATGGCATTTTTATTATTATTATTTTTTATTAGTGATGGCGACGATCTGTGATTTTTATCGAGACTGCGACATTGCGGCAAACAGATTGGACACTATTTGACTTTTGTCAAACACTTTTGACACTATTTTGGGACCATTGGCATTTATACAGTGATCAGTGCTATAAAAATGCACTGATTACTGTATAAATGTCACTGGCAGGGAAGGGATTACACACTAGGCTGCGATCAAGGGGTTAATTGTGTTCAGCATGTTCTAACTGTAGGGGGATGGGCTCACTAGAACATGACAAAGATCACTGTTCCCGATCACTGGGAGCAGTAGATCCCTGTCATGTTGCTAGGCAGAACAGGGAAATACCTTGTTTACATAGGCATCTCCCTGTTCTGCCTCTCCGTGTCACAATCGCAGGCCACCGGCGGACATCAAGTCTGCGGGATCTGCGGGCATGCTCCCGCGGCGTGCGGTGGGCGCGAGCATGCCCGGTAGCCACGGATGATGCAGCGACATACGGGTACGTTGTTTTGCGCACCTGTGCCACTTTGCCGATGTATATCGGCGTGAAACGGTCGTCAGGTGGTTAAGAAGCAATTGCAATGAACATGTGTGGTAATACAATAGGTTGATAGTGGTATATCAGGTGGTCAGTGGACCTAGAGCTATGGGGATTGCTTATCGTTCTGTCCATAAGTAGTAGGTATGTACGCTAGCACCATAAATGACTAAATGATCTACAAGTAGAAATGCTCTTTATGGGCTTTCCTTTTATTTTCTTCTTTACCCCCGACACACCAGGAGATATACTAGGATTTGTGGGAGGGCTGTCTACTCTGTGACTTGACCGGATTGACCTGGGCTGTGGGGTTTGCTACCCACTCTTATTTTCCTCGAGGATATGAGTTAGTATTTTACTGGAAAGTGTAATGGGGTCTCCGTGGGGGGAAATTCATCTGTGCCTGGGTCGAATAGACATGGATTGTGGGTTCTCAGGACTCTAAGCTCTCTCTTACTTCCCTGGAATCCAGGGACAGTATTAGGGAGCTGCGCCTATATTTAAATCTAGTTAGCGACCCCCCACGGACCTCCTTGGATTTCGAGTGACCTCTCAGCGAGTTCTAGGGCCCAAATAACATCTCATCCGTAACACATATGGGGGCTGACATAAGCCCACTGTGCCTCTCGCCGGAGGCCTTTGGCATTCTCAGACATCCCTGTAGGCAAATGCAAAAACAATTGTTTTTAGGCTGAAGCCATGTACGTTGATGTGTGAGACTACTGATTTAAGTTACCTATAAAGAGGGAGGGAATGAGATGGAAGGGATGGGAGAAAGAGGGGGAAAACCTTCTTTTCTTTTTTTTTTCATTGGAAGGATTGTATCCCCGCACAATTACTATCCTCATGGGATAGAGGTTTAATGTAGCAGGGTATTCAATTCTCCACTTTCTGTCTAGAAAAGGTTTTAATAAACTATTAACTATCTAGAGGTTTGTGATAATTAACCACTTCCATACCGACATTTTGACCCCCTTCCTGCCCAGGCCAATTTTCAGCTCTGTCACACTTTGAATGAGAATTATGCAGTCATGCAACGTTGTACCCAAATTAATTTTCATCATTTTTTTCCCCACAAATAGAGCTTTCTTTTGGGGGTATTTGATCACCTCTGCGTTTTTTATTTTTTGCGCTATAAACAAAAAAAGAGCAACAATTTTGAAAAAAAAAAACACAATATTTATTACTTTTTCCTATAAAAAATATCCCATTTTAAAAAAATATATATATTTTTTTCCTCAGTTTAGGCCGGTACGTATTCTTCTACATATTTTTGGTAATAACGAGGCTGCCGGGCACACGCATCGGGTCCTAAGTGATGCGGCGGGCGCGCGCGGCGCTCTCCACAATGCAGGGAATCCCAGGGCGTCATACAACGCCTGCCAGGAGGGACGAAGGGTTCCTGCGGGTGTCGAATGAAAATATAGCGGTAGGAAAATGGTTAAAGAAGTAATATTAACTTTGTTTTACCGTACAAATCGGTTGACCCGGGGACTGTTAGGGATCACGAATGTTACCCTGGCTGTCCTTTGGCCTAAAGCCCTGTGCTTATAAATATTGGTGTTAAATTACAGGGCCTTTGTCTTTCCTGAGGGTCCGCGGTATAATCTGATTGGGTATTCATCATCATGTGGCTGATGAAACACCAAGAGAGGTGATGGTGTTTGGGGCTTAGGTTCTCCCCTAGGTTCGCCAGGGCAATTTGAGTGTCAGATTAGACACATTTTTTGGTGGGCTCAGTTAGAACGGGCTCCTTTCTTTCCTTTTTTTTTCTTCTTCTCCTTCTATGTGTTTTTCCTATTTGCTGCTTTATGGCATCCTATGGATAAGGTCTGACTACATGAAATTTCTGATAATAAATCTACTAGGATGTCTTCGGTAAAATTTGGGTCCTTGAATGTAAAGGGGCTTAATACTCCACAGAAACTATCACAGATCTTAAATTAAATAGGCATAAACAGCTCTTCCTACAAGAAACGCATTTTAAAACATCATCATCACCGCTCATGCCTACCCATCATTTCGCTCAGTGGTATTTCAGTAATAATTTAGTAATAATTATATAAGTAAATCTGGGCGTGGCTATAATGTAAAATTAAGAATATACAGTGGTGTGAAAAAGTGTTTGCCCCCTTCCTCATTTCCTGTTCCTTTGCATGTTTGTCACACTTAAGTGTTTCGGAACATCAAACCAATTTAAACAATAGTCAAAGACAACACAAGTAAACACAAAATGCAATTTGTAAATGAAGGTGTTTATTATTAAAGGTGAAAAAAATCCAAACCATCATGGCCCTGTGTGAAAAAGTGATTGCCCCCCTTGTTAAAACATACTATAACTGTGGTTGTCCACACCTGAGTTCAATTTCTCTAGCCACACCCAGGCCTGATTATTGCCACACCTGTTCACAATCAAGGCATCACTTAAATAGGAGCTGCTTGACACAGTAAGGTCCACCAGAAGATCCTTAAAAGCTACACATCATGCCGAGACCCAAAGAAATTCAGGAACAATTGAGAAAGAAAGTAATTGAGATCTATCAGTCTGGAAAGGGTTATAAAGCCATTTCCAAAGCTTTGGGAATCCAGCGAACCACAGTGAGAGCCATTATCCACAAATGGCGAAGACATGGAACAGTGGTGAACCTTCCCAGGAGTGGCCGGCCGCCCAAAATTACCCCAAGAGCGCAGCGACGACTCATCCAAGAGGTCACAAAAGAACGGGTTATAAAGCCATTTCCAAAGCTTTGGGAATCCAGCGAACCACAGTGAGCGCCATTATCCACAAATGGCGAAGACATGGAACAGTGGTGAACCTTCCCAGGAGTGGCCGGCCGCCCAAAATTACCCCAAGAGCGCAGCGACGACTCATCCAAGAGGTCACAAAAGACCCCACAACAACGTCCAAGGAACTGCAGGCCTCACTTGCCTCAGTTAAGGTCAGCGTTCATGCCTCCACCATCAGGAAAAGACTGGGCAAAAATGGCCTGCATGGCAGAGTTCCAAGGAGAAAACCACTGCTGAGAAAAAAGAACATCAAAGCTCGTCTCAATTTCTCCACAACACATCTTGATGATCCCCAAGACTTTTGGGACAACATTCTGTGGACCGATGAGACAAAAGTGAACTCTTTGGAAGGTGTGTGTCCAAGTATATCTGGCGTAGAAGGAACACTGCATTTCAGAAAAAGAACATTATACCAACACTAAAATATGGTGGTGGTAGTGTGATGGTCTGGGGCTGTTTTGCTGCTTCAGGACCTGGAAGACTTGCCGTGATAAAAGGAACTATGAATTCTGCTGTCTACCAAGAGATCCTGAAGGAGAATGTCCGACCATCTGTTCGTGTACTCAAGCTGAAACGAACTTGGGTTCTGCAGCAGGACAATGATCCTAAACACACCAGCAAGTCCACCCCCGAATGGCTGAAGAAAAACAAAATGAAGACTTTGGAGTGGCCTAGCCAAAGTCCTGACCTAAATCCTATTGAGATGTTGTGGTATGACCTTAAAAAGGCCGTTCATGCTCGAAAACCCTCTAATGTAACTGAATTAGGACAATTCTGCAAAGATGAGTGGGCCAAAATTCCTCCAGGACGCTGTAAAAGCCTCATTGCACGTTATCGCAAACGCTTGGTTGCAGTTGTTGCTGCTAAGGGTGGCCCAACCAGTTATTAGGTTTAGGGGGAAATCACTTTTTCACACAGGGCCATGATGGTTTGGATTTTTTTTCACCTTTAATAATAAACACCTTCATTTACAAATTGCATTTTGTGTTTACTTGTGTTGTCCTTGACTATTGTTTAAATTGGTTTGATGTTCCGAAACACTTAAGTGTGACAAACATGCAAAGGAACAGGAAATGAGGAAGGGGGCAAACACTTTTTCACACCACTGTACCATTCACTTTGATTAATGTCTATGCTTCTAACCAGGGTCAGATCCATATGTTGCTCGTGCTCTTGTGTAAATTAGATCATTTGGCAGAGGAAAAAAAAGTGCTGGGAGGGGGAATTAAATATCATTTTTGACCCATTACTACATACTACGTCTACCTCGCCTCGCTTCTCCTTGATCTAGCTTAATCGACTCAAGCGCGATTCCACGAATTTCAGCTAGTAGACATCAGGTAGGCGCTACATCCCACTGAACATGAATACACTTGTCACTCTCTAACCCATGCTACATATAGTAAGATGAACTTATTCCTTGTTTCACATAACTTGCTTAGCTGGCAACCTCGGACATCGATTGGATCTCAACTCTGGACGGATCATTCCCCGATCTTTTTTTCGATCAATTTACCACATTTTTAAAACCAATAGCAACTTGGAGGCTAAATGAAACTCTTCTAAAAGATGAATTGACCTGTAAGGCGGTCAGACTCACAATATATCTATTTTAATGGATCATATACAGGATATAATGGTGCAACCACTTAAATGGGAGGCTTTAAAATGTGTTATTAGAGGTAGCCATAGCAAATTAAAATCACCCAAAGTTTAGAGAAGTATGGACCCCTTGGATAGAATTTCTTCATTCTCCCTTGCTTATGTCCATTATAGGGAATAGAAACTGATACCACATGCCTGGAAATCATATATGGCTGTTTTCTGAGGATAGACATTATGAGACAAAGCGGGAGAACAGATATAGATTTATTTTCTTGTCACACATTGCAAACTCGCTCTGTATGGTGCTATTTTAACCCCTTTTCTTCTTCTTTTTTTTTTCCTTTTCTTTTCTTCTGATTTCTACTATTCTGGGTTCCCCCTGACATGGGGAACATGTGGCTTCAAGGTTAAACATTTTATTATTATTCATTGATGTAATTTTAGATTTTGCAGTTACCGAAGGATAAGAGGGCATGTTTTAAACTGTATTTATGATTGATTTATTAATTTGATAATGGTAAATGGAAAAATCAAAAGGGTGAATCTCGCTAACAAGGGCACAGCAAAAAAAAAGAAAAAAGTACTAGTAGTAGGTGTTCCAATCCCTCCTCCCTCTATCCTAAACTAAAAAAAAAAAGTTTTGCCTTTGGTTATACTTTAAGCTAAACTGAGTGAATGTTCTTGTTGCTGAGTAGAATTAGTAGTTTACTGATTTTACTTGTTGTCTAGAATTTCAAATACCTGTAAAATGTTTTCAAAACTTCTGCCCACTCTAAATATTCTCATAAAAACAATAGATTGACATTAATACCCATGATAATTATGACGTTTAAGCAGCACAATCGTAAATTATGTTTTGTGCTCTCTACAAAGTTGCTTTGACCCAGTGGATTACTGAAATAATCTATGCACTACAACCAAATAAATCCATAAAAAATAGATATTTGCTATGTGATTTTGTTGCTCTTTGTGCCGGTTTATACTATTGCGCTCTGCGAGATCGCATGTGATTTGCACCGCACTGCAAATCACATGCAATATCCGTGCAATGTTATTTCAGCCATACAGATAGTATGGCTGATATTGCATCGCATTCGGACCAGACTCGCACAGGACCCTTTTTTGGTCTGCACCAGAATCGCATTGCGTGGGTGTTCATGTCGGAACTTTCATTTGCAGTGCGATATGCAAGCTGAAATGGGGTGTCATTAACAATGTATTGACACTCCCGGCAGTTCACATATGACAGTTTGAACGGCTGTGTGAGTCGGGTGCCATGCGGGAACCCACAGTTACACAAGTGTGAACCGAGCCTTTATGTCATAATAGTTTTTGCTACAAAACAAAGATTCTTACCATTTCATCTTCCTCTTAAAAATAAATTATTCAATACTTAAGATAGTGTGCTGAATACATTGACTCTGAGTAAAACTGCCAGCTCCAAGCTCTGTTTGTTTCTTAAACAAACCTTTGTCCATTCCCAGAAAGAAGAAAAACTATGTCAGTGAATATGAGACTCATCATTTTACCCTAAGCATAATATATTACAGTAATGTATATATGAATTTACAAGCTTTTATATCTCTGCTAAATTCTTGTCACTGCAGTTATAGAAGTACAGTGTACATATCTTAGGTTACAAGTCGTATTCAATAATGAGAAACAACAAGCACCATTTAAAACACATTTGTGCTGCTGCAATAAACTTTGAAAGCTGAAAGGGCAATCAACCATGAATTACAAGATGGCTTAGTTTAGAGCGTTATAACACTCATGGAAAATATGTAATATTTGAATAACTTATCGGAAATATGATTTTTTCAAACACACCCCAGACTTCCTGTTCAGTAATCTCATTAACAAAATGGCAAATAAAATATTTGAAAACACAAATTTGTTGTGTTTTTGTGTATAATTACTGGAACATTTGCATTCATATTTTGGAAATTTAAAGCAGAAGCCCAAGCAAACTGCTAAATATGCATTTGGGATACACGTTTGTGAGTTGTTTTAGCAGTCAAGGGATTTTTATTTTCTAATCAGCCATTCTTGTAAACCAGGCACCCCTGGCATCAGGAAGGATTTTTTTTTCACCCATTGGAGCAAAATGAATCATGATTTATTTGGGGTGTTTTTTATAAATCAACTGATAGTGCCGCACTTTCACACTTACCAAAAAATAAATAATAACCAAAAAAGTGAGTCTATCGTTTTACAATTGTCCACTACTGTGATAATTATAAACCCTAATCAGATGACTTCATGTATATAGATCTATATCTCTATATCATCAATACTGTGAACATTGTGATTTTTTTTTTTAATAAAAAGAAAAAGAAAAAAGTCTATATACTGTATATGTGACAAAATAAGTCCTAAATGAGAATCAATAACAATGAATAGCAAGCTTCTTGATCTTTTCACTTTCGTATGCACAACCTTCTATCATGCAATGTGAGCTCCCCTCCACCAGATGCGCCTTCACCTGGAGTCGTGTGACCTCTGGTTATGGTCTATATGGGCCTCTATCCCATATAGGGGGTATTCTTTTTTTTAAATTAAATTGTATTTTTATTAAAGGATTTCAAAAATACAGAAGAGAAATCAACTTCAAACAGTTGTTAGTACAAGATAAGTACAGTCATTCAAATAGTATCAAACATAGGCGGTGGCCTTAAAGGTAAGGTTACATTGCTGCCAATTTTGCAGGTTTGCAATATAGCCATTGTGTAGGTCAGGGGAGGGAGGCAAAGAAAAAGACAGGGGGTGGGGTGGGGGGGGGACCCAAGGAGTTGGCAATTCAAGTGTATTGGTATATCACACCTTGGAAGTTGTTACTCATTGGATCTAGGGTTAGTGGGGTCTCAGGGGCACCTATTCCAGATAGAGGCGCTCCGTGGGATTCCCACATAAAGGAGGGGAAGGGAGGGCAGCACCATGGAAACTGTAAGGGAAAATGTTAGCGGAGTCGAGGTAGTAAAACATTCTACATACATATTTAAGAAGGTCCTATGTTATTGGAAAGTAATGGGAGAGTCCCAGGGTTGAGTTCTGAATGGTCCCACAGGTCCCAAATCTTTGAAAATTGAGGGAGTGTATCATGGATAGTAGCAGTGAGGTGTTCCATTCTGCGGATCTGCTCTAATATTTGCAGGACTTGTGAGAGAGTGGGTGGAGAAGAGGACAACCATCTCAAGGGTATGGCTCGTTTTGCTGCCAAAAGGATAAAGCCAGCTAATTTTTGAGTATGTTTGGAGATGCCGGGGAAAGGCAAACCTAGAAGAAATTGGATTGGATTTAAAGGAAGTTTGGTTTCAAAAAGATTTTGTAAGTACGTATGTATAGAGGACCAAAAGGGTTGAATAGTGGGACATTCCCAAAAGATTTGGAAGTGGGAGCCAATGTCACCCCGGCACCTCCAACACACCCGGGGAACCCCAGGATCATATCTGTGTAGAACCTCCAGGGTTCTGTACCAAAATAGTAAAATTTTATAGGTCGTCTCCCTCTGTTCCTTGCAGCGAGAAGATTTAGAAGAAGAAGTTTCCCATATTTTCAGCCATTGAGGGATAGGGATGGGTTGTTTAAGGATCTGGGACCATTTCTGCGTGTAGGAGTGACATATGGCGGTGAGTGGAGGGGAGTCATGTAGATATTTGTAAATTTCCGAAATAAGATGGGTTTGATATGGGCCCTGGGGACATAAGAATTTGAATGGAGTGGGTCTATTTAAGGTGAGGGTGGGGGATTTGGAGCTGAAATAATGTTTGATTTGGAGATAGGAATAGAATAGACGTTTGGGAACTTGGTATTTCCGTTGAATTTCATCGAAGGGCAGAAGTGTGTGGGTGAGTGGGTGTACGATATTCCGGAGCTGGAAGATTCCAGCCTGTGTCCATGGGAGCATTCGGATATAGGACAAACTGTCTGGTATATCAGGGTTAAACAACACATTTAACAGGGGTGGGCATGGGGATGAGAGGGAGAACTGATGAGAACATTTCTTCCATATGGAAAGAGTGAAGGGTGATCGGGTGAAAGCATACGTTTCTAAGTTGGGTTATGGAGGTCTCTAGTTTCGACCAGATACTGGATGCCATTCTATGTGACCAAACTATGATCGGTTTTAGATGGGTAGCAAAATAATATTTGAGGAGGTCTGGGGCTCCCAACCCGCCTCTGGATCTAGGGGCAAATACGACCGAGCTAGCTATTCGATGAGCTTTATAGTGCCAGATAAAGTTGAGAAATTATCTCTGGGTAGCTTTAAGTTGTGACATTGGGACAGGAATCGGTAGGGTTTCAAATAGATAGAGAAGTCTCGGCAGGACAGACATCTTCAGGACATTGAAGCGACCCAAGAGAGAGATGGGATATGTGTCCCATTGTCGCAAGAGTCGGTCAATGTCACGGAATAGTGGGGGGGAAGTTGGCCTGGTAAAGGTTTGAATATGAGGAGGTTAGGTTAATTCCTAAGTATTTGAGGGAGTTCATGCACCAATGATAGGGGTAATTATGTTGTAGAGCAGTGAGATCTGAGGGTGAGATGAGTATGGGCAGAGCTTCCGTTTTGTTCGTGTTGATAGCCTGAGAGAAAGCTAAATTCCTTAAGCAGGGCATGAAGGTTTGGGAGGGAAGTGTGGGGTCTGGTCAAGGTCAGCAGAATGTCGTCTGCGAATAAGGACAGTTTGTATTCGTTTTGACGCAAAGAGACCCCGCAGATATCAGGGTGAATAAGAATGGCAGCAGCCAGCGGTTCCAGGCAGAGAATGAAAAGTAGGGGGGATAGCGGACATCCCTGCCTGGTGCCATTACTCAGAGAGAAGGATGGTGATAAGTAGGAGGATAATTGAACTTGGGAGGTGGGTTGGGAATATAGAGCATGTAGTGCGGCGATGAAGGGGCCTTTGAAACCATAATTGGAGAGTGTGGCAAACATAAAGGGCCAACTGAGCCTATCAAATGCTTTTTGTGCGTCTAGGCTCAGTAGCAGAGCTGGTCATGTTGTTTTGTTTAATAGGTCAATGAGGTCTATGGTGCATCTTGTGTTATGGCCTGCGTGTCTGGCTGTCACAAAGCCTACCTGATCTTTATGTATTAGTCTTGGTATTAGGTGGGATAATCGGTTGGCTAGGATCTTTGTAAATATTTTGTAATCTGAATTGAGTAGTGTAATGGGCCTATAGTTGTCTGGGAGGGAGGGGTCTTTACCAGGTTTGGGGATCACGGAAATATGGGCATGGAGGAATTGAGGGTGGGGTTCGGTGCCTTTAAATAGGGAGGAGAATAGGGAGATCAAATGTGGGCTCAAGATTGGTAGGAAGGTTTTAGGGGGTATTCTTTAGATTTCCAACCAGATTGGAGTATGCAGATTGAAACAGGTCCCTCTTTAAATGCTACTCCGCTCATCCAGGGTACCATAAAAAAAGAATGCTATACATAGTGTGTATCCTTTTAAAATTCAACAGTTTTTTATTAAATGCACTTCATTTAAAAACACTTACATGTTTCTGGTGCTGTAGGTGCACCAACCAATAACAGCATAAAATATATAGGTATCTCCAGAAAGTAAGCTGTACAATCCACAGCTTGTTTATTACCACAACAACCTTGTGTATCCTCATCTCCCAGTGCATTGTGATGCCAGCAAGCCCCTCCCCTGTGCGTTGTGTCACACGGTCACGTGTATTCCTCAGGGGGGTTTGATCTGGATCAACAGTCTGTGGCTATTAGATTGTGTATATGGAAGTTTTCTATTTGTTGTTTTTTTTTCCCTATTGATTGAACTGGATCAGTGGTCTTCAAACTGCGGCCCGGTGGCCAGATGCGGCGCTTTGCTTGCTTTTATCTGGCCCTTGGGGCACTATTTCATTCACTGACACCAATGAAGGGTACAGCTCCTCCCAAAGAAACCAATGATGAGGCTTCATGTACACTGCAGCTGCTAAACTTACATTTAGGAGCAGTTGGGCGTTTTTTTCAGCAGCCCCTAAACTCTCCTTAATGTTATCTTATGTGTACATGTACACTCAGTTGTTTATAGTAGTTTAGAGGCAGTTGAGTTTACTGATGTTTTTTTGAAAGCAGATAAATCACATTCAGGACTGTAGTTTACCGGCATTTTAAATGCCAAATGCTTGTAACTGCTTGCAAACATGTGTAAACATTAAGATACAGCATTAAGCTGCACCAAGTGTTTGTTTTTTTTGACATGTCAAAATTAACGGTTCCCTATGAGAGCCATTTTAACTGATCTGACATTCAGCCCATTGTTTTGAATGTAAGTTGCATCCAAGTCGGATCATCATGCTCTAAGGATTTTGAAGGGGAACCCCATGCCAAAGTAAAAAAAAAAAAAGATCCATACCAGGCCCTTTGAGTCTGGTATGGATCTTGAAAAGGAACTCCAGTTATTATGCTCTTCCGGTTGGTTTTCCACAGAGAACTTGCCCAGTGATCGGGCCCCTCTATCACTAGATCGTTGGAGGATTAACCAACTATCTCACTTCCTCAGCTCACTGCCCAAACCAACCCATTTTATCAGAAAGCTCCACCCTTTTGAGGAACTATGCTCAGGTGAAGGACCGATCCGGAGGTCCTTGTCAACCTCCTACAAATTCTTGCTAGATCTTCACGCCACTGAAGACCCCCCATTTCTGGCAAAATGGGAGAGAGACTTGCAAACCACCTTCACAGAACCCCAAAAGGACCGTATACTTTTTTTCGCACAGAAATCCTCTCTATGTAGCAAATACCAAGAGACCACGTATAAAATAGTAACGCGCTGGTACAGAACCCCCTCCGTGCTGGCTAAGATATTCCCTCAGCAAACTGACCTCTGCTGGCGCTGCGGCCTTCACTCTGGCACCCTCTTACATATTTTCTGGGAATGCCCTGTGCTCCAAACTTTTTGGCAGCCGGTGCTCAAGCTTATACAGAAATTCACAGACATCTCCCTGCACGATAACCCAGCTGCGGTCCTCCTCAACCTTACCCCCCTATCAAGGAAACGTTACCACAAATCTCTTCTCAAACATCTCCTGAATGCTGCACGGGCCAGCATCCCACCCCTTTGGAAGCAACAGTCTGCACCAACAGTGGCCCAATGGTTCGCGAGAGTGCAGGACATTGAGCAAATGGAAGACCTGACCTCTGCCTTGCGGGATAAGTCAGAGGAACATAAGTCCAGATGGTTCTATTGGGATCTCTTTCGCTTCTCTGACGAGTTCCACCAATACACACTGGGATCCACCGCTTAGGATCCCCACCGCCTGTTCCGTACTACCGATCACGACTCCCGGGGGGTGTCTCCCGCCCCCGCTTGCCCCCCCCTCCCCTTTCTTTTATTTTATTTTATTTATTTATTTTTTCTTTCCCTCTTCTTCCTTCTTGCTCTCTCTCTCTCCCTCACTCATCTCCTCTTTATTTCCTCTCTCCTCTTCAATTAAAAAATAAAATCCGATGGGCATAGAAGCTTATACTTCCCCTGTATTAGACTTCAATTAGTAGAATGGGCCAGATTGAATGGCTCCCGTCACCTACGTGCACTTATTTTATATAGTTGAAGTACCTGTTGTGCTTACCACGATCTGTTTGCAATGTTTATATGTAATGTGAAGTTATCCTATGGTTTATATCTGTGTCTCATCTTTAAATAAAGAATTTAAAAAAAAAAAAAAAAAGAAAAGGAACTCCATGCCAAAATGGAAACAAAAACAGCGTGGGGTCCCCCCAAGACCATACCAGACCCTTATCTGAGCATGCAGCCCGGCATGTCAGAAAAGGAGGGCATGTGAGCAGCCCCCTCCTGGGCCATACCAGGCCACATGTCCTCAACATGGGGGTTGTGGGTGCTTTGCGCCCCCCCACCCAAAGCACCTTCTTCCCATGTAGATGGGTACAAGGGCCTCTTCCCAACAACCCTGGGCGGTGGTTGTGGGGGTCTATGGCCAGGGGGCTTATCAGAATCTGGAGGCCCCCTTTAACAAGAAGCCCCCAGATTCTGGCCCTCCTAGGTAATTGAGTATTGGGTACATTGCACCCCTACCCATTCACCCCAAAAAAAGGAAGTGTAGTGTAAATAAAAACAATCGACAGTCTTGACAAGTACTTTATTAAAAATCTTCCTCCGGTCTTTTTCCTCCAGTCTTCTCTGCCGCTGCTGTCTTCTCTGCCGCTGACCCGATCCTTTCTCTGATGCTGTCTCCCGTCAATGTGCCAGCTTCACTCTCTGTCGATTCTTATATAGCCATGGCTGTGGCCATCGCGTGACGTCACAAGGGGTGGGGTCTCATGGTGACGTTACCAGATTGGATCTGCAGGGAAGAAGACAGCAGCAGCAGGGAAGACCAGAGGAAGAAGACTGAAGGAAGAAGACCAGAGGAAGAACACAAGAGGAAGAACACCGGAGGATGATTTTTAAAAAGTATTTGTCAAAACCCTCTCTTTTTTTATTTACACTACACTACCATTTTTTGGAGGTGAATGAGTAGTGGTACAATGTACCCCATACTCATTGGCATAGAAGTGGTGGGATCTGGGGGCCGCCTTGTTAAAGTGGGCCTCCAGATTCCGATAAACCCCCTGCCCACAGACCACCCAGGGTTGTTGGGAAGTGGGGACAAGGTGCTTTGGGGTGGGGGTCGCGGAGCTCCCCCTGCCCCAAAGCACCCACATTCCCCATGCTGAGGGGGTGTGACCTGGTATGGTCCAGGAGGGGGTATGCCATCCCTTCAGAGTGCATGCTCCGATGACATCACCGGCGGCATGCAGTGTGAATATCTCCTAAACAGTGCAGGTTTAGGTGATTTTCACGGTACCTACAGGCAAGCCTTATTATAGGCTTACCTGTAGGTACAAGTGCAAAAAAAAGACTTTACTTTAAAGAAGGGAGGTGAAGAAAGGAGCTGCAAACAAGGATATCTAGTGGTTGAACAGAAGTACTGGGTAGGGGAACAGCTGGGCTGGTTTGGAATTTGGGGGACCTCACCCTTCTTTTTTCTTTTTTTTTTTTTTTTCTGTGGGGTTACGGCTCAAAATTCATAACAAACCTACATTATCTGACAGGTCAATGCCTTTTTTTTTTTACACAATCCCTGCCCCTTTGTTTACATTCTGCCGTCAGTTGGGATTCTCTGGCTAAGAGCTGATTGGGCTGGGCAGGGATGACTCATGGTTGTTAGGACACTGGCAGGGGAAGTTTAGCAGCCGTTGTAATACAACTGCTTATTATCCTGCTGCTGCTGGAGGCTCGACTTGATCAAGGAACAATTTTAGTTTTAGTTTTTAGTTTTTAGTTTTAGTTTTTTAGTTTAGTTTATTGTAAAGAAACATAAAAAATAAAATAAGTATTCATTCAGTAGTAGACAATCAACTAGTTACAAGTGAAGGAAACTATAACTATAAAAAATAATTAAATTTACATATTGAAAAATGAGTGGGAAGAAGTACAAACTTTAGTTCAGCCGTTTACCAAACAAAATTTGCTCTGAACCTTTTTTTTAAATTGGACCGACAGCTCATTCTTATTCTCCAGCAGCTGCCGTCAAGGTGCCTAGCATTAGCCAGGATTTAAAAGCCCTACTACTATATTGCATGGACCCAGGCCCCTAACAGTCATATACTGTTAATGGAAATAGATTATTGGGCATGTTTCACAAAATGAAATATACTACTTTCATCAAACCGAAATGCAGTGATAGCTTTATGTAGCAGTAAAATACTGTACACTAATATACTAAGTATTGCTAATTATTGTTCTTTTACATTTTTAGGATATAACTGTCATACAGTATATCACTGCTGAACCAATACAATAAATAATAAACTAGGCTTAAGATTAGTGAGTAAGCCTTGGTAAAAGTATTTTAAAAGTGTATTTAACTGGTTAAAATGTTCCCTGCACTTACAATGTGAAAAAGGTGAGTACGTTCTAACATATAGAGTACATCAATGAAGACGTTTCATCAATAACCTTTTTATGTGCTAGAAGATATTGGCAGAATCCTGTGGCGACATGTCTAAAGAATGTATTTATCAAACACAGAAGCAAAAGTGTATAAAAGAAATTGCAATTACATCTTACATTCAACTTCTTCCTTAGTTAAATAACTTATTAAATGCTACATACTATTATATGGAACTTTAAATGTGCCTTCAATCCAAAGGTCCTTGTTTAACATTAAAGTATCATCTGCCAACATTAGATAAAATAGACATTCAAAGTGAACACATTTTAACTAGAATTATACAGTAAAATGCTAAGTATAAGATCTCCATCTTTTTTATATTTAGACAAAACAGGTCATCCAAATCGAAATAAAACCACCCAATATTAGTGTAACAAAGTCAATTCCCTCAGATGCTGGATATCCAAAATGGTCCCGGGAAGTCTGAGACTGTTGTAAAATATGCTGTAGTCTCTAATTAAAGAGGAAGTAAAGCCTCTTAAAAAAAAAAAAAAAGACACACCCTGCAAGGCAAAGGCATAATGAGCTAGTATGCATAGCATACTAGCTCATTATGAATGACTTACCTGAAAACGAAGCCCCCGAAGCGGTCCTCATCCACGATCTTCTGCGTCGCCATCAAACTCGGAGCGACTTCCAGGTCTCGCCGCTCCAGCGCTGTCATTCGCTGGAGCGGCGATGACGTCACTCCCGCACATGCGCAGGAAAGCGGCATATCGCCGTGAACCAGGCATGTGCAGTGCGCCTGCGCGCCGTAGACAGCGATGCCTTTTCTTTTCTAAATATCTCCTAAACCATGTAGGTTTAGGAGATATTTATTGGACCTACAGGTAAGCCTTAATCTAGGCTTACCTGTAGGTCAAAGTGGTTTGTAAGGGTTTACAACCACTTTAAGCAGTTCCTTGTGAGCTGTTTTTATTTTTATTGCAGTGACATTTTCATCAACAAGACAACAATTAAGTTTCAGCTACATTAGCTGCTGCTATCATTTATATACAAGGTGCTATCTGAGGAGCTTACAATTTTGCCAATAAAAAAAGAGAGCATTTGTGTGTTTATATGATATATTTTTTTAACAAATGTATTTTATGTATTGATTTATTTATTGTATGTAGGTATGTGTGTATTTATTTAGTTTACCAATGCTAACAAAATTATCACACGTATCAAATGCATCTTGAAAGTTATAATTCATCCATTGTGAAAAAAAAAAAAAACAAGGAACATTCAATCATGTAGTTGCAGTTAATAAATGGATAAATATAAAAAGATAGGTGAGATGTGATTAAAGTGGATTTCCAACCTTAACTTAACTAGTCTTAAAATTGTCCCCTCCTTCCCAACTTTTCCATATTGATAAAATAGATAGCTCAAGGTTGGTCACCTTTTTTTATGCCCGAGATGATCACTTGTGTCTTCAAACCCTTTCAGTGTTATAGCAAGTGGGGTTAGAGGTGCTGAAGTTGCTGGGGACTGACAATCTCTGCTCTATCACTACAGACACATATGGAATGTAGCCTCTGATAAACGTAACCTACCTCATTGTAACGAGCATACTCCCCTTTGGCATAACACTAAACTTTCTGAACTTCTCTCGATTCCCTAACTCAGATATGTGGAGCACCAAAGTGGTATACTACTTATTCCACTTTTGGCAGATGGTTATCTAAAAACATTTGCTAGGCTTAAGGCTGGATTTGATCAACCAAATCATATGTTTTTCAGGTACTTGCAACTACGACATGCCCTACAGACCCAATTTCCCTCTGCATTTCCTCAATTAGCCTCCAATCCTCTTATGGCAGTGAATACTGACCCCCAAAAATGTAACTCTGAGTTCTATGGCATGCTTATTCTCCCCTCCTCATATCAACTGGCTTATGGAATTAAGTCATGTTGGGAAATGGATGTGGGCATGGTGGAGGATGAGTGGAGTGAGGCCTTAGACAGTTGTAAGACAGTATTACATAAACTGTCAGACCGACTTACCCAACTATATATTCTTCACTGCTCTTATCTTACTCCTCTTAGATTATTCTTGTACAAAAAAGACCAAAGTACCACATGTCTGATGTGCTCCCATAATGTGGAAACTTTTTATCACCTAATTTTTAATTGCCCAGTAATACAAGGTTTCTGGACACAGGTTGTTCAATGTTTGCATGATACAATGGGCTCTCCCCATGTTTGCTTGGATTCAGACAAATTTACTAAAGGTTTTTTTTTACACAAAACGTTATTTTCACCTAGAAAATTATTAGCGAATTATTATCTGCTTAACCAGACTAAGTTTCCCAAAGAAGCTCAGTTGACTCCTTATCAAGGTCACCTGTCCGAATTTGTTAACAGTGTTTGTATACCGTGAAAAAGGCATGATGGTTTGATTTATTTTTTTGTTGTGTGCCCTATTTCATTGGGTATACCTAGGGATGATATATTCCCCAATTTATGCATATGGATCTTTGTCAACTTGTACGATGTAAACTGTTTGTAGCCTTAAATATGTATTTACTTTAATAGAATTTACTGTTTCAACTTAAAAAATAAAAATGTCCCCTGCCCCCTTCTAACACCTAGGCTGATTAAACTGTGTGAAAAACATGTGCTAACTTACAGATTCTTAGCCTGCTCTACTTTGGTCACATGATCTCCTCAATCAGCAGCAGTTACAGGGGAGGGGAGAGAGCATTTGTCAGCAGCTTGGAATGCCTGAGAGTGGTGACCTCACCCATAGGCTCCCACGTCCTAGTTGTTGTTAAGGGCTCCCTCCTCTCCCCTGAAGCCACCTCTGGCTTACACAGGGGTGCCAGATCGCATGACCGGACCAGAGTGGGCTGAAAATAGGTAAGTATATACATCTGCACTGTGCATGTCTGCAGTTCTTCTCTCCCCTCAGTTCCTGGTTCCACTACCTTTGCTGGGGCAGCGGGAACCATCGGCTTCTGCTGCTGTGAAACCAAAGCCAATGACGTGGGAATGGGTGGTGGACATGTGCGATTCGTTTCGTACGAATTTCCGAAAATTCGTACATTCATACAAATCCGAACTACAAATTTTTTATGCATACAAATTTTGGACGAAATACGAAATTTCGTATACGGACTTCGGATCCAAATTCCGTTACAAAAGAATTGGTCAGAATGTTTGTTAACTACGATTATTCGTTATGATGAAGTTAAAAACCCCAGGAAGTCAGCACAGCACAGGGATGGTGGAAGCCCCTCATAATGATAAATTCATCATAATGAAAATTCGTTAATTGTTACGAAAAGTTTACAAATCTAACAAAAATTCGTATTTCGTACGAATCCAAATTGAATTTCGGACACGAATTACAAAATACAAATTAACTTTAATACGTAACGGAACAAAACAAATTTATTGATGGCGCAAATGTCTAGTGGGTGGTGGAGTCGAGTCCCACTGTCGGTACCTGAGCCTGAATGGATGCCCCCATAAAAAAGCGGCTTGCTCTGGGGGCACTTGCCAGAGGGGAGGAGCCAGGAGCACAAGTAGGGGACCCAAGAAGAGAAGGTTCGGGGCTGCTCTGTGTAATTCCATTGCACAGAGCAGGTAAGTATAAACCTGTAAAACTTTACAATTACTTTATTTATTTGTCTTATATACTGTAGGAGAAAATGCATTTATTGTAGCAGTACAACTAAAATCATGTTAAATTTACATTTTAACAGACACACACAATAAATATTATATAATAGTTTATGAAATGCGTCATATGATAACCTGTCAGCAGCTGTAGGTGTAAAAAGATCACATTTAGGCTGGGTTCACACTGCTGCGGTGCGGGAACGCTGCGAATACACTGCGAGTTCCCGCACCGCATGTCTCCCGCCGGCAGTTCACACTGCCCTATGCGAGCTGCTGGGGGTGTCAATGAAATGTTAATGACACCCCCATAGCAGCTTGCATATCGCAGTGCGATCTGCAAACTCGGACAGGAATCGGATCGCATGGTGAGAACACCATGCGATCCGATTCTGCTGCGGAGCGAAAAAAAGGGTCCTGTCCGATTTTGGGCCGAATGCGATGCGAATTCAGCCATACTATCTGTATGGCTGAATTTGCATCGCACAGAGATCGCATATGATTTGAACTGCAGTGCGGTGCGAATCATATGCGATCTCCCGCACCGCAGCAGTCTGAACCCGGCCTGAAAGCGGAGCCACAAATTGCGCTGGGAAGAAAATTAAAGAGACCAGTTCAGCTCCAGTACAAAATAATTAGATGTCTCTGTTCTAACATTGATATCTGGCAGCACAGACAAGGTACATTAGCTCAGACATTGAAAGCTTGTAATGTGTACTCATGCCAGGTGTTCAAAGCTTGCAGAGAACAAGTGTAGATCACTAACTGGCACCAAATATTGAGGTGTATTGAAAAAGGAAGAAGATCAGCAAATTTCTACAAATATCCCAATTTTGGAAATTGTTACATGGAAACATGATATTTTATTCTCATTGACAGATTTTACAATTAAAGGCTCCTGTATGACAGTCCAAACAAGTTACATATTCAATTAGTATGGAATGCACAAGTCTCACAAGGTAAAAAAGAAACACATAATTTACTTTCACTGTCTGTGCCTAATCCACCTTTTTTTTGTGCCTCACATGCTCCTCCTCTTAGAAAATGTGCTTCATAGTGGGAGGGTTTTGTTGAGGCAGTGCTGTTAATCCAGAAAGTGGTAAGCAGGGCTGGGTGTAGCCAGGTGCTGAATGAAAAGCTTAAAGCCTTGTATATACTATGAGTTTTTTCCATTCAACCCAGCGGGTTAAATTAAATAAAACCTGACAGCTCTTGTTGGACCTGCTACACTAACGATCCATATCAGTACAGCAATCTCCCCCGCTGAGCTGTTGTGTTCTGACAGCTGTTGTGTTCCCTCTCAGCCAGAACATTGGCTGAGAGTGCTGATCGGAAGCCGTTTGGCTGCTGGTTTTCCCGCCAAACTGTCTCCTGTCAGACCGGCTTCCATACACACGGGCCGAATGTCAGCTGGTTTTTATTGAATCAGCTGATGTCGCCCAGCATTCGACCCGTGTGTACAGTGCTAAAGGCTTGTGAATCAGCAGTGTCATGATGTTAGCCACTACAGATTTTATTATCCAACTCTAGTGCAAGCAAACATAGTGACAATGGTGAACTGATTTCAGGAGCAGTGCAGCATTGTTGTCATATATTTACAGAAAGCTGCGAGGTGGACTTCACTGTCAGGCACAATAGGGACTTTGCATTGAACCAAGAAAAATGTACTTATAATTATGTGCTGCAGCACATATTTTCTTTAAGTAGAAGCAATAGTTCTACTGTAAAGGGGCCATGTTATAGTATTATTATTATACAGGATTTATATAGCGCCACCAGTTTGCGCAGCGCTTTACAACATGAGGGCATGATAGTAATAACATAGTAGTAGTAACATGATAGTAATATTTCTCTATTCTTTTTAAATTGTTGCTGGGCTCAGAAACCAATAAAATACTTCCCCCAGAAGAAGAAGACAGTGGTGTGATCTTGCCCGCTCTAAGTGCAATCCTAGTGTACATTACAACCTCTGGAGAACTATTACAAGAAAATCCCAGCAAGAAATGCAAAATGGATCAATTCATATGCCACCAGTTGTTCCTGAGGGTGCCTAGATATGGGTAACATGATACACATATGGTAAACCTGCTCAAAAGTTTGCTGTCTGTGGATAAGGATCTACACCATGATTGCTTTAATAAAGATGATCAACCTTCAAAAAAAAGGTTGATGGAAATTACTATTCCATAATTTTCAGAAAGATAAAGGGGTTGTAAACCATCGTGTGTTTTTACCTTAATGCATCCTGACCAGCCCCCCAGCTCCCCCGTTTTACTCACCTGCACCCGTTATTTCCCACGGCAGAGACGCACTCTACCTCTCTGCCCCTTGTCTCAGTTCTTGATTGGATAGATTGATAGCAGCGCAGCCATTGGCTCCCACTGCTGTCAATCAAATCCAATGATGTAGGCACCAGGGGCGGGGCCGAGTCTGGCATTCTGTGTCTATGGAAGCAAATGCTGGTCTCTGGAGCATGCCCGCATGGTAACCCCCAGGGAGAGCGCTTCTCCTAAGGGGTTTTCCGATGCTGGGAGGAGCTGATAGCGCCACTGGGGGACCCCAGAAGAGGTGGATCGGGGCCACTCTGTGCAAAACAAACTGCACAGTGGAGGTAAGTATGACATGTTTGTTATTTAAAAAAAAAAAAAAAAATCGAGGGTTTACAGCCCCTTTAAGAGCTGCATACAGGGCACATTGATTCTAGAGATGTTGACTATTATATTAAATAATGAAGCTGTGTTAATTCTTCTTTTTTTGAGTCCCTACACCTTGCACTCACAAGCCCCTCTTTTCTCTTTGGCAACATCTGAGTGTCTATCTCTTACTTTACCTTCCCTCTGCCCTCTCGTTTACCTTTTTCCCTTAAAATGTCCCTCTTATCTTTTCTCCACTATCTTCCAATCTCTAGTCAATTACCCCCCCCCCCCCCCCCCATCTCTTCCACATACCAATTTTTTCCCTCTTAACCCCCTTCTGTATTTTTTATTTTTCCCTCTTTTTTCTTCTTCCTATATTTCTCTTTTCTCTTTTCTCCTTTCTTATACCCATAGCTCTGCTAACCTGAGGTTTACCACCTAACAATTTGTGACATAGCCCCTTAGCCTCTTAATAGAGGAAATATGAATAACAAAACAAACTGTACAATGAAAACATGGACTGGCGTAGTCACTGTACAAACCTATTTGCCAACCGAGTCTTCTACAGGGATACTAGGTGAAAATAAAGGTAAAATGCCTGGGAAAAAAGAAAACAAATGCAGCCACAAAGTCTAAAGACTGGTAAGGTTACAATATATTACATATTATGCTTTAAAATAAATTACATAATCTGTCCAATAAATCTGACAAGTTCATGACTGATCTGTTAGTATTGTTGCATCAAGATTCAAAGAAATGTCAGAAAAGAAACTGAGTTTTGATTGGAATCCTCTCTTTCTGAAAATGTTAGCTGTGAGACTGAGCATCTTGCTTAAATACATCAGATCACTATGACAATGACAGTCTAAATTTTTAAGCTCTGCATTACCACTCATAGATTGCATGTGTTCAAATGCATCAATGTTAGCTGCTAGCTAAAAAGTATATATATATATATATATATATATATATATATATATATATATATATATATATTACATTGAAAACAGAATATTAAGTATTAAGTATTAGCACTGTTTATTACATATCTGCTTCATGCATACATCAAATCACTGACCCAAAAGAAGCACACAGCTACTGACTTATTTTCCCCTGATCTACTTGTTCCACATCAGAGATAAAGACAAGCAGACTAAGGACATGGATTACTGGAACCATGTCCTGTGGTCTGATGAGACCAAGATAAACTTATTTGGTTCAGATCAGGGGTCTCAAACTGGCAGCCCTCCAGCTGCGAAACTACAAGTCCCATTAGGCATTGCAAGGCTGACAGTTACAAGTATGACTCGCTCAGGCAGAGGCATGATGGGACTTGTAGTTCAGCAACAGCTGGAGGGCCACTAGTTTGAGACCCCAGGTTTAGATGTTTAGGTGTCAAGCGTGTGTGGCGGCAACCATGTGAGGAGTACAAAGACAAGTGTGTCTTGCCTACAGTCACGAATGATGGTGAGGTGTCATGGTCTGTGGCTGCATGAGTGCTGCTGGCACTGGTGAGCTACAGTACACTGAGGGAACCATGAATGCCAACATGTACTGTGACATACTGAAGCAGAGCATGATCCCCTCTCTTCGGGAAACTGGGCTGCACCAAGGCTTCACAGGTTGCCACTGGAGTCCTCTTCCACTTCTCTATGACGACATCACAGAACTGGTGGATGTTAGAGACCTTACGCTCCTCCACCTTCCGTTTGAGGATAACCCACATATGCTCAATAGGGTTTAGGTCTGGAGACATGCTTGGTCTGTCCATCACCTTTACCCTCAGCTTCTTTAGCAAGGCCGTGGTCATCTTGGAGGTGTGTTTAGGGTCGTTATCATGTTGGAATACTGCCCAGCGACCCAGTCTCTGAAGGATCATGCTCTGCTTCATTATGTCACAGTACATGTTGGCATTCATGATTCTCTCAATTAACTGTAGCTCCCCAGTGCCGGCAGCACTCATGCAGCCCCAGACCATGACACTCTCACCACCATGCTTGACTGTAGGCAAGACACACTTGTACTCCTCACCTGGTTGTGTCACACACGTTTGACAACATCTGAACCAAATACGTTTATCTTGGTCTCATCAGACCAAAGGACATGGTTCCAGTAATCCATGTCCTTAGTCTGCTTGTCTTCAGCAAACTGTTTGCTGGCTTTCTTGTGCATCATCTTTAGAAGAGGCTTCCTTCTGGGATGAAAGACATGCAGACTAATTTGATGCAGTGTGCAGCGTATGGTCTGAGCACTGATGGCTGACCCCCCAACTCTTCAACTTCTGCACCAATGCTGGCAGCACTCATACGTCTATTTCCCAAAAACAACCTCTGGATATTACGCTGAGCATGTGAACTCAACTTCTGTGGTCCACCATGGCGAGGCCTGTTCTGAGTGGAACCTGTCCTGTTAAATCCCTGTATGGTTTCGGCCACCGTGCTGCAGCTCAGTTTCAGGGACTTGACAATCTTCTTATAGCCTAGGCCATCTTTATGTAGTGTAACAATTCTTTTTATCAGATACTCAGAGAGTTCTTTGCCATGAGGTGTCATGTTGAACTTCCAGTGACGAGTAGGAGAGAGTGAGAGCGATAACACCAAATTTGACACACTCGCTCCCCATTCACACCTGAGACCTAATGAGTCACATGGCCCCGGGGAGGGAAAATTACTAATTGGGCCCAATTTGGACATTTTTACTTAGGGGTGTACTCACTTTTGTTGCCAGTGGTTTAGACATTAATGGCTGTGTGTTGTTATTTTGAGGGGACAGCAAATTTACACTGTTATACAAGCTGTACACTCGCTACTTTACATTGTAAAGTGTAAATTCTTCAGCGTTGTCACTTGAAAAGATATAATAAAATATTTACAAAAATGTGAGGGGTGTGAGATACTGTATATATATATATATATATATATATATATATATTTATTTTTTTTTTTTTTTACTGTTATAGCTTGTTAAAGACCATGCAATGCTAAAATTGACCAGAAGGGGAAGTTTTCCTTGGAGTTTCAGTTTAGTGCACATCTTCTAAAATTACTACCAAACACACATTGCAGCATACACATTTTGTGATGTAAAAGGTAAAACTCTCAGGGATAAATTAATTAAAATCAGATACTTGTCATGAATTGGGGAAAATAGTATAAGAAAAAATCTAAAATGTAAAAAGATATTTTTGCACAGTAATTATGTTAATACAGCACAGCTTGTTCCTAGACTTTTACACTTCAAAAGCCGGAGACTTTCCAAAATGTAATAAATACAAATCCTGCCAGTGAAAAGAAAATGAAAACAGAGGACACTTGCATAATATGGTTTAGATTGCAGATTACAATTCCTTATGTCTGAACTTTTTCTCATACTTTTCAAAACATGTTCTGGTTCAATGTTGGCATGGCTTGTACATTTTTGTACTATTCATCGTGTGTTTACTATAGCTCTTATTAAATATTTTCTGTGAATTGCAGGAACAGAATGTATTAACTTTTTTTTTTAAGTAATGAATGAAATGTGGCATTACAAAAACAAACCTTTGTAATTCTGAACCTAGTGTTTTTACATTGACATTAAGCATTTAAAATGAATACTAAAGATTAGAGGTAAACCTCAAAACTATTTTAGGTTTACATTCAAATAAGCTATTGACAAGCCAAGTATTGAATGTTCAAACATTTTATCCTACCATAACTGTATATTTTTTGAAATAGTAGGGCATTGTCATAGTTAGTAGTAGTTAGTCACATTCAATTGAATATGAAGATATTTTGCTACTTTTTCAAGAAGCTTTGATCAGTTCAAAAGAGGGTTTTAATGTATAGCCACATGCGTAATTGAGTCACCATACAAAGTGTAAAGGCAGATATTGATTGTCCAATAACATGATAAGAGGTATAAAAGTTTGCCAAGCTACCACGCTTTAATTACAAAATCCAATCCCAACATGCTCCAAAAAATGTAAACTTTCGCTTTCCATCTTCCACTTGGGATTTACAACTTGAATTGTACTGTCTTCAGTTTTCTGTCAAAATCATAAGGTGTCTGCCTCCCAGCATTTCAAAATAAGATGAGGAAATCCATAACACAGACCTATAAATATCTCATGCTAAGCATATTGGTACACCTAAAAATATTTATTTTCCTCTTAAGAAGTCATAGCACTTTCTCTAATAATGCCTTTAATACCTTTCTTTCCAGAAGTTCAGGGCCATTTCTCAAGGTCATCATCTACTTCCTGGGCTAAGATTCTGACACATAGATGCAACAAAGTAAAACATTTTCTGTTTTCTCACGTCTAATAAAATTCAATACCTTCTGGTAACCCTATGACAAGGCAGTGTACAAATCCATCCCAATGACGCAGTTCACCTATAGTCTCATACAGATTAGCTTGCTGTTGCCTCTTACTTGTGTCCTGCCACAACACTACGCTGAACACACTAATCACTTCCCCTTGAAAGCCCCTAGACTGATGACATCAGTCTATGTTCCTTTCAGGCAAACATTGAGAGATTATTTCAATGCATTATCATTCACTAGAGTTTAAGGACAGTGTTTATACCATAAAAGGTAAAGCCTGGATTTGAAACAAGCAAATGTGATTTCCCTTATTCTTGAATGTATATGTAAGGGGGTCCTTATTGGACTTAGAGTTCTTTATCAGGCCCTTTCTGTGATTGGTGGATTAACTTGGTCAAGTTGAAACACATAAGTGTGTGTGATGCTACATTGTACCTTGGAAATCAGTAGGGAGGACATTGGGTCTTGGTTCTCTACTGAGATTTCAGTGGATGTGAAATCATCATGTAGATCAGCCCTCAAATTTTCCACTCGCCTACTCGCATTTTGCGAGTGGAAAATGAGGTCTTGCGAGCTGGGCTGCTTGGTAGTGGTGGGGCGAGCATCGGGAGCCGTTCTCCCAGTGATCGCCCCGATTGCAGAGAGCATGGAGGAAGAGGAGACCCGCGGGATCGCAGAGCGGTATAACACGCTATAACAGCTTACATTGAAATCCGCTCCGCTCTGCTCGCCGTGACACAGCCCCTCCTGACCCCGCGCCTGTGATAGACAGAATGCCTCCCCGCATTGGACCCGCTTTCTGTCTATCACAGGTGCGGGGTCAGGAGGAGGCGGGGCTATCCTCTTACTCCTGTCATGATCCAGCTGCCAATGGGGACACGATGAGTCTGCAATGTTGGGCAAAGTAAGTCTGCAATGTTGGGCAAAGTGAATCTGCAAGGGGGCACAGTGAATCTGCAAGGGGGCACAGTGAATCTGCAAGGGGGCACAATAAGTCTGCAATGGGGGCACAATAAGTCTGCAATGGGGGCACAATAAGTCTGCAATGGGGGCACAGTGAATCTGAAATGGTGGCACAATAAGTCTGCAATGGGGGCACAGTGAGTAGGCAATGGGGGCACAGTGAGTAGGCAATGGGGGCACAGTAAATCGGCAATGGGGGCACAGTAAGTCGGCAATGTTGCGCACAATGAGTCTGCAATGTTGGGCACAATGAGTCTGCAATGTTGGGTACAATGAGTCTGCAATGTTGGGTACAATGAGTCTGCAATGTTGGGCACAATGAGTCTGCAATGTTGGGCACGGTGAGTCTGCAATGTTGGGCACGGTGAGTCTGCAATGTTGGGCCCGGTGAGTCTGCAAAGGGGGCCCGGTGAGTCTGCAAAGGGGGCACGGTGAGTCTGCAAAGGGGGCACGGTGAGGCTGCAAAAGGGGCACGGTGAGGCTGCAATGTTGGGCATGGTAAAGGCTGCAATGGTGGGCACGGGTCACGCTGCAATGTTGGGCACAGTGAGGCTTCAATGGTGGGCACGGGTCACGCTGCAATGGTGGGCATGGGTCACGCTGCAATGATAGGCACAGGTGAGCTTGCATTGATGGACACTGGTGAGGCTATGCTGAGGGGAACTAATAAAGTTGTTGTTAATATTTATTTTTGTAACTTAATTCTGCATAAAACATTTAGGTGTCATTTCACGAGATAATTTGTGAGGACGTGATTAGTAGGGATGAGCCGAACACCCCCACAAAAAAAAAAATGGCGTAGGGTCCCCCTCAAAATCCATACCAGACCCTTGAGGTCTGGTATGGATTTTAAGGGGAACCCTAGCCAAAAAAAATGGCGTGGGGTCCCCCTCAAAATCCATACCAGACCCTTATCCGAGCACGCAACCTGGCAGGCCGCAGGAAAAGAGGGGGGGACGAGAGCGGCCCCCCTCTCGCCTGAACCGTACCAGGGCACATGCCCTCAACATTGGGAGGATGCTTTGGGGGTCTAAGACCCCTAAAGCACCTTGTCCCCATGTTGATGAGGACAAGGGCCTCTTCCCCACAACCGTGCCCGGGGGTTGTGGGGGTCTGCGGGCGGGGGGCTTATCGGAATCTGGAAGCCCCCTTTAACAAGGGGACCCCCAGATCCCGGCCCCCCCCTGTGTGAAATGGTAAGGGGGTACAAAAGTACCCCTACCATTTCACCAAAAAAGTGGCAAAAATTGTAAAAATGACAGGAGACAGTCTTTGACAATTCCTTTATTAAAATCTTCTTTCTTCTTTCTTCATCCTTCGGTTTCTTCATCTTCTCCTTCCTTCATCTTCTTCCATCTTCTTCTTCCATTTTCTTCTTCCTCCGATCCGCTTCTTCTTGCGCTGGTCTTCTCGTCCTTCTCGTCCGGTATCTTCTTCCGTCGGCGTCGGTGTCGGTGTCTTCTTGGGCCGCTCCGCGCAATGGGAGGCTCCCGCTGTGTGAGGCTCCGCTCCATCTGACAGGTCTTTTAAAATGGAGGGCACCTGGTGACCCCGCCCCCCTCTGACGTCATGGGGAAAGCCATCATGGAATTCCCCATGACGTCCCTGTGCGTCAGAGGGGGCGGGGTCACCAGGTTCCCTCCATTATAAAAGACCTGTCAGACGGAGCGGAGCCTCACACAGCGGGAGCCTCCCATTGCGCGGAGCGGCCCAAGAAGAGACAGAGACACCGACACCGACGCCGACGCCGACGGAAGAAGATGCCGGACGAGAAGGACGAGAAGACCAGCGCAAGAAGAAGCGGATCGGAGGAATAAGAAAATGGAAGAAGAAGATGGAAGAAGATGAAGGAAGGAGAAGATGAAGAAACCGAAGGATGAAGAAAGAAGAAAGAAGATTTTAATAAAGGAATTGTCAAAGACTGTCTCCTGTCATTTTTACCATTTTTGCCACTTTTTTGGTGAAATGGTAGGGGTACTTTTGTACCCCCTTACCATTTCACACAGGGGGGGGGGGGGCGGGATCTGGGGGTCCCCTTGTTAAAGGGGGCTTCCAGATTCCGATAAGCCCCCCGCCCGCAGACCCCCACAACCACCACGCACGGTTGTGGGGAAGAGGCCCTTGTCCTCATCAACATGGGGACAAGGTGCTTTAGGGGTCTTAGACCCCCAAAGCATCCTCCCAATGTTGAGGGCATGTGGCCTGGTACGGTTCAGGCGAGAGGGGGGGCCGCTCTCGTCCCCCCCTCGTTTCCTGCGGCCTGCCAGGTTGCGTGCTCGGATAAGGGTCTGGTATGGATTTTGAGGGGGACCCCACGCCATTTTTTTTTTTTTTGGCTAGGGTTCCCCTTAAAATCCATACCAGACCTCAAGGGTCTGGTATGGATTTTGAGGGGGACCCCCTTAATATCCATCCCAGACCTGAAGGGCCTGGTTATTGAATTTGGGGGGACCCCTACGCTTTTTTTTTGTTTTTTATTAATGAATGACAGTTCTCTGTGTTACAGGAGCCATCAATTCATTAGCCGCGAGTGATTTTAAATAGCTTTTTTCCCTGCAAAAATGACACTTTTTTGCAGGGAAAGTTCTAAGCACAGGAAACCTGCCCCCTTCACAGGCCACCTATAGACACCCCCCAGATGTGATACTGCAATGCTGTTCTAACAGCATGCACACACATATTCCCAGAAATAAAGCACATATTGTCAGCAGCACACTAACACGCTGACACGCTGACACTGACTGAAACATAATATGCGAGGCCGCCTGCGCGGCGGCCTCTTATACCGTGGGGCGTGTACTAAAGCCCCTGAGCTACAATTGGCTACAGGCATCCTGCCTGTAGCCAATTATGGCTCTCCTCGCTGCCGGCGCTGTGATTGGCCAAGCATGCGGGGTCACAGTGCATGCTTGGCCAATCATCAGCCAGCATTGCACTGCGCGGGCCGCAATGCATTGCGGGGCCGCTCGCATCACACGAATTTGATGCGAGCGGCCCCAATAGTTCTGGGCTCGCCGAGCGAGCGAACACCCGGTGCTCGATTCGAACATGGGTTCGAATCGAACACCAGGCTCATCCTTAGTGATTAGTGGCAGAAGTAGGGGCAGGGTAGGGGTTGGGTGTGGAAACTGCTGGCGAGTAACCCTTGAGGCTTGGCTAGTGGCTCAGGACTTGAAATTGTGAGCCCTGATGTAGATGATGTCCAAATTTTTTCAATCCAAAGGAGAATGGCACAATTGGCTATATTCCCCCAGAGGCCATTGAGAATATTTCCTTTGTGAAGTTCAGACCTCCAGCCTAAATAAGGGGCCTAGAGGAAAGTGTTTGAGTGAAAACTTCAAATTAGCATATTAGAGCTACACTGAAATTAAGAATTGATGCCTGCACAGAATAACAATTTTAGTAAAAAAAAAAGTTTGAACGTTAACTGCAATAGAATGATCTGTAAAAGATACAGGGAGGTTGAAAGTGGAAAGATGGTTGAGGTCATGAAAGAAGCAGCTGGGCTCATAGAAACAGAAATGTAATGGACCAAATAGGAAGGTCTTGACAATAATAATTCACAGAGTTTTCACCAAGGGACGGCCCATGAGAGAGAGAGAGATGGTTGGTTTGTCTTTTGCATGGGAGAGGCTTTAGCGAAGCAGTGATAAACCTGTGTTCTAGTGATGCTCTGTCCATTGGAAGCTGGAGAGAAACTATTGTTGGGATAGTACATTTGTGACCTAGTAAGGTGTTATTCATGGTGAAGGAAAGCACATAGATTTAAGTTTGGTCTAAGAGTATGTGAGACCCATCAAGGGAGCAGTGGTGTGATGTGCTTATGAAAAAAGCATCTAGAAAAACATTCATGCTCTGCCATGGTGTAGTTGCCACTAGAATACTTTTCCAACATTATGTAGAACTACACTCACGCAGCATTTAGGAATTATCCACCGGCAGAGGACGAAGAGGGTGCAGAGTACTTGTGATGTTATCAATTTTGCTTGAAAACACGTGGAAAATGGGCATGTCATTTTTTTAAAGGATGTTGGGGTGCTCTAAAGTGGAGTGTGGTGTACTTTAAGTTAGGAGGACTGAAAGTACCCTTTGAGGGCTAAATTTAAGGACTAGGTTAAGCATTAGGAGGAGAGGTAAAGTACAATAAAACCACTGCCCTTTCCCCCATTGGAAGATTTACTCTCTATTCCTATTCTGGCAGCAAATGAAAATACATGTTTTGGATTTACCTTCAGTTTCATTTCTGGCAACATTGGTGATCAGGACAATTAGAGAGAATGAATTTGCCTAACAGGGACACAGACAGAAATACAAACCTGACAGGGGTCTAACCCCTCACCACTGTACAGTATCCATTTTTTTTTTAAATGAAGGTTTGTCTTTAGTTATACCTTAAGTGCAAAGGTTTAGGTTAAAGGTAACGTTTTATGTTTTGAGGGATATTAATTTTTACTATATCACAATTGCTTTTTCTGTTTGTTGATGCTCGTGTGTGTGGCCCGGTGTTCCTGCAGATCCCAACACCTCAGCTCCCAAAAGATCCAGATATGGTGACCCTCCCACACCAGTCCCATTCAGGGAACCTCTAATGCTACTTTTGCATACCCATGTGTCTCCATGGGTGTAGTGAGACTATACTCAGGTCTCCACCCGTTGGACACATGGTATGTTTATATGACATTCGTGTCTGTATACATGCAGGTGGTACACATTCTAGCAAGCTTTTACACCCTTTCAAACATCCCACTTTTTGCCATTATTCCCCTCTGTCTGCATGCTTGGGTTGCCCCTTTGTTTACCTTTCGGGAGCTGCGATGCACACCAGGCACCGTCCCCATTCCTCTGGCATCCACTTTGTGGGCGTGGGGGATTGAACGGGTGGATAGCCTCCTATGCATCGACGCCAAGAACTTACCGCACAGTTGACGTCCTAATTGGCACCACTCAGTTGTTTCGGCTTTTCCATCTTGGCTGATGTTTGTGGCGGGGGGGGGGGGGGGGGGGCGTTTTGGTGCCAGCATTGGTGGCAGATTCCTCCCGCTCCCCATCATGCCAGCGTGACGTTGGTGGGGATCTGTTGGTATATCAGCAGGCCCATCTGGGCATTCCCATTTAAAACACCTAGGCGATCAGGTCGCACTGCTTGGTCACACTGCACCCTACCCTTGGATCTTCCATCACAAGGTAACCCTGAGATATGGTTGCACAACCACCTTGTTTTACACTTTCTCCTTTCTATTCCAATTTTGTTAACCACTTTCCGCCCGGTCACTAGCATATTGACGTCCGGGAAGTGGTTGCATTATCCTGACTGGGCGTCATATGACGTCCAGCAGGATAACATGCCCGCACACGCCTGGGGGGAGCGCGCAACGTGGCAATCGCAGACGGTGTGTGTCCCTCAGGCATATCGCTTCCCCGATCACGGTAAACAGCCAATAAAACTGTCTTTTTACCACGTGATCGGCTGTGTCAAATCACAGCTGATCACATGACAAAAGATTCTCAGTGGTGGGCTCTATGCGCGCCGCCGGAGGCATGCAGAGTGGGGATCAGGGAAGGCGCGTGTCCCTTGGACACAGTGCTTTCCCGATCAGGGCTGTCCAATCACAGCCGTCACTAATGTAAACACAGCAGCAATTACTATCTGATCCCTGCTCTCTCCTTACACACCAATCGTGTGAGGAGAGAGACGGGATCAGTAAGTGAGATCAGTGTCTTGTCTTTTACTGTTTTACTGTGCACAACACGCCCCCCCCCCCCCCCCCAATAAAGAGGATCTGTCACACAGCCCAGCCAATCAGCCCATCTGTCAATCAGCCCATCTGTCAATCAGCCCATCTGTCACAGACCCACCGACATCGGTACCACCACACAGGCTACCAGTACCGCCATCGGTACCACCATCAGGCCCACCATCTATACTGCCACACAGGCCACTACCAGTATTGCCACTAGTGCCGCCACTGGTACCACCACCACCCGTACTGCCATCGGTACGGCCACCTCCACCACTTGTATCGACATCGGTACCACCACCACCACATGTACTGCCATTGGTACCACCACCAACCATACCACCATCGGTACCACCACACAGGCCCGCCACTAATACCTCCATCGGTACCACTACCACCAGCAGTACCATTACACAGCCCCGCCAATAAGCACTGCCATAATGTCCAAAAAGGGTTTACACACCTGAGGAGGCATATGAAATTATTGCCATGTCAGAAGATGAGAGCAGCAGGGAGCTCCCATCATCCGATTCTGCTTTGGAATACGAGCCAGTGGAGGATAGTGGATCAAAGTCCGAGTCCGCGGAGGAAATCTTCCCTCCCAAAAGAATGAGATCGGGACCAAGGTCAGCACCAAGGTCAGGACCAAGATCAGGAGATCTGCCCACCATCAGCAGCACCAGACCCCAGGAAGAGGAGCCCAACTGGAAATACACGCACAACCCGAAGAATCCAGCCCCAGTCCTACCTTCCCAATGCCCTGGCAAACCCCTTATGGTTGCCTGCCAACTCAGGATCTGCTATCATCCCCCCTTCACCGCACAGCCAGGTGTGCAGCCCGACACTACAATTTTTTCTCAATTCGATTATTTTTGTTTATTTTTCCCTCAAGATTTTCTGCAGAATATGGTGGATCAAACTAATCTGGCTGCATCCCAATTTATTGCTGCCATCCCCAATTCTTCCTACGCCTGCATGTTCCAGTGGCGACGTGTCACACTGGATGAATTGAATACGTTTTTGGTCCTTACTTTCAATATGGGGCTTACAAAAAAGAATGAAGTCCGTGCATATTGGTCCACCAACCCCATCCAACACATGCCCATATATTCCGCTGTCATGTCCAGGACAAGATATGACATAATTATGCGTTTTCTCCACTTCAATGACAATTCACAGTGCCCTCCCCGAGATCGTCCCAACCACGACAAATTGTACAAGATACGCCCCCTAATTAATTCCGTTTCCCAGCGATTTAGAAAAGTTTTCATCCCAGACCAAAAAATTTGTGTGGACGAGTCCCTCATACATTTCACTGACCGACTGCACTTCAAGCAGTATATATCAAACAAGAGAGCCAGGTATGGGCTGAAATTAAATAAATTATGTGATCGAGCCACTGGATACATCTTCACATTCTGGATCTACGAAGGCAAAGACTCCCAGCTCCAGCCCCGTGATTGCCCCACATATATTGGAACCAGTGGGAAAATTGTCTGGGAGCCGGCATACCCCCTGTTTGAAAAAGTATACCATTTATATGTTGACAACTATTATACCAGCCTACCCCTTTTTCGGCATCTTTGCAATAAAAAAAAAACCCGGCCTGCAGTACCTTAAAAAAAAAAGGGATTCCCACAAAATCTGTTGACAAAAAAATTGCAAAACAGAGAATCAGCATTCATGAGGAATGAGGAGATGTTGGCCATGAAATGGAGGGACAAGAAAGATGTCCACATCCTCTCTACCATCCACAATGACACCATGGTGGAGATCCAAAGAAGACTCAGCCCCATTGTAAAGCCTGAATGTGTCCACGACTACAATATGTACATGGGGGGTGGATTTAAATGATCAGATGCTACAGCCCTATTTATCAACCAGAAAGTCCCATTATTGGTACAAGAAAATGTGTTTCACCTGTTTCACTTGGCCCTTTTTAATTTGTTTGCTTGCTACCAAAAAGCAACTGTAAACCAACAAATCACCTACCTCAAGTATATTTAAAATATTGTCACTGCCCTAATTTACCAACAAGGTCCCGCCCCAGGAAGTATTCGCTCTGATAGTGTGAGTCGACTTCACGAGCAACACTTTCCCTATAGCATTCCCCCCATAGAATCTGGAATAAGACGCCAAAAGAAATGCTGTGTATGTAGTAGAGGAGAAGTAAGAAGAGATATCAGCTATTATTGTTCCCAATGTCCCTCCCAACCTGGCCTGTGCATCAGAGATTGCTTCAAAAATGATCATACATCCATCCAATATTATTTCCCTTTATTATTAACAGACTGCCATTTCCCCATTTGCCTGCTACCCTGTTACTACCTTCCATTTTAATTAACTGACCCTAGCCTGTTTACAGACGATGTCTTTGCTTGCCGATTTAAACTATGATTTCGACTTCCACATGCGCCAACCTCAGCCTGTTTACCGATGATGCCTCTGCCTGCCAATTTAAACTATGTTTCTGACTTCCACGTGCAATGACCTTGGCCTGTTAATCAACCATGTTTTTGCCTGCCACTTGGACTGATCTTTTGGCCATCTACTTTAGTACACAGGGGTCTCACATATGCGAGGGGCTTCAGAATAGCGTTCTAAGTATAGAAAAACAGTTTTTGTAACCGGGCAACCATAACAGGGTCTGGTTGCCCGGAGGCTTCAAAGCGATTTGGGTGGGAGAAGCCTCTACCCCTGTCCCCCTGGCCCTAAGCTTGATGGTCCTTCCTGCTGCCTGGACAAATACTTTGGCTGTACTGACCATATTACTTCCTGTAATGACCTATGACATTATGGACCATGTTTCTTCCTGCTGTTTGGACCAATAATTTGGCTGTGTGACCATATATCTGACTGCTGCCTCTACTGTCTTTGGACAGTATTTCTGCTAGGACACCTTTGCCTGCTACCTGGACCTGTGCTTTGGCTGTGCTCTGGCTGTGCTCTAGCTGTGTTGACAGTATCTCTGCCTGTACGAACTATGGACAGTTTTCCTGCCTGCTGTCTGGATGATTGCTTTTGCTGTCGCTGACCTAATTCCTGCCTGCTGCCTGGACCAATTCTCTCCTCTGTGGACCACTGCACTTCTAAAACCACAGGTATTTTTTTGTTATTTGGTATGTACCTGCTATGTGTTAGAAATATGAAGTCCCTTCAAAATGGCCCCATCAGAAAATGATATGTGTAATTAATGCTGCTAGAATGCCTGGAGGTGCTACTTGGATGTTGAGCCTCTGTATGTGGCCAGGCTGTGTAAAAGTCATTATGCCCCATAGATTATACGTTGGGGTGTGTGCTTTTCAAAATGGGGTCATTTTGTGGACAATTCCATTGTCCTGGTGCTCCAGGGCCTTCAAAATTGTAATAGGTGGTTGAGAAAGGATATGTGCAATTTATGCTTGTAGAACGCCTGAAAGTGCTACTTCAATGTTGGGCCTTTGTATGTGGCCAAATAATATAGACTAATTTGGGTTATTTTTACCAAAGATATGTAGCAGTATAAATTTTGGCACAAATTTGTGGCGAAAAATTACTTATCTGCAAAATTTTACAATAGAAACTAAAAAAAGTGTGTTTTTTAAAAAACTTTCGCAGTTTTTTCGCTTAAATTGTAAAAAATAAAAAACCCAGTGGTGATTAAATACCACCAAAAAAAATCTCTATTATGAGAAGAAAATTATAAAAATTTTGCTTGGATACAGTGTAGCATGACTGAGTAATTGTCATTCAAAATGTGAGAGCGCTGAAAGCTGAAAATTGTTCTGGACGGGAAGGTGCAAAAGTGCCTGGTATTGAAGTGGTTAAGTTTTCACTGTCATCACCTCACCTTTCTTCAATGCACATGTTCCACTTACTTCACCATACCATATTAACGATACTCTATTATGTCTAATCACTTTACTCTGGGTTTTCGTGTACCCCCATTGGATATTGCCTATACCTCTTACAGCAGTGTCACCTAATTTGCCACGTATAATAATAATAATTTTTCTACTTACTTCACAGACCCTGTTGTAGCCAATTATTGGCACAATTTTTACTATATCACAATGACCTTTTCTGTTTGTTGGGGATACTCGTGTGTGTGAAGCCCGGTGTTCCTGCAGATCCCAACACCTCAGCTCCCCGCAGATGCACATATGGCGAACCTCCCACACCAGTACTGCTCAGGTTGAACCTCTAATGGGTTGTAAGTCTTTTGAATTAGACTATAACATTTTCTATATTCTTTACAACATGGTTTTCCATCTAGACCATTACAGATACCCTTTTTACTTTTAATATATCTATCTATATTGTGACATTGGGGTGTTTAGCTTCAAGTGGATTGATGCGTTTTGGTGCAGTGAGTCCACATCAGACAGGCATTTATATTTAAGGGCTGTTTGGATGCACACAGTCTTAGGCTCCTTGGAAGTTTGGCCGCACACAGCTTCAAAGCCCTTGGACACACACAGCGTTGAGCTTCTTGGATGCACACAGCTTTGAAGCCCTTGGACACACACAGCGTTGAGCTTCTTGGACGCACACAGCTTTGAAACCCTTCAATGCACACAGCGTTGAGCTTCTTAGACGCACACAGCCTCTATCCTCACACAGAGACACTCAGTAGCAGCCACTGCTCCACCTTCCTTCCCCTTCTGCTCTCACCAGCCCCTCGTTATATAGGTTGCGTGCACCTGGGCACACACCCTGCTGGCTGTCCACAAGACCCGGACACAGGGTTGGAGATCCTGTCCCACCCAAGACTCTGAAGGATCTCCAAACTACAGAACCCCTTCCAGAAATAGCAAGATCTGGAGAAAACTGCCAAAGCAGTTTTCTCTGTTTCAAATCTTCGCTCTGTAGCTCTGCAATCCGCTGATATGTAGACTCTGTGTCCACTTTAACCTCTTTTTCAAAGGGACAATATATATATATATATATATATATAAATATATATATTTTTTTTTTTTTTTAGACTACGCAGCCTCTACCTCATACATGACACTACCATATTTCATTTCCATATACTATGGTCACCCTACAATACCTACCTATATTGCATATGTGGTTTCTGACATGGTATATACTGTCCTATATGGTCCTATTTTATATGTATTTATATTTCATCTTTCTAATTTGCTGTGTTCTGCATGTTCAGGATTTTATCCTCTATGTACCTACTTGTTATGGGTCTTCATTGCCCATGTTAATAAACGTGTCAATTACTTTTTACAATTGTGTTATTAACTGCCTCATTTAAAGTTCCAAACCTTTTATTTTTTTATCCAGATTAGGGATGGGGGTGCATCTCCCTGTATGCACCTCATTTAAAGTCCCAGTGTATTGGTTTTACATTTCCCCCTTTCTTGTATAATTGGGACCCTGGAATCAAGTTCTTGGGGTAGTTACATACTATACAATTAACACTATCTGCACTGTTAGAGCAAAATAAACAGTGAAGAAATGCTGTAAATATCATATAATTTCATTATAATTTTTGTATCCACCTCCCAAATGTTTAGTAGCATAGCTCTGGAAATGTTTAATATAGTTGATTTTATCTTTTTAAATATAATAAACAAAATTAACCAACTATATCATACACACTATTGCATTTCTAGTAGAAAAGTATACTAAAGCAAAAATACTATATAATTATTCCATTAGACAGACATACTTTCAGCAAATGTGATAATCAAAAATCTCTGTAGTGTAATGTATCAAAGGAGCCTTGAAAAGGAAGCAGAGTATCTGTTACATCGATACACGGACCATTTCCACCACTCTGAAGCAAGTTTCAACACCATCTCTTCATGTTAGAATGTCAGTCTGTAGAAGAGGTATGTGATCATAATGATAAAAATATATATTAAGCACATTATGTCTGGATGATTGAAGTCTACATATTTCACAGTATTTCTGATATCATTTTACAGATCCAAAACATGTGGCAATATGCATGATCAAATAAAAAAAAATATTAACAATCTTAAATCCCTTCCTCCACAAATTTTCTCATTGTCACCAGAAAATTAATTTTCTTATCTTCCCATAAGATTATGTGCACCTATAATTTTTGTTCTGCATGTTATTTACCTGTAAAGGAGTCCCTTGTGTGGCTATATAACAAGTCAAGGAATACTTCTGGGTGCCTCCACCTTGTATGTGAAGTGGACAGCCCCAGCAGGCTGAAAACTGTCTCTCAAGCGACATTCTATGATATCTACGCACCACAAGCTGACAATTCTATTTAATTCATTTTTAATATGCAAAGCAAACTTAATATGCAAAGCATCTATGCCTTATTTTGTTGAAAATGTACTTTGAGAAACACTCCCTACTATTGTAAGCAGTGGAAATCTTGAGTAAGGTCAGATGATCTATGTAACATTTGCTTTCTGGATTCCCTCTGCTCTTTTTTTTCAGCAATAGATGTTTATTGAATTACAGGCATACCCCGTTTTAAGTACACTCACTTTACGTACATTTGCGAGAAGGGACTTATCCGCAATGTTTGTAAAGTGCCCCGTAAGTACTGTACAGACATTTTGCAGCCGCAGTAGAAGGAGCTGAAGCTTTGAGAGCTTAGCCTGCCCTGTTCCACTGTGCCCCTGACACCCCCACTACAGCCCCTGATACCTCCACTACAGCCCCTGACCCCCCACTACACCCTAGAAGTGAAAAAAGGTATTGCTTCACTTTAAGTACATTTTTGTTTTACATGCATGCTCTGGTCCCATGGTGTACTTAAAAGTGGAGTATGCCTGTATACTTCTGTACTTAACTCAAGCATGCAGGCAGGAGGGTGTACTTAGCTGAGAAAGCCCCTCCTCTCCTCCTCCAGATGAAAGAAAAAAGTTGTATGACATAATTTTGACCAGAAACCAGGAAGCAATTAAAGAAATGTAAAGCTTAAAAATATTAAAACAAGTACATATAATATAGCCTACTTTCTATTTACCAATGCTAGCAACATAAGGATTAAAAATTGTTCATGCTGATTGAAAGAGTTTAGTTCTACTGCTTGGCAGCTACAAAAAAAGGTTATGTAGAGAAGTGAGGGGAGGAGCAGAAAAGCTGGGTCAGAACAGATAGTAATTAGACATTCCCAGAAGGGAAGAGACTATATTGTGGCAGGAGGAGGGGGGAACTGTGGGCGTGCTTCGGAAGAGTAAATACATTGTGCACAGTACTAAACTTATCAATATATAAACCCTGTGAAATAACAGATCTTAAACAAATGAATAGATCTTTTTAAATTAAACCCTTGTTCTGCTAATTAATATAAATCCCTTATATTGTATATCACCCATATGTGAACCATACATATGTAAATGTAATTTAACAAAAGTGCAATCTGCTACAAGGGCAATCCAATCACATGCAAACCTTAACCACTTCAATATAGGGCACTTAAACCCCTTCCTGCCCAGATCAATTTTGAGCTTCCAGTGCTCTCACACTGAAATTTTTATAATTTTTTTCCCGACAAATAGAGCTTTCTTTTGGTGGTATTTGATCACCTCTGCGTTTTTTTATTTTTTGCTAAACAAATAGTTTTAAAACTTTGTAAATAAGTAAGTTTTCTCCTTCACTGTTGGGCACTGATGGGGCTGCACTGATGGGCACTGATAAGGTGGCACTGATGGACACCGATGAGGTGGCACTGAGGTGGCATTGATGGGCACTGATGGGCGACACGGATGGGCACTGATAGGTGGCACAAATTGGCACTGATAGCTGGCACGGATTGGCATGGATAGGCGGCATGGATGGGCATGGATAGGCGGCACATATGGGCATGGATAGGCGGCACAGATGGGCATGGATGGGCACTGATAGGTGGCATGGATGGGCACTGATAGGTGGCACGGATGGGCACTGATAGGTGGCACGGATAGGCACTGATAGGTGGCACGGATATGTATTGATAGGCAGCATTGTTTTGTATTGATGGATGCCAATCAGTGCCAAACAATAATGCATGCCAATCAGTGATGCCCATTGTGGGCACTGATTGGCATCCATTGTGGGCACTGATTGGCATCCATTGTGGGCACTGTGTCATCCCTGGTGGTCTAGGGTGGCATACCTTGTGCTGGGCATCCCTGGTGGTCTGGTGGCATCCCTGGTGGTCAAGTGTGGGCATCCTCGGGGGGGCTGCGCTGATAATTGATCAGCACAGACCCCCCCTTTTAGAGGAGCAGCCGATCGGCTCTTCTCTACTCGCGTCTGACAGACGCGAGTGAGGAAAAGCCAATTACCGGCTCTTCCTATTTACACTGTGATCAGCCGTGATTGGACACGGCTGATCACGTGGTAAAGAGTCTTCATCGGAGACTCTTTACCAAGATCGTAGTTGCGGGGTGTCAGGATTTTACAACCACTTTGCCAACGTCTTTTCACAATGGGCGGCAAGTGGTTAAATGTGATATTTATAGTAACCATTATCACTAAGGGCAAAATGTGCAGTCCAAAGAAACATAAATCTTAGACATGTATTTAGTAGAAATCTATATTTTTTTTCCAATTAGTAGAAATATTTTGTCCATGAAGTATGGTATTCAATTATAATCACTAATCATCCACTTCAAATATAAACGTTGAATCAGGATAATCCAGGAGCTCTTTTAAAGCTGATGTTTATTTAACAAAAGTAAAATTCCCAGACCCTGTAGACAGAAAGGTGGATTTGAATTCCTTCTATCCCCACTTAGCACCTTTCAAGTCCTTCCTGCACCTCACTCTCTATCCTTCCCCTCTTTGAGCTCACTGTATTTGTCTGTTTTCTCCAATTTCTCTGAGGATTGCAGTGATTTATCTGCCTTCTGTCCGACTATTACACTTCCTTGGTGACTTCTCTGCTTGGTTACACTACTTTCTCTCTGCTGAAATACTTATTTTCATTTTTGATGACTTTGTCATTCCCTTTAATGTTAACAACCCGGCTAAATCTCAACTCTTCAACTTAAACTAATCGTTTGATCCTTTTGAACACAATGGACATACACTTATATTCACTCCAATGGAAACCTCCTTGACCTTGTATTCTCCCATCTCTACACTACTAGCAACCTTGTCAACACCTCCTTTCCTCTCTCTGATACCAACCTCATCAGTTTCATAGTGTCCTTGTCTTCAACCTCTGTCTGACTATTACACTTCCTTGGTGACTTCTCTGCTTGGTTACACTACTTTCTCTCTGCTGAAATACCCATTTTCATTTTTGATGACTTTGTCATTCCCTTTAATGTTAACAACCCGGCTAACTCTTAACTCTTCAACTTAAACTAATCGTTTGATCCTTTTGAACACAATGGACATACACTTATATTCACTCCAATGGAAACCTCCTTGACCTTGTATTCTCCCATCTCTACACTCCTAGCAACCTTGTCAACACCTCCTTTCCTCTCTCTGATACCAACCTCATCAGTTTCATAGTGTCCTTGTCTTCAACCACTTGTACCTCCGAGCAGAAAATGATTACCCATATAAACCTTCCCCACTTTAACCATTTGCATCTCTATTTTGCTACTGCCCACCACTTTGACACAATCTCACCACTGCCCTGCCCTAACCTAGCCACTTCTGTCTAAAACAGTTTACTCTTATCCTCGCTGAATGCACTTGCTCCTCTAACTACACACAGAATCAGGCCCCAAATGATACAACCTTGACAAATTGACAACACCAGAAACCTTAAGAGACAGAGCTGTGCTCTTGAGTGACTTTGGCATAAAACTAAAGCTCTTATTAATACTCTGTCATCCAGTCCTCATAGGCACTTCTCTGCCTTTAACTTTCCACTATGTCCCCCACCATCTCCACACACTATGTCACTCACTGTGCAAGAGATTTTCAATCCCTTCAAAGAGAAATTGAAGCAGTTTGTGAGGACATTGTAATATATCTTCCCCATTTGATATACTCTGTCCTAAAGCACATTCGATACTTTCCTCTTTTGACCCAGCTACTACAGAAGAGTTTACCATTCTTCTTTCAGATGACCACCTTCTTCTTCTATCCTATGCCCTCTTACTTACATCTTCAATATCTCCCTCTCCACCGGAACCTTCCCCTCCCCTCTAAAGTATGCACATATCATCTCCATACTCAAAAATCCTTCACTGCACCCCACCAACCTGAACAATTTAAGAACCATCTATTTGCTCCCATTTACCTCTAAACTTTAGAATAGACATATGAGGTTCCTTTCATTTCGAATTAATATTTAGACAAATTTTTTGTTATTCAGAGATTTGGATATATGCGAATACCTGAATTACAATATAAACAAATTTTACCAAATGCTCTGGAAAACGTAAAACAAAATTCAAATAAAATTACATTTTACATTGAACTCCAGTCAAATTCTCACTACACATATGGCTGAAATCAAAAATGATGGGGGTCATTTACTATATCGCTGCGGTGCTAATTAGTGCTAATTATGCTACTTAGCGCTAAAACGTGCTGGTAAAAAAATACTCCCAAAATCGAATTTACTAAAGTTCCCTGAAACCAAATAGCACCCAAACCCTTAGCCCGGGTTCACATCTATGCGAATTCGCAGCGGCCTAAAACACTGCGGATTCGCAGGACATTTCAAAATACATTGATTTCAATGAGGCATGTTCACATATCTCCGGTGCATGCGCACTGCGCATTGCAGAAAAACCGCATGCGATTTTTGGCCAGTGCGGTGCGGATCAGGTGCGAATTCAGACCCATTATCTTCTATGGGCACTCATCTGATTTGCATCTGGCTTGCGTTGTGAACAGAAATTCGCGCCACTCCAACACCTCCCCCTCTTCCTGTTCCTCCCCTGTGTGTTTTGAAATCTGGACTGGAGCCAGCATGGCGAAAAGAGGATGAAAAGCGGCATCAAAGGCAAAAGAATCTGTGGATTGTGAGGAGTTGATCAGACTTGTGAGGGAGAAACCGATGATTTATGACACCCGGCATCCTAAATGTAAGGACAACGTTATAAAAAAACGTGCATGGCAGGAAATTGCCAGAGACCCATTGCCAGAGTGGAGCAGGTGCTCTTCCCAAGTTCAGGCTGACAAATGGTGTACATTTATTTAATTTAATTTATTAGATTTGAATAAACAGCATATGGTCACCCCCAAATCTGTACCAGGCCACATGCTGTAAACATTGTGCACATAACAGCTTTATCTAGCGACGGAGGAGTCCCTAAATAAATGCATATTCTTAGAATTTGTAAGGTTAGTAATATGATATACACCACAAATGTGAGATAAAAAAGTTTTATTTGTCATGGCCAAAATTACAGCAAACATTTTTCATACAGCACACTTAGCATTATATTATCATACCTTTGCATAAAGAAAACAAATACATAATTTTTTTTAGTCAATAGAATTCATCTGCCAAGGCACCTCCCCAGCTGGTGACAAAAAAAAATTCTTAAATTCATCACGAATAACGGTACCAGTAGTGGTGCCCCTAGTAATATTCAAATGTGCTGCCTCCATGTTATGGCTCAGAGAATCCTCAAAAAGATAGCCATCTTGTTCACGCACATAGTTGTGCAGTGCACAGGCTGCTTTAATCGCACTGATAGCATGATCAATACTGAGGTTGATAGAAGTATGCAAGAATCTCCACTTATTGCAAAGAATTCCAAATGCACTTTCTACTACTCGTCGTGCCCTAGTCAGCCTATAATTAAACACTCTTTTTTCAGTTGTCAGAGAGTGACTTGAAAAAGGCCTGAGCATGTTCTGGGAAAGTGCGAAAGCTTCATCTCCGACAAATACATGTGGGAGGAGAGGCTCTGTAGTCCCTGGCAGGGGAGAATCATTGGGCAAGTCTAGTTTATTGTCACGCAGCATGCGGCCAAATGAGGAATGTGAAAATACACTAGAATCTGAGCTGCTACCATAAGAACCTACATCAATATAAATAAATGTATAATTTGCGTCTGCCACTGCCATTAATACCAACTAAAAATATTTTTTATAATTAAAATATTGGCTCCCACTAGCTGGAGGCTTGAGGATGCGTACATGTTTGCCATCAATGGCTCCAAGACAGTTGGGGAAGTTGCATCGCTCCCAGAATAGGTCCGCTACCATCAACCATTCTTGTTTTTTGGGCTTCTTCATAACCATATCCTTCTGTTCTTCCCATATGACTAGGCAGGTATCATGAACAATGCCACTAATCGTTGATGTTCCAACCTTGAATTCATAGTGCAAACTTCCAAAGGAATTTCCTGTTGCTAAGTACCTATAAAAAAAAAAAAATTACAATTATGTTGTTATATATTTTTCAGTGCACTACTTACAGACAAGATGGCGTAGCATGCGTGATGCTTACAGAAAATATATGTGGCACCTCAAAGAAACAAGGAGTGGCTCTGGGGCAGCGCCTAGGGTACCCTATATGTTTGCCAGGGACTTGGATTTTCTGCAACCTATCGTGGAGATGAGGGAGTAAGTTTTCATCTACATCATCTATGTATCGCACAATCTGTTAACAATGAATATGCCTAGTTAATTTCTTACATTTTTACAATATAAAACACAACAGAATCTAGTTGGGAGGAGCAAGATGTTTTTGATGAAGAACCGGAACAACAAACAGAGGAGGAAGCACCCATTGATGTTCCAGAAGACATAGAGGATTTATCACTAATCCAAACATCTTCCAATCTCTTGGAAACTAATCCAGATGAACAATGTGCAGTGGCAGAGGCTGTCCCTGGGACATCCTCTGCTCCTGCACACATTGTTCAGCCTGGCAAAGTGCCACGGAGGCGCCCAGCACTATCCCAACCTGACCTAAGTGAGCACTTATTAGAAATGTTAAAAAACATGACAGAAAAGGTGGATACATTTTTATGTCCCGATACAATCCTGGCGCTCAGTTTTGTACCACTAATTAAAAAGGTACCCCCAGAGCGTTACTATGAAATGCGAAAAAATATATCAAAAAATGCTGCACTCCTTCTCCCAGCCACAGGAGGAAGCTGCATTTAAATACCCAACCAATGCCCCAACCAAGACCTCCCCTTAACTACCCAAGATACATGCACTACCCTGAGCAGCAACACCATCCTTACCCCTATAATCCACCATCATATCCCTCAAGTTATGACAGGCCAATCCCCAGATATGAAGGGCCACACAGTAACCTTCCCTATCCCATCCCCACTTCCTTCAATTAGGGCCCCCCCCCCCCCCAAACTCAGGGTATGTATGTGCCAAGTCAAAATGGGGAGGCTAGGCCTGCTCTCCACACTGCCAGTGATGACCCAGCTTCCGCAACTCAATACTCCTATGAGGCCCCTTTCCCAAAAACATATCAGAATCTGTGATGAGGTCTGTTCAAGGTTAAGGACCAACATGACACATTTTGATAAAACAACATGGAAGAGGCCTACTTGACAGGCAAGTTTATTTTTTAAGTTATTTCAGAGTAAATTTATGTTTTATACATGGGTAAAGTTTATATTTTTATCATATTTTATGATACGTGAATAAATAATTATTCCACCATTTTTTGTGCCGTCGTATTTTTACAAATACCCAGGTAAAAAAACATAAAAAAACATTAGATTACATGGTCAATAAATCACATGACAAAGGACATGAGTGCTGAAAATTACCTTAATGTTATCAATAATCTTTCAGCAGGCTTGATACTTGTTCTGAAGCACGTGTTCTGACGCTCCAAGCGAGGGGAGATTAAGCCAAGCAATTAGTCAAAACTAAGTAAAAAAAAATTGAATTAATAAATACATGTGTGAAAAACATTTGGGCCTACTGTATAAAAAAGAGTAAGGTAAGTGGTTAAGGACAATATTTATGGCAATAAGCTATGCATCCTTAGTTAAAATATAATTATGGTTAAATAAGTGGCAAAAAAACAAAAAAAAAAAGGCATATGGGTCCTCATTTCAACAGAGAAGACGCCACTGGGCTTTTAATTTAACACTAACAATTGTCTGATACAAAAATGCTAAACAAAGCTGCATGGCAACACCACCACCCACAAAGCACCTTATCACCGGCAAATTTGGGCCAAGGTGTTTGGGGGGTAAAATATCCAAAAACACATGTTAAGGGCATATGACCTAGTTTGCACCAGAAGGGGGGTGCTAGCTGATGCTCATTTTGTGCCCTGTAGGCTGCATGCACAAATAATGTACAGTTTGTATTTTGTGGGGGGGGGGGACAATGCTTATTAGTTACAATAATCTTAGAATGACATAATCACACATAGGTTAGACTGGATGGACTTGTGTCTTGAAAATATAAAACACACTATACATCAATGGCTACAAATAAAGTATGGTTTGGATGAAAAATTACTCACCTACTTATTGACATGCGTGTGAAATTGAAAATGTTTTCTTCATGCCCACGGAGGTCCCCATACAAGATCATGAACTGGCCTCTCTCTTCACGATTTGCAATGATGGGATGAACCCAGTATCTTCTTCTTCTCCTCATCCTTCTCCTATTCTCTTCTTCAAGCAAGATTGCTGCTGTTGCAGCAACAACTGTTGGCATTATCATAGGCAGAGCAGCACACATTTTGCAAAGAAACACAAAACACACACTACAGACTCCTGGACAACCAGGAAGTGTACACAAACATCCCAGGTTTTATAAGCAGCCAGACAATCAGAAAAAGTGCTTGGCAAGCTAAAAATTAGCAACTCTAATTAGACATGAAGGGTTACTAATGAATTTGCAGCTGATTCGCACCTAAAACACTGACAAACCGCAGAACAACAGACGTTTTAGTGGGCAGTCACGCCGGACATTCAATTCGCACCTCACTGGTCTGAACCCAGGCTAACTCTGCTAAAACCTGGAGTAGTGCACATGGAAATAATATTTAGAGCATGATATAATTGCCTAAATGGTACTGAAATATGCGGTATATTATTTAAAGATAATCAGCTTTTAAACTGTGTGAAAAAAGTGATTTCTACACTTAAATATCTCTAAAAATCTGAGAAGAGATAAATTCCCCATGGTGCCAACACAACTGAGCATGCTCAAACCTGCAAATAGCTCTCATTTTAGCTCCAATGTCTTTTTTACAGGGCGCTGTAGTAAATACCAAAATGAGCACTGTGTTAAAGAGCATTTTTTGGGAGTGAAAATCGGCGTTATTATAGTCTAATGCAAATAAAACCTTTTAATGTTGAGCTAAAATTTTCCTTTGCAACATTGTTGCGTCTACTTCAAATATTTTGTTTTTAGGAATGCTAGAACGTGGAATGTTTTGATGTTTTGGTAAAATATATTTAGTTCACTGTCACTTTTATTTGTTACTCTCCATCTCACAACAATCTTTACCTAAACTCACAGGTGTCTTTACAAATCACAAACGATACCATTGCTGATGCAAATTTAAAATAAGTAACAAATGAGTCACAATTTTTTGTGCTTTTTATTATTTTCAAATAATCATAATTTGAGCCCAAAAAATGTGATGTGTACCAACATCAGAAATCAAAATGTAATTCCCCAAAATTTGAGGGTAATATCACTATTCTACACTCACCCACAAAGAACCACCAAATATCACAAAATAAATAAGAATAACTCTTGAGTAATGTAATTCCATCACCAGTATGTCCAAAGAAATGCAGTATTTATGTGTATTTATGTGTGGGAGGTTTTCACATGTGGCACCTCAGTGGCTTAGGGGTTAGAACTTCTGCTTGGCATCCCTGAGCATCCGGGTTCAAATCCCAACATGCTGCTTCATGTAGAGAAGTTGTCTCATCTCCAAGGTCCTAAAACGATGTCTAAATGTAGTATTTATGTCTAGGAGGGTTCCACCCTTCTAGACATGCCAGATACACTATCTAGCCAAAAGTATTGGGACACACACTGCCTTTACACATATATGAACTTTAACGGCAGCCCAGTCTTAGTCCCTAGGGTTAAACATTGATTTGGCCCACCCTTTGCCGCTAGAACAGCTTCCGTGAAGGCTTCTGTGAAGGCTGTCCACAAGGTTTAGTGTGTCTATGGGAATGTTTGACCATTCTTCCCTAAGTGCATTTGTGAGGCCAGGCACTGATGTTGGATGAGAAGGCCTGGCTTGCAGTCTCTGCTCTAATTCAGCCATCCATGTCTTTATGGACCTTGCTTTGTGCACTGGTGTTGGAACAGGAAGGGGCCACCCCCAAACGGTTACCACAAAGTTGGGAGCATGAAATTGTCCAAAATCTCTTGGTTTGTTGATGCCTTAAGAGATCCCTTTACTGGAACTAAGAGGCCAAGCCCAACCCCTGAAAAACAACCCCCCACATTATAATCCCCCTACACCAAATGATTTGGACCAGTGCACAAAGCAAGGTCCATAAAGACATGGATGAGTGAGTTTGGAGTGGAGGAACTTGACTGGCCTACATAGAGTCCTGACCTCAACACAACAGAACACCTTGGGGATGAATTAGAGCGGAGGCTGTAAGCTAGGCCTTCTCGTCCAACATCAGTGCCTGACCTCACAAATGCACTTATGGAAGAATGGTCAAACATTCTTATAGACACACTCCTAAATCTTGTGGACAGCCTTCCCAGAAGAGTTGAAGCTGTTATAGCTGCAAAAGGTGGGCCAAATGAATTTGGAAGCCTACGGACTAAGACTGGGATGCCATTACAGTTCATGTGCATATAAAGGCAGGCGTCCCAATACTTTAGACAATATATTGCATATTGCTTGTGACACCGAGTATGGCTATGGACTTAGGGCTGGTTCACACCACAGAGATGCAGACAACATGTGTGAGGCTGCCCGCTGGCTAAATGGGTAGCAATTCCATCTAGCACCACTGGGGTTGCTGGTTAAATTCCCCAACATCCTAATGCTTGTGTAGAAGTTTATATGTTCTCCCTGTGTGGGTTTCTCACCACAATCCAAAGACATGCTGGTATTTTATTTGTCAAAAATACACAAACAAACAGCGCTCAATGGGACCAGAAGAATAAAAGAACTATTATAAATCGTATGTTGATCCAAGTTCATTTAATTAGATGCATGCTAAAAATAAAAAATCAGAAAATTTAGATGAAAAGATTAAGTATAAGAATAAACTTAATGAAAAAAAATGTATTTTCATCGTTGAAATACTCTGAAAAATAATAGTTACAATACCACCAGATGTCAAGAGGTTAATATCAGCAAATGTGTTCCAAACGTGTATCACCAGACGCTGAGAATTTTTTATCCAAATCTCCAAAGGGAGTGATACTACAAAAAGAAAACAAAAACTAGACAAGGTAGAAGATGAGGAAGGCAGTCTAAGGCTGAACAAAAAGAGAGGATAGACATCATGTAGGTGATAGTACCATAAAAATATTTAACTTATCTACACATAATTTAACAGCAGAATCCATTTAATTAACCACATGCTGACCGGGCCATAGCCGAAATATGGCTACAGTGCAGTCGGCTTATTCTGGGAGGGCGTCCATGGACATCCTCACAGAATCGCGCTCCCACGCGTTTCCTGGGGCACGCACCCGGGAACATCCATGACGGATCACGGTAAATGGCCGCTGATATCAAATGACGGAGCATCACTTGTACTCTGTACCAATCGGTACAGTGTGAGAGGAGAGAGGGAGAGATCGTTTGCAGCGCTGTGGGCACTATAGATCCAGCCCACAGCGCTGCTCAGTGCCAGTACTCTGCAATACTATGTAATACTCTGCAATACTATGCAATACTCTGCAATACTATGTAATACTATGTAATACTCTGCAATACTCACCAATTCTCTGCCAATACTCGCCAATATTCTGCCAATACTCTGCCAATACTCGCCAATACTCTGCAATACATTTTAACAGAAACAAAGAATTATTTTTCCCGAATTTTCAGTGTTTTTTGATTTATAGCGCAAAAAAATAAAAAAAAAACAGCGATGATTAAATACCACCAAAAGAAAGCTCTATTTGTGTGAAAAAAAAAGACAAACATTTCATATGGGTACTGTACATATGACTGAGTAATTGTCATTCAAAGTGTGAGCGCACCAAAAGCTGAAAATTGGTCTGGTTAGGAAGGGGGTTTAAGTGGTTAAAGAAAGGTTTAAGTTTTCCCCCTCGACAGGCCCAAACAAATTTGGTCTGTTTAAGGATCTAAATAAATGTATTTGTTTCCTCACTTTAAAACTTTATTATGCCAAGCTTAGCACTTCCAATAGTAAGAGTGTAAATCCGATAATGGCAGTTGTAAATGATGATGTTAGGCTCTGCTCTCAACATGAGGTATTACAGGTTCTCGAAGAACTATGGGCAGAGGGCAATATTGAAAGTGAGACACAATATCCCTTTCAAGAGCTAGATATCAAACATACTGGTTTTAAACCTCCTTCTATATTCAATCCGACGAACTTCAAGGGCCCACATATTGAAACATTTTATCAATCCGTCTTCAAAGATTTTATGGAGTTGTGTGATGTCCCAATTAGTAGGAAATCCCGGAATTTAAGTTTTGATGAATGGCAGGCCCTTAAAGATCTAACGACCAACAGAGATATTATAATTAAACAGGCGGATAAAGGAGGCAGTTTGGTGGTTCAAAATAGACTAGATTACCTCTGAAAGGCCCATCGGTTATTATCAGATGTGGATACTTATTTAAGACTTTCCTCTGATCCTCCTCCTCTTTTTCAACGGGAATTGGTTAATCTCGTTGAGGCAGCACATAGGGATGGTGTATAAGAGAAATATTTTCTGCTCCCTAAGGTGTGTAGTACTCCCTACTTTTATCACCTTCCGAAGGTGCACAAATCTCTTGTTGACCCTCCAGGGATACCCATCGTTGCTAGCACGAATAGCTTCACCAGTGGTCTATCAATATATATAGACCACTTGTTGCAACTGATGGTTAGTCAACTAACATCATATATCAAAGACTCAAATTATGTTATTGACATTTTAAAGGATTATTCTTGGCAAAAAGACTATATGTGGGCTTTATTGGATGTAGCTTCACTGTACACATCAATACCTCATGATGTTGGTATTGCTGCTATACAGTTTTTTTAAGTAAAAATGGGGGGATGAACTCAAAACAATCATAATTCTTGCTTTCAAGCATAGAATTCTGTGTATGTCATAATTATTTTATGTTTTTAGATTTTTTTTTACCTCCAGTGCAAAGGCACTGCAATGGGGGCAAATTGTGCCCCGTATATGCAAATTTGACTATGGGGTACTGGGAGGACTTAAGAATATGGGTTGATAACCCTTTTTCTCAATATATCGTCTTTTATGGATGGTATATTGATGATGTTTTATTGATCTGGAGTGGTGGTTTAGATCTCTTTTCCTCCTTTGTAGCTTATTGTAATAATAATTCATTTGGATTATCTTTTACTTATGAGATAAGCCAGAAGGAACTAGTGTTCCTAGATCTGGTATTGTCTCATGATAAAGACACTGTTATTACCAGTAATCACAGTAAGCCCATATCTGGTAATTCATACCTTCATTACAATAGTTGCCATCATCCCACCCGGAAAGAAAATATTCCTAACGGTCAATTCCATAGATTACGTAAGAATTTTTCAAAAACAGGTGATTATATGGCACACGGTTATCATATGCAAAAGAAGTTTGAAGAGAAAGGATACCCAAGAGATTTTATAATGGATGCGTTCCTCTCAAATGAGACACAATCTTCTAAAAATAAAAAGGATAAGCCTGTAGAAATGGTCAATAAGGCTGGATTCATATCAACATTTAATATTAAATATAGAGCCATTTCTAAAATAATATATAAACATTATGATATTTTAAAACTTGATCATATTTTGGCTCCTGTACTTCCTCCTAAGCCACAAGTGACCTTTAGACACTCTCGTACGGTTAAAAATATCATCGTCCCTAGTAAGTTGACAAAATCCAAGAGTGGACCTTTGTTTCATATTAGAACTTACTTTGATAGTAGGACTGGGATTTTCCAATGCCGGAAGAGAGGATGTCTCACTTGCCAATCCATTCCCCATGGCTGCTCAGAGATAGTAACTAATAGAGGCAAGTCTTTTCAAATTAAACAATTTATTACTTGTTCCACAGAGTTTGTTATTTATGTTTTGCGTTGCTCATGTGGTCTTCTATACGTAGGGCGCACGATACGCACCCTGCGTACGAGAGTTGGGGAACATTGCAGACTGACCAAGAAGGGATGTGTTAAACATAGCGTCCCACGTCATTGTCGCCATGTACATAATAAAGATTTTGGTCAAATAGAAGTACGAGCAATTGAGGCTGTCCCTAAGGGTACCCTAACTGATAATGAAAGGTTCTCCCTTCTTTGTCAAGGGAGACTTTTTGGATTTATCTTTGGGTTCTCTTTCGCCTGAGGGCCTCAAGGAGGAAATTGATGTCCTCAGTGTGATCCAATAGTACATCTTTTAGTTCTGATTGTCAATAACTATGTATGTAAGTCTAGGGAGATTATGTAGCCATAGACAGAAGGCCATTACAATCCACATTGATTTTTGTTTCTGTGGATTTGTTTTTGCCACTGGATATAATATACAGTATATATATATATATATATATATATATATATATATATATACATAATTTATTCCTGTTCATTTTTTATAACATTTTTATAATATTTTAATCTTCACTTATCAATTGATTTATTAATTATAATTTTTCCAAGATATGGCAATATTGGTACATGTAGTCTTTATAATTAATTTCATTGTATTACTATGAGATATTATGGGTTATATATTAAGAATTCGTTTTGGTGCTATTTATTTATTTTTATTTTTCAATATATCAAGTTGCTAGCGTTATTGTATTTGTATTTGAATCTGTTCTTTTAATGTAGTGTGTATGTACTAATACTATAATAATGTATACAAGGGGTTACTATTACAAGACGTGACAGCACTTCCCCCTTCACGTTTACATGCCCTTATATGCATTCTTTGCTGCTGGCTCCTGTGACTTTGACAAAGCGCAGGCTCGTGAAACATGTCAGTCACGGTCGCCACAGCAACATTGAGCTTGCGGGCTGCCTAGCATCTCGTGACCTCCTGTATCTGGCTCTGACTGTCTTTCGGGTTTTTATATTTAGCTCTCGCTGTTCAGAGTGCCCCCCAGGACGCCAAGCATCTGCCCGCCTGATCTGCATGCTAGCCGTGGAAGCTCTGCGGTGATACAGGCTATAGTACACCTCCTGATGCTGAATGTGAGTGACATCCATTGTCGGGCTAGCAGCTGCAGTGTAGAGAGCGGTGTCTCTCTATTTTAATCCCTTCCTGCACATTTGAGCTATTAGGTCTCCCTATTCCGGACCAGGAATTGGAACACATTTGCTGATATTAACCTCCTGACAACTGGCGGTATTGTATTGTAACTATTATTTTTCAGAGTATTTCAACGATTAACCACTTGCTTACTGGGCACTTAAACACCCTTCCTGCCCAGACCAATTTTCAGCTTTCGGTGCTCTCACACTTTGAATGACAATTACTCAGTCATGCAACACTGTACCCAAATGAATTTTTTGTCCTTTTTTTTCATACAAATAGAGCTTTCTTTTGGTGGTATTTGATCACCTCTGGGTTTTTTATTTTTTGCGCTATAAATGAAAAAAGACCGAACATTTTATGTGATAAAATTTAGCAAATTATTAATTTTTCTTCATAAATTTTGGCCACAATTTATACTGCTACATATCTTTGGTAAAAATAACCCAAATTAGTGGATATTTTTTGGTCTTTGTGAAAGTTATAGAGTCTACAAGCGGTGGTGAAAGTAGACATTCCAAGGTATTTAGTAAGAGGTATGGTGAGCTTTTTGATGTTGTCATTTTTTTGCCCACAATTCTTTGCAAAATGAATTTTTTTTTTTACAAAATGTTCATTGTAATAGGTAAGTTCTTTTACATGGCATGTGTATACCACAAATGACACGCCAAAATACATTCTGCTACTTCTCCTGTTGAAAAAAAATGAAAACGCATTTTTTTTACGCTAAGTTGTTGATTTATAAGATATTTCCAACACATAGTATGTACATAGCAAAAATTACACCTCAAAATACATTCTGGTACTCCTCCTGAGTATGGCGATACCAAATGTGTGAGACTTTTACACAGCCTGGCCACATACAGAGACCCAATATTGAAATAGCACCATCAGGCGTTTTACAAGCATAAATTACACATCTCATTTCTCAACCACCTATTACACTTTTGAAGGCCCTGGAGCACCAGGACAATGGAAACGCCCACAAAGTGACCCCATTTTGGAAAGCTAACACCCCAACGTATAATCTAAGAGGCATAATGAGTCTTTTGAACGGTTCTTTTTTTCCCAGAAGTTTTGGGAAAATGTGGAAAAAAAATGAAAACGCATTTTTTTTACGCTAAGTTGTTCATTTATAAGATATTTCCAACACATAGTATGTACATAGCAAAAATTACACCTTAAAATACATTTTGCTACTCCTCCTGAGTATGGCGATACCAAATGTGTGAGACTTTTACACAGCCTGGCAACATACAGAGACCCAATATTGAAATAGCACCATCAGGCGTTTTACAAGCATAAATTACACATCTCATTTCTCAACCACCTATTACACTTTTGAAGGCCCTGGAGCACCAGGACAATGGAAACATCCACAAAGTGACCCCATTTTGGAAAGCTAACACCCCAACGTATAATCTATGAGGCATAATGAGTCTTTTGAACGGTTCATTTTTTTCCTGAAGTTTTGGGAAAATGTGGAAAAAAAAATGAAAACGCATTTTTTTTACGCTAAGTTGTTCATTTATAAGATATTTCCAACACAGCATGTACATAGCAAAAATTACACCCCAAAATACATTCTGCTACTCCTCCTGAGTATGGCGATACCAAATGTGTGAGACTTTTACACAGCTTGGCCACATACAGAGGCCCAACATGCAAGGAACACCATGAGGTGTACCAGGGACGCATAGCATGCACATACCAAGAATTACACCCCAAAATACATTCTGCCAAGCAAAGAGTAAACAAAAGATTACCTGTGGTTTTAGTAGCGCAGTTGTCCACAGGAGGATAGCACTGGTCCAGGCAGCAGGCAGGAACTTGGTCAGCAAAAGCGAACACAATTTTCCAGGCAACAGGCAGGAATACTGTCCATAGTCAATACAGGCAGCAGGCAGGGATACTGTCCATATACAGTCCAGGGTCAGTGCAGGGAGAGATTGTCAGCAGTGCCAAAATATTGGTCCTGGTAGTAGGCAGGAACATGGTCCATCCACGTGGTGTGGTCAGTTCATGCGACAAGCAGAGGCATGATGGCATAGGTCCTACAGGCAGAGCAGGCAGAAGTAGGGCCTCGTTCAGGACAGAATGGGGACAGGGGTAGAGGCTTCTCCCACCCAAATCTCTTTGAAGCCTCCGAGCCTCCAGACCCTAATCTAGGAATGAGAAAACAAATGAAAGTTTTCTTCATCCAGAAAAACAATTCTGGAGCCCCTCACATATGTGAGACCCCTGTGTTATGAACCCCACTAGTCCACTGGCAGGGTACAAGATCAGTCCAAGAGGCAGGCAAAAGGCATGGTCAAACAGTCCAGGGTCAGTTCCAAATCAGGCAGAGGTATAAACAGAATCAGTAGGCAGAAGCATGGTCGAACAACAAGCCAGGGTCAATACAGAGCAAGCAGAGTCATAAGGGGTGTGAAGGTAAATGGCAGGAAGTGAGGGTTATGTTCACCATACTTCACTAATAATTCAGTGAAGTATGGTAACGGCGGAAACAGTTAACTACGCAGAGGCCTGGTTGGGAAGGACAATCTACACAATGATAAGTGGTGTCTCTTCTCAATCCTCGTTTGGAGCACACCCGGCATCTTTTCTGACGTTTTTGGCCTGTTGGAGTGGGAGGGATTTTATCGGGAAAGGGGCGTTCAGAGAGTCTGCTTATGACATTGGATCGAATATTTTGTGGTGGGCCGTTCGGGAATATAAGGGCAGTGGTGATTTCCTCTTGGTAGCCAAGGAAGGGTCTGGGTCTTTCAGTGGAGTTTCGGTAGATAATATAGCTGTTGTATGTGGCCTAATTAAATAAATAAATAGCAACTTTTTTATACCACTGGTATGTTCTTCTTGTGGCAAGATAAGGTTCGAGCATCTGGTCGTGGAAGTCGACACCCCCCATGAACTTGTTGTATTCATGGATACACAGTGGCTTTTGTACGACTGGGCCAGTCCTCCTGGTGATCTCAACAAATGTGTTGTTGTGGATCGACGAAAGCATGTACACATCCCTTCTGTCCCTCCACTTCACAGCCAGAATTTCCTCATTGTGTAAGCTCGCCGTCTCCCCTCTTCTCGCCGTCTCCCCAGCTTCTTGTTGACGAGGCTTTGAGGAAAGCCCTTCCGGTTCGTTCTTATGGTGCCGCATGCTGGCGTGTTCTTCCTGTGAAGGTTTTGGAACAGGGGCAAACTTGTATAAAAGTTATCCACATAGAGATGGTAACCTTTCTCCAGGAGTGGGTTTATGAGTTGCCAAACCACTTTCCCACTTGATCCAATATAGTCTGGGCAATTAGGGGGATGTAGCTGGGTGTCTTTCCCTTCGTACACCATGAAGGAATATGTATAACCTGTGGCTCGGTTACACAACTTATACATTTTCACTCCATAGCGGGCCCTTTTGGAGGGAATAAATTGTTTTAAGCCCAGCCTGCCAGAAAATTTGATCAGGGACTCATCCACACATACGTGCTGGTCTGGGGTAAACAACTGGGGGAAGATCTCAGAAAAATTATTTATTAGCTGCCGAATTTTATAGAGTTTATCAAAATTTGGGTCATTTCGGGGAGGGCACTGGGTGTTATCATTGAAGTGTAAGAATCTCAAAATCATCAGATATCTGGTCCTGGGCATTACATAAGTTAAAAAAGATGGGCATGTGGTAGATGTGGAGGGTTGACCAGTAAGCACGGATTTAGTTTTTATTGTTTAGTCCTATTCAGAACGTGAGGCCCAAAAAAATTCTGAACTCCTCCACTGTCAGGGCTCTCCACTGGTAGGGATGGGCATAAGAGGACGTTGGATTACTTGCGATAAATTGTTGTGCATATAGGTTGCACTGGGCCACAATAGATGCAAGCATGTCCTCTGTAAAAATTAAATTGAAGAAATACATTGGGGAAAAATTTTCTGTGTCCACCTGGACTCCTGGGTGGGCAGTGAAAGGGGGAACGTTAGCTTCTCCTGAATTAGGAGGAAGCCACAAGGGGTTCTGAAGGGCATAGGGAAGGCTTGCATGGGACCTAACCCTTTGGGGCCGAGGTGACACCCCACTGGAACTTGGCCTTTGCCGAGGTACTGCAGTGCTGGTGGATGGCACTGCGGTGCTGGTGGATGGCACTGCGGTACTGGTGGATGGCACTGCCTCATCAGTACGCCTTCGTCTGGTGGGCGGACTCTCATCTTCCTCCTCTGAGATTGTCATTGTCCCACTACTTATAAAAGGCTCTTAGTCCATGTCAGAATCGGAACCTGCATAGGAGGAGGAATCTGAAGCGGAGAGCTCCCCGTTGCTCTCGTCGGCTGCAAGAATGTCGTAAGCCTCCTCGGCTGAATATAACCTTTGTGACATGCTGATCACAAATGTGGCAGGTGACACTGATGTGGCAGGTGACACTGACAGGTGACACTGATGTGGCAGGTGACACTGATGTGGCAGGTGACACTGACAGGTGACACTGATGTGGCAGGTGAAACTGGCAGGTGGCACTGATGTGGTAGGTGACACTGGCAGGTGGCACTGATGTGGCACTGACAACTGGTGGCACTGACAGATGGCACTGATACGTGGCACTGACGACTGGTGGCACTGACAGATGGCACTGATACGTGGCACTGACGACTGGTGGCACTGACAGATGGCACTGATACGTGTGTAACCTCTAAAATCTCTATTTCTGATTTATTAATCACAAAATATGATATGGGTTAAATGAGAGTTCTATCGACCAGGAGGAAAGGCTTTGAATACAATAACATTTATTACAGGTAGTTAAAAGTCAAGCTAATACACAAATCCCTAGCACATCAAGGCAGAAAATGCTAGGTTGAAATAAAATATATATATATATAAATGAAGGAATATAGATTATATTCCTTCAGACCGTGATCTACAAGCATGTTTAGTTACAAGTAGCAGGGCATACCTTCCCCTGCTACTGGAGAAATTACCTTGGGTCCATCTCGCTTGCTGGTTCTCCCGGAAAGGGGCCAGATGCCTCCCCTTTCCTCAGAGTAACCAAAAACCAGCCTGATTCCTCATTGGCTGGCTTAGAGTCTAAGCCAGCCCCCTTACAGGCGAAACTCCCACCAGTGATGTAAAATATACCTGAATGGTCTCACTCCGTTATCTATCCCGGCATGGGGTCGTTTATAGTGAATAGGTGACAAACAATGGAATGGGCTAAACTATTGTTAGTGTCAAGTATCGGCCCCGCAATGTCTGCAATTAACTTGAGCTTTCCCCGCTTTCATAACTGCAAGCGAAAGGAGACATATTCATAATTACAATATTTCACAGATATTAATGGAAATTTCACATAAACGCCATAAGGCAACACGTGGCACTGGTGACAGGTGGCACTGACAGATTGCACTTATACGTGGCACTGATGACAGGTGGCACTGGCAGATGGCACTGGCACTGGCAGATGGCACTGGCAGATGGCACTGGCACTGGCAGATGGTACTGGCAGATGGTACTGGCAGATGGTACTGGCAGATTCCTCTGGCAGATTGGGCTGGCAGATTGGGCTGGCAGATGGGGCTGGCAGATGGCACTTTATGGGGACTGATGGCAGTGTAATGTGTTTTTTACTCACTAAATACAATGCTGGCACAGAACGCTCTCTCTCTCCTCACACGCTGTCTCTGTGTGAGGAGAGAGAAAGCCGGCAATGAGAGATGATCTCATATGTTTACATTTGAGATCATCTCTCATTGGCTGCTGAGATCGCGCTGTAAATGGCCGCTGTGATTGGCCGTTTACAGCGATCTGTGACGGACACGGCCAACACAGATTTTCCCCGCTGCGCTCCCTCGAGGGCGCGCGGGGAGGATGTAAACAGGAGGACGTCCAGTGACGTCCTCCCAGCAGAGAGCGTCCGCGCTGCAGCCGTCTTTCGGCTATAGCGCGGGCGCGAACTGGTTAAAATGAATTTTTCTTCATTAAGTTTATTCTTATACTTAATCTTTTCATCTGACTGTTGTGATTTTTTCTTTTTAGCGTGCATCTAATTAAATGAACTTGGATCAACATACCATTTATAATAGTTCTTTTATTTTTCTGGTCCCATTGAGCACTGTTAGTTTGTGTATTTTTGATGTCTACTTTTCCCAGAGGTTGACAGCTGCACTGGGTTCCAGATAATTTTTATGTGTTGACTATGACACAATGATGACTTTGTATGACTGCCAATTTTAGAGCTTAAGGACTATGTTGCTACTTCATATGGTATTTTATTTGTCTGCTGTCGAAATAGTCTCTAATGTATGAAAGTTTTGGACTTTAGATTGGAAGCTCATTGCAGCCAGGGACTGATGTTAATATTTGTTAGCACTAATCATGCTCAGAGACTTAGACATTTAAATTTGTAGGGTTTACTCTGCACAGGTACATATGCTTAGAAAACTGTTGCTTTTTTTATGTGCATAGAAATGGAATTTATGTGTTCCTGCTCATCAGGTGCAATCACATAGACATACATGAAGAGACAGATTGAAAGATACTGGTGGGCGTGTACTTCTATTGGGCGTGTGTCAGTGTGCTAACAATACAACCTATCTTATATAAAGGGCTGCAATAGGGGGGGGGGGGGGGGGGTATTTGGCCTGAGAAGGCCAGGCTTTTTGCTGTGATTTGGAGAAGGAATGATATTGTGCATATTGACAAACACCCCACTAGGGCTGTTTGCTGAAATTCTTGTGCATTTTTTCCATCAAAAGCGGACTTTTGTGGCCATGCTGTCAATGTTGTGTGTGTGTATTGTTTCTGTCTGACCATGCAAACATGGTTTGGGAGCATGTGCTGACCTTCTACTTTGATTTCATTGCTTAACCATGTACACAGAAATGCAGCTTTCAGCAGAACATGGTCACCTATGTATGTATGTGTGTGGATTGTGGACTGGTGGTCGGTGTTATGTTTTGAATATATGCCTTTTTTAATATTATGTTGGAATGCATTGTAAGAATAATGACTGTTAAGTATTTTTCTATAATCTTGCAGATAAAAAAAATTATGTGGGCTGGTGGGTGAGTTGCAGTATAAAACGTTACCTGTTATACACTGAAAGTAAAGCTGTGTCCACTCTAAGGTTTAGAATTTTTTTAGATTGTAAGCTCCTATGAGCAGGGCCCTTAAAACACAATTGCTAACTGTTTTGCTAAATGTAGCACCATGTATCCTGTATCCCGCCACCGACCTGCTGAACATGAAAACAACTAACCTCCGACGCTGCAGCCAGCCGATCTGTCCGCTTCCATAGCACACATATCATATATAACTATGGGGCATGGCCGCCGGATGACGTCAGCAGGAGACCCCGCCCCCTTGTGACATCACTGACCCATCATCCCCTGGGCGGTGAAGTCACAAGGGGCAGGGTCTCAGAGTGATGTCATCCGCCCCATCGCAGCGTTGGAGGAGGTTCATTTTTTGAATGTTCAGCGGGATCGGCGGAGGAGAAAGACCGGAGGCGAAGCGGGGGATGAAGAAAGCGAAGGAAGATAGAGAAGACCGGAGGAAGAAGCAGAGGAAGATGGAGGAAGAAGCGGGGGAAGAAGAAGCTGGAGGAAGAAGGAGAAAACTGAAGGAAGACTGCAGGAAGATGGAGGAAGAAGCGGGGGAAGAAGAAGACATTTTTAAATAAAGGAATTGTCAAAAAACGGCTATTGTCTTTTGTCACATTTCACAGCTTTTTTTGGTGAATGGGTAGGGGTACAATGTACCCCATATCCATTCACATAGGGGGCAGGATCTGGGGGCCCCCTTGTTAAATCTTCTTCCAGATTCCAATAAGCCCCCGCCCGCAGACCCCCACAACCACCGGGCAAGGGTTGTGGGGATGAGGCCCTTGTCCCCATCAACATGGGGACAAGGTGCTTTGGGGGGGGATCCCAAAGCACCATCCCTATGTTGAGCACATGTGGCCTGATATGGTTCAAGGAGGGGAGGGTGCTTGCTCGTCCCGTCCCTTTTCTGACCTGCCAGGTTGCGTGCTTGGATAAGGGTCCGATATAGATTTTGGGGGGACCCCCGCAACATTTTTCTGTTTAATTTTGGTGTGGACTTCCCCTTAATATCCCCATACCACACTCTAAGGACCTGGTATGGACTGGTGGGGGGGGGACCCATGCCCTTTTTATTTAGATTTTTACTCTATATTGTCGGAAATCTGCAATTCATTACAGTCGCAAGCAATTTTAAATTCAATTTATTCCTTTAGAAATGTCATTTTGCTGCGGTACAGTAATAAACACGGGAAAGATGCGTTACTTTACAGGCATACTATAGACACCCCCCAGGCACAATATTTAAAGGAATTTTTTTTATTGTTTCACTTTAACCACTTGCCGACCGCCCCCTGTATATATACGTCGGCAGAATGGCACGTACAGGCAGAACCACGTACCTGTACGTGCCATTCTTCCGGCGGGTGGGGGGTCCGATCGGACCCCCCCCGGCTGGCGGGGACGGTCGGGATCGCTTCAGGAGCGATCCGGGATGAGGGGACGGCCAGTGGTTTCTGGCCACCCCCTCGCGATCGCTCCTGGCGAATCAGATGCTTCCTCTGTCTGTGTCAATCAAAACACAGGCAGAGGAAGTGATGTCACGCTCGGTGCGCCGGTCTATGTGACCGGAACGCCGAGCTGTGAACGTCTAAAGGTTAGTGCACCAACAGTACACTGACACCAGTACACATAGGCACACAAAACACCCCCCTGTCACCCCCAGATCACCCCCCAGATCACCCCCTCCCCCCCCCCAGTCACAGTGTCACTAATTGCAGTGATCATTTTTTTACTGATCACTGCATTTAGTGTCAGTGTGACTGTAATAACTGTCAGTGCAGTTAGTTTTAGGTCCAAGGTAGCCCCCTACCCCCCCCTAATAAAGGTTTAAACCCCTTGATTGCCCCCCAGGTAACCCTTTCACCCCCTTTTGCCAGTGTCACTAAGCGATCGTTTTTCTGATCGCTGTATTAGTGTCACTGCTGTCGCTAGGTAACCATTTTTTTTTTTAGGTAACCGCCATGTTTATATAGGTTCATAAATAGGTTTATAGGTCAGGTACCCCCATATTACAACCAAAATAAAGGTTTTAACCCTTGATTGCCCCTAGAGTTAACCCTTTCACCAGTGATCACTGTATAACTGTCACTGGTGACGCTGGTTAGCCAGTTAGTTATTTCGTTATTTAGGTTCCCCGTCAGGTTTTTATATAGCGTCAGGTACCCCCATATATTACCTAATAAAGGTTTTAACCCCCTGATTGCCCCTAGTTAACCCTTTCACCCCCTTTTGCCAGTGTCACTAAGCGATCGTTTTTTCTGATCGCTGCATTAGTGTCGCTAGGTAACCATTTTTTTTTTTAGGTAACCGCCATGTTTATATAGGTTCATAAATAGGTTTATAGGTCAGGTACCCCCATATTACAACCTAAATAAAGGTTTTAACCCCCTGATTGCCCCTAGAGTTAACCCTTTCACCAGTGATCACTGTATAACTGTCACTGGTGACGCTGGTTAGCCAGTTAGTTATTTCGTTATTTAGGTTCCCCGTCAGGTTTTTATATAGCGTCAGGTACCCCCATATATTACCTAATAAAGGTTTTAACCCCCTGATTGCCCCTAGTTAACCCTTTCACCCCCTTTTGCCAGTGTCACTAAGCGATCGTTTTTCTGATCGCTGCATTAGTGTCGCTAGGTAACCAGTTTTTTTTTTGTATTACTGTTACGGGTGACGCTGGTTAGTTAGCTTTATTTTTTATACTGTCAGGGCACCCGCCATTTATTACCCAATAACGGTTTAACCCCCTGATCGCCCGGCGGGTGATATCAATTAGGTTTTAGGGTCAAATAAGGTCTGCGTCGCCCCAGGTTAGTGCCAGTACCGCAAACACCCACGCGCAAAGCATACACCTCCCTTAGTGGTACAGTATCTGAACAGATCAATATCTGATCTGATCAGATCTATACTAGCGTCCCAGCAGTTTAGGGTTCCAAAAAAAAACGCATTGTTAGCGGGATCAGCCCAGATACCTGCTAGCACCTGCGTTTTCCCCCTCCGCCCAGCCCAGCCCACCCAAGTGCAGTATCGATCGATCACTGTCACTTACAAAACACTAAGCACACATAACTGCAGCGTTCGCAGAGTCAGGCCTGATCCCTGCGATCGCTAACATTTTTTTTGTGGTAGCGTTTTGATTCAGTCGCTTCAGTCAGGAGCTTTTTTACCTGTGAATCTCAAAAAAATAAAAAAAATAAAAATAGTTGTCGTTTTATTGTTCTCTCTCTCACTCTATTCTCTCTCTATTGTTGCTCTTTTTTTACTCCGTTCTATTCTGCAATGTTTTATTATGTTTTATCATGTTTTATCATGCTTGCTTTTCAGGTATGTAATTTTGTTTACTGTGTTTTAGTGTTAAGCATTTTTTTTGTTTTCAGGTGCGCCATTCAGTTGCAACGCGGATTTATTTATCTTGACAGCAACAGCGTTTGCTCCCACGATACATAAAGCCGCGACTCCAACGCTGTAGGAGGTGATTTCACCACCACAGTTAAAAAAAAGAGCATATATGCCGCCGCATGGGGGCAGCAGGGGGGGGGGAGGAGCGATTGGCTCCTAATGCCACGTACATACGGTCGAAATTCCGACCGTGTGTACACGGCATAACTTTTGCGGGAGGATGCCCCCATGCATCGGCATATATAAATGGTGCATGTATGCCCATCATTAGAAGTGGGTGGATGAAGGGAGGTATTCTAATGGTGGGCATACCCACCAATCAATCTCTTTTTTTTTCGTTCAGCCAAGAGGCTGCATGAAAAAAAAAAGATTACAATATATGTCCAGTATGTTGCTGGACTTTGAATGGTTATACCAGAATGATGCCTGCAGGTTTAGGTATCATCTTGGTATCATTCTTTTCAGCCAGTGATCGGCTTTCATGTAAAAGCAATTCTAGCGGGTAATTAGCCTCTAGACTGCTTTTACAAGCAGTGGGAGGGAATGTCCCCCCTCCCGGATATAAACCGCGCCATTGGGAAATTGGGAAAGCATTTTATCACACCAATCTTGGTGTGGTCAGATGCTTTGAGGGCAGAGGAAAGATCTAGGGTCTAATAGACCCCAATTTTTTCAAAAAAAAGAGTACCTGTCACTGCCTATTGCTATCATAGGGGATATTTACATTCCCTGAGATAACAATAAAAATCATAACAAAGAAAAAAAATGGAAGGAACAGTTTAAAAATAAAATAAAAAAAGCTAAATAAAAAAAAAAAAAAAACCAAAAAAAAAAAAAAAAAAAAGCACCCCTGCCCCCCCTTCTCTTGCGCAAAGGCGTACACAAGCGTTGGTCTGGCGTCATATGTAAACAGCAATTGCACCATGCATGTGAGGTATCACCGCGAAGGTCAGATCGAGGGCAGTAATTTTAGCAGTAGACCTCCTCCGTGAATCTAATGTGGTATCATGTAAAGGCTTTTAAAGGCTTTTAAAAATGTATGTAGTTTGTCGCCACTGCGTGTTTGTGCGCAATTTTAAAGCATGTCGTGTTTGGTATCCATGTACTCGGCCTAAGATCATATTTTTTATTTCATCAAAAATTTGAGCAATATAGTGTGTTTTTAGTGCATTAAAATAAAAAAAGTGTATTTTTTCCACAAAAAATGCGTTTGAAAAATCGCTGCGCAAATACTGTGTGGAAAAAAAAAATGCAACACCCACCATTTTAATCTGTAGGGCCTTTGCTTTAACATTATATATAGTGTTTGGGGGTTCAACGTAATTTTCTTGCAAAAAAAAAATATGTTTTCATGTAAACAAAAAGTGTTAGAAAGGGCTTTGTCTACAAGTGGTTAGAAGAGTGGGTGACGTGTGACATAGGCTTCTAAATGTTGTGCATAAAATGCCAGGACAGTTCAAACCCCCCCCAAATGACCCCATTTTGGAAAGTAGACACCCCAAGCTATTTGATGAGAGCAATGTTGAGCCCATTAAATATTTTTTTTTTTGTCCCAAGAGATTGAATAATGAAAAAAAAAAAATATATATATTTTTTTTACAAAAAGTTGTCACTAAATGATATATTGCTCAAACATGTCATGGGCATATGTGGAAATACACCCCAAAATACATTCTGTTGCTTCTCCTGAGTACGGGGATACCACATGTGTGGGACTTTTTGGGAGCCTAGCTGCGTACGGAACCCCAAAAACCAATCACCGCCTTCAGGCTTTCTAAGGGTGTAATTTTTTTATTTCACTTCTCACTGCCAATCACAGTTTGGGAGGCCATGGAATGCCCAGATGGCATAAAACCCCCCAAAATGACCCATTTTGGAAAGTAGACACCCCAAGCTATTTGCTGAGAGGTATGGTGAGTATTTTGCAGATCTCGCTTTTTGTCACAAAGTTTTGAAAATTGAAAAAAAGAAAAAAAAAATTTTTTTTCTTTACTTTCTTCATTTTCAAAAACAAATGAGAGCTGTAAAATACTCACCATGCCTCTCAACAAATAGCTTGGGGTGTCTACTTTCCAAAATGGGGTCATTTGGGGGGGTTTTGTGCTATTTTGGCATTTTATGGCCTTCGAAACGGTGATAGGTAGTGAGGAGTGAAATCAAAAATTTGCACCCTTAGAAATCCTGAAGGCGGTGCTTGGGTTTCGGGGCCCCGTACGCAGCTAGGCTCCCAAAAAGTCCCACACATGTGGTATCCCCATACTCAGGAGAAGCAGCAAAATGTATTTTGGGGTGCAATTCCACATATAACTATGGCATGTGTGAGCAATATATCATTTAGTGACAACTTTTTGAAAAAAAAAAAAAAAATCTTTTTTATTTTTTCTTTATTCAATCACTTGGGACTAAAAAAAAAAATATTCAATGGGCTCAACATGCCTCTCAGCAAATAGCTTGGGGTGTCTACTTTCCAAAATGGGGTCATTTGGGGGGGTTTTGTACTTCTCTGCCATTTTAGCACCTCAAGAAATGAAATAGGCAGTCATAAATTAAAAGCGGTGTAAATTCCAGAAAATGTACTCTAGTTTGTAGACGCTATAACTTTTGCGCAAACCAATAAATATACGCTTATTGGCATTTTTTTTACTAAAGACATGTGGCTGAATACATTTTGGCCCAAATGTTTGACTAAAATTGAGTTTATTAGATTTTTTTTATAACAAAAAGTAGAAAATCTCTTTTTTTTTCAAAATTTTCGCTCTTTTTCCGTTTATATCGCAAAAAATAAAAATCACAGAGGCAATCAAATACCATCAAAAGAAAGCTCTATTTGTGGGAAGAAAAGGACGCAAATTTCGTTTGGTTACAAAATTGCATGACCGCGCAATTACCAGTTAAAGTAGTGCAGTGCGAAATTGAAAAAAGACCTCTGGTCCTTTGGCTGCCAAATGGTCCGGGGCTGAAGTGGTTAAGCATTATTAAATTCACTGCTCCTGAAAAAACGTCTGTTTTAAAAAAAAATTCCAATTGATACATGTCCCCTGGGGCAGGACCCAGCTCCCCATACACTTTTTATGGCAAAGAACTATAAGCTTTCAGTGAGAACTTTGGATTTTGCAGGTTCGAGACCCATTGACTTCCACTATTCCTGCATGTAATCTGACAGGCATGTTTGCCGGCAATAGCGCTGCTTTGTATTTGCATTAGTGCCCAGTTTCTGAGAGTTGAAGTCTTAATTGGCCTTAATTGGGCGCTATTTTCTGGGACTGCAGGATCATTTTTCGGCGCTATAGTAAATGACCCCCTGTGTGTGTTATTATGAGTACCATTTCGAAATAATGCTGTTTTTGTTAAGCCAAAGGTGATTTAAAGAGTCATTGTAATCATTTGATGAAGATTTTTCTTTTGTTTGTTCACTTTGCTACATTAGAATCGAAAACAATATTACATTTCAGTTTTGACCGAATTAAAAAAAAACGGTAAATTCAAAGAAAAGTCTGAATACAAATTCCAAATACGAGTTTCGAAAACGAATTCCAAAAAAGAATTGAACTAATCAACCGAATTTAACTAAACATAATAACTGGATTAACGAATCGAAGCAAAACTAAACAATTTTTTTCGTCATGCACATGTGTACTTTAGAACACTTAGTCTACAACTGTTTGATTTCCTACCTCACTGACAATGTCCTTCTTGACGCCTTCCCATCTGGCTCACTTGCAGCACTAGAAACTGCCCTATTAAAACTCAACCACTAGCGATTAACTAACTGCTAAAACCAATGACCACTACTCCATACTGTTACTACTAGACCTACAGTATCTGTGGCCTTTAATACTGTTGACCACTAGACACGTGCATTCATTTTCAAACGAATTTCGGGTATTTTCATTATCGTTTTAACAAACAATAACGAACGCGCAGAATCCAAAAACCGAAAGATCCGACAAACAAATGCTTTATTTTTGTTTTTGTTGCAGCAGTTTGATATAGATAGGAGATTCGACATGACACTGACAATAGTGATCTGTGTCCATCGAACCTGTGGTCGAATGAGCCAGCTCTATTAGCTCTATTAGTTCAAGATTATTCTACATAGAGAAAATAGATTCGACATAGAGAGAAAAGATCCGACATTATAGAGACAATAGCAAAAAAGGTTTAATGTGCCTAACCTAACTCTATTAGTCCAAGATTATTCGACATAGAGAGAAAAGATTTGACATGAAGATTAGACGAAGCAGTCGCTGCGAGTGGACATTTATGGTCAAATGATCCACCCATAGGTTATAGAAGAATTCTAATGTTGGTTGACTATTAATAATAATTAATAAATATAATTATTACTAGTATCATACAACATTAGAATTCTACTATAGCTTATAAGCAGAACATTCGGCCGGAAATGTACGATTGCGGCGTCGTACAGTTTAACTGCTCCGTCAAATCTTCTTAGAACATTCGACAGACACCATAAGCCTTCAATGAAAGATTCGACCTTAATTATTTCAGATTTTCGGACGAATGCATTTTTAAACAAAATAAATAAAAACGAATTTTCGGGAGTAACTAAATAAATGTATTTTTCGGATGAGAACGAAATCCTGAAACAAAATATTTCAGTGTGCACATGTCTATTGACCACCCACTCCTCCTCAATAAACTCTGCCCTCTTGGCCTCCAATATTCTGCTCTTTCCTGGTTCTCCTCTTATCTATCAAATAGCACCTTCAGTGTTACCTACAACTTTTTCTCCTCCTCTACACTTTTCTCTTTCTTTAGGAGTCCTCTAAGGCTCTGTCCTTGGTCCCCTCCTCTACTCTATTTACACCTCCTCTCTTGGTTACTTAAAGCAGAACTCCGGCCAAACATTTTTTTCCAGATCATTGTTGCTGATCTCCTACCTTCACCAACTTTGCCATCCATGTTCTTCTGAGCTCTGTAGTTCCTCTATAATAGGCTGTTGAATGTTCTGAAAAAACATTATTGCCTCTCCTGAACTCAGCCATCGGTTGTAGCGTCTACAAACTATAGGATATATTTATTGTATTTTTATAATTTTTTTTTTTTTTACTAGTAATGACACTAAGTGAGACTTTTTGGGGACCAGTGACATTAATACAGTGACGGTGCTTTAAAAAAATGAACTTTCACTGTACTAATGACACTGGCAGGTAAGGGGTTAACATCAAAGGATAAAATGTGCTCCTAGGGGGTGCTTTCTAACTGTTTGGGGGGATGCTTTGACTGGGGGAACACAGAAATCTCCATTCCTGCAAGAAGCATCTTTGGGGAGGTTTAGGAGCACCGCTCCTAAAAAGCCTCATGCTTTTAACCCTGCTAGTGACCAAAGAAGGGGTTAATAGAGCCTGCAAAGCACCGCTGCCAAAGCACTTTGCAGGTGCTTCGGCAGCAGCGCTTTGTGGGCCCTCTTAACCTTCTTCGGCCGCTAGCAGGATTAAAAGCATCTTGCTAGATGCCGAAAAGCGGTGCTAAAACAGTGGTAAACCCCCCCTTAAAACTAATAGCAGCGCTTTAACGCCGACGTTCTCACCGCCCCAGTGTGGAAATGCCCTAAGGGCCAATTCAAACTGGCCCGCAGCCAAATCACAGAATAGCAGAGCAATTCAGTGCTCCGGACCCTCTGCATTGATAGGGGGCATTGTGATGCATCATTCAGCTCACCGCTCTGTCCCCCTTTTTTTTTATTGAAACAAACTTTATGTAAAGTGTACAAAAACTTAAACTTCATACACTGTAATGTCGGCAGCGCAATATGCTGCACTGCCTGACATTGTAGTGCGATTTGGGCCAGGTCGTTGCAATAAAATGCAGCATGTTTGCATTGTATCACAGCATGCTGAAGTGCAGCATTAGGCTGTGTTGCAATGTGGATGGGACACACAGGAAACAATTGTTTCCCCTGTGTCCCTGCGGTGACAGACATTTTACCATGCAGTAAAATGTCTGTTACTGCATATAGTGTGAATTGCCCCTTAGTCACCCATTCCATGTGGTGACTATTTGAGAACTTTGTAAAATATTGAGATTTAATTTCTCATTTAGTTCTGCTGTATGAATTTGTGTTAATGAGACACTTATTTCACCAAACTTTCAAAGGAAATCTATGATCATTTTAAAACATCGGCATTGTAATAGCAATACAAACAATAGTTATTTTTGACAATCCAATTTAGGATTACTTGAAGAGTCTTCTTTCATTTTGTGAGTGCTGCCTGTCTGCTGGTCCAGAACTTCCTGGATTCCCTGTAGGCTTTGCAGCTTCTCCTCTGATGTTTACTTTTAATTTCCAGGACTACATATCCCATGGTACCTCGCTGCCTGGACGTAGTGATTCCTGTACTGACTCCGCCTCCTGAAACTCCTCTCAGCACCTCTGTAATTCACAAGTCAGGCTCTGTGAAATGTGTGACACAGCAGTGCCTAATCACACTGCATAGTCAATATGTGTCATAAAATTCAAGGTAGTAAATGTGTGGATTAATAGGAGTAGGCTATAATTGAAATACAACATAGTCATTTATATATGATTTTACATGTTGACCATAGGTATACTTTAAAAACAGCAGCTAATAAACCTTTTTTTTTTTTTAAAGGTTTTTAAAAAAAACAATAGGGAAGATAGTGTCGTATTTCTATCCTACATATCACCCTCAAATACTGCATCACATATGAATGTTTTTCAAAGGCAACCACAGAACAGAATGCAGCAATTAATAGAATGCAAAGGAAAACCAGAAGGAATTAAAGAATAAGTAAGAAGTGCAATTCAAATAGAGACACTATAAGCACGTCTTGCACCAGAAGAATAATTGTTCCAATAAAAATATATGTACAATAACTGTAAAGTGTGTTTTCCACTGCTGTTACAACCTGGCACACTCTGCAAGTCTGAGGCCATAATACAGAAATACCCTGGGGCCACATTGGTAAGAATAAGGCAATATTATAGGCACAATAATAACATTTTGATGAGAACAATTACATCGGTGAAGTTGCTTCGGTAATGCCACTGCAGGAAGTGGAGCCTCTTTATAGATAATGACGGTACAGAAAGATTCACAATGGCCACTGCTGCTGCTAATGCAATCTTTGAGGCAGAGCAATATTAAGTACTACTGCTGTTTAGAAGCACTCGTTATCATTTAGATGTAAATCATTTTGTCATGTAATGCACTAGGGATAAATGGATTGGTTCACCTGAATAAGGGCACTTTCACACAGAGCAGCGTCAGGCATTTCGGTGCACGATCTTCAGCCCCTAGCGGGGCACTTTTAACCCCCTCCAACGGCTGAAAAAGGGTTGGAAGCGCCCGCAAAGCAGGGGCACTGCTCCGCCGGCGCTGCTCATTGATTTCAGGGGCGCTGTAGGAGCAGTGTATACACCGCTCCTACAGTGCCTCAAAAATGTTGTTTGCAGGACTTTTTTGAGCTTCCTGCTAGGGCTCCAGTGTGAAAGCCCTCAGGCTGAAAGGAGAGGAGCTTTACAGGCGCTTTGCACGCGCTATTTTTAGCTCTATAGCGCCTGTAAAGCGCCTCAGTGTGAAAGGGGTCTTAAAGTGGTTGTAAAGGCACAAGGTTTTTTTACCTTCATGCATTCTATGCATGAAGGTAAAAACTCTTCTGTGTTCAGCAGTCCCCCCAGCTCCCCCTATTACTTATCTGAGCCCCCTCTCTATCCAGTGATGCCTTGGCTCTCTGCGGACTCGCACTCCTGATTGGCTGTTGGCAGCAGTGGGAGTCATTGGCTCCCGTTGCTGTCAATCACAGTCAGTGAACCAATCAGGTGATGGAGGGTGCAGAGCTGAGTGTGTGAATGAACACACAGAGCCAAAGCTCGGGAGCGTGCCGGCTTGGGGGCCCCCAGCAGGAGGGAGGGGCCAGGAGTGCTGGCGTGGGCTAAGTGGAAAGGAAGGAGAAGTGGAAGGCGCGTGATCTGACGCTGGTTCAAAAGAATATACTTTTATTCATGCATAAAAAAGATCAATGCATATGACAGCATATAGAAAGTCTACGTATTCACAACAACAGGGTTACAAATTATACACATACAGTTGAAAATTTAAAATTAGGCATGCCCATGCAGGGGCAAATGCTACAGAGTGGGCTGTTCTGTGCAAAACCACTACACCAGGGGTCTCAAACTGGTGGCCCTCCAGCTGTTGCGAAACTACAACTCCCATCATGCCTCTGCCTGTGGGAGTCATGCTTGTAACTGTCAGGCTTGCAATGCCTCATGGGACTTGTAGTTTTTCGCAACAGCTGGAGGACCGCCAGTTTGAGACCCCTGCACTACACAGAGCAGGTAAGTATAACATATTTGTTTTTTAAAAAACAAATCAAAAAAAATAAAACTTTTATATCACTATAAGGTACACAATGGATATGGGGGGGGGGGGGGGGCTGTTCCACACTGACAGAGGTCCTTGACTCTTTTTATGCAAGAGAATGTGTAATTTAGCCTCCTTCTCTCATAAGCAAAAGACGAGTCTTGTATTTCACATGGGATTGAAGCCGGCAGTTTCATTTTTCGGTTGACTTTCAATTCCTCTAAAAGAGTGATTTCATTGCCATGCAATCTTAAGAATTCTGAAGGGCTTAAAATCTTTTTAGCATTTAAAATTTTTGCCATTTCACATTCTGACCTCTTACAACTTGAAACTTGAAACCCACTAATAATAGGGAATCTTACCACATCCTGGAGTACTTCTTCTTACTGTTGGCTTCTGGTCAGCAGTGCATGGGAACCACTGAAGTCACTTACTGTCTAAATGTATGCATTCCAACAATGGCCACATATAATTTCTCAGGGTGGGTATAATGATGACAGCAGTGGACACACCGGCATAATGAGTGTTCAACTGGCCACTTGTAGTCTCTCTCAGAAGCTCTTGTGACCGGGTCACAATGAAGGAACAAAACTGTGTGACAAGGACAGACTGTTGTTATCCTACATCAGAAAGTGACTAAACAAGGACTATAATGGCAGGATTGGTAGGCATTAATTTAGTGAAAGTTGCAGATTAAAAAAAAAAAATTAAAACAATGACTTTTTGAATTGACAATAACATGTTAAAGCTTACATGAGATTTCAGTGATTGAGTTTACATGTACTTTAATGATCCAACAAGCTTCAGCCTGTTTTTGCTGCCTGCACACAAATATATGCCTAGTTTTCATCTATTTGTTAGGGGTTATGCCACCTAACTATACTTATATAATATTATATATATTTGTAAAATGGTAACTTGGCAACTATCTAGTTGATGTTTTATTCATTTCCGATTCTGAATTACAGGCACAGTCTTATAAGAAAACACTTTTTATGCAAGAGAACGTGTAATTTAGCCTCCTTCTCTCATAAGCAAAAGACGAGTCTTGTATTTCACATGGAATTGAAGCCGGCAGTTTCATTTTTCTGTTGACTTTCAATTCCTCTAAAAGAGTGATTTCATTGCCATGCAATCTTAAGAATTCTGGAGGGCTTAAAATCTTTTTAGCATTTTCAATTTTTCATAAAGTCTGAGACTTAAATACAGTGAAAAAGGCCCAATAAAGTAGAGCAATCTATCAATGTCGACAGTTGGTACAGATATCAAATATTAGTAAAATGTAGCTATCAATGCATTTATTCTTACCTAAACATTTTTATGTTCTGCTATAAAAAGAGAATTCACTTAAACAGTGTATTATCAAACTGTATTTCTCATCCATACTTATAATGAAAGAACAGTCTTTTTTCTTTCATTTTTCATTTATCTTTACATAAAGGAAAACTCCAGGCTAAACAAATAATTGAAAAGCCATTAAATTAAATCTGTACTAAAAAAGTATTAGAAAGTTTGAAGGCTGCTGTTAAGGACCCCTCTTCTAAACATAGAAGTTGCCTGGCTGCCCTGCTGATTTCATGGTGTTGATTCACAAAAGGAGTAGATGTTGCTATCTTTGCAAAGTTTATGTCAGTGAATAACGTGCATATGTTTTCACGTTGAACACCCAATTATGTGTTACCAAAAATTCGGTGTTCTTATTTCCCTTGCAAATGATTGGATAATAATTATTAGATATTAACCTCTTGTCGTTCTTGTAATGCATATGTGCAGCGGGCAAAGAAGTGGGCTTCGACTCCCACACACTACACATACAGTATCTCACAAAAGTGAGCACACCCCTCATATTTTTGTAAATATTTTATTATATCATTTAATGTGACAACACTGAAGAAATTACACTTTGCTACAATGTAAAGTAGTGAGTGTACAGCTTGTATAACCGTGTAAATTAGCTGTCCCCTCAGAATAACTCAACACACAGTCATTAATGTCTAAACCGCTGGCAACAAAATTGAGTACATCCCTAAGTGAAAATGTCCAAATTGGGCCCATAGTGTCAATATTTTGTGTGGCCACCATTATTTTCCAGCACTGCCTTAACCCTCTTGGGCATGGAGTTCACCAGAGCTTCACAGGTTGCCACTGGAGTCCTCTTCCACTCCTCCATAACGACAGCTGGTGGATGTTAGAGACCTTGCACTCCTCCACATTTCATTTAAAAATGCCCCACAGATGCTCAATAGGGTTTAGGTCTTGAGACATGCTTGGCCAGTCCATCACCTTTACCCTCAGCTTCTTTAGCAAGGCAGTGGTCATCTTGGAGGTGTGTTGGGGTCGTTATCATGTTGGAATACTGCCCTGCGGCCCAGTCTCTGAAGGGAGGGGATCATGCTCTGCTTCAGTATGTCACAGTACATGTTGGCATTCATGGTTCCCTCAATGAATTGTAGCTCCCCAGTGTTGGCAGCACTCATGCAGCCTCAAGCCATGACACTCCCACTACCTTGCTTGATTTTAGGCAAGACACACTTTTCTTTGTATTCTTTACCTGGTTGCCTCCACACACGTTTGACGCCATCTGAACAAAATAAGTTTATCTTGGTCTCATCAGACCACATGACATGGTTCCAGTAATCCATGTCCCTAGTCTGCTTGTCTGTTTGTGGGCTTTCCTTTGCATCATCTTAAGAAGAGGCTTCCTTCTGGGACGAGAGCCATGCAGACCAATTTGATGATTTGGTGTGTGGCGTATGGTCTGAGCACTGACAGGCTGACCCCCCCCCCCCCCCCCTTCAATCTCTGCCGCAATGCTGGCAGCACAGCAAGTCTATTTCCCAAAGACAACCTCTCAATATGATGCGTGAGCTTAACTTCTTTGGTCGAACTTAACTTGAAATTAACTTCTTTGGTCGACCATTAACGTGAACTTAACTTCTTTGGTCGACCATGGCGAGGCCTGTTCTGAATGGAACCTGTCCTGTTAAACCGCTGTATGGTCTTGGCCACCGTGCTGCAGCTCAGTTGCAGGGTCCTACAGCCTAGGCTATCTTTATGTAGAGCAACAATTCTTTTTTCAGATTTTCTTTGGCATGAGGTGCCATATTGAACTTCCAGTGACCAGTATGAGAGAATGAGAGTGGTAACACCAAATTTAACACACCCGCTCCCCATTAACACCTGAGACCTTGTAACACTAACGAGTCACATGACACCGGGGAGAGAAAATGGCTAATGGGACCCAATTTGGACTTTTTCACTTAGGGGTGTACTCCCTTTTGTTGCCAGTGGTTTAGATATTAAGGGCTGTCTGTTGGGTTATTTTTGAGGGGACAGCAAATTTTAAATGTTATACAAGCTGTACACTCACTACTTTACATTGTAGCAAAGTATAATTTCTTCAGTGTTGTCACATGAAAAGATATAATAAAATATTTACAAAAAGGTGAGGGGTGTATATATATAACACACACATTTTTTTTTAACTGTGTTCTAACAAAACCAATTTGCCAGATTTTTATATTGTGAGGTTAATTACACACATCTGCAGCCTATATGTCCCCTACGCTGTCCAAGAAGGACCCTTATTAATTCCTTAACAAAGGCCCCCTGTTGATTGTCTGCACTGCTGTATGTATACCAGTTGTATTTAATAACCATATGGTTTAATATACTGAATACATAACTGCATTAATAATTGGTCTCATTTATATATCCCTAGTGTTTGGCTTTAAACCTGACTTTAACCGTTTTGCCAACAGAACGTTATTTGATATCATATCCTTGGACCATTTGAACATTTAGGCTAGGTTCACATTTGGGCTGTTCTGCGTGCTGAATTTGCATGGGCACAACAGCCTGTTTAATTGAATGGGCTGCTGTGCCCACGTTTTATGCAGGAAAGAGGTCCCTGCATATTTGTTAAAATGTGGCTGCATGGAAACCACATGGTGTTTTGACACCATACGTTTCTGCATGTGGGAAACTGCACCTAATTTTTCAGTGCATGGGGGTATCTTTAAGAGTTAATTGCACCCCTGTGTGTTTTCTTAAAAGCAGCATTTTTTGTGTAGCCGCATGGTGGTGCGGGAACCCGTGCAATTTACACGCACTCCTGCAGCCACATAAATGTGGCCTTAGATGCATTTGGATTCTTACAAATAAGGGACCAGTTTTACAGGGTGCATACACAATGTTTATGATTCCGCTGCCTCTCTTTACAATATCAGATGATGATGTCGTTTTTGTACATTTGGTACACTAGATAGCATTGTTGTCTGGCAACACTGAGATCATGGTTTAATTGTGTTTGTTCAGTTCTAAGGATTATATTTTTCAAATGTATATGTGTTTTTTCCAATTCGTTTTTAAGATAAATATGTAGAAAGTTCAGCTTAAAGTGGTGTTTCCACCAAAAAAAAAAAATAGCTTAAAAATCATAAAAAAAAAAAAAAAAATTTGAAAAAAAAAAAATGACTCACCTCTAAATGCCTGTTGCTAGGGGGTCCCTCGTAGTCTGCCACCTTCAGTGCCCGGGCACTGACATCACTTCCCATTGGCGCCGCACAGTCACCTGGGACCTGTCACGTGTCACAGATGACTGCGCAGTGTATCAGAGCTTGCGGCGCCGCTCGCGCATGTGCAGTGGGTGCCTGGCTGTGAAGCCACAGCCGGGTGCCCACAGTAAGAATGCCGGCACCACGAGCGGAGCGGGGAACGAGGGGGGGCTTCGTTCCCCCGCATCGCTGGACCCTGGGACAGGTAAGTGTCCGATTATTAAAAGTCAGCAGCTGCAGTATTTGTAGCTGCTGACTTTTAATTTTTTTTTTTAGGGGGCACCCCACTTTAATGTCAATAATGGTATCATTGTGTGTTAAAATGTAACTTTAGTTCAAATGCTGCATTGCCTTTTTTGCTACTCCTCTCAAAATGAGTATCTTGCAAATAAAATGCATACCTTACGTAAGTTATGTTTACTAATCATTGCTTTTTTTTCATAAATAGTATGTCATGCCAAAACTATGCATAGTATGAGGAAGGATTAGAGCCCGTTTGTCAGTCAGTCTGCTATTCCTACAGAAATTAAAACTTTTTCAAGAGTAGTGGAAGGCTAAAATCCCATATCAAATTCCTTTTTTTTTCTGTATCCCTGTGCATATTTCCCCTTTCTTTTTGGTAAAACCATTGTCACCAGGACAGAATTTATTATCTATTTGAGCCTTGGAAAGCCAAAAAAGATATTGTAATCCTTCCCCACCCTATCCTAAACTAAACAAAAAGTCTCACACATGTGGTATCCCCGTACTCTGGAGAAGCAGCAGAATGTATTTTGGGGTGTAATTCAAAATATGTCCATGGCATGTTTGAGCAATAGATCATTTAGTGACAACTTTGTGCAAAAAATATAAAATATTCCATGAACTCAACATGCCTATCAGCAAATAGCTTGGGGTGTCTACTTTCCAAAAGGGGGTAATTTGGGGGGGGGGGGTGGGGGTTTTGAACTGTCCTGGCATTTTATGTACAACATTTAGAAGCTTATGTCACACATCACCCACTCTTCTAACCACTTGAAGACAAAGCCCTTTCTGACACTTTTTGTTTTTTGAAAGAAAATTACTTTGAACCCCAAATATTATATATTTTTTTAAAGCAAAGGCCCTACAGATTAAAATGGTGGGTGTTGCAATTTTTTTTCACACAGTATATGCGCAGCAATTTTTCAAACGCAATTTTTGATGGAAAAAACACACTTTTTACAATTTGAATGCACTAAAACACACTATATTGCCCAAACTTTCATGTTCCTTTCATTTTAATTTTTTTTATAATTTTTATTGTTATCTCAAGGAATGTAAATATCCCCTGTGATAGCAATAGGTAGTGACAGTGACTCTTTTTTGAAAAAAAATATTGGGGTCTATTAGACCCTAGATCTCTCCTCTGCCCTCAAAGCATCTGACCACACCAAGATCGGTTTGATAAAATGCTTTGCCAATTTCCCAATGGCGCTGTTTATATCCAGCAAAACCTAAGTCCTAAGTGAAATGCTAAGTGAAACGCTCATAGCTTCTAGTTTCTTAGGCCATAGAGATAATTGAAGCCGTTCTGGTCTCTGATCAGCTCTATGGTCAGCTGGCAGAACCACGACTGCATTCTCAGGTTCCCTGAAAACCATGGAAGATGGTGGGAGGGGGGGCGTTCCCTCCCACTGCTTATAGAAGCAGTCTAGAGGCTAATTAGCCGCTAGGATTGCTTTTACATAAAAGCCGACCACTGGCTGAAAATAATGATACCAGGATGATACCTAAACCTGCAGGCATCATTCTGGTATAACCACTCAAAGTCCAGCAGTACATTGCTGGTATGTTGTTGGGCATACATTGTAATGTTCTTTTTCATGCAGCCTGTGGGCTGCACGAAAAAAAGAGATTGATCGGTGGGTATGCCCACCATTAGAATACCACCCTTCACCCACCCACTTCTAATGATGGGCATACATGCACCATTTTTTTTTGTGGTGGTGAAATCACCTCCTACAGCACTGGAGTCACGGCTTTGTGTATCGTGGGAGAAAACGCTGTTGCTGTCAAGATAAAGAAATCAGTGCTGAGGCTGAATGGCATACCTGCTAAGCAAATTATGGTTAACAATAAAATAATGTAACATTACAGTATAACATTTATGCCCCGTACACACGGACGGAATTTCCGACGGAATATGTCCTATCGGACCATGTTGTAGGAAAATCCGACCATGTGTGGGCACCATCGGACTTTTTCCGTCGGAAAAAAAGTGAGATCCTGCTCTCAAATTTTCCGACAACAAAGTCCGATCGGACTTTTTCCGATCGTGTGTAGCGAATTCCGATGGACAAAGTGCCACGCATGCTCAGATCAAATTACAAGACCAAAGCTATTGGCTACTAGCCTCTACGTAGTTCCTTCGTACACAACGAACGTCACCACGTTCAGAATGATCGGATTTTCCGACAACTTTGTCCGACCATGTGTATGCAACACCAGTGTCGGACAAAATCCGTCGGAAAAAATCCGACGGATTTTGTGGTCAGAATTTCCGACCGTGTGTATGGGGCATAAGACTTACCATACCTGCCAAGCAAATACAATAAAACATAGTAAAAATAAAACATTGCAATCTGTGCCTAAAAAAAATATGCCGAAGCATGGGGGCAATCCGCCCCTAATGTTAGGAGCAAATCACTCCTCCACCCCTAACCCCATGCTTCGGTATATATGCTCTTTTTTAACTGTGGTGTGAAATCACCTCCGACAGCACTGGAATCACAGCTTTATGTATCGTGGAAGAAAACGCTGTTGCTGTCAAGATAAATAAACCCATGCTGCAGCTGAATGGCGTACCTGCTAAGCAAATGATGGTTAACAATAAAACAAACATTACAGTATAACATACCATACCTGCAAAGCAAATACAATAAAACATAGTAAAAATAAAACAGAAAGAGAAAGATAGATAAAGAACAATAGTGAGTGAGCAGTAGAGCGCACAGTAGAGAGCGAACATAAGACAGAGAACAATAAAGAGAGGGACGAAAAATAAAACCACTATTATTTTTGGCTTTTTTATTTTTTATTTTTTTGTGTTTTTGTGTGTGTTTATTTTCACTTTTATCACTTTTATAAAAACTGTAAAAAAACTGTAAACTGAACGTTGCAGATTAGGGTACCTAAAAATGTGATGGCCATCACATCTTTTCGACACCCTGTGTACATGTGCCTAGGACTGTGTAGTGCTGTACCCTATGCAAATACTCAACTAGTGTGTTGTAGCGTTCGAAACAGTCACCAATGCAAAGACCAGGTTGGTCAGGACAGGAGGGACAATAAAAGCGTGTGTCGCGCTATATACGCGCTTTCTACAGACACAACATCTTCTTTGGGGTGTTCTTAGGGGTAGGGGTACCAGAGAGGACATGCGGAAAATGCCTCTCATGCAGCCGGCTTACTGCATTTGGAGTGGGAGGTTGGGCCACAGCACCATCTGGAAACAGAAGGGCTGTGATGATCTCTTCCTGGAATTTAAGGAAGGATCCAGTTCGTCCTGAAGCTTTGTATAGCACACAAGCATTCAGCAGAGCCAATTGAAATAAGTATACAGACACTTTTTTGTATCAGCATCTGGCCTTACAGGCAACTGGTCGTTGAGGTCCACCCCTCCCATATTAAGGTTATATTCATGGACACAGAGGGGTTTCTCCACAACACCAGTCACCGTAGGAATTTGGACCGTCGTGTCTGTGTGAAGGGAGGACAGAACGAAAACATTCCTATTATCCCTCCACTTCACAGCAAGCAAATTATTACATCTCAAGCAGGCTCTCTCCCCAGCCTAAGACGGTAATCTACAAGCCGCTGAGGAAAGCCCCGGCGATTAGATCGCACAGTGCCACATGCGTCAATTTGGTGCTGCTCGTATCATGTCCTGATCATGGAGGCAGAGAACACAGGAATATGGTGAATTGGGTCAGTGGACCAATATGACCGCAACTCACACTTTAGTTATGTCCATGAGGAGGGATAGGCCCAGGAAGGTCTTAAATTCGGAAACTGTAATTGGTTTCCAATCTCTGGCAAGGGTCAGCTGGGGATTAGCAGCAATGAATTGACCAGCATATAAATTGCTTTGGTCCACAATAGATCTATAGAGATCTTCGGTGAAAAACAGCGAATAAAAATCAAGTGACGTAAAATCAACTGTTTCTACCTGAATTCTGGGTTGGCCAGTGAATGGGGGAAGTAGGGGTGCTGCAGAAGTGGTGGGCTCCCAATTAGGAATGGCAAATGCAGCAGAAAGGGCACTATGAGCTTGACTGGCCTGTCTTTGTCTTATTCTTGGTGGCAGTGGGACACTACTCATGCTAGTCACCTCGCGAGCTTGAACTGCACTTATGAGACTCGCCACGTCACCATGTGATACTGCGGTGCTGGATGTATGGCCAGGATGTACTAGGTCGCTGGTGCTTGCCAGAAGGATGAGTGGCGCTAGTACTGGCTCTCTGCTCCATACGAGGAACCTGCGGTTCTTGCACCTCAACGACAGCAGAATAACGGGGGTCTGGTACACCTGACCTTGGCAGGGACCACAACTCCATCGTCAGAGCTATCTGTCAGGGTGCCACTGCTGTCTACAGGATCGTATTCTGAGCTTGAATCTGACAGATGATCTTCACTATCTGTCATGCTCAGAAACGTGTAGGCCTCTTCACTAGTGTACCTTCGATTTGACATTTTGGTCTCTAAATTTACTGGTACACTAGGGAGGCTCACAAGAAAAAAGCACCTGACTGTAAGTGACTGATTCAAATGCTACCAGAAAAACTGTTAGCATTTGCAGGGATCAGGCCTGACTTTGCGAATGCTGCAGTTAAGTGTGTTGTGTTTTTGTAAGTGACAGTGATTTATTGATACTGCACTTTGGTGGGCTGGGCTGGGCGGAGGGGCTAAACACAGGTGCTGGCAGGTATCTGGGCTGATCCTGCTAACACTGCATTTTTGGGAACCCTAAACTGCTGGGGACGCTAATATAGTTCTGATCAGATCAGATATAGATCCGTTCAGACACTATACTACTAAAGGGAGGTGTATGGTGCGTGCGTAAGTGTTGGCGCTACTGGCACTAATCTGACACTGCCTTTGGCGACGCAGACCCTATCTTATGCTAAAACCTAACTTTGATTACCCGCCGGGTGATCAGGGGGTTAAACCTTTATTTAGGTAAAATATGGCGGGTGCCCTGACGCTATAAAAAATAAACTAGCTAACCTGCATCACCCATGACACTTATACAGTGATCACTGGTGACAGGAGGTAATCAAGGGGTTAAACCTTTATTAGGGGGGGTTAGGGGGTGCTTAGACCTATCTGGGCCTAATACTAATTAACCTAATGCTGATTTTTGTCACTAATGACACCAGTACAGGGATCAAAAAAATATGAACGCTGCACTGGGTGACACGGTGACAGGGGGTGAAGGGGTTAATTTGGGGGTGATTGGGGTGTGAAATGTGTGCATACGTGACCTGGTGTCAGTGTAGTGTTGGCGCATTTACTATTAGATGTTATCTCTCCTCAGTCTGGAATGGAAAAGATTGACATCAGTAGAGATGACATCATGTCCCATGTCAGTGTTTATAGTTACACGACAGGAGAAGGATCTCATTCACCAGGAACGATCACCAGGTCCAGGCCAGATTTCATTGGCCTGGGCCTGGGGATTGATCGGTTCTGGATCTAATCCGATTGTCGTGGCCGCCGTAACATGACGCTGATTCGCCTGCCCGTGCCATTCTGCCGCAGTATAACGGCTGGCTGGGAACAGGTTAAGTGGAGCTAGAAAGTAAACATTTACAATAGTATTTTATTGCAGATTCAATACATCCGGACATGACCAATCAAGATAGCCGAAGATCCTTAAATCATGAGAAGATCAGGTAAAGATGTCAGCACTGTCAGGGAAGCTGATGGATGCCGCATTGCTGGAGTGGAGTTAAGTATAATTCCACATTAGGCTAAAGGCTGGAATAATAACTGAAACCTCACTATGAATTCACTATATTTTCCTTTTAATTCCTCTAAACCTGATTGAGTATTTGAAGTGAGCACAGGCAAGAAGTAAAACAATTTTCTTTGTAAATAATAAAAAAATAATTAATTGTTTGCTTGGGTTTTACCAGTTTGCTCTGATTTCCATTCACAATACAAAAATTGTGAATTTACTTTTAACTGCTAGAACCCCACTCATTAGGTTTAGTAAACATACTTTTTATAGAAAAACTAGACTCCATGCTTCATTAGGGTATTGGCAGATGTATTGACAGATGTGAATGGTCAAGGTGTACCCTGCATTCCATGCCTGCACTGCATAAATACTAGAAATAAAGAAACTATTTTCTGATTCCTTCAAGGGGTTAACATTTTTTTGGAAAAATATCCCCTTTTATTCTTTTCTTTCATTCTTGCTGCCAAATAGTAAGCTGCGATTAAGTTTATGAATGTTTTATAGCAAAATCTTTTATATGTAAAAAAGGTGTTTAATCTTAAATTAACACCTTTCATTTAAATGGGATTTGCCTAAGTTAATTAGTGACTGACAAAAAAATTATCACTCCTTCTGAAGTGGTAAAGTTGATAATATATTTAAGAAGGAAATTTTTATTCTTTGTCAAAAAAGGTTAATATTTTCACGTACTTATTCTCATGTTATCGATGTTTAATTAAACAAATAAACTTCAAAAACTATGCACATCAGAATTATACATGTATGTCTGCTCAACAATTAGAATCCAGTGTGATCTGTTATCTCTTCCACCTTCTCTTGTCCAATTGTGCTTTTCTATATTGTTACTGATCCCCATTTCGCCATGTCCTTATAAGTAGTCTGTTTATCATCAAAATAATGCATCACTTACTATCTCCTGTACTATCTCTAATTTCCATGTGTCTGTGACATTAGGTATGGAAGTGAGATGATATTACAGATATTTTTTTAAACCAGTGTTCACTAGTATGCTCAAATGCTCTCAATTTACAGTTTGAATAGACAGCCTGGGGCCAGAACATTCGAGGAGCTAAAATCTTGCTGCTAACAAATTTTTAACAAGGTCTTGTAGACTTGTGGCTGTAGTTATTCAATGGTCACCTGACAAATAGGGACGGGAGAACGGTTCGGCCCGAGCATAGGTTCGGGACAAACTTTCGCTGTTCGGACATTCGGCAAATAGCCAAACAAATTGGTCGTTTGATCGTTTGTTTGGCCCCCCCAAACCGACCACAATGCATTGCGGCGCTGAACAGTGCATTGCAAGCCCCGATTGGCTGAAGCAGTGAAAGCTTTAGCCAATCAGTGCACAGAGCACTGTCAAAGTCATGATTGGACACTGTCATCATGACTTTATCCAATCATGACTCATTCCCGCCCCACAGTATAAAAGTATTCTTTCAATAGCAGCCATTTTCACTGTGATTTTGGCGTGGAGAGAGATAGAACAGAGCTCTGTTCAGTGCTATTAGTTAGTTAGTGTGCTATACTGTGCTATTTGGCTTCAATTTTCAGTGTAGAATATTAGTTTAGTGTCAGTCTAGGGATAGTGTGAGTGTAATGAGGAGGACCATCATTCAGCTTTGCATAGTATGCAGCTAGAGTAGGTACCGCTTCTGACAGATAGTTTCACTGTAGTGTAGTGAGACTGTGTCATTTATACATACATTAGTGTAGAGTAGGGACAGCTCAGATAGCATCAGTGTAGTGATGGTTAAAAATCATCCATTTGATTGTGTTACTGCCAGTTTAACCCCATTTACTTCTGTGTGCATTATTGCCAGTTTAACGCCATTTACTTCCTGTGCGTTACTGCTAGTTTAACGCCATATAGTTTTGTGTGCATTACTGCCAGTTTAATGCCATATAGTTTTGTGTGCATTACTGCCAGTTTAACGCCATATAGTTTTGTGCGTCACTGTACGTTTGGTACATTATATTGCAGTATATTATAGTGTATCCGTGGAGTGTGTCTGTGTAGTGTGAGTACTGAAATTAAAGTGCACCAAACACCTCTTTACATTGATTAAAGTGCATCTACATACAGATTTCAACTTCTTCTTTACATTTGCTTATAAGCACAGCTCCCCTCCCTCCCAATAATGTCTGGGAGGACAACAAGGTAGGGACAGCTCCCGACAGATAGTTTCACTGTAGTGTAGTGAGACTGTGTCATTCATACATACATTAGTGTAGAGTAGGGACAGCTCAGATAGTTTCAGTGTAGTGTAGTGAGACCGTGTCAGTAATCTTTACATTAGTGTATAGCTAGAGTAGGGACAGTTCAGATAGCATCAGTGTAGTAATGGTTGAACACCATCTATTTGATTGTGTTACTGCCAGTTTAACCCCATTTACTTCTGTGTGCATTACTGCCATTTTAACGCCATTTACTTCCCTATGTGTTACTGCCAGTTTAACACCATATAGTTCTGTGTGTGTTACTGCTAGTTTAATGCCATATAGTTTTGCGTGCGTTACTGCAAGTTTAATGCCATATAGTTCTGTGCGTCACTGTACGTTTGGTGCATTATATTGCAGTATATTAAAGCGTATCCGTGGAGTGTGTCTGTGTAGTGTGAGTACTCAAATTAAAGTGCACCAAACACCTCTTTACATTGATTAAAGTGCATCTACATACAGATTTCAACTTCTTCTTTACATTTGCTTATAAGCACAGCTCCCCTGATAGACAAACTGGCATTCATGTTCCCCAAGCCGCAGCGTATTGCCAAGTTGTCTCCAGTGGTAATGATGGAGGACATGGAGATGATGAGGATGAGATCACTGATGCGACTTGGGTGCCAGATAGAGCAGAGGAGGAAACTGAAGGTGAGGTGGCATAACCCTAAGGAGGCCGACATCAAGAATGAGTAGAGAGCAACCACCCTATTCCATCACATTGTGCACATATTATCTCCCAGCCTACTCCCCAAAGCTCAGCTGTCTGGGCCTTTTTCAGCACACCTGCAGAAGATCGCACTGTTGCTATGTGCAAACTGTGTCTCCGGCACATCAAATGTGGCAAAAACACCAACCATTTGGGTACCACATGCTTAACAAGGCATTTAATGTCCAACCACTCAGCCCGTTGGCAAGAGCACCTAAAAGCCACACAAAAGGGGCAGAAATCTGTCCCTCCTCCTACTCCTTACCCACTTCAGTCTGCCCCTGAGATACCGAGTCATTACCTCTCAACAGCCTCCACTGACAGGAATGATGGTATAGGACAGGGTGTCCCAGGTCCTAGCAGCACATCTGCCAGCAGCACACCACCAGCTGTAGACTGTAGCTGGCAAACTTCTCTGCCCCATCTGCTGCAGTGGAAAAATAAATACAGTCCATACCACCCACATGCCCAGCGTCTGAATGCAAGCTTGTCAAAGCTTTTGGGTCTCCAACTTCTGCCTTTCAGCCTGGTGAATTCTGTCCCCTTCCATGAATTCATACAATGTGCTGTACCACAATGGCAGGTTCCCAGTGGCTACTACTTTTCATGTAAGGCCGTTCCATCTCTCTACCATCACATGGAATGTTCTGGCATCATTGGGCAAGGCAGTCACCTTACTGCTGACACGTGGTCCAGCAAGCATGGGCAGGGATGATATATTTTGTTCACATCACACTGGGTAACACTGCTTGCAACTCGAAGGGATGCAGAACAGGGCTCGGTGCTGCAGCTTGTTGTGCCCCACGTCTCCATACAGCTGGTGGGGATGATGTCAGACCTGTGAGCTCTACCCCTCCTCCTCCGCCACCTCCATGCCCTCCTCTGCAGAATTTTCCTATGAACATCAGGTACCCCCTAAGCGTTCAAAGGGCTATTCCAAAAGTCAGGCTAAAAAGGGCCATGCAGTGCTTCAGCTGGTGTGTTTAGGGGACAGGAACCACACCGGAGCAGAGATTCTTGCAGCTCTGCAGGAACAGGCCCAGAGGTGGTTCATACCACGCCAGCTGGAGCCAGGAATGGTGGTGTCCGATAATGGCTCAAACTTCCTGTCCGCCCTTAGACAGGGAAAGTTGACACATGTGCCATGCCTGGCACTAGGGATGAGTTCGACTCGAACATTGCCTGTTCGCCTGTTCACCGAACAGCGAACAATTTGGGGTGTTCGCGGCAAATTCAAAAAGCAGCGAGCACCCTGTAAAAGTCTATGGGAGAAATCTCAAGTGATAGTTTTAAAAGCTTATATGCAAGTTATTGTCATAAAAAGTGTTTGGGGACCTTGGTCCTGCCCCAGGGGACATGTATCAATGCAAAACATTTTTTTTAAAAACTGACGTTTTTTCAGGAGCAGTGATTTTAATAATGATTAAAGTGAAACAATAAAAGTGTAATATTCCTTTAAATTTCGTACCTGAGGGGGTGTGTATAGTATGCGTGTAAAGGGGTGCATGTTTCCCGTGCTTAGAACTGTCCCTGCACAAAATTTTATTTTTCCAGGAAAAAAAGCTATTTAAAATCACTCGCGGCTATAATGAATTGCCGGCTCCCGTAATACAGAGAACAGTCATTGAAAGTCATTGATAAAAAAAAAAAAGCGTGGGGGTCCCCCCAAATTCACTTACCAGGCCCTTCAGGTCTGATATGGATATTAAGGGGAACCCCGGGTCAAATTAAAAAAAAATGATGTGGGGTTCCCCCTAAATATCCATACCAGACCCTTCAGGTCTGGCATGGATTTTAAGGGGAACTCCACGCCAAATTTAAAAAAAATATGGCGTGGGGTCCCCCTCAAAATTCATACCAGACCCTTATCCAAGCACGCAACCTGGCAGGCCACAGGAAAAGAGAGGGGGGACGAGAGTGCGCCCCTCCTGAACCATACCAGGCCACATGCCCTCAACATTGGGAGGATGCTTTGGGGCTCTGTGACCCCTCAAAGCACCATGTCCCCATGTTGATGAGGAGAAGGGTCTCTTCCCCACAACCCTTGCCGGTGGTTGTGGGGGTCTGCAGGTGGGGGGCTTATCAGAATCTGGAAGCCCCCTTTAACAAGGGGACCCCCAGATCCCCCCCCCCTGTTTGAAATGGTAAGGGTACCATTTCACAAAGAAAGTGTAAAAAATAGTTAAAAAACACACAGACACCATTGGGAAAAGTCCTTTATTAAAAAGAAAAAAAAGATTCAACTTTGTCAATGCTGCAGCGGCTATGCATGCAGCAGAGGGCCATCAACGAATGAGTACCTGTGTGAATATGGCACAATGACAGGCTCAGGCCACCTCTGCTTTTTTCCCTCACACCAATGGTTGATCATTAAGGATGCATGCACTGTATTGTCACCATTTGAGGAGGTCAAAAGGATGGTGAGCCGTGACAGTGCATGCATCAGTGACACAATCCCTTTTGTGTTCCTGCTGGAGCAGACTCTGGCATTATGGACAGGGCACTGGAGGCAGAGCAGCAGGAGGTAGAGGAGGACTACCTTTCCTCTCAAGGCCCACTTTATTCAGACACCATCATTCCTATGTCACAGAGCATACAGGAGGAGAGCAGGGAGGAGGATGAGGAGGAGGATTCTGGCACTTTCATATGCTTTGAAGAAGAGGAAGACATGCGTCAATCTGTAAGTGATGGCTTTCCAACTCCAGGACCCTTGGGAGTAGTACGTGGCTGAGAAGAGGAAGTTCCAGAAGCTGTCATCCTGATTGACCCCGAGGATGTCTGCTTCTCAAGCCTCTGCAAATTTGAGGCGCATGGCCAACCTCATTCCTCAAAGCCTGTGAAAGGACCCAAGAATACGTGGCATAAAGGAGAAGGATGATTACTGGTTGGCAACCCTCCTTGACCACCGTTATAAGGGGAAGGTCTCAGAACTCATTCCATCCCCACAGAGAGTGCAGAAGATAAAATCTCTTGAGGACATGTTAAAGAGGATTGTATTGAATGTTTTTACTGTCTCCAGTAGGTTACAGTGTCGTGGAAAACGTAGTTTTGAGTCTTCTGTTGGTCAAGAGAGGAGCGTTGGAGAAGGCGCCTGCCTAAGTGAGGCATTTTGGAATTTTTTTAGTCCTCGCCGCCCAGGGCTGTCAGCTTCCACATACCATCAGCAGCATCTGCATCACATGGTGGATGATTACCTCTGGGCCAAAACAGAGATGAGCGCTTTCCAGCTGACAATCCACTGACTTTACTTACTGGGTCATGAGAATAGACCACTGACCAGAACTTGCCCAGTATGCTATTGAGTTGTTGGGCTGCCCTGCATCCAGCGTGCTTTCAGAATGTGCATGCAGTGCTGCAGGAGGGTTTGTTACCGATCATAGAACGTGTCTGTCCACAGACTCCGTAGACCGTTTGACTTTTATAAAAATGAATCAGTCCTGGATTACCAGCTATGAAGCCCCTGATGCAGATGTCACTTATTAAGTCTTTTTCGGATGTGGAATCTCTGCAGGACTTCAAGGCTGCCTAGCTTTGAAGGTGTTCAATCATTTCATCTGGAAGATGGTACAGATCTGCCACTTTACAGGTAGACTAAGGGGACCCCCAGACACTATATTGGAAGGAATTTTTAAATTTTTATGCTTTCACCTTAAAAATAAAAAAATCACTGCTCATTTAAAAATGACGCGTTTCACAAACTTTTTTTATTATACATGTCCCCCAGGGCAGGACCTGGACCCCTATAACCATTGTATGGCCAGTTACTTGCATTTAAGCCTTCAAAATGGGCACTTTTGATTTTTGATTTTTGACATTCGGGTCCCATTGACTAATGGGGTTCATTATTCGGGTCCGAACTTTCACAGTGTTCAAAAGTTTTGGTGCAAACCGAATATGAGTCTGTTCAGCCCATCCCTACACAAAAAACATCAAAGCATCCTCGCAGATCATGCAACTTCAACCAAGTGGGGAGGAAGAGAACTATACTCACTTAAGCCGGCCATCCTGTAGACAGTTTGAATCTCGGCTGGTTCAGCAAGAACTAGCTGAGATTTAAACCATGTATAGCCAGGGTAAATGTACCCAAGTTGATTGATCGATCAACTTGAGTACAACCAGCCTGGAAAATGTTACATTCCCCCACTTCCCTAGTGGGACAACACAATAGCTCCACAGGAGGGACCCCTCTGTCAACACTGACTGTGTTGATTGGGGGAATCGGGCGATTTTCTTTCCTGTAACCTGTGGCCTCCGTCTATGGCCAGCCCTATGCCCTAAACTATCAGCAATCATTTGCCCTTTTCTTAGATCTAAGGGAATATATTCCATCTCTCATAAAATGCAAAATATTAGTCATAGTCTTATGATACAATAAAATAATTGCAGCGCTTAATTGAAAATTGAACATATAATAAAATATGATGTATAATTTGAATCAGTGTTTTACCAACTGAGTCCACTTATATAAACATATGACAGTCTTAAAATGTGCATCCACTTCAATACCAGACACTTCCCCCCTTCCTGCCCAGGCCAATTTTCAGCTTTCAGCGCTGTCACATTTTGAATGACAATTGAGCGGTCTTGCTACACTGTACCCAAACAAATGTTGTATCACGTTGTTCCCACAAATAGAGCTTTCTTTTGGTGGTATTTGATCACTGCTGGGGTTTTTATTTTTTGCGCAAAAAAAATGACCAACAATTTTGACAAAAAAAACAGTTTTCTTTGTTTCTGTTAATTATTTTTTATAAATAACTGCATTTTCTCCTTCACTGATGGGCACTAATGAGGCTGCACTGATGGGCACTGATAAGGCGGCACTGATGGGCTCTGATGAGGCAGCACCAATGAGGTGGCACTGATGAGGTGGCACTAATGGGCACTGATGCTGGGCACTAATATGCAGCACTGATGGGCACTGATAGGTGGCACTGATGGGCACTGAAAGTCTGCAATGATGGGTGATGGGTACTTAAGGGCAGCACTGATAAGTGACACTGATGGGCACTGATAGGTGGGCACTTATGGGCATAGATGGGCACTGATAGGTTGCACTGATGGACACTGATGGGTGGCACTGATGGACACTGATAGATAGCACTGATGGTCATCACTAATAAGGAGGCACTGGCAGGCATTAGTGATGGGCACTGACTGGCACCATTTGTTGGCACTGATTAGCATTGATTTTGGGCACAGATTGGCATCCCTGGTGGCCATGGGTGGCATACCTGGTCGTCATCAGTTGTGGCAATCCTGGTCCTGGTGGCTTCTGAAGTGGGCATCTTCGGGGGGCTGCCCTGGACAGGATAGAAGCTGATTGGCTCTCCTTTACTCGCGTCTGTCAGACACGAATGAGGAAAAGCTGATACACGGCTATTCCAGTTTGCACTGTGATCAGCCGTGATTGGACACCGCTGATCATGTGATGAAGAGCCTCCATCAGAGGCTCTTTACCAAGTTCAGTGCTGCGGTGTGTCATACTAACATGTCGAACCACGATCGCCACGCTGCATGACCCCATGGGTGTGCGCCGGCTTATATCCTGAAATACGTCATATGATGACATCCAGTCAGGATGACGGGACCACCGTCTGGCCATCATTCTGCTATAGGCCGGGCGGGAAGTGGTTAAAGAACTTCCACCACCATATTGTAATATCCACCCGACTTAGTGTTGGTCACCTCTCACAGAAAAAACGTGCACTCGCCGCAAGCAAATAAACTACATGTATGACTTTAAATTGCCACATTGGTTTCCTGTCTGCTGATGTGAGTAAAAAGTGTACTTTATTTGTACATACTTGGTGATAACCGTTTTTAATTGAGTGGATGATCATTTTAGTGTTTTATACCTGTGGAGAAGAAGTTTTAATAAATGCTACATAAATGCTTATTCTTTGTATCAGCTGTATCACGTACCTGACAGCTGAGCCTGACGTGCAGAGGAAAGGCCTCTCGTACAACCCCTGCTTAGGGACCACTGATGTTGTAACAGTGGCTGCAAGAGCATGGCGGTGTATGAGTGCCTGGCTCGTCTTCCGTGTGGTGAATGTGTCATATCATATTCCTACCACACATCTCCAGTCTATACTGTGTAGCATACAGTTTCATGTGCTCTGTATTTTACATATATGTGATCTCCATTTCATTTAGAGCACTGCGATCTGGACTGGCACAGAGCTAAAGAGAATCATTCATTCATCATATGATATACCTCTCAACTAGCTACCCCTTTCCATGTTGTTGTATGTTGATCTACCGGCTCACACAGACTTTATTCCTGAATGAATGAATAAGTGATTTGTATAGAGCTACCTATGCAAACTGAATCACCTCAGGGCGCTTTTTGCCGCCGGTGTCCATCTGTGATATAGAGCGGTCCTTTACCCTAAGGGGTCCTGACGTGCTTACAAACACATACACATACAACATACACATATTTGGCCAATTTTTCGACAGGATCTAATTAACCTACCAGCATGTCTTTGGAGGGTGGGAGGAAACCGGAGTACCCGGAGGAAACCCACACAGGCACAGGGAGAACATGCATCCTATCCTTAAAGCTCTGAAGAGGTTTTCCTCGAAACGCGTCAACCAAATTTTAAACACTTGCCCTTGCATGGGCATGTCCTATTTTTAACCTTTAAGTGCTTAATTTGTAACCTATTTCCTATGTCACGTAGTTTTTAATATATATTTATATATATATATATATATATATATATGTATTAATTTTTTATATATATATATATACATATATATATATATATATATATTGGTATTTTAATGTATGTATTCCACTATACATGAATAAACTGTATGAATTTGATACAGGCGGTTGATCACGCGCCTTCCATCCATTTCTCTTACATGGTGGATGTGTCACCAGGGTTGACCAGCAGATTAAACTGTAGCAGATTCTGGGCTGGTGGTAGCAGTCAGCAGGGACCAGGCAGGGGCATGCAGAGCAGAAGAGACACAAGATGCGTTGGAAGACAACACAGTTTGTTAACAGATGTTCAGATGCATGTATAGACGACAGGCAAAGAACGGTCAGGATGTAGGCAAGGTTTGGCAACAGGATATCAAGCAGAGGAAAGGTTAAAGTGCATGTAAACCCAAATGTTTTTTTTTTTATGTCATAATGTAGAGAATAAGATTTCCTTTCATTTGAGCCCAGTCTTGCCACACAGATTTACTCGAGGCCTGAGCAATCCTCTTTTATTGTTCAGTTAGAGAAATCTTGACAAAGTCTTGAAAACTTTGTCAAAAACGCCCCCTTGCTGTGAGTGATAGGTGATTTACATATCATGCACTAGCCTGAGACAGGCACATCCTGTGTAAAAAGTTCACAATTCACATCCCCCTCCCCTCCCCTCCAGCTCTCCCAGGATTGCTGTGTTTTGACTGGATGTTTCTCATCATGGGATGCAGTGAACAGTCAGCAGACTATAAACAGACAAGTGATTTAGGGGACATGTATGTAGTCAGAGCTGGGCAGAGTAGAACATCCAGTGATCTGATGATAACCTGTCTCATGCTAGTGCATGAGATATGTAAATCACCTGTCACTCACAGCAAGGGGGCGCTTTTGACAGTTTTCAAGACTTTGTCAAGATTTCTCTAACTGAACAACAAAAGAGGATTGCTCAGGCCTCGAGTAAATCTGTGTGGCAAGACTGGGCTAAAATGAAAGGAAATCATATTCTCTACACCATGACATAAAAAAAAATTTGGGGTTTACATCCACTTTAAGCAAAGTCAACAAGGCAAGCCGGGGTCAGGATAATATATAGCAAGCGTAGTTAGAGGAAGTCGGGTCAACCACAGGAATCAAGTAAGGATCATAGGAACAGGAATACGTGTACAAGCTGCAGATCAGACAGCAAAGTACTAGTGAACCTGCTGTACTCATATATGGCATTTGGGCACCAACGTTTATTAACGTGTGCATGCGCATTGCGTCAGCAAACATTTGTGCGCATGCACACATTTGTGCCTGATAGGATGGGCACTTGTGGGATAATGCCTGAGCATGCACATTTGCATCTGCCCTTGAGCATTAGTAAATGGCTATGGCCAGGACGACCCTGACAAGCTGATTGCTTTTTATGAGGACATGTGTATGCTGTCGCTCCCAGTGGAGTAGAGAAGTAATTGAGGATCAAATCCTGTGTGAAAGAGAATATAACCTTGCTCAAATTACCCTAAATGCTGTTTGCTGCTTATACTTTGGCAGCATTTGCTTGCGGTGAGTGGGCATTTCTTCTGGTGAGAAGTGACAAACACTGACTCTGTTGAATATTGCAACACGGTGATGGAAGTTCTTTATGTGAATTCATGTTTTTGGACTGTCATATGTTCATGTAGGTGGATTCGGGGGAATGTCAGAAGCATGTGAGAATTACCTAGCTGCTACACAACTCTTAGGCTGGGTTCACATGGAGCGGATCCGTTGGATGGACTAGCTCAGCAGGGGAACGCTCCGTTGATCCCCGCTGAGCAGGCAGATGACAGATTCATCTCCGCTCACTGTGCAGGGACAAACCTGTCAGAGCCCTGCTGTTCTCTATGGGGAGATTGGATAAAAATGCAAAGCCTGTCTGTTTTCATCCGATCCTCTCCGATCCGCTGGACGGATTGCGAACGTATCACCATCCGTCTGTTTTGAGCGGATCCTGTCAGATTGGATGGTAGGCGGGTATCAGCAGACACATCTTCGTTGACATCTGCCTGCCCATAGATGTCTATGGGTGGCCCGCTTGGATTCGCCTGAAAAACGGACAGGCGGATCCGAGCGGGCCGATCGTGTGAAAGGGGCCTTAGAGTTCACAAAATGGTTTGTATCTGTCTGCGTTTGTCCAGCCAGCTAGATTTGGGTGAGTCTCCCTCTAGTGGAGGCTGGCGGAATTGAAGGTTGTGATCATTGTTTTACAGCCTTGTTTTATCATCCAAAGGCAGGTCTTTTCTATCCCCCTCGCCCTGAACAGGGACCTTGCTTCACTATGGCAGTTGTCTTTGACTTCAGGTGGCAATAGTGGGATATTAGTATTTGCATGATGATGTTTATGGCTGTTATGGAATGAATTAACATTTTTTGGGCAGGATTTCTGAAAGAGATCTTGTTTTTATAAAAGTTTGGGAAGGTAATATTAATTGACAATAATTGGTAGCAGCATTAGCAGCAAATATTACAAGACAAATTTAGGAGAAAACTATATCAAAAGATATAATGGGTCACGGGATATATCAAATATTATGTCTGAAATTTTTATCCAAAAATTGCAGCTAGGGGTACTATATCTCCAGGAATATATAATGCTGCGCAAAATGAAGCTGTTTGTTTTTAAAACAACACTTAATATAAAATTCCAAAAACTTTTTTTAAATCCAAGTTGGTCACATGGCTTATGCCACGTACACACGATCGGAATTCTCGTCGGAAAAAGCTCTGATGGTTTTCCCGATGGAATTCCGACAAACTGTCTTGCCTACACACGGTCACACCAAATTCCGACCATCAAGAATGCAGTGACGTACAAACACTACGACGAGCCGAGAAAAAAGCAGATGAAAAGCTCTCATCGGTCTTTTGCTGGCTGAAATTCCCATCGCATTAGTCCTATTGTAATTTAGTATTTATAACATCTGCTTGCCTAAACCAATCATACAGATGTGAAAGAACTAAACAAATCTGAGCAAAGATACAATCTTTGTGTCTGCTCCTCCTATACAGCATGTCTTTTTTGTCATAAGGGAGGTTGTACAGCTTTACTAAAGCTGGCCATACACTAGTAGAATTTTGTTTGAAAATATTCATTTTAAGAACATCCATTCAGTTTTTCGAATCACTGGTGAGGTTAAATCAACATTCATTTTCAACTGCACTAAGGACAAAATTAATTTCTAACAATGTATGTGATTTTCGCTTGGTAAAGTACATTTGTTCCAAAATCAAATATTGAAAGCCTTTTCAAATTACATTTGTCAAGCCATTATATGTACTAGGAATTTTCATACAAATTTTTCATACAAAGGTTCGTTCAAAAATCCTCTAGTGTTTGGTCAACTTAGGTCCTCGTTCACATTGACTGCAGCTTTGAAATCATGCGACTTCATCTGAAATCACACAATTTCAAAGCCGCATGTCAGTGAGACTTCTGGTGCTACTTGGAAGACATTGTACAGCTTTATTCACAGATGTCTATGCAAGTCGCACCTGAAAACTCCAAAAGTAGTGCAGGAACTACTTTTTCAAATCGACGTGGCACCACAAAGTCAGAGTCAATTTGAACACTGCAATTTCCAAGCATAGGGTGCAACTTGTCATGCGATTTGACCTGTACTGTATTTGACCAAGGAATTTGTGCCAGGAACTTGTCTTGCAAACAAACGATACACAATTGTCGGCCAACAAACACGAACGTAGTAACATACTACAAGGGATTTCAGCTCTTGAGCGCGATCGTTTGGGCACCTTCTGCTAATGTCGTGTTTGGTGAGCATTGATTCTGAGTAAAAAAATTTACTAGCCTGCCATCCAACATTTGTTGGCGGAAAGTTGGCCAACAATTGTCTGATGGAGCGTACTTATGGTCGGATTTTAGGGCAAACAGTCTGTCATAACACAATTCCCTGCCGAAAAATTGGATCGTGTGTACGAGGCTTTAGACTCACATTATTAATGATCTCATACCAGGTAGCACAGTCAGCAAAATCATTTAATCCTCTGGTTTAATCAATCAGCATATTTTCAAACTAATGGTACTCCAGTTTTGTGGCAGCCTGGGGAAATCTACTTATGCCTGCTGCCTCTTATTCAGAACATTAGTTACTGCCTGGGTATTTCCAAGAATATCAGTTTACTTGCAAAACCTTCCTTGCTTGGTTCAGTCTGATACATAAAGTAAAAAAGACAAATTACCCAGTACAGCTTCAGAAAGCAAAGCAGTCTACACCACCTGAAGGTTTCTCTGGAAACTGGCTGCAATTAAATAAGAGGGCTCACACAAAATGCCTAAAATTGTCTATACATGTAGATTCCCACCTGCACGCTAATAACATAGATGGACAAATCTCCCCTACCTGCTAATGTATTTGACAGCTGTCTGCCACAACTGTCAGAATACCCAAAAAGAAGCTGGAGCATACTTACTGCAATCACAGTTCAGGCAACATTTTTTCTGTCTGGTTCCTTTGCCTAAAAGTTTCCTAAAAGTTTGTCGAGCCAACTGGTATTGGCAGGTATATACACAGCTTTGGCTGTTTCACAGGAATTAGCCAAGGTTTGAGTCGTGTATGGCCAGCTTAAAGCAGAGCTCCACCAAAAAGTGCCTCCTATCCCCCTTTGTTGCTACATTTAGCACCTTTTGAGGGGAAGGAGGGAGCAGGTACCTGGTTTTGACAGGTACCCACTCCCATTTTTGGCTCAGTTTGCAGTGGCGAAGTGAATTGGAAGTTCAGCCCCCTCCGGGTGATTCAAAAAAAGCACAGCACAATTTGCGAATGCACAATAGGAAACCTGCTGTGAAGCCGCAAGGCTTCACTTCCAGTTTCCTTTAGCCAAGATAGCAGTGCCAGCACCCAAGAGCCAATTCAAGAATCGGCTGAAGTGAGTAGTAGTAGTAAATAGTAATTAACCAATTCAGCCCCGGAAGGATTGGACCCCTAATGACCAGGTCAGCACTGCATCGCTTTAACTGACAATTGGGTGGTCATGCGACGCTGTACCCAAAAAAAATTGATGTACTTTTTTTCCCACAAATAGAGCTTTCTTTTGGTGGTATTTGATCACCTGCGGTTTTTATTTTTTGCTCTATAAACAAAAGAAGAGCACCAATTTTGAATAGTTTTGCTATAATAAATATCCCCAAAAACAAATTTCTTCATCCGTTTAGGATATGTATTCTTCTACATATTTTTGGTAAAAGAATTCGCACTAAGGGTATGTTGATTGGTTTGCACAAGAGTTATAGCATCTACAAAATAGGGGATAGATTTGTGGAATTTTCATTATTATTATTATTATTATTATTTTTACTAGTAATTGCAGTGATCAGCAATTTTTATCAGGACAGCAACATTGCAACGGACAGATCAGACACTTTTCACACTTTTTTCGGACCGTTGACATTTATAGTGCTATAAAAATGCACTGATTACTGTGTAAATGTCACTGGCAGGGAAGATGTTAACACTATGGGGCGATCATGGGGTTTAATGTGTTCCCTCATGTGTGTTTCTAACTGTGGGGGATGGGACTCAATGGAGGAGGAGACCGATTGCTGTTCCTGATCACTATGAACAGACAATCTGTGTCTCCTCCCCTGACAGAACCGGGTTTTGTGTGTTTACACACACAGATCCCCATTCTTGCTCGGGTGGCCAGCGGGCATCGCAACCGCCAGCCAAGCGCATCGAGTCCCCACTGTGCAGCGGGAACGCACATGTGCCTGCTAAGGCTCTTAAAGGAGTCAACGTACCTTTATGGCGGTTCGCGCAGGGCTGCCAAGCTGCCGCAGTATATGTACTTGAGCCAGTCGGGAAGTGCTTAAGCAGTGCCCCAAAAAAAATGTTTGTCTTGAATTTCTCCTGAAAAAACAGCACCTTCCTGTGACTAGGTAATTCATAGCTCTATGTCTACAGTACGCAATCAACCAAGACACTGCTGCCTCACAGGTACAGTGCAGAACAAGTCATGGTTAGTTAGTAGTCCTTTGCCTTTTCCTTGTGTTTTATTAAAAACTACTTCCACAGTGCAGGTCATCTCAAAGGCTGCAGGATGATTTCATATTGTAGTCTTTAGGAACTCTTCTTTAAAACTTAATTTGGTCTAAAATGTTGCAAGCTGCAACATTTTAATGGGCAATATTAAAATGAACACAATATAAAAGTTAATATTAAGCAAACTGTACCCTCAGTACAACCAGTTACCACGCTTTCCTACTGAGGAGAGTAGCAATATATTGCGTTCAACGTGATTGCTTAAACCTTGGCACCACAGAATGCTAACAGAAAATAAATCAGTTATTTTATTTTGTAGAGTACTTTATGGAACACAGCTACAATACTGAATTCGATCAAAATATAAAATATGCAGAGGCTTTATGATAATTTAATAAACTATGTTCATTATCTTCATGTGCAGAGAAAGGGCTGGGTAAGGCTTTATATCATTTCAATTAATTTTTTATGACAAATATATCTCTTCCTCCACATTCATATTGCTTTCATGCTTTGTTTGGAAACTAAATGACACTTGATGGGAAATTATAAGAGTGTCTGTAGCATTGAAAGAGTTAACTTACAGACGCAGTGGCCACAGCCTGAACAGTGCTCAAAGAGTGCAGTATGTTCTGGTATTGTGTCTAGTCTGAATACTGGAACCAGAGCTACACCATGCCAGTGTATTGCAGCAGGCAGCTTGCTCACATTTCTGTTATTGCATCCTCATTGAGGTTTCCATGGAGACTCACATAAAAATGGACCCATGCCAGCCAGAAAGAGACTGAAAATACAAGGCGAGCAGTCCAGCGATTGTAGTAATTAAGTTTGTAGAGATTTCCTGTATTTTATTGTATTTTTTCAGAAAAGAATAAAACCTTTCACTGAATTAGTATGTAACTTCCCTAAGTCTCCAACTTTAAAAGACAACTACCAGTAACCCTTTCTCTACTAGCCGCCGCAGTTGTACTGTGGCAGGTTGGCTCCCCTGGGCAAACCGACGTAACTGTAAGTCGGTTCGCCTTTATACCACTAGGGGGCACGACACCGGAGCCGATGCTTGTGCCCGGCGGTCGCGATGCCCACTGGGCACCCGCTATCGCTCTGCACAGAGACAGAACGGAGATCTGTCAATGTAAACAGACAGATCTCTGTGCTGTCAGGGGTGAGGAGAGCGATCTGTTGTTCATACTAAGTATATGTTAACCCCTTCCATGCCAGTGACATTTACACAGTAAGCATCGCATTTTTATATCACTGATCGCTGTATAAATGCCAATGGTCCCAAAAATGTGTCAAAGGTGTCCGATCTGTCCGCCATAATGTCGCAGTCCCAATAAAAATTGCTGATCACCGCCATTACTAGTAAAAAAATAATAATAAAAATGCCATAAATCTTCCCCCTATTTAGTAGATGCTATAACTTTTGCGCAAACCAATCAATATACATTTATTGCGATTTTTATTACCAAAAATATGTAGAAGAATAAATAACGGCCTAAACTGAGGAAAAAAAAGCTTTTTTTAAAAAAAAAATAGAGATATTTATTATAGCAAAAAGTACAAAATCTTTTTTGTTTATAGCGCAAAAAATTAAAAACTGCAGAGATGATCAAATACCACCAAAAAAAAGCTCTATTTGTGAGAAAAAAAAGGACGTCAATTTTGTTTGGGTACATTGGGGCACGACCACACAGTTGTCAGTTAAAGCGACGCAGTGCCGTATCGCAAAAAATGGCCAGGTCATTGAGCAGCCAAATCTTCCAGGGCTGAAGTGGTTAAACTATATATACACTCTCTCTCTCTCTATAGTATAGTTTTTTATATAGTATGAAAATGAGCATACCAACTTACCAACTATAACTTGAGAACTCTTTACTCACCATAAGCCTAAGTTCCAAAACTTTGCATAAATAAGGATTTTTATTTTAGCCAAGTGACTGTACTTTTCAAATCAGATTGGGCTGAAAATAACTGTAACTTTTTCCCTTTATTTGTATTGAGTAGGAAGGATTAGACTTGCATGGTTACATAATTATATAGGTTGAAATATAACACAGATTCCTCCAGTTCAACCTATGTGTGCGTTGGCATTCCTGGTTTCTTAAACAATGAAGATATTGGATATGATGTTAGAAAAAAGAAAAAACTCCTTTCCACACAGATTGGGCCAATGACCCCCTCGGTTTTCTAATCTCGAATTTCCACCAGCATTAGAGGCTATGATTTGTATTAAATGGAACAGTAGTGAGGATAAAAGAACTACTCAGACCTTGATAGAGGTACTTCCTCCATGGATTGATTTGGGGCCTGAATATGAATCCAAATGGATGCAGTACCAACAACAATTAAATACATATATTAGATTCTTGTCACAAACCTCTCCAATAGATATACCTCTGACACATTTTGAGCAATTATTATAATAGAGCAAAAACCAACAGATAGTTGATCAATTATATATAAACTTTTCCTTTCTACTAGTCCTCTTAGTGAATTATCATGTTTGAAAAAATGGGAAACTGAGATAGAGAGGTAAATTCCGCTGCCAGAATGGTAAAAGGCTTTTCTCTTAATACACAAGTTATCGCTTTCTGCTAAACATCAAGAAAGAAACTATAACATTTTAATGAGGTGGTATTTGCGCCCAGTGGATTTACATAATATAAATGGAGATAATCCAGAGACATGTTGGAGATGTTTTAAAGATAGAGGCACAATGGCCCATATTTGGTATTATTGTCTATTGGTGCTAGACTTCTGGTCAAAAATGTTTTGTATCTATCAGAAGAAAACACAATCTAACATACAATTAAGTATTGGTATTTCAGTACTATTAATTATCCCAGTGTCAATAGCAGAATGGGTGTGTGAAATGTGCGAGATTCCAACTATGGAGGAAATAATTTGATAAAATGGGGGGGGGGGGTGTTTTTGTCCCCTTTTTTACTGCTCTCTCTAACAGGGAAAAAACCCTTACTGCAATCCAAGGTTAAACGTAATTTCTTTTAACTTCAGATCGTGGACCCATGTCCTCTTCAGGGACATTAGCATAAACAGTTTATTACAGTTAAGTATTGGTATTTCAGTACTATTAATTATCCCAGTGTCAATGAAATTCATTAAAGGGGATATTTTACATTCTATGTTAATAGCGGCATGGACAATAATAGCTCGAAATCCCACAATAGCAGAATGGGTGTGTGAAATGTGCGAGATTCCAACTATGGAGGAGGGGGTTGTTTTGTCTTTATGTATGTGAGATGGATGTTTGTTATATGTTGTTATGAAGTCTTTTTTTTTATATGTTGTTATGAAAAAAGTCTTTTTTTTTATATAGGGGGCCTTTTACAGGAAGACCAGCAACCGGGACACGAAGGAGCTGCCCTGGGGGATGATCCTCATAGCAAAAATTCAACATCCCGAGGAGAGACAGAAGTTGCTTCTGATACATCCCCCCACCCGGGTGAACGCTCGCAGAACCGTCCTGATACGATCCAACTTATCTGCGGGAAGGCTGGCCTGCATGGCAAGCGTGTCAAGGTCGATGCCCAAGAACGTGATCTTGTGCGCCGGGCCGTCAACCTTGTCTTCCGCTATGGGGACGTTCAGATTGTCGAAAACCGTCCTCAACTTTCCAAGGTCCCCTGGGGGAGCCCCGGGTGGTTCTATCAGAAGGAAGTCATCCCAAATAATGGATGACCTCGTGGCACTGTGCCTCGTGGAGAAGAATCCACGCCAGGGTCTCCGCGAACATGTCAAATAACCAAGGACTACTCTTAGACCCGAAGGTCAATTTGGTCGCGAAATAATATCGCTCCCTCCACTTGATGCCGTGCCAGCACCACAGGGAAGGATGTATAGGCAGCAGCTTGAAGGCGTCAGATATGTCCGCCTTCGAGAGCCAAGCACCCACCCCAGTCCTGAGGATGGCCTGGATAGCCATGTCTACCGAAGCGTACTTCAGTGAGAACTCCTCGGAGGGGATGAGCGAGTTGAGACTGGGAACGACGGAAGAATGAGGCGCTGACAGATCATACACCAGACGTTTTTTATTTGAAAATTTTCCCTGTACAAGCCCGATAGGGCTAACCCTCCAGGTACTAACGGGAGACTGACTGAACGGGCCTATCATAAAGTCCCGATCCAACTCCGTCTGAAGAAGGACGTCAATAGCTGGCTCATCTGTTGCTGCCGAGCGCAGGTTCGGACATTCGTGGGTGGAGTGGGGCAGGGTGATGAGCCCGGTATGAAACCCATCGGTGAAACCTCGGATGTGAGGTAGCTGGCGAGTGACGGAGTGGGGTGTGAGGTCAAGTAAACATCGAGCCAAAGGACATTGACCCGGCTTAGTCACGGTTTCTTCTGCTTGACCTCACACAGGACCCTGGGGTGCGCCCTCTGGCATAGGGTGCAAACGTGCAAGAGCCGGCACTGGCTGAAATTGCAGGAGCCATAATTGAAGTTGTTGCAGATGGCGGCTCCCCCAACCATCCGCACCGGGCGTCCCAACTTGTCCACCTTCTGCCCTTGCGCCGGGGCCTGCTGAGCCTGGCTCGTGCTGGTAGAGGCTGTGCTAGCTATCGGATCGCCAGAGGCTATGTTGGCACACCAGACCGTGGTGTGGGACGCTGACTGACAGACAGCACATAGCGGGGAGCGTAGACCCGCAAAGCTCTCTCTACACCATGTCCTGGACGTCAACGATCGAGGAAGACAGGGAAGACACGAGGGTGTGTAGCTGAGCGACGGCGGCTGAAAATAGACTCCAGAGACGCCTGCTGGCTGCTGGAGCCTGCTGCGGCCGGTGGTGGGAAGAGGAGCCTGAATAGCTCCGCCTTCCTGGCCGCGGACGAGAAGGGTATCCCTCTGCGCCTCAGCTCGGCGGACAGCCTGGGAATTGTCCATGCCCTAAGAGACAGGGAAAAAACCCCGAGACAAATCCGTGCCTAAGTGTGACATGACTTGAATCCCTTACTGCAATCCAAGGTAATACAATGAAATGTTTTCGACACAGTTTACATTACATGTTATGGAGTCATGTTTGATATATATATATAATATATATAATATATATATATATATCTATATATATATATATATATATATATATATATATATATATATATATATATATATATATAATATATATATATACATATATATATATATATATATATATATTAAATATATAATATCTAATATATATATATATATATATTTATATATGGATAGATATATATCTATATATATATATAGATATAGATATAGATATAGATATAGATATATATATACCGTATTTATCTGCGTATATCAGGCACCCCGAGTTTGGGAGGGAATTTTAAGAAAAAAAACTTTTAGGAGGGAAGTTTAAGGAAAAAAAACTTACATTTAAATGCCCATCAATGCAGCCTTGTCCCAGTTCCACCTGCAGCCTTGTCAGTTCCACCTGTAGCCCTGGCCCAGTTCCACCTGCAGCCTTGTCAGTTCCATCTGCAACCTTGCTCCAGTTCCACCTGCAGCCTTGTCCCAGTTCCACCTGCAGCCTTGTCAGTTCCATCTGCAACCTTGCTCCAGTTCCACCTGCAGCCTTGTCCCAGTTCCACATGCAGCCTTTTCCCAGTTCCACCTGCAGCCTTGCCCCAGTTCCACCTGCAGCCTTGCCCCAGTTCCACCTGCAGCCTTGCCCCAGTTCCACCTGCAGCCTTGCTCTAGTTCCACCTGCAGCCTTGCCCCAGTTCCACCTGCAGAATTAAAAAATGCCGCCGCCGAGATACAGAGCCGGATGTCCTGTGTATCTCGGCGGCACTCGATAGTTCTCGTCGGCTTTCGAACGCCAGGCAGCGGCCGAAAACCTCAGAGAACATCCAAAAGCGTCCGAAAGCCTCCGAGAATGTCCGGAGAGGCTATGAATCGGCGGGAGATCGGCATATAACACACACCCACTTTTCCCCTGATTTTTAGGGGAAAAAGGTGCATGTTATACGCTGATAAATACGGTAGTTATATACCCTCTAGAATTCTTCTTCTCCAGAGCGATTTACTGTAATCTATGCAATCAATCCTCATAGCTAAGGTTCTCCATCCCCCTTTTTTATTTTGTTGCCCTTTGCTGAACTCTCTCTAAGGCCCCTTTCACACCGGGGCGTTTTTCATGCGGTGCAGCGCTAAAAATAGCGCCTGTTCACCGCATGAAAAAATCCGGCCCCTTTAACTCCAGTGTGAAAGCCGGCGGGCTTTCACACTGGAGCGGTGCGCTAGCAGGATGACAAAAAAAGTCCTGCTAGCAGCATCTTTGGAGCGGGATAGGAGCGGTGTGTTCACCGCTCCTATACCGCTCCTTCCCATTGATTACAATGGGAGACCGCGGTAAAACCGCGGCAATACCGCGGTTACCGCGGCAATACCGCGGCTACGGCGGCGCTCTGCGGGGGGTGTTTTAACCCTTTTTCGGCCGCTCGCGGGGGGTAAAACCGCACCGCGAGCGGCTGAAAACCGCGGTGAAAACGACAGTAAAGCAGCGCTAAATATAGCGCTGCTTTACCGTCACCGTGGCTCACCGCCCCGGTGTGAAAGGGGCCTAATTCAACAACTTCTTTCCTTAGGAATGGTGACCAAAATTGAACTGTATATTCAAGATGAGACCAAGCCACTGTTTTGTAAAAGGGGTAGAATTATTGATTTATCTCTTGAATGTACATCCTTATTAATGTAAGAGTATTTTTGCAAGCTTTGTTAACTGCATTTTGACATTTGGCATGCTATTGCTAAGTCTGTAATCTAAAAGCACCCCCAGATCCTTTTCCATCACTGATTCTCCCGGTGAAGCCCCTTCTAATGAGTATTATACATGTGTTTTTTGGCACCCAAGTGCATAACTTTACATTTCTCAGTATTGAACCTCATCTCCCATGTAGCTGCCTGTAATGATGTTACATCCTGTGCCAAATGTATTTTCTTGCATATTTTTGTATAATCATCAAACAATTAAATCTAGTTCCAACCTTTATATCATTCATAAACAAATTAAACAGCATCAAACCAAAGACAGAACCCTGGGGCACACAACTCACAACTTAGATCATTTAGAGAATGATTAATTTACAGTATCAATACTCTTTGGACCCGTTTCATTTATTTAGTTTCCTCTCCATGTACATGCAATTTCATCAATTCCAATAGACCTTCCTTTATATTGTAAATTAAAGGTTTACGAGGTGCAGTATGAAATGCTTTAGCAAACCACATCCACTGGACCTCCACCATCCACATTTTTTTACCTACCTTTCACTTACTCATTATAAAGATAACAGGTTGATCTGACAGAAACATTCTTTAAAAAATCTATGCTGGTGTCACCTATGTGGCAAGCTGCATCTGGTGGTAGGCTTTATAGTGGCAAGTAAAAACAAAACATATGGCACAGTCCATGGTATATTAGCAGTTCTTTCCCCAAAGAGTCCTAATTAATGAATGGGCTAATAGAGTTTGTAATTGTCCATAAAGTTCATAGTAAAAAGTATGCAACTATATGGGCAGCTCCACCCAGAGACAGGTGGCAAATGAGAATCTTACTTCAATTGTAAAGCTGCATCTGGTGGCAGGCTTTGGATTGGCAAGTGAATTCATGTTCTTCAATTGTACAGCTGCATCTGGTGGCAGCTTTAAGTAAGGTTAAGCAGGGTTTTCTGCAGTGACAACAACCAAAACAAGATTACGGAGTAAACCAGACATAAGCAACCAGTGCCGGCCGTGCATTAAGGGGTGCGCTGCCCCCTCTCTCCTGCCACCCCTCTAGCACCAATAGATAGACTCATGCATTGCATGAACCTATCTATGGCCACCGCTGCCATCTCCTATTCAGGTGCCCGGCGTTTGGCACAGTGGCTGCAATTGATGGCACAGTGGCAGTGTTTGATGACACAGTGACAGAGTTTGATGGGCACAGTGGCAGCATTTGATGGCACAGTGGCAGCGTTTAATGGGCACAGTGGCAGCGTTTGGCACAGTGGCTGCAATTGATGGCACAGTGGCAGTGTGTGATGACACAGTGACAGCATTTTATGGGCACAGTGGCAGCATTTAATGGCACAGTGGCTGCAATTGATGGCACAGTGGCAGCATTTGAGGGCACAGTGGCAGCGTTTGATGGCACAGTGGCAGCGTTTGATGGCACAGTGGCAGCATTTGATGGGTACAGTGGCAGCATTTGATGGCACAATGGCAGTGTTTGATGGGCACAGTGAAAGCGTTTGATGGGCACAGTGGCTACAATTGATGATTTTTTTTCAAAAATGTTTTGCCCCCCCAAAAAATTTGGAGCACCAGCCGCCACTGTAAGCAACACACTTTGGGTGTCACTGTCTCCCATCACCCCCCAGATGGGACTGTCAAGTTGCAGGAAAACAAGCTCAGGGCTCCCACTAATTCTGCATTATGGTGAGTTGTATACTTACTGCATTATATATTAATTCCTGTTGTAGTCCTTGTAGATCTGGAATGCAAAGGTTTGCCCTTCTATTTTGTACATTTGAAAGGCTTGTTTTTTTTTTTCTTTCATTTATTAGATTTTTTACATTAGAATTAATCCTCGTAAGTTTAAATCTTGTTCTTTTATGTTAATTACCAAATGGAATACAATGATTATGCACTTGCTTATAATACTCTCTTACCAACATGCCTCTATTTCCTGTAACTTACGGCAAGTGCGATAACACCATGAACACATGTGTCTCTTTTTGTGTCTTTAACTCACACATCCATAATAAGCTCCATGTTGTTAAAATGATCAGATCCAACAGAGCATTTTTTCTCATTGGAGCTTCCAATATCTGCTCCATGAAATTGTCCTGCAATACATTTAGGAAATCACAAGGCTTTGTGAAGTGTGTAGTTTTATGTTGACCAATTAATATTAAGATCATTAAAATCACCCATAATATTTACAACATTACCCTACTTCCCTGCCATTTCAGTCTGTGAAAGGAACTGAGACTCTCTTTCATTCTTTATGTTAGAGAGCCTATATCATATTTCCACAAATAATTTACAATTATTGTCCACTGTTATGCAGGTTCAGTCGTATGGTCTCTGCACCATTACAGTTCTCATTAGCAATACAATTTCTCAAATTGACTTTCAGATTACTCTTCACCTACATGCATACTCATCTGCCACTTGTGCCATTTTTGTCCATCAGAAAAACACCACTTGATATTAGCAGCTCAGATATGTGAGCTATCCAACCAGTTTTCTGATATTCCCATGAAGTCAAAGTTCACCAAGGAACAACATAAGTTATATTTCATCTATTTTGTTTGCCAAGCTTCTTGCGTTCATGAACATTGCATTTACATTTTATAATTTAATTTAAAATTCTATCATTACACATATTTAACCACTTCAGCCCCGGACCATTTGGCAGCCAAAGGACCAGAGGTCTTTTTTCAATTTCGCACTGCACTACTTTAACTGGTAATTGCGCGGTCATGCAATTTTGTAACCAAACGAAATTTGCGTCCTTTTCTTCCCACAAATAGAGCTTTCTTTTGATGGTATTTGATTGCCTCTGTGATTTTTTTTTTTTGCGATATAAACGGAAAAAGAGCGAAAATTTTGAAAAAAAAAGAGATTTTCTACTTTTTGTTATAAAAAAAATCTAATAAACTCAATTTTAGTCAAACATTTGGGCCAAAATGTATTCAGCCACATGTCTTTAGTAAAAAAAATGCCAATAAGCGTATATTTATTGGTTTGCGCAAAAGTTATAGCGTCTACAAACTAGAGTACATTTCTGGAATTTACACCGCTTTTAATTTATGACTGCCTATCTCATTTCTTGAGGTGCTAAAATGGCAGAGAAGTACAAAACCCCCCAAATGACCCCATTTTGGAAAGTAGACACCCCAAGCTATTTGCTGAGAGGCATGTTGAGCCCATTGAATATTTTTTTTTTTTAGTCCCAAGTGATTGAATAAAGACAAAAATAAAAAAGATTTTTTTTTTTTTCAAAAAGTTGTCACTAAATGATATATTGCTCACACATGCCATAGTTATATGTGGAATTGCACCCCAAAATACATTTTGCTGCTTCTCCTGAGTATGGGGATACCACATGTGTGGGACTTTTTGGAGCCTAGCCGCGTACGGGGCCCCGAAACCCAAGCACCGCCTTCAGGATTTCTAAGGGTGCAAATTTTTGATTTCACTCCTCACTACCTATCACCGTTTCGAAGGCCATAAAATGCCAAAATAGCACAAAACCCCCCCAAATGACCCCATTTTGGAAAGTAGACACCCCAAGCTATTTGTTGAGAGGCATGGTGAGTATTTTACAGCTCTCATTTGTTTTTTGAAAATGAAGAAAGTAAAGAAAAAAAAATTTTTTTTTTCTTTTTTTCAATTTTCAAAACTTTGTGACAAAAAGCGAGATCTGCAAAATACTCACCATACCTCTCAGCAAATAGCTTGGGGTGTCTACTTTCCAAAATGGGGTCATTTTGGGGGGGGTTATGCCATCTGGGCATTCCATGGCCTCCGAAACTGTGATTGGCAGTGAGAAGTGAAATAAAAAAATTACACCCTTAGAAAGCCTGAAGGCGGTGATTGGTTTTTGGGGTTCCGTACGCAGCTAGGCTCCCAAAAGTCCCACACATGTGGTATCCCCGTACTCAGGAGAAGCAACAGAATGTATTTTGGGGTGTATTTCCACATATGCCCATGACATGTTTGAGCAATATATCATTTAGTGACAACTTTTTGTAAAAAAAATATATTTATTTTTTTTTTTTCATTATTCAATCTCTTGGGACAAATAATAAAAATATTTAATGGGCTCAACATTGCTCTCATCAAATAGCTTGGGGTGTCTACTTTCCAAAATGGGGTCATTTGGGGGGGGGGTTTGAACTGTCCTGGCATTTTATGCACAACATTTAGAAGCCTATGTCACACGTCACCCACTCTTCTAACCACTTGTAGACAAAGCCCTTTCTGACACTTTTTGTTTACATGAAAACATATTTTTTTTGCAAGAAAATTACGTTGAACCCCCAAACACTATATATAATGTTAAAGCAAAGGCCCTACAGATTAAAATGGTGGGTGTTGCATTTTTTTTTTCCACACAGTATTTGCGCAGCGATTTTTCAAACGCATTTTTTGTGGAAAAAAATACACTTTTTTTTTTTTTAATGCACTAAAACACACTATATTGCTCAAATTTTTGATGAAATAAAAAATATGATCTTAGGCCGAGTACATGGATACCAAACACGACATGCTTTAAAATTGCGCACAAACACGCAGTGGCGACAAACTACATACATTTTTAAAAGCCTTTAAAAGCCTTTACATGATACCACATTAGATTCACGGAGGAGGTCTACTGCTAAAATTACTGCCCTCGATCTGTCCTTCGCGGTGATACCTCACATGCATGGTGCAATTGCTGTTTACATATGACGCCAGACCAACGCTTGTGTACGCCTTTGCGCAAGAGAAGGGGGGGCAGGGGTGCTTTTTTTTTTTTTTTTTGTTTTTTTTTTTATTTATTTAGCTTTTTTTTTTTATTTTTAAACTGTTCCTTCCATTTTTTTTTTTCTTTGTTATGATTTTTATTGTTATCTCAGGGAATGTAAATATCCCCTATGATAGCAATAGGCAGTGACAGGTACTCTTTTTTTGAAAAAATTGGGGTCTATTAGACCCTAGATCTTTCCTCTGCCCTCAAAGCATCTGACCACACCAAGATTGGTGTGATAAAATGCTTTCCCAATTTCCCAATGGCGCGGTCTAGAGGCTAATTACCCGCTAGAATTGCTTTTACATGAAAGCCGATCACTGGCTGAAAAGAATGATACCAAGATGATACCTAAACCTGCAGGCATCATTCTGGTATAACCATTCAAAGTCCAGCAACATACTGGACATATATTGTAATCTTTTTTTTAATTCATGCAGCCTCTTGGCTGAACGTAATAAAAAGAGATTGATTGGTGGGTATGCCCACCATTAGAATACCTCCCTTCATCCACCCACTTCTAATGATGGGCATACATGCACCATAAAAAGTTATGCCGTGTACACACGTTATTATCGCTCCTCCCCCCCCCTGCTGCCCCCATGCTTCGGCATATATGCTCTTTTTTTTAATATGGGGGTACCTGACCTATAAACCTATTTATGAACCTATATAAACATGGCGGTTACCTAAAAAAAAAAATGGTTACCTAGCGACAGCAGTGACACTAATACAGCGATCAGAAAAACGATCGCTTAGTGACACTGCAAAAGGGGTGAAAGGGTTACCTGGGGGGCAATCAAGGGGTTAAACCTTTATTAGGGGGGGGTAGGGGGCGTTCCTATGAACATTGCATTTAAAAAAATGATCACTGCAATTAGTGACACTGTGACTGGGGGGGGAGGGGGTGATCTGGGGGGTGATCTGGGGTGACACAGACAGAGGAAGCATTTACATAGACCGGCGCACCGAGCGTGACATCACTTCCTCTGCCTGTGTTTTGATTGACACAGACAGAGGAAGCATCATTACACATATTTAAGCTATAACTTAAAGTGATTCTAAAGGTTGTATTTTTTTAAAAATAACAAATATGTTATATTTACCTGCTGGTTTTGCACAGAGCGGCCTCAATTCTTTTTTTTGGGGTCCCCCATTGGTGGTCCTGGCTCCTACTTCCTACCGCATGTCCCCAATTGCAAGCCTCTTGCTATGGGAGAGCACCTCTCTCCCGAGCCACGCTACTGTGAATGGACATTGTCCATTCACACACAGAGAGTGGCTTTGCCCCACGCCCACTCTCTCATCATTGACTCACTGGCTGTGATTGACAGCAGCAAGAGCCAATGCCTCCTGCTGCTGTGTGAGCCAATGAGGAGAGAGAGACCAAGGAGAGCAGCTGCTCTATGCACATCACTGGATCTAAATGGGGCTCAGGTAAGCATAAGGGGGGTCTGGGGAGGGGAGCTGGACCCAGAGTTTTTTTTTTTTTTACCTTAATGCCTAGTATGCAATAAGGTAAAAAACCTTCTGCTTTTAGAACCACTTTAATTCTCTTGATTAATTCTTCTAATGCTCTTTTTATATTGGACTTACTGCCACCTAGTTTGAAGGCCTCTCTCCCTGCTGTTCCACCCCCTCTATTGCCTGTCCCCCCCATAGATAATATGACATATATTCATCTGATACCTCCCCCAAGTGTAAAGACTTCTCCAGCCTTCTAACCATTGTCTCTTCCAACAGAGATGCAACTTCCCCATTCAGAGCCAGTAACTGACATAAAAGTTAGCCCAGTTCTCCAGGAACCCAAAACCTTCCTTCTTATACCAGTTTCTCAACCACTTGTTAAACTCCCTAGGCTACTGCTGCCGATTTGATCAAAGATTGTATGGCTCAGAACAGTGGGAAACAATGTCTTACTTTGGAAGTTTGCAGTCAGGATGTCCAAGCTGAGGTGTCCTCCCACACACCAATAGACAAACGGTCATCGAATAAAACCAGCCGGCGACTCCTTCAAGCGTACTTATTTTCAAGCCTTCACAGTGAGTACAGACAGCAGCAGACTAGTTTCGGCGATAAGCCTTGTTCACAGCCAATACTTGGAGGTCATTTACCTTAACTTGGTGACTAAGTCTTTGAAAAGTGTTTTTAGAACACTCCATCTTCCTCTAATTTCTTTCATTGGCTCCAAAGTGTACCATGGCACTTGGGTCTTATTTAGCCCCACCCAACAATCTGTCAACCTGATCCATAACGCATCAAACCCAAGCACCTGGTAAACAGTAAACTGTCTGGCAATCACAGTTTTTGTGACAGATTAATAATAACACCCCTTTATTAATCTATTCTTCTACTACCAGCATGTGCCTCTCTTTGTTTACGCATCTGTTCCCATTCTTATTGAAGCAGTCATTTAACTGGATGCTAGAAGAGGTATTCCACTCCAACAATGCTACTCCTGAACTGATATCTGTCATATCATGCAACCAGGCATATTTATTAGGATTTATTAACTCAAAAACTACCTTTTCTAACACTTTTCCTTTTACCCGGTTGTCTAACTGTAACCCACCTATGTTTCTCTGAGTTCATCTCCTCTATGTCTCCATTCTCCTCTATAAAGGCCCCAACCAGAACCTGATAAGTGAAGTCCAAACACCTCTCCAAGTTGTTCAAGCTCGCTCAGTTCATTCTTTAGATCGAGGATCTAGGATTTTAAGCAAACAACTTGCTCACATATTGCACAGTAGCATTTGTTCTCGAACAGTTTTTCAAAGCTTTACCTTACTCTGCTACTTGTGTTGATCTATGTCTTTGTGGTTAATTATGCACAAGCCTTACTCAGCTTTGTACCTTACTTGCACTGCTTGTTAAACATCAGCTTCAGGCAGCAGCTTTTTTTTACATATGGTTACCAATCAGTATCCCTGATCACCACCACAGCAGTCATATGTTAACATTAATGTTAATATAATTAAAGTTTTAATATTTAAAAAAATATATATATTTTCCAAAATTTTGATAAAAAAAAAATAAAATGTCAAAAAAAATCCATACACCTCTTACTAAATATCTTGGACTGACTATTTTCCAAAAAGGGGTCATTTGGGGGGTATTTGTACAGTCCTGGCATTTGGGTACAGTGTTGCATGACCGAGCAATTGTCAGTTAAATTAGCACAGTGCTGAATAGAAAAAAAAAATGCCCTGGTCATAAAGGGGGTAAAACCTTCTAGAAGTGAAATAATGCATCTAAAGTGGCCAGAGATGATTTGTTTTAAATCTACTTTACTGCTTGTTAAGAACATGTAAATAGTTTATTGTATATAGTCTGGGCACAAGTGCACTTTAACATGAAAACGTGTTTTTTTATGACTTAATATTATTTTATCTGGTATTTGTATTTTATTTGCTTAAATTTGCTTAGAATTTTCACCATCTGTACATGTTTGCTTGGTGTCTCCAGGGAGAAGAGGATGTGACAAACCAGGACAATTTTATTTTTATTTCTGTTATTTTTTTTTCACCTTGGGACACGTGATATCTAGTTAAATCAGGTTGGGAGTGGGTAGTTTCAAATGTTGGGGATTTTTGTGTAGCTCTTGAGAAATGTGTCCAAATTAATTATGTTTCAGATCAATTTATTTATTTTTACATTTTACATATTTACAGTGGTGTGAAAAAGTGTTTGCCCCCTTCCTCAGTTCATGTTTGTCACACTTAAGTGTTTTGGAACATCAAACCAATTTAAACAATAGGGACAACACAAGTAAACACAAAATGCAATTTGTAAATGAAGGTGTTTATTATTTAAAAAAAATCCAAACCATCATGGCCCTGTGTGAAAAAGTGATTGCCCCCTAAACCTAATTGGTTGGGCCACCCTTAGCAGCAACAACTGCAACCAAGCGTTTGCGATAACGTGCAATGAGGCTTTTACAGCGTCCTGGAGGAATTTTGGCAGAAATTGTCCTAATTCAGTTACATTAGAGGGTTTTCGAGCATGAACGGCCTTTTTAAGGTTACCACAACATCTCAATAGGATTCAGGTCAGGACTTTGGCTAGGCCACTCCAAAGTTTCATTTTGTTTTTCTTCAGCCATTCGGTGGTGGACTTGCTGGTGTGTTTAGGATCATTGTCCTGCTGCAGAACCCAAGTTCGTTTCAGCTTGAGTACACGAACAGATGGTCGGACATTCTCCTTCAGGATCTCTTAGACAGCAGAATTCATAGTTCCTTTTATCATGGCAAGTCTTCCAGGTCTGAAGCAGCAAAACAGCCCCAGACCATCACACTACCACCACCATATTTTACTGTTGGTATAATGTTCTTTTTCTGAAATGCAGTGTTCCTTCTACGCCAGATATACTTGGACACACACCTTCCAAAGAGTTCCATTTTGTCTCATCGGTCCACAGAATGTTGTCCCAAAAGTCTTGAGGATCATCAAGATGTGTTGTGAGAAATTGAGACGAGCTTTGATGTTTTTTTGCTCAGCAGTGGTTTTCTCCTTGGAACTCTGCATGCAGGCCATTTTTGCCCAGTCTTTTCTTGATGGTGGAGGCATGAACGCTGACCTTAACTGAGGCAAGTGAGGCCTGCAGTTCCTTGGACGTTGTTGTGGGGTCTTTTGTGACCTCTTGGATGAGTCGTCGCTGCGCTCTTGGGGTATTTTGGGCGGCCGGCCACTCCTGGGAAGGTTCACCACTGTTCCATGTCTTCGCCATTTGTGGATAATGGCTCTCACTGTATTCCCAAAGCTTTGGAAATGGCTATAACCCTTTCCAGACTGATAGTTCTCAATTACTTTCTTTCTCAATTGTTCCTGAATTTCTTTGTCTCGGCATGATGTGTAGCTTTTAAGGATCTTCTGTGGACCTTACTGTGTCAAGCAGCTCCTATTTAAGTGTGCCTTGATTGTGAACAGGTGTGACAATAATCAGGCCTGGGTGTGGCTAGAGAAATTGAACTAGTATGTTTTAACAAGGGGGGCAATCACTTTTTCACACAGGGCCGTGATGGTTTGGATTTTTTTTCACCTTTAATAATAAACACCTTCATTTACAAATTGTGTTTACTTGTGTTGTCCTTGACTATTGTTTAAATTGGTTTGATGTTCGGAAACACTTAAGTGTGACAAACATGCAAAGGAACAGGAAATGAGGAAGGGGGCAAACACTTTTTCACACCACTGTACATTACTAGTTTGTATGTGTTTGTGTTTTGGACCATCATAAATACTAGCACTTACTTATAAAAAGTTATGCCAAAAAGGGACTTATAAGTGTTGATATAGTAGAAGCATTTGTACTACATTGTCCCAGCAAAAGAACAGAAAAGAATGCACAGTATAAATATAGAAATATTAATTAACTCATTGTTATATTGATTTTCCAGATTAGGGTCACAGGCCTAGAGCAAATTTGTTGATGTTGTTGTTGTTGTTTGGAGCGCTGACTTCATTGGCTTCTTACTTGGTCTGGCTCTATGGTTTAGAGAAAATGAAAGAAAGAGGATTGACATAACAATCAAGCAAGTATATTTATGTATATCAACTGTATCTAATCATAAAAACATTTTTTTTGAATGTATTACAGTCCTTAGATGTGTTGACTGTATTTATTTTCATTTTTCAAGATAAGAACATTTTCAAAAAGTACAGAAATGATCTGTTGATTTTGCCAGTGCGGTGTCCTTGTCAGTGACTGTGAGCTAAACAATAAGCACAAACATCCTTATCTTCCTTGTGTAAACTACTAATACCATCAATCCACCATGTAATGAAGATGAACAAAGACAGACATGTTTGAAGTCCAGCCTGTGTGACAACCATGACTTGCGTCTTTGATACAATGGATAAAAATTAGTAGACATGAAGGAACACGAAGTGATATTGATAGCATTACCAGGTGAAAATAAAGAAAAAAAAGCATGACAAATTAAAAAGGAATGCAGCCACCACATCTAAGCACTAGTAGGCTGAAATATATTACATGTTTGTCTTTGAGTTTGGATATGCTTTAAGTTTTGTTTAAATTTCAAAAACAGTGAGAATAGATCAAAAACATTGAAAACAATCAATAAGTTGCTTATGCCAATGGTCAAGGCTTAAATGTTTGGTTTTCAATCTTAGTAATAATATAGCAAGATAAAAAAAAATACTAGCATGTAGAGGAATATATGGCATACATAAGTTAAGCTGTCCTCATAAGATTTCTATCTCTTGCTCTCTGTTGAATCACCATAATTACATTTTGGCAATCAAACACTCAAAATTTTAGAAATACCTTCTGTTGGCTGATTTTTACATATCTGGCAAACATGTACATTTGTAAATGTTAACAGATAGCAGTGCTGGAAGGTGATATGTGCATGTTTTGATTATTCCTTATTTAGTTTTCATGCAAGAAACCACAATTTATGCAGCTTTTTTTTTAGCAAAAAAAAAAAAAAACGAGTCTATAGACTACAATACAAGAATTTGGTAATAACACAACAATATACCAAAGTAACAGCACCACAGAAGGGTGTGTTCAAAGTGTCCTGCTAGACCACTGCTGCTTCAATTATTGATATATCAATAAAAACAATTAATTAGAAATAAAGTGGGTAGCGCTGATCTGCACACCAACCTCAAATTTCTATAGTGTAATAAAATAAATCTATGTGAACAAACAATTATAAATAACGTCTACTCTTCACAATGTTCAGAAATTATATCACATACACAATGTGCAAATATGTTGAGGTAAGTGCCAAATGCATCAATATGTGCAAAAAAATACAAGATCAAAAAATGACATTCATTCAACTGCTTATAAAGTGATATTATGTGCAAAAAATAGCTATTGTGTGCAAAAAATTATATTTAATCTAATAACATTCTTGAGTGATAGTCCACAAAGTTCCAAAAAGTGAGGACGTTGCATGACAAAACGCAAAGGGCAGGGCAAGGGCGCTGACTTTACCGCATATGCCAGTTAGTGCTCGCAGTCCATGGAATGCCTGGAGGCAAACAGCTAACACAACTGAGCATGCTTTCCTTAGTGTCGGGCAGACACTATGCACATGTGAGTGGAATACTTAGATATTTTAAATAAAACCTGTTGTACGTTTTTACACAATGGAAGCCTCCTTCCTTCTTTTTATCTCCCGCATTGGATGTCATAATATGTGAGATGAGATTCTGACTGATACCGGTACTAAGAGAGGAGCGCACTCAGAGGCCACATGGAGAGATTGTGTGTATGCTGGTCTATAATTTGACTAGCTGATTAATCTGGTGAGTCCGATCTAGTAAAAGTGGTGAAGGATTCACTTTTTGGGTTGGGTTAAAGTTGGGTTGTTAAATGTCAGAGTTAAAGTTAAATGTACATCACTAAAATCTCATATAAGCTTTAACATGTCCAAAGTTGTCACCATTAGTTCACCCACCTAATGCCATATTTGGAGTGATTGCATGTGTTCAGGAAGTGGTTAGAAGGAGGCAGTAGAAGATCAGCAGCAATAAGATGTAATAAAGGAAGAAAAAAGTGAAAGCAAGTGTTTCATTGAAAAAAAAAAGGCAACTGCTTGATACACAGTGCAATAGCAAATTGAATGTCAGTTACCTTGTAATGCCATTGAGTGCAGTAGCAGTCTGTTCCCAGGATGGTACAATGATGCCCCTCATGGGTGGGTTCATGACAGTCTGTGCTTGGATGTAGTGAGTTGAATGATGCTTGTTGTCATAAAAAATAGAAGCCTGGCAACAGCTAGTGGCAGAAATAAATTACTGCTGGGGACAGCTCCAGCTTAAATGTGCATTTTAATTTTTGCGTTTGCTTGGATTTTTTTATTTTTTTTGAAGGGCCCATTTACATCAATGCATTGATGAAACACTCACATTAAAGCGGAGTTCCACTTAAAAAAATAAAAATAAAAGTCATCAGCTACTAATACTGCAGCTGCTGACTTTTAATAATCGGACACTTACCTGTCCCAGGGTCCAGCGATGCGGGAGAGTGAAGCCCCGCTCATCTCCCCCTCCTCTCTGCGATGCCGACATAGTCACTGTGGGCGCCCGGCTGTGGCTTCACAGCCGAGCACGCACTGTGCATGTGCAAGCTACGCGGGATGCCGTGACTGGCCGGGCAATCATCTGGGACCTATGATGTGTCCCAGACGTGTCCCAGATGATTGCAGAGAGGTGCCCTGGGAGGAAGTGGGAGCTGGAACTCTCTAAAAAGAGGGTATCTGCTCCCCCCCCCAAAAAAATGACATGCCAAACGTGGCATGTCAGGGGGTCACCATCCCTTAAAGCAGAAGTTTCATTTTTGGGTGGAACTCCGCTTTAACGTGTTGTGTTGCCATTGATTTGAAATGCCCCCCAATGGCAACACGTCATAGTGTTTTGTAGTGCATTAGACTGCCTTAACCCAACAAATGATAATGCAGCAACTGACGTTAAAGCGGTATTAAATACAAAACCAAAAATGGAATATATTGCAGCTTACCATTAATTATATGTGTTGGCTGTATTTGTTTTTTTTTTAGCTTTTTCCCTCTGTTTTCACCTGGTGATCAGGCCAGTAACACACCCCCTGTATTTGAGTGCCTCTATTCTGTATAAATGAGCCCAGGGAGGACAGCAGACAGAAGCATTGTCAGTCTGTGTGTGTGTGTATGTGGGTGTGTGTGTGTGTGGGGGGGGGGTGTTAAATGTACTAGCAGATTTAATTACATTAACAAAATGAAGCCAAACTTCAGCTCACACTTTATAATCAGTTACAGCAAACAGTTTGTTTCCTTTTGGGAGAAAGGTTTTACATGAATAAATCAAAGCTGATCATTGTAAGCAACCCTGTCAGTGTTAAATAGTTTGTCTCACCCCTGTAAACTAATGCATCTGCAGGAGGGCTTGTTCTTTTGAAAAACGAAAGAATTACTGGCTGGATCACCAGATCAAAATAGAAGAAAGAAAGCCAAAAAAATTGAAAACGAAGGCAGCTATCACATCTAAGAATTAGTAAGTTGCAATATAATAAATGATTGCTATTGGGATTACTACTGCTTTAAATACATTAGTGCATTGCAGTGCATTGCAGTATGGCTTATCAATTAGAAATGTTGTGACATGTCTGATCTTTGGGGCATTTTGGTGCATGGGCACCAAAAGCATGTAGATGAGCCCTGAATGTGCAGTAAAATAATTAACCTAGACTATTTATGTTTCATCCCAAGTACACTGCTGCTGTATGACTGTATTCATGTAGAAGGAATCTAATGCTGAAAGCCTGTTACCATCTCAGGACACCTGAAGCAGAAATTCAATTATATGTCCCACTAAGAACTGTCCTTTGTTCATGCTTTTTTGGTAGCAAAGGCTGAAAATTTAACAAACAAGTGACAGAGGACTCTTGGCTTTGTCCAATGGGACACATTACACCTAAGCAACCATCCACACTTTCATCTAGCTATATAAAATCTAACTCATCAATTAAGCCAGCGCACAAATTGACAAAGGCTCAAATAGCAATATACTTGGCAGGAGTCTCCAATTAGTCTTATCTAAATGTACAATCATTTCTTCCCATTGCTTAGAACATTATTTTAATAAGTTTTGCCTACATGCAAGCAAGGAAAAACTCTTTAATTTGTTTTAAATGTTTTATCAGCATGTTTAATATTTTCTTTAAGTAACTTGGAACAGGTTTATAGTACAATTTTGCAGTATACAGTTCAGTGGCATTTTAGGAAATTGCTTTTTACTTACACAGTTGGTAATAAAGCCTGAAAGAGTATGCTTTTAATCCTCAAAGCATAGCACAAACTATAAATATTATCTTCTTCTTTTATCTGGGGATTTTACTGGTAAAAATTACTTTAATATTTAACATTTAATATGAATTAAAAATACATAATTTCTATCTCAATGCATTTCAAACACAACTTTCATTCTCTTATAATGCCTGCACAGATATTCTGTATTTTTTAGTGCAATATGGAAACAAGACAATAGCATATCAATGTACTATATCTAATTATTTTGTATCTGTTCTTGGATAATAATGTTTAAAAGCCATATAAAAATTATATGTGATGACTGGGATTATACCCAGTTCCTAGAAAAGGATGTGTAGCTCTCTCTACTATTTCAGCTATGAGTTGTGATCTGAATTTGATTCGTCTGTTTCTCCAGTAGTGGTACCCCAAGGAATATCAGTAAATGGTGGATAACCTAACACACTTTGTTTCTTTGTTTTTCCTTAAAGTTAGAGAGTACAAAATCTGGTGCAGCTCTGTATAGAAACCAATCTGCCTCCAGTTTTTTTTGTCAAAGCCTAATTGAACAAGCTGAAGTTAAAAGCTGAATGGCTATCATGCACAGCACCAGATTTTACACTCTCCAGTTTTAGTAAATCAACCCCTATGAATGTTAAAATTTTGTGATAGAGTGCTACACTCTCTCTCTCTCTCTCTCTCTCTCTCTCTCTCTCCTCTCTCTCTCTCTCTCTCTCCCTGTCTCTCTCTCTCACTCTCTGTACCTCCCTTACACATACAGTAATTTTTTTACCATCCCCTCGGATTTTTAAATGCCCCATCAAAAAGTATTATTTTAGAAAGTTGTATAACTGGTTTACGTTACCTGATATTTCATAATTTCTCCCACTTTGTCTCTTACTTCATTAAAGTTTATTGTTGCTGATACATTCTCTGCACTCTTCTGGTCTCTCACATATTGCCATGACTTCTCTCATGAGTACTTTAGATGCCTAAAGTATATCTAAAGGCAGTGTTTTTTAAATTTGGATAGAGTATGGAAGGATTAGATCAACTTTTTATAAAAAAAAATATTTTTTATTGAATATGATATAGTAAATGTACAGCTTATGCTAGGTGAAATAATACTTAGAAATAATACCCATGTTTACAACATCAACAAACAAAATATAACACCACATATTAAGCATTTATGCATCAGTAGAAAGCCAATGACTCAGAAGACTATCCTGTGTTTAATACTAGGGTTCTGAGGATCATGGTTTATTTAAAAATAGAAAATTAAACAGTTACACGTATGAAGCATCTCCCACCACTTAATTCTTTTCAGAACCACATGGGATGGCAGTTTTTAGTGCATACCACCAGAAGTAGAAACCAGAAAAGAGAGTACCGCAGCAATTTTTTCAGTCAAGTACCATTTCATTTTTTGTTTAACCTAAGCAGATACTGTATCGGTGTGGAAGACCACCACACAGAGTTTGTATGGCGTCTGTGAAATTTTAAGAGATGAAAATGTGTATTGGTAAAATTGGGTGGCTTTTGCCCAATATTGCATACACCATCTGATAGACCTCTATCCAGAATTATTTAATTACTTTTTTAAATTAATTTTTATTGAATTTGTTTTTCTTTTTACGAAGATATGTAAGACACTGTCCAGAAATATTTGATTGTGTGGCAATCCCACCTGATGTGTAGAAGGGTACATAGTGTTTGGCAGCCTCAGAGACATTTGACAGACATCATGGGTGTAAATTTAGACAAGTGTTGAGGAACCATGTACCATTGTATTAATAGTCTGCAATCATGCATGCAGATATTTTTGATCTGTCCCAAACCAAGGAAGAATGTCTAATAATAGGATTGTGCATTTTCTTGCAAAATCATGGAGTAATCCACAATATGGTCTTAATGGAATTGGGGTCTAAATCAAGGGCCTCCATAGAAACCCAGAGGGTGTGATCAGTAGAGTTATGGTATGCTGTAAGTTGCACTATTTACACTGCTGAGAAGTATTTATATTCAGGACCACTCAACCCTCCTTATGCTTGAGCTGAAAAAGAGTTTTGCAATTCACCAGAGGTTTATCTTTGCTTCATATAAGCCAATATTTGAACTACTCACAGTTTGTGGGGAAGGGTCCTAATTTGAAGTACTCGGAGCAAATAAAGTAGCTTAGGAAGGTAGCTCATTTTTGTGGACATCTAGTTATCTAGTATTTTCTCCACGTTTCAAGTAAGAAAATGGCACAGAACAGCAGTGGAGTTGTCCTTAAATAGGAAATTTTACAACAGAGACATGCAGAGGCGTACTAAGTGGGGGGTGGGGGGTCGTGCCGCCCCAGGTACCACACACTGGGGGTTGTGTCAGGCCGGCACCCCCCTCCGCGATTGAAGCGGTGGCACTGCGCCGCTGGATTAGGCAGCAGCACAAGTGACAGGCAGGGAGAGGCGAGCGAGGCGAGCTATCGTGATGTGCGGGGGGGGTGCAGTGTGACACCGCTGCACCTACCATCCCCTCCTCTTGTGGCCGTGGGCTGTCCGCCTGTGCGATCCCGGATGTCACACAGGCAGAGCCGAGCAGCCGCCTCCCCCTCCTCTCTGTTAATGTGTAAACAGGAGGAGGGGATCTGCTGAGCATGTGCCACCGCGCTGATCTGAGGTACTGAATGGAGGGGGGGTGTCTGCACTGAACGGGGGCTAGACTAGACTAAAGAGGGGGACTGCACTGAAGGGGCGGGCTAGACTGAAGAGGGGGGGCTGCACAGAAGAGGGGGGGGGCTACACTGAAGGGGGTCTGCATTGAAGAGGGGGGTCTGCACCGAACATGGGGCTACACTGAAGAGGGTGTCTGCACTGAAGGGGGGGTCTGCACTGAAGAGGGGGGTCTGCACCGAACAGGGGCTACACTGAAGAGGGGGGTCTGCACCGAACAGGGGCTACACTGAAGATGGGGTTTGCACTGAAGGGGGGGTCTGCACTGAACGGGCAGCTACACTGAAGGGGGGGTCTGCACTGAACGGGGTCTACACTGAAGGGGGGTCTGCACTGAAGGGTAACATGCAGGGGGTCCAGAGCTGCAGGGTGTTGTGTAATGTAAAGGAGTCTAGAGGATCAGGGTGTTGTGTAATGTAAAGGGGTCCAGAGGATCAGGGTGTTGTGTAATGTAAAGGGGCCCAGAGGTGCAGGGTGCTGTGTAATGTAAAGGGGTACAGTGGCTGTGTAATATAAAGGGGTCCAGAGGTTCAGGGTGCTGTTTAATGTAAAGGGGTCCAGAAGGGCAGGGTGCTATGTAATGTAAAGGGGTCCAGAGGCTCAGGGGGATGTGTAATGTAAAGGGGCCCAGAGATGCAGGGTGCTGTGTAACGTAAAGGGGTCCAGAGGTGCAGTTGTGGAGAGGGGGTACACAGTAGTGACAAAGAGATATTGAAGGATGCAAAGGTATGCAGGGGGCACAGTGGGGTATTTTTACATTTTAGTGGGGGGGTGCCAGATATAGGATCCACCCCGGGTGCCAAATGCTCTAGGTACGCCCCTGGAGACATGTGTTCCAACTGTCTAATACTTTGAAGAGCTTTGCTCCATGAATGGCAAAAACAATAACTAGCAGGAAATGTAACCATTCACCATTAATTTACAATATTTCTCCTGGCCATACAGCTGCAACCAAGGCTGTGTGAAGCAGAGGCACTGATTGGCTGCCTCTCTCTGAACAATCAATCAGTTCATCTGCTTTACATAACCCGCCATTTACGGTGGCTGAAAGATGGAAAAAGCTTGGCCATGCACTAATCAAAACTAGAGAGAGTACTTGCTGGATGAGCAATAAATATTTTACTGGTTTGGTTAGCTATATTAGGCATTTAATATTTGGCTTTAGGTTGGCTCTTAGCAAAAAAATCTGAATCCAAAATCCTAGTCAGCACGGGACAGTAAAGCTATAGTATGCGATCACAACTTAAACCTAGTTGACCTAGCTCAATATTAGGGATGGGCCCGGTGCTCGATGCGAACCCACGTTCGCATCGAGCACCGGGCGTTCGCTCGCCCGGCGAGCCCAGAACTATTTTGGCCGCTCGCATCACGTTCGTGTGATGCGAGCGGCCCCCGCAATGCATTGCGGCCGGCGCGGCCGGCGCAGTGCATTGCTGGCTGATGATTGGCCAAGCATGCACTGTGACCCCGCATGCTTGGCCAATCACAGCCCCGGAAACTCGAAGAGCCATAATTGGCTACAGGCAGGACGCCTGTAGCCAATTACAGCTCAGGGGCTTTAGTACACGCCCCCCCCTATAAAAGGCCGCCACGCCGTCTGCGCCGGTCACATGCTGTTCCGGCGCAGATAGAGCAGGATAGATCTGTGACACTCTGCTGGATTTAGTTAGTTAGAGAGATTTACTTAGAGAGATTGAGTTAGATAGATTCATTTACAAAGATTGATTTAGAAAGAGGGGCGTGTAGTGTGTTCGTGGCAGGCAGGCAGAGCTCCTATATTTTGTTCCCAGAAGCACCTATAGGACTTGTAGTGTGTTCGTGGCAGGCAGGCAGAGCTCCTATATTTTGTTCCCAGAAGCACCTATAGGACTTGTAGTGTGTTCGTGGCAGGCAGGCAGAGCTCCTATATTTTGTTCCCAGAAGCACCTATAGGACTTGTAGTGTGTTCGTGGCAGGCAGGCAGAGCTCCTATATTTTGTTCCCAGAAGCACCTATAGGACTTGTAGTGTGTTCCTGGCAGGCAGGCAGAGCTCCTATATTTTGTTCCCAGAAGCACCTATAGGACTTGAAGTGTGTTAGTCCCATCACACAGAGATCATATATTTTCTTCCCAGAAGCACCTATAGGACTTGAAGTGTGTTAGTCCCATCACACAGACCTATATTTTCTTCCCAGAGCACCTATAGGACTTGAAGGGTGTTAGTCCCATCACACAGAGATCATATATTTTGTTCCCAGAAGCACCTATAGGACTTGAAGGGTGTTAGTCCCATCACACAGAGATCATATATTTTGTTCCCAGAAGCACCTATAGGACTTGAAGTGTGTTAGTCCCATCACACAGAGATCATATATTTTGTTCCCAGAAGCACCTATAGGACTTGAAGTGTGTTAGTCCCATCACACATAGATCATATATTTTGTTCCCAGAAGCACCTATATGACTTGAAGTGTGTTAGTCCCATCACACAGAGATCATATATTTTGTTCCCAGAAGCACCTATAGGACTTGAAGTGTGTTAGTCCCATCACACAGAGATCATATATTTTGTTCCCAGAAGCACCTATAGGACTTGAAGTGTGTTAGTCCCATCACACAGAGATCATATATTTTGTTCCCAGAAGCACCTATAGGACTTGAAGTGTGTTAGTCCCATCACACAGAGATCATATATTTTGTTCCCAGAAGCACCTATAGGACTTGAAGTGTGTTAGTCCCATCACACAGAGATCATATATTTTGTTCCCAGAAGCACCTATAGGACTTGAAGTGTGTTAGTCCCATCACACAGAGATCATATATTTTGTTCCCAGAAGCACCTATAGGACTTGAAGTGTGTTAGTCCCATCACACAGAGATCATATATTTTGTTCCCAGAAGCACCTATAGGACTTGAAGTGTGTTAGTCCCATCACACAGAGATCATATATTTTGTTCCCAGAAGCACCTATAGGACTTGAAGTGTGTTAGTCCCATCACACAGAGATCATATATTTTGTTCCCAGAAGCACCTATAGGACTTGAAGTGTGTTAGTCCCATCACACAGACCTATATTTTCTTCCCAGAGGCACCTATAGGACTTGAAGTGTGTTAGTCCCATCACACAGAGATCATATATTTTGTTCCCAGAAGCACCTATAGGACTTGAAGTGTGTTAGTCCCATCACACAGAGACCTATATTTTCTTCCCAGAGGCACCTATAGGACTTGAAGTGTGTTAGTCCCATCACACAGAGATCATATATTTTGTTCCCAGAAGCACCTATAGGACTTGAAGTGTGTTAGTCCCATCACACAGAGATCATATATTTTGTTCCCAGAAGCACCCATAGGACTTGAAGTGTGTTAGTCCCATCACACAGAGATCATATATTTTGTTCCCAGAAGCACCTATAGGACTTGAAGTGTGTTAGTCCCATCACACAGAGATCATATATTTTGTTCCCAGAAGCACCTATAGGACTTGAAGTGTGTTAGTCCCATCACACAGACCTATATTTTCTTCCCAGAGGCACCTATAGGACTTGAAGTGTGTTAGTCCCATCACACAGAGATCATATATTTTGTTCCCAGAAGCACCTATAGGACTTGAAGTGTGTTAGTCCCATCACACAGACCTATATTTTCTTCCCAGAAGGCACCTATAGGACTTGAAGTGTGTTAGTCCCATCACACAGAGATCATATATTTTGTTCCCAGAAGCACCTATAGGACTTGAAGTGTGTTAGTCCCATCACACAGAGATCATATATTTTGTTCCCAGAAGCACCCATAGGACTTGAAGTGTGTTAGTCCCATCACACAGAGATCATATATTTTCTTCCCAGAAGCACCTATAGGACTTGAAGTGTGTTAGTCCCATCACACAGAGATCATATATTTTGTTCCCAGAAGCACCTATAGGACTTGAAGTGTGTTAGTCCCATCACACAGACCTATATTTTCTTCCCAGAGGCACCTATAGGACTTGAAGTGTGTTAGTCCCATCACACAGAGATCATATATTTTGTTCCCAGAAGCACCTATAGGACTTGAAGTCTGTTAGTCCCATCACACAGAGATCATATATTTTGTTCCCAGAAGCACCTATAGGACTTGAAGTGTGTTAGTCCCATCACACAGAGATCCTATATTTTGTTCCCAGAAGCACCTATAGGACTTGAAGTGTGTTAGTCCCATCACACAGACCTATATTTTCTTCCCAGAAGCACCCATAGGACTTGAAGTGTGTTAGTCCCATCACACAGAGATCCTATATTTTGTTCCCAGAAGCACCTATAGGACTTGAAGTGTGTTAGTCCCATCACACAGACCCTATATTTTCTTCCCAGAAGCACCTATAGGACTTCTAGTGTGTTAGTGGCATCACACAGAGCTCCTATATTTTCTTCTCAGCAGCACCCACAGGACTTCTAGTGTGTTAGTGGCATCACACAGAGCTCCTCTATTTTCTTTGCAGAAGCACCCACAGGACTTCTAGTGTGTTAGTGGCATCACACAGAGCTCCTCTATTTTCTTTGCAGAAGCACCCATAGGACTTCTAGTGTGTTAGTGGCATCACACAGAGCTCCTCTATTTTCTTCTCAGCAGCACCCACAGGACTTCTAGTGTGTTAGTGGCATCACACAGAGCTCCTCTATTTTCTTTGCAGAAGCACCCACAGGACTTCTAGTGTGTTAGTGGCATCACACAGAGCTCCTCTATTTTCTTCTCAGCAGCACCCACAGGACTTCTAGTGTGTTAGTGGCATCACACAGAGCTCCTCTATTTTCTTTGCAGAAGCACCCACAGGACTTCTAGTGTGTTAGTGGCATCACACAGAGCTCCTCTATTTTCTTTGCAGAAGCACCCATAGGACTTCTAGTGTGTTAGTGGCATCACACAGAGCTCCTATATTTTCTTCTCAGCAGCACCCACAGGACTTCTAGTGTGTTAGTGGCATCACACAGAGCTCCTCTATTTTCTTTGCAGAAGCACCCATAGGACTTCTAGTGTGTTAGTGGCATCACACAGAGCTCCTATATTTTCTTCTCAGCAGCACCCACAGGACTTCTAGTGTGTTAGTGGCATCACACAGAGCTCCTCTATTTTCTTTGCAGAAGCACCCACAGGACATCTAGTGTGTTAGTGGCATCACACAGAGCTCCTCTATTTTCTTTGCAGAAGCACCCATAGGACTTCTAGTGTGTTAGTGGCATCACACAGAGCTCCTATATTTTCTTCTCAGCAGCACCCACAGGACTTCTAGTGTGTTAGTGGCATCACACAGAGCTCCTCTATTTTCTTTGCAGAAGCACCCACAGGACTTCTAGTGTGTTAGTGGCATCACACAGAGCTCCTCTATTTTCTTTGCAGAAGCACCCATAGGACTTCTAGTGTGTTAGTGGCATCACACAGAGCTCCTATATTTTCTTCTCAGCAGCACCCACAGGACTTCTAGTGTGTTAGTGGCATCACACAGAGCTCCTCTATTTTCTTTGCAGAAGCACCCACAGGACTTCTAGTGTGTTAGTGGCATCACACAGAGCTCCTCTATTTTCTTTGCAGAAGCACCCATAGGACTTCTAGTGTGTTAGTGGCATCACACAGAGCTCCTATATATTCTTCTCAGCAGCACCCACAGGACTACCGACTAGAATGGCTGGAAGACCGCCAAGGGGAGGCAGAGCGTGCAGAGCCAAGAACACAGGGCAGGCAGGCTCTGTTTCTAGTGGACGTGGCCGTGGCCGTGGACGTGGTCGTGCATCGTCATCAGCACGTGGCCATGGGACACGCGCGTCTTTGTTTTCGGCAGCTGGACATGTGGAGCCGCATCATGCTGAAGGCTTGGTAGAATGGATGACCAAGCCCTCCTCATCCTCCTCATCCTCTCTCACCCAGGCTCAGGGTACTGGCAGAGCATCATCAGCCACCCCTTCCCTAGACCCACCATGTCCTCCTGAGGAGTCCCCCAAACTCTTTGAGCACAGTGTTGGGTACATGCTCCAGGAGGATGCCCAACGATTCGAAGGCTCGGATGATGATACCCAACTTGAGGAATCTGGCAGTACTGTTCCACCAGCTGCAGCTTACTGCCAGGTTTGCTCTAGTGGTGAAGAGGGAGGGGATGATGAGGTCACTGACTCCACGTGGGTGCCTGAAGGGAGAGAGGATGAGGAGGAGGACGAGGAGGAGGAGGATGCGGCGTCACATGTCCAACGAGGCAGGATGCCCCCTGGAGGCCAGGTAGAGGCCAGCACAGCAACTGTACAACACCGCAGAGCTCCGCCTGTGCAGGGCGCTGCCTCTGCACGTTATCAGAAAAGTTCTTTGGTGTGGGCCTTTTTTGAGACGAGTGCATCAGATCGCACCACTGCTATTTGCAATATTTGTCTCAAGCGTATCTCGCGTGGCCAAAACATCAGCCGCTTGGGCACCACAAGCATGACCAGACATATGGCGACCTGCCATGCAGCTCGTTGGCAGGCACACATAAAAGACCCACACCAAAGAACTAAGCGGACCTCTCCTTGCTCCTCCTCAGCTGGGATCTCCATCCCCACTACACCTTCAGTCCTCTCTGAAAGCTGCTCTGAGAGGACTGAAGGTGTAGAATTAGGTGTGTCACAACCAAGTACTTGCAGTACACCGACGTCCGATTGCAGCAGGCAAATTTCCCTGCCCCAGCTGCTGGACCGTAGAAAGAAGTACACTCCCAGCCATCCACATGCCCAGCGGTTGAATGTTAGCCTGGCTAAATTGCTAGCACTTCAACTGCTGCCTTTTCAGTTGGTAGACTCGGCCCCCTTCCGTGAGTTTGTTCAATGTGCGGTTCCTCAGTGGCAGGTTCCCAAACGCCACTTTTTCTCACGGAAGGCGATTCCGTCTCTCTACCGGCATGTGGAGGGCAATGTCCATGCCTCGCTGGACAGGGCGGTCAGCGGTAAGGTGCATATTACCGCTGACTCATGGTCCAGCAGGCATGGACAGGGACGGTACCTTTCTTTCACGGCCCATTGGGTCACTCTATTGGCAGCTGGGAGGGATGCAGGACAAGGTGCAGTAGTGTTGGAGGTTGTTCCGCCACCACGCCTCCAAAACGCTACTACTGCTACTGGTTGTGACACACCTCTCTCTCCTCCACCCCCTCCTCTTCTTCTTCCTCCAGTGCTCTGTCCTTGGAACCAGCGGTGCTCCGTAGGCGTACAAGGGGCTACGCAAGTACGCAGGCAAAAAGATGCCATGCCGTGCTTGCGCTGGTGTGTTTGGGGGACAGGAGCCACACTGGGCCAGAGGTTCTGGCAGCTCTGCAGGGGCAGGCCGAGAGGTGGTTGACGCCACGTCAGCTTAAGCCAGGAATGGTCGTTTCTGACAATGGCACCAACCTCCTCTCCGCCCTGCGACAGGGGCAGCTCACCCATGTGCCCTGCATGGCTCACGTCCTCAACCTGGTGGTGCAGCGGTTCTTGGGCAGGTTCCCAGGCTTACAGGATGTCCTGAAGCAGGCCAGGAAAGTCTGTGTGCATTTCCGCCGATCTTATAATGCCAGTGCTCGGCTGACTGAGCTGCAAAAGGAGCTGAACCTGCCCAAGAACCGCCTAATATGTGACATGCCCACCAGGTGGAACTCAACGTTGGCCATGCTGCAGCGACTGCACACGCAGCAGAGGGCCATCAATGAGTACCTTTGCGACTACGGCACCAGGACAGGGTCAGGGGAGCTTGTTTTTTTTTCCCCACGTCAGTGGAGCATGATCAGGGATGCATGCACTGTCCTCTCACCATTTGAGGAGGCCACGAGGATGGTGAGCAGTGACAGTGCATGCATCAGTGACACTGTCCCTCTTGTCCACCTGTTGGAGCATACGCTGCGTGGGATAATGGACAGGGCACTTGAGGCAGAACAGAGGCAGGAAGAGGAGGACTTCCTTGCCTCTCAAGGCCCCCTTTATCCGGACAGTGTTCCTTCTGTCCCACCCATCACACAGGAAGAGGATGAGGAGGAGGAGGAGGAGGAGGAGGAGGATTGTGTGAGCATGGAGGTGGAGCCTGGCACTCAGCATCAGCAGCAGCAGTCTTTTAGGGATGATGTACAGTCCCAACAAACCAGTGGACTTGTACGTGGCTGGGAGGAGGTGGCTGGCGATCATGTCATCCTCAGTGACCCAGAAGACTCCGGACCGAATGCCTCAGCTAACCTATGCTGCATGGCCTCCCTGATCCTGCAAAGCCTGCGGAAGGATCCTCGTGTTCTTCGGATCAAGGAGAGGGACCATTACTGGCTGGCCACTCTCCTTGATCCGCGGTACAAGGGTAAGGTTGCGGACCTTATCTTGCCGTCGCAGAGGGAGCAGAGGATGATACATCTCAGGGAGGCCTTGCAGAAAGGTCTGTGCAACGCGTTCCCAGAAACTGGGAGGCTACAAACTCCTGGTCCTGGGCGACGAGTTGCTGAGGCTTCGGTCAGTAGCAGAAGGAGCGGTGGGGAAGGTGGACGTCTGACCGATGCGTTCAGACAATTTTTTAGTCCGCAGTCCCAAGGTATGATCGGTTCCAGCAACCATCGCCAGCGTCTGATATACATGGTGCAGGAATACCTTGGGGCAAGGTCAGACTTGGACACCTTTCCCACCGAAAATCCTCTGGCTTACTGGGTCCTGAGGATGGATCACTGGCCAGAGCTTGCACAGTATGCAATTGAGCTACTGGCCTGTCCTGCCTCCAGCGTTCTTTCCGAACGCACATTCAGTGCTGCTGGAGGATTTGTCACCGATCATAGGGAGCGCCTGTCCACCGCCTCGGTTGATCGACTGACCTTCATCAAAATGAATCAGTCTTGGATCACCACCAGCTACCAGGCACCTGAGGCGGATATAACCGAATAATTTTTAATATCACATCCCTTCAAGACTGCCTATGCTGATGCTGAGTGACTGTCCTCTTATGTTCACTGACTATCCTCTTCCTCCTCCTCAATGATCCATGCCACCACACCAGTGCCTAAGGCACAATTTTTCAGCCCCTGTTTAACAGGGGCGTGTACATACAATTTTTATAAAAAAATGCTTCGCAACACGTGTGACTGCTGTGCTCCAAGTAAAGTATCTGTGAGGGGTTGCAGTGTTGTGGCACCAGCACCAGTGCCTAAGGCAAATTTTTCAGCCCCTGTTTAACAGGGGCGTGTACTTACAATTTTTTAAAAAAATGCTTCGCAACACGTGTGACTGCTGTGCTCCAAGTACAGTATCTGTGAGGGGTTGCAGTGTTGTGGCACCAGCACCAGTGCCTAAGGCAAATTTTTCAGCCCCTGTTTAACAGGGGCGTGTACTTACAATTTTTTAAAAAAAAATGCTTCGCAACACGTGTGACTGCTGTGCACCAAGTACAGTATCTGTGAGGGGTTGCAGTGTTGTGGCACCAGCACCAGTGCCTAAGGCAAATTTTTCAGCCCCTGTTTAACAGGGGCGTGTACTTACAATTTTTAAAAAAAATGCTTCGCAACACGTGTGACTGCTGTGCTCCAAGTACAGTATCTGTGAGGGGTTGCAGTGTTGTGGCACCAGCACCAGTGCCTAAGGCAAATTTTTCAGCCCCTGTTTAACAGGGGCGTGTACTTACAATTTTTAAAAAAAAATGCTTTGCAACACGTGTGACTGCTGTGCTCCAAGTACAGTATCTGTGAGGGGTTGCAGTGTTGTGGCACCAGCACCAGTGCCTAAGGCACAATTTTTCAGCCCCTGTTTAACAGGGGCGGGTAATTACAATTTTTTAAAAAAATGCTTTGCAACACGTGTGACTGCTGTGCTCCAAGTACAGTATCTGTGAGGGGTTGCAGTGTTGTGGCACCAGCACCAGTGCCTAAGGCACAATTTTTGTAATTACAAATCTTGATCTAATAGTTCACAGCAGGGCCCATTCCTGCGCCCACCAAGAGTAACTATGAGGGCCTACAGTCTTGTGGCAGCACCGTCCACCACCACCGCCAAAGGCCCAATTTTTCTGCCCTGTTCATCAGGTGCTTGCAATTACAAATCTTGATCTAATAACTCACAGCAGGGCCCATTCTTGCGCCCACCAAGAGTAACTGTGAGAGCTTACAGTCTTGTGGCAACACCGTCCACCACCACCGCCAAAGGCCCAATTTTTCTGCCCTGTTCATCAGGTGCTTGCAATTACAAATCTTGATCTAATAACTCATAGCAGGGCCCATTCTTGCGCCCACCAAGAGTAACTGTGAGAGCTTACAGTCTTGTGGCAACACCGTCCACCACCACCGCCAAAGGCCCAATTTTTCTGCCCTGTTCATCAGGTGCTTGCAATTACAAATCTTGATCTAATAACTCACAGTAGGGCCCATTCCTGCGCCCACCAAGAGTAACTGTGAGAGCTTACAGTCTTGTGGCAACACCGTCCACCACCACCACCACCACCCCCAATTTTTCTGCCCTGTTCAACAGGTGCATGCAATTACAAATCTTGATCTATTAACTCACAGCAGGGCCCATTCCTGTGCCCACCAGTCTTGTGGCTACACCAACATCTAATAGGGCAAATTTCTGCAGAGTATATACGCCAGGCCCCTACTTTCAAACATCCAACTTACAAACGACTCCTACTTGCAAATGGAAAGAGAAAACAGGAAGTGAGAGGAAATCTACCCCTAGGAAGGGAAATTCTATCCTGTTAGATTTAATTTGGGAAAAAGGTATCTCCTCTCTACTGAAACTTTATCACCAATCCTTGTTTCAATTAAAACCCCACTTTTTCCAAAAACATTTGTCATTGGGACGGAAAGTGAGGTGACATGTTCTGAACAGATGTGCAAAGACAGCAAATGTTACAGGGGTGATAACCCCCCCTATGTTCTCCAAAAAGCTTAAAAATAGATTTTTTTGGGATGGAGCTACACTTCATAATGTACCTGTTCAGATTCTACTTAAGAACAAACCTAAAGCCGCAAGTGGTTTTAAATGGCTTCTTTTTTTCCTTTAAAAATGTCATTTTGTGCAAGGACAGTTCTAAACACGGGAAACACATGCCACTTCACAGGCATACTTTAGACACCCCCCAGGTACCATATTTAAAGGAAAATTTCACTTTTTTTTTTTCACTTTATGCATCATTAAAATGACTGCTCCCGAAAAAACGTTAGTTTTTAAAAGTTCTTTTTGCATTGATATATGTCCCCTGGGGCAGGACCCGGGTCCCAAAACCTGTTTTATGACATTAACATGCATATTGGCCGTTGTAATTAGCACTTTTGATTTCGAACGTTCGCGTCCATTATAACGTATAGGGTTCGAAAATTCGCGCGAACTTTCGGTCGGTTCGAAGGTTCTGGTGCGAACCGAACCCGGGGGTGTTCGGCTCATCCCTACTCAATATAATTGAAGAACAAAGCCTTACACAGATGATGTCTTCACTTTAATCAGCCAGCAAGTTTCAGCACATGGGGCCACTGCCAGGACCCCTTCTCTGATATGTTTTATCATAATTAACCAATTAAGCCCCGGAAGATTTGGCTGCTGAATGGCCAGGCCATTTGTGTGCGATACGGCACTGTGTTGATTTAGCTGACAATGGCGCGGTCGTGCAAAGTTGTACCCAAACAAAATTGATGTCCTTTTTTCCCACAAATAGAGCTTTCTTTTGGTGGTATTTGATCGCCTCTGTGGATTTAATTTTTTGCGCTATAAAACAAAAGAAGAGCGACAATTTTGAAAAAAACACAATGGGGGTTATTTACAAAAGACAAATCCACTTTACACTACAAGTGGAAACTACAAGTGCAAAGTGCACTTGAAAGTGCACTGAAAGTGCACTTGGAAGTGGAGTCACTGTAGATCTGAGGGGAAGATCTGAAATGAGGGGAAGATCTGAAATGAGGGGAAGTTCTGCTGATTTTATCATCCAATCATGTGCAAGGTAAAATGCTGTTTTTTATTTTCCTTGCATGTCCCCCTCGGATCTACAGCAACTGCACTTTCAGTGCACTTTTAAGTGCACTTTGCACTTGTAGTTTGCACTTGAAGTGCAAAGTGGATTTGCCTTTCATAAATAACCCCCAATATCTTTTACTTTTTGCTATAATACATATCCCACATTTTTTATCAAAAAGACACTCAGTTTACACACACAGATCCCAATTCTTGCTCTGTCACGAGCGATCGCGGGTGGTCATTGCGCGCGCCGGGCACTCACATCGGCTCAGGGCACACGCTGTGGTCCTTGTGGACAAAAGGCAAAGTGACTTAAGGTAATGCCGTTTCGCACAGCCGTGCCATTCTGCCACAGTAAAACTGTGGTGGCTGGTCGACAAGCGGTTAAAGGCATTGTACACTTTCATGTTTTTGTTGTTTTACCTAGGTATTAGTATTTTTTTTTTTTACAGTCTTGTTTGTTTGCCTTACATTGTAATGATGGGTTCACGTTTTGTGGCTGCAGTTTGTAATGTAATTTCTGATTTATTCCCCTATGTCTGTGCATTGTCCCTATTCACCAGAGAAAAACAACTTCCTAATCCGAGTCGCATGTATGCTTAGTTATTTCTCTATTTTGTTGTATCACAAATGTGTAAGTGTTAATTTTATGAAACAAACACACCTCATTCAGCATGGTAAGTTCTGTTAATTGCTTTAACCTGTATCAGCACTAGACTGAGAGACCCAGAGATTGATAAGTAGTTTTTTTTCTCAGGTTTTTGGTTCTTAGACTACAGACAGAATGCATACATTAACCTGTGTCATGCCATGCTGCATGTCTCATATTTCAAACAAACAGACATTTCTGACACATAAATGGAATGTGATGATGACACCATGGGGTTGATTTACTAAAACTGGAGAGTGTAAAATCTTGTGCAGATGTGCATGGCAACCAATCAGCTTCTAACTCTAGCTTGTTCAGTGAAGCTTTGACAATAAAACCTGGAAGCTGATTGGTGTCTGTGTAGAGCTGCACCATATTTAGCATTCTCTATTTTGAGTAAATAAACCCCTATTAAATTACTTGATCAATGCAAATTTTATGTAGGTGAAAAACACTAGGTTTAAAATGCCTTTACGCCCATCAAGGGAAACATGTCGGGGGGGGGGGGGGGGGTCCTAAGGACTGGACCATGTGCTGAAGCTTGTTGGCAGAATAAAGTTTTACCTGTGAAGACATCATCAGACCACAGCTATTCCATTATGTGCGGAGGATTGATGGACTACAAGGCAGCACCTGATTCCAACATACGAGGGAGTGCTTGGAGAGTTGGAGAGGTGCACTGTTCTTTGACTCCTAGTTTGTACTTGTAGTATAGATGGTGTGGGTGAATAGCTGCGCTATCCTGCAAAACTTAAAGCTGCCGACACAACAATGTGACAAATTGTGGACTAGTGAAAAATAAGGAAAGTGTGGCGCTAGGATAAAACATGTGAGAACATTCTTAGTGGGCAAGCAAGAGGAAATCCAGACCACTATTGAGTGTTCAAAAAATTAGTATAAACAAAAATGGCAAGGACGTCAATCCTTTGTGCACGCCATAAAAAACGTGTACCATGCAAAACAAATATCATCCAGTGCACATATGAAAAAATGAACAGGGTCAACCGATCTCCAGGAAGGAGAAGGATAATGTTAAGGTAGATTGAGTTTTATTTTTTGATTTCACAGCGCACTTTCCGTGGACACTACTAGCCATGTAGGTCTATGAACAGTGCACAGTATCTACCTTAACATTATCCTTCTCCTTCCTGGAGATCGGTTGACCCTGTTCATTTTTTCATATGTGCACTGGATGATATTTGTTTTGCATGGTACACGTTTTTTATGGCGTGCACAAAGGATTGACGTCCTTGCCATTTTTGTTTATACTAATTTTTTGAACACTCAATAGTGGTCTGGATTTCCTCTTGCTTGCCCACTAAGAATGTTCTCACATGTTTTATCCTAGCGCCACACTTTCCTTATTTTGTACTTGTAGTATGTTTCCAGGGCAGCCTTTGTATCCATTATCCATCTTTCCCAGCTACAATACACACACTCACACACAAAATGACATCACTGGGTCAAGTTTCGATTAGTCCACGAGCTAATACATCTATGCATTTTTCCTCACATGAACATCATTTTATATTTTGCATTTGCATTTGCTTTTTATCAATAACGCTGAACTACAGACAAACAGCTAAATAAATATATGAAAGACAGATTTCTTTATCTGTCAAAAGATTTGTATTTTAGTCCATCCATTACTGTGATTTAGAAGGCCCTCTCAGAAAATCCCTCTATGCCTGGAGACCTGATTTTTCTTTACTGTAGTTAAAGTAGAATTAAACAAAACAATTGTGAAACCATAGACAAGCAGGGTTTTTATAAACAGAAGAGACCCTAGTGATCTCTTCTGTCATAAATGCTTCTTCCTGTCTGTCAGTGGTAATGTACACTGAGCCCTGCATGTGCAGCTCAAAGTACATTTTATTTTTATTTTTTAATACTTTTTATTGCAAAAGTAAGCAAAATACAGAAGTAGGTATCTCTGTGCATATAGGTTACAAAATGGAATGCTTACAATCTTGTAAAACAATGAAAACAATAAAAAACAACAGATCCCAAACAAAGGGAGGAAAAAATAACAGCAGACTCAGTCTCAGTCTGTAGATATAAAAGGTACACACTGACTTGATATTTAAAGGGACTTATACAGAATACATCCATCTAGTCACACAAGACGTTACAAACTTTTTCCCTAGTTCAAAATGTATGGAAGAATATTAGAAAATAAATATTTGCATGATGCCTCCCACATCTCCTGAGGTGAGTGACAGCTTCCACAATGGCTTCCCGACACAGTAAGAATAAGTGGCACCTCCACGATTCTCCCCATCATTATGCTCCCCTCGTTGCTTTGCCAATCCATCCTTGACCACCAGGGGGAGCAATACCATGTCTGTGGCGTCCCTTGATTACCGCTGGACGTCTAGCGGTGCTATGCGCATGAGCGACCCACGTCACACATCACACAATTGTGACAGAGGAGAGATGGTACTGGCTAGAGCTTCAGCTTTTAGGAACGCAGAGGGAGCCACATGGCGGCCGCAATTATGGTGACCCGGACAGAGTAGGAGAGGGAAATGGATGACACCTGTGACCAATTGGTTTAAACATTACTTAAGCACAGAGCCTCCTGTGGATCTTAAGGTGATCCCAGGAAAGCTCCTGAGACACACATATACAGAAAGGATTGGAGTTGAATGTAAGTACTAATATTGGAATACCAGACCAGCCTTCCTACTTGCTTACATTGTACCATTACACATTGCATAATTGTGATATACCAGTCACTATCTTGGTGGTTTTTACTATTATTGATTATTACTCCTTACATCTAACGTAGATACGGCTTCATTTGAAAAAAAAAAACCCTGTGCATTACCATCTGGGCTACACACCCATGCTAGTATGAAATCATAACTGCAATTACTGATCACCAACAACCTAATTCATCAGTCAAGGTATTGATTTATTTTTGTTCACTTTTAAAGTATTTTACACTGTGGCTTGTGCCATTTTTCTCAATTTTTTTCTCCTTTATTCCACACGACTCATGTCACTACCCTACTAATAGATTCCTTCATCACACTCACCCATGAACACATAATATACATGTTTTAAAATAGAGCACATATCCTCTTTATATGGTTGATATTTCACCCACGCATGCATCACATCATAATGTCACCTCTATTTTAATCCCTATATTGGATTTATTATTCACTTTTAACACCCCAACAAGTTACTTTAACCATACATCACTTTTACTTATATTATTTCTTACTCATCACACACCTTATTGTGTGGGCCATTAACAGTAAGATCTTTAGATATAGTAAACATCTATATATTTTGCAATATAGCCAAAACCTTTTCAAAGTGAAGGTCATATGTTTAATCTATATCAATTAATTTGAATGGGGATTAACTAGTCTGGTGTCCAAATAGTTCTGAAAAACAACATGATTCCTCCATACAATTTCAATTAACCTACTTATTGGGAAAATGTATCACAGGTTCTGCCCATCCCCTCCCTACCTTAAGATCCAAGTGTGTGGCTCCTTGCAAGCCTCCTGGAGCTGGTTCTCACCCGGAGGATCTGGGAATAGCACATGGAGATTCCTGCATCACTGCATTTAATTTTGGAAAAAAACTCTGGTTATGGGACACAGGTTTTGAATTCCATCATCTGAGCAGTATATATACTATTATTATATATATTGATGTTAGTACACTATGAAGTCTAGGAATGATGAGTTCTCTGATGTATTCCTCCAGAATATAAATCCCCTTGAAGAAGACCGCGACTGCATGGGTCGAAACATGTTGTATTCATGTGGATGCCAATTTTGTAATGCAATATCATAATGTATCTGTAACCAGAGCTCATATTTTAAAATTCAATTAGGAATTTGAATTCCATTTTTGTATAAATAAAGATTTTACATTATTCAATGATTTTTTTTTTCGATTTATATACTTTGTGGGAATAATCCCATTTCACAAACGTTATTTAACCTATATTCACTGTTTGCTTATAGTACATTTACGTCCTGCTCTGTTCCATGATGAAGTGACTGCCATGTGTATGCACGGGAGTGATGTCATCACAGCCTGGCCATTCAAGCGGCTGATCAGAGCGAATCTGGATGAAATACCAGATGCAGATGGAAGAGCCCAGGACCGGAACTAGAGGGCATCATTTGACAGGTAAGACAGTCATAATGTGCCAAAATGCATACTAGCAAATTATGGCATAAACCTCCTGGGGTCCCTTAAAAAATTGTGTTTTAAGTATTGCAGCTAGGTTTTGTCCCTGTCCTAGCCTATGATTGGACAGTAAAGGAGAAGCAGCAAACTAATGAACTTGTCTGATCTTTTTTGTTGTCAACATGTTCCTAGTTGGCACATGGGCACTGCAGCAAAGCCGATTGACTCCCTTCGGTGCTGCTTCTTGATTTACCAGTCTGTGCTCCGGTGTACAGAATGCTTAATCAAATCTAGGTACATATACACCTAGTGATTTTTTATAAACAGATCCCTGCATGAACTGGTATTATTTATCTGCCTGGAATTTAGCTTTAAATATATAAATACATTATTTTTGTGAAGGTAACAGTAACAAATGGAACTCCTAAAATGGCATATGGCAGAGATTTGTTTTAAAACACATTCAAATATCTGACATTACACAGAGACACCATCGTTAGTTGGTGCATATAATCCCTTTTATTTCTCCAATGGATTGCTGACAAGTGGATGTGGCAGAGCACAGTGTAAATATTGCATCAGTGCTCTGAAGTATCAGGAGAGCGGCGCCGGACGGACGGCCCGCTCTCTAGTGCGCATGCGCGGGGGCTCGGCGCTCCGGCGCATGCGCACTCGCGGCTCGGCGGTCCGGCGCCGGCGCATGCGCACTAGCGCCCACCTGGCGGCGGTGACGCGCAATTAGCGTCACTCGGGCGCCTATTTAAAGCGCCCTGACGCACAGGCACCTTGCTGGTCTGTCTCTCCAGCTAAGTGCCTGTGCGTCCTGTGTTCCTTGAAACTCCCTGACTTGAACTACTGTTGCCAACCCGGATTGCCTGACTTCTCCTCTGATAATCTCCTGTGTTTGACCCCCTGGCTTGCCTACGGACTTCCTCTGATAATCTCCTGTGTTTGACCCCCTGGCTTGCCTACGGACTTCCTCTGATAATCTCCTGTGTTTGACCCCCTGGCTTGCCTACGGACTTCCTCTGATAATCTCCTGTGTTTGACCCCCTGGCTTACCTACGGACTTCCTCTGATAACCTCCTGTGTTTGACCCCCCTGGCTTGCCTTACGGACTTCTTTGATATCTCCTGTACTTGACCCTCTGGCCTGCCTACCGGACCTCTACCAGGTTCCCCAGTGTCAGCACCCCAGCCGGGCATTTGGTCCTTGCCTCCCTGCTCTGCCATCTGCCGGCCACCCGGGCCAGGTCCCCATCACCTCCAGGTGCCCCGCCAGTTCCTGCCTACATATCGGAGGTGGCCTGTGCCTCCTGGTGCCGTTGGCTCCCTGTTCCATCTCCAGGGGCTTCCTGCGCCGGGTCGCAAGGGTGAACCGCTCTCGGCATCTCGGCCTCGGTAAGTACAGCTCTGACAGTACAGACCAGCCATGTCCGAGGCCGACAGAGCGTGTTCTCCCCTTGAGATCCTGTGCCAGCAGATGGCAGCACTTACTGAGGCTGTCCAAAAGCTGCAGGTGGGGTACACCCAAATAGATAGCCGCCTGCAACAACTGACAGGGCCGTCTCTCTCCTCAGCGGGTAACCTTGCCGCACCTAGTGGGCAACCCTCATCTGCAGCACTTACGAACCCCACAGTAGTCATGGCCACTCCGGAACCCAGGGTCCCTATACCGGAACGGTTCACCGGTGATCGTAAAAAATTCAGAGCATTCAAGAACGCCTGCTCTCTGTACCTAGCCCTTCAACCCAGAACCTTCTCTTCCGAAGTAGTGAAAGTGGGGTTCATTATTTCTCTGCTGGCTGAAGAACCCCAGGCCTGGGCCCATAGCCTAATGGAGCAAAGGAGCCCTATACTAAACGCTGTGGACACCTTCTTTGAAAGCATGGGCCAGCTCTACGATGACCCTCAAAAGGGGGCCACGGCTGAGACCACCCTACATAACCTTTCTCAAGGCCGGAGGCCGGTTGAGGACTATACAGCGGAATTCCGAAAATGGTCAGCCGACACCGGCTGGAACGAGCCAGCCCTCAAGTACCAATTCCGCCAAGGGCTATCCGACACCCTTAAGGACGAGCTTGCCCGGATTGACGTCCCGGACACCTTCGAGGACCTTATACAAGCCGTCATCAAGATTGACCGGCGCCTACGGGAACGTCGCGCTGAACGCTTTCAAACCTCTCGCCCCAGTTGGATGCCACCCAAACCAGGTCCTGGTCCTGCCCAACCCGCTTTTCGCGCTCCACCTGGGAACACCTCCGGAGTCGAGCCCATGCAGCTCGGTCTTGTCCGCGCTCCTCTAACCCCAGAAGAGCGCTTACGTAGGCGACAAGGCAACTTGTGCCTTTATTGCGGAAGCTCTGGTCACTTCCTCCGGTCCTGCCCCATTAGGCCCAGTAAGTTCTCACATATCCCTAATTTCAGCCTCCAAGTCTCCGGGTTCTCCCAAACTTACATTGTTCTTTTTATCTCCCTACAGTTGACGGAAAGGGCGGTCCGCCTCCCGGCCATAATTGATTCTGGGGCCTGCAGCTGCTTCTTGGATTCGGCCCTTGCCACCAGGCTTCAGCTTCCCCTTGTCCCCAAGAAGCAATGCCTACAGGTTCACCTAGCCGATGGTTCCCTGCCCCGTTCCGGCTTAATTACTCATGAATCTGGCCTCATCTCGGTTACCACCGATTCGGGTCATCAAGAACTCATTTGTCTGGATGTTATTCCTTCTCCCATGTTCCCCATTATCTTGGGGCTCCCCTGGCTACAAACGCATGAACCCCTCATTAACTGGCGGACGAAGGAGGTCTCCTTTCCCTCTCACTACTGCACCCAGAATTGCCTTGCTCTTCGCCCTGCTACTTGTTCAGCCCTAGTACCAGTGCCCGAACACCTGGAACACGTCCCACCAGTCTACCTCGAGTTCAAGGACGTCTTTGACAAACAGCAGGCCGACTGTCTACCACCTCACCGGCCCTACGATTGCCCCATAGACCTCTTACCCGGGGCCGCGGTTCCCTTTGGCCGTATCTTTCCCCTATCTGAAACCGAGTTAAAGACTCTTAAGGCCTACATCGACGAAAACTTGGCTAAGGGGTTCATCCGTCCCTCCTCTTCACCGGCTGGTGCGGGCATTTTCTTTGTCGAAAAAAAAGATGGCTCACTGAGACCCTGTGTCGATTACCGGGAGATTAACAAGATCACCATTAAAAACCGGTACCCGCTTCCTCTCATTCCTGAGTTGTTCCAACGCTTCCGGTCAGCACGGGTCTTCTCCAAACTTGACCTCCGTGGGGCTTACAACCTTTTAAGGATCAGAGCGGGTGACGAGTGGAAGACCGCTTTCAGATCGAGATTCGGGCACTACGAATATCTAGTTATGCCGTTTGGACTTTGCAATGCCCCAGCCACGTTTCAGCATCTAGTCAATGATATATTCCGTAGGTACCTAGATGACTTCTTAGTGGTCTATCTTGATGACATCCTCATCTTCTCCGCCACTCCCGAGCTCCACCAGACACACGTCAGGCTGGTCCTCACCATCCTTAGGCAACACAAGCTCTACCTCAAAGCAGAAAAGTGCGAGTTTGAGAAGACCACCGTACAATTCTTGGGATTTATCATTTCCACCCACGGAGTCGCAATGGACCCACAAAAGGTTCAAGCCATTCAGGACTGGCCGGCCCCCAAGGACAAGAAGGGAGTCCAGAGGTTCATTGGGTTTGCCAACTTTTACAGACGCTTCATCGTTGGTTTCTCCTCCATAGTAGCTCCAATCACTCAGTTAACCCACCAACATAATCAGTTCCATTGGTCCCCTGAGGCCCAGGCGGCCTTTACCCAGTTAAAGACCCTGTTCTCTTCTGCCCCAATCCTACGGCATCCGGACCCTGGACTACCCTTCGTGCTGGAGGTAGATGCCTCTGAGACAGCTCTCGGGGCTATCCTCTCTCAGCGGCAGGGCGCCAAGGCCCTCCTTCATCCAGTCGCCTTTGCTTCTCGGAAATTGAGCCCTCCAGAGAGGAACTATGATGTGGGAGACAGGGAGCTGTTGGCTATTAAATTTGCCCTTGAAGAATGGCGGTACCTCTTGGAAGGGGCATCTCACCCTGTCATGGTCTGGACCGACCATAGGAACCTGGAATATTTGAGAACAGCCAAACGCCTTCGGCCCAGGCAGGCCAGGTGGGCCCTCTTCTTCTCAAGGTTTAACTTCCTTATTGCATACCGGCCGGGTTCCAAGAATGGGAAGGCAGATGCGCTCTCCCGCATGTTCTTGGACACTCCACGGGAAACGGAACCTAGCACCATTTTATCTCCCCAGAACTTTTGCCTAATCACAGAAGTGGATCTCGTAACTGCCATCAAGTCAGCTACCAGGCGCCGTCCGGTGCCCACCGACCTTTCCCTAGTTGAACACAACGACCTATTTTGGTCCAAGGAGAAAATTTTTGTCCCTCAAGAGACAAGGGCATTGGTTCTCAAAACCTTCCACGACCACAAACTGGCAGGTCACTTCGGGTCCACGAAGACTACTGAACTCGTCTCCCGTTCGTTCTGGTGGCCAGGTTGGAGACGGGATTGCAAGGACTATGTAGCTTCCTGTATTACGTGCCAGCGCAGTAAGGGCCCAAAGGCCAAGTCTTGGGGGCTATTAAGGCCACTACCTGTCCCCGAACGTCCATGGGCAGAAATCTCCATGGATTTCATTGTAGAGTTACCCCCTTCAAAGGAATTCACTACCATCTTTGTTGTCATCGACCGGCTCTCTAAGATGGCCCACTTCATACCTTTGGTGGGTACTCCTTCCGCTTCCACCACGGCCGAAGTGTTTTTTAAGGAGATTGTAAGGCTGCACGGGGTACCTAAAAGCATCACCTCAGACAGAGGCACACAGTTCACGTCAAAGTTCTGGAAGGAATTGTGCAAATCCTTGGAAATTAAAGTTTGCCTCTCTTCCGCGTATCATCCCCAAAGCAACGGGCAGACAGAAAGGACCAACCAGACCTTAGAACAATACCTCCGATGCTTCTGCTCTGACTCTCAAAGCGACTGGTCAACCTTGCTGCCTTACGCCGAGTTTGCGTACAATAACTCCATCCACTCCGCCACCCAACAGACACCTTTCTGGGCAAACTTCGGCTTCCATCCCTCATTTCTCCCTGCATCACCCCCGGAAACTTCAGTCCCGGCAGCCCAGGACCGGGTGAATTCTCTACAAAACAACTTTAAAAAACTTCAGGAACTAATGCAAAGGGCCCAGGAGGGGTACAGTAAATATTACAACAAGGGGAGAAAGTCGAATCCGGTTTTCAAGGTCGGCGAGAAGGTTTGGCTGTCTTCTTCCAATTTGAAGTTACCTGTTCCTTCCCACAAATTGGGGCCGAAGTTCATCGGTCCATTCAAGATAAAAAGGGTCGTGAACCCTGTGGCCTTTGAACTCGAGCTTCCCCAGAGCTATAGGATTCATCCGGTCTTCCATGCCTCCCTACTGAAATCCGTTACTCCCAGTCCTTTCCCTGGCAGGGAAGTACCACCGCCACCACCTATCCTAGTTGAGGGCGAAAGGGAATTTGAGGTGGAGGAAATCTTGAACTGCAGGAAGATGGGCAGACAACTACAGTACTTAATTCGGTGGAAGGGTTACCCCCCTGAGGACAATTCGTGGGAACCTTCTAGGAATCTGCACGCCCCGCGCTTAATTCGGGCCTTTCACCAGGCTCACCCAGAACTGATGGCCAGCTTGGGTGTCCAGAGGCCACCCCTCGGGGGGGGGGCACTATCAGGAGAGCGGCGCCGGACGGACGGCCCGCTCTCTAGTGCGCATGCGCGGGGGCTCGGCGCTCCGGCGCATGCGCACTCGCGGCTCGGCGGTCCGGCGCCGGCGCATGCGCACTAGCGCCCACCTGGCGGCGGTGACGCGCAATTAGCGTCACTCGGGCGCCTATTTAAAGCGCCCTGACGCACAGGCACCTTGCTGGTCTGTCTCTCCAGCTAAGTGCCTGTGCGTCCTGTGTTCCTTGAAACTCCCTGACTTGAACTACTGTTGCCAACCCGGATTGCCTGACTTCTCCTCTGATAATCTCCTGTGTTTGACCCCCTGGCTTGCCTACGGACTTCCTCTGATAATCTCCTGTGTTTGACCCCCTGGCTTGCCTACGGACTTCCTCTGATAATCTCCTGTGTTTGACCCCCTGGCTTGCCTACGGACTTCCTCTGATAATCTCCTGTGTTTGACCCCCTGGCTTACCTACGGACTTCCTCTGATAACCTCCTGTGTTTGACCCCCTGGCTTGCCTTACGGACTTCTTTGATATCTCCTGTACTTGACCCTCTGGCCTGCCTACCGGACCTCTACCAGGTTCCCCAGTGTCAGCACCCCAGCCGGGCATTTGGTCCTTGCCTCCCTGCTCTGCCATCTGCCGGCCACCCGGGCCAGGTCCCCATCACCTCCAGGTGCCCCGCCAGTTCCTGCCTACATATCGGAGGTGGCCTGTGCCTCCTGGTGCCGTTGGCTCCCTGTTCCATCTCCAGGGGCTTCCTGCGCCGGGTCGCAAGGGTGAACCGCTCTCGGCATCTCGGCCTCGGTAAGTACAGCTCTGACATGAAGCTACAACATGTTACAACTTTGTTCCACTAGAACAATGTTTGGTATGTTCTCTTGGGATTTGCTAAGTTCTCAGTGAAGTGAAGAGTTTTCTGCCACATGTAAGGAAGTGACACTATGCTCGAATCCAGTTTCAAGTTACCTTGTTCTTTACGCAAAGGAATGCCATGAAAATATTGTTCTGAGATGATATTGACTCCAATGTAAGTTGGGAAGTTTGTCAAGCTTTTCATTTTACCATGACACATTAGGTTCAGGTTTCACTCTTATTTTTTTCTGTTTAGAAATGTATTGTGAACAGATTTGTAACCCTTTAAATGAGTTTTCATTTGCAAAAAAAATGCTACTATCATAAAATGAAATGTGGCATTTATAATTCTTGCATAAAGCCCAAAGTTTACGTGCATGTAAAGCATGTTCATTTTTCATGTGACTTTTGCAAGCACAATATTGTACTTAAAGTATATCTAAAAGCATTTTTTATTTTAGTTTTGGACATAATGGAGGTGGGTTAGAACCCCTGATGTGTTTTTATTTGCTGTCTGTGTCCCAACTAGTTGGAGAAAATCTAAACATTTTGAGTTACCAATAGAACAAGAACCAATTGGAACATCTGTTCTGGTTAGGGATGAGTCGAAAATTTGTGCGAACATGCGAACACCGTTAAAACACGAACGTGAAAAAACATTCATTTTAAAGGCTTATATGTAAGTTATTGCCATAAAAAGTGTTTGGGGACACGGGTACTGCCCGAGGGGACATGTATCAATGCAACAAAAAGTTTTAAAATTTTTTTTTCAGAAGCAGTGATTTTAAAAATCAAATATTCCTTTAAATGTCGTGCCTGGGGG